>OY756429.1:25985203-27334368 GCA_963576905.1 Mystacides longicornis | reverse complement strand
GTCATGGCTTGGCGAGCCACCACAAGCTCCAAGCCTTCACAAACGCTTGGACGCCATTTACACGTTGGCGTGCACGTCGGTATTTTCATACATTTGTCGCAAATTCCTTCGATCTGTGTAAAAGACGGCACTACTTGTTGCAAGCGTTGGCAAGCTCACACAAGGCAAGGCAAACACCCCGTTTTCACGTTGGTTTTTGCGGTGGTTCGCCAAACCATGGCAAGCGTGTAAATTCTGCATTACACATTGGTGTTTGTGATGGTTTACCAAACCATGGCAAGCGTGTAAATGCAGCATAAGACTTCTTTAGAGTCTGTTGCATTTATACAACTATAGGCTGCCGAGGTTAATAACATTTTTAACACAAACAAAAATTCTAGTCGATTTTAACTTTTAGTTACAATGTAGTATTCCAACATTTTCCTGTCTAATGTTTTATTATTTTGACTTCCGTTGTGTATTGTTTTTGAGATGCGATTTCCGTATACCTATGCAAAAATAAATTTGCAACAGTTATATAAATAAATTCAATGCATATCCTTGTTATTATTAAGTACTCACGTAACATAAAAAAACTTTTATTTTTTTACATTATTGCAATTTTTTTTTAAATTTAACTATAGTTTGTTTTTTATGTACCTACCTACATACAAACAAACAGGACACACAAACAAGTTATGAAAATTTTGTGCAATAGCATGATTTTCTGCCAAACGCCGATCTCTCACATCCGCAACCATTGCAAGGACATCGAAATAATAAATGACCATAGATTAGAATATAATACCATCTTTCCCATTTACAAGTTGTCCTGTATTTAACATGAAGGATGGGATAATAATATCAAAGATTCAAGGCAACTATGTGATCAAATGTCAAATCATTAAGTTTAACTCGTTTAAACATCCCATGCCTCCGGTTGGATTCGAACCCACGAGTATATTCTTAGTGACATATTTTCAAGAGGCGTATAGTGGCAGATATGAAATTCTTACATAGATTAATTACGGTTGTTATCTATGGTGGAGCTTCACGTTCCATGCAGGAGCATATCTGCCATTAGGTATGTCCCTCTTGAAAAGCAAACATTGTCAAAAACTATTCTTTCAACACGACCATGGAACGGTTACATAGAGAGGGTAATAACCTTGGCCAGATTGATATATTTTCTACACTCTTGAATAGTTAAAAAATGGATAGGTGCCACTTGGTTCATTCAATTGTTTGGGATACTTGGTTTTCTTTATTGTTATACATTGGTATTGTATTTTTTTTCTACCTCTGATTTGTACATTGTTTGCATAGCTTTCATAAGTAATAATAATCACGCCGGGCGCGTTGAAATCAACGCCAACGTACTGGCTACCCGTACTAAGCCATATTCCTCCCCACGACCTTCGAAGACAACAATCCGTAGTCAGAGAATACACAAAACTAACCAAGAACCCTGAACTCCCAGCCGGCCCAGACCTTCAACATCTCCGGTCTGCCAATAGGCTCGTTTCGAGGAGACGTCCACTAAAAACTGGAAAAAACCTTTATGACAATAACTTCAACATCACGGAGGGGTGGAGATTGAAATGGAGTGAAGTGGCAGCTGCTCCTTCCTTTCCCAGCATCACTGATAAACCTCCAGGTTTTAAGAAGAAGTTTTAGGAAGAATGTGGACCGCGCTGAATAGGATACGCACGGGTCATGGAAGATGTGCGGACTACTTTTTTAAATGTGGTTGGCAGAATTCTCCTGAATGCTACTGCGGAGCAGATAGACAAACGGTGAGCCACGTTGAGTGCAGCCTCAGATCATGCGAGGGAAGCATTGAAGACTTCTATACACCAAACGAGACAGCGACTGACTTTTTGAAAACAACTGACTTTAAGTTTTAAATACTGACATTTATTAGTGACACTGATATACAATATATCTCAACTTTTTTTTTGTAATTTAATTATGATTTGTGATGTAATAGATGGTCATACGATAAATAAAAATTAAAATATCTTTCATATAAATAAATACATTAATAAATGTTGGGCTTTTTCAAGTTTTCGAATCTCAGCCTTTGCAAAAATAGCTTTTGACTTAACGCAGTCGTCGAGTACCTACCTAAGCTAGCCGTTTTATAAAACGCGAATGTGTATGTAGATATGTGTTTATAATATATATGAATTTATAGGTATGTTTGGTTGGAGTCCGTCTGAATTGCCTACCTCGGATTTATTAAACATGTATTATTTGTCCAGAGGCGACTCTGGGACACTCGTCCGTCCAGCGCAGGAATTAGATATTCTCGTTATTGCCCAGATAGTAGATATGTATTCACTGTTGGTTTTGATTTATCTCTCCCTCGATCCAATACCGCCATATATTATTTCGCGAGATGGCACACTCTTTGTTGATGAGTTGAATTTTAAAAACGATACCGCATACTTATTATTTACGCATTCATTTTAGACCAATATTCAACGTATAATGCATATACTACAATTACACATTAGAAAAGGCATATCTATGCTAATAAAATGGGGCGATGAAAAAGTTGACTAGCCATCTTGCAATGGTCTTCAATCGATAAAAGTTGACTGGCCATCACCCTTGCAATGGTCTTCAATCGATAAAAGTTGACTGGCATACACCCTTGCAATGGTCTTCAATCGATAAAAAAGATGACTGGCATACACCCTTGCAATTGTCTTCAATCGATAAAAGTTGACTGGCCATCACCCTTGCAATGGTCTTCAATCGATAAAAGTTGACTGGCATACACCCTTGCAATGGTCTTCAATCGATAAAAGTTGACTGGTCATCACCCTTGCAATGGTCTTCAATCGATAAAAGGTCGAAGTATTTTCAAATATACCAACGTTAGCTCGTGTATTGAACTTCGATACCTTTTTCAAAAATCTCTACATACACTAATTATTTAATTGTTTTATTGCTATCTCGCTTCGAACAAATATTCAAAATAATAAGGTGGAAAGAGACAGACTACAGAAACCATTCAAATAAATTTGACTCCACCCCGAATAAAAAATACATAATATAACGAGTTTTCGCAACGAAAGATTAGGTACTTGCCTGGCATATCACTATTTGAGATGATTTTTTGAGTAACACAAGAGGTTCTAAAAGGGTTGAAATAAAGTTGGGAGGACTGCAGAACCTCTTGACAACCCTTCCCAGTCTAGTCTATTGTTGGGTTTAGATGCGTAAACTTTTCATTAGCATTGCACGCGTTTCCGAGTGATTCGGCTACGTTCATATGCAACGGTCGGAAGAATATTCATAAAAGAAATATTTTTTTACCATGCTAATTCTAATTTATTATTCATAGTTAAGTTAAGACGAAACAAAGTCTGTCGGGTCAGCTAGTCAAATATTAAATAAAAAAAGAATTATTATTTTTATACAGTAGTCCAATTTCTACATTCCTACATATTTGTACAAAAGCAAAGGTCCTAGTAATAAAAAATGACGTGAATTTTTCAAAGCATCTTACATAATTAAGTCGGTATGCATGTGATTCTACAATATTAATAAAAACCATGATTCTGTGCCTTTATGACAGAAATGAATGAAGTGTACGCGGCTAATATAAAAATATTTTATTTATGAGATCGTTTTGTTTCCAGAATGTAAAGGCAGCAGTCGTCATTTTAAATTTTAACCATACGCCATATGCAAACAAATTGTACTTAATTTTTTAGATTTTATGTCAGGTATTTTTTTTATCATTTTGTTGGATATTACCGGTGATAGCTTTATGAAGTCTAATTTAAATGTTAATTTATTATAATATTTTTAAATATAACATTGCTTGTTTCACATATTTTTTAACTAGCTGACCTGCCCGTCGAACTTCGACATAAATAATAATAAATAAATAAATAAAAGCTTTATTGCTGTCTGTATAACAATATAAGGATAAATATTTGTACGTTTCAAAGGGCGGACTTATCTTAGAAGATCTCTGCCAGCCAACCCAGTTGACAATATAATTATTCTATAAGATACATAAATACATAAAAAATAAATTAAATACATAAAAAATAAATTAAATAAATAAAAAAATAATAATTAAATACATCAAAAATACATGAAAAAATCACACATAATGGAGTGAGTAAAATGACTTATTGGAAAAGTAATTATTTATACCAAAATATAATAAACAGGTACATAGATAAGATATAAATAATAATAATAAATAATCCGGAATAAAAAAATAATTTTAACTTATTGTTAAGCTACTAAAAATATTAACATTAAAATATTTCCAAAACATCCATATTTCATTTTTATTCAAAACTCAGGCGGGAAAAACGCGAGAATATAATATGGGCGCGCAGACATTATACCTCTATGTTCCCGATGTTGACTTAGTATGAAAATTGGAGTAGGAAAGTGGGATGGGCTACTGTAAGAGCGTCAATTACGTTTGCAAGAATGAGAGGGAAATAACCGCGATGACGTAGCAGGTTATCCGTCCCATACATACTTAAATATTATATACTAGCTTATACCCGTCTTGCCTAACGTATTTAATTCCAGAAAAAATAAAGTATTTAATTCCGATTGTCAGGATTGATCGGTAGGTAATTAAACAGGTTCTAGTCTAGCCTCCACAGACTACTTATAAGTATTAAGCTTCTCATTGCTTAACAGACCTCTATAACTGACATAAGCACAGGAAAAGAAGAATGACACTTTCACAATTCATAAAAAGAGAGAAGAATAACACTTTTAATGTTTATAAAAAAGAAAGAAGAAAAATTCTGCCACACACATGGAAAAAACTGCAGTATAATAATATGTTACATCTCATACTTGATTCAATTTGACTATTCAATAGAAGGGAAAACTTTCCGTTAATATGCAAGTGTTACTCTCAATGTGGTTTGAGTCTTGACTATATTCGCTACACCCTCTACCTATGTGTAGAATGGTAAAAATTGAACTTTCATTTCAATGTTGATAAAATGTGTTTTATATGGTTTGAATTACATTTAGTTTTATTTTAAAACAATCTTGAATCTTTTAAATACATTTTTATTCAGTCAAATTTTGGTACTAAGCAGCATTTACATGAGTAATATTGTTTTTAAAAGATGGCCATCTGTGTTTACGGAGATTTTACTATGAAGATTTTATAATTTTAGAAATTTATTAATTACAGTAAATATATTTGAGATTTTGTAAAAATTTGTATCTATGATTACCATAAATATACCTGCAAGGATCCAGGACGATTAATTAAAATCCAATGCAAAACCTACGGTTTTATGCTCCAATATACAAAAAAATAGATATAAAATATTAAATAAATAAACATTACTGAATTATTATGTAGATTATATTTCAAAAAATTGATCAATAATTATAGGTACTGTCATGTCGGGTGACATTAGCCCTAGCAGGTGACTTTGGCCCAAAATGATAATAAAATTGCAATTCCCGCCGATACAAAATAATCAGAGATATAGAAAAACTTTTGCGTGTAATCGATAGATGGCATTAGTAGTTCACAAATCTCCACGCATTTGCCGTTTTTGTATATTTCCGCCATAATCAGTTGTGGTACATAAATGTGACCACAAATAATTAAAAGAGTTGTTTATGTATGAACCTACTGGGCGGGTGACATTAGCTTAAGTATAATAAAAGTACATTTTCTATCACAGAACTTACGGGGGCCAAAGTCACCCTCTATGATGATATATTTTGGCCCAAAATAAAAATATTTATATATATTTGTAGTCAAAATTATTGAAATGATTGTATTGCAACTGGGGCACCTTTTAGTTTTTATCAAAATGATATGGAGCTGATACATCCTTAACAGTGAAAACCACAAAGTGAATAGTGAAATGTTTCCAAATGTTGGGATAAAGTCACCCGACATGACGGTACTTAATTAATCTAAATAATAAAAATTGCTGAAACAATTAAAATATCTATCTTTATTAAAAATATTCACTAAAAGTAGACATGAATTACCATAAATATACCTGCAAGGATCCATGACAATTAAAATCCAACGCAGAACCTATGGTTTTATGCTCCAATATACAAAAATATAAATATACAATAATAAATAAACAAACATTACTGAATTATTAGGTATGTAGATTATATTTCCAAAATTTGATCAATTATAGGTACTTAATTAATCTAAATAATAAAAATTGCTGAAACAATTAAAATATCTATCTTCATTAAAAATATTGACTAAAAGTAGGCATGAATTTTCTAAAGACTGTAGAGTTAAGCTTCTTTCTATGGAATTTATGTATATAATAAAAGGAAACTTGTCTTTTCCTATAAATAATATGGTAGTAATATATTATAATCAGTGTAGCCCCTGAAATGATGTTTTGTTTTACATAAGAAAGCATCTATAAAAACTTTGATTCCTCCAGAAATAGAACCCAGGTCCTCATGATCAGCAGTCGATATCTAATTATTAAAACTTAATGCACACAACTGTTGAAGAACAAATTTTAAGGTGCACGTCAAGTTTTAAACCAGCATCTAGCTCTACATAAACTGATTATTTTCTCTAGATGTGATTGTATAGAAGAATGCTGAGCATATCACGTATTGACAGGGTGTCTATAGAGTCCTGGAAATGATACAAAAGTAAAAAAAGAGCTCCTGACCACTGTCAATGCCTCGTACTTTGGCTAAATTCTCATTACTCTGTGATGAATAAGTTCAAATGTATATACTTCACTGGTGTATGTTTCGTAATGTATTGTCCTATTTATGTATCTAAATAAATAAAATGAAAAATATTCCCTTTTCCAACTTAAAATTCAAGGAAAAAAGTGGTTTTGAGCAGAAGAGAGTCTTCTGAGAAAAGGCTGTCTCAAAATCATGAAGAGTTTGCAGTGATGGTCACCAACTTCAGTTAGGAGAACCACACGAAGAAGATATTCTTATACGTCGAAGCATGATTAATTTGTAACAACTAATAACTCTAACAATTCATTACTGATGTTCCATTTAAAAATGGAATAAAGCACATTGTGGGACATTTTATATGAAATTGACTTGCTAATAAGACCATCATGTCATCTTCTTGCATCTCAAATTTACAGAATATCTTTTTAATAATAATAAAGTAAATTGAGTTAAAATGTCACATTATTTGATAGTTATTTTAACATTAACATAAATATCTTGTGTAAAAATACTTACAAAACTCCACGAATTCTCATAATTTCTTTTTGCTGTAGGCATCATTTTTAAATTTTAGTGGTTTTTGAAAGAATATATTATTATGTTTGATAAAAAGAAAAACATAATATTATGTTATTTCATTTAGTATATTTCTGGTTATGAATAAAACAATTTTGTTTATTTCATTTCAGTCATTTGACAATATGTCATTGTAAGATCTAACAGATAAAAAATAGAAAAAAAAATCCTATACAAATGAAAAAACGGGGTTAGTTGATAGAAACTCGCCCTCTGTATGTTGATTCCGTGATGTCTTTGTTATGTTAAGTTTTTATGTATTGTCACAGCATATCTTATCCTTATGACAGCCAGTTCATTATTACTGATTATGACTTAATAGTTGTATTTTTACATTTCAAACTTGGAAACATTGAATATTTTTCCTCCTCATTGAACTGGTAAATTTTTAGGAACTCAAAATTTAATCTGTAACATAACAGTTATACACACAAAATTAATAGAATTAAATAATGATAAGATACTACGTTACATACCGATTTTGGTTGATCTTCTCTTGAAATATGTGTTTTTACGTTTTAGATATTCCCGGTTAGTTGTTATTGTTGAAAATGCTGCCGAGCCTGTAAAAAATATAGTTACACAAAAATTTGTCAATGACATTATAACCATAATGTCAACTAATTATTAATATCCTATTGTTTTGAAACAAATAAATATGCTTACCAGTAGATTGTCCATTAATATTCCTGTTTGTTATTTATAATTAAAAAATAACCAGAAAAATAGAAAGTTTTTTACATCTCATTCGTTTGTATTATTTAATTAGTTTTTTGACAACAAAATAAGAAGTGTCAATGACAATGAATCCATAGGGCATAGACAACGCAACAAAATATTTCTTTTTTAGCGCTTCGTTTTCGAGCAATTCGGCTGGATAATAAAAAAAGTTTTGTAAAAAATACGTAGGTGTGTATCGTAAGTAATTTGAGGTAAGTATTTTTTATTAATTTTAAGAATATATTATTCACACAAAATACACATTTAAAAAATCATTATCTTTCACAATATTTCATTTTAATCATAGTCTATGGATTCACGGTTGTCAATAATTTTGACACATAGGCGATGTAAACAAAACAAAAAGTAAATTAAATTTTTGTTCGAAATTTGAATAAGATTGAATAAATTATAATATAGGAATATTATTGCTGCTGTTTATTTTTTTCTAAGTAGGTACCTACTTTATAATATTAAATTAATGAAACTGCACATAAAATATTTTGTTGTGAATTATGTAGATAAAAATATGATTTGGCATTTACCTTGCATCTAATGTAACCATGACTGTATGTTTTTAATTTGATTTCTTAATTGTTATTGATTTCATTGTGATTTTATTCATTTAAATACTTTTAAAAAATACCTGTAATAAAAAGAGTGTTGATTTTGGCTACTTATAGGTGTATTATATACCTACAATAACTTTAATTAATGTACACAATATTACATAACAAAAATTATGTGGAAGATGAAATGATATTATATGTCGTATCATAATAATATTGTATTTATTCTAGGATGAATGATTTGTCACAAACCTTGGAGGGTCGTCAAGTAAGGCTTCCAATCAAACCTCTTACTGGCCGCTGTCTTTGAAGAATACTTCTTTTAACACGATTGGTTTAAAGTTAAGTATATGACACCCTATGAATATTTTTTCAAAATAATTTTCACACCAACAATAGGACCATGAGTCCAAATTTTTAACAATACTTTTATAATATGCAGGATAAAATCAATAAGCTAATGTGGTTTTGAGTTTATTTACATACTAATTTAGACACAATGTAATACCGCTGTTGAGTGTGATTAATTTCAATACAAATGTTATATTTCTAAATTATTATGTGGATAAAACAAACGTTTTATTAAACTGATTAAAATCCTGAAGCCATTTAAAGATTCTCAATTATTGTCAATTTTATTTCTTTCTCTCAACAATTCTGTCAAGTTCACTGTACGTTATGATCTAATTTATCGGCTACTGTTTTACCGACCAGTTTGTTTATGGAATGTTCATACCAATTTCAACGATGATTTTAAATTCAATATTTTTCAACGATGAATTTAAGATTTAAACTTTATTTATATTTCAGAAATATAAAATGATTCAACAATTATTTTTAAATTATTTAATACCTATCTACATTAGAATATTATTTTATCAGGCACCTACATAATTACTTATCTATTACAGTGGCTACGACGCTTTGTAAAAAGTATGGCCATAAATTTTCTAAAATATGTCAATTTCAAAATGGAGGAATGATTTTTACAAAATTTTGCATTAAATCTTTATTTATTGAGAATAATAAGATTTGAATAACATTTATATGTATAACAAATCAATCTCCAATTATTTTATTACATTTTCATACAGTAATACCAAGATTCCATTCTACGTTTACATGAGTAATTTTGTTTCCAAAAGATGGCTTACTGTCTTTTGTGAAAAATTTGTATGAAGATCTTAAAAAAATAAAGTTTTTTAAATAGCTCTAAATATATTAATGTTAATTTATCAAAGAGTATTTAAGAACGCTCTCTGGAATTTTGCACGGCTTTTCGCATATTAATATCTGACCTTTACGTTTGTTTTCTATGATTGATGCTGTTACAAAAATATATATATATAAACGGACTAAAATATTATGTAGATTATATCATTTTTAACCTATTTTTAGAACTTTTTATTAGTTTTTCTGTTATCCGAAGTGGAGGAGATTCCAATAAATATCATTGAAAGAATCTGTTGAGCCGATCTCGAGTTCAAATCAAAATAACAACCGAGTACAACAGCAATCACCAGAGGTCACCAAAGATAGTACATGCAGTGACAATCGTTACGTAACGTTACATAAAAGAAAATTTTGGTTAGGTACACATTTGTATACGAAAATGTTGAATAAAAGCCGTAATGAAAAAGTCGAGGATTCACAGACTCTGCGTGTGACCGGGGTATTTTCTAAACGCGTGTGACTTAGTTTAGTGTTAAACGCGGTATTCGAGTATCTCTTAGGGGTAAAAGCCGGTAAGCGTAATGAAATCAAATGAAATAACGAATCAATAGTTGGGAAAGAACCCAGCATGGGGCCTCTCGAACGAAAAACCACAGTGCATGAAGATGTAATATCAATCAATAAACACATTAATACAATGGGACGCATGCACTCTAAAAAATATATCAATTCGCAGAAACTATAAGAGGGTTGACGTAGGGGAGGAAAGGGCGGTCTCTATATTAAATCTACATACAAGGGAGTTGGGAAGTAATGCAATCATGACGAAATCTTATAATGTAAAAGAAAGTCGGGTTAGTGCTTAACACTTTTACCTAACTCGAGATCGGCTGAACAGATTCTTCCGATGTTTGATTTATTGGATTCTTCTCCGCTCCGGATAACAGGATACTATTGAAAAGCTCAAAATACATAAGAAATAATATAAAATAGCATATTAAAGTAAGTATGGAACGGATTTTCTGCGATACCAACGCCATCTATGATTAATTTTATAATAACAAAATTATTGTTTACCTGACAGCCATTGACATTAAAAATATTAGAGTTTTTTTCGAGCTTTCAGAAATATTTTTTAGACCAGAGACTGGCCGAAGAAGTTAAAGGCAGGCGATGAGGTGGAGCGACGACATCGTGCGTACCGTTGGGACAGAGTGGATCAGGATGACCAGATACGGAGAGCATTCAACAGTAGGTATATACTCTTCTATTTTCGATTTTAGAAAACTGCGTTTGAGGAGATATTTGTGTAGGTAATTGACAAAATGCGAATGGAAAATATTTGTTTTAAAACAGATGCATCGACCGGAATCATATTGGTTATCATAGGCAATATCAATTCGACTTGTTTTTTTATGGAGATAGATTCAGTGTAATCGGTTGCTTTCGAAATGGTGAAAATTTTCTGAAAACTTATACATAAGGGTCCATGTCGGAGTCCCGTCTTCGCTTTATAATGCGAGTAAAAAGGAATCTCTAAATTCCTGCCTAAATGCTAGAGGGTCCTATTAAATGGGAATCGTGCCGACGGAGAAAGATGAAGAATTATATAGGAGTGTTCGCAAGTGCACTATATGTACAAATACTGTAACATTTTTACCGGATATACCCAAATGACTATATGATCTAGTATGTTGTTAATAGGTCGTAGAAGACTACAGAACTTCCTGACACTGTTTTATAGTCTAGACTAGAGTGCTACTTGAATATACAGATTTTTACCGTAAAACGTTTTGCTAACGCCTTATTTTATTTAATAAATTTATATTGCCAAAAAAAAACATGGGTGTTCATTGTGGTAGAATGATTTTTGGTTACCCACCCCCTTCAGAGCGTGGAAGGGTGTGGGCTCGCGTTAAATGGAATAAGAGACGCGACGGAAACTTCCTCCATTTAATTTGTCGCCTTGTTGAACAGCCCAATAACATTTAAGATACATTGATATCGTTACAAATCATTCCACCCGCTACAAGCAATGTCATCACGAACAACACTAGTATGTGGGTGTAAAGCGTCATAAATTCTTGGGGCTAAAACGACGAAATTCAATTCTGCGGAAAGATTTTGGTGACGCCCACAGATCAAAAATAATATTCCGTCAAAGTCTAATTTGATGATTTTCATACTGCGAGGGTTGTGGAAATTTACAAAAGGTGTGTTTACCAATAAAACTTAACAGAATTGATATTACTACGCTTATAGATAAAATATAGGTGGTCCGCGTACTCAAGATCGGTGACTTATTAACGGTATACCTCTTGCTCCATGCATGGACTTTCTCAAGAGGAAGTCGATGACAATCATGAATATGGATATATAAGAGTCAATGAGTGTACCTATTTGTGTTCACTTTGAGTGAGCACAGATTCATTTAAAAAAAAAAAATAGGCTGTCGAAGGCCTTTTCAAAATCGACTGGTGAGTTACTCTTTACACTGTTGAAAGATGCACCTGGCACAGAAATTGGATTCCTGCAGGACTTGCCATGGTACAAAGCCGTATTGTTGCTCTCTCATCAGGACATGATAGGTTTCCAACCACTTCAAAAAAATGCTTAAATATATCTGACTCGGTCTGCTCCTATCTTCTGATCCTTATTGCCTTCTTCGCTATGCTTGATTACGTAGGTACTACATTATAATATTTTGTTTTAGATTATTTTTCTGCCTTTATAATTTTATATTAATTTGTGTTTTTGTACTTTTTATATACATTTAATTTTTTTATGTACTATTGTACATTTTTCAAAACAAGTTCTCCACTCTTATATCATCACAAAGTCGTATTCTAAATTCAAATTTTAAAACTGTTCTTTTATTTTGATAATAATATAAAAATAATATATAGTATATTGTGGGCAAGTAAGTGTAAAAGGGTTTAAAAATGTTTGTTATTTTTATATTTTTATGTTGAATTTATTTGGTATAAATTTTCTTTATTGTGACAGCGCTCAAATATTTTAACAATATATTATGGGACCATTTTTCAAAATTGTCATTCGCATATCACAAAATCGTTACAGTCAAGCATTCAGTGAATGTCCTTGATTAAAAAATAGCAGTCACAAAAATTTTGTAGTAAAAATCACAGTAAGTGCGTAAATAATTTTTTTTTGAGCTGTGGAAGTATTCCTCTAAAGCGCTAACCACATTTTAACTAAATTACGTTTTTTTTTTGTAGCCTTGGTCTTCCGTAGAAAACGCCTCCAAACCCTCCTGTGCTGCGGTGCGACTCTCCAATCTGACACCTGCAGAAGTTATGCCGCATCCTTCTTAACCTCGTCCTCTTATCTGAACCAAGGTCATCTTCCGCGCGGGTGTCTCTCGTACATTCTCCCAGTATCCAGGGACTATACGCCCGATTCTATTTCAATTTTAGTGCGCACTAACTAAAAAAAGAACGTTCCAATTTTAGTTAGTGCACATGGGTATTCTGTAAAAATTAATTGCGTTCGTTATAATAATAATACTCAAATTAGTTCATTTTGGTATTCTACAACATTATTTAAGTCAATTTTAGTGCGTTTTTATGTCAAAACGTTCTTAATTTTTGTTCACACCTAATTGTATGCGACTTAAAAGATATCTGATGATATTTTTATAAGAATTTTTTTTTTATTTAACCTTAACCTTAAGTTTAAAACAAGTGATATAAGTACATATTTTAATTAAGATAGGAAAAAAATAAAATATAAATAAATAAAATTGATTATTTACATATGTTTCGTTATGCCGAAATCGAAAATCGGAGGTTAGTTCAAAATCTCTACTTTCATAAAATACTCATTTGCGTATATTACAACAAGAGTTTTACACTATAAATACTTATACATACTTATTGATTTCAAAAGGAAATCTAAGAGTTGGTATGATAAAAAGGCAAATTCGAGATGCCTGTAACCCATTTGGTCACATTTGACAATTATTTGTGAACAACGGCGCATGCGCGATATAGTCCATAGACAATAATTATAATTCATAATTTTGTTTATGGCGAAGTTTTTAGAACACATCCCTTTATAGAATACGAATTTTAATTCATGTGAACTTAATTCTTAAATTTTGGAACGTTCTTATTTTAGTTCGAACCAAAACAGAATAGGGCGTAATGGCCTCCTTACCCTGCCCAGCCTAGTATTTGCTCTGCACCAAGCCTGGAAGTCTTGTAGATATTATATAGTCTGATCTTAACAGTGTCTGAATCTCCAAATTTCTCGATCATTCAAGCGGACCCAGGATTTTCCCCTCAAATATATCCAGCATCTTGGTAGAGTTTGCCATCATCCTCCACGCTTCACATCAATATGTTACCAATCTCTCCAGAAATAAGTAGTCATCGTTTTGTCGCTGTGATTTGAAATGACGCCTCAGGGCTATTCCTCCCCGATTGGTGTTTGCGTAGCCCCGTCATCTGATGGGTAGGTATATTATTTTGAAGTGGCAAGAGGGGGCAAGTCGGAGACCTTTCCGAATCACACAAACACCTGGCCGCCAAATGAAACAACACATACACCCACAAATTTTGATAAGTAGGTACACTTATATTTACATTTTATTCAAATTATGGTTCACTCGTAGCGGGGCAATTATTTTTCAACGAAACCCGCAAAAACCTTAAATGAAGATCAAAAGAGATACGAGTAGATTATTGAGGGTATGATTGTGGGGACAAACTCTTGGAAACGACCCCATCAAGAGTAGGTACCTACAAGGCATGTAACTGGAACTGCGCCTTTGCCCGTATCCAACTAAGAGAAAAACAGTAGGTACTTAATATTCATCATATCAGCCTTCAGTCTTCCAGCATTGGACATGCATAGGCCTCCCTTTCCGATTTCCACGATTCTCTCTATCTTGCTATTGTGTGGCATTGATTGGCGACCACTCTCCTGATATCCTCAGACTAGCTCGGCTGTGGCCTACCTGAGTTTCTATGACCTTTTCTTGTCTTTACTCCAGGATTTGTTGGTCCATCTATCAATATTGGAAGGACCGTGGCTACGTGGTAGAGTCCCTGGCACCACGCGGCTTTAAGCGATGTGAATACAATAACTTTACACGTTCGTGTGTAGAGGTATTATTTGTAATGATTTGATAGAATATGCTTCTTGGTCAATCTATCATCTGCTCTTTTTCTACTATATGGCCGGCCCAGTTCCCCTTTAGTGACGCTATTTATCGGTAACATTGGTCCTTTATCTAATATATTCGCTTCGCTTCCTGTCTCTCAGACTTATGTTCAACAACCTTCTCTCCATCGCTCGTTGTGTTACTTAGAGTTTTTGATTCGTAAAGTTAATAGTTTCAAAACCATCTCTTTTTTCCTGTTGTTTGTCTTAGTTCTAACCTACTCGCTGTTAATGTATACGTATATACTTTACTGGTGTTTTTGTTGTCCATACTATTTGTGTAATTGTTTTGTTATAATATCACTGTTTGTATAATTTGTTTTATTTATTCATACATAATGCTAACAGTGATAACAGACAACAAATGGAAATGCTGCCCAAATAGGCCAAGCCTGTACTAGGGCAAACATCTTAACAGTCCATAAAAAAGAATATCCAAAGGAACATACAAACACCAAGCACAACTCAATCACGTACAGTCCACAAACAAAGCATAAACCCACAGTCACAACACCCTTCAACCCAACAAAATAAAATTAAAATAATAAGCATATATCAATATTGGAAGTATGCACATTGCTGCCAAACAATCATGGAATTGTGACTGGCGAAAATGAAGATCAGCAAAGAAATGGCGTAAAAGTCGGAAGTTCAGATTTTGAGAGGCATTATTCGTGGTATGCAGTTTATCTCGTGCAACAGGAAGAGTACCTATATCCATGAAACGGTCGAAACTATAACATGTGCAGAATCGTCAAGCAACAAACTGACAACCGATATAGATTTAGTTGAAATGATTCCCCAAAAAAATATGTTGATGAAGAAACAGTATCGGATTGGACTAGGATTTGAATAAGATCGTAACAAGGTCAGCAGCCCGATTCACGGAAAAGTTTAAGTCTAAGTTTAGTTCGAAGTTCGAACGAAGTTCGATTCAAACTTTTCCGTGAATAGGGCTGCTGGTAATAATAATTGTAGGCGGCGACTATCTACAGTCTATGTACCTATTCACGGAGGGTTTGAATCGAACTTCGTTCGAACTTCGAACTAAACTTAGACTTAAACTTTTCCGTGAATCGGGCTGCAGGTCGTATTAAGGACAGAACCGCCAAAAATGACAAAGCCTAAATAATTTTCTTCCTGATTTTTTAATTCAACTATTTCTTTATTCTTCAGCTGTTGGAAAAGTGTATTTTTACATTCCTCAATGGAGTTCTTTGCTCACAATTTTCAATTTTAGATCTAAAGGTGGAAAATTGAAAAAAAAAAACTCTTACCGTCTTACTTATAAAAAAATTCGTTAATCGTAAGATTACGTATCATTTTTTACTTCAATTATAAAAATAATATTTAATCCGCGTTTGTTATGTATGAAGATGACATTTCATACAAAATTTTGTAAACAAATAGTAGCAGTGCAACGCAAGTGGTAACTACCAATATTCACTGTCAGATTTGAACGAGTTATTGATGCAGAATAGGTACCTCATTTTTTAATTATTTATTTTATATCAAAATATAGTTAAGTCCTTATTAAATCATACGAAACTTTTATGCTTCAGCCAAAATGAACCAATTCATGTTTGATCACTTCAATTTTAATATTTGTACCAACTTAAAAAGTATTCTTTGAGTATCTTCTTCAAAACGTCATTATATTTCTTACAATTTTAGTTGATGCATCATGGTTGTAAGCCCTCGAATGATTACGGGAATGCATATTTGCTTTATTTGTTTAAATTTTCTATGATTGATATGATGAACCAAAATATAATGGACCTAAATATGAAAGGAGCACATACTTAATTGGAAGGGAAAAAAAACTCAAATACAGTGTATTTATTACAGAAAGCGTTCTTGTCTACTGGAAACAGCTGTCAGTTGACGTAATCTCCAACAAGGCGGATCAAAATATACAGAGATCAGCTCACAATCAAGCCATTTGCGTTAAACTATCTCGATGACAACTTGATCGTAATATTTTCTATCGCTGAGCTATTTTTTCCACTGATCTTGGTTTTTAAATTAAGCTGTTTAAAGTTAAATAACTCGAAAACCACTGGTTCGTGGGAACAAAATTGTTGCAAATTTGCTCTAGTTTAACCCCTTTCAAGGAATGTATAGAACTACCAGTCACCCTGTATAATATATACAACGTCTTTTCCTAAGATCAGATATGGCAGTAAGCTATGTATCTATAAGTAAAAATAAACCTAAATAAAATTGCGGAAAAATCATTTTGTTAATACAAGTTTTCATCAAAATTTCGCTGACAAATACAAACAAACTGTAAAATGATTAAGTGTTTATTAATACGGAGTATAGTATAAAGTATGGCCTGCCTTCCCACCGCATAAATGTGAAATTTTAATATAACGTTTATATCTACGATGCCGCGGTTCGACGTCCGGCGGATATTGCAAGAAATCCTATTGGAAAATCCCCGCCGTCTTGGAGAATTTCCCTTCTTCCCGTTCACACAAACACAGAGTTATTAAAGGTGTTAAGAGTTTGTGTCATTGGGTAGATTATTTAATTGATTTCGAATAAGGTGGGGGGGAAAAGTCGCGCTTCCCTTGAACTCCTACTGATTATTAATACTGTTATTATTTTGTAGGAAAAGAAGATTGTAATTATTATTATTATTAAAAATATAGTCGAACGCCTTACTGAAGTCAGTTACATTAATATCCAAGTTTGTATCTATATTGAAAACCACTTATACCGCCATTACTTCCTACTTATGAATTGCTCACACAAAGGCGACTTTTGTGTCAGAACTTCAACCAAAAATAAACAAATTTACGCTTTTCTATACAAAAGTGTCATTACTTATAGCCATGTCAGTACTCATCACATGGCGTAAATAATGTCATTTTTATCACTTAAATAAATATCTTAGTAAATACATTTTTAGCAGAAAAACAAGTTATATGTTATAATGCTACAAATTTAATTTCTCTTAAGAACAACATATCTGATAATATACGAATTTTTTTTTTACATTTTATTCCAATTTTAAAGTTATTTAATAGGTAGGTACAAAAAACTGAATCATCTGGGGTGGTTGGGGGTCAAAAACTATGCATAAAGTTTCATGACTTTTTTTATTTATACAGTAAAATATCAACTCCCGTTACTAAAGAATGTATACTGTATACGCGCTAGTGTACGATGATGAATGACCTCTAAGCATTCAATTTTTTTTTTATAAAAATTAATCTGCGCTCATTCGAAGTGAACACAAAATACACTTTGACATCTTTCATCAGCAAAGTGGTTGGTGACCCAGCGGTTACAACGCCGGCTTTCGTACTGCGGACGTCGTGGTTCGATCCCAGGTGCCGACCATCTTCCTCTTTCACGACACAAGTTTTAAGTAGCTTACTGTGAAAGAGTCAAAAAAAAGGCTTGTATCGTGAAAGCGGAAATGGTCGGCACGGCCGGGATTCGAAACTACGACCTTCGATACCGATACCACTGAACTACCATCTCAATTGTAATTTGCTTCTAATTAATTTCTAAAGGCCGGTTTCAAAAAAAGTGACTAAAGAATTCTTTAGCTATACCTTTAAATTTCAAAGTCTCCTTTAGGTAGACGCGTTTCATAAAAAAAATATTCCCGCTAACTTTAACTAAAGTTTGAAATCTATGGAAAACATAGGTTGTTTACTAATATTTTCGCGGAATTTCTGTTAATCTGTCATATGATTTCTCAATAGAGCATCAAAGTGCCGTTTTTTAGTTAATTTATTATTATAGTTTATGAATTAGTAAACGAAATCTGTAAAGAATAATATTCTTCCCGTTTTGATTTGATTTCCGCCCTATTTTAGTCATTTTTGTCCACAGTGTCACGTTATACAAAATGTTCAACATTTTTGACAGAGAGAGGGCCACGAAATTTTCTATGAACTCCGGTGGTAAAAGATTGAACTACACTAAAGTCGACTTTATGTCCAAATAACGGGACTTTAACATAAAGTGTCATTTTGTTGTTATGAAATGCGTTATTTTTTAACGGAAACTTAAAGTCTTCTTTTTTTATAAAACCGGATGTTATACTTTATTTTCAGGAGTAACAATTTCGCTACGCAGACTACAACGGATAAAGCAAAGCGCCATCTACGAAATCAGTCCCGAATGACAGAGTTATTATGAAAAATGGAAGCTACATACCTAGGTAGGTATCAAATTTTCGTACATTACTAATTTGATTATATTATGTAAAATGGAAATTATGGGTCCATAAATTACGTTATATAAACAATTTTTTTCGTAATTTTTTTTATATATCGGCACGACATATTTTTACTTGGAATCATGATGGGTTTGTCATGGTATAGGTACCAACCTTAATTATAATTATAAACTAACTTTTTTATGTAATTTTCATTTTCCTTTTATACTTAAAACTTATCTACTCACTAAAATTTGAGGGGCATCTTGTATGAAATATGATCAAACTTTTTTCATGGGAAGACTTTTATTTCTATGTATAAAAACAAACCTAGTGATAGAAATTAAAGTTATAATAAAATTATGTAAATTTTAGAATAGGTAGGTATTATTATAATATAGGTAGGTACCTACTTAATATTCTCATATATAATATCCCTATTCGCGCCTACTGAAAATAAAACATTCGAAGGACGAGATGAAAGGTAGGACCATAAAATCAGAGTCTCGAGAAATCTAAATTGCGGATAATAATATGCGTTCATCGCTAGTCAGATGCAATACTATGATACATCAAAATGGTTTTAATGCCCCATCACTGTTCACTGTAGACAAAGAAAATTATTTATTGTTTTCTAGTTTTTATCTATTTATAATAGGATTTTTGTTTTATTTTATTGTTTGTTTTGTCATCACTCATCGCAAAGGCGAAAGCTGTTATGATGAGTGGTGTTTATTTTTACTGTAATAAATAAATAAATAAAAGTAATAATATGTTAAAAGGAAGTACTCTCCTATTTCTCTTACTTAACTTCTGACCTGGCTTTACTTACGAACGGAATTGATGTGTTCGATTCCCGCCATTCTCATCGTTTGCATCCATTCTTTACACATGCCCAAATCAAAAAATCGTTAAAATCGAACATCAGTAATGAATAATTTTTAGAGTTATTAGCTGTTACATATACGCCGTTAGGAGAAGGTCTTTGTTCGGTTTGAAACAAAAAAAAATCACGTGTATTTTTTATCCTAAATGTATCCACCCGAAATAAAAAAAATGCGCCAACAATCGGTTATAAAAAAAATAAATACTCTTGATATCATCATCACTACAACTGTACGCTCAACCCATATTAACACCCTTCTCTTCCCTACTCGGGCTCTCGTAACAAATGGACAAACTTTTAGTTATAAAAAAGTATGTTTTGAGGTAGAACGATATTGCACCAGAGTAGTGGAATGCTATATATACCTATTTTAATGGACACTTAATGTATGGACATATGCCCTTTAGTACATATGTCCATACATTAAGTCCATGTCCACACATACATACATCCCTGTGAGAATCTTTATAAAATGATCCTGCTTATGGGGCGCTGACATGCAATGTGCATAATAATACCCTATAACAAACTACTTCATATCAAATCCATCAATACAGCGTTTGGAAACACATTTTATTCTACCAGTTAAGAACGCAGACAGATTTTTATATTATACCAACTTGTCTATGGGCACATACGCACTGACGGGTGGCGTCTAGCCAGTCACCTGAACCCCTATTCTGTAGCAAGTGTAGGGAAGTCGCTGCGATTCTCGCATTCGATATGTATAGACGTTTTTCATACAAAATGTATCGCCTAATAGTCACTTGTTTTCAAGTGACTACCCTACACTTGCTACAGAATAGGGGTACTGTACATACTCTTATTCCGAATATAACTCACCAACTCCAGTGAGAAACTCACGGGAATTTTGTATAAACTGCGGAGCTTTCCGAACTATTCTGTTGGGCCGTATATGTACATGTTTCCATACAACATTTTGTTACTTCACACCAGATAACGTAAATAACACGGAAACTTAGAATAGGAGTAGGTACTGTTGAGTAGTTTACAAGCGGTTTGAAATGTTCGTAACCGGCCGCATGAACACTCGGTGACATCCATAGTGTATCCAAGTAACCAAACATTTGATAACTAGGAGATGCGTCAATAGATTTTGGTGCTAAACAAGACATCTGATGACAGTGCGGACATGGCCTAAGAGTGTGACTCCTGGCACAAAAAGTTGAAGGTAAGTTCTTCAAGTACATTGAAAGTATAAGATGTACGACCGCATCATGCTATACGACGGCGAAGCTGTCAATTCATTTTTTCTTCCTCATTTTCAAATGTATTGAGTTGGGAAATTTTAAATACGGAAAAGTAAAAAGAGCCCAATTACAATACAACTATTTTAGATACTAACATAAAAAACATTCGATGAAAATTCCAACTAACAAGTAAAAGCTACCATACAGTATCAGTACAATCTATTGATTTCAAAAAGGTGTTCGATACAATGTAGCAACTAGTACCTACCTTAACCATTACTAATAAAGTATAATATTTGAAAGTAGTATTGATTTTACTCACCCACACATAATATTAAATTAAAAATTTAAATTATAAAAATGGACGAAGTTCCATCTAGTGTTTGTCTATTCCTTGGTTACATCAATATCTTGTAAAATTTACATTGTATTATAATACTCAATGGCTACTGATTTTCTTTTAGTCGTGTGTAGAAATAACAGCCACTGTTATTTCATTCAGGTTAAGTATAATGAGGCCTCTGTTTTACATAGGGGCTTCGGCACAAAACAAACCGAATGTAACCGTACTATATCTGTGAACTACAAATAAAAGCAAAACCAGTATAGATGTGTAAAACACGTCATTCAAAACTGAAGTGCTCATATCAATTAGATCCTCCTAAAAAAAACAGTACCTTACCGCGGCACATCTATACCTACCAAGAAAATAACATTTTATTTTGGTATAATAAGCTTATTTACGTAAAAATATTTAACAAAAAACGACATCCAAGGTGATCTTTAAAATTTAAAAAGTACTGTGTACTCGATATTGTATCGAATAGATTCAGTCATCTTCTGGGTTCTAGACAATATGAAGCAGCCATAACATTTTTGCAAATTTATGTTGCTGTTCTTTCTGTAAAACTTACGAAGCAACTAAGTACGTACGTGAGGAATTCATTTATATAAAATTTCTTACTAAAAATGTTTGATTGATTGTCTGTTTTTTTTTTTTTTATATAAAAATGATAATTAACCAACTGACTAGAAATAATGTCGCTAGGGATTATTAATAAATTAACACCGGTGGATCTTTTTTGGCGAACCATATCCACGTTAAGTCTTTATTAATAGTTTGAGCTGCGTCATTTCATTTTAAACTTCACAACCCAAAGGGTATTTTACGACAAGAGCACTAGGTGTAAAGTAACTAGTTGCCTGATATAAAAAAGTGCATTTTTTTCTAATTGTTAGATCACAATGGCTCTGTTTGCTTTGAGCCCGGCATCATACTAGAAACATTTATTCAAATATACCCCTATTCCGAAGATAACTAACTGACATAAGTGAGAAACTCACGGGAATTTCGTATGGATTGCGAATATTTCTGAAGTAGGGGCGCTAAACACGTTTCCATACAAAATGGATTTGTTACTTCACACCAGCGTGCATGTCACGGAAACTTAGAATAGGGGCACTTGATTCAAAGGCACGGGTTTCAATATGTTGAATTAGTTTCCATAAAATATTTAGCATAAGGAATATTTGTTATTCTAAAAGTTGTAATTTTAAATCTCTATGTATAAAAATTGAGGCATATTATTTCGATTGGACGTCGCGTCGTATCGTGTATGAAAGGCTGGACTAATAATTTTTTGTAGTATTTGCTATTGTCCTCCCGTTCCTTCGAACCAAAGCTGAGGGATTTAGACATGGCTTGGGAGGAGTTCATTGAAACTGCACTTAACGTAGGTTATCCGATTATAAAAATAATAAGTAAAAAAATTCTATTTTTTAATTAAAATTGGCGTTTAACATAAAATAAAATATTCTTTATTGCTCACAAAATATTAACAAATATAATATATTATTGTGGAAAGGGCGGGCTTATTGCCGAACGGCAATTTCTTCCAACCAACCCTAGGTGAAGAAAAACAGTTGTTATCTTATTTTAAACATGTCGTATTAAAGGCTTACAAACTACTGGACTTTATCCATATACCCAGTTTTTTTTTTTAATTTTGACTTTCATTATGCTAATTAGCAAAAAGACATGTAATGCTAGTAATTACTCATGTTGAGAACGAGTATTTTATTGAAAAAAAAAAACTAAGTGTCAGTTTGATAGATGGTGAGTTTGAAAAATTTTGGATGAAAAGTACATGGTTTATAACAGATGCATCGATCGGAATTCAATTGTTTAAATAGGAAAAACTATCATTATACAAATTTGCATTCAATAATCTGAATGAAGACAGGACTGCGCGTCTGTCGGGAAAGCTAGTTCTGTAAATAAATATTGCAGTTTGTTAAACTGTTTGTAACACGAGAATTTCGCCCATCTAAAAAGTCAATCTTAGTTTCATCGAATGAGTGGCGTACAGCTAGTATTCGAGTCATTGAATTATTATTATGCACGTTTTATAAGTAATTCCTGTAACTCGTGATCGAGTAATTTTAAAACAACTCCTACCTATAAGTAAGAACAGTGTACGTTTGTGTGTTCATATACTCTAACATGGGATTGTAGTAGTTATTATTTTTTTTATTGAAACATTCTATGAAGTCGTGAACGAATGATGGCTACCAATGAACCGTGCAGTGATAGAGACAACAGGGAAATCGGAGGACACAATATTAGCAGAAATAAATATTTTATTTATTTCTTTATTTATTTATTTTCAACACACAGCGTAAAGCCATTTACATGCTAATACAGTATTGATTTGGTACATATACATTTAACAACAAAAAAATTTGAACAGATCAAAGGGGGTGATATGAATCATGATGATAATCAGGAGTATAAAATCGCATCGCCAGTCATTTTGGTCTAATGCGAAAATTTGTAACAAATAATAAAAACATAGTCTCCAGTTTTAATTATTAACACAGTTAAATAAATGAAATAAATAGAAAGTTAATATTTAAGTCAACGTGGTGAAATTTTGGTCAGATCAAGTGAGAAATAAAATGAGAACAGACAGTCAGATTAAATTTTTTAATGATGAGTCATAGGGAATATGGTAGGTAAATGTAGATAATTATTATACAATTAAATAAGGTTTGTCCATTTTAAGCGATTTGCCAAAAAAAAAATTGAATAAATTCAAACATGTGTCAATAAAAACAAATGGGATCTTTGAAGCGGGTTATCGAGTTGCCCATTGTTAATTATACAAGGAGTGGAAGAAAATATTTATGTCAGATTTGAATTTGAGGAAACTGTCGGCAACGATGTCCGCACAACCATCCATCAGATTTCCAAGTCTTCAAATACGGATCATAGGAGAGTGGAACATAAATTATTTCTAGTTGTCTAATACAATATTAAAGTTAGTATGGAACGAATTTCCTGCGACGCCAACGCCATCTATGAAATATTCTATAACAACCAATTTATAATTTATCTGACAACCATTGACATTGAAAATATTGGTACGCAGATTTTTTATGGATTTTTTTACGAGCCATCATTACAAATATAATTTTTTAACATTCAAACATATTTTAAACGTATTATTGTATAAATTACCTACAAATTCGAAATCAATATGCATAGTAAGGACAACAGGACAACGTCTGTCGGGAAAGCTAGTTGTATATAAAAATGGATTGTTCTTCGCAAGTCTCGCTGAAACTCGCGAATGACTGGACCAATTTGGCTAATGCTGGTTTCGAAAAATCCGTGAAAATACGGAATAATTGCGAGAAAAATAGAAAAAAATCTAATACAACGTAGTCCTGAAAAATGGTCACAAGAATCTAGACATAGGTAATTAGAACGTTGTGGCAATAAAGATGAGACATTAACAAAAATGTATATATTCATATCCTGGCGCCAAATACATGACAGCAGTCGCAGTCCTTAAATTTGGTTGCTCTCTTATTCTCATAATTTCCAACTTTTATCTCTATATCTCATGAAATATCTAGCTTCTTGTTGTACACATGAGATTTTTCGACATGTTGAACATTATGAGAATTCTCATGATTAGGAGTTTCGGAGACTTAAACATTACCACCTAATGGCGAACGAAGCCTTCGAGATAATAGTAGAAGATGGTCGTAAGCCCGTAGTGGTTTGTTCCATTTAAAAATGGAACATCAGTAATGAATTGTTAGAGTCATTAGTTGTTACATATTCGACGATGTAATTCGTCCTGTAAAATGTATCACACATACCAAGGGAGGGATTTATCATGGCCGAAATTCTTCAGCGGCTTCACATACATAAAAACCACAAAAAAGCCCACTGAAAACCAATGCCAAGATTCACCTACGAAATAGTAACAACATAACAACCTTTTGAATAATATTTCGTAATTTTTTTTATCTCTTTCATACAGTAATTGAATTGCACGTAGGTTAAAAAGAGAAAGAAAATACGATAAGGAGTTCGTAATATATTATTATTAATATTGAAAATTATATTTGAAATCATCTACCCACAGGTAAAACTGCAACAGTAATAATATAATGTTCGGTTTAGCGAACCGGTCACGTTAATTCAATATCTTAGTAAATTTTGCTGGCACACAATATTTATCATATTTTGAATACAACTACAATAATTTTTTTCTAATGCTTACTAGGTTTCCCGACAGAGGCCCTGTCCTAGCTAGTCGCATGATCGTTCGATTTCGATGATTGCATGAACGTATAAACAAAGTTGTGATCGTACAATGAAAAATTGTGTGTCCTAACTGCCATCGCATGATAGCGCGTCCACTTTCCTTGACAACGCAAACAAATAAATATGAATTTTAGTAAGTAAGAACTTTTGGCAAATAGGTGTCGTATTAATAATTATCGATAGGTACAACGGAGCAATTAATACAAGCGACGCGCGATCATTTCAACCAAGGAACCCATGGGACGATCGAATTTACGTCTGTCCGTCTGTCCAGTTTTCATACAATGTTATATGTTATATGTTTGAACAGGGAGTTCGAGTTCATGCAATCATCGATGAATATTATAATTCTCCTTCTTCTTCTTAATTTAGGCCTTGTGGCCTGTAATTCAAGAGGTGGGGTTTGCCTCCTGCGAGGCCGACTCTCTGCTGTACCTCCACCTCTTTGGTGATATGCCCGGGAGCCGTCTTCCGTGGGGTTGGCCGTGCAATGCCATGTGAGGAAGTCTGAATGAGATCATTCTCCTCACATGTGCATACCAGAACTTTATTCGTTGCCGTCCCCATTTCACTATGTCCTCGACCTCGCATATTTCTCGTACTCTCGTATTCTTTACTCTATCTCTGAGGGTCTTCCCGGCTGTGCTCCTGAGAGTTTTCATTTTAAGCCATATATTTTCCATCATCATTCTGTCAATCGCACCAACTATCAAATATCAAACAACTGGCTATTTCTGTCAAACGCCAATTTAGCTTCAACATTAGAATTGAATTATAGAATTATGTCTCAAATTGGACGGGACCGGTTGACAGGTAGAGGGTAGAGAATGCTTCAAGCATTAAGTTCCGCCGGCTATATATACTGACACCTATGTATAGAAGAGTGTTATTTATTTATTATTACTTATTTATGTCGTAAAAAGTTATCTACCTATGTTAAATTTTCTTTAATTTTCTAATGCTCAACGCAATTCTCTTTTTCTTTTCTTTCATAAAAACCTTTTCCTGATAGATATGTAACAACTAATGACTCTAACAATAAAATTCATTACTGTTGTTCCATTTTTAAATGGAACAAACCACCACGGGCTTACGACCGTCTTCTACTGTTATTTCGAAAGCTGGCTTAGTGTGATCACTTTACGTTAACAACGTTCGCCATTAGGTGGTAATGTTTAAGTCTTCGAAACTCCTTATCATGAGAATTCTCAACATGTTCAACTTTTCCTGATAATCAATAGCAAACACACCAAAAAAATTATAAAGAAAATTGGTTGAACCGTTCAATGACTGTATGACTAAGGAACTAATAAGGGTAATGGGACTCCATTTTTATATATAGAAATGTGTACCTACCTGTTTGATATTATGTATATATATATATGAATCAGACTCAGTCCCGACTGTGCCCGCTCGCATTTCACATCACTCAAACGCACTTCATATAAATATCAACATACCTACATCATATTATATTATGTTATGTATTATAATATTAATTAAAAGAGTTGCAGATTCATCGCATAGATGTCGATACTGTAATTTATTTAACACATGCGGTGTATGATGGGATATACCATATAAGGTCTATCGAGATCGTTCCACATGCAACATTCTCATTGAGTTTCTACTAATTTTTGTAAGGAACAAAGTGTGGGCCATACTCGGGTTTGAGTGTATATATTGTGACCCGTGTGCTTGGCCCAGTAGTTCTGTTCCTCCCTAACAATATTTCATAACACTTCTTAGAGTGGTTACCCTTCCTCCTCTGTCAAATCTGCAGTAACTCTTATTTGTTCTGTCCATCCTTGTCCTCCCTATATAGTCCCCTAAACACTCCTAATTTTTAATCTTTCTATTTCTGGTCAAACAAAAGTGGTCACAAGAATCTAGACATAATTAGAACGTTGTTGTACACCAACAAAGCCAATGACAATAAAGATGAGACATTAACAAAAATGGATATATATTCATATTCTGATGCCACACGCATCAACACCCCTCAATATTTTTTTATGTTATCATTAATTTAAGTTACACTAAGTTAAGCTTTTGGAAGTTCTTATTAAAAGCTATTTTATAAATACCTGATATTATTGAACAATAACTGGAAATATTGGTTTCAGGCTTCAAAGGAACCATCTGTTTATTCTAAAGTACTACAATTTTAATTATAGTTTTAAGAGTGTATAACAATATTTTTTATCTTTATTCCAACGAATATTTTATTTCATTTAAATATCACATCAAATTATGCATTTAGGTTCCACAAATAATTAATTAAAAAACGGGCTTTTACCACCCATGTAACAAGGCTGTGTTAATGAAGAACGCGCCGACAAATCCGCCCATGGCATGGTATGGATTTGGCGCGACTTCATTATTGTACCTTAACTTTGTAATAATTAGTTTTTGATCTAATAAATAAAAAAAAAAGTTGAATATTGATACTTGCACAAGTTTAGTTATGAGTACGTTTTAGCACGATCCCATTATACTAGCCAAATGAAATTTGCAGGGATGATTCTCCATGAAAAGTAGAAGTTTTTAAGATAGTTTGTAGAAAAAAAGATCAGTGAATTTTTTTGTCTAGAGCCTTTAAAAGATTTTAGATAATTTATACCTAACTACTAAAGTATTCAATCAATCAATTCGCCCAATCCATCTCATTTTAAATTTAATATTTGTAAAAACACTTACTTTTATGCCACATTCTTTCCTAATATTCTTTTTTTTCTCATGTCCCACAGAGTTTATCCACATTCTTCGTAAATCTCTATACTACATTATTCTTTTTTTTGTTAATGTCAACGTTTCACAGCCATACATCATTAGTGGTAACAGCATATCGTTATTTATTTTTAAGACAGACAATTTACAGACAGTGATGACGCAAAAAAATAATTTTACAATTTGCGTGGGGAGTCAAAAACCTCAGCAAAGTAATGCAAATATTAACAGCGAGTAGGTAAGAATTAAAAAATATTATAAACAAAAGAAAAACTTAGGCAACAGTATTTGCGGGCTCAGTCGGGGGAACGGGATGAAGGCCAAGGGTGAGGGACAGGAATAGATGACATGGAAGTAGAAAGAGCAAAAAAGAAAGCTGTGACGTCAGGTAGGTACGTTCCTAAATTTTGCCTGAGCTCCATAAGAGATTAATATTATTAAAATAATATTAATTAAAAATACCCTTAAAACTGATCAAAATTGAGTTATGTGTATAATTACGAGTATGCTCTACTCTTTTAGATAGCTTTCAGTAAGACGTTGGAATTTCTCAATTAAGGCCGTAGTGCACCCTGCTACCAGCTACTTTTTAACGTTCGTTTTATTTTTCTTACAAACGTACGTACTCATTCACTTAAAAAAAAAAAAGCATCGACGAAGACTAGTGTAACATGTTCGCAATAGCGCATCGGTTGAATTTCCTGTAAGGGCGTCATTCAGTAGCCACTAAAATACGGTAGCTCTAATCCTTTGCGAGCCATGGGCGGTAAGGAATCGTGTTTTGTGCGGAACGCCTACCCGGCTCTTTTATAACCTCGATACATTTATATTATAATATCCCACATTATATTGGAAACGTAATGCCAGATTATAAATAATGGCTCGGTGCCTTTTTGCCATGGGATTGGATACATGTACAATATTATTATTATGAGAGTTGCATAGGTACATCAGATACACCATGCTCTAAGTATAGGAAATATAATTATGTTGTTTGGTCGTAGTTAATAAAATAATTGATGTTTAGATTATATTATATTTTCTGCTCGCACAGAATTATATCTAAATCACCCCTTATTTACCATTTTATAATAATTATACCTACATAAGAACACACTACTCACTTTACTTAATCCACGTTTTCTCCCAGTGTGGAGAATGTGGACGCCACGAAGTTCCTCCAAGCCTGTCTATCTTGCGCCACTTCCTCAGCTTCATCCCAGCTTACTCCAGCCTCTTGTTTGTCCGCATTGAATGCCTTCTTGATTGTTAATTTTGGCCCGCCTCGCCTTCTTGTCCCATCCATATTGCAAAAAGGCTTGCGTTTTCAAATTTTTTGAAGGACATGCGGGGAACTTGGCTTGTTGGTTGGTTGTTGTGCTGTTCTGGCACGTACGTAATTATTTCAGTCAGTGTGAATAGTGATAACACCTAATTCCCAAAATCTGTCGCAAAAATCTATTTTCATCACTGAAGATCTGACAGACCGACAGAAAATATTTATGGACTCAAATAATATAATTTGGGCACAACTTATATCATAATAAATTATTATTGATATAAGTTGTGCCTACAAATTTAAACTATTACTGTCAATCACAGAACCCATTCATTAGTTGTTTCATTTTTCGTCACGGTACATTGGTGGCGCTGCGCACTGGGGCGAGCCAGTGAAGCTCTGGGAATCCCCTCGGTTTTTTTTTTTACCAAGGTAGGTACTTTATCTTGGGCTGGGGCGAGCTAGGAACTTTCTTTAAGTATATAGAAAAATATCAAACTTCAGTTTTTTTTTACTTAGGTACCTACTTACAAAGGGCTTTACTACGCATTTTTGTTTGATTATTGGTCATTGGTATTAGGGATTGCAATCCGGTCTCATTTTGAATCCGGCCAGCTCCAACCGGATTTTCGTAAATCCGGCAACCTTAATTACCTATTTGACATTTTTAACAATAATGAAGGTTAGACATAAAACAGTACATAGGTATACGAAATTAATTTTAATAAGGGTTATGCCTACTTTTAAATGGTAAAAACTATAAAAAATAAATAACAAATTAGATGATTACGTATTTTAAAGTCAAATTTAAATTTAACGAAAATAGGTATTTATTGTGATCTGCTTGATTGATCATGATTTGAAAAGAAAGATTCTCAGAAAACCAACACCACGAAATATAATGATTCTTGAAAACTCTCCAAACCATTGTGGAATAAACCATTCGAGGCAGAGTTAGAAACTCCGGATTCGGAGCTTCTGCGATATCGACAAAGTCAGGCAATGGGGTAGCAATAGAAGCCCTTACTGGAACGACCACGTTAACAGAACGGATCCGGTGATTCTGACAAAATTACCGAACACTCTATAGTTCGTTTTTTTTTCATACCGAACACGGTGCTAAAATACCGAACACCTGGCAACCCTGGATTTGACAGAATATAGAAAAAATTTGAAGAACATTAAGCTCGAGGAAAAGATTTAAATTTAATTGTTATTTATTTCACTATACCCTTGTGTATACCTGATGCCTTTCAAATATTTTTTATGTATAACTTGCATATAGCTACACAATATTTTTATTGATGGGCTACCACGAAAATGGTTAAATTACCTACAGCAGCGTACTTACCGAATTTAATTAGGAGGGTTATACCGAAAGAAATTGCCAAGGGCTTGAGATGGTAAAGTTACACCACTGCACTTCAGAATTATTCCTAATACTGTTTCGAATGCTTGCCAAGTATCATATTTTTTCAAATCGCCGACCCTCTGTGAGAATAATACCGTAACGAAAAATTCCTTGTCGTCAACAGTACCTATTCGAATCCTAGCCTCACTCTTACATCAACCGCTTTTTTTTTCATAAGTTTCACTTCTGGCGGGAATGGATGTCATCTATTCATCTTTTTGGACTTTGGAGTGATCGGGAAATCATTAATAACGGGCTTAAAAGAATTCCAGAATATTATAATTCAGAATAATGCCATCTATGTAATGTTAGTAAAAGTTTTGAGCTATTGAAGATGTGTAGGTAGCTTCAGCCTTAACAACGAATAGCGGCGCAACGTGTTTTAACTGTATTTTTACAGATGGTGCTATACATAATATAATTATTGTTCACATCGATAGAATAATTATTAATAAAATATTCCGTTTTAATTGAAATCAACGTTTCACATTTTCTTTAATTCAATTTTATAATTCAAAAATTAAAACACTCAATGATGAGTGTATAGTTTATAAAAAATATAATTACAAAATATTCTTCTAATTTATAACAGAAAATAATATAAAACAAAATAAATTGTTGAAAGTAGGTAGGTACCATAATAATATGCCCTTCATTGTGTAGGTACGTATTAGGTAATTACCAAAAATATACCTAGGTACTTAGGATTCTTTCAAAAAATATATAAATAAATTGTTGCGAGTATAAAATGTTGTTTTTTTTATGTGAAAACAAAATTACAAATTAAAATACTAGGCATTTAATTTAAACTTAATGCCTATTTAAATTAACAATTTTACTCATTAAAAATTCGTATAAGTAAGGGTATTTTTAAATATACCTAAGCAAAAATGTTCACGAATTTCATTATACATACTTACTTATATATTGTTTTCAATTTGATGTGTTTAGAGGTACCTATACCTACCCACTTACTAACGTTTTAATATGTAGTTGCAATATATATTTATAAATATACCACTTTGATTCCATAATTTTGTATGCAAATATGCAAAATTGTTACATGGGCAGGCTTATATACCTACATACCTCCCAAAGTGGCGGTGGTTGATGCGAGTTGATATATAGATGTGAGAATATTGGGCTTTGTTCAGTTCAAACTAATTGTTCGTATTGGCGCGTACCGTTCAACTTCTCCCTGTCACCTCGTTCTCACTGCGAACCATGAAGTTTACTATCATGTAAGTTATAAATTATTCATGCATTCTAATTTCAAAAAAAAAATTTTTTTTTTCTTTTTTTTTTTTTAATACAGTTTAAATCCCTCCGAACTCTGCAATCGAGTATTAGGTGTAGCTTTCCCAAAAATAATAATAATTAACAATCAAAAAAATTCCAAGCTGCATAAATTTCACTTTCTTTTACTGTATTTATTTACTTATGCAAAATTATTAAATTGCTTTCATTTAAGAAAGGTTGCGGTTGGTGAGAATGAATCTACTTTTTTCGTATAAGATTAATGTAATTTTCTTTTTAAATATTATAGATAACTGCAACAAATTAACTCCTGAAAAATAAATTCAAATTTTTAATCTAAATTTAACTAGGCGTATGTTGAAACGTAAATAATTTAATACATGTAGTTAGGTAAATTTAATATTTCCATAGCTATGCGGGAGATACCTGTTATTGGAGTACTGAAGATTATATGTTTGTTTTGTTTTTGTTGTTCAGTGTTCTGTTGGTGTTTCCTTTCAATAAATAAAAAAAATGATTGTTATCCCAAAAACATGATCAAAAGCTATAATTACTAACTCATATCATTCGTTATTTTACTAAAACTGCGATTTGTTTATATTGACTAATTTTATTATTATTTTTTATTGCAATGATATCTATAACAAATAAAATTTGTTATATTTTAATATAAAAAGCGAATTTTCGTATCATTGTTTAAAAGGAATACAGGTAAGTATATGCATATTAATTTATTTTGTAACAATTATCAGTTTTTACTTTTAAAACGCAATAACCCAGTGAGTATATCAATTATTTCATTAATTATTGTTTGTTTAATTGGAACAGAATTTCCGTTTAGTAAAAAAAAGTAGCAAAAAACAAATTAATTTATTAAATATTTTTTTTAATTAATATTTATAACAGTACATTTTATTTTTATACTTGTTGTGTATTATTGTGTTAGTGGTGTATAAATAAAATATTTCGTCGGTATTATAACAGTGAAGTGAAGGGCTTACGTATGTCCTTGACAAAAATTATTGGAAGTAAATTATATTGGGTTTCGTTATATAAAACATGCATACCTAATAACTCGATAGAATTAATTGTTTTTAGACATTATGTACTAAACTTAACTTAGTTATATATTTGTTCATTATTTTTTTAATTACTGAATACTTGTATGTACCTACCTAATGAAATAAAAGGTTGCCACGAAATTTGCTAATAATTTATTTATTAGCAAATAGTTTTTTCATACGAAACAATAGATATTTTATAATCAAGATTTTCACGACTAAGTACGATGAAGTTTGATTAATAATATCGTAATAATAAGGTCATAAACATTCCGTAAGATCAAGTGAATTGTTGCCTCCCTATGCCTCTTAAGTGGGTTGTAAAGGGATAGTTGTGATTTAATCAATCACATACTAATCGTATGTGAACATTCCCACATTTCTTCTTCTTCTTCTTCTCCCTAGCTTGCTCCCAACTTAGCGTCTAAGTAGACTGTTGGGGTCAGCCCTCCTCGTTCTTAGGCTATAAGTCCGTCTCTCCTGCACCACCTCTTCCAATCCCAATCTTCGCATCCGGTCACGCCTCTGCACCACCCAGGAATTCTTTGGTCGTCCTCTGTTTGTCACACGTGGAACACTCATGTTGATGGCCTGATTTACAATATGTTCCTGCGGTCTCCGTTCTACGTGTCCATACCATCGCAACTGTCTTTCCTCAAGTTTGCTATTTATATCCGTCACTCCTAGGCTTCCACGAATGTGTGAGCTTTTTATCTTGTCTCTCAATGACACTCCTGTCGACCACCTCAGCATGCGCATTTCTGCCGTTTCTAGCTGTCTGTTATAGCTGTTGTACATGGTCCAGCATTCGGAGCCATACAGGAGTGCGGGTCTGACAATTGTCTGATAAACTTTTCCTTTTAATTTGACTGGCATTTTTGAATCGCATAGAACTCCTGACACCGATCTGAATTTCATCCATCCGACACTAATTCTGTGTTTTACATCCGCAGCACAGCTTCCATCATTTTGAATGACTGATCCAAGATATTTAAATGAGTCGCTATTTGGTAGTGTTACTCCATCCATCTGTATTATGGGTAAGTTTGACGTGGTCAAATTTTGTTTCTCAAACGGTAGGTAGAGGTATTCCGTTTTCTTCCTACTAATTCTCAGTCCGTTGTCTTCCAGTGCTTTCCTCCACCTCTCCAATCCTTCTTGCAGATCTTCGTGTTTGTCACTAATCAATACTATATCGTCCGCAAATAGTAGGATTTTTAGGAGGCTGTTCATTTCCTGTTTGGTTAAATAGTCCATTGAACATTCCCACATTTCTGTTTCTCTAAATTTTGTATTCCAAAAATGCGTATCAAATGTCTCGTAAAAGATTGATCTTTGATGGCGTTACAACCTTGTATGGGTCTTGGCTTCCTCCAGAAGTTTTCCCCATGCCGCTCTGTTCTCGGAATTGTTGTCATCAATTTCATTTTCATCGAGTTCGCGCTTAAATTGAATGTGCTAGTGTTCTCCGCCGATCTTCAATGTTCTCTTCTGGTCTGTAGATTCTCTGTAGTATTTTACAATAATGTCACAAGTATCAATCTAAGTTTACCTACTGGCCGGATTTTGGTCCTTTGAATTTCTGGAGAGCTATTTAAATCTAAAGTGTCTTTGGAGACCAAAATAGCATCTGTTAGCTCTGAAAAAATACTTTGTAAAAAAAGACAAATAGTTTATTTTGTATAGCGACCACTTAATTTTGTACCCTTCAAGCCGGGGTATAGCTACTTAGAAACGGACTTTCACTATTTTCTATCCAACACTCTACGTTTGTCTCTTCCAATTACGTAACATTTCTCATACAAACTTATCCACTTCTTTTACTTCTCCAAATGTACTTTATGCGTTATCTTGTGTTATCTATCTATTCCTCCAATATCCCCAAGCCATCTTAACATTCACTCTGTGTTACAACGCTAACTTCAACACGACAATCATTCCCAATATTCCCGCATCTTTCTGTACCTCAAAGAGTTTTTCCACATAAATATCCTACGCAATGCTCCATACTAGTCCATACCCGTTACCGAATTCTTGTATTTTGTTTGGGTTCTGTTCGCTACCGTATTCATGTAGTCAAAATATAACAGCAATTTTGATTCCGGTAACATTTTGACTCTTCATTTTTTTTAAAGCGGCTTAACACTAACTATGTATAAAAAGCCTTTTTTTAAAAGAGTGATAATTTAACATTTTTTTCTTTTTTTTTGGTCTATTAAATTTCCAACATAAGATCTCAAAATAACGGTACGACTTCTTCTTGTTATACTTTTTAACTAGACCTATTGACCTGTTATTTCATGCCTCTCATCTACCTTTCCATCTTTTGAGTGGTCGTTCTGTAAGTCTGCCAGATCGGGGAAAGCCGCCCTAACAGTTTTCGTGACCACCATCCTGGACACATGGTCCTTCCTTAAACTTCTTCTCTGTCATCCCCATCCGACAATGTCTTCAAATTCGTATACCCTCCGGATTACTGCACTCTGTACGCTTTATCGAAGGATTTTGCCTGGGATATTTCTAAGTACCTAATTTCATTTTGCTGGTGCAAAGAAGACTTTTGGTTCTGATAGTATCGGGTTAGGAGTCAATTTCAGGATTGGGCGGACACGGGTCTTACATTTTCGCACCTTACTTAAGACGTTCAATTTCTTTTTTGCCTGATACGATGTTTAGAATTTGGAATTAGCTGGCAGACTGAGATTGTTCTAGGACTGTAGAAATCGGCATTGCATGTTATATGATGGCCCCCAAGTATTTAAATTTCGTCAACTGTTCAATCAAAGATCCACCAATTGTCACACTTCATCCAATCTACCCTCTAGATTGATCATGCATCTGGTCTTAGTCTTATAGATAGATTTTTTTTTTATAACTTATTAACTCTCCCTATAACTTATTAACTCTTCCTATAACCTATTAACTCTCCCTATAACTTATTAACTCTCCCTATAGACGTTGTCCTGTTGTCCTTACTACAAAAATATTGAATTAGAATTTGTATAATTATTAATTATTTACCATTCAACCAATGTAATTCCGACCATTCTGTCAATCGCACTTACTATTAAAAACAACTGAAAGTTTCTGTCAAACCCCAATTCAATTTCGAAATTAGAATGAAATTATTTTGCTAAAATCCTTAAAGGGGTTATCTAGGTACGTTAAGTTTTTTTTTTGTAAATTTCTGATGTTTCGCACAACTTTCTTTTTTTTATTTTTCATAAGATAATAGCGAACACAAAAAAAAGAATTAGCGAAATTGGTTCAGCCGTTCACGCGTAATGCGATGACAACGGAAAATTAAGTTCCATTTTTATATTATAATAGAGATGTGAGTAGGCAAAACACCTTGTAATAAAACGTAAACATTTGTATTAGGTACTTTTGGGTGCGTTCAAGTCACATACATCAGCACATCAAAACAACACCGGTATACATAATACAGAGCTTTCACTTAAGTCTTTTGCATACAAAATTATTTCCTCTTACGAAAATATGCTCTACATACATAGGTGAACGTCCCCTAACATATTATTATCTTCAATGTCGTCTACAAAACAAAATTTACAAGGTTGACACTGTTAGGTCACCCAGATTTAAAAAAAGGCTGTACTTGCGTAGATATAAATTATTAGTTGAATTATAACGATAATTGCTGCTCATAACTGACTACCGGTGTGTTATATCAATACATGAATCATGTTGCATTCTTTTTCAAGGAGATTCGCTCAACACCCGGTTGTTACCAATTCAGTTACACGCGCACATGAATGTCATTTGATAGATCATTTTTTTTACTAGTGGATCACCTCTACCTGTAGGAGAAAATGTATCAGTTTTAATTAATATGAATAATGAATATTTAGTATATTTTAAAACATTCTTTGAAGTATGATTTGTTTTAATAGGTGCTTACGGGTTTTATTTCAACCCCGCATTCAACAATATGGCTTTTTGTCTGTATAATAATTATTGTAAAAAGCTGCGATTTTTTATATTATAGATATTTACTTATTATGTTTGCATGAATATTATTTTATTTTATCGAGACACAAACAGAACACAATAAAAAAAGTCATGAAATATATAAATATGAATTTTCCAGTGCTCCAATAACAGGTATCTTCGAATAGTGCGTTCACTTAACGAATATGATAGATACTTAAAGGTTTTTTACCTATTTTTGTTATGAATAATTTTAACTTCTAACAAAAGCATTGCGACACCAAAATAGACTAGAGAGTTTTTTTCGACCCAAGATTGTTACTTATTGGCTCAATAAATATTCAATTTTTGACCATGAAGTACCAACTTCTTTGCTGGAACATATTTTTGTCAATTATAAAATAATAATAGAAATAATTAGTGTTTTTCTATTTTGAGTGTATTTTTATTACTTTTAACAAAAATAAATAAATTTAAAAATTATATACCTATAGGTTGGTGTTGGTACAAATACAGGGAAAGTTATTGTAGAAATCCTTCTTTATACAATTTTTCTCAAAGCAATAGGTACCACATTGGAAATGTCTTTTGGAACTCTTTTCATACTTAGCAACCAAATTCTAAATGTAATTTTTTAAAATGATTCTGTGGTCACTCAAAGTGTACACAAATACGTTCTTTGACTTTTTCACATTGAGCTATTTATGGACTGTTTTATTAGGACTTAGCAGTGAATGTTAACTTAGAACATTGCCAATATTGTTACCGTAGTAACAAAAAACATAGACATACTGCCGTGTTGTTAGACGACGGACCGTTCCCTAGGAACCCAGTGCATTATTAACTGCTTTATTTAAAAACTACGATCAGTGAAAAAAAATAGCTCAGCGATAGAAAATATTACGATCAAGCTGTCATCGAGATAGTTTTACACATTGTGAGTCTCTGTAGATTTTGACCCGCCATATTGGATTTAACGTCAACTGACAGTTGTTTCGAGTATAGAAGAACGCTTTTTGTAATAATAATAAATACACTGTATTTAAGTTTTTTTCCCCGTCCAAATATGTGCTCCCTTCATATTTTGGTCCATTGTATTTTAGTTTTTCATTTTAATAATAGGAAATTTAAAGAAATAAAACAAATATGCATTCTCGTAATCATTCGAGGGCTTACAACCACGATGCACCAACTAAATTTTTAAGAAATATAAATGACGTTTTGAAGGAAATATTCAAAAAATACTTTTTAAGTAGGTACAAATATTAAAATTGAAGTGATCAAACATAAATGAGGTTATTTTGGCTGAAACATAAAGGTTTCGAATGATTTAATAAGGCCTTGATATAAAATAAGGTACCTGTGTATTCTGCATCAATAACTCGAAATAATTCAAATCTTCCGTGGCACATCACATTAATTCGAATATTATAGAAAATAAACTATATCTATACCGTCCACATTTCACACAAATGTAATAATTATTAGAATAATCTTAAGGATTACAAAATTTTGTATTTATCTCAATAGTTTTGTAAATTAATTCATATAAAAAAATATATATAATAAAAAAATGTCATTACAATTCACTTCTTATAAAATATCCATAAGGTCTAGTAAAAAAAAAATAACTGGTAATATATTATAACAAAAAAATGTACCTCTGCTCTATACACAAGATATAATATGCTTACAATGGAGCAGTAAATAAATATTGTATAAATTACATTAATTAATTGTATGGTAATATATCTATATAAAAATTGTATTAATATTATTATTCTTCATATAAAAAAAAATAAAGAAAATAAAAAAACATCTTGGTTGTAAACACTCGCGTTGCCCGGCTACAATTTTGTTTGTTTACAAAAATTTATACAAAATGTCATCTTCATATTACATAACAAACGCGAATTAAATATTGTTTTTATAAAAAAGTAAAAACTGATCAGTGAGTTATACGTAATCTTACGATTAACGTTTTTTTTTTATAAATAAGACTGTTAAGCTTTTGTCGTGAAAGAGGTAGATTTTCAGTACCTGGGATCGAACCCATGCATAGCCGGCGTCGTTGCCACTAGGCTACCAACTACTCCATATTGACATCGTTATTGAGATAAAGATTGAATCGGAATCGCGATGTATATGCAGAATTACCTACCAGGACAGAACTCGGTATTATTCGATGCATATAGTCGGTACTTGAGATTCAAATCAATCCCCCAGTACATCAAAGAAACCATGCATCAAATAGTCTACACTATGTCTCATTTTGTTGGTTTTAGACCCTACAACGGTTTTAGACAGGGAGATGCTTTGGCATGTTTTCTATTTAACATTGCAGAAAGAATAACAACTAATGACTCTAATAATTCATGACTAATGTTCGATTTTTAAATGGAACAAACCACTACGGGCTTACGACCGTCTTCTACTGTTATTTCGAAGGCTGGCTTAGTGTGATCACTTTACGTTAACAACGTTCGCCATTAGGTGGTAATGTTTGTCTCCGAAACTCTTAATCATGAGAATTCTCAACATGTTCAACATGTCGAAAAATCTCATGTATGAAACAAGTAGAAATTTAATAATTGATGAAACATAGAGAAAAAGTTGGAAATTATTGAGAACAAGAGAGCAACCAAATTTAAAGACTGCGACTGCTGTCATATATTTGGCGCCAGGATATGACTATATCCATTTTTGTTACTGTCTCATATTTATTGCCTATTGGCTTTGTTGGTGCACAACGTTCTAATTATGTTTAGATTCTTGTGACCTTTTTTCAGGACTAGATCTTACAGAAAAAATAACAACTAATGACTCTAATAATTCATGACTAATGTTCGATTGTTAAATGGAACAAACCACTACGGGCTTACGACTTGCTTAACATTGCACTCGAAAAAGCCATAAGGGACTCGGACATTGAAATGAATGGAACCATATATACAAAATCACACAAAATCAGTCCAAATATTAGCATACGCTGACGATATAGACATTATTGCAAGATCAGAATCATCCCTGCGAGAGGCATTCTTGTCATTGGAGTCATCCGCCAAAAGAGTGGGACTCCGAGTTAATGAAGCAAAAACGAAATGAAGTAGGTACATGCCAGTCACAATGCTACCCGGTATTAGACACCCCACAATAAATATTGGTAATTATATACTTTTGAAACAGTTGAACAGTTCACATATTATCTTGGCTCCGTTGTCACTAACGATAATGATATTCTGAGTGCGGAAATTGGGAGAAGAATTTTTTCAGCTAACTGTTGCTATTTCGGTCTCACTGGATAGTTAAAGTCACCCCTTATATCCAGAAAGACTAAAGCCACTTTTACAATTAGACCAGTCCTAATATTATGCCTCAGAGACCTGGACACTGACTAAGCACGACGAAAACAGGCTGGACGCGTTTGAAAGGAAAATCATACGCAGAATATACGGCCCTATAAATGATGGTCAAACTTGGCGCAGAAGATACAACACGGAGCTCTATGATATCTACCAGGATATCAGCGTAGTCAGGTTCATTAAGATTAACAGACTGCGCTAGCTGGGTCATTTGCACCGTATAGACTTATAGAGGATCTGGAGCTCCCAAAAAGGGTGTTGTTTAATAGCGCTATCGGTAGAAGATGCGTCGGAAGACCAAAACTAAGATGGCTGGATGGCGTTGTCGCAGACTGTCGGGCTCTGGGCAGCAAAACTGGAGGATGGCAGCCAGTGACAGATCGGGATGGAGAAGCTTTTTGGAGGCAGCTAAGACCCACCACGGGTTGTAACGCTGAAGATGATGATGATGTCTCATTCTGAGATTTTTGTATTCCTTGTGCTATTAACGATAATTTTTTTCTTTTATCGAGTTTGTATCTACTTTAAAATTATCCTTTTTATCGACGTAGTGACTGTCTATCTACCAGTTATGATATATTTTTAAATTGGTTACTGTAAAGCATTTAAACATTGAGTAGCGATTATTTAGGTCGAACAAAAGTATTGGAGATTTTGATCTGGTGAATATGAAATAATTGTATCAAAACCGGCTTATAATACCGGTGGAGTAAATTGTGAAATACAATGCTGAGGTAGGTTAGTATCGCGTACAATATTCTTTACAGTACGACACTGCCTCGATTGGCCTGATCAAATCGTGCACAATTTCAACGAAAGTGAGTCTTGTGCCGTATTATAGTTCCTATTACTTCTTATCTATTAATAACTCATACTCGTAGATTTTTATATACAACTACACTAGATGGAGTAATACTTCTACATTATCTCTTCGTAGTAAAAAAGTTAAGCCGATTTGGCCGGCAATTTTGACAGTACGGTAGTCAAAACGGAACGTAAAAAATGATGTTAACGTTTATAAAAGGAAACTTAAAAATGATCGAAATTCACTTGTTTCGACGAAAAAATACGTTTTATTGTAAAAAAAACATGAGAAAATAACTGAATATGCGCCGTACCACGTTCTTTTGGGAACCAAACTGTCAAAAGTTGCAATATTTCGGCTTCACTTTTGAACGCGAGTCGGGATTCTAGGTTATTGTATAGAATTCTGTGCTCATACTGTCTAGTTAGTCTAGTAGAACAATATTTTTTTTTCTATCTTCTCTATGTATATAAATTTTTTTTTTTTTTTTTTTTTTATTTTTTTTTTATTTTTTTTTTTTATTTTTTTTTTATTTTTTATTTCAAATCACTTAAAATAGTAGTGATGTATTTCTCATAATAGGTTATTGATAAATTTTGATTGTAGATGAATCTTTCTTCGAATTTCTGATGAGAATAAAGAATATGTGTACATTATTTTAGATGTATGACCGACTATAGCTTTCGTTATTCTATCCTAGACATGAAGTTTGAATTCGAATTTGTAAAACGATTACTTCCCTATTTCTTCTGCGGTTTTAATCCTGTGAATTGATTGACAGCAAGCGCGAACTTTTTGCTTCTCCACTCCTCTCGGTTCCTCGCTGTTCTCTCATTAATCCAGATTCCAGATATAGCAGATCCGATGGATGTGCGCTCGGTCTTGCGCAATGTTAATGACCTCCTCCCACACCATATACAGATTCCTCAGCTCTGGCTCGAAGGAACGAAACACGGAATGAGGGGTTCTTTCTTGTCTTCGAGACCCTGTCATTCTGCATCCTTAACATATGTTCCAGCCATGTCCGCCTCCTCTCCATAATGGTTGAAATGATTTTGTTATTACAGGTTATTGATGATAGCATCGATGTGGACCATAAACAATATGTGAATTAGGTACCTATTCTTTATTTGTGATATTTATAGAATGTATTTATTCAGTTTTGCATAGATTATAAAAGCGATTTCCGAAAATCGTTGATGTTAACGTGAAAATTACAAAATCACTCCAATCCTTTTTGTATGTAGTTATTTGAAACTCTGTGAAACCACCACAATTTCGATCAGCAACCAAAGCTTCTAATACGGGAAACAAAACGCCATAGAATAAGACAAGTGGTGACAATATTATTATGTAGATCGAACTAATACGGTGTATAATATAAAACGAACCACTGATATATATATATATATTAATACGTGAAAGAAAATCTTTGTGATTATTTTTACGAAAATCGCACGGACGGAGGAGTATGAAATTTTGATACTTACAGTTTATATAGAGGAGTGGCGAATGCTAAATTTATGGATTAAATCAATAAAAAAAAACATTACAAACACTACTGTAATATTATGTATTTGATACTCACACACACTTACACAGACTACTTATAAAGATCATTAACTTCATAGAAACAAATAATAAAAAATTAAAAGCGCCTAATTATGGGCGCAGGAAGCTTTTTGAAGGCGGTATATTCAAATAGAAGGTAGAGCTGGAAAAGCGGGATCTAAATTGAGAGTACCTATATTAATATTGTTTGCCTTTAATAATAATAGAAAAAAAAATATATACATATTAACATTTCAAATTCGACGTATCCATGTCATTGTTTTTGAAAGAAAATTTTTGAAGTAGCGCTCGCTCAGTCTTGGACAATGGAACCCTGATAATGTTCAAACTTATAATTCAAATAAGTTATTGTCGAATTTCGAGCACTGGTCGACAACTAGTTTTAATAATAAGGTGAACTAATACAATATTTAATGGGTGTCTCCGAAGCATAGAAGGTCAACATGTAAGTGTTGTCTATCGGAATAATTAAATAATAATTTAATGTCCATTTACAAAAATATAACATAAAGTAGCTAAGTGTTAGCTTAAATAGTTTATTCTGCGAATACAAAAAATAGTGTTTAATCAATCCAATATTCAAGGCATTTTATGGATTCTATACTGATGATAAAAAATTAAATAATCTCAATAGTCATTGAATCTGACATTAAGGCTGAGGACTGAAAACCTCCGTTGGCTCGGGTTAAAGGGCTTTATTATTGCAATATTGCTCCCCGTTTCCTTACTGCCGGATGATTAAATTCATTATGTTGATTAAAATGATTACACAGTTGCACTTGCACAATTTTTTTTATTTTATGAATCTCGAGCGCTTTTGTCCGATTCACGCAGACATTGTCAAGAGACTCACAGACATTTCACATTATTCGTTGTAAATAACGTAGTGAAATTTCGTTAAAATTATTGAAAAAAAAAATAAAATCTGTCTCAATGGATGACATCCATTTGGAGTGCACGTGACTGAGGCGCCTTTATTACACTCAATAGTTTGTCATTTTATATTGACATACAAACTGAGACCTATTATAGATCAGCAAGGCAAAACACGTAATCTCTTATTACAGTTATTATATTATATTATATATATATCGCATTACTTATTCTTCTTCTTATTCTAATGATTTATCACCTCTAGGCATCGGAGCCATTGAACCACTTCGGCTGTCAAGGTATTGTACTCGTAAATATCCATGTTAAAAGTTGCTCTTTGAGTATCTAGATTTACCCATATGTTCCAATAGCCAATTCAATTGACATTAATAATTGCATTCCTTTAACATTAGGTGTACCATAAGAATCGTTTGCCATATTACGTATTATGTTTTAAACGTGTGCCTTTAAACCTATACATGTATCAAAATGTCATGTTGATAATGCTTCTTCTTCTTAATTTAGGTCTTGTGGCCTGTAATTCAAGAGGTGGGGTTGGCCTCTTGCAAGTTTCATGGGGTTGGCCTCTTGCAACTTCCATGGGGTTGGCCGTGCAATGCTTTGTGTGCTAGGGAGTCTGGTTGAGTCCATTATCCCCACATGTGCATAGCACAATCTACTTGGTTGCCCCATCTCACTATGTTCTCGACCTCGCATATTTCCCGTATCTGACTCTGAATCTTTCCGGTGTCTTCCCAGCTATGCTCCTGAGAGAATTTCTGAAACTCTCAGCGCGTTTTTCGTCGCATTGGTATCGGCCCTGGACTCGATCCCGTATGTCATGATGGGTCTAACAAAAGTTTTATAAATCTTTATCTTGCTGTTGACTCGCACATCAGGGTTCTTCCAAACGGAGTTTCTAAGACATCCTAATATTAAAGCATCCTTGTTGATTTGACCCAGTATTTCTGTCGGTAGATCGGGCGGGACACATATGTCCACTCCAAGGTACATATTTGAATGTAGTGATCTGTTCCACGGAGACAATAAATAAAATAAAAAAAATAGAATAAAGAAAGAAATACATATTATGTACCCACCTCGGTAGCCTAGTACCGACCTCGGTAGCCTAGTTGTACTAGCGTGGACTTCAGATCCGAGGTCCCGGGTTCGATTCCCGGTCGGGTCAGAGTTTTTCTAAGTGTTTTTTCACTTGAAATTTATACCCGGGGTTGGCCTGTCTCAGATTGGACGGGACCGGTTGACTGAAAAAAATTGCCTCAGGCAATAAGTTCCGCCGGCTATACTGACACCTTTGTATAGAAAAGTGTTATATTATTATTACAGTCTTAAAGCAGACATCAACCAATATAGACGTGTTTTCTTCTCTACTACATATATAAGAACCTGTATTATTTTCTCTAGTCTGCTCTCAATTGGGCTTATCCATTGTTATTATTATTATTATGTAAGCTTCGCCGGTTATACTGGCATCTTTGTATAGAAGTGTTCTTATATAGAAAAGAATGGAAGTCCGCTCTCTCGGATACGGCGTGATGGATAAAAAAAATCTCGACCTGACATTTTCCTGGGACAAGGATGTGCAACAATTTACTCTCCCTCCATCTCTTTGGCGGGCGTCCAGGGTGACCGCTGGTTGATGGTATATGTATTTCGTCTCTCGCGATTTGCCATTGGCACATGCAGGATGTTCTGTTGACGTGGTTTCTCCAGTAACGTCTTCTATTTCTTCACCATCGCATGACATCATTGACATCGCAGATTCTGCAAATTTCAGAAATTCTTACTGTGTTATTATAATTGTTAATCAAGATGAAGAGATTTTAATTCAGTGGTTCTTGGAGACACTTTGTTCTCGTGGCGTCAGTTCTGGTTTCTGAACCGTATGTTATATCTGGTCTGGTTTCTGAACCGTATGGTCTTATACATCTTCATTTTGTTTTCATTCAACATAATATAGTATAAAAACGGTTTAGCATTGTTTAAAATCGCTTTTAGATTTTGTCATTTTATTCCCGATACAATAGAACATCAGCTTTTCATCAAACACATACTTAACATGCACACTCACGAATACATATACCGATAAATACTTTCGAATATCTTTGAACAGTGAAATCGGATACATTTGTTGATTATCAATAGTGTTCCAACGTGTAGTTATGTCTGTGTATCCATCCAGCGATTTACGATCCATACAATCTAATAGCCTGTACACATCTGAACACGCGCGGGAACGCAACCAATGCAACGTTGTATGCAATGTATCAAAATTCCATAGTACCTACGCGGTTCTTAGCGAACCACAGCGTACTATGGTTATTTAATACGTTGCATGCAACGTTACATTGATCGCGCGTGTTCAGGACCCCTATTCTGTAGCAAGTGACTATTAGGCGATACATTTTGTATGAAAAACGTCTATCGCGATTCTCGCATTCGATACGTATAGACGTTTTCCATACAAAATGTATCGCCTAATAGTCACTTTTTTCAAGTGACTACCCTACACTTGCTACAGAATACGGGTTCAGATGTGTACAGACCCTAAAAAGCCTCGAACTTTGGGTTCTTTTACGCAGTTTGTAGGTCATAATGTAGGTATATTAGTAGGTTTTGAATGGGAGGACCCAATAATTCGCAAATAGGCGTATGAGGATTGGGGACACTTGGAGCAAAATCAATATAGGGTTCCAATCCAATCCAAACTCCCTTTAGACCCCACTTAAGGGCATAGGGAGGCAACAAGAGCTCTCCATTGCGCTCGATCTTGCGCAACGTTAATGACCTCCTCCCACACCATGTCCAGATTCCTCAGCTCTGCCTCGAAGGAGCGGAACAGGGTTACCTTATACACACACATATATAGGGTTACCTTATCAAAAATAGAAATATGTATATGTGTAAATAGTCATATTATTATGTTAAGTGTTTGTATATTTTGTACCTAATTACAAGTGATTTACTATTATTATTTCTAGTTTATAAGTATCGAAAAAAGTTTGAGAAACGCTGTACTTAACTAAAAATAATAGTACCTATACGATGTTGTTGTGATAAAATTTGTTTAAATGCACTATCAAGCAATTTGGCCAATTAATTAATTGGCTAAATACTCTTAAAGGGTATGAAGTCAGACTTGTCTATGGTTTGACGCAATATTGCCAGAGGTAAAATAATGTTATGATAATATATTCACTTACTTTAATGACGAAATCTTATAAATATTATTTAACGATTAAAGAAGAACCGATATTTCACTTGAAATTTTTATGAGATGACTTATCATTGGTGCAAAACTAACCTTAATCTAACCTGATAAGGATATTGTGTTCAGAAATGAAGCTTCTATTCTTCTTTGTGACACCGTCCCAATATTAACGCAGTATTCTTTGAAACAAGTATGAAGCATTCTATGTTTATCTCTTTCACTGCCGGTAGTAAAATAATGAAAGCGGGAAAGAGATAGTGTAGCCTTGACGTTTAGTGTAAATAAACGTAGCTTGGTTACCGCGATGATTTTTCTTTCTATGACGGCAGTTGAATTATACGCTTGTAATCATACGATTGTAAATTCTACGGTTTTGAGTGTTTCTTACACAGTGCCGTTTCTATGAATCATAATTTTTCTTTGGCTTCCTTAATCCTTCTCCATAAATTCATCAGTAGGTCCAGGTTGACATATAAAGGGTACTTCCACATCAGTGGTCAAAGGGGGCATATAATCACATGACCAAAAGCAATTGTTGCAATCGGCATATGGGAATCCTTTTAGGACCTATCTTTAGGGGGTATCAAAAAGATAATTAAGGAGACTTTTGCGGAGGTCAATCTGCAAGAGGTCTCTGGAGACGAGGCACAATAAGAGGCAGCGCTCCATGAACGAATTGAAGGATGTCACAATAGATCTTTTTGTTCGCAGTCACACAAGATAAAAATGGTCCCTTGAAATTCTTTAAAAAAGATAAGATAAAGCTTCCAGGCTATAACGAATGCGTGAACTTTTGATTCTGTCTTGGAGGAATACTCCCACTGACAACATAGATACTTTACCTATTTCAGCAGTTTTGAATTGCCTGCATAGTTTAGATGTAATATTAAGTCCAGCATTCGGAGCCATGCATACTTGCGAATCTCACAATAATATTATTTTGGCATTTTTGTAAATCATAAATCTCCAGTTTACTTCTATAAACTTCATCCATCCAACTCCTATCCTATGATCAACATAATATTATGCGGCTCGACTTTCGGCATTGTTATTGATTTTTGTTTTTCTTCATTCGTTTAGCTTGATTGTGAGAGTGAGTTCAGGTGACCCCCGTGTCTTTTAAATCTTAAAACCCCGATATAATATCCTATATCATACAATCTATAACGTCACATATATATTAAAGCCCGCATATTATGTATTAATATGACCTCGAACTTTTATAACGTATTGGCAATAACACAAGAAAAAAATCTGATAAGTATCACGGTAATAAAGGCTCTGAATTATTTTTATAATATGGGTACCTACCTACCGGCACTGACATCTCTATGTTCTCTCATTGCATCATTAGCGCAATCTGTCTATACCAGGTGTCGTTAATGTATGGTACGCGTGCCATAAGCGGCAAGCTTGACAATTTCGCGTGACAAGCGAATAAATAGAAAAAAGATATTGGTAGGCAGCACTATAAAAATCTTTAAAAACAGTTCAACAATAATTATTCTCTGCTACCTGAGTCCTAAAGTCAATCATTCATTTTTCATACTGAGTTATTTGAATTAGATATAGATACTTAAACATTCTAATTTAAACTTTATAAAGCGAGAAGTAACAAGTTAATTTTTGTGACTATGTAGGTATGTTTAGGGTTATGCGGTTTTACATAATAAACCTATACATATCTACATAATATATGAGTACTTTTTTCTCTATCGTACATACCTAATTATTATTGATCTGCAAAAGGAAGAAAAGGACGGCGATAAAGAAAATGGCGACTTTCACGTTTATAGGTACAAAAATTATGCAGAACTTAAAAAAAAGATATAAAATAATAATTTTGAAAATAGCCAAGATATAAAATTATACAAAGATAAAAAAAACACACACACACATAAGAAACATCGAAATAATATAAATTTCTTACAAACTCTTTAATTGGCACCTGTATGAATTTGCGAGAAGTCATCAGGCTAAAAATGGTTTCTTACCCCTGGTCTATCTATAACTATAACCAAATGCGATGTTTTATCGGGTGTGCATTAGCCAATTTTACAATATAAGTTTAGCATTTAACAATAATAATTATATAATACTTATGTATGCTTGTACGCGAATGATTACTATGACGAATATAATATTCTATACAAATCATTACTTACTTATATAAGATTTTCATTGTTCAATATTGACTATTGTACCTAGAAGGAATACTAAATAATAGTATTACAATAAAGTGTATATTTCTAATTAACTCACTCGAACCGTAAAATGCACGCTTTTATTTACTTTTGAAGTAAAAATTTCGTTGGCGCCATTTGCGTTCTCTCTGAAGTAAATCATCAGGCGTTAGGCTCTTCTTATGGTCTGTTTTCCTAGGATTATGCTACTGCTATATAGCGGTAGACATTGACAATACATATTGTTGTCGTGGTAACAAAAAACATTTGTCATAATTTTGAAATACTGCCGTCTTGTCAATCGACGGACCGCTCCCTATAATAGGAACCCGGTGCATACAATGGTCTGTTTTGCTTCCGTTTTTTTTTTACTTGAAATATCAGCTATTCGGGGTTGGAATCCTGTCTAAGATTGAACGGGATCAGTGGACTGGTAGTGGAGAATGCTGCAAGCATTAGAACCTGATGTACTTAAAGCCATTTTTGGTTGGAAACCACCATGATAACGAGATAATATTAAAAGAAAGTTGCTAAGTAAATTATTACATAATGCAATAAATGATTGGCTAAATTTAATTAATTTTTTATGATATTACCTAACTATATTTTTAATTAATGTAATGAATCAAAAAAAAAATTATTCTGGGTTAGGTCGAAATTCGACGAGCGGGTCAGCTAGTATTAAACCACTTGGGGTAAGAAGGTGATTTAAAAATATGCTTAAAGTATCACGTGATTAAAGACGAGGTATTTTTGATACCTATGCAAATTCGTGCATACTCATTATTTTTATATATATTTCATTCTGACAGTGGCGGACACTCGTGATTTTTTGTCGGTATGACGTTAATATCCGCGTTCAACTGGTGTCAAAAGTTATAAATAAACTAGATAAGAAACTTACCTAGGTACTTATTTTTTTCTTAATTTTTATAATATTCCGCGCAATTTTCTTATTATTTTCTTTCATAAGAACCTTTCATTCTTTGTGATATGTGTTATTTTTTTGGCAATACATGACAATTGATTAAATCTTCTCATGTCAGTGGCAAACATGACAAAAACAGAATGAGCGAAATTACTCTAGCCGCTACATTTTTATATACCTACTTACTTATAGGAGAAAGCGACTAAAGGAGCCATCCCGCACGTCACACACATTTAACACTAACATTCGCCGATAAACCGAAAGAGCTCGAGGTTTATGACATTTTGCAGTTGGTGAATTAATGAGAATGAGTTTTAAGGTCACTGTGTCATATAAAAATTACAGCCTTACGTACATATGTACCTACTGTGGAGTTTCGCGCAATGTGGTACTAAAGATTGCACACAGCATCGTGACATGCTGTACACAGGCTCATTTTCTATGACTAGGAGCGTCGTTTGCGGACTCAAATATATCTTTTATTTGTCCATCATCAGCCTTACTAAATAGAACGTATTCTTCGAATACACGCAGAATAAGCAAAAGTGCTACTAATAAAACAAGTACAATAATAAGCTATAACAAGAATAATTTCCATGTCAACTTTATTCCTGGCTACTCTCAGGTATAAAGAAGTAATAGCGACGTTTAATGAGACAGACTACCACTGCACTCTTCATATTTTGACACTTGTCATACGGAAACTTGCAACAAGTCCGAGCTGTCAATGAATCTAATCGACCTTTGGAAATATTCGTACCTGTTCGTACATACTTTTACGATATCCTGCACACGAACTTTCTCAAGGGTTCAATCGGGTTCGTACGAAATGCTTAGAAATCAACCCCGTAGTATGGAACGACCACAAGATTCATCGATAAATGCGAGGTTGCCAAAGTATTCTACAGTATAGTCATGTCACGGTATAGGGTTGATTATTAGTAGCGCGTGGTATAAGCGATTTATGCCGTAATAACACTATTCCCGTCATAACAATGTTATAACGCAGTTTCTATTAGTACCACTGTATATCGTTTCCCTAAAAATGTGTTGCAGACATACCTATACCTACTAGATATGAGCGCCGCGCCGGCGCGCCGCCGCCGCCGCGGTTTTCCCTGCGCCGCCGCCGCCGGCCGACTAAGTCGGCGCGCCGATAAATATCGAGCGAGATCAGTGCAATCCAACATTACGAGCGTTTGCACGTCTGCGAGGTGTAAAAATGGCGGTAACGGCAACAGTGATTGACATTTTAAAGAAGTTAAGTGAAACAAATGTGAGCGTATTAAGCAAAACTTCATGAAAACATAGTTTTTACTGGAACTATATCGGAAAATTAGTTTTAGATATCGACGGAAAGAAAAGAACAGTTTTGGGAGAGAAAATTTTGTGAAAAATGTGAAAAAGATAATGATTCTGAAGTTTAAGAAGAATGTTAAAAGAAAGATGTTAGGCACCTTGACTTTTTTGGCAACAATAATGATTTTGCAATGTTCTAATATAAACCTATTAATACTTTCATTTATTGCATCTCCAACATTTTAACATTTTACAACAATTTATAACATTTATTCATAACAATTACAATAAAATTCTTGTGTGTGCAGTAAGCTAGTAAAAACTATGTTTTACGGCACACTTAGTTCACAATCGTTATAGCACATAGCTTCCATAAACAAAACGCTCTAGTTATCCAATACATTATAAATACAACAGAAATTATACAAAAAGACTTAAAATTACATCTTGGAAAAAAAACAACTTAAAAACGTCATGATCTGTTAAAAAATAAATAAAAGCATACACCTATCAATAAAAAATAAAACAGTATTGAAGGTCTTGGTGTGTTACTTGTTGATTTTTCTTTAATTTTATCTCTTTTTGTAAATAATTAAAAAAAAACTGTGGTTGAGCAGAAAATAACGCATTTTATTGATTTTCCTATAAAAATCTGCCTTTCATAGGGTGGAAACACGTAGAAAGCCGATGCCATACCGCGCCGACCAGCGCGAATAATGTTTCTATGCATTTGAATGGGGATACGCACAGCAAAACCAGTAACCCGCTTTCCGGCATGCCCATTTAAATGCATCGAAACCATAGACAACGTATTTTGCGCCGGTCGGCGCGGGTGGGAATCGGCTTTCTACGTGGTCTTACCTAGAGTCGCGCCGCCGAAACGCCGCCGCCGCTGACACTTTTGAGTCGGCGCGCCGCCGCCGACAAATAGTCGATCGGCGCTCATATCTAATACCTACTGTCTTTTAGCGACATGCATAAAATTTTCTTAAATAATTCACTAGCCCATTTTTTTACGCAATTCAATCTATATATTTTGAGAAAACACCCAAAATTGCTTGAATTAATAATTTGTAGGTACAATAATCTATGAAATTTAATACAATTAGCAAAAAAGCTCGACTTAACAACAACCTGATTTAAAAGTTTTATCCCAAAAACAACAAAATATTTCATAAATTACCGATCAAAATTTATTTATGAGAAAGAAACCGTTTTATATCGTTACATACCTACTTATTTTTAATAGATAGTTAGACTTTATGGATTTCAAATGAAGCTAATTGTATGAAAATACGCTGGTCCTGAAGAGAAAAGAAAGAAAAATACAGAGTAGGTACATACATACCTACGAATTTTTAGATTAAAAAGAATAAAATTGCCCCCTTGAAAGATTATGTGGAATATTCAAAAGATAAATGTCATCCTCTTCAAAGATAACAGATTGCATAACGAACTAATAAGCTGCAGGTCTTTTCATGAAAAAGTTCGATTCCAACTAAACAGAACTACTTATTCTCTCACTTAAGGGTCATTGTAACGCTGAAAATAAATAATTTTTAGGTAATTTAGACGAATTCCAATTATTATTATTAAAATCAATCTTCACATTATTCCGCATCTAACGTTCCTTTAATTGGATCGATTTTTGCGAGTTGTTAAAAAGGAAAATCACTAAAAAAAGCATGCTAACTATTCTAACAATGTTCATTCTACAATAAAACATAAATTTCAGTTTCGTATAATAAGGAATAGTGGAATCATTAAGTAAACTCGATAAAGTAAAAGATCACAAAGCGGGTGTTTAGGTGTAAAGCACCCTTAGCATCAAATTTTTGACATATTCTAACCATAAACTTTTTCTTGAATAAGCCTGCTGATTTCTTTAATGGAACTCCGACTTTTCTGTCTTTTTGTTAATTTCCTATCATAAATGCTATTGACATAAAATTCTAAATTTAAAAATAGAGCTTTGTTTCTGTGACATATGTTGTAGATAGAGTAGAGACACCTACTTGTCGTCCTTGTCGCACATATAGTGATTAGATCGACAACCTTATTATCATTACTGCGAACTGGTTGTATGTAAGAACGTAAATTTTAACAAACAGACAAGTGAATTAATTATTATTGAAGTGTCAACTGAACATTGAGTAGGTACTCATGCAATCAGTCATTGCGAGTCATTATCTGACTGATTACATTTATCGAACGAAGCTTGCCGTGAATGAGTTAGCACTATGACGTGTTATGAATGCATCTGTCACTCCTCTTATTACTTTTGATGTGTGAATTTCAGAATATCATGCAATATTTGTATGGGCTGCAAAGCAAACTGAACCGTTTAGTGGCTTTCACATTGGTATAGATACACGTATTTATTTTTACCCGAGTGTTTATATCGCAAAAAAATTTAAATGCGATTAAAAAGTAGGCAGGTACCTGCACAAAATGTGAAATTGGTTAGGTAAGAAACCCCGGATCGGAAACGAGTGCTGACGGTAGTTTTGTCCTAATTTACGATACAAAAATGGTATGGCCATGTGTGCATGCTTACAAATCCGGATTTTAGTTGGTTTATCTAACAATATCGTGAATGCTTCAAGAAAATGTTTAATATCTGCATGCATATCAAACATTTACTGCCTTAATATCTTACTATGGACTAATAATAAACAGTATTGATCTCATCGAGTGTTCCTCAAGGATCTCTTTTGGGTCCCTTTCTATTCGCTTTATTTTGCTCCTTCGATCAACTAATACAATATGCGTACGATTTGAATACAATGTTCAGACCAATGATTACAGATATTTACAGGTTTGTTTGCATCAAATTGGACGATAAATTTGAAGAATAAGTAGATATTCTTCTTTTTCTTATTTTTCTTCTAGATCTTGCTATCTGTTTTGATTAATTGTAAAAGTGGATTCGTTCACAAATTTATTTTGTTCTTCCATTTACGTATTTGCGGTACCCGATATCAGGATGCATAAAGCGAACGACCAGTTGGTCAATTTCCTTTTGGAAATTGACCAACTGGTCGTAACGATTAACGTAACGATGTAACGATTTATTTTTATAAATCGTTACATCGTTACGTTAATCGTTATTTCAGTGTTGGTAACATCGCACGACACCAGAGATCTCCGATTCGAATTCCTATCCCTGCAGTACTTTTTCGTTTCGATATCGTTTTATGAACTTTGAATGAAAAAATCAAGTTCGTTAAACTCATTCGGTATTAAATTGCTTTGGAAGAATTTGTCCAAAAATCAAATAAAATGAAATAATTAATTAATATTCGATGACGGCAGGGAATCGAGCGCAACAGCTCTCAATCAGGTTTCGGTGAGATGCATATTACAGCGATATTACGATACCTATATTACTTAATTTAAAAAAAATATACTAGGAATTAATTTGGGACGCTATCGCAGAGGATTACCTCCTGCTTCAGACATGATATTGTTATCCATAGTTTGTTTCAGAATTGCGATTGTTTTTTACTCTGTTGTTATTAAAATATGGTGGCTCGCTTTTATTGGATAATGATTGTATTATTTTGATTATACATTTAAATCTTCTTCTGAGCTAAAGCTTTGCAACCTTTACATTCATCTAGGAAGCGTTCAAAACACTGTTGTGCTGAGTCTACAAAGACTAGTTCACACTTTCATAATATTATAATAATGTAGTGTTATTATAATAAGATGTAAAGTTACTGAAAGTGCACACAGGCTACGTATTCTCATATTATCGAATGACCTTTGAGGCCTGTAGACTATGCGGATCTTAATAACGTTATTAAATTACCAGTCTATTGTACCCGGAAAATTATATTGCGAAAAATTTGGTTTGAGATTAGGTCCAAAGAGAAGTTTTTCATACTAAACGTTTCGTATTTATTGTTGGCATGTAGCTTTTTAAATGGATATTTTTATTTCTAAAACGTCAAAACAAACATCTGAGATAGGACTCTATCCTGTATAGGGTAGAAAATTTAGTACGGGAATACAACCCGGATTTTTTTTTCAGAAATTCTCCATCGAGTATAATAATATCGTTCATCTATGTTTTCGTGTTCAATAAAGTGAATAGTAAGGGACCCTAAAGAGATCGTTGAGGAACACTCGATGAGACCAATACTGTTTATTAATAGTCCATAATAATATAATAAGGCAGGTTAATGTTCTATAAATCTATATGTACAATATTTTGAAATTTTAGAGCTACCTATGTTCTGCTTAAAAACCAACTAAATTTTACCATCAATAATTATATATTTAAATTCGTCTACTACAAATTAGTCTTATTATTCCTTTTTAAACTCTCAAACATCCAAACTTTCACTTGGCAACGCAAATTAAAAAAAAAATGAAAGCCTTCCAAAATCAAAAAAAAAAAAAATCATCCAATTCATACCTAAAGATAGACTCCAACGCTATGGCAATATCGCCATATGTTTGTCAGTTTTCTATGATTATATTTGTCAATTTTCTATGATTTCTTGTGACTAGGCGATGTTGCGCTGACAGTCATCGATGGCACCATATAAATTTACTCTTGTCATATTACAATATCCATGTAACATAGAAATAATATGCCGTTATCGCCATATCGTGGGAGTCTACTTTAAGGTGACATTGCGAACTGTAGTTATATCTACTGTAGTAATATGAGGATAATTTTTAGGCCACCTCAAAGGCGGAAAAAAATAGTTTCTAAATATGATAAATAATAAACTAGACGTACCTATATTCTGGCATTTTTTTATAAAATTGAGGAAGGAAATTTTGAAAATTAAAATGTACTGATGAGTAGGTATTCCATAATTAAAAAATGCCGAACCTGAATGTTGCTAAAGCATGTTGTGGAATTGATACTAGAAAATCACTTCTTTACGAAGGATTGTGTTGCAGATTTACAAAAACTTTGTCACATTTTGTGTACCTGCATAGATACTTTGTTTATATGATGCTTCGACATTACTTTCCCTCAGGGAAGTTTTGTTAAGTTTATCGAAATTTGCAAGCTTATTCTTTGCAATGAGACAATACACTCTCGAAAGAGTGATCTATGATAGGAAGCTTATAGACTACGACAATTATACATCGTAGGTACACGTGGACACAGCTACTGGTGATGAAAAAATATTTAAACGTTGACGACCATAAGGCTTAGTCAGAATTCAATGGGATGCCACAATACTTTTTCACACTTCATCACAGTACCCTCTGGTCCCCACTTCATATCTGGAAGCATTTTTTTAGACATTTCTTTAGGTATCATTTTGTACAATATTTCCGTAATTTTTCTGTATATTTCTTAAATTAACTCCAACTTGCTTAGGAAGCACTTTGCCTGGTGTTGGATTAATTTTCTCTTCTTCGTGAACTTTCTTCTCTGATGAACCTTTGATGTTCAGAAAGATGTGTCTCGTACGCACTTCGCAAGATGGTAATCGTGCCAAAAATTGACAATCTATAGGCATATTATAATAAAATGAAAGCATGTTGAAAAATGATAATTGTCTCTCTAAACAGCAACGCGACAGTCTAGGAGATGTTCTCTAAAGAGAAATGCGCATCCATGTTCGTCCATTTCGAGACGAATTTGTGAGAGATGTCATTTCGCATTTCTTTGTGATAATATTATTGGAACAAGTGTATTGTCCCAATGGTAATGTGAACGTTTTTCGGAGATTCGCGAGGCTTGAGTGCAAGGCCTCGGTCCTCATCTCCTGTGATACAAAATCTTGGCTTCACTACATCTACATTACATTCTAAGTATTGTGATGCATGATGTTGCCATACATATTACTATCCTACCTTACACACTAGTATATTACAATAAGCTTACACGCTAACGATTGCTTACATACTAATATTGTGATGCAAGTGACACTGAACAAATATACGGGCGATGTTATATCATTTCACCGATCTTGTTTCACAAGTGATATCATTTCTACTTCAACGACATCTATGAGGTAAATATAAAAGATATCGGTCATCATTACACCTATAACAACAAACTATGTAGGTATACATTATATTATTATTCTGTAATGATGATACGCGCTCCTGTTGAACGGATTTACTGGGTTTGATACTAAGAATTATCTTGTATCTAGCGCAAGACAAATAATAATATTATGATGATGCGGTGTTTCTTTTTTTAACGTGTTTGTACAGATAAAAGAATGCCAAGCTATTAAATATGGTTGAACATGATCATTAAACGGTATATTTACTTGTTGATAAAAATACTTTTTTTTTTTTTTTTTTTTTTTTTTTTTTTTTTTTTTTTTTTTTATAAATGAATCTGTGCTCACTCAAAGTGAACACAAATACATTCCTTGACTCTTTCACAGTAAGCTACTGAAAGCTTGTGTCGTGAAAGAGGAAGATGGTCGGCACCTGGGATCGAACCACGACGTCCGCAGTACGAAAGCCGGCGTTGTAACCGCTGGGTCACCAACCACTTCACTTATTATATAATATAGAAACGTATAAAATATACCTATATACGCGCCTTATTATAAATCCATATAGATATACGTACCTTTGAAAGATGTATGGAAATGTCTTCAATAAAAAAAAATTGATAGCCTGCCTAAGCATATAAGTGTGCGTTTACATGCACCAAACGGACATATAGAACCGAATTTAGAAACAAAGCATACTTTTTTTATGTAGGTATAATATTGGACACCGTGGTTACAATAATAAGCATCAATAACTCATTAATGGGCGATTACAGATTATTGTCCATATCAACGATCAAGAAAATATACTCTTCTTCCAGCTCTGGGTTCGTTTGGTTAAAATGCACCCTTAAAGGAAATAGTTTAATAAAATTTTGCTCTCGTCTAGGTTTCGGTATATTATTATCTTCACAAAATTTGCTTTTTCTGCGGAATGCTGGCCTTCTGGTCTTATCCGGTGTATTCCTATGTGACTATGTCATTAGCATATTACCTAGATACTAAGTTTAGGCAAAGTCTCAAAGCACAAGCATAATAATTATCCCTGTAAAGAATTATCACAGATACAACATATTATAAACTGTAACCCTTTTTTAATTTATTTTCAACACATATTTTGCATTCTCATCTAAATTATTCGTAATTATGCGATTATTTTATACCTAATGAAAAATGTATTTTTTTGCGATTTCTATAAAGCGGTGATAACTTTTTGTCTCAAAAATCTTACCAATAATAAAAAAAATCTTACTTCAATATTGAAGGCATGGAGTACCTATAAGTATATTATACTTCCTGATACAAGTACAAATTATCGATAACTTTAACAATAATTGCAAACAGTTTCTCCTACAGTGTTCAAAAACCTATTTAAATTTAATTTAATGTTCACGCAATTATTTACAATCACCGTATAGTATAACACCGTATTTTTTTTTAATTTAATATTGCCAGTGCGCCCAAAATAAACAAATAACATCATATTATTATCAAATAATATTATATTGTGCTAATCCTCCAAATTGAATAGTATGGGACCCAAAATAGATCCTTGAAGAACATCCGAAAGTTATACTACATAGTACAGGTACATAGGTTCATTATGTAATAATTATTCATACTACTGTGTGTATGTCCATTCCATCGAACTTATTCATTTTTAGAGAACATCCCAAAAACTCTATCAAAACCCTTGCTATAATCTTTATAGATAACTGACATTGCTATATAAATACTTGTCTGATGAGAAGAACAACAAAAAGTCGTACGTGAGCACAAGAACTTTAAGGAAGGATTATTAATATAAATAGACTTTATATTTTGTAGAATAACACGTTATACAACAATAATAATAATAAAGCTGTTGTAAAAAAAATCAAACAATGTTGTAAGTTTTGTTAAATCATCAATTAAAGTTTAATTTATGAATAATTGTGTTGTATAATGAATTCTACAGCAGTATTCAAATATGAATACCAACTTAACGAAAAAAGAAAAGTAATACCGATCCACCAAATCACGACTATAGTGGGATATTTCAATAGATTCTCTTTCCTAACCGACCACATTTTTCAATTCCACAATAACATTCAAAACGTAATTTTTTCATTGTTTGTTGGGTACTTCTGTGTAAAGCTCGGTACTCAATTGCGCCGCGAACGTGTATCGTTATATCAATTTTATCAAGAGGATGCATGTGTTCCGCTTACGTTCGCCTTTTCGAATTACGTATACACTTAACCTTTCGATTAAATTGATACAATGTCACACGTTCGAGGCGCAAGGGAGTATACGTTGCTTAAGATTAGCAATAATATTGTTTTAGGATGAAAACACAAAGAACGCTGATGCCGATCGGGGCCGATCGGCGCAAAGAATGTGTATGGTGTAGGACAGGGGTTCCAAATCTTTTTCAGCCCACGGCGCACTAGCAAGTTTAGTATTTCGTCACGGCGCCCTCTTTAAAATAAAAAAATAACACTCATAGGTGTCAGTTCTCAGTTTAGCTGGAGGAACTTAATGCTTGAAGCATTCTCTACCAGACAACCGGTACCGTCCGATCTGAGACATGATTCCAACCCCGAGTAGAAATTTAAAGTGAAAAAACACATTGGTAATTTCTGAATTTAGTAAGCTATCTGGAATAAAATATATACTTAATCCATATTTATACAAATTGCGGGAAGCAATCCTGACCACTGCCTTGATTCAGTTTTTTATTCAAACTGCAGTTTCTTTCTAAACGCCGCAATGTCTTCCGATAGTTACAAAATGTGCATGTTGTGGCCTTGAAATGAATAATTCAAATGATTCAGTTAACAAATATATCGCAGAAGTACGCTAGTTTTAGCGAAAAATCTGGTTCAGTAAAATATTTGGTAAAAGTGCAAATTTCTTCGTGCAATTCCATCTCAATATATTACAATTAATTAATTGTTGCTATATTTTTGGTTTCGAATAGTGATCGGTGGCTTTGGATAATAATACAGAATCGACTCACGGCCGCGGCGCCCCTCTTCACTTTTTACGGCGCACACTTTGGGAACCCCTGGTGTAGGATGAGTCAGATATCCATCCAGTCCAAAATTCACTCCAAACGGAACGTCAATGGGGAAAATAGAGTGGACGTGGTCCAAGTAGTCACGTCATTTTTGATCGTCACTGTTGAAAACTTTGTCCAAATTTATCTCATTTTATGATCACCCTTCCACCAGAGTACACAATATTATTATGTTGGTTTGTTTTGAATTTAATAAAATACGTGTATTAAAGAAGTAGTGACATTTCGTTGTAAGGATTGAAAAAAAACTACAGTTTCACATCTGTCATAAAGGATGACATCCAATTGTGAATGATCATAAAAATGTATTGCTTACAACCTTGAAAGGGATTCGCAACTCGTACGCAGTCGGCTTGTTGACTTGTCAAATCTTGGTTTCATTTGTGTTGAATCTGGCACTAAACATTCTTCAGATATTATTTCCTCAAGAGTATGTATATAATTCATTATATAAACCTTCATAAAATACAGGTACCTATCTGTTTATTCAAAACCGCCTTCGTATTTTTACTCTCAAAGGAATTCGAATAAAAAAAAAAATACAACAAAAACCGTTGTTTAATCGCGATAACATACCTTATTAATTATTGTTGAATGTCTTGTGTATACTTTTAACAAGGAATAGCGAACAAGTTTTTTGTGCGCTCATAAAAAATATTCGCATGATCGGTATGCTGAAAATTGATTCAACTTTTAAATATGTTGGTATAAATAATTGTAGTGCAATCGGTAAAAATACGTATTTTTCTAAACTTTCATAGCTTTCAGAAACTATACGAACCTACTAAGTTTTTCTCAGAACCATTCATCAAACTACAGCGGATGAAAAATGACAGATGGAAATTTTTGTGTTGACACTGTAATATATACGAGCCAGTTTCACACCAATGCGATTACATAATATAATATGTTCTTTTATTTATACCTTTGGAAATAAATGCCACCATGACATGAGGTTGTGATTTGTGAACAATCTACGCTTTTCAACCATGTATCTACTTACTAACTACTAAGAAATGTAATACATCACCCTTTTCGTAGTTTTAGTGGTCCAAAACCATCGTCGCATAATGGATTACCTTTCTAATGAAAGATGATTTGGGACTTGTCGGTTGGGTGTTTTCAAAGTGTATAACGGGCATCGGTAGAAAAATTGTTTTTCTTTTATTTATACAAAGGTACATAATAATAATATGTCCACATACTTCATTAATAGTACCCACTTTGTATGCGCTAAAAAGTATTGATAATGAAACAATACTTCCTCAATATATCTTAGAACGATATAAACATTGATTTTTTATCACTTACAAATGAATGAGCGGCGGAAATTGACGTGAACCAATTTAAATGACTCCATCTATATAATAGATTGTTGTCTATGGTTTCAATACAATATGTAAATGGGCATTCCGGAAAGCGGATTCCTGCTTATTCTGTGGGTATCCCCATTCAAATGCATAGTAACATTCTTTGCGCCGGTCGGGGCGGGTCGGAATCGGCTTTCTACGTGTTCTTACCCAATGGGACGTCGTGTCGCAGAGTAGGTATCCATGAAACGTCCCGGGGATGTCTAAAATATCCCAGGATATTGGCGGATATCCATGGGATATCCGGTGCTGGTTGGGATGCTATTCGTAATTATTGGTGTTCACAAAAGCTTGGAGATCAATGCAGTGCAATGAAAATGTTGGTGAGCGAACATCCATTTATATGGTGAGACACCCAGTCTTTCTGATTGAACCTTCTCTTCGCAAAAACTTCTTTATGTAACATCGCTTTTTAAACGATTTTAATCGATTCATTGTTGAATTTTCTTCGAACCTATATCAATAAATTAATATATTTTTTCAAGGTTATCATTTAACGGCGTTTTTAGTTGATTTATTGAGTTATTTTCTTACCGCTCATTCACAAGGTCTACAGTAGTCCAATAATAAATTATCTATAGGGAACTCGTATCGATAAGTAGTATTTTTACCGGTTTGTTAATATTTATAGTGCGAGTTCGTGCACAGTTCTATTGATACATTTAGTATGCAATTATTGTATTGTTTATTAATATATTAGGTATTCTCCTAATTAACAAACCTATATAATAATTGGTAAGAAAGTTCGTTCGTAATTCGGTATTTTCATTGAAACACTAACTAATTATAACATGCGATCGATTCATCAACTTCTTAAGAGCTGTTGTCGGCATAGAGAAGCAACAAGATCTCTCCGTGATGACTGCCTCAGTGCCTCCTACACCCTCAGGCAGCGCTTTTATACATTCATAAAATAGATTTTTTTATCCCGAAGCCAATCCTTGGCTATGAAGGTATGAGCGTGTGTCTCCATAATAAGCTTCCAGACAAACTTCGATCTCTTGAGCTGACAGATTTCCGGAGAGAGGTGAAGATCTACCTTGTTGAAAATGTATTTTATTCTACCGACGAGATGCTAAATTAATAAATTTAACATTGATAATTTTGAGACTCTTATTTTATTTTAATTCTTTATCTGTTGGTTTTATCTGACTTGGTTCTGATGGTGGTAAGTTGTTGCAAATGACTTTTTTATCGTTTTAGGGTGACTGGATTTGGTTTGACTATGTCTTTTGTCACTATCTGTAAACAATTGTACCTACTTGTGAATATACTCAAATGATCTTTTTTGTTACAATAATTTTGAGACCCATGGGGGATTAGAAATAAATAAACTAAGTACCTAAGTAAATAAATAAAAACATCATGTCCAAATCTCATAGCAGCTCTGCTTTGAAAAAAAAAACAGCATACGGAGTAAGGTTTTTCCTTGTCTTTGGGACCCGTATGGGAAGAAGAACTGCGCTCTCCTTAGTCAAATGTCCCATCCATGTCCATTTCGGGTGCGCCGGATTATAAATGCTTGCTTATTTTTTCAGTTTTTTTTTATCACTTTATAAAGGACATCCTGAAAAGTTCAAAATAGTTACCTAGTATATGAGTAACTGGTTTTTCAGTTAAGCTTAAACGACGTTTTATTATATGCATTGCTATAACTTGAATAATAGATAGTGTTGTTCCTAGGAATTATTATTCACAGTCATATGTTTCCGGTAAATACTTGGTTAATATAAACAATTTAAGTAAGTACAAACCAAATGCTTTCACTTCTAAAAATGACATCTCAAAATGTGTAGGTACGTAAAACGAGTTAAACCAAGTAGGAATATTATAATGAATGAGTATTATTTTGTCATGTTTGAAATTTAAATATCGCCAGAGACATCAGCTATACGATTAATTTGAAAGCTTTATTGTGTTGATTTTCAGGAAGCATTCTTTCTTCGCAGGCTTTATTTTTTAATTCAATAAATTTATGCCCACTCAAAGTGAACACAAAATACACTCTTTGACTCGTTCACAGTAAGCTACTTAAAGCTTGTGTCGTGACAGAGGCAGATGGTGGGCACCTGGGATCGAACCCACAATCCACAGGCATAGAAAAGGGTAATTATTAATTAATTGTTTGACCGGTCATATTGATAAATCTTCAGTTATAACGTCCGTGAAATGTTCCCAATTTATTAATTAATCCCCACGTTGAGAAATGCGGATAATTTGACATTAAATTTTCTTCCCGTAGAGGAAACAGTTGTATGTTGGAACCTCATTTATTAAGTACCTATCACATATTTTCCGCGGACATTATTATTTTCATAGTAGGTACGTAACTAACGAATATTGACTCACAGACCAATGGTATAGGTAAGTACGAAACATATTTTAGGTTAGGTTTTGTCATATTAATAATCATGAAAAATATTTTAGGTTAGGTCAGGCCCCCCACATTATTTCCTGGGCCCCGTTGCTAAAAGTCATGATGGCCCCCCCTCCAGGGTTGCCAGGTTTTTTCCAAAAATATACCTAGAAGTTCCAAAAAAAAAAAAAAAGGTCATTCTCAAAATTTGCTATCCGGAAAGTTGAAATTTTACCTAAAAAAAAAAAAAAAAGGTCATTCTCAAAATTTGCTATCCGGAAAGTTAAAATTTCACCTAAAAAAAAAAAAAAAAAGGTCATTCCCAAAATTAAAGTTTCTCTCTCCCCTTGTGGGCCCCCTTGATCCACGGGCCCCGTTGCTGTAGCATCGGTAGCACCGGGCATGTGGGGGCCCTGGGTTAGGTTAAGTGGCGTTCCGTGGGTTTTTGGCGACCGGGGTGGGAACCAAACCCTTTGCCCCCTGCCCCCCCCCTCACCTAAGTATATACGTTGAAAAAAAATTACACCCCGAAATTTAAAAAAAAATAGTAATAAATATGTCTATATAATATTATTTTATTTCATTTTTTTGCACTTAGATACACCACAACAATAGCTATATAAAGGCAAACTTACCGCATGGAAATGTTAATTTTAAGAACCTCCACCCGAGATTAATTTTTTTTTTTGATTTTATCAATCTGGTCGTTTATAATATAGGTAACGCGAGCATATTTTGCTGCCCTACTAATAGAGGCGCCCGGGGCGGTCCGCCATTCCCCCCCCCCCTCGGTGCGCCACTGGTTAGGTTATGTCATTTTATTAATAATCATGAAAAATATTTTAGGTTAGGTTTTGTAATATTAATAACATGAACAATATTTTAGGTTAGGTTTTGTCATAATATAATATTAAGTATGTATGAAAAAGGTTTCACGTGTAGTTATAGGGTTGGATTGTTTCAACGAAAACACCGAGCTATGGACGAACTTACCAAACCAACTATAATAGTAAATAGGATTGTGTAGTAACATATTTTGAAAATAATTAAACCATCATTTAGGTCATGGCTAAATTTAATATAGTATCAAGAATGAAACCATACAACAAAAAGTAAACCGGTTTACGGAATAATTTTACCGGTTGAATATGTATACTTACCTACTTACATATTGCATTGTTTTTTGTTAAAATATTTTGCAAATCTGGCTTATTTTAATATACCTATCTACATACTCCGATCACTATGGATTTAAATAAATTTTATTGATAGACTACCTATTTACGTACAAAATCTAAATATATTATTATTAAGTACTTTCAACGACGACCGACGACATCATGCGTGCCGTTGGGACAGAGTGGATGGGGATGACCAGGGACAGAGAGGAGTGGCGTGAGCGTGAGGAGACCTATGTCCTGCAGTGGATAATCACGGGCTAATATAAATAAAAGTACCTTCAATATCTTACTTAGGTACTTACTTATCTTCAATACTTCCAAAAAACAGTTGTCTTACTTACCCTTTGGGTGGAAGCACGTAGAAAGCCGACCGGCGTAAAGAATGTTGTCTATGGTTTCAATGCATTTAAAAGGGCACCCAGGAAGCGGGTTCCTGCTTTTGCTGTGCGAATCCCCATTCAAATGCATAGTAACATTGTTTGAACCGGTCGGCGCGGGTCAGAATCGGCTTTCTACGTGTTTTTACCCTCAGATTGGACGGGACCGGTTGACTGGAAGAGATTGGCCTCAGGTAATAACTTCCGCCGTTATAATGACACCTTTGTATAGAGTAAAATAAAATCAAATAAAAAAATAGATAATAATGTGCAGTCGGTATCTGCCTAGTTGAGACCATAGAGTTTTGTTTTATAAACTTACGACGATTAATGCAAATAATGAGTTTAATAATGATAATGACGTAGTTAGGTACCTATATAATATAGTTTTTTTTTGTTGCAACAGAACATGCGAATCTCACAACATCTACCAGACATCTATCTACCTACATACAATATATTTTTATATGAAAGGCCCAAGTGGGCCCAAGTCATTCTCTCATGAATATAATATGTAAATAACAGTTGATTCCGTAGATTCTTATAATCCTTATTACCTTATTGCATTATTTCAATCACTTAAGAACCAATGTTGAATGTATGTATATTTTATTCGGATATAACATCTGATATAAAATTAATAGATCAACTTTTTAATAATAATTAGGTAGTATTATGTAGTATCGACTCGACTTAATTGAATGTCACTCTTTTTTTAATTTTCTATGCCTGACCTTCATTTTGCCATTGTATAAACTTAAAATATAAAATGGCATAATCTAATTTACGTATCAAATCGATAATCTAATAATAAAATGCAATATTACGAAATTCTTAGATAATACCTTATTTAAAGAAAAAATATGTTGAAATTTTTCATCACAAATTATCGCATCCTTCACATCACAGACCTTATTTTTCGCCGTATTTTTATCTTGGTGTACTGAAATCCTTTAGATTGAAAAGAAGAATCTTCGACAGTATTTTAATTTCGATTTTCAGCTACACTCTGATAGACTATAATCTAACTAAGCATAATATATTATTATCTTTTTGAGTTTAATATTGAATGGATAAAAATTTAATAAAAGTAAAAAATACGTATGTACATATCTACGAAGATTTATGTCAAAAACGACAAAACTTTGTCACAAACAAAAAAGTGGGCTTTTTTTTACCCCTTTGCACTTCAATTTTGATTTTTTTTTTAAATTGTCCAAAATCACTCGAGTACGGGTAAGAACACGTAGAAAGCCGATTCCGATCCGCGCCGACCTGCGCAAAGAATGTTACTATGCATTTGAACGGGGACACCCACAGATAAAGCAGGAACCCGCTTTCCGGCATGCCCATTTAAATACATTGAAACCATAGACTACAATCTATGAGCCGGTCGGCGCGAATCGGAATCGGCTTTCTACGTGTTCCTACCCATAGGGTAAGAACACGTAGAAAGCCGATTCCGATCCGCGCCGACCGGCGCAAAGAATGTTACTATGCAGTTGAATGGGGATACCCACAGAGAAAGCAGGAACCCGTTTTCCGGCATGCCCATTTAAATGCATTGAAACCATAGACAACAATCTATGAGCCGGTCGGCGCGGGTCGGAATCCGCTTTCTACGTGTTCTTAGCCATAGGGTCTATAATAAAAAAAAATATATAAATTGCGGTTTTTTGTCGATGGTACAAAATTAAACACGTCAATGTCAAACTTATTTGCCATTGACGTATGTAAATGTAAAACACGGTGTAAACGTAAACAATAGTAGAATGATAATCGTTTAATCCAATTAATTATAATATCATCAATATTCTGTAATATTTTGAAGCTGTACCCAATATTTATCTGTGTAGTGTTGTAATATTATAGTCTCATTGTTTGTCTTGCAGATTAGTGGTTCTGTGCTTGGTGTCAGCAGCCTGGTGTCAAGAAGAAGAAGGCACCAAACCCCGCGGCTTGAGTCTGCTGAGGAGAGGTGGACTAACAAAAAATCAAGGCAAATCTACAACAACCACGACAGCTGCTCCAAAGGTATGCAATAAAGAATAAACACACTGAGAATAAGAACCATATTATTCTCCTAAGGATTAATTAAGGATGCAATAATTACACCAAACAAACACAGAACCAGGGTTAAAAAAGAACATTAGATTGACATTGACTTGATAAAACAACGAATAAGAATTAACGCCAGTAGGTAACTAATTAATGGGCGATGACAGATTACGCGCACCAGATTTTCAGTTCTTGCTTGATGTCAATCTAATGTTCTATTTCTGATATTCGTTTGGTGTAAACGCACCGTAACAGGGCAACATTATCATACTACTTGGGAGTTTGACTATCCTAAACGTTCTTTTGATAATATGACAAGATCGTATTAAGGCCGTTTCACCCCCCTGATCATCGCAACACAATCTTTGGTTTTTGTGAAAGATCTCAAAAATGTATTTGTGTTCACTTTCGGCGAGCCCAGATTAAAAACCTATTCCAAGGAAGACATTTTCTTGCTAAACTGTGATAATGCAGGGATATTTTGAAGACATTTTTGAGAAGCACACAGCCGGGTTAACACTGTCTTCTGCCGACAATAGAGCAGTATGTATGATAGTCACCATCTGGTTAATAGTGTTCTGTTTTATCATCTATGGCGTTCTATTGCTGATAAAATATGTATTTAACTGCTTATAATTTCGTTTGGCTTCTGCCATCAATGGGTGGCGTTGTCAGAAAGAAGAGAAGTAAGGCATTCTAAAGGATTTGTGGTGGCATTGTGAATATCGTGAGTAGAGGTGGGACTAACGGCTTAAATTCAAAAACTTTATAGCAATTTCGTTAATTGAAAATAACGTTATTATTAAAAGCTTAATCCTTTTTTTATTTTACAAACCTAAATGAAGATTTGGTATCTAGAAACATAACTTTCCTAAAAAAAAGGTCATTTCCAAAATTTGGTATCTGGAAAGTTAACTTTTCCTAAAAAAAAAAGGTCGTTTCCACAATTTTATTCTGTATAACGAGCGCGAGCCTAATATTTTCAGTCAACTAATATTAGCTGTCATATAAATAAATAGGGTTAGGCTATTATTATCGCTTAATATTAGCTAACTATTATTTTTGTTCAACTAATATTTACAAATATCGATTAGAGGCGTTATTTTTATTTATCTAATATTTTTATCAGCTATCGTTATAGTGCCCATCTCTATCGTGAGTATTGTCCAGGAATTTTGCTCTAAGAGGGCAATCTTCAACAACATGTTGAAATGTTATGTTATATAATGTATTGTATTCTTTCAGGATGAGGAAGAGGAACTTTATGATGATGAAGAAGGAGCTGTTGAAGAGGAAGCTGAAGAAAATGAACCAGAGCCAACAAGCACAGAGGCTGGTAAATTGATCAAGGGAGGAGTTGTAAGGCCCTTCAGAAGCAATGACGATCTCTTGGCTGCTTTGAAGAGGAGAAGAGCCGAAGCTGCTGGTGGTAAATATTCATCCAGATTTTTTTTTTTTTATAAAAATGAATCTGTGCTCACCCAAAGTGAACACAAATACACTCCTTGACTCTTTCACAGTAAGCTACTTAAAGCTTGTGTCGTGAAAGAAGAAGATGGTCGGCACCTGGGATCGAACCACGACGTCCGCAGTACGAAAGCCGGCGTTGTAACCGCTGGGTCACTAACCACACCATGTTACCGATTCCTTATCAAATTTATAACAATTCGTTAAGCTCATTTGTAGCCATCAGTATTTTTGTTGAAACACTCCAATCATTGCCACAAAAACCATTGTCAACTTTTGGCTGGACATTGGTCTCGAACACAAAAGATAAAACAAGGGTCGCGGTGTTATCGGAGGAAAATTTCCCGGCCAAATGATAAAAAATAAAACACTTCTCCATGGTCTATTATCTTATGGGGCTTTGGTTTTTCTTTCGTTGATCTTAAGACTAAACCTCTCACTCACCAATTCCACACTCTGCACCAGTTGGTTCAGTTCTTCAATATTATATTCTATAACTTGTTAAAATATGTAAACAGCTAAGGGTCATGACCATCATGAATTCTTCCTCAAACCATTGCTTTCTAGAATGACCTGTCCGCTGCCAGGTGTAAGTCTCTATGAAACGTCGTCGCATATTTTCTTAGAATAGATTGATCATAATAATTAAAACTAAGCCAAAAAGTAAAGCCACAATGTCAGGAATAGCTTACTTGCACCGAGATTCTAGTCTCCAGCCCGACTGCCTGATGCATTATATTGTATTTAAACCTTGGAAACAGTTTTTATCTGAAAAATAATCTTCACTGACTACATTTGAGTTTATTCCACCCTTAAAATTATATCAACTATAATATTTCTAATATTCTTTTGCAGGTAAAGTGTATCTCCATGAACCAACCTCAACTCATGCACCAGAAGCTTCTGAGAACGCAATTGCTAACAAAAATCTATGTGAGTATACTAATACTGAGCTCCTAAAGCAGAGCGTGTGGTAGTTACTAAGTCCCTATAAAGAACTAGGTCCAGCTCATCATTTCAATCCATACTAGCATCTCACAGATAAGCGATAACTGCACTTTTAAAAAACCAAAATTTGTCAGGCAGAGAGAGTGGACATCCATTCTTTCCTAGTAAGACAAACCTCTTTCGCTTTATTCAACAACACAATGTTACACAAACATTTTTTCCTATTCCTTTATATACTATAGTACTCCTTTAAGATGCACCAATATGATCAGCCCAAGTCAATTTAGTTCGACCACGTCTCCGTGTGCTCATTCTTTCAGATTCATAGGCCATTTTATACATCAATCATTTTCAGCTGACTGCGGAATACAGCATTAGGCAAGTGGTAGCAAAAGATATGTATTATAAAAAATATGGAGGGAGGTCATTGAAGCCGCACAAGCTCGGGAAGGGTGGAGGGCTCTTGTTGCCTCCCTGTGCTCCTGATTGGGGTCAGAGAGGGAGTATTGATTGATTGAGACAAAAAATATGCTAGTAAGAAGGAAGTATAAATAAGATTGTGTCTGATGTTCATATTGTAAGAGGACAATTTTAATTTCTTTAGACTTTAACGGTTTACTATTTTGTGATATGAAATTTATGCCATTAGTTGTCTTCTGCTGAATGAATGTGGGCATACTGAATGTAATAAAAGGCATAAAAACCAATGTATTGCTACTAATAACCCAGTATAATATTGATAGTTATAGGTACTAAGTATCACATCCAGATGTGATACTTAGTATCACCCAATGCTCTGTGATTAGTGGCCACTTTTTTGTAAATGGCTTGGTTATTTTATTTTGTTAAATGCACAGAGGTTATATTTTTTTTTCTTTTTTTTTATAGCTGGTAGAAGGAGATTCAACGCTGTCCAAAAGAATGAGGCACCACCAGCCGAAGAAGCCACGCCAGCACCATCTAAAGCCAACAGAAATAGATTTAGTGGAAGAAGTAATGACCTTTTGTTATTTTATTTATATTAGTTCTCAAAAGATACTTACTAAAATTCTACAAATAATTCACATTCAATTAGTTAATCTTCTTCTTTACGAAGTGGCAATTCACTCTCGAGAGAGTGATCTATGAATTAGTTATTCTTATAATATAAATAAAAGTCGGGTTAGTGCGAACACTTATAACTCGAGATCGGCTGAACAAATTCTTCTGATGTTTGATTTATTGGATTCTTCTCCGCTTCGGATAACAGAATTACTAATAAAAAGTTAAAAATGGATAGTATAAAATATAATATTAAAGTTAGTATGGAACCGATGTCCTGCGACGCCATAACAATAACATTATGATGGTAGTTCCCTCTCATTCTTGCAAACATAATTGCCGCATTGCATCTTGAAGTAGCCCGTCCGACTTACTCCAATTTTCATACAAAGTCAACTTCGAGGTATGATGTGTGCGCGCCCATATTATGTTCCCGCCTGAGTTTTGAAAACGAATGAAATATGGATGTTTTTGTAATATTTTATTAGCTTAACTCAATCGAATTAATTATGAATTTTTTTATGGGGGCGCAGTGCACATTATGTAAATTTGAACGTGCCGCTTTGGGTTAGAACCACAGGACAATGTCTGTTGGGAAAGCTAGTAAAGAATATAATATAAACCACTTACAATGCTTATATATACACATTACAAAGGCATTTTCGTTGGGTCTGTTGGCCGTGTGGCTAGCATTTTTGCTTGATAGGGCTTGGGATCAAACACTAATAATTTAATGAAAGCATCAAATTGTAGGTTCTATAAGGGTGCATTTATACCAAAAAAAATTTGTGCCAGAACTGGAAAATAGAGTATATTTTCTTGATCGAAATAATAACGAGAGAGAACTGTCATCTCCTATTAATTAGTTCTTGCTCATTGTTATTTCCATGCTGTCCAATATCAATGATCATGATAACATACTCTATTTTCCAGCTCTGGCTCTATGTTCGTTTGGTTTAAATGTCTCTAATATTAATATGTAAAGCTCTAGTCCTGTAATAGAACATAAGAATCCAACAGAGGCAACTAATTGATTTAATAATTTAAAATAAGATAGAAAGAGACGAGAACAACAATTCGAATAAACATGTGCATTTTTTTTTATTTTATATAATATATTAATTAGCCTCCACTCATACATGAGCAATTAATATGACATAATTTTTTGTATTTTTGTTTCTAATTGCATTTCTAGTATGTAGTTAAGTCAACATGTTCTCTCATACTAATCCCGATTTATAATTTACTTTCAGATTCATACAAATCAAATGTTGCATTAGTTGAAAATCCTGAAATCACCGGATTAGAATCAAAACAACGTTCCGTAGAAGTGAAACCAAGGACAGCATATAGACGTTTCCAATAAATCAATATAATATTATATTGATTTATAATTAACTAATTAAAAACAAAAGTTAAATTATAAAATTTTATTTTGTAAAAAATGTATAAAAATAAATGTTTACAAATTTATAGACTATATTAATTTGTTACTAAAACAACAAAATAATTACAAGCATTTATTGTAAATAATAATTTAAAACATTTAATATATTTTAATGTTTAAGAAAATAAAATTTTCAATACACAATGCTTTCATTATCATGTTTCTCTATTTTCCATTGCGCCTTTCTTTAAAGAAAATTAAACTACATCAACATACAGGTTATTTGTTCAAGTAGTTGTTAATTTCCTTGTGAGATAATAAACTTGTCAAAGACTGTGTTTGAATGCAAAATTGATGGAAAATTAATTTTTTAAGGGACAAAATGTGGTGCGTTAACAATGGAGTAACCTGACGTAAAAATTCTTGTTAACCGTTAAGTGTCGATACGCATAAAGTCAGGTATCTGTCTATACAACGCTCGGCCGGCGTCCATACAATTAGTATGGAACTTTCGATATTGCGTATAAATTTTGGAAAAGAACAAAGAATATTTTGCCTAGGGAAATGATATACACATAAAATTTTATACTATTTAATTCGAAATTTATCGCACATTAATTTGGAATGGTTATTACTCTTATGTTTGGTGAATATTGAACAAGTATGAAATTTAATCACATTGCTGAGTAGGTCCGTTCATAGTAAAAGTTTCGTTTTCGTTGTAATGTGTGAATAAATCTATTTTATTCTTTTCAAAATTCACAGTTTCGTCATGGTGCATTGTAGACAATTTTTTTGGTACATTTTATACCGATGTCATAATTTTGGTTAATCCAAAAACTGAAGATTTCTTTCTCATCTTTGGAACGTTTAACTTGGAAATTCACATGAATATTTTCTCTTAGGTTTCTGTCAAATTTTGACTAGAATATTTTAGTGACAAAAAATGATTTATACTTTTTTTCATTTTGCCGTCGCTCCCAGCGGTGGCCCATCACTTCTTCCATTATGAAGAGGAGACGGACTTGGCTGGGAAATGTGTTAGGATGCCGAATTAGAATAAAATATATGTCAGTAGGTATCACCGTCAGTTTTTTTAGTCAACCGGTTCCGTCCAATTTGAGACAAGCCTGCCCCGGTTAGAAATATCAAGTGAAAAAATACTTAGAAAACTCTGACTCGACCGGAAATCGAGCCCGGGGCCTCTTTATCGGAAGTTAGCACTATACCACAAGGCTAGCGAAATCACCACTGTTTATGAATATTAAAATTATTAGTCGTATCTTGATAACAAATAAAATACTAAAAACATTATTTGTATTGATACCAACACTTTGCAGGTGTTCTAATTATGTAGGTATAAAACACTGCACATTTTCAAAATATTATTTTTACTATAAAAACCGTAAATTACAATGCAATATAACTTATTGCAATGTATTTATAAAATGAAAGCAAAAACAGGGATACACGTCCAAGTTCCCCGAAATACAGATAATTCCTGACCATTTACATACAATTAGTATGGGAGCCCGGCCGGCACCCAATAGACAGATAACGAATTATTTTACAAAATAGGTATTATTTATGAATAGACGGCATATTGTTTAAAAATAAAAAGGGGACAGCAAAATAGACACCCCATTACAGGAATACCTGGAGTCTCAATAAAAAATTCCAAGATTTACCTATTGAAACAATGGAGGGAATTTCCCAAATGCTCCGGCGGCGTCGTTTATACACTTAACTGTTAAACTGTGTTTGGAAAAATGGTGAGTCAAACAATTGTGCATTCCAACTGTTTTCCTAGGACCTCTATGCCAGTAATCCGCTTTTATGACACAATCAAGCTTTTTTATAAGATTTGGCCTTTCTCACAATAATGACTTAAATAACATAAAATTAACATTAACTGACTATTATCATAAAATTGAGTTGATTTTGAGATTTTTACTCCAATAGAGTATAATGGAAAATTGTGGATCTCAGAAATCATCATCATCATTGGCACTGCAGCGCATCGTGAGCCTTGGCCTCCTCCAGAATTCCCTGCCATTCTCTCCTGTCCATCGCCCGCCTCCTCCAGTTAGTCACCCCCATTGCCCTGAGAGCCTCCTTCACGCCATCCATCCACCTCAGCCTTGGTCTTCCCACACTACGTCTCCCCTCTGGTTTTGTACTAAGAATTTTCCTTGGAGGTCTCTCATCCTCTATTCGCTGGACATGCCCCAACCATCGAAGCCGATGTATTTTTATAATGTTGGGTTCACCATAAAGGTTTTCCAGTTCCATTATCACACAAAGGACCGAAGATTTTCCTCAGTACTTTTCTTTCGAAGACCAGTAGGGTATTTTCGTCTCTCCTGCTAATCACCCAGCATCCAATAATATCTCAGAAATACGCTGCATTAAAAAGTTAGTTTGATTTGAATTTCTGAAAAATATAATATGAGAATTTATACTATTTATCTTGCGGTTAAGAGTGCTTTGGAAGAATTAGCACACTGCTGCCACCAAAAATGTGATTGATTTTTTCAGATAGACTGAATTAAAAGTAGGCTCATTATACTGAAAGATATGTCAACATATTGGACATAGTTGATAAGAGGGCTTTCAGGACAAGTCAAGATGGCGACTACTATTTTAACTAGGTGATGCCAAACATAGAGTTAAAAATTTATTAAGTACCTGCATTTAATGTAGGCACATTAAAACCTGATAACTGGTTTGAATCTCAAAACATTGAGCCCCTTATTTTTCCGTTATGACAGTTTTTTTTCTTTATACGTTGAATTTCTAATAAAATGTGTATTTGACGCCATCTCTTGTATTTTATGGTATTTTAGTGAAGTGACGATGTTTTACGAAATATCAAAAGATGGCGTTGGTGATTTATTTTCAAATGTAATATTTTAATTATTTACATTCTGTTGAAAATAATCCAAAATATTTTTGGCGATTTTATAATAGATTCATAATTCCGATTTTTTTTTCACATTTCTTCACTTAGAAACTCATATCCATTCCTAATTATGTAGTTACGCATACTTAGCCAGGGAGGCCGTTAGTCCATTTTGTATTGTATGTTATCTCGATTTCCTTGCAGTCTTGCACTACTTTGTCTGAGACAAGTCTGGTTGTCTGTCGGCATTGCTTCTCAATAATTTGGTTTGATTACTTACCCATTTAGAAAAAAAAATATTGATTAGCGCTGAAAGAGGTTCATTTAAAATAAAATTGAAATGATGTTTGACCATTTTTGATGCTGATCGACACAATATTATTATTCAAAGCAGGTGTTCATAAACTTTTTTTTGGCAAAAAATATTATTAACTAGGTACATAGAATAATGAATGAACATTGATATATAAATGCTTGGTATACTGGCGGTTACGACGCCCTTTCTTCCTCTTTCACGACACAAGTTTTAAGAAGCTTACTGTAAAGAGTCTTAGGGTAAGAACACGTTGAAAGCGGATTCCGACCCGTGCCGACCGGCTCATAGATTGTTGTCTATGGTTTCAATACATTTAAATGGGCATGCCGGAAAGCGGGTTCCTGCTTTCTCTGTGGGTAGGTATCCCCATTCAAATGCATAGAAACATGCTTTGCGCCGGTCGGCTCGTGTCGGAATCCGCTTTCTACGTGTTCAAGCAGTCTTTAAATTTGGTTGCTCTCTTGTTCTCAATAATTTCCATCTTTTATCTCTATATTTCATTTATTATTAAATTTCTACTTGTTGCATACATGAGATTTTTCGACATGTTGAACATGTTGAGAATTGTCATGATTAGGAGTTTCGGAGACAAACAGTAGCACCTAATGGCGAACGTTGTTAACGTAAAGTGATCACACTAAGCCAGCCTTCGAAATAACAGTAGAAGACGGTCGTAAGCCTGTAGTGGTTTGATCCATTTAAAAATCGAACATTAGCAATGAATTGTTAGAGTCATTTAGTTGTTATTTTTCCTTTATATCCATCCAAGTTTTGGTTTTACTGTGTCTTAATTTTGCCTTAAAAAACCAAAATATACCTCCTGCACAAAATAATAGAGAGAATGACTGAGGGAACGAACGCTAGAGGGCGTCCTCTTCAGGAGTAACTCGAACAAATAAATATATGAGGACGTCGGCTGTGCTTTCTACTTTCTACACAGAGCTGCGGAGGACCTGACAGAATGGAAAAGTAGATACAGACTTGAGAACTCTTCAACGCGATGTTGGGAAGAAAAAAAGTAACCAATTTTATATATTGATCATTGCTCGTAGATCACAAGTTGTGAACTGCTGATTTAATACTTACTTCTATCCAGTGAACATTCATTACAAACTTCATTATTATGTACATACGGCCGGTCAAAACCGTATCAATCGCGCGTAACGCGTTCTAGAGTTAAGTTCTCTATGTACCTATATAACATTATATACTTTTTTCATTTGGTTTGTCAAAGATGCCGAATATCAAAATCTTCAGCGGGTCCTCGCATCCGCAATTGGCGAAGGACGTCGCTGACAGATTAGGAATAAGTCTAGGCAAAATTGTCACTTCGAAGTTCAGTAATTTGGAAACATGGTGAGAATAAAAATATATTTTTTATCGTCAGTGAATATAATAGTAATAACAGCGTCAGTTTTAAAGAAAAGATAATAATAATAATATTATGCAGGTTACATTTTTTTTTTAAATATTGATGCTTATTTCGGCGGAAACTTTGTGAAATCCCATATTTAATAGGTACCTTCTTATAATAAAATTATTATTATTTTAAATAAAACTCACTTTTTATTTTATTGGCTTTCGGTCACACGGCCATCTTCCAGTGCCACAAATACTAGTACTAACACAAAAGAGGCGAATGTCGATAAGGCCTCTGCCAATAAAATAAAAAAGTGAAATAAACAGAGTTTTATTTAAAAATAATAATAATTTTATAAGTAGTTTATATTGAAAAGTATAAAAATATGAAATCTTTTTTTTTTTCAAGTTGAAATCTGTATATTTATCTGCAAAGTTTTTTTTGCAGCTATCACTTTTCTGCATATCGCTACCTACTTAGAACATAATATTTTCGTTAACTAAAATACATTTTAATTTTATCAAAATATAACTAATTATGTTTCTAAACTTACCTATAAATTATTATTTAGTCATAAATAATTATTAAACTATGACATATAATATCAATTATGCACATATAATTATGATCACAGACCACCAAAAAGCTATACCTCCGACTCTTCCTTTTCCTTTGCATTTCTGACTCTTGAGACTCTGAGACTCTTCCCGGCTATGCTCCTACGAGTATTTATTTCTGAAACATTCAGCGCCGTTTTGGTAATGAAGGGTCTTAATTCTATTCTCATATCGTGATTCCTCTAAAAAGAGTTCCATAGTATGCGAATAAACATTGTTTAAAGCTATAATGTTTATTCGCACTCTATCATACATAAGTAGATAATATGTTTTGAATGATAAGCTGCCTGTTTGTTTACAGCGTCGAAATCAAAGAATCTGTCCGAGGAGAAGACGTATACATTATTCAGAGTGGCAGTGGAAATGTCAATGATAATTTGATGGAATTGTTCATTACCATAAGCGCGTGCAAAACCGCTTCAGCAGCTAGAATCACGGCTGTGATCCCATGCTATCCCTATGCAAGACAGGATAAAAAAGACAAGGTATGAATGTTAATAAAACATCACTTATCTGCTTTTAGTAACAGTTCTTAACACTTTCACTGGCTTATAATATTTTTTTGAAATGTTTACTCTTGAACTTTAAACCCGATTTCAATGTTTATAATGTTTGCTATATAAATGCTTATTTACTTTTACTATTTTTTTCGTAAAGCTATACCGTGATCCGCAGATCCACGTGAAACTATTATTTTCATGCATAACAACCAAAATCTTAATGTCATAACGATATCGTTAAGATTGAAATTAGATCGATATTACGATGTGTATAACCACCTAGATCCGTGTAAACGGCAGTGAACGTGCTAATAAGCCCCTTTTTTTCACTATCACTCCAAATAGATATAGTCCAATGGATGATATCTATTGGAGGACATGCAAAAGTATTGTCTCCGTCATTTTAACAACATATGATAATATAACACAAACAATTTGCTAACTTACTCTTACTTCCGATGGCCATACAACTCCGGCAGAGTTTTGGCCTCCTGAACAATGTTTTTCCAAGCCGTCCTATCCCGCGCAATGGACTCCCACCGATCTCCCACATCCAGCACGTCCAGGTCCCGGGCAACGTTGTCAATAAGCCGTTGCCTTGGTCTTCCAGGTGGTCTTCTACCCGTGGGCTTGCTATCCAGAAGACTCTTTGTGGACCTCTCCACCCCGGACCTGGCAACATGCCCGATCCATGCCAATCTTCTGGATCTGATGTCAATGGTGATCAGTAGTTGTCCTGTTAGAATAGATTAATTATGAGAAGCAATGCAGAAATACGTGCACTAACAAGACTAACTAACAAACAAATTGGTATTATTAAATTAAAAACAGTAAGTGTACCTCTTATGACAAAATAAGACATATTTTAACCAAGTTTTTAACACTAACAACTAACAACCAAGTGACGTGTGAAAACTGGGACTACGCCCATTCGAGTTTACCCATTGACGAGCCGTTTGGAGTGATGAACGAATGGCTTGATGCAATGAATTTCAGACTGATGGATTTCCGACTCAATCTCTCACTCCAAATTATCCATTGCTCCATTCACTTTTATTGATGGAGTGATAGTAAATGGGGGGCTTAAAAACAAACAACTTATTTAACTAAATAATGTTACTATGTGTAGATAATAATAATATGCATCACTACTAATGATGATAAATGTACGTATATGCCCTCATATTATCAATCAAAAGTCAATAACCGTATTTTGTTTTTGTTGTCAATCTTATAATGTCATCTACTCTTTCTCATTATCATTAGCTATATTGTAAACTGTCTATCTTAACCCATTTTTGTTAAAATGATTAGAGAAAAATCCATCAAAATATGTTTCAAATTCATAAAACTACTGTAATACCTCAATTAAAGGATCTCTTTTTAACGGACAAATTATGTAAAAAAGATAAAAACTTCCTGTTAACATTAGGTATATGTACCTACGACGTTTAGTTCAAAGTGTTGCCGCATGAACCTAAACAGTATTGCGGCTATGATCAAACACATTGAGATAATTGCGAACTGCACGTATGTAGATTGCACTATGCGGAATAATAGCGCATAATATCTAAAGGGAATCTTTATTTTTGTTATTTTATTTTTAACTATTTTTTTTCATTTAACGGACATTCGGCTTTAAGGAACACCGTGTTGTCCGTTATATCGAAGTTTTACTGTATCTCGTAAAATAATTTTTTTTTGTGCTCATTCAAAGTGAACACAACTTTGACTCTTTCACAGTAAGCTACTTAAAGCTCGTGTCGTGAAAGGGGAAGATGGTCGGCACCTGGGATCGAAACCACCACCTCCAGTCTAGGTTACCAACTACTCGAATGTGTCTATTATTATATTACTTTCATTATATTACTTTTAAGTGTAAATAATGAAACCAAGTCTTAGAGACAAAATAAGAAGTGAAGAGATAAGACGATAAACAAGAGACGCAGACATAAAATAGACCGTGGCGCAAAAGAAAAATGGCAATGGATTGTACATGTGGCGAATAAAGATGGGCACCCAGAATTGCAAAATAGCGCCCCTATGAAAATAAGAGACTAAAAAGGAAACCCCAAAAATGATGAGTGAATGATATGGTTCCGGTCGCGGGGAAAAACTGGTCACAAAACAGAAAAAGGTGGAAAACATTAGATGAGGCCTGCTTCCAGCAGTTGAGGAACGGCTGACAAAGAAGAAGAAGAATGAAGCCAAAAAATGTATCTCTATGTATGAAAAAGACTCTCTATCTTCGAATAAAGAAAATACGTCATTATCAATACAAGAAAATGAAATTGCTAGTTGTTCGTGAAATGTGCATGTCATTGTTGAATTTACCTAAGTTCCACAAAAATTTCTAATTTCAATATTTTAGATAAAGTTATGTATTGGATTCGCATCATAACTTACTTGATAAAATGAAATGAATGAAAAAAAAACTTAGGTACTATTTAATTTAAAGTCTGTAAAAATATCTTACTTGAATAACCAAATATTTTTTGTTACTCAAAAACTCTTGCATATATGACAATAATGTATACATTAATTTATGAAGATAATGAACAAAATGTATTGAGACTCTTTGCGCAATTAAAGGCGGGTCACAACCGCTTATCACACAGCCATCATTGACATTGACTGACAAGCGTTTTTATTGGACGAAAGTGCAACAACCTGCATTGAATTGCGCAAAAAAGTTTGAAATTCGTATAAGTATATTTTTTTGTTCATGAGCGTTCAGCTGCGGTCTCCAGAAATAGATTAAGTAAGTACATTATAGTTCATATTGGTAAACTATTTGGTATTTACAGCTAATAAAGGTCTGTTTTCCTAAGACTGCGGTACTGCTTTAATAGTGGTAGCGGTGAATGTCAACTGAACATTGTCCATATTGTTACGCAGTGGGTTCCTAGGGAACGGCCGTCTTGAGCGGCCGTATATTACGACAGCTTACGATGGCGGTCTTTACGGTGACATTTGGAAAATCCCGTACCCGTATTATTCTCTCCGTTTTTTTATAACAAACGTCAATTTGTGTATTGTGTCGGAACGTGAAAGAGAACGATCTTTTGGAGGATGACCAGGCATCAGAGGAGGATGAATATCATATGGGAGAAGACAATTTATATCAATTTCGTAGCACAGAAGGTGTTTTTTAATATATAATAATTCAGTGCAATCAATTAAAGCGTTCACGAATCATCTGTTTTTGAAAATAACGACAATGTTTTTTGTAACTATACGGTAACAAAATAAACAACGTTGTCGGTTCTACTGACTCCGTTCTCTGAAACGTCGAATTCTTAAGAAAACAACCCATTGCGGTTACAAAAAAAAACATTGTACCAATTCATATAAGCAGAAAACAAACTTGCCAACGTCCAAATTTATAAAGTTTCAACTCATGGACTTGATTGCAAAAAACTCTCCGGTGAAGATGGTCGCTTAGTCGGCCGAAAATATTATATTTCGAAAATAATAACTAAAATCTATCGTAATACTACAAAGTTATTTTTCTTTATAAATTGGTATAATGACTAAGTATTACACAAAGTTACAAATAATGTGTTTGAAGAATTAAAAAACATTGTCATAATAATTTGAATGACTGCCGTCTTCCATATGAACACATTATTAAATAATAATGTGTTCATACTAATAATAATTATGAATTTTATAATTAGTTATTTTTAAGTCCTGATATTTTTTTACTAAATTGTATTGTAAATTCTTTTCAGCTCCATGGGGAAGGAAATAATGATAAGAAAATGAAAGTCAACGAGTGGAAATTTAGAGTATGTATAAACTAATCACAAAATTAATACATTTTTATTTACATATTGTTTATTTTACTCCCGCCAATGCCTAGCTTTAATGCTGCGATTTTTAAACCACTAAATATAATTTTGATACGGCGATTTGTCACGTGAAAATTGGACGAGAAAAGCGCGTTTCTTTATCCCATCATCAGAGTCCCTAAGATGAGGAAGGCCCTCTCACACCATGTTCCGTTCCCTCTCTAAGCAGTGCTGAGGGATTTAGACATGGTGGGGGAAGAAATCATTGCAGCTGCACTGTGGAGAGCTCATTGGTCCGAAATTATTATTTAATGATTTCAATATATTGCGTAATCATACCACCAAATCTTTAACAATAATTTCTATCACATCTTAGAAACGTGGCTTGGAAATATTCCAGCACAATATTATTCAAACACGGGTTTAGTAACAAGAAATAGAACGTAAGCAATTACACGTACCTACATACCATTATATTGTATTGTTTACGTAAATAATTATTGTCGCCCCGTCAAAATAACATAATATTATTGATATTACTGTTGTGTTTGTTACGTAGGTATTTACCAATTTGGTGCAAAGTATCGGATGATGCCACAATAACACGCTAAATAATGTACAACGGCATCGTCTTCTTTTACAAACACTTTTTTTGCAAGGCCCCGCCTCCAATATAATCACGTGATTTTGTAGCTAAATTTTGGTGCATAATCCCCTTCTCTGAGTATGTGATGCTTAACGAATATGTAACAACTAATGACTCTAACAATTCATTACTGATGTTCGATTTTTAAATGGAACAAACCACTACGGGCTTACGACCGTCTTCTACTGTTATTTCGAAGCCTGGCTTAGTGTGATCACTTTACGTTAACAACGTTCGCCATTAGGTGGTAATGTTTAAGTCTCCGAAACTCCTAATCATGAGAATTCTCAACATGTTCAACATGTCGAAAAATCTCATGTATGCAACAAGTAGAAATTTAATAATAAATCTACATAATATTTTAGTCCGTTTATATATATTTTTGTAAGAGCATCAATCATAGAAAACAGATGTAAAGGTCAGATATTAATATGCCCAAAGCCGTACAAAATGCTGGAGAAGGTTCTTAAATACAATTTGCTGCAATTACTTTAATATATTTAGAGCTATTTAAAAAACTCTATTTTCTTCATACAAATTTCTCAAAGACAGTAAATCATCTTTTGGAAACAAAATTACTCATGTAAACGTTGAATGGAATCTTGGTATTACGGTATGAAAATGTAATAAAATAATTGTAGATTGATTTGTTATACATATAAATGTTATTCAAATCTTATTATTCTCAATAAATAAAGATTTAATGAAAAAAATATGCAAAATAGTTCCTCCATTTTGAAATTTGACAGCTGCATTTATCACACATAGCCCAAATCACCCTCTATGGGTGGAATGCCTAATTAATTATCACAGGGTGTAGGGAATGTAGCTAAGATTCAAACCACAGTGCTCTCTCTATGAAAACTTGCAAATTATGTCGGTAGGTTCGTATAATATTATGAAGTCGGTAAAACAAAATTTGTAAAAGTGTAATTCTTCTTTTTCTGTGCTTATGTCAGTTATAGAGGTCTGTTAAGCAATGGGAAGCTAGACTAGAACCTGTTTAATTACCTACCGATCAAGCCTGACAATCGGAATCAAAAACGTAAAGCAAGACGGGTATAAGCTAGTGAATAATATAGAGATTAAAGTTGGAAATTATTGAGAACAAGAGAGCAACCAAATTTAGAGACTGCGACTGCTGTCATGTATTTGGCGCCAGGATATGAATATACCTATCCATCTAGTGGTTTGTTCCATTTAAAAATCGAATATCACTAATGATAATTAGTAGTTACATATTCGTTAAGATAATAGTCCTTATTTATTTATCGTATGGTCTTACAATGTATGTCACATTTCATGTAGGTTAATATTTTCTTTTCTTTCAAATAAGTAAGAATACATAAAAACAGCAATTAAAATATTAAACAGTTATATCTCCTATTGGATTGTATATATTGTTTATCTCCTATAATAGTCCTGAAAAATGGTCACAAGAATCTAGACATAATTAGAACTTTATGTGATGTTTTCCGAACCCCTCTCTCCTTTAGACCTCACGTGATTATCGGACGACCACTATAATGCGGTGTTCACACGAGGCGAATATCGCCAGGACACCAAAATATCGCCTGAACCGTGTGAACAGATTGTCGATAAATCTGAAGCGATAAAAATGATTGAAAGCGATATCGCCTCAAGTTGACTACCTTTCAACTTTAGTTTCTGGTGGAACGATGCACGCATGCGCAGATATGCGCGGCGCCCGTGTTTCTTGACAGATGACAGCACTGCTCTAAATTTATTTCTCCTTAGAATCCAATTCCGCACCCAATATCTGCGTTTTTTTTTATTTTTCCTTAATTAGGAGTCTCCTTATATCGTCTAAAACAACATTTTCAACTAACCCCAAACACTCCGTAGCTTCTACCTCGACGTCCGCCATTTTTAAAACGTCAAAATCAGCGCACCTGACACTAGATTGAATGTATGTCGGTGGACTCGTGTGAACACATCACACGATCAATGGGAGACCGAGCGATATTTTTTTTATGCAATCGATATCATCTGACCTTATATCGCCTCGTATGAACACCGTATAAGACGGATATAATAATATTATTGTAATCTTTACTTTTGTAAACTGCATTATCTCCAGCGACCTACATATTTCTGAACCGTATAGTCTTGAACCGTATAAGCCCTGGGGCTCTATTCTCGAATGTCGTTCAATCGGTTTCCTAATAGAATTTTTATGACTTTCGTATGAGTTCTCTAAGGCCCAACGCATCAATATGCAGCTGATATATGTTCTTGGTAGCCATCTATGTATAAGAATAAGTTATGTAGTGGATAAAGCGGTGGAAAGAATCTGACGGTCGCATCAATTGAAATCTATCCAATAGATGAATATCTTGAAGATAACTGTGTTGTTATGCTGAAACCTATTGAAATTTCTATGGATTTGCTTTTTCGCGCCTAATTTAATTTCAAATTTTCTGTTAAATCATTGTAAAATTTCAAAAACTTGAAATTTTACATTGATTTAACAGTAAGTTTGAGAATATATAACAACATTTCGATCACACTTTGGATTTTTTTATTCCAGATTGATTGTTTGAAAACCGGCAAATTAGTATCTGTTGTCGATCGAAATTGAAGTAAAATATGATTTTTGTTCGAAGCTTCAAAATGATAATTCATTATAATATATATATTTTCTCGTTATGTTTGATGATGATGTATATAAGTAATTATCATTTTGGTTTATGGAAAAACAAGTAGTCGAAAGTTCATCACATTCACGGCGTTTCGGGAGTTTATAAACGTCAGTGAACGCTATTTAGACAGCCATCTTAGAGATAAATCGTTACCCAACAGAAGGTACCTCTTGTTAAAATGGCGTCGGATATCCTAAACATAAGCGATATGCGGCAAATATCTCAAAGAAAGGCTTTTCTGTAAGATATATTTTATCTATCTACTGATTGATGCGTTGGGCATTAGTGTACAGCCACCCTTCTACCAGCCAGTTTTCTTCTTTCAATCTCCTTTAACCAACTATCCTAATCTATAAAATAAATATGGGGCTATTCAATTGAATGTATCTCATCATAATTCCTGCATGTCATTTTTTTTTAATAAAATGAATCTGTGCTAACTCGAAGTGAACACAAATATACTTTTGACATCTTTCACAGTAAGCAAATGCTTGTGTCGTGAAAGCGGAAAATGGTCGACACGGCCGGGATTCGAACCCACGACCTCCGCACGAAACAGTGCGAAAGCCGTCGTCGCAACCGCTGGTCTGTCAACCACCTCGTATCATATATCTATATATACAACATGTATCATGTATCTACTTAATAATGACTGATAAGTCATTTTAAAAAACCGACAAATAATAAGCCATAAGTAAATATAATTTGCTCATTAATCAATAATTATTATTTATTTGTTTATTTTCTTACTAAAAAGTATTTATACAAAGCTACAATTAAAAAAATAATAATTATTAGATTCACATCAAATCTAAAATATAATTTGGCGTGTTCTCCTTCTAATTACCTACTATTATTATATTACATGCTTGCTTTCCGCGCAATTTTCTTAACATTTTTCTTTCATAAGAACCTTCTCCTGGCAAACGCAGATACAAAAAACAAAGAATTTGCAAAATCGCTCCAGCCCTTTCCGTTATCCGATGACCACGGAAAATAAGGCTCCATTTTCATAAAGGTACATGTAATATGCGTAATGAAAAATGAACACTTTTCATAATTTCTTAGACAAAATTCCAGATGTGACATCCGGCTGTCATCACAAAATAAACCCCTGAAAGATTTTCTTTTATCACACATTAATGTTATTTTATTTTAATTTATTATTGTAACACATGTCGTTTCTTTGATGCTAACACAGCACTTATAATTATTGTGATCGATTTTTAATGGTTAATTTGAATCTATTCTACAGTTGTTTCAAAGACTAGGTCAGCGTGAACGTCCGTCATTGAAAGGTCTATCCCCAAAATCTCCGACCCATAATGATTGTTTCCAAATCATACGCCCCTGGTAGGATTTGAATCTGCGACACATGATTAATTCTAAAACGAAGTATTTTCATCAATTTGGGATGAAAAAATATATAACTACCTGTAGTTGTACTAAAAATAGCCAAGATGTAGGTAATAAAAAATAATGGTTATAATTTTATATCCTGGCACTATCAGATGTTTATCAATTACTTATTAAAATTGGGGATTTTTTTTTTATAATGGTACCTGTTGATACCCTTGAGGAACTCCATATTTCACTCCATTGAAAAGTCTACTTTGCTCTCAAACGAAATTTCTCGAAATTTTTTAAAACAAATAAATAATTGTTATAATCTGGCATTGTATCTAAGTCCAAACATTTTACTTGTGTATTATATTATTTTTAACACAACTATTTTGTGTCAAAAGTTTATCACATTGACTCCGGGGAATTATGTAGATTAAGAACATCAATTAAGTGTAATAACATTATGCTCTCGACTACATTTTTATCTGCATGAATGCACACTGTTTAACTTTGGTACATTATTATTATTATTTTGAATTTGAAACTGAGCGTCATCCATGAATATCGGAACTATTCCTGATAATATGACATATATATATGTATTGATTGGTAACAAAGTTTGGAAAAATATATGACCACTTTATTGCAAGCATTGTTTTTATTCAATGTGGAATGATATCGGCTAAAAATTTATCAAAATGTTTGGATTTTGGAGCAAACTAAAACTGTTTTTGCAACCATGTGATTGAAATATTTAGTAAGCGATCTTTTGTTTTGTTTTTTATGGTTGTAAGAGGAAGATACGTTTTGAGTCTTCCAAATCTTCAAAAGTCTCCTTCTTCAATTCAGTCCTATGGACCTTGATTGAATAAAAGATTATCATTCTGTAATCCGTAGTTGAATATTTGGTTTATTAAGAGTTCAGTATTAATATGCTGTGCTCTAGTAAGTTTTTGCTGCCCAACCTCTCGACTCCTTGTAAGGGGCCTATGGGAGACGTATTTAATTGCAATTGTGTATATGTGCGGGCAGTTTTTCACAAAGTGACATAATGTTGGATTTTGCAAGACCCGCAGAAACAGGATGTGAGTTCTATTATTTCCATAGCTATCTGAAGATATCTTCCTAATTCAGTGGAGTATTATTTTGTATATAGAGCCATCTGCTTACTGATCGTAAAAATTATTCAGAGTGTACTGACGTACTCTATTACATACTTCTAAAGCTTTAATCATAATAATATATCATTCTAAGACACGGTGTATACAGAAATAAGTTTATTAAAATGATTTTTGTAGCATCAAGCTATAAGAGTCAGCTGAATAATCTTAAAAACCTTAATATTGAATTTGTAGTTCCTTGCTTTGCGATTTCAATACGTTTTTACTTTATATTCTCAGTTGTATGTACATTATCATTGTTTATTTATTCAGATTAACATTCTGGATTCTTTGGTGTAACAACACTCAGTTTTTTTTTAATTTACACTGTAGTCTAACTTTGTGACGGCGATACATTATATTGTATAACTGCCAACTGCACATTTGTTTTTAATATTTCCCTTGCAATGTTCGATATCAAATCTTTGAAGTTCAAATCTTCAAAATTAATCGAAGATACAAAATATAAGTCACCTATGTATTTCTTCCAGAGTCGCGCACCTATATCGGCAAAGCTGGTGGCAAATATATTGACAGGAGCTGGGGCTGATCATATTATCACCATGGACTTGCACGCATCTCAAATTCAAGGGTTTTTCAACATTCCAGTGGACAATCTGTATGCAGAACCGGCGATGATCAAGTGGATCATGGAAAATGTTCCCGATTACGAAAATTGTATTGTCGTGTCTCCAGACGCTGGTGGTGCTAAAAGGGTTACGTCTATAGCAGACCATCTGAACATAGATTTTGCTCTCATTCACAAAGAAAGAAAAAGGGCAAATGAAATTTCTTCTATGATTTTAGTGGGCGATGTCAGAGATCGTATAGCGATTCTTGTGGACGACATGGCGGATACGTGTGGAACTATATGCGAGGCGGCTGAGCAGTTGCATCTAGCTGGTGCATCAAAGGTACCTATATTTTTTTATTTTTTTGATAGTGTTTATCTATGCGGAGTAATAACGAAGTTTTTTTTGTAGTTTACCACAATGCTCTGCAATCTTTTCTCATCTACGGCACACTAAACATTATTCTAGAAATTTACAGCTTATATGAATTAAACTTTTGAGTAAACATCTCTCGAACTCAGATGCGGAACCCTTTTTTCACGACATAACCTTTGCTTTCTGTGAAAGACATCAAAAGTGTATTTATTTTGTTGTTCATTTTGGATGACCTCATATTCATTCCCGTGTCTATCCAAATGCGCGAGAGTTTTTGTTTAGTTTTCTTTTCTCTATTTGTTTTTGCTTTAATTCATTTACTTATATGTTTCTTTTGTTTTACATTGTTTTATTTTCTTTGTCTTATATTCTTATCTTATATTTTATATTATCTTTTGTTTTACTGTTTTTATTTTTGTTATCAGTTCTCTCTATTTCCCTTTTTTTCTTTCTCTAAGACTTTTATTTTATCTTTTTATTTATTTTTTATATTTTATTATTATATTATGTAAGCCTCAAAACAGACTAGTTTATAGAGGGGCAACAGCTTTTGTTTAAGAAACGCATGTAAAAAATAAGAAATAAAGATTATTATTATTTAAAATTTGTCTTTGCAGAAATAAATTTGTAAAAGTTATTTTACGTGAAATTAGAATTTAGTAGGTAGGAACCTACATAGATATAAATTTTAACAAAATTGTGGTATTAAACTAAGCATACTGTCCAAATGTTTCTTATCGCCACATTGTACTTATAAGTAATAAAGTTCTATTTATTTATTTATACTGTTAAATTATTAGAAAATTACATAATATGCACAAATTTTTGTGTTCTGCAATCTGAACAACAGTGTATATATAGGTACTGGAAATAAAATACGCACTAAGTGCCAAAAATGAAAAAAAAAATAGAGTTCAGTATGTGGAAAAAATGTTCTATAAACTAGTGCCAATAGCCTAAATATTGCACTATGTCCATATCGATGATCTAAAGACGTAAAAAAACAGATTAAAAAATCATCATACATAGTACTATGTCTATATGGGGGGAAATCAGTTTTATTAGATTACCTATCTCAAAATGAATTTTTTGGCACTTAGTGCGTATTTTATTTCCAGTATAGGTACCTACCTACTATTGATTTTATCTTATTCATATATTCACGTCTATTAAACAGAGTACATACCTATGTTGTCAGTTTTCACGTCATGTTTCGTTTTAAAAAAATTACATCTTTGTAAATAAAGAACCAATAATATTTACTTTGCTGTTGATAGGTATCTATTTATAGTTTAACCTACTTAGTTTGTTTTTTAATTATAGGGATTTTAATTTAAGCAAGTAAAATAATATTACGCCAACAATTAACAAATTTTTTTTTTCAGATCTACGCTATCGTGACTCACGGAATATTTTCGGGCCCCGGACTAAAAAGACTCAACGATGCTCCATTCGAAATAATTGCCGTCACCAATACTCTGCCTCTAAGCGAACACATCAAAATATGTCCCAAAATAACGGTAAATAACCAGAATAAATCTATTTAATAAATCCAATAATGAGTGGAAGGCTAATAAATAAAAAAAATCTATTTAATAACAAATACATACCTACCTATACCTAATACGTCATTTAATAATTAACGAACGGATTCAATTCAGAGTTCGCATTATCTGAATTTTAAATTTAGCCAAGATGCAAACCAATATAATATTAGATTTGTTATATTATATACACTAAATTAACTTATGATTTTGTTTTGGATTTTAGTGCATAGATGTCTCTATAATGTTCGCAGAAGCTATTCGACGTACGCACAACGGAGAATCTGTGTCATTCCTTTTCTCCAACGTCCCGTACTGAATGGACAATAAGGACATAAAACTATATATATAACCAAAGAGTATAATAATTCATTTATACTTTCATGACTGAACTATTTTTGACCAAAAAGAAAATATACCTGTTTATGTATCGAATAAATAACACATTTTTACTAAAATTAAACGTATTTTTATTACCATTAGGTACTTATACTCGGTTCTCACCTATATCTGGGTTATGAAGATGGAGAATATCCTTTCATATTGTGATACTTTTTTCTCAAAGCTTTAAGTGTTCATGATGTGAAAAGAAATTGTTTATTTTACATTGCGCACAGTTGAGTGTTATGAAGAACTTGTACCTACCTAGCCTCCCTATGGACTATTAATTGGTTATAGGTAGGTACTCACGGCCGTAGGGTTAGCAATTAGCATAGTAAGGTACCTATATATAATGGTACCGCATAATGTACCTATTATATATTTTTTTAAATCAACAAATAAAATATAGGTACATAAGCAAACAAAAATACAATATGAAGTCTTAAATACAGAATATCACAAAAACAGCGCAACAAATGAGTGAAACCCGTTAAGTCATTGAAATAACTATACTTGTCAACAACAGTAACCATAATATAGGCAAGGGCGGATCCAGCATTGGCGCCAGGGGGGGGTCACGACATAGTAAAAAAGGTCATTTCCAAAATTTGGTATCTAGAAACTAAACTTTTCCTAAAAAAAAAGGTCATTTCCATGATCCAGGGAACCCCCCTGACCCCCCCTGGTTCCGCGCTTGAATCTCATAACATATTGTAAACAAGCTTTCCAGACAGGCTTTGTCCTGTTTAGAATTCATATTTTTATAAATAATATAATGATAGGTAAATAAACCATCAATTTAATGCATCAGATATAAACTTGTAAACTATGTATTTTGCATCCGCTTTCTGTCAATCGCATCAACTTTCAAACAAGTGACTGTTTCTATCAAACGCTATTTTAATTAAAGGGTCCCTACTGCCCTACTTTTTTTTTTTTCATAATAACCTTCTCCTGACAAAAGCAAACACGACAAAATAAAGAAATAACGAAATAATTGGTTCAGCCGTTCATGCGCGATGCGTTGTCTAACTAAAATAAGGCTCCATATAATCTACGAAATAAAATTTGGTACCTAATACCTACTCTTGTTTCGATACATTGAAATAAAAGTGTCAATAACAGGGAAATTGATATGGATTTTGAAAAATAACAAATACCTATATTTTTTCAAACAGTTTTGTTTTTTTTTATCTTAATTTATTCTTATATTAAACAAGAATATACCCACCGTCTTAAAAATACATTTGATTCCGGTAATATTTCAATTTTCTGCAATTCTTTCACAATAATTGTCCGGTAATATTAATAACTCGAAAAAATAACGAACGATTGGTTTAATAACTTTGCCTAAAGTGGTAGGTAGCGGCTTAGTTTACCTATTATTGGAACTTACCTATTTGTTGTATTAAAAGAATAATTTTATTTTGCCTTTATTGTTTTTATCCGCTATTCCTATGATTTTGATTAATCGCCAAAGGTTAGCTGTGCAATGCCCAGAGAAATTTATATTGCGCATTAGACCATTCATTAGATCAAGGGTAGCCAACACGGGGTCCGCGGGCCACACGAACCCACTGATTCGACTCTACTAGTGGCCCACGGAGCATCGGAGTATACCCACACATTATTTTTCTTTTAGTTGAACTTGTAACTGAACTGATGGAATGTTAATAATGAATGCGATGTCGGAGTCCCGTCTTGGCTCTATTTAATGCGAGTGAAAAGGAATCTCCAAAACCTGTAATACTCGGGTGATGAAGGGTGCTTATTCAATGTTTGAACCTGGAATTTTAAAACTGATCCAAAAAGCTTGTGCTCTTGTGCCTTTGCTGTTTTTGCAATGACTTTCTTCGTAGAGGTGATTTGATTGGCAGTAATTTTACAAAAGGAACATTGCAAAATGTATTGTGATGCACAGTTAAAGGAGAATTCAATCAGATTGGTAAAGAAGTGATTTATAAAACATTATATGGACAAGGAGAAGAAGGTAGCCTGAATTTCTCTAAATTAATTAATTAATTTTTTTTTGATTATTTCGCTATTTGGAAAAAACTTTACAGCTTTAACTAGTCGAATGAAGCATATTATTTAATCTAAAAAAATGTATTTAGAAAATATAGTTGTTTGCGACAAAAATTTTAGTCCATTATAAACATCAATAATCCCATACTTGACACTGATAAGTATGGGAGGCCTACTATTGATAGAATCACAACTCAACAATTCGAATTACCCACAATGTCATTTCTTATGACGAATATGTAACAACTAATGACTCTAACAATACATTACTGATGATATATCAACAAAAATATTATATGACGTTTGGGGTTTCCATAGATTTTTATAGGTAACCGCGTCCAAATATTTCGCTGATATTTCTACCGGCAGTTTAAATAAATTCGGGGGTATGTGCAAACCCCCCCCCCTATTAATATAACCTAACCTAACCTTACTCAATCATATCAAATAATAGAAAGCTTGCTAACGCTAACGTAAAATAAAATTGAACACTTATACAATATATAAAAATCTAGAAGTGGGTAATTCGATTGTTGAGTTGCGATTCTGTCAACAGTAGGCCTCCCGAGTATACAATATATCTCAATTTTTGTTTGTAATTAATTATTATGATGTGATGTAATAGATAACCATACGATAAATAAATGTAGGCATTTAGTTTTGCCAAACAAAATTACCGAAAGGTCTCACTAAAATGTTAATACATTTTAGTGATTGGTACATTTTTTTTAATGAATCTGAACTCACTCAAAGTGAACACAAATACTCTCTCCGACTCTTTCACAATAAGCTACTTAAAGCTTGTGTCGTGAAAGAGGAAGATGGTCGGTATCTGGGATCGAACCCATAACCTCCAATACGAAACAGTTCGAAAGCCGGCATCGTGTAACTGCTAGTCTACCAATACCAAACATTTCAAAATACATAGTACTTTTACTATTGATAGTTTTTGAATTGCCCAATAAAAAAATATGTTTGATTCTCATTTGTTTTTAAGTAAAAAAGTAAGTGTCTTTAAAAAAACTTAAGTTAGGTAAATTGCTTATAATATTGTAAGAAATATTATTGTATCGTTCTGTAGGTCACCCCATTTCTAAAATTCGCCCGAATGCTGAAAAGGTTGGCCATCTATGCATTAGACGTTTTTATACACACATGCGCGCAAAATCAAAATTTCCTCTTATCAGCCCAGCGCTAGGCATTGATCTTGATAATTTCAAGTTTTCGGGTGTTATGACCCGCACTCACCTAGACGGTGTATGACCTGTACTCACTAAAACACCTTTCACTAATACGGCAACTATGAGAATAATTACTTACATACTCTTGTCGTTAGACTCATTACATGCAAAGACAGGCGAACAATTAATTATTATTTGTGTATGAGCGAGGTCGTAGAAATGTTTAGTTTTTTTTTTTCTACATCCTATGTAATAATTGAAGTTATGGTATGGTAATTTATGAAGTTGTGGTATGGAAGTTAGTATTGTGACAAAGATGAAAGTCAATAAGTTGAGATGGTTTGGGCATATGGAAAGAATGGATCTAAACATAATGACAAAGAAAATTTACAAGGCTGAAAGGAAAGGTGTAACAAAGCGTGGCCGACCGAGAATGACGTGGATCGATCACATCGGTCGATGCCGTCCTCAAGCAAGGCCATGTAAGAACAACGAGAAATAGGAGAGGACAAATTGTCCACAATTCTCAACGTGGTTAAGTAAAACTGGGACCTTGTAAGGGACTATAAAACTGATTCATAAGTCAATCTTACAATCAACAACGTTTTTCCATGCCAATCAATACCTACTAATATTGTAATATTATTATTAGGCTTATAGGATAGATTTGATTGTTTGTTTTTTTGTTTGCATTGAATAGGCTCCGAAACTACCAAACCCATTTGAAAATTTTTTCACTGTTGGGAAGCTACACTCTCCCCGGGTGACATAGGCTATTATTATATTTTAATATTGATAAGTTTTTCTGTAACTCGGTTTTTATGTTGAAATGACATATTCATACTGCTTTCGAAATGAAGTGTCTCAAGAGAATTTCAGGTGTAAGATGGTACCACCGCATCACGAACGACGTTATACGCCGGCGCATCCAGCGTGAGCCCATCCCTTCTAACATTATGGAGAGGAGATGGACTTGGCTGATGGGACATGTGTTAAGGATGCCGAATTGGCCGAGGAGAGCGCTGTTCTTCCTCCCATCAGGGTCCCGAAGACGAGGAAGACCCTCTCATACTGTCTTCCGATCCTTCGAAGCAGTGCTGAGGAATCTGGACATGGCATACCATAGGAGGAGCTCTTGTTGACTCCCTATGCCCCGGGCGTAAAGAGAGTTTGGATTGGATGCTGAAATTATTCGTTAGTAAGTCGAATGTTGCTACACCATTGGAAATAAAAGGCGTCCGCGGGTTTTTAAGATTATATTATGGACGAAGCATATTGTGATACTTGGTGAAAGGTGAGAAATGTTATGGGATATGGGACATGGAAAGGGATGGGAAATGGGAACTGGGAAAAATGTTATTGTCCGTAGTTCTCAACGCGAGTTGCTCACTCAAAGTGAACACAAATACACTGTTTGACTTTTTCACAGTAAACTACTAAAAGCTTGTGATGGTCGGCACCTGGGATCGAACTCACGACCTCCAGTAGGAAAGTCGGGGTTGAGTCTCCGTTACGTATCAGTATGGAAAGTGGCACCTTCAACAAGTTAATGAAAGGAGTTGGATTTTAGAAGAGGAATTTAATCATGGCGTACAAGAAGCTTATTGAGATTGTGCAGAATCGCGCACGTTTAATGAAGGCTTCAAGTTTACACCCTATGCTTCTACTTGAAAAGGTCTCTATATATTTTTTTGGTTATCATTGTTTTAAATGATAAAACGTCGATATATTTAAGATATATGTTATTGTATATTATGCATATTTTCATACAGAACAGAAAAATTATCAAAGGAATCTCGTGTTGTAAAGATTTCAGATGCTCCTAGATATATGTAACATTTAATACACATCGGTACCATATTTTGTATATATAAATAAACTTAAGTTAAAACTGTTAGAACTTTAAAAAAGTTTATCTATTAATATAAAGAACTTTATCATTAACCTAGAACTTAGAAAATAATAATCACGAAAAGATATTCAATAGGTATGTTTATTTTATCTTTATAAATAGGTATTTTGGTATATTTTCGGTTTCGGTTTGATTACTTCGATCGAGCTGGAGGGTCGGTTTCGTGTGGATCGGGTTTGCTGCGGATTGGTCTCCTCCGGGCTGGCTTGCGTTGTGCGGGGGGCCTTAAAGGGAGTATGTATTTTGGTATAGGTACCGAAGACGAGTAAGACCCTCTCATACTGTGTTCTGCTCCTTCGAAGCAGAGCTAAGGAATCTGGACATGGTGTGGAAGGAGGTCATAAACATTGCGCAAATTCGAGCGCAATGGAGAGCTCTTGTTGCCTCCCTATGCCCCTAAGTGGGGTCTTAAGGGAGTTTGGATTGGATTTGGAAATAGGTATACAATTCTCTATATTAAACTCTATAAATAGGTCAGCAGTATTCCGTTTTTTTCATCCTATTAAGAAAAGACGTCGAACTCCCCGAAAATGGATGAAATTTTTCATTTTGATTCAAGAAAGAAAAAACAGTCTTCTGCCTTTATTTTTTTCCGTGTTTGAGTCAGTCTTTCAAAAACACATAGAACGCAGTTCATCATTGTGATTTCTTAAGAATAAATCAACATAAAAGGCTATAAATAAATAACATTACGCAGTTAAATTCAAAAGATACAAAAAAAAAACTAGTTTTATAAAAAAATACATACCTACCTATGTAATAAACAGTATTTATATTTTGTTTATTAAGTAAGTATATTCGGGTAGCATTATCGCAAATATTCGTATCAATAGGCCTTTATTGAGAAATGAAGGCTGTTTGGGTAATATCTTCGAGATGAACAACAGATTACATCGTTCATGTCTGTTGTTTACTTACATATATTATAAAGTTCATACATCGTTGTGTTTCATTACGGTTGTATTAAGTGAAACTTGAACACCACCGCCTGAATGGTATTGCGTTAAGTATAAGGCCTTGCTCCAGCTCCTGGTCGCATGATCGCACGATCGTGCGATCAGCTGGGATCGGGGCTGGGACCAGCTGGGATCGCATGAACACATAAATAAATTTGTGATCGCATGATGAAAAATTGTGTGTCCCAACTGCCATTGACTGGTATTTTCAAATTCACGTTCCAACTCAACGCAAGAAGCTCTTGCTTTGAACTTAATCGGTTGCCAGTAGTTACGTAACTAATGCATGGAATAAAACATTTTCAGAATACAGAAATGTCAAAAGTCCCAATAAAAATTGGATACGACGCAACTCAATCGTTGGTTTTTCATTTCAGAATGGCCGTCATCGTATGATCGCGCGTCCACTTTCCTTGACAACGCAAACAAATAAATATGAATGTTAAGTAAGAACTTTTGGCAAGTAGATGTTGTATTAATTATCGATACAACAGAGCAATACAAGCAACGCGCGATCATTTCAAACAAGGCACCGATCGAACGATCGAATTTACGTCTGTCCGTCTGCCCAGTTAGGACACGTTCATGTCGTTCATACAATGTTATATGTTTGAACAGGGCGTCCGCGTTCATGCGATCATGGCAATCGAAGGATCGTGCGATCATGCGACCAGCTAGGACAGGGCCTAACACTATACAATATACATGCATGGTGACTGGAAATTCGGCCAATTCCTTGAAATGGATTATACTAGAGCTTATTTGCAATAATTAAATATTTTTGAATAATGTTTATTTTCCAAACCTGAAAAAAAATGGACAACATTTTTACCTTTTCGTACAGCTTATTAATTGGGGAAGTTTTCTCTGTGTAGTTTTTACGCCAAGTGTATTATACTCTTTTGAGTAATTCTCTTCAAAAAATCGAAAGTACCTACAAATGAAAAAAAATAGAGTGAATTGAATTTGTGTTTTAGAATGTTTTATTTCTGAGGGTTATGAAATTTTCTTTATTATTTTTTATTTAAACATTCCTTCATTCATAAGCTATTACAAAAACTTATTTTTAGTTTCCAAAGTCGACTACTTTTTTCATAATTAACAGTTAGTTTTAGGTCAAAAGGTGGAAAACTGAAAAAAAATCTCGAAAATTTTAAATAACTCGAAAAGCACTGACATTAGACCCCTGATTAATGGGAACAAAATTATTACAAATAAGCTCTAATATAACCCCATTCAAGAAATTGGTCGAATTTACAGTCACCCTGTATAATGTGTTATTTCGACACTTATAGGAAAAATATCGTTGAAAATGAGAATATTTTAGGAATAAATGTCTTTCTTTTTTCTTTTATAGAGGCACAAAAAGCGAATGGCGATCATCAAAAAACAATTGAAATAGGTACCTACTTATACGGTTCATAAGAAACTGAAAAAGAATCATATTTTGTTAAAGTTTGGTATAGAAACAAATATTGAACTACGTTTTTCGAGGGTTTCCAAGGCCGTGCATACACGGGTTCATATTCTACGCGCGTATTACGTAATATTGCAAGTGTATCATTATACGCGCGTATTACGTAATATTGCAAGTGTATCATTCTACGCGCGTATTACGTAATATTGCAAGTGTATCATTCTACGCGCGTATTACGTAATATTGCAAGTGTATCATTCTACGCGCGTATTACGTAATATGCAAGTGTATCATTCTACGCGCGTATTACGTAATATTGCAAGTGTATCATTCTACGCGCGTATTACGTAATATTGCAAGTGTATCATTCTACGCGCGTATTACGTAATATTGCAAGTGTATCATTCTACGCGCGTATTATGATAGAATTACAATATATGACGAATTAGGTCCACGCGTAGAATGATACGCATACAATATTACGTACCTAATACGCGCGTTGAAAGATACGCTCACAATATGACGTTGTTCGCGCGTTCAAAGATACTCTTATATACGGTGAGTGCGTGTGTCTTCTTTAAATATGAAGGACGTGTGCTAACGAAACAAGCCAGGGAAATAAGGTAGGTAGGTATATGAAAGAAAAAAAAATATGATCGCAGTGAAATAAATCATAATAACTAATACTAACATGTTTTTAATTTTAATATTCTTGTTGACATTCTAAACTTCATAATGCATTAGCAGATATAAATATAAAAACTTCTCATATAACATAAATATCCGTGCTCAAATTCCAGAGTTGAAGGAAAAAATGATTTATTGTATTTCTGTCCCATAACTGCCACTCAAAATGTTATAATCCTGATTTTATAAAAAAAAAAATATCATATATACAAATTTTAATGGTCTGTGGTATAAAAAATTACACAAAGGAGATAAATTAAATAGTTTAAAATGTTTCAGATTCATAATACATCAAAATCTGGTCTAAAATGTGTTTTTGAACAATAATTAATCTGTCAAAGAAAAGATTAAAACTTGGAAAAACCACATTAAAGAAGAACGTACTGAGAGTATAAATTTAAAAAAGTCCAACATACCTATATATATTTTGAAGACAGGCTTCAAATTTATTTGTTTTAGGTACAGTAGTCTAGAATAGTCTTCAATCTTTTGAACTTAAATTCAATATTATCAGACTAATCTCCACACCCATCAAAATAACGGGTACGTACTTAATAATTTTTAATGGTAGGTACTTATTTGTGTCACATGATTAATTACCGACAACCACTATTGGCTTTGAGTGAACACATTGCCTTATGAAAAGTTACTCCGTTCGATATCAGTTGGTGGTAGATGAAATTTATTAAGAGTAAAGTGTATGGGAATAGGTAAATATCGACAATATTCGATAAAAGTCCACGGTTTTCAAATAAATAATACCAAACAAAGACACTGAAGAAAAAAAATTATAGAGACGGGTACAGTTAGGTTTGGCCACTTTCAGAAAACTATTAGAATTTCTAAGAGGTATCCAGGAGTTGGGGGTTTGTAATTCCTTATCCAAGAACCAACCATTTTGCACACAAGTAACTACTTCGGAATCACATGACATGACAGAAAGGGTTCTTAAATGGTCTATATTCAGAAATAAACTGTCTTGGCGCGCTATTATATTCTTTCTATATGTGACATAGATAACCGTGCGCCAGTGAGTTTGTTTCAAGTAAAGACCTATTTTCAGAGTATCTAAAGAACAATGTAATGTGTTTAGAAAAAAAATAAACTTGCAAAAAAATACTAAAATAAACAATATACGTGATTAAAAATGTCGTATTCTGAAACCTGGCTACAGCCCTGTGGTAACATTCCTATATTTAAATAGAAATATATTAGACCAATGCATACCTCCTACCATGACATATATGGACATATTATTATCTGGACCCGCGCGGTAACGTACAACTAATGTGACGTTGCATGCCATATTACGCTGTGGTTCGTCACGTGTTCAGGCCATTAGGATCCAAATTCTAACATCTGAATTTAACTAATAAACACATTTAACTAAAAGTAGCTCAGAGATCCACGGAAAGGGGAATGTTGGGGAATCACATAGTTAGACCTTAATATTATCCCAAGATGTCAAAATACAAAGACGGAGAAATGTTGCCGACATTGCCAAAACAGTATCTACTTTAAAATGGGGATGGGCGTGACACGTATAATATGACGTAGAGAGGATGGTGGCTAGAGCCGCAAGATATAAGAATGGCAGCGCGGATCAGGAAGAAAAGGAGTATAGAACGACCACCAGACAGATGAAAGGATGATTATAGTGAGAGCGACCGGACGGAGCTTTGCTCACTTAAAGTGAACACAAATACACTCTTTGACAATAACCTACTTAAAGCTTGTGTAGAGAAAGAAGAAGATGGTCGACACCTGGGGTCGAACAATTCTCTGCAGTACAATACGGTATGAATGCCGGCGTAATCTTATTATCAAAGCAGAATAAGAGATTTTAGAAAGGTATCAAAAAGGATAATATACAAGGCCAAACAAAATCATTCTTATTTTAAGCCTAGAGCCTACTACTTGAATAAACTCTAGGCTCGTAATGGTACAAAATAATAGGTTTCGCGCCTGTAAATCCAACTTGCGTTGATTATTTTCAGTACAAAAATTAAAAAAAAACACCTGTTTTGTTTAGTCAAATAACACTCAAGTAGGACAAAAGGGTCTAAAACGATTGTTAATAGGTTGTAGAAGGCTACAGGATTTATAGAAAACCTTTTTATAGCCACAATAATTAAGTATTGGAAATTCATGCAATGTTGAAGACGTCATCAGACTGGATCAATCATTGAGGATATGCAGGAGCTTTTAGCATGATTGATTTATTGTGGTTTTGCCTTTTTTATTTATTTCAATATAGTTTTTAATGCTATTGTAATCTATATCTTTAATGATAACCTTAAAATTAGATACAAAATAATATCCATACTTTTTTTTTATCAAAACACAAAACTGTTTTACACATTCAGATTTGACTCAAATGCTTTTTTTAAAATGAATCTATGTGTGCTCTTTCAAAGTGAACTCTTTGACTCTTTTACAATAAGATACTTTTGTCATGACAGAGGAAGATAGGAAGCACCTGGGATCGAACCCACGAAAGCCGGCGACGTAACCGCCTTGTTAGCATCCAATTCTAATACTGGACCCCTATTCTGTAGCAAGTGTACCTGCCTAATATTTTAATATGACTACCCTACACTTGCTACAGAATAGGGATACTGTTCATATTCTTTCTATAAGTACATAGGTACTCATAACATCTTCTTCGAATTAATAATTATTATTGCTAAAGGACCAGAGCTTCTGATCTCCATAGGGAGTGTTTCAGAAAAGACCTGAGGCAATAATATAAAAGAAAGTCGGGTTAGTGCGAACAATTATAACTCGAGCTCTGTAGAACAGATTTTCGAGTTGCTGATTTGTGAATTGAAATACATTTAGAGTCCATAGAAATATTTTTCATGTTTTACAATGAGATATCTTATGGTGTCATTGTGTGTATAGTTTTGTACCTACTTAATGTTATTAATTTTATGTGAAGTAGGTACTCCATGCCAATCGTATGAAATGATTCTCAGACATTATTTTTTGTTTACCTACCAAAAAATGATAAAATTTATGCAAGTTTAATTAATATCATACTAAAGAAGGTACCTACCTACATGTTGACAGGAAATAAATCCTAATTCCAAAGCGGTATGAAATCGTACGACGTTTTCAAATACCCACTCAATGTATCTATCTACATAAAAATTTCATAAAAATCGGTCGAGCCTTTTCGGAAGTTTACCGTAACAAAAACCATGACATGTAATAGAATGTCGGATTATTGCAAACACTTATAACTCGAGATTGGCTGAACAGATTTTTATGATGCTTGGTTTATTGGATTCTCTCCGCTCCGGATAACCGAATAATTATTAAAAAATCGAAAAACGGATAGCAAACAATATTAAAGTTAGTATGGAACGGATTTACTGAAAACAACGCCACCTGTAAAAAGTTACTTAACAACACAATAATAATTTTTATTTACTTGACCATTGAGTTTCAAAACACTGGTAGGTATACGCAGATTATTTATACAATTATTTCTTTCTTTCAAGCTTTCAGAATAATTTTTTTAACATTCAAACATATTTTAAACGTATTTTTGTATATAATACAAATTCGAAATCAAGATTTATAGTAAGGACAACGTATATCGGGAAAGCTAGTTAAATTATCTAAAGGTATGCCAAGAAGCTAATCGATTAGGCAGATAATTTTATTAGTGAGACAATTAGGTATTAAAATAGCGCTTTCGTCGAAATTTTATCGGAAAGATACACTTTTAAAAAAAAAAAGTCAAATTCTTTGTTAAATACCTATATCCGGTATTGAAATTTAAGTAAAATCGTCGAAACATAATGGTATTATAGTGCCAACAAAAATACTATAATATTATTCTGCTGGCGAATAGTTTTTGAGTAGGGGAGACCAGTATAAATAGTGAATACGCTGTTTGCCGCGAAGCTACACCGGACCAAGTGAGATTGAAAGTAACTCGCGGTGAACTTCATTGCTATTATACTTAATAATAAATACTTCTTAACAGCTATATTAAATTACTATCAATAATTAAAGTTAAACTTTTTAAAAGTGCTCCTAGCTTAAATTTTGCAGTTTAAAAAAAGTGTTTTTTTTTATAAATCGGATTGTGTGTTTGTGACTTTAATTCATTTGGACTTTTTTTTTTAATTTTTTTTTTATTAAAAAAAATACTCTAGTGTTTTATTTCGTCCAATCCACCTCCACTGAATAAACATGATGTTAAGGATTTGTTTGTAAGTATTTTTTTTATATATTATATTTTTTTGTGTACAATAATAATACCAATTTCGAATGATAGAAAAGCGATAAACGTAGGTACATTTTAAGCTTTATTGAAAAAAAAATCGTTGATTCTCTTAATTATTAATTAGTCTATTTAATTATTTTGTTATGTAAAAGCTATCTAGGTTTCGCGTCCATTAAGGAGTATAATCAGTTCTTTCACGTTAATAAAATTATTATATAACTAATTGATTATGACGACTGTATTAAGTCACACTGCGTGTGCCTATGTTATCTGCCGTTAGTCCATTTACTATAATTATTAATCTATCACTCTAATTTAGTTGAAATTTCTTTAAAAATAGTTTTAGTTTAAAATAATCTTAAATATTTTTCTGAACTCGATATGTTTTTATATTAAAACAATTTATAGATAAGTTCATTTCGATTTTTCTTACGTTAAAATAATAAAAATAAGTGAATTTGGATTTAAATACCTGCCTAATATTTTAATATGGTACTTAGGGATAGTATTATTAGAAGTCCAAATTTTCTAATTAGTTCATTTTCGTGTTTCTTCGTGTATAATCATCACGCTATTTTCAGCATACCTCTCAAATGGGATATAAATATATTTAAGAAAAGAGAGCATGAACTTTTGTACAAGTATCTGCAATAATTAATACATTTACTTGACTTACATAGCCTGCAAGTATGTAGTATTCGAGCTATATGAAGTGTTTGGTAGCTTAGCAATTCGCACCCTGACTTATTCCTCTTACTCAAGGTCGTCGATTCGAACACCGGCACTGACATTCTTCCTATTTCACTACATGAAATATATGGAAAGTGTATTTTGTGTTCACTTTGAAAAAGCTCCGATTTTGGTGAGAAACGATTGTCGCTACAAACTAAATGAACATTTCAGATCATGCATAACTGCGTGATACACTCAATTTTATTTAAATGCGCTCTAACTTGCAGTCTAATTTTATATGAACTTAAATTTTATACATGGGTCGCAGTTGGTGTACAAAAACGTTTGATAACACCGTTGATCTTCGTTTTGACCCAAAAGAGTACATAATTTATTCAATTTTCATCTCAATTTCCTTGTTTTTTTAATGCTAGGTGAGGAAGAATTTCTACATATATGAGTATGTAGATGTTTCACAACTCGTATCGTATAATATTATAAAGTGAGATTGGCATATAGGTAAGTTGCTCAAGTAGCATAATAGACCAGAAAAGATTTTCATGAGGTTTTGTGGCTAGCTTCCACAAACTTATGATAACATTTTAATAGGCTTTTCGCAGAAGCTTACGTATAAAATCGAGCGCAGTAGGTCGCACTTCTTAGGCATACATGCTTCTTCTGCGGGATGGCGAATAATTGATTTTTAACATCGAATCAATAATCTAAGCACAACTCAACGTGGAGAAAATCGATCGGATCGAATCCCTGAGTATGGATTGTGTACAAAACATTTATATCATTTGGTACCTACACAAAGAATCTATTTGTTCAAATGCATACAATCGCGGAGTCGTCATATTTCTCAATATAAACAAGAAGTACCTATCTATTATTAATTATAAGGTGAAGGAGAAATGGGTGGGTGAATCCACACCCAGTTTTTTTTTGTTGTGCTAAGGTCAGATATGAGTGACAGAGGAGGTTTAAGACTGAAAGGTTAAGCATAAAAATTGTTTATTGCTTTGTATCACATATTAACAATTCTAATCCATAAATGAGCTTCATTCTGAAGTAAGTGGGTTTCTCCCGAATCATTATACTTCGTTTTCCATTGAAAAGGCTTTTTATAACACTATAACACTATCTTTGAGATCTCATGATCTTTTAGATTGGTTATGAGCTTGGAAGTAATCGTACAGCTCTATCTCAAAGTAGGATAATAGGGTAGAAAAGGTTGGCAACAGATCCTGAAAACGTTCACAACCTTTTTATAACCTCTTTGCAACTTCTTTAGAAACTTCATTAGAATTTATGAGGTGTTTTAAAAAATTGTTTGCCATTAGGGTGCTTCTTCAAACATCCTAATTCCGAGTAAGCCTAAATGTGCTCCTGGTTGAAAAAACAGCACATATTATGTTCTTAAAAGGTTATAAATAGGTTGTAGAAGGATACAGCATCTCTTTATAACCTTTTCTAGTCTGTTTTGCTATTTGCTACTAAGTTCGTACTCTCATGCGCCTTTGCAGATTACCCTCGAATATGAGAAAGGTCTTGAAGGTGTGATCAAGTGAGAGTGTATATTATGCGATTATAAAAGTGTGTACTGTTATAAGAAAAGTGGTGATAATGTGTTGTTTGATATCGTGTAAGCTGATGGAGAAAGCTGAATTTGGATCCACGAATGTCAAAAGTTTCTATGTTTTACCAACGGATTGCCTAAATAGTAATAATAATAATATTCATCTATCGATAATAATTTGACGAACGAAGATTTAATACGATATTCTAATTAGTGTGTATTAGTATTGGGAAAGTACGTGATATTACCTATGTACGTAGATATTAAGCAGGTATATTGTAAACGCGACTTTTTTTTTTCTTCCACATCCGTCTCAGTAATGTTACAAACACGAAGTTGTTTGAGAAAATATCACCTTGGTTCATTATATTAAAAGAATAAGATTTCGGTGAGTTTTTTGCAGTCATTAATCACGTGATCCCAAAAGAGAGAGGGGGGGGGTCCGGAAAAAAATCACGAAAGATCACGTAGGGGGAGGGGGGTCTAGTGAGAAAATCACGTGGATTTATTTTTCCGATTAATTTAAGGAAACATTATTCTTAGATTCTTAATTCTTTGTTCTAAAAAATTACACGTGATTTTCGGAGGGAGGGTATTCTGAAACATCACCAAATATCACCAGGGGAGAGGGGGGGGGGTCTAAAAAGTTGTAAAAAAACATCACGTGATTTATGGACGTCCCCCAATCGGTCCCGTCCAATCTAAGACAGGCCAACCCCGGGCAGAAATTTCAAGTGAAAAAAACACTGAAAAAATTGACCCGACAGGCAATCGAACTCGGGACCTCGTGATCTGTAGTCCATGTCTATATCACTAGGCTACCGAGGTCTGTCACTTATTGTACCTACTTTGGTCGTATTTTGTATTTAAATTTGTAATAGTTTTTGTTATTGTCCAGAACAGGTTCATATAAAAGAAACAATTAAGAGAGTTGCGTGGGACATAAGAATATTTTAGAAATTTTAATGTGCTTTTAACAATATAAAGTTTTTAGGCATTGAATTTATGTAATAATAAATGGCGATTTAAAATTGGATTTTTTTTAAGTAATACAAATGTACAAAAATGTGTACCTACAAATAATTTGAGAAGGCTACACCAGAACTTCTTGATAAACTTTTCTATATAGCGGTCATAGCAACACTATATAAAACAACGTAATATGACCACGTTGATACGACAGAATGACAATATTACCAAGTACCTACCATTTTTTTTTTTGAAAGAGGGTTAAGGGACTGGGGTACCCTTTGTGTCACTGCGACCATGATAGGAATATTGTGACCAAGTACCATAACACATGTAAACAAATCGCTCGCTCACTAAGAGTAAAAGTTAAGTCATACATAGAAAAGACATATTTATATTTTTTGTAATGCGAGTCTTTGAAGTTCGTGACCATATTATAATCATCGTATATACAAATACTCTTTGCGATGAAGTTGGAAATAATCTTGTCTGGCCATTCAGAAGCACCTTACAAGGTATAACAGACAAGCATTGAATTCATAAGGTAGGTATCTGATTTAGTTGCAAAATTTATCTCCAAAAGGTGTACCACAGGGATTAGTTTTGGGTCCGAAACTATCTAGTTTTGGGTAATAACCTTCGTATATCAGCTTTCCTTTCTTTCCTTGCTTTTGTAGACACGCAACGCCTTATCTAGAGACAAGTACTCGTATTCTAAGTTTTATCGGAAGGTAGTAACGGAAGTAAAGTGACTAACACGATACATTTTGTATGAAAAACGTCTATGCGTATCGAATGCGAGAATCGCCTTTTTGTTTCTAGAAATATCTTTGTGGCGGCGCAAAATGTATCGTGTAATACTCACTTTACTTTCGTGACTACTTTCCGATAAAACTTAGAATAGGGGTAGTGTTTTTTTTCGTACACAAGTCCTTCTCGCAAAAAAGCATCTATTCGAATTAGCATACTATGTTTTGCGTGTGGTCATTCGGGATCCAGGGAATCTTTTGGAAGAGTTTTCGGGATGGATGGATACTGTTGACACTAGATAGGGAGCTTTAGTTGGAAAAGGGGGAGGTCTCTGTCTGGCGATATGAAAGATTTGAAAAAAGAGAAAAAAAAAGCATAAATTTTTTAGCCTGTTCAAACCCACAGTTTGCTCTGCTGGGTTCGTTGAATAAAAGCTATGGCGTCAAGAGACCTTTCGCTAAGAACTATTATTATCATTATTGAAATCATTTTGTGAAGCAATACGCGCTGGCAGGTTGGCGCTCCATCGAAATACCGAATAACCAGTTCTAGCCAGTGATGCATAATACTTCTTACTTGATTATTGCACTTGGTGTTACAATACTTTATTGTAGTTCTGGGTGTGTGTATGTTAATGTATGTATTGTATTTAAGTTTAAAGATTATAATATGTAATTTCTTTAAGAGTTTATGATTTCGAGCAAAGTCACCATTAGTTTTGTATTAAGTGCCTTATGACAACTATTACCACATAACGTTGCATGCACACAGAATAAGGTGTAGGCAGATATAAATTTGAGTAAGGTGGGTTGCCACCCAAATGTCGCATTGCTTTTTAATAAGGTCGTGCACCTTCCTACATTCTATTTTTTTTTCACAATATTTGAGTTAAATTTGTATTTTTTGTGAACAAGTACGGGAGCTCAGAATTCAAGGAACACAATCGTCATGCAAACTTTGCAATAGTAACATTTTATTCTTAAATCAGATGTAATTTGGAAAGCCACGTGAAAACAACTTAATTTGAGCCAATATTGTTACCTAAGTACGAGATTGATTCTGGTGACAATGTAGGTAATATATAAATTGTTTAAAAGGGTTCAATATACCTACTGTTTCGTCCTGAACTGTTTTGTATAAGTACATAACGTTTTGATTAAGTTGTGAATTGGTTCTCCTACTAGATGTAAAATTAAGGCCATCAGAACAATGTATGTCTTCTTACTAAAATACCTACATATATTAGACTGGCTTTTATATTTTCAAATTAGGTTTGATTTGTCCGCAAGGAATTTCGTTGAAACACTAGCCTTATACGAAAAACTTTTCTCACAAATGACAAATCTAATACAGCTTCGGGAAATATTATTCATTTTTGTATTATTCGTCGGTAAGTCATAGCAATACGTCACAGCAATAGTCGCTTTGGCAATTGAAAATAAAATCGGATATCCACGATAAGTATATCGAAGAAAATATATTAATATGTGATCATTGATCAGAGGTAATATTATATTATACAAAGAAAAAAAGCACAACATTAACTATCAAAATACAGAGAGGGAGAGCTTTCTAAAAACTAACCCATGTTACAGTTAGTTCAGAAGAAGAAAAAATGTTTAGTAACAATATCCAATTGAGAAGTACCTATATTCAGATAATTGTATGATATTCAAATGTGAATAAAAAATAATGCATAATGTCTAAAGAAAGAAATGTCAAATTGATCGCATTTCTCAACCTGATAATATAGTGATATTGGAACTATTTTAAGGGACTATATATATATCTGAATTATTATAGAACAATCAAACGATAACTGACCGCTACGCTTGTCGTCCGACAGGTTTTTCTGCTAGTTTGAAGCTATAATTTTAAATTCTCTTATAGAATTTTGTACATGTACATAAATCCCCCTTTCATTTCACAGACAACATAGGAAATAAACTGTGGTAAAAAGCTAACGTCCATGATCTCTCGTTAGCAGATCAACCGCTTGGCCTTGCGTGCTAGCCGGTTCAATATCCCACACCGCTTTACTAAAAATTATATTATTTTACATTTCATACTCTTGTCTCATTGACTCGAATAATCCAGTTTTTAAATCAGTTAAGAAATGTATCAACAAAAGTGTTCTGAAAATAAAATTTTCTTTATTGGAACAGCGGCTGCCTTTTACACACATCCATACTGTGTATACCTATTTTTTTTCATACAAAATTTACATTCGATTGTTTATGAAGATAATAATATAGTACCTATAGTAGTATCACTTCATTAATTGTTCTAAAAAAATGAACTTAATTGAAACTTATGACCTATCGTAAGGACCTTTTCTCGAAGAGGATGACTCGAATGCAAAACATTTTGAAATAAAATGTAAGATACTAAATTTTCCGATAGGTGATGCCTAGAGGTACGTAATTTTCATTAAAAAAAAATACAAAAGCAAAATTTCGCAGTTATTCGCATAAAACATAAAAAGTCAATAATAAAATGTTAATAATAAAGTGACCAATAATTTATCTATTTCAAAGGATGTTCACATGGCATATTCTAACAATCATACCAACTATCAAACAATATAACGCAAATTTATTATAATTTTCCTTCATAAGGACCTTTACCTCACAATAAATATCAAATACAACAAATTTTAGAAGAAAATGTACAGATTTTTGTAACTAGGTATCATTTTTTGTTTCCAGTGCCTTGTTTGACAATTTTGTATTAAGAAAATTTGATAATGCTTTTCTTAATCGGTTGTTATTGACTGATGTCGTTAAGTTTTCTATAGTAAAGGCTGCCAATATCCAAGTTAACCACTCGAGGAATTGTTGGGAATTACCTTACTTCGAAAATATTTATCCTAAGTGACATTTTTCTATCAAAACGTGGGTTTGGTGAAAAATGATTCTAACTCTCGGTAAAATTTAACGGAACTGTTACAGAATAGATCTTTTGGTCGCCTTAAAGCGTCTTTAATACAAAATTCCAAGTTATCTTTAAACTGTCAGTTGTTTTATTGGTGACAAATATTGTAAATGATTTTCACCCACTTCCTGTTTGTTGTCAATCTATTTGAAAATTTCTAGACTTCCGCCTATAGGTATCTGATTACAATACAATTATGACAGTATCTATTTTAGCATTGATAAGAGAGAGAGAGATTTTGACAGTATCAAAATGGCCTTCGCATCATAGACTTTTTATGTAGATACTATAGTTTTTTTAACCATTTGTGGTAATACTATAGTATACTATAGTATAGTTTTTTTTAACCATTTGTGGTGACTCGCTCAATCCCCATTTTCATAATATTATGTCGTTATGTTCATACTTAATAACATTAAAATAACTAAATGAAGTTTTTACAGAAGTCTATTACTATTTTATTCATTCATAAATTCTAGGTATCTTTTAGCTACTTCCCTTTAAAAACATCCGACCCGGCAAACAAGACAAGTTTTAAACAACGTTTTTCATCATTTAAATCGTACTTTTCACATACTTTTATAATTACTCAGTTTACTCATAAACTTTCTACGTGGATCTGTTTACTTGATAATATAAACATCTACAAACTCGACTGTTTTTATTATTATTCTGTTTTTTTGCAGACAATTTAAAAGTGAATTTTGTCGAATACAAAATTACAGAATAACCCAGCTAATTCAGTAATTATAAACTCTCTTTTTAAACTCACCTAGGGGCATTGGGAGGCATTAAGAGCTCTCCAATACGATCGATCTTGCGCGTTGTTTATTACTATTTCCAACGCTGTGTCTAAATCCCTCAGCTTTGCCTCTAAGGAGCGAAACACAGTGTGAGAGGGTCTCAGAAGGAAAGATCCCACCAAAAATCATTAAAATAATAATTTCATATTCTTCTTCCTCAGCCCTCTCTGGTCCACTGCTGGACATAGGCCTCTTCGATTTTCTTCCATTCCTCCCTGTCGTTCGCCAGTCTCATCCACCTTTTTCCACCCACAGCTGCAATGCCATCGGCCCATCTCTTCTGAGGCCTGCCGACGCTTCTCCGATTCTCCCATGGTCTCCACTTTAGCACTCTTTGAGTCCATCTGTCATCGTCCTGTCTTGCCACATGACCCGCCCATTGCCACTTAAGGCTAGCAACCCGATCCATGACGTCGGTTAATTTTGTCCAGCGTCTGAGTTCTTCGTTTCTTATTTTATCTCGAAGACTAACGCCGAGAATACTTCTCTCCATGGATCGTTGATAATAATAATTTAATGTCGTATAGTAATCGCAATGGGTGTGATCACCGTGCCAATACTGCCAATAAGCCTACGTACATTTTTAGACCCCCGCGCGCCGTTTGAAGTCAATAATATTGTTTGGCAAAAATCCTTGATTCGATCACAGTAATAATAGACTGTTGCGAAATAGACGCCCTATTAAAAATTAGGCGAATTAGTGATTCATGCACGAATATTTCCAATACTTGACAATAAATAATGACTAATAAACGATTTGGTTGCCGGCAATAATGGTTTTAATATGAAAGATATACCGGTTCAAGGCTCTCGATCACCTTGTCGACTATCTTACGAACTCAAGCAGGCAACCTTCACTTTTAATACCTAGATATTGTTATACAAAATGGTTTCGGGAGATTGATTGATGTGTGTCACGTGTTTGTTGCGAATCCGTACATACAACAAGCATAAGCGACAGAGAAGTCATTTTCTCAAAAAACTACCTACTGAAACATCAAAACTTCAATCAAAATTACGAGACAATCTTTTTAATAGTTTCGAAATGATCGAACATTGTCTTAAAATAGTATAATATATAAAATAGCTATACATACTTCATACGTGACTTATTTTCTACTACAACGCCATCTCTCGAAAAAAAAAAAATAATCGTAGCTAATGTCAGTCTGTTATGGGAGTGATTAAATATTTGTTTTCCTAATGTGAAAATGTCTAAAGTGCAATATTATTCACAATTTTACATAAGACGACTTTCTTTTATTTTGTTTTCCTTGAATCTTAGAGAAAAAACAGCATTACATATTTTTTTCATTTTTAAGTATGTATATTTATGTTTGACTCTATTCATAGGTTCATTTTTTATTCACGTAATAAATTGTGAAATTAAAGAACTTAGGGCCGTTTATTTTGACGGTTTTTGTCAATATTTGTCTAAGCGCCAAAATGGACACTACATACCATTTTTTTACTAAAATATTTCGTTTTTCATGTTTAAATGCCTTAATGAAAGGTAATTTCAAATTAAAATCAGTATAGAATTGTAAGCTATCATGTTTAACAGCAGATTGACAAAAAAAAGATAATCGACGATATTGCTTTTATCCATACAATTTAGCATTAGATAGTAATAATATCAAACACCATTTAAACACTTGATAGTCGTAGAATTTATTAAATTTTCGTAAATTTTTCAATAAAAACACGATCAGTAAAATATTGTATGCAATAGAATTTGTTTTTCACCAATATGAACTATGCAAGAGCATGGGTGTAATATCATACATTCCGCACGTGTGAGTGAGCTAGAGTTACTACAGTATTCCGATAATGAAATATAGCATGCGATAAACATCGACATAGATCCAATAATATATCAATATGATAGATAAAATTCTTGAGTTAGATCGACTAATAATATGCCGCTCAACTCCATTGTGTATTTGTATGTTTTAATATCATTGTTATTTTCAAAATAAGCTTTTGTACTGGTTAGGTCTTTTGGCTAATAAGCAAATTTAGCTTTAGATCCTGCGGGTACTAAAATACATTTTAAATTATGTATGTGTGTTAAACTGGTATATTTGTATAAAAACATGAGTTTGTGTTGGTAAAGTGTTATACATCTGGGAGTAATATGCAATTTCTTTTACAAATATTTAAGCTAAGCGACATTCAAAGTTGTGTAATAAAGAAAAAAACATATCTTGCCAACAGTGTCTTGATCAAAATTCTAGCTAGTGGTTATGTGAAGAGTCAATTTATTGATGTGACTTCGTTTCAGTATATGAATATCTCAATTTTTAAAGATAATGACAGATATTTTTAGATTTATTCACTGTTTGATGGTCAAAAATTAGCACGGTTTTCACATACCTTCATATTTCTTAATCTCAACGATTTTGGATTTGTTTTGCTTTGTTCGAATCAATAATTTTTCTGATTTCAGAGATAATCGAGGTGGTATTTTTAAAGTTTCTTTACATTGTTTCTGTCGTAACAATTAAACATAAATTTTCGATTTTTGGTATTAAAATTATGGTCTCATCATAGGGTATAATGTAATGAGCTGGTAGAAACACAATATAGTAACATTGTACACACGTTGGTCGCCAGAGCGTAGCGAAAAATCCAAATGAAAGGAAAACTTGACGAGACCGGCGAAACTTCATTCAACAATTTTACCGCAGTATCGTCCAGAACTGTCAAAATGATGGAGAGAAAACGATCCTATTTTTTTCAAACAACTTCAATTTGGTTGAAATAAACCATTTTTGTCCTTGGTCCCATAGGTCCTTGTATTCCGGGGATATTGGGAACGAGTAAAATTTTAGGGAAAGGACTTATAAGGAGATTGAAATTGGAAGACAAATCAGATAAAAACCCTTTAAATGTGTGGATTGAGTATAGTCATGCAGCAATTCCAGTATGCAGAAATGTTTTCTAAATACCATCAACTTCTTCTTCTTCCTCTTCGATTAGGCCTGCTGGCCTGTTGATTGTCAAATGTCCCTCAAGCGTTTAGGTGTTCGTCCTGGAGGTCTGCTTCCTTGTAGTATGTTGTCTCTGGTGATTGATTTTTGCGAGAACCATCAACTGTCTTGGGAAAATAAATGTAGGGCACAAAAGCATAAAAGAGCCTCGTGGCCGAAAAATCTTGACAGGGTTTGGTGTGCTGGAAATTCCAAATCTCGTTATAATGGTCCAGAATTTAGAGAAACTGACTAAAATATGGTTGCCAACATCTAATATGAATGACATTTCAAGAAGAAGAACAATATGCAAAATCAGTTTTTGAAGTGTGCAGCTTTTGCCCTCTTTTGGGTAGTTGAATCATCTTGAAAATACTCACAGTCGCATATTCCAAAATTCAATATGGCAATTCAAATTTATCCAATATGTTGTTTATTAAGACACATTTTAACCATCTCTTCATCGGTCATGAAACAGTATGTACTGGTATAAAAATAGCAGATGCCCTTTAGCAAAAATGACTAATCGACACCATGTTGATTAGGTCGACGTTATTTTAACGAGTGTTTTTAATAAACCATTCTATGGAAAAGCTGCATTTTGGATCTCACGGAGATGCAAGAATATTGTAATAAAAATAATTATGTTGATATGTGTTCACTCAGGTAACGCGCCAACTTTTGACAAGGTCACGCTCAGTGGTCCACCTTTCTCTGCTTACATAATCTCGTGGTAAAACCCGTGATGGCTCGTATTGTGTTAATTAATAGGGGGTTTTGCGATGGTAATGATTATTATTTGAAGGTCATACAAGTGCAAGCATTGGGATACATTTTGATACAAAGAAATAATATTATTTGGATCAGGACGGTTTGATTTCGGTATAATGAAGTTTGTTCATAACCATACCTACAAAATATTATGTTATGTAAGTACAAAATATTATGTTTTATGTGTAGATAATATTATAACACCATTCTATGACATCTAATAAAAAATATATTATTACTCTACTCTAGACCATTATTGCAAGAACAATGTCAAATTATGGCGTTGATAAGATAAGTGATAGTGAACAAAACAATACAATAGTTCACTACTTTATTATTTTTAATGATAATATTCAGTATGAGAATAATGTTATGATCTATTTCAAATAATCTTTGCTTTTGGGATATTAAACAATATGTCGTAATATAAACGTCCTTGCGGTGTTGATGAATAGGGCAGCGATTCGAAGGTAACGGCTTGTTTATATCAATCAAAATGAACATGTTCTATATTTGAAATATTATATTCAAATCTTATAAATAATATTTAATAGGTAAAATAAACGTTTGAAAATAACAAAGAATGATTTTTATTGTTGGGATTTTAATATTAATTAAAAAAAGGAATTATTATTAATGATAAATTTAGGCGACAGTTTAACTAAAAAAAAATAGATCTTTGTATACGTGCCTTTAAAAGTATATCTTTTTAATTGGCTCTTGTCTCCAAGCTTTTACGTAAAATAAAATGGATAAGTAAGTTATAAATTTAATTTTTACAACAGCGAAACGACCTTCGAACAACTCAATAAAATGCATGGAAAATATTCATGTTTTGTAATTGTGTTTATGCGAGTACATTTTATTAGTAGGTACATATCATAGTATTTTCCATTTGTAGCAATGTTGAACTAGTGCACGGTGCAGGAAAATCGTGAGGTCAAAATGTCAAAAAATTTAAAACTTTTAGCATTATTGATATATTTCAAAATGGTTACAAATGAATAATGACAGATTATAAAAAAAAAATACGGATAATATTTGATTGGTTGCCCTCATATTTAAAGCGAAAAGGTAAGTTTTAGATAAGGATAAAGATTTTTAGTAATGTATATACGAAAAAAATACAAATTTCTCTTAGACAGGATTTTGTTGCTATTAGCTTTTTCGCGACTTACCGAATTTCGTTTGTAAATTCATCATGCATTCAACGCTAAAGGTTAAATGTGGAATGTCAAAGTGCTAGGTACAAACTTTCGCTTTTTTTATAAGTAGGTACGCACAACGAACACCGCTAATCCGGTGCTGCTGTAGTCCGGTTGGAACAACACTTACACATTCACGCTCCACCTGGAGAACTTGTTTGTAAATTCCATTATGAACATACACTTTACATAATGAGCGTAATATTAGTATTTTCCTTAACTATCTTCCATCTTTACTCGTATGATAATGATTTCTATTCTAAAAATTCTATTCTATTTTGTTCATTGCCTTGGATAGATACAGTAACCAATACTGAAACCCCTGAGGTGATCTACGATTGACAGAGAGCCGTTGTCAATACTTATCAATGTCCGGAAAATACTGCGAGAAGAAATTGTGCCTTTTTCCCTTCACCTTATACTATCCAGTCCAATCCAAACTCCCTTAAGACCCCACTTAGTGGCATAGGGAGGCAACAAGAGCTGTCCATTGCGCTCGTTAATGACCTCCTCCGACACCATGTCCAGATTCCTCAGCTCTGCTTCGAAGGAGCGGAACACAGTATGAGAGGGTCTTCCTCGTCCTCGGGACCCTGATGGGAGGAAGAACAGCGCTCTCCTCGGCCAACTGTCATTCGGCATCCTTAACACATGTCCCAGCCAAGTCCATCTCATCCACATAATAGTAGAAGTGATGAGCTCACGCTGGGTGCGCCGGCGTATAGCGTCGTTCGTGATTCGGTGGTACCATATTATACCCAAAATTCTCCTGAGGCACTATACTATACCGAAGGTAAAAAGACGGACGTCGAGGGACTGGGCGGAGATTTGTATTGGTTGCGCAATGTAAGAGAGGAGCTGTTCCGAGAAACGCAGGACGGACAAGTTTGCCGATGTGATCGCCAACTATGGGGGACCCGGCAATAAAATGTCCTAATTTTCTGAAGGGGAGGTGGGGGGCAAAAGTCTTAAAACTCATCATGTATCACCAGGGGAGGGGATTAATGTTGCTTAAAAATATCACGTGGTTAATTATTGACAATCGCCACGAGAGTAAAAAATAATAAAAACGATTATAAGAGGCGTTCACAGAGTTAAACGAACGTTATATCAAACTTCATGTTGAGCGGAAACGCCTCCGAAAAAACAACCCATCAATATTTAGACTCATGTGTTCACTCTTCAACGTTGTAAGTGTTTTTATTATTTATTAGATGCAATCACTCATTTTAATATGCATCATTTCGCACGCATATTCATCGTGTACTTACACTTTTCATTGAGGAATCACGCTATCCATTTTGGGACGTTTGAATGTGATTAGCGATTGCAAAAGTTGCCGTGAAAATTATTACAAGTGCACCGCGATGTTTGTGCTACCGGAAGTAATTATTTTCTTATCTATTATTACTATTATTTCTGTTACGATATAAAAAAAACACCTAAATGGTATGAACCTTCTTGAACTTGATATTTCTGTGCCCCTACTTCTCCAGGAAACCCACTCAAATGCTTCTCCCATCTAAATTTTTGAATCGAGAAGTTGGACAGTGTCCTAATTGGCCCCATCTCCTATTGCAGTCTTAGTCCATAAACTCTTTTACTTCAAAATATTTATTTGTGCCGTTGGCAATGGAATTCAATAACCGTTTCAGGCTCACTAAGCAGACCATAATGCTTCAAATCCCGAAATAAAATCGGCATATTTCATTAACGACAAGGTTAGTATAACAATTTATATGGGGTAGAGCAGAATTTTTTAGCAATTTTGCCCCTTTTTGTATATTTTTCGCTAGCTCATTGAATTTTTTGATAAAATGAATTTTAAATAGGTAGATACTTGAGCTTAAAATTTTTGACAAACTGTGAAGGCTCCAGACGTAATTGAAAAATATTACATTCGTTACAGACAATAAATTATGAAATAATGCGTAGGTAATGAAACCAGATTTTAAGAAGGAATATTTTAACGCTTCAAAAAATACGAGATCAAACGATAAAAATATAAATTTAAATGTTTTATCAAAGGACTTTACGGGCCTACCACAAGGTCTTCTTTATGATCCCTTTATCGCCTACGCAAGAATTTCGTTTTTTTTATGGTACCTTAGACCAAACACGCACGTCTTGTCGCGGTATCATTTAACATGACAAAACCATTACATAATATTATGAATTAATTTTATTTTCGACAAGTTTTTATTAATTTATATGGAGAATACAGATTTTTGGGATTTCAATATCATTCACATAGCACATCACCCATTCTATAGTAAAAGTCCCTCCAAAATCATAATTTTACGTCTATTAAATCCTACAATGTCATTTATTTATTTTTTTATTTATTCATACATAATAATACAATGATAATGGATAACAAATTTAACTGCTGCCCAAATAGGCCAAGCCTGTACTAGGGCAAACATTATATACAGTTCATAAAAAAAAGAATATTAAAAGGAACATAGAAACACGAACAACAGCACAACCACCAACTCAAATACGTACAGTCCACAAACAAAGCCTAACCCAACAGTCACAACACTCGTTGGTCCAACAAACATCAATCAAATCAACAGTATAAAGAAGAAAGAAGAGAGAAAAAAAAACAAAAACTAAACAAAGTACTTTATGGGACAAAACCAAAGATACCCTGCAAAACCTCCAACTGAATAGATGAGACCCAACCAGAGCAGGCACGTTTATATTTAGAGAAGCACAAGATTTGTTTAATCTCTACTGGCATTTTATTAAAAAGTTTGGGCGCAGTGTATACGAACTGTCGCTGGCCAAATATTGTGTTCTTAAAGGGAACATCATAATTCAAAGATAACATTGATATTAAAGGGTCAGCCACTCGGGTAACTTCTGCTTTTCTTTATTGATCTCCAAAATCATTTCAAAGACACGACGACTATTATAAAACCTTTAACTCGGTCATCGATGTTTCGACGAAGAATGTAGTGATATAATTGGCATGAAATCATCATATACGTATTAAGCTTTCCAAATCACCTTGCAACAACATACCACGGAGGATCTTGTTCATTTCGTAATAAATACATTGGAATTTCGTTTGAGTATTCACGAAGATAATAATATAGCCTTAAAGTCGAAGTTCAGTTGAGGAGAATTTATCTGGCGAGGCGTTAAATGTATCGTACGATTCGTATGAAATCTTTCCTTGTTTGCCGTTCATAAACTCTAATATAAATGAAAGTCGGGTTAGTGCGAACACTTAACTCGAGTCCGGCTGAACAGATTCTTCCGATGTTTTATTTATTGGATTCTTCACCGCTCCGGATAACAGAATAACTAATAAAAAGTTGAACAAATGGCTAAATAATATGATATGAAATATTATATTAAAGTTAGTATGGATTGGCTTTTCTGTTGGGGACATTACCGCCATTTGTTGGGGAAATAGGGAGATGTCTGGTAGATTGATATTTTGGTAGAAAGATTTTATAGATCAATGTTTCCCCTATGTTTCCACAGATGGCGGTAACGTGGCTAGTGTGACCACCATTAAAATTAAAAATGTTGATACGTACGAACATTTTGATTGTACTTTTCTAAAGCTTTTTTACAATTTGTTAACATCTAACTATAATATAAAAGAAAATTGGGTTGATGCCAACACTTATAAAACTGGAGATCGGTTGAACAGATTCTTCTGATGTTTGGTTTATTGGATTCTTCTCCGCTTCGGATAACAGAATAACTAATAAAAAGTGAAAAATGGATAATAGATAGTATAAAATATAATATAACCGATGTCTCGAGACTCGAGATCGGTTGAACAGATTTTTATATTGTTTGTAGTAGTCATGTATGCTAGCTATGTTATGTTACCCAGCAATATTTTATTGACTTGAAGTTCGATGAGTCAGCTATTATGTAATATTATTATATTCGATGCCTTTATTGGCAGTTTTGTTGGATGGAAAAATATTTTTATTGGACCATTAAGATATTGTTCCATTTATTTTTTTCCAACGTCTTTCGGATAAGTAAGCGAAAAAATATTTATATATTTATTTTATTTATTTTGGGATTTATTATCTCACTAGGCAGACGCCTGTGCCGAGATAATATTTTTTTTTAGTATATGGCAAAAATGATAATAACATGAATGTAACATAATTTATAGACATATTACATTACACAATACATGTCTTTTGTTATAAGTTACTTTAAATATTAAATTTTAATATAATAAAAAATAATAAAATAAAAATGATATAGTTCAATGTATGTACCTATATGAGATGTTTTAAGTCACGAAATTACGGTCATATGACTGTTTTCAGTAAGTAACAGTCGAACTTAAATGAGTAAAATAATTATCGAGTAAATGTCGTATAAAAGAAACATCATTTTGAATATTTTATTTTTATAATTCTTAACATAATAATATCACACATCCGCAAACTTTAAACTGGTATTTTTCAATAATAATATATTATATTATTATATAACAAACGTAATAAAAATACGTTAATATATACATAATACCAAACAAATTATTGTTGTCATTTATATAGACCTATTTATAGTTATTAGTATCATCACTTTCTCACTATCTGACGCATTTTAAAAATAAATGAGTGTAAAAACCTAACACTAACATACTTTTCGAATCCGGTTTATACTTTGCCACAGCAATAATATCGCTGTATATTATACAGCGACAGTCATCGCCTTGTCGTTTGTCAGGATAAGGTCCTGCAGGCAGCAATTTTCCCCAATTAATGGGCATGTCAGGAGGTGGTCGTCGTCTTGCAGCTCACCACAAGTATTACATTCGATCTCATCTGCAGATAGGTAGCCCCATCTATATAGGATCATCCTACACATGGTGAGGACCTAATAATATTGCATCGATAGGAGTATCATAATATTACATTGAAATTTATGTGTCTTTTTTTTGTATGTATAGACTTGTCATATCTTTTTTGTTCAGAAAAATAGAATCTTTCCTAATCTAAATGAAGTGGTTGGTAGCCCACTTCACTACGACGCCAGCTTTCGTACGGTTTCGTTCGGAGGTCGTGGGTTCGATCCCAGGTGCCGATCATCCTCCTCTTTCACGACACAAGCTTTGAATCACTCACTGTGAAAGAGTCAAAGAGTTTTTTTTTTGTTCACTTTGAGTCGGCACAGATTCATTAAGAACTTAAGCTTTACCTTCCCTTCAGACGCTTTCCTGGGGTCTTTTCTATGAATATTCAATAAGAACTATTAGTTTGTCATTAATGACAAACTAATTACTTTTTAACCAATTCCGACGGGCGCATTTATTTTAAGCGATAGGTTTTCCACTTTTTTTAAGTAGTATTATTATATACTCTATGCTTTCCATCATCCCGCATTCTGTCAATCGTACAAACTATCAAACAACTGACAGCTTCCATTAAACGTCAATTTAATTTCAAAATTAGAATTAAATTATATTGTACTAGCTTATACCCGTCTTGCTTTACGTTTTTGATTCCGAATGTCAGGCTTGATCGGTAGGTAATTAAACAGGTTCTAGTCTAGCTTCCCATTGCTTTGCAGACCTCTATAACTGACATAAGCACAGAAAAAGAAGAATGAAACTTTCACAATTCATAAAAAGAGGGAAGAATGACACTTTTAATGTTTATTAAAATGTTGTATGAAGATCCTGAAAAATTGAGTTTTTTAAATAGCTCTAAATATATTAAAGTTAATGCAGCAAATTGTATTAAAGAACCTTCTCCGGCATTTTGCACGGCTCTGTGCAGATTCATATCTGACGTAGCATTTGTATTTTGAGCGTGATGCTATGACATACGGTAAAAAGCAAATAAAAAAACATTTCTGAATTATTATGTAGATAAACCATTAAGAAGGTTCTTTAAGTTTCCTTAAATTTTCTTTTTTTTTTCGTAATAACCTTCTCTTGATAAAAGCAAACACGACAAATAAATAACTAGCGAAACTGATCCAGCCCGATGATTACGGAAAATAGGGCACCATTTATATATATATTAATGCTGATATACAACTAATCATTAAAGGTAGGCATGTATAGGTCATGTTGTAGGTATCTTCTATATTATATAGTTGAGACAACAAAGTGCCAACTTATTTACAAACATCTGTGTATTAAAGAAAAGGTTAAAAACGTGACCATTTCAATTTCATTTTACGAATCTACCAAGATATATACCTATACGTCACTATCATGGTACCTATGTACATAATATAAAAAGCATGTCTGGAGAATCCTATAACTTATTATGCATCAAAGATCTATTTGACATTTGCAGAGACGACTGTTATATTACTACGTGTCTATTATTATTGAATATACATTATACTAAGATAGTCATTTTGTAATAATTTCGTTTATGAATGTTTGTTTATAAGCCTGATAAAGCTACGTTAAGAAACGATTTGTACACAGACACTTTAAGGTATTTAGGCAATGTTCATGAAATAAGCAAATGTTCAGTTTATCGGTTGCGTTTTCTTTGACTTCTAACCTGACCTATTTGGAATTCATCCTTTTGATCCATTTCTTTCTTGTTCTATCAGCTTACCATTTTGCGTAGTATTATTTTTTTCTCTTTTGTTACTGCATAAGCACTTATTCTTTCATCACGTACCTAATATTTTCGATCAATCTAATAACTAAAAATAAAAACAAATTGGCAGTTGGTAGGTACATAACATAATATTTTAATAGTTCACTCTATGGAGTAAAGCGCGGGAAAAACAACGAACTCTACGATATCTTAAAACAATAGAATTGTTATGTAATATATTTGAATAATGAAAATTATTTTAAAACCATTAAATAATAATATTAATTGTTTTTTATTCGGCATTAATTTGTCAATTGAAACGTGGAAAATACGAAATGGCGTGTGTAACCATAAACAATATGATTCCCATAGATAAAATAAAACATTGTTTCGACTAAATCCATTTAATTAGCGACAAGTAGTATTGTTCGATGCTGAGGATTATAATGTTTCACAAGAGTTGAATGATTTTAGAAAAAAAGAATCTATGATTATGCGATAACCCAGATTTCTGTGTAGGTATATATTGGCAAAGACGTCATGAACATAATATAGGGAATCAATAAAAAAACTTTTTAAATAATTCTGTGAAATTGTCTGTTTTGTCATGATTTCCGTAGATGGAGTTGAAATCGCCTTTCGTATATATTGAATGAGAAGATTAGAAAAAGCGTTAACTTTTTATTTGAGTGTAGTGGTTCTATATTGAACACATAACTATTATAATACTGCCTCAAAGATTTCCTTTGGATTAAGGAATACAAAAAAATATAGATTAACTACTTATTCATTTTAAGTCCACAAACAGTACAACACAATTTTATCTACCCACATATTTAATACGAACGTGAAAGCTCTAATGAACGAACTTTTCAGAAACTTACTTAACCCATATCTTCCCAGACATAGAAATAGCCGTTAGATTTTCATGAAAATCATACCAGGGACTATTTACTATCTATGTATTGATAAATAAGTGTCAAAAAAATTTTTGGATTTTTGGATTTTTAGTTATAGAACCGTTCCAATAATGGAACACTGGGAAGATACATACATGTAACATTTGGGCTTTTGTATGGGAAATCAAAAACGATATAGAGCGCAGTAAAGTACTTTATGAAGATATTTTAAAATTTTTATCCACAATTTATAAATTATAAGCCTTGTATAAAATAATACAATAAAAAATCTTCTTCTTCTTCTCTTTTATAGACACGGGAGTCTGTTTTATCAGGGTTATCATCTTGACTTGGCTTGTTCCAGGTTTCTTACCATCGCTTGAAGAGTATTTTTGATCGGCGCAGCCCATTTGGTACCCTCATGCAGGGCTAGATATAGTATTCTTACTTATATTTAACTTCTCAATATATGTTGGTGCCAATAAAACATATAATAACAAATTATAACGTACCCACCTGACCACATTGTTCGACTTATTAGATCTCTCAAATTACTGTGTTTCTTATTCGATCACGCAGAGATTAACCATGGAGTGTTTTCATTTTAGATGTTCTAAGCATGCTTTTTGTTTTGGCAATGTCTGCCCTGGATAAAATTCCATGTGTCTTATAGATACGAACCTTTCTGTCTGTCCTCATAGCATTGTTTCTCCATATTATGACATCTTTCAAGCGGACTGCTTCTGCGGCAGCTTTATCAACCTGTGACCTTACTTATCAGGCAAGAAGTTTACTTCGCTATTGACTGTAAAGAAAAGCACTTCAATAGCTTGCTGATGCAGGATTTTCTCATGTTTTAGAGATATAACATCTGCTTTAATGCTATTCATAGCGTTCTTGACCGAAAAAAACATCACCGCATCCTGGTAGTAATGTCACTCATCAAGTCCAATGAATTAATTTTTTTCTGTTTTTGAGCGTAGCAGACCTTAGGTGGAATCCGATGGTTAAGATGATTTTGCAGAACCTTTTTGAAAATCAACATCATTCACCTTCAAAGTAACCATACAAACAACGTTTTCTTACTGTGTAAGGTTCACTTGTACCAGCTGTGTCCGCATATTTTCTTTACATAAAATACTTTTTTCGTTTCTAGATGTTCAAATATTTAGTACACTATTAAACTACGACCAAAAAAATAAATTGCCAACAATAAATAATTTTTTTGCATGAAAATATTACAAAAATTTTGCATTGGCATATTATCCCAGTGTTCCAAAAATGGAACGGTTAGGAAAATGGACATGAAAATACCTACTTATAGTCATTTTTATTTTTATTATTTTTTATAATGATAAAAGAGACTACAATAGATCTGGTAACGTATTATTTGAATTTTAATTATAACAAACAAAAAATATACGGACATTTTACAACGAGCAATGTTTTTCCACAAAATCTGCTATAAAGAATGCTTCATAACAGAAAAAAGCAGATGCGAATATTGTGCAACAATATCTCTAACTATAGCCTATTAATAGAAGATTTTAAGCACATAAAAATAAACGAGTTGCGCATTTCCAAAAAAATAATAAAAATTATTAACTAAACCGTTCCAATAATGGAACACTGGGAAGATATGGGTTAATCCACGTTCGCTCCCAGTGTGGAGCATGTGGACGTCACGAAGTTCCTCCAAGCCTCTCTATCTTGCGCCAGTTGCACAGCTTCACCCCAGCTTAGTCCAGCATCTTGTAGAACCGCAGTGCATGAATGCCCGCTGGATTTTGGCGTGCCTCGTCTTCTTGTCCCATCCGGATTGTAGAAAAGGCTTGCATATTCAAGACACTCGGGGGACATGCGGAGAACATGACCAAGCCAGCTCAATCTGCGATTCTGGATTACTGAGGAGATTGGCTGTTGTGCTGTTCTGGCGGGTACGGTCTCATTTGAGACAAAGCGGTGTACCACCTAATCCTCATTTTGAAAACTTATTGCTATGAAATTATCCATTATTTTGATTAGAGTTGAGGCGGTAGTCGGTTAATCGTAATATTTACCAGTATAAAATATATCAAAGCACTCGGTTTTTGAAAAAAATAATAGGATGGTACCTAAAACTAGGTGTTTTATGCCCAAATTTGGATATCAGACATCTTGGTCTGTATATAGATTCTCTGGCACTGCAGTGATACTAGCCCGTAACTATCCACTGCAGGACATAGGCCTCCTCACGCTCACGCCACTCCTCTCTGTCCCTGGTCAACCCCATCCACTCTGTCCCAACGGCACGCACGATGTCGTCGCTCCACCTCATCTCCTGCAGTGCTACTTACAGGAGACAAATTATTAAGATTCTCTCCTTTGTAGGTACCAATCGTTGAATCTATCAGCATGCTTGAACGATATTGTTAAACCACTCCACCCCATTAATACAGAAGTAGAACAGAACACTGAACAACTCAAACAAATCATATCAATAGAATCTTCGGTGCTCCAATAACAGGCAACTCTCGCATATAGCTTAAGCAAAAATATCGCCTTTCCAACACTGTGGTGCATAAAAAGTCAAGTGGATAATATCGATTAGCTATAGTGAGGAAAAGTTGCGATAGGTAAATCAAGAAAAACAAAAAAATAATTATTCAAATCGAACTTTATCTTCCGATTCCGAAAGTCGCTTAAAAAAAATGAAAATTTCCGTTTTTTTTTTTTGGATTTTTTCAAAAAATTTACGCATACATGGGTTTATTTGAGTAATTCGCCTACTTTTTTATGGTCATCCCACATCATGAAACAATCCGTGATGTTACCAACTTTGATTGAGCAAAGAAAAAAGTTGTACTATACGAGCATTAGTCGATGTTTTAAGTCTTCAACAAGCTCTCTTGGGTACATACTTCGGTAAGAAACAAAACATTTCAACAGAACAAAGTTGTATGTTTGGTTGATATTCAAATGGTATTAACAAACAATGGTTTCTCATATTGTACTAAATAGACTTACGGAACACAGTTCGCTGTACATTATAATCAATGAGGTATTGCGTACATCGGGTATGCTCGTGGTACAAGGAATTACGTCAAAATGCGACCGCTAGCGCATTACGGGCTTGCATTTACCATAAATGGTTGGTTTAAAGATCATAAACTACCATGAAAAAAAAATAAACCAAGTTTACTCGCAATAACAAACAAACCTGAAGAAAATTCAATAATCAGATTGATTTCTACCAGGACCTACATAATATACATTTTTGATACATATATAAATATTTTGGGGAATTTAAATTGCCAACTATTAGGTAGGGCTATTTTTTGTTATAAATTTGGTATAAAGAACAGGAATCTGGACACGGTGTGGGGGGAGGAGGTCATTAACGTTGCGCAAGATCGAGCGCAATGGAGAGCTCTTGTTGCCTCCCTATGCCCCTAAGTGGGGTCTTAAGGGAGTTTGGATTGGATTGGATAAAGAACATTTCAGACAATAAATTTAAAAAAAAAGATTAATAGGAACATGCAGATGACACAAGTTTTACAAAAAATCAAGGTTTAAAAGAACCCAAAACTAACAACAAGCATAGTGATCGCACTCTATATAAGTTCATCGGGATATAAGTTCAGCATATATTACACGCTGAACTTGACCGTAATACGTAATAATTGGAGGTATGTAAAGCGTTCGAATATTCATTTCAGACAATTTTTGTACCCATCACACCATGCCCATTGAGAGGAGTCGAAAGAACAGACCTCGAATCTTTTCTATACAAACACACTTCTTTTCATGAAGATCCTATCATTTCAAAAATGTATTGAAAACCTTGCAAAAGTCAAACAAAATAAATATTTAAAAAAAATTAATAATTTGTATCTAACATTACTACAATTATAGTTGCAAAGCTTAGCGACGATTGAAATTCGAACGTTGGGTCTGCGGTTTATGCGTGATATAGGTACCTAATGACATCAGAAAATTTATAGTTAAAATATAACTGAATTAGATACCGTATTAAGATTCGATAAGTTAGGAGTTTGACCTATACGTGGTTAACACCTTAATTAGTTCACGACCAAACCTTAAAATATTTCTCCCTGTTGATGTGTCATTACCAAACCGTTTTTGATTCCGATCATGCTCGAACGTAACAAAAGAACCACGATTTCACGTAGGTAGGTACTGGGATCGAGGAATTCAACTTAGATCCAATCGCCAGACACGTGCATACACGTTGACTGTTTTTTGAGTAAGATTGAACTACATACAGTCATAGTTCACTTACCTTTGCCGACGGTTATCTTATGCTTCATTAATAACAGAATAACTATAAAAAAGTTGAAAAATGCATGAGAAATAATAAAAAATATATTATTAAAGTTAGTGTGAAACTCATTTTCTGTGACGTCAACACCATTTATGAAATATTCTATAGCAACAAAATTTATTGTTTACCTACCTGACAACCATTGATATTAAAAATATTGGTACGCAGATTTTTTTTCGAGCTTTCAGAAATATTTTTTTATCATTCAAACATACCTATTTAGAAACGTATTTTTGTATAAATTACAAATTTGAAATCAATATTCATAGTAAGGACTAGGTAAAGGACAACGTTTGTCAGGAAAGCTTGTAGGTATGCTATATAATTGGTTAGTTTGTCCGTATGTCACTCGGTTTATACTGTAACCCCAAAAGAAATATTTTTCATATGTACATAATATGACGAAATCAATCCAACTCATTTTTTTTTTCAATAAATTTAGCCATACCCAAAGCGAACACAAATACACTTTTGACATCTTTCACACAAATCAAATGCTTGCGTTATGAAAGAGGAATATGGTAGGCACCGGGGATCGAATCCAGGACCTTCGGATTGAAAGTCGCAGTCACACTATCTTCCATACCACATTCCTTCCTTATATTCTCAGCTTTTTCCATATCCCACAGGAACTTTCCACATATTATTATTATTTGTAGATCTCTCAACGATTCCTACTGCATACATAAAAAGTTACAATTGTTTTCAATATATCTTTAAGTAAGTAGGTAGCTAATTATTTTCATTCTTATGTATTGAGTTTCCGTACTAAAGAAATGAATAAAATGCTCTTATGTCACTCGCTTTGATTATATTAACAACAATTAAAATTCTAGACATTAATTAGGTGAATAACTATACGCATAATACCAATTTGACTTCATAAGCAGGTCATACCGAATGATACTTTGGTATAACTAATGTTGATTACTGCGGAGTGTTCAGGAAATTTTGGATGATTTCATAACTGGTGTAAAAGAAAGAACCTATATTTTTTTAACTTTTTGAAAGACGAACTATTCCAAAACCCCTTTACTGCTTTCCTTTTTTTCTTCGTTTCCAAATTTTTCATGCACCTATAAAGTTTTCAATAAAATTAAAAAAAAAATACTTTTTCAAAATACGTAGTTTATGTACACTAGGTTGCTACTAAAAAAGTCATTCTAGAATATGTCACTCTTTTTTGTTTTTATAGCCAAGGTGGCCGTGAATTGAATATGCTACGAGAAGAGCAGGGATTTATAGGTATTTTCAGAAGTAGGTATGTCGATTTAATGCGATTTTGGGAATTGATCAGTTATCAAGGAACGCCATGTCGGAAGTAAAAGAAATAGAAGAAGCCGTATAAGAAAAATCACAACATTGAAAGAAGTAGAGAAAGAGAAGAAGTATTTCAGAATAGAAAAACGCAAAGATTTATTGGAAATCAAACAATAAATGACACAGTTACATTTATAATGATTGCGTTGAAATTTATGAGTATCTACCTACTTATTCACGCAATGAAAAATATATCGTTGCATTAAAAAACCGCAGGTTTGAACATAATTGTAAGGGTAATCATTGATTCAATCAACCAGCAATGGTCAACACTACTTCTTAATTGCCGGCTGATTATTTGATAAGCCTAAGTGCGATTAAGTACTGTTTGACCTACAATACGTACAGAAGTCAAGCATTTAGGTAATTTTATTGGTTCGCTCAAATAGTTCTACAAGAGTCTTTGGGGGACAAATTTGAATAATTGCTAGTGATGAAAATTTAATCACTAACTTCGACGCGTGTTTCTTCACTCCTGCCCTCTCAACGTGTAGTTGGATACCTGGCGGTCACGGTGTTTTTCCGGCGTACATCATTCTGTGTGTGTATGTATGTATCTTTCCTTAGTGTATTGCATTTCGTTTTGCTTTTTATCTGTTTAAACTTTGTTTTGTAAATATATCACAATGGCCGTGTAAGTACCCCACAGACGTTGTCCTATTTTCACTATGAATATTCAATTCGAATTTTTACAATAATACATTAATAACCTGTTTAAACTATATAATTGTGACCGATTCATCATTTATGAACAATGTTTACAGGGCACATTCTTTAAATCCCGGCAACTATCATACAACTGACAGTTTTCTCAAACGTCGATTTGAATTCAAAAATAGAAAAGTATTTAGATAGCAAAAAGGCATATTACTATGCGTGTTATCGAGTGATGATTACTAGACAGCTAAATGACATTTGAGCTCATCATAGTGCAGTATTTTATTTATAGATGTTACTAAAAATATTCACCAGATTGGTTGAAGGAGACAAGTGGCAAGCCTTGAAACTTACAAGATAGAAAACCATGATATCAATACCCTGGCACTGTGTTTCTTACGAAATACAATATGTATGGCCCCTGGCACCCATTTATACCGCGAGCACTAGGCAAGTAGGTACGACAGATTTCTATTTTTCCATCCAACGTTATATTATTTCTTTCTAAGTAGACTTGACACAAATCCCTCTTACTTTTTAAATACCCTCTAAAATAGTTGCTAAATTGTCCTTAAAACGGTTGAAACACTCTTCTTGAATTAATGTTTTCATACTCATTTCAAGTTGCTATGAAAATATTAACTATGAATGATTAAAGTATAATATGATACTTGATCAGAAGTTCCTACTTACAATTTTTGCGATGGCCTAACGACCTAAGGTCGTGGGGTCAATCCCCGTTACCAAACATCTTCCTCTTTGTCATCACAAGCTTTTCTTTGTGTAAAAAATCTTTAAACTTATTTTTTTTTCACTTTGGTTCATCCCAAAAACGTTTAACAAAAAAAAATCAGTTTTAGGATTGAAGACTGCATTGCTTTTAATGTTTTAAGTCATTATCCGATGTATTTGAAAATTCTTCTTCTTCTTCCTCTCTTCATAGATCCTGCGGATCTGTTTGTGCCGCCGTATCAGCCTCTTGGGAGGTCGACTGCCAACTCTATCTATCCATCGCATTGGTGGTCTTCCCGGGGGTCATCTTCCTTCGGGGTTGCCTTGAAGGGTGACATGAGGACTTCTGTCGTCTGACATTCTATTTACATGGTCGTTCCAGTGTCGCCTTCGTTGCCTTCCCCATTTGACGATGTTCTCCGTGTTGCACATGCTGCGGATGGTGTTATTACTTACGCGATCCCGCAGTGTGTTTGAAAATTATTAACACAAAACTAGACTTTCAAATTTTTGACAGCTGTGTTGACAGCTGTGTTGACAGCTATCAACATTTTTGACAACATTAAACGTGTTGCAACGTAGAAAGACCTTTTAAACCTAGCCAAAAGAGGTTTTCAGCCCTCAACTCTATTATAAGAAATCTGATAGATAGATCCATAACCTGAAAAAATCAGTTTCTTTTTTTAAAACAATAACCATTATTGACAACCAAATACAAATGACAAAAATATATTCAAGAGTCAAGATAATGAAATAAAATTAATTAATATTTCGTAGGTAATAATTTGTAAAATATTTGAATAATTATTATTACATCACATTAGCGGCATATTATTATAAATTATATTTCTGCATAAGAATTCCGAGTAATTATCGTTGTTACAATTAATTAACAATTCCATTTTAAATTCATTATTTAATATTTCACGTAATACAACAAAATAAAATTTTATAACAAATGTTTGTTGTTAGATGTTTACTAATAATTAATTGTTTTGTCCGTTGCATTGTTACATAATAACGATTGATCTCATTGCATCATCATTACATAATATGATGCAATCATATTCCTTTATTTAATTTTTTAATTCGAAGGTATACAAATAATATCTAAATACTCCAAATGTAGACGAAGAAAGAAAATTGTTGTATTTTCCCCCATACAGAAAAAATTGGTAGATGTATGTATTGGAACCTTAGTGAAAAAGCCCTTGAATTTCGTATTTTTTAACGTTTAATCATGTCATTGTAGCTTTGTGATTCGTGTTGACAGTAATTCTAAATCCAAACTCCCTTAACGTCTCACTTAGGGGCATAGGGAGGCGACAAGAGCTCTCCATTGCACTCGATCCCGCGTAATTTTTATGACCTCCTCCCACACCATGTCCAGACTACTCAGCTCTGCTTCGAAGTAGCGGAACACAGTATGAGAGGGTCTTCCTCGTCTGTTGACAATTCATTCATTTTATATTCCAAAATAAATGTTTTACAATAAAGCAACAATACTTACAATAGGTAAATATTTTTTCTCGGATTTATTATCTCACTAGGCAGATGCAAAGTAAAATGAACACAAAATACACTCTTTTAACTCTTTCACAGTAAGCTATTTAAATCGTGGTGCAGTTTCTTACTATAGTGATATGGATTGATCGTCCATTGATTTTCAATTAGGTACTAAGACTCGTCAAATGCTGCAATTTAAAACGCTCGTCAAGGAAATGACAACGGCGCACTATGGAACATTAATAAAAAAAAACGAAAATATGCATAAAATAATTATTATGACCGATTTTTTAGAGCTTTTATTCCATAGTGCGATGTACAATTCAAATTTTACCATAGATGCCAAAAATTAAATTTTTAAGCTATGGATATTTTGGTAATCTGTATATAAAACCGGCCTTATGTGAGATGGTTTTTCATACTCTCTGTCTATCCTACGAAAATATCGGAGATTCTTAAACGAGCGATCCATTTTTGATGAGAAAATATCATTGATTTTAATTATCAGGTAGGTATATATATTTAAGAACACATAATAGTGGTTGATTTTGTATATATACGTCAGGTGTGTGCATTAATATCTCGCAAACACTTTCACTAGTAAACGATGCGATATTTTATACATGAATACCTGCGTATGTGTACTTACGTATTTTGTTAATGTGGTTTGATGTATTTTTGTATGGAGCCCACTAAAAAATAGGAAGACCATATTTTTTACCGAATAAAATAATTAGTCTGTGACTACGAAAAAGACCCGTGACGGCAATACGAGATTCTCGTGGAGCCACTGTCACTGCCCCCGAACTGATTAAAGGAAGATGGAGGGAGTACTTTGAGTGAATATTGAACCGCCCCGAGCCCTCCTCACCTTACAACCTTGAGGAGGAGTTGGCGGGTCTGAATATAACTCAGGCGACTGGGATATGGGAAGATCCGCCGACCCACAGCGAGATGGTGCTGGCCGTGATGAGATTGAAGAACAACAAAGCGCCAGGAGACGATGGAATCCACGCAGAGCCCCTCAAACAAGGCGTAGACACCCTTGGCCAACCACTTCTCGATACATTTAAAATGGCGTGGGAATAGGAGAGGTGCCCAAAAGATTGGCAGAATGGATCCATCGTCGCAATATTTAAAAAGGGGGACCCCCTTGAATGCGGAAACTACCGTGGAATTACTTTACTGAGTGTTCCCGGTAAGGTATTATCTCAGATATTACTACACCGCATTCGGGGGCCTGTCATGGTTGTCCTGAGAGAGCAACAATGCGGCTTTGTACCTGGCAAGTCCTGCACGGACCCAATTTTCTGTGCCAGGTGCATCTTTCAGCAGTGTAAAGAGTTTAACTCTCCAGTCGCTTATTGCTTCATAGATTTTGAAAAGGTCTTCTACACAGCCCACAAAAATCGGCTAAGAAACTAATAGGACACCGACCACTTTTTATGATGTTTATTTTTCTATGGATCTTTCTTATTATTGTTTCTTAACAATTTCCTATGAAACTCATATAAAAAAAATATAATTAAGACACAAAAATGCAGGCTGTTGTATTGGACATGATAAGTTTCTCTGGCTCCTTATGCCCCTAAGTAGGATCGCCAAACTATACATATATAGATGTAGAGATTTTTTTTTTTTTTTTTTTATTCTTTTTAAAAGATACAACAGCTAATATGTGTTTTTACAGTAATAGGTAGTAACAATTTGTTTTTACATCGCCAATTAATGTATCCTATCTTATAGATTATAATACATGCTATTGAAAAGTGAAGGACGGGAACGGGTAGGAGAGGAGAGGAAGGGATACCGATGCCCGCTGTCCCCGACACAGATCACACACATTCATTCATTCATTCCTTTATACATATAGACATTCATACGTGTGCATTTATTCTACTCATACCTAATTTATTTATTTTTATTTTTTATTATATTAGTTTGTTTTTTTTATTATTATTTATTATATTAGTTTTTTTTTTATTATTTTATTATTATTATTTTTTATTATATTAGTTTTTTTTTTTTTTTATTATATATTTTTTTTTTCCTATTATAAAAATCGCGTTATGCACCTTATACACTCACGCATCACGCAAGACGCACACACACTCATACACAATCCGCGTCGAAAGACAATTTTGACACAATCCGCGTCGAAAGACAATTTTGAAGATAATCAAGAGAGAATTAAGTCTCCGAAACTCCTAATCATGAGAATTCTCGCCATGTTCAACATGTCGAAAAATCTCATGTATATGACAAGTTGATATTTAATAACTAATGAAATATAGAGATAAATGTTGGAAATTATTGAGAACAAGAGAGCAACCAAATTTAAAGACTGCAACTGCTGTCGTGTATTTGACGCCAGGATATAAATATATCCATTTTTGTTAATGTCTCATCATTATTGGCTTTGTTGGTGCACAACGTTCTAATTATGTCTAGATTCTTGTGATTATTTTTCAGGACTAGATCTTAACGAATATGTAACAACTAATGACTAACAAATCATTAATGATGTTCGATTTTAAAATGGAACATACCACTACGGGATTACGACCGTCTTCTACTGTTATTTCGAGGACTGGCTTACTGTGATCACTTTACGTTAACAACGTTCGCCATTAGGTAGTAATGTTTAAGTCTCCAAAACTCCTAATCATGAGAATTCTCGACATGTTCAGCCAATAGGCAATAAAGATGAGACATAAACAAAAATTAACGTAGTCATATCCTGGCGCCAAATACACGACAGCAGTCGTAGTCTTTAAATTTGGTTGCTCTCTTGTTCTCAATAATTTCCAACTTTTATAAGAGAGAATTCTTATTCTTAGTTCTTCGTTCTGAAAGTCGTGACTTGGATCCCGGGGCCGACCATCTTCCTTTTTCAAAACACAAACTTACGTGAGTCCAAATACATTTGCAAAAATATATATATACAAAAGATGACAGTATAGTTTTTCTAATCAATCAGTCCCGTCCAATCCGAGACAGGCCAATCTCGGATAGAAAGTTCAAATGAAACTTCACTATTGAATCCGGGCCTTATCGGAAACTGGCGCCTTAGAAAACTCGGCTACTGAATTTAGATTTTATAAATCACTCAATTGCATAAAATTTGAAAAAAAATTAGGTTTTACTCGTCTATAGTTAGGTATGAACATATTTTTCTATACGTTTCAGAGTATCGATTGAACGCGTGGTCACTCTAAAACAAGCATTTCATCTCATAGACGCTCCGTAACTGAGTGTGTTGCATCATACCAAAGGTGAAATTAAGAAAACAGTATGTACACACATAATATATAATATACCAACATATTTAGTCAATGTTCTGTATATTATTATTTCATCAATAATACATATATACATAATACACGAAGAGTCATGTTATAACACATGCTCAGTTTGCATTGTTAACCTTAGTGAATGAACAATATTTTAGTATTAATCTATATTTTCAAGTATTATGAACATTTATTTTGTATCTATTTAATGATGGAAAATGCAATATTCTTGATACCATTCATCGATGGCATTGTGCACAGATGTGATAAGTGAAATTTTTGGTCAAATTGTGGTTTTGGTAAATTTATTATTTATTTAATAACTTATAATAAGTTACCTTGCTTCTTTCTAAAAGTAATTGATGAGTGATTAGGAAAATCCTTTCATAAAGTATTCAAATTAATTAACAAAATAGTAATCAAAAGTTATATTTAAAAAAAAAACTCCCTTGTAGAATTCGCACTTACCGATTGTGTGCACAATGCCATCGCTATATTCTGCTTCATTCCCCTATTATATTAGGGAAGATTTTGAATACCTGGCGAGTCACGGTTTGCCCCTGAGGTTCAACAACCAGCGCATCCTTTCAATTCTGGTACACAACACGGATCAACTTTCGTCTCGAACTCTTTTGCAGTTCAGGGTGCTCGTTGCTGGAATAATCTCCCATCGAACCTTAGACTGACCCAAAGTCTGACGTCGTTCAAGCGAGCAGTTAAAGAGATGATGATCTCCTCAAATACAGTCTCTGTGTCCTAAAACCCCATCTATCCTTCCCTCTCTCCCACCCCATCCACCTCCCTTTTCTTTTTTGTTAGTTTTTTTTATTGTATTGTTTCTTTTGTTCTTCATTTTATGTTTTTTTTTTTCATTATATTTGGGTTAGTTGTTAGAGACCGCAACTTCGTTGTAGTAAGCTTGCCTTCTGTATGTTGATTCTGTGATGTCCTTTTTATGTCAAATTTTGTGTGTTGTTAATTATATTTTCAATATAGAGTAAAGAATGAATGAATAAATTAAAAAAATGTATGGGAGTGAAACTTGGATATGGACGAAAAATTGGAAGTTGGTATAAATGCTGTATGTATGAAAGTAACACACAGGAAATGTGAAAAAAGACTGAATGATAAGGTAAGGAAATATAAGTAATTTAAGAACCGAATGTGGAGTGAATATTAGTATAGTGAAAAAAAATAAAAGTGAACAAAGTGAGGAGGTTTAGAGAGAATGATAAAAATACATACAGGCTGACTTGAAATTCGATGCATTCCTTAAAAGATGTTATAATGGACTAGAGCAAATTTGCAAAAAAAATGTTCCCATTAACCAGGGGTCAAATGCAAGTGGTTTCGAGTTATTAATTATTTTTTTAGAATTTTCTTCAATATTCCACCTTTTGACTTTAAACTGAAAATTGTGAAAAAAGTACTCTATTTTAGAAACTAAAAATACAATTTTTTAAAAGCTGAAGGATAAAGATATGGTTATTAGGAGTAAAAAATCATGTAGAATATTTCAAAAAGCTCAGAAATACAACGTTTTTTCACAAATCATTTTTTTTTTCATTGTGTTTTTTTCTAAGAGTGTTACTACAAAAAGTATAATACACTTTGCGAAAAAACCATAGTGAAAACTTTCCCAATTGATCAGCTTTACGAAAAAAAATATAACGTTATTTATTTATTTATTTTTCTATCGTCCTTGGGCCCTTACTTTGCAGGCGCTTGGACTCATCATACAAAATACACAGTTTATATAAAACAATAGCAATAAATAGTCAAAGAAAGATTCAAAACAAAGTCATTGTGAACATTGGGTACATTATGCAGTCGCGGGTGTAAAGAGTCCGGATCTGCAACGTCAAATATAAAAATAAGTTGATATATAATAATTATTCAATTTAAGAGCATGAAAAATATATAGTTTATTCATTTAGCATTTCGTCAATAATAGTATAAAAATATTTATCGACCAGATACGATTTCACAGTTCTTCGAAAGACCAACACATCGTCACATTTTATTGTGTCTGGGAGCTTGTTATACAATCTTACACTAAGACATAGAAAACTACGATCCAGCTTAGAGAGCCTGTGTTCTATAGGTCTAATCTTATGTTTTATTCTAGTATTATGGCTATGAAAATCTTTGTTATCAACACTATAAAGAAAGGTCAAGGCCTGTTGTGTATAAAATTTCGTATAATACTTGCACGTTTTCTTTTTATATGTTGTTATTAGGTATACATAATTGATGCTTACTTGTTTTATACTATTTTATACGTCATTATGTTTATAAAAAAAACATAACAATTCGCTGTCTAATGGTAGTGACCATCAATAATTCTACGTCGATAACACTTTTTTGTGTCGTTGTTGATGCCTTGTTAGTGATACTTTTCTGCAAAAACAGCAAAGTATTTCTTCTTCTTCTTCGCGTGTCATGTGACTATCACTCGAGAGTATCTTTCCCTGTCCTGTGCAGCCGCAAAAAGCGCTCAGACCGTTCTCATTTCAGTACCATCCCGGAAATTGATTCAAAGAGCGTCATTTTTTATGTACACATTCTAAATTTTATTAAAGGATTCGTTAATTTTTTTTTTTTTGTACCTATCAAGAAATAGTGTCATTATTTTTGACTCGGTATGAAAACAAAAGTGTTATTTAGTGGATTATAAATGGTTCTAGTGATGTTGAAAATAGGACGTGGAAGGATACTGGATTTCTTGACAACCTTTTTTAAGGCTAATAATATGGTACACATGGGAAATAAAAAAGAAAAATAACTCACGATAAAGGATTCTCTGCTTTTTGTTATATTCTGTTTACAATTCGTAGAAAAAAATAAAGATTTAAGTGATTGCATGGGTATTCAAGAGGTTCATAATGTTAATAATGATTCGGGGAATCATTAAGTAAAAGTGCTTAAAAACGGATGTTAACGTGCGACGTAGGTAGGTACCCTTAAATCTCAAATATTTCACTTGTTCTAAACTTTTTCGTGATATACCCTGCTGTCTTGGTAGATAGGTATAATAGATCATTGCCGATTGATTCTGACATTTCGACCAGAGAGTGTAGCTGTAGATCCGCGCATATTTCAATATCACGTCGTATTGAGAAACAAAAGTGAAAGTGGTACCTACCAACACAGTTAAAAATGTACAAAAAGGGATCGAGATGTGTTGATTTGAAATGCACTTTCGATGAAGGTCTTCTCTAGGTGCGGCGCCGTTGGTATTTTTTATACGTAATGTGTAGTGGATTCGATGAAATAATATCATGTTCCATTTTGCAACCCGACAGTTTCGTGCAATATTGAAATCGGTGTAATAAAACTAAATCTTTTTTTTTATTATTTATTATGGCTGTTCATCCCGAAGACGAGGAAGACCTCTCATATCATGCTCATCCTGCTCCTTCGAAGCAGAGCTGAGGGATTTGGACACGTTGTGGGAGGATTTCACAAACATTGCGCGAGATCGAGCGTTATTGGGAGCTCTAGTCGTCTAAATGAGGTGTTTAGGGAGTTAAGATTTAGATTAGATTATAGTTCGTTATAGAATTGTTAAACATTTATTTTGTTAACACAATCAAACAATAAAAATTAAACAGAGGTAAAAATTGAGTGTGATACCAGAACATAAAACATAATGAGATTGACAGATAGATATAATATGTATATACACTCAATTTTATTATTTCTTTATTATTTTGGCCGTGGTTATTTCTACACTTCAACCGTCATTAGTGTCAAATTTTTGAATTTTTTTTATCAATTTACCATAAACAACAAAGGAAAATAAATTTATTTTTTATTTTTTTCTCTTTCTAAATGAAACAAAAACTATGTAAAACAATCAAAAGGTAAATAACGGCATTATATAACGGAGCTGTCACAATTACCATAGAATCATAGAAAAAATTAACCTTAATTAATGGATAACAAACACAATTTGTAATTTTTGTGATCTGCAATCAATAATTTAATATAAAAATCATTAATTTTCATTGTGCATAGTAATAAAATTTGTTGGCAAGCACTATTGCTATTCCTTTGGGGGACAAGGCATGAAATAATTAATCTATTTTATTCTATAAATCAATTGTTTTAATACAAAGTTCGTCAGAAATACTGGATAACAACACATTATTAAATTACACTTAAAATAATCATGACACACTTCATAGTAGTTGCACAGAACGAAATATCCAAGATATTCAGAAATTTAACCTAAAAGCGACATAAAAACACTTAATTTGTAGAAAATATGTAAGGAAATTAATTGCAATAAAAAAAGTAGATAACTAGTATAATAAAAATAAAGTTTGCACACAAATGTAGCTAAAAATATCGATCAAAACTTCACAGACGTCAAATGACAGTATATAAACCACTTTTGAGTAGTATATAACAAGTGACACACGCTTATTTACTTTGTAAACCATAGAAGTCGCAGAAAATGGGTAGGAATAACCACTTTTATGGCGGGAAAATTTTTAATTTGAAAAAGCGCGGGAAACCAAGGGGTAGAAATAGCGACTCTGTATTATTTTACGCGCGCACTTGAATAATAACGCAATAACCTACCTACAGAACTTTTCAGGTTGCGCGTGATATTTGCTATACATTATTACAATGAAAAACACCGATAACTATAATGATGCGCTATATACATACATATACAGATACCTACCTATTATGATGTGCTCACCTTATAGAGTTTAGCTATTATTTTTTTTCCATCGACCATGACATCTTCCATAATTGGGAACGAGAGTTTTGCCGGCGATGGTTTGCACCGTTTATCGCAGACTCGCATCGAGTGGGTATCATTTTTCCACGGACGACCTCCAAACTCGCAACCATACAGCGTCGGCATAATATTATTATCTACCAATTTTTCGGTAAAAAATACCGATTTCAGCCCTTGTCTGCCTATCTACCAATGTAGAGAGGCACAAATCTACCTATTTTGGAAGTTATCGGTTTCGTTTTTTTTTCAAGGAAAATTATGTCTTTCTGGAAACCGAAAACCAATCTAGTATTTCATACCAGATTACGGCATCTACTTGGGTTGTAAATGAATTGTACATAAGTTGATCGAAAAAGTGAATACTTTCATAATAAATAGGTACCTACGCTTTACCAGAATCGTGATATAAAAAAAACATTTTTTTTCTTCTTTGATAACTGACTACATCCAAGCTAAATCTAGCTCTTAATATACCTACCTAACCCTACGATGACACCATTATGATGCAACCCAACACTATCTAAACTATCGATTTCACCATATGCAACTATCTAAGCCCTGCGAGCAAAGCAGACCATCTGCATAGCAAGGACACCTAAATCTAGATATATAAAATGTGCATAAACTGAACTTGAAGTTCTTAGCTCTCTCTAGTCATATATTAAGTTATTACTTCAAAGATACTTTTCTAGGTCGGTGATCCTTGGCGAAAACAAGTAGTGTAGTGACATTTTATACGTAGATGTGAGAAAATAATTATTCTATATTAAATCATTTCCTCTGCTTCCTGATTTATTTAAACGTCTATTTTAATATGACTTCCGTTATAAATAATTATAATCATTATAATATGTAAATAATTATAATATTTCAATCAAATCTTAACGGTACAACATGTTTGTACGGAACATTTTTTATCAGATACCTACGTTTTTTTTTCAATTATTACTAATCGTTATCATAGACCCATATTGCTCTATTATTATTTGTACGCAAATTGTGAAATTGTAATAATTCACTTCATTGAATAGCCATTGTCAAACTGTGAAGACTGTCTTTTTGGCGAAATATTTTTTTTAATTTTTATACTAACTAATCGATATAGAAAACGTAGAAATGTTCATTTTACAGTTGATTCTTAAGCATGGAAACTATGAAACATTATTGTAGGTAACAATGATAAAATTCTATAGATGTTTTTAGTATATTGAATAAATTAATGTGAAATTGAAAAGTAACAAAAATAATAGGAAAATTATTAAGGGACGAAGACATAGAAAGATCGAAGATAGAAAAAATGAACGTGTGTTCGCTCTGCCTATACAAACTTCAAAGGGGTCAGAAAACATTTTTACCTAAATTTCTTTCAAAACGAAAGTTTCTGTATTATTTTTTGTTGCGCCATGTTTTTTTTTTTGAAAACTGAAAACTACAATCTTAAAATTATCTCAACAATTAATCAAAATCCCACAACTTCGATATTATTCTTTCATATTATAAAATATAAATTTGTAGTCGGTTGTTCATTTATCAATTAAAACAAAAACAGTTTGAGAATCACAATACTGCGTTGATCTTTAACGGATAGACGCTAAAACCAAAAACACTTAGTTATACCTACTCGTAGTTCAACCCAATACTTCGTTTACCAGACAAAGATTACTATAACGTACAACAAGTCACTGTGGTATACTTATGTTATGTTTATATTGTATAGGACTGCAGACACTATTATGTACGCTGACTTATCATAAAATAAATTATATTGGAGCTACCGGCTTTGAAATTACGTACAACGCTAATACTTGAAAGAAACTACATACCTTCCTGATAGAGTGAAGGCGAACTAGCGGTATTTTCAGCCTTCTGTTTGATAGTGAGAGTTGTAGTAACGTACAATCGCATACATACAAAGTTATAGTAACGTACGATCGCATTCACACAGAGTTATAGTGACGTACTATCGCATACATACAAAGTTGTAGTATCGTGTAATTGCATACAAATGCAGAAAAGTTCATTGTTATAGCTGATAATGTTAGATAGTTCTTTATATAAATATAGCAGTAATAAATTATTATTATTATTGGATCATTATCAATCCTTTTCCATCATTTTTTTTTCATCTTAAATAGCTACCTACTGTTTAAGGAAAGTACTTCCTTTGGTTAAACAATTTTAACCTTTCTATGATAAGCAGATAGAAAATTAGCAAGTTATTGTATACCTAATAAATACATATACTTTTTGATACATTTATTGTTATATTGATTCTGTTACATTTGATGTTGTTTCAATTTTATTTAATGAAACCACTACAACTAGCAATATTGCCTAATTTTTTCTAGTAAACCGGTCTCGAGGATCTGAGAAAGGCCAACCCCGGGTAGAAATTTCAAGTGAAATAGGTACACTAATATAATTTTCTGACCGGACCGAGAATATAGGTAGTTGAAAAAAAAATCAGAATGTAAAGTAGTAGGTTCATAACAAAATAGACGCAATGTGTGATACATGATCAGAGGTTCCTGCAAACAACTGTTGCTACGGGAGAAAATATCAAACTGTCCGCAGTCCCTAACGTGGTAAAGAAAAATTCCATAGACGATATTATATAGAAAAATATTAATATCACTAAGGGATTTTGCAGAAACATTGTAACACTTCACTTTAACTGAGTAAAAATGATCTTTATTGTAACTTTGTAAAAGTGTTAACAATCTCTAATATAAATTAAAGTCGGGTTAGTGCGAACACTTATAACTCGAGATCGGCTCAACAGATTCTTCTGATGTTTGATTTATTGGATCCTTCTCCGCTCCGGATAATAGAATAACTAATAAAAAGTAAAAAAAATGGATAATAAATGATGTAAAATACAACATTTAAGTTTGTATGGAACGGTTACCTGGGACGCGCCCACGCCATCGCGGGTAGTTCCCTCTCATTCTCGCATACGCTCTTACAGTAGCCCATCCCATTTACTCCACCGCACCGTTTCGAGCGTTAGAAAATTTTCATACAAAGTCAACAACATTATCGGGCACATTCGTTTTGGTAATAGGCGAGGTAGGGGGTGTGCGCGAGCGCATTATTCCCAAGTTGTTCCCGCCAGAGCTTTGAATACGAATGAAATATGGATATTTAAAAAATAGTTTAATGTTATTATCATCCCCCAAAGCACGAGCTCTGCTCAATTTTGGGGGTAAAATATATATTAAAAAAAAATCTATAAATTTATTATTGTGATATGTATTTTTTTTGTTTTTATTTGCAGTTTTGACCAATATTTATGAACAAACGCTCAATACCTACTAGGCATTAAGACTTGGTAGTATTTTCCTATCTAAAAGAAAGAAGAATTATGTATGAAAATGATTTTATGGTAGAAAATTAAAATGTAAAAATTAAAAACCTCGTCTTTTAATTTGTGAAAAAGGCCTATGTTAAACCAAAATCCCTTGACCATTACTGGTACCAATCACACAAAAACGCACATTATGATGGTGAATCATATCAATTTTGAAATGATTAACCTAACCTTTGTTAATTATTATTCTTGTTCAGATAGGTAATATCTAGTATTAAACAATAATTGTTGCTCTTATCCACTTATCACAATAATTCAAAAGAGAAGAATAATCAAATAATTATTAATGATCTAACAAAAATCAAAGTGACAATGAACTTCGTCAATCATCTGTTTTCAATAGGATAGTATCTAGTAGGAATAGTATCAGAGGAACAGGCGGGTTTCGTATCGGGCAGAGGCACGAGGGAGCAAATTCTGAACATTCGCTTGATAATAGAAAAATGTCGCGAATTCAACACACCTGCTGTCTTGTGCTTCATCGATTATTCAAAGGCGTTTGACTGTGTGGGATGGAAAAATCTACTGCAAACACTGGGCAAGTGGGGAGTTCCGGATCATCTAATAATTCTCATACAGAACCTATATCTGGATGGCAAATCTCGGGTTCGAATTGATGATATGTTGTCTGAGCCATTTCATCCGGAAAGAGGTGTCCGGCAGGGGTGCATCTTATCGCCAAAATTATTTAATGTATATGGCGAATGCATCATGCGTGAGGCTCTAGAAGGATGGGAGGGTGGAATTTCCATAGGTGGAGAAAAGATAACAAATCTAAGATTTGCCGACGACACCACACTAATTGCTTCAAGTGTTGAAGAGTTGAACCAACTGATGCAGCGTGTAGAACAGGCAAGCGAGAGGTTTGGTCTTAAGATCAACCTAACGAAAACCAAGGCCATGATCATAGACCGTGGGAGCGTGTTGGGAGGTGCAGATCAGCCGTCTGCAGGCATTGACTTGGTCAATGAATTTGTATATTTGGGTTCCCTAATTAATGCCAATGGTGCGTGTGACCAAGAAGTTGTACGACGCATCCAGATGGCGAAAACAGCAATGACACGCTTAGATAAGATCTGGAAAAGTCGGGACATTGCGAGGGCTACCAAAATGAGGCTGATCAAGTCACTAGTTTTCAGCGTCTTCCATTACGCCTCTGAAACCTGGACTCTGAGGGCCCAGGAAAGACGGAGGATTGATGCGTTTGAGATGTGGTGCTGGAGACGTCTGCTCCGTGTTCACTGGTCGGAACACAGGACTAATGATTCAATACGCAGAGAACTCGGCGTCCTCTCTCATTTATCCACAGAATGTGAGCGGCGCATCCTTCGCTTTTTTGGGCACATAACACGGAGAGGGCCGGACTCCCTGGAGAGGAGGATTATGGTGGGGATGGTCGGGGGCAGGAGGGGAAGAGGACGATTGGCCACGAAATGGTCTGACCTTATTAGGCGGACAACGGGGACCACACTGCATGGGTCCATAAGAATGGCTGAAGACCGGGAGGGATGGAGGGAGTTGGTGGGGATGCATGGCGGTCACGATCCTCGGCATCGAGGGACCGACTGAAGAAGAAGAAGTATCTAGTATTTGTGTTTTCTTAGTGCCATTATCTATATATTAAAACGTGAAGGAAAAACTTTGTGACCATGCATTATTACGAAATTTGCGTGAACGGCGGAGTATGGAATTTTGCACGCTTATATAGAGGTGTGGCGAATGCCACATCTAGTTTTATAAAATGTGCATAAAAATAGATTAATTAAAAAAAAGACGTAGGTAATATTACATATATATTTTTTTTTTACTTTACTTGATACTCACACACACATACACACACACTAAATATAAAGATCATCAACTTCATAGAAACAAATGAAAAATGAAAAGCGCCTCATAATGGGCACAGAAAGCTTTTTGAAGGAAGGTGGAGCGGGAAATGGCGGGATATTCAAAATCATTGTAGGTATGACCCAAATTCAGCTAGATAAAAAAACATTACGCACACTTCTGTTATGTTATGCATTTGATGCTCACACACACTTCGATGTTTTTGACATTGACACAGACGCATATATTCTTTGGTTATCTGTAGTCAAATTGAGAAAAGATTAATATTGTTTTTCTTTAATAAAAATAGAAAAAACTTTATTACGTATCAACATTTTAAATTTGACATAGGTATCCATGTCATTGTTTTTGAAAGAAAATTTTGAAAAAGCTCTCGCTCAGTCTTTGACAATGGAACCTTAATATTATTATTCAACCTTACAATCAAACTAAATTAGTTACGGTCGAGTTAAGAGCACTGGTCGACCACTAGTCTAATTAATTTGGTAAAATATAAGATGAATGCATGAGAATATAGTAGAAATACTTTCTAACCGGAACGATATATCATTGCATTGTGTTTTTTGTATATTATTAATTTGAGCTCTTTAATAAACGACGAGACATCGTCAATTATATTAAAATAAAGTCTATTCCAGTAGTAAAGACGTGATATACGTTGTGCATGTGTATTATTATGTAATGTTAATGATTGTGCAAAAATTTATTCCTGAAAGCTGGAAAGAAATTCTATCAAAAATCTGAGTAGGTACTAATGGTTTGAAAATCAATGGTTGCTCAACTAACTCGAAATCTATACTCATAGTAAGGACTACAGGACAAAGTCTGTCGGGAAAGCTAGTATTGAATAAAAATGCTGCTCATTATATTATTGATGTTTAATCCAACTAATCCTTTACCTACATTTAATTTATACTTATAAAGAGTGCATGTGTCTTAGTAAGAAGAATGCACTTATTCATCTCTATAATATATTATGAAAATGGAGTTCTATTATCCTTGTAAAATATAACTCCAAAATTCTTTACCCGTTTCGCTTATTGTATTTTGTTTCGTTTGCTGTTATCAAGAAAAGGTTCGTATGAAGGAAAAATTAAGAAAGTGGCGAGTAACATTAAAAAACTTAAAAAAAAATTAAGGAAGGTTGATGGTTTTAACAATAACAACTTTCCTATTCTTTAATTTCGCGCACGATCGGCGCAGTGGAGAGCTTTTGTTGCCTCCCTACGCTAGGAAAAATGAATGAATGAATCATTGTTATTTAATTTAAATTGTCGGGAAAACTAATAAACACACCGTTTATTTTTACGAGAGATGTGAATTTTTTAGTGGTACAAGAGAGCTAAAACTATAATTAAAGATAATAAACTATAAATAAAGATAATTAAAATTGATGTAAAAACAGTATGACCTAATTTTAAACTCATTTAAAACAAAAGCAAATAGAAAAAATTGGCTACGTGTATAAACATATTCAGGACAAAATAAATAAAAAATAGAATAGAATAGAAGAAAAAAAATATAACGTTTTTATGCTATTCATATTCATTCATGACATTTTGCATTGAGAGTTTTGAATTATTTAGAGGGATGTCAAATTGATGTTTTCGGGATGCTATATAGTTTACAGTAGCAATGTTTTCAAGAGATTGACCGATACGTACTGAAGACAGGTTTCTAAATGACCACAATCGATCCAGTTTCTTCAAATTTTTTGACCACTCTTCGAATGTTTGACAAATTACCTGCTCTTTATCGACTGAGATATGTTATTTCGCCGTTTAGGGACCAGTTATTATTAAAATTAACGTGCATTCTTGGTGGTATTATTCAAGCACAGGTCCTGCGCCTGCAAAACTATTCAGGTTACTTAATTTGAGGAATAACATTTAATAACAATAACAAATAATAAGAACCATAACGGGATCTCGACCGTCTTCTGTTATTGTTTGAAGGCTGGCTTAGAGTAAATATTTTAATGTCGTAATAATAAAGTAAGGGTTTGGAAGAAATGGAAAATGATTTTAATTAATTAATGTAAGATTCAGGTGTAAATAATACAATAAGTAAATTAAAATAAACTTGACACTAAAATAATATACTTCGGTAATAATAATATGAAGTGTTATATACATGAACTACACCACCAACTATAATTATTCATCTTAAAACATGAGAAATAACCTACATTCTTTCATGCGAAAATAAAGTACACGATAATAATATAAACATAAAGATAATAAATAAAAAAAAATATTGACTTGTGAACAAAAATAATAATATTATTAATTATGATGTAATAAAAATAATTCATTTCAATGTAACCATATTGTCTCAATACGAACACAATAATAATTAAAATAATAATATACAAAGTATGGAATCATAATGTATTATGCATAAAGTGAGATAAAACGTGTGAAAATATCAAAATTATTGGTAAAAATCAAAACAATGCTTGAATAATCTAGGTTAACTGCGCTCGCCATATTAAAATGTGAGAAGTATATTATTTAGATATAGTAATTATAACATCTTAATTAAAATACAACCTTTTGATTCGTTGAGTGTTGAAAGTAGTTCTTCTTAGGCCAAGTCCGCACTTACAGGTGGCTTGCTTAGCGCCTAGAGTCTATTGACGCATATTCTCCTAGTCTCCACATGTTTGTTTCCTTGGATGCACATGGGAAGACACCAAGAGCTCATGCGGCTGGTTGCGAACTTGTACAACGTTTATTTTAGTTAACTACTCACCAGGTGACTGGCTAGACTCTATTCGCAAAGGAAGCCACCCATCAGTGCTGAGTGCTGACATGGCCTTACATATTATTTCAGGCCTATAATCTGTTATTTTAAGAGGTGCGGTAAGCCTCTTGCAACATAAATCTCTAAACTAATTATCCATCCTTATGCTGCTCTGCCTGGGAGATATCTTCCATGGGGTTGGCCATGCAACGCAATGTGAGGGAGACTGTATAAGTCCATTCTCCTCACATGTGCATACCAGAATCTTCTCCTGTGCCTCCTCCATCTTCCTATATCTTTAACCTCGCATATTGCCCGTACCCTCGTATTTCTTTTTATTTCTCTGAGGGTCTTCCCAACTATGCTTATTGGAGTCTTAATTTCTGAGACCATCTGTGCATTAATCGTTTTATAATGGTATCCGCCTCTAGATTCAATGCCGTACTTGGTCAATTTATCAATTTTCATTTTGCTGCTGATTTGCATCGCGGTGTTTTTCCACATTTCCACATTCCTAGTTTAAGCAGGCTTGTGTATCTGACCCACTGTTTCTGCTGGCAGATCCACCTATCCACATAAATCCGCACTGTTCTATACGAGGAGACCATCAACCAGATTTGTTAGATAATCGGTGACCGTGAAAACACCACGCTTTGAGTCTTCACTACTGATATTATCATTAATATTTTTGTTTTTCCCATTTGAACGCTTGCAGAAATTGATGCTACGCGTAGGTACTAATTCCCTCACCTTCCCCACCCGTCCCTGTCCCTAGCCATTCCTTTCTATAAGAGAGATTTTTAGCATGAAGAGAGAAATTGCTGTTCCTCTTTATATGTCAAATTGCAATGCCCGCGTCGGTCTCGTTACTAAGAAGAAGTCATCATAATAATCGAAGCCTTGCAAAATAACCAAAATGCACACTGTAAAGTCTACATTTTAATTATCACACTAACAAAATTTTGCCAAATCATCGTGAAATAATGTCATAAAATGGTTGACCAACGTGATTTTGATGACGGTTCAAGATAGAAAGAAGCAGATATATCAGAACTTACATAACCACATATTTATAATATACCTACGTATGTCTGCATGTATATGTACATACATCAAGGCCATTGCTACCGAACTGTTACGAATAACCAATTTATACTGCAGCATCTGAACTTAACAATTGAAAGTGTACTTACGTTTTTTTTTATCATTATTATTATTAGATATTCAACTTTTGAATGATTTTGTTTGTTTTTTGATAGATCGATCTTTTAACTGCTTATACTTGATTCTTTCTGTTTTAATTTTGATTTATTTTGCTCAAAGAAAATAAAAAAAATCGATAAGTTAACCTATCACGACTAATATTTTTTTATGTATGTAAATTTGTCGTTTTTTATCATGTATTTGTTAGATAGTATTTATTTGATTTTCAACCCTTTTGGGCCTATAACCGTCTTTAACGACTCTCTCGAAATTCGAAGGCTGGTTAATATTGTGATATTAACAAAACGATAGAGTTCACTATAAGTTCTTAAAAAAAAAAATATCAATTGTCTTTTAATACGTTTATTTTAATGATAGTTTTGTAAAAAAAAAAGTTTAGTTAAGTTAAGTTTAGTTAAAAGCTAAGTTTTAAAAAAATAATACTCGTACTTAAATAATATAATATCCAAACTCAAGATTCTCAAGAGTTTGTGAAAACCGTTAAAAATCCTGCATCTTTGCGAGGACACAACTCTTGCATTTTGTATAACAAAATAGTGATATACCTATTTTGTATTTACAAATTTTTACAAAAACTTATAGAGAGTAGAAAACGCTAGTACGTTGCCGCAAAGCTTCATATTCGAAACATTCTCATATTATATTACACGCGGTTTTATTATTATTATTAAGTACGCCGAATACCAGAAATACAACTTTTCGGGTGTCTCGTAACGACTGATGTGAATTAATTCAATACTGATCCGGCACTTTCATTTTTATTATAACTATACGTACCTATACTTATAAAATACCTACATAAAACGACTAGACATTTTTTTGAAACTAAATATAGGTATATTATTTTCTATTTATATTCTTACCTATTTATTTTATATTTTTAATGTGAATGTTTGACCTCGGACAAGATTTTATAATAGAATATAATGTTAGGAATGATTTTTCTTCTTCACATTATTATATCACACCATTCATAGACTCGTCATTTTGACGACATATCTTTTTTACCGCTCTTATTTTTGACACGACATGGTGGGTGGCGAACCTCACCGCTGAAGCACTGTCAAAGAGGTTATATTTTGAATACATAAAACATGGCAGCTCTTTATTTGCAAACCTAACATCCTTTGTTTTTACCAGACATTTAAATGACATAGTGGGTGGCGAACCTCACCGCTGAAGCACTGTCAAAGAGGGTATATTTTGAATACATAAAACATGGCAGCTCTTTATTTGCAATACTAACATCCTTTGTTTTTACGAGTCATTTAAATGACATAGTGGGTGGCGAACCTCACGGATGAAATATTACTAATTTAATTGTGCAAAGAAATAATAAAAAACGATTTTTTCAAAATAAAAGCACAAGGTATTTATATCAAAGCTTAAATATCTGTCAGAAACATCAGCAAGGCACTATAAATTTCTAATTAAAATCCTTTAATAGTTTGCTTGAAGCTTTTTAGGTACCTAATATTTTATCAATTGAAATACAAGATAGATCGTCAAATAGGTGTAAGCTGCAAAATAAACACACGCAGATATAATAATGGTATGCAACTTCAAACTGGGACTAAACTAAGCAAACATTTTATAAAGTATCAATTAGTATTAATATAATTATGAAGTAGTAGCGGATATTAATCATATTGTGTTTGAGTGTAAATTAATGAAGTAAGTATAAAAACCAATTCTTTCAAGACCTTTTAAATAGTAAAATTGCTCTGCCTAAAGGTCTACCGAGCCTTTTGTATGAGCCATCAGTTGAAACGGCGAAAAGACTGGCCAGGAACACCTACAAGGTGAAGGCCATTAAAAAAAAATAAAAAAAAATTATGAACTAATCAATACTGGAAAGTCGAAAAATTTATTTAAGGAGATTCAAAACATTCGCATTAACCTCTTGCATTACTTGCCCACTCTTACCCCTTTATCAACAATAATTTAATTATTGATCTCACCATCGTGGTCAAAGTGATGACCATAAAATCATGTAGGTACATTAAATATATCTATGCAAAAAAATAAAGGAAGATTTGATATTTTGTGAGTCCGTATAAAACTAAAATAAAATATATAAAAGACATTCTTGGTATCTAATTATTTCGTTTTATTGCAAATGCCAACGGAGTATTACTACTCTATTCATGGTCATTCAAATGTTTGAATATTAAACATTTTTTGTTTCAATTCTTTTCCTCATTGCATTCAATTTAGTCGGTACAAAATATTCATAATATAAACACAATCCAATTTCCGCTCAGGGCATAATAACAATATATTGTAGAAATTAAACATTTTGATCACATAACCATCACTTGTTGCTTTTGATGAACATTTGTTATTTTAATAACAGCAATAATAAAATAATAACATTGATTGATCGTTGGCAGACGGCTATGATATTTAAACTTATGTATACTTATACTGCCTTATTTAAAAACTACAATCAGTGGAAAAAATAGCTCAGCGATAGAAAATATTACGATCAAGCTGTCATCGAGATAGTTTAACTCATATCGCTTGATTATGAGCTGATCTCTGTAGATTTTGACCCGCCTTATTGGATTTAACGTCAACTGACAGTTGTTTCGAGTATACGAGAAGGCTTCCTGTAATAAATGCTCTGTATTTAAGTTTTTTCCCCGACCAAATATGTGCTCCCTTCATATTTTGGTCCATTGTATTTTGGTTTATCATTTTGATAATAAGAAATTTAAACAAATAGGTAAGCAAATATACATTCTCGTAATCATTCGAGGGCTTACAACCATGAAGCACCAACTTAATTTGTAAGAAATATAATGACGTTTTGAAGAAAATATTCAAAGAATACTTTTTAAGTAGTTACAAAAAACATTAAATTTGAAGTGATCAAACGTGAATTAGTTCATTTTGGGTGAAACATAAAGGTTTCGTATAATTTAATAGGGATATTTCGATATAAAATGGTGGTTGGTAGTCCAGTGGTTTCGAACGCCGGCTTTCATGCGCACAGCGTATTGGAGGTCGTAGGTTCGAATCCCGACCGTGCCGACCATTTCCGCTTTCACGAGACAAGCCTTTGCTTAGTGTGAAAGATGTCAAAGAGTGTATTTGTGTTCACTTCGAGAAAAAAAAATGAAAAAAATAAGGTACCTATTCTACATCATGCAATAACTCCAAATCTGACATAGCGCATATTGGTTGTAAACACTCGCGTTGCCCGGCTACTATTTTGTTTGTTTACAAAATTTTGTGTGAAAATGTCATCTTCATAAATAACAGACGCGGATCAAAATATTTTTTTATAAATGAAGTAAAAACTGATCAGTGAGTTATACGTAATAATTCTTACGATTAACATTTTTTTTTTATATAAATAAGACTGTTAAGTTCTGCTAAATCCTTTTTTTAAGCAAATAATGAAATCTGAAATTGCTATCATTGGGCAATTTACAAAGAGCCAGGACTTCATCGCCGATCCAGCCGCTGCACAATATCGTCCTTTCTTATAGGTGGTGCATGGTTCGCCTATTTTTATTTATCCCGTTTTACAAATAATACCCTTAGACCAGGCAAAAAAATGTCCGTTGTTTCCCGTTGTATATTTATTTATCTTTGGCTATTCGTGAGAAAACTGTTTCTGTAATAAAAAGCGGAGACATTAAGCGTGATTTTAAAAAAAAATTATAATTATTACGAATGCAAAGAAGAGCCACTCTTACAGCAACACCATGGATTATTATAATATATTGTAAGGCCATAGAGAAGAAACACTTATAACTGTCACAACGATGTTATTATTTTTCATCACAGTCGCTTCCAACAACCATGTTACGTCTAAGCTACATTACTTTATTACAAAATGTTAATTTACACTCTAATTGTAATTGTAATTACAAACTTGAGTTGTCGTTGCACTGCCATGATGTGACACAAATTACAGTTTACATAGGATAAAAGAGTAATTTTGCACTAATTATTATCGAAGAAGAGCATTCAAACACTGCAACAGGCTGACCTTTTGGTCAGCAGTACAAGAATGTTGCTCAACTTTGCCATAAAAAAAAAATGTTTAGACAACCACATTGTGTGGCAATGAAGAACATATTATAAACATAAATTTTTTACTCCATCAATATCTCCAATATTGATGAGTAGGTATCGCACTGTGTTATAGTATGTACTTTACTATACTGCATTATAGGCTCTCGGACATTGTATTGGTTGATCGGAGAAACGGAATAATCTACCTTGATGTCACTGTACTATATTATTTTGAAAAATTTAAAAAAGATTGCACACGAAATAAAATAATTATGGCGAGATCTTGCCATGATCAATTCGTCAAAGTACCTACCTCAAATATCTACGAATGTTATTCCCGAGTCTTTTTAAGACTTATGATAAGCTGTTCCTTTAATTCAATGATATTTTTAGATTAAATTATTTTACACAAGCGTTGATTACTACCTAAGTACCGAATTTGGTACTGATTACCTGAGGCAGTTTCTCGAATTCAGTCGACCGTGTTTAGTGTGGTACGAAATGTCATCCACAAACCTCTAAGAAAGACAAAAAGTTCCGGAATCAAAGGATTTTGAAGGTGTCAAGTACAAGTTATGTGTGGGTCGTGTTTTTTTTTTTTGTACAAAGCCTTAATTATTATTTACTGGATTTAATGGAGACAAACATGTGACGCATAACATTTCCATAACTAATAGACAATGTCCTTGGGTTCAACGCTCGCCCGCGACATCTTCTTGGACGTGGGGCATGTGTTGAATATCTTATTCCTTACTGTACCTCTTTACAGTCCACCAGCGCTCGAAGAAGTAGCTGCAGTAGGTCGCTGCATGCACTTCGAGACTGCAGTGTGACTTTGAAAATAATGAAATGCTAACTGTAGATTCTCTTTAGAATTCATTCCCTTGTTTCCAACTTCCTCGGCTATATTTGGTCTGCTTTCATTATGGTTTTTGAATAATACTTAGGTACCTACATCATAAACCGTCTCGTTCCTCTTTCTCATTTTAACAGGCAAATGGCTACTGAACAAAGGGCTCTTCTTGTTACATCCCATGGGGATCGATTTGACCTTCCTACCGATTTTTTTCTCCAATTGCCATACTAACTTTTTATGCTTTCAGAGTCGCTATTTAAGTGCCCTTATTTCTTTTTCTATGTCTTAAGGATTAGGTAAGCTCCTCTTTAAAATTTTGAAATTGTTTTGGTATGTGGGCAATTTAAGTCTCGTTGAGTATTTTGTCCTTCGGAATTGCATCCAGTGACAACCTACATAAGCGTGACATTGTAGGTGAGTAAAATCAAAATGAAGACCTATAAAACCTGCGTAAGACTTATCATGTCATACGCTGTAGGGACTAAATCCGACACTACAAAAACAAAAAGGAACAAAGTAACACCAAGATACACGTGAATACATATATTTGGTTTATGTTGCTCTCTATCACGGTTTTCTCCAAAACGACCTTTTTTATTTTTCTGGTCAATACCAATAAGCAGCTTGAATTAAAAAAAAAATAAAGTGTTTGAGGCTTTTCAAGTTTTAACCTACTGGGGAAAAATTTCCCAAAAAAATGAGACGGTTTTGTATTTCTAAATTAATTTTGCCACGAGACACATTTAATGTAGAGGCATATATGTACGTAATCAAATTTGCGAAATATTAGTTGGTAAATGATGCAAAACGTAATTTGATAGGTGACTCTTAGAACGTTTGCTAAACCACTTTAATTAATTACTCAGATATGTGGGCCCAGACGTCGTTTCCTTCATACTAAGAAAGCCTCTGTCCAAGGTTAAGCGATACGTTAATGCATGGCATTTCCAATAAATCCTACGGGCTGACACCAAGCAATCTGGTGACTCACGCCAAATGAACTTTCATTGTTTGACGTTGAATTCCGAGAACGTTCTTTACTGTTTTATGGAATAAATTTTATACACGCAGACTTAATGAGTTGCTAATATATTCGAGAAAACATTACGACACTTTTATATATTATAGGTATGTAAAGTTCAGAACAAGTCTAGCAGAGTACGTGCGTATTTTATCAAATCTATGGACAATCACTTAATACGTTTTTTATAATATTGTTTTATTTATAACAGCCGGGTGATTTTAATATAACTGAAATTTTACTAGGTATACGCCTAATGGATTACATTAGCATTATTGATAGATTAAAAAAGAGATAGTTTATTTTAACAGCCAAGTGCAACAAATTACAATGTGATGATTTCATTTTGGTAAATACCTACCAACCTTATAACCGTATGCGAACTTTTTGACACTACAAAGTGATATCACACAGGTTTAATTTGCTTATTTGTTCAACATATTTCACGATGTTTATCAGTATTTCTCTTTTTTTGTATTTATAACTTTTTTTTCTTTAGAATTTGCAACAAACTATGGTTTACGGCAAAGATCTGCATGCATTTTGTTTTTCACTCTTACAGTTTCCTTTCTCTCTTTTATGGACCAGTAAAATCTCAAATTATGAAACACGCCATTCTTCTAATTTTAGTCTTTAACTTGGACAAAAACTAGTAAAAAAGGAATGTTTCCATCTGAAGAAAAGCTCCAAAGTGCAAAATTCTCAAAGTTTTTTTTTCTTTTGTTACAGATTTGCATTACTGAGTATTTGGGCGTGTAATGCTGAAGTAGAACTGATCACGGAACCACGCAGTGGAGAGGAATATGTATTTGTATCAGGAGGTCAACCACAAGCGTTGAAACAAACGAAGAGCACCAAGGACACACATTTTGAAACTTCACACAAAATTCCTGAAAAATTACCTACACATCATGTTTCAAGAGACAGTGATGCTCCTTCCAATACATACAGTAAAACGAAACCAAAACTTCAAGAGGCTGAATATAGTCCAATCTTAGATCTTCTAAGCGCTGGACATATAGACACAAACCTCAATGTCAAAAGAGAAAGTAGTGAAGGCATTATTGAAATCGAAGAAGACAAAAAATCCTTGAAGAAGGAATATAAAAAGAAAGCGTCCGGTACACCCATAAAACCGACAGAAATAGAAGTTGATTTGCCCATTTCAAAAATAGAAAATATCAGAATATCTGAAAAAGTTAACAACTTTGACACCAATACAGCAATGCACGTAGAACTTGAACCAATGTCGCAATCAGGGAAACTCGTTGAGAATTTATCTTACACTACACAAAAACCAACCCTCACTACAGTTGCACCAACAACACCCCGTTCCTACGACGTACTTTCAATCAATCACGGATCTGCTGACTCCATCAACGCCGGACTTTACTCTGATTCAAATCTCTCGTTGGAAGAAGCTGGTACCGAACAAAAACAAACCAGAATCGAAATCAAGAAAGGTCCAAATGGACAAGATTATGAGTATGAATATGTATATTACTACTACGATGATGCTGATGAACCCAACGCAACTATCAGCAAAACTCCCGAAGCACCCACTCCTGCAGTTCATAACTCACACGATGGTCCACAAAACAATATTGATAACCAAATCAAATCATCAAACAGCCGTAGTAAGAATAAGTACAGTACTATCGAACGTTCATCCACTACAACAACCACCACAACAACAACCCAAGCTCCAGAAAGTAACGAAGTTCTCCCGGGATCAAGAACGAGATACCGCGGAAGAAACATTGCTGGTGGGTCTAGCGACAATGAGGCCAGCGATGAAAGGTTTGTGTAAATATCGGAAGATAGTAGGGATATTGCATTTTTATCACATTCTAAAGCTTTCATGCACAATCTTATATATATTTTTTCATTTTGGGAGAAGTGCTTCACAAAAATAATTGTAATATATTGATGCACGCTTACTATCAAACACGCTGAAATAACGTGAACTTTTCAGACTGCCTGCTAACACACGCTTCCCTCCTAGATCCAGAACTACAACGCCAAGTGTGCATGATAAAGTAGAGGATGATGTTAACGAAAAATCATCCCGACAAAAGATTAGAACACAATCAGATAGGAGTGAAGAAAATATCAAAAGCAGGTCAAGACCTAATGTCAGGTATGGTAAATAATGTGTAAAAATTTTATACGGAAATATCATCGTATTGAATATTGCATGATCTTTATTCTCCGCACGGTTACTGTTACATATAGTCTGGCGTGAGAGGGTAATGAGTAATTAATAAATGATCTACCATGATTTTGTCAAGATCCTTTTTGAAAATATGAATTTTTTTTTTCAGAAGGCCAAGCTTAGAACTAGTCGATTCAGCAAGTTTCAATACTCATGCAAGTGATGTTTCGGTATCACAGTACAAAGAAATTAGATCTCGTCTTAACAGCGTTGAAGATAAAGAAATTGAAAAAGCTCAAAAGCAAGTCGAATCTTCCAGGGGACCTTCAAGAAGAAAGGAAGAACCCAAAGAAGATACAAAGCCAGTTGAAGAAATTATCGAAGACGATTACTATGGAAGCAGTCCCTCAACAGTATCCAGCATTGAAAATGAATCATCAGAGTCCGTAACATTAGAAGAAGACAAGGAAACGACTGAATTCACAACAATGGCTGCTATGGATAAGGTCGCTTTAGAACTATACGCTTATATTGCTGGAGAAAATTCTAAAAATGAAATTAATTCATCCGAAATCGATGATGATACAACTGCACTTAATAAAGATGAAGAAGTTACAACAACTGATGTAACAACCACGGAAGAAATAACAACTACTACAACAGCTGCTACAACAACTACAACTACCACAACAACAACGCCAGCACCTAGCACAACAACCAGAGCAACAAGATTCAAGGGACGCGTCGGTGCTAGGACTAAATCTGCCTCTTCCACCACGACTACGGAATCTGCCCCATCAACACCCAAGACAAGAGGTGAGCTGATCTTTGAAACTTGCAAACACAAACAGCAACTCATAAAAAAAAACTCTTAAAACTAACACACATATTTTGGGTATATTGCGATATATGTAATACCTTGTTGTTTCATTATTGTTCCTAATGTGATTATTTGAGCGCAATGGCGATATCATACTACTTTATATTGGCGATATATTTTTTTCAAATTCTACAGCAACGGGTCGGTAACAATGGTGTTTCCTAATCCCCCTCCTAACAATGTCTAAACTGCTTTGTTCTCAAATAGCAACGCAAGTTTAAGAAATTGTTAGATTATTACTCAGTTGACTAGTTATGATATTTTGACACATTTACTTACTATTAAATTTTGTTGTGTAGAAACATTTGCATGCGTGTTTATGAAATAACAGTTGAGCAACGCCAACTAATAAGATTTAACAGACTATAAACTAATTGACGAAAACACGTTTCCCTCTGATTGGTGATGAATTTTTTTTTGGGATGTATGGGTTAAAATTCTTAAAGGGTGTTGTACTGGGTGTTGGCAGATGGCATCAGCTGAGGACCACTTTCTCGACATTCGGCTTTCACCGCAGAAAGCGTCGATATATTATTGTTTGAAAGCGAGAGTCATGCATTGTCCGTAAGTAATTGCACGAAGATAATAATATACGTTAACAAATCACTATAAAGAGCGCAACATATTGTCTAATGATGTAAATCGCGGACTCAAAACAAAGCCCAGTTGCAAATTGTTATTGGTCTATTGTTTTATTTCACGAGTTCGTTATATTATTATGAATGTTTTGTTTATTCAAATGCATGTGTTATTAATTTTGTACACTAATCATATTTCATAAGCAAAAATGATACATCTTCTAAAATGTAAGAATTTTTGTGTATTTATTTTATGCGAAGCGTTTTTTTTTCTTGTTTTTTTTCTAACTATTATCATTGATATGGCGGTTTTTTTTATTTCTTATTATAGCTCTGTGTGTTTCATATTATTAAAACGCATATTATTTGCGAAATATTATTATTTTAATTTATTATTATTTTTGTTTATTTTATTTAAGCGAAATCCTTATAAGATGCTTAAATGGTATAGTTTGTAACAGTTCATGATAATATTATTATTATGATGCGAGATTAAGTTTGGTGTATGTTGGGAATTTTGTGATTTATCTATAAAAGAAAATTTTATGTCTTGTTCAGGACGTTTTGGTGGAAACTCAAGACCCCAATTTGGTAGAGGAAGATCCAACACGAGTCCAAGCGCGCCAGAACAGCAAGAAGAAGGAACTATCGTCAAGTCAGAAGTTTTACCAGCTCAAAATGCGGTAAGTCATAGCAGTAGTTTAGGACACTAATAAAATTTATTTAAATTTTACTGTCGCATTATCGCTAAGATTTAAACAACCTTGATTTTGGCAATTTTTTTAAATATACATAGGCAATTATCTTTAGTTCAGAAACACTGAAAGCTCTTTTAAATGTACGTACAATTTGTAGCTTTTGGTTGATACCTGTGATAATATAACAAGTGAAATTAATATCACATTAATTTTTAATCGCATTTCTACGTCTTTAGCATTCTTGCGTCTATTTTTGATCATGGTCTCCCATACTTGGCGCCATATTTCTCTTGTTTGTAATTCTCTGGAGTATTTTAGTGATCCTTGTCACTCCTCTGTTCCAATTATTGCTATAGGTAAGCGAGATTCCCGTGCAACATGATCTACTCCACGACTGTCTGTGCATTCATTATGCATCTATTACCTACTACTTGTTGAAGGGTTTTACCCTTTTTATGACCCGGACTTGAGCAGAAATTTTATCTGAATAACCCTACGGTCAGAAATCTTGATAATAATACATTGATATTACACTAAGTTAAGAGAAAGGGTTTTAATTTGTTAATATTATCAGTATCACATACCTCCTAGACGTAGAAAATTATATTAATGAGAATCTAATAAATAACAATACATGCCTCCTTTGTTCGCAGGTTAGTATTGGCATGAAAATGTGCGGAAAGTTTATATGCATGATAATGTATTATTGTGCATTTCATATAATATATGTAACGACCGATCAGAATGAGTCATTATTGCGCACACCAGTCAACTCTTTCTTTATGTAGATTATTCTCCGCGAAGACGTTTTGTTATTCGAGAGATGTCGTCCGTCCGACGATGGAGATAATTTCACTTCTTTTTTTTTTTTATTCTTTTCAACGTGTTTTCTAACCGATTTGACAAGGAAAATGTATCTTTTTACTTTAAACTTTCGCAAATTGCAAAGTATACGTTTATATTTTATTCACGACGCATATTAGTTTGCATTAGATGCTCTCCATTTTCGACTGGTTTTAAGTAGCTCCTCTCGTGTTCGACAAATGCCCAAGATTTAGCGTCATCTTTAAGAAGTTCGTATTGGTTGAAACGATGTTTGGTATTGTCCATTCTCTGGATCTGATGAATCAGTCCTTTTTCACTTTCTACAATACGCTCCAAACATGTTTCTTTCTCTCTTGCTCATCATTCCGTAGGTAAGCCTAAAGATGCGTTTTTATCAATATTATCGTCCACCTGTTTTTTTTTTAAAGTTAACAAAAATACACTTTTGATATCTTTCACACTAACCAAAGGGTTGTGTCGTGAATGCAGAAATGGTCGGCACCAGGATTCGAATAGGTTTTTTTTCAAATTTTTCTTATAATGCTTATTTTTTTTCACAAGAGCCATTCCGCTGTAGCCTTAAAGCAAGTTACCTGAATTACATTACATTTTTAATCGAAAAAGTACCTATATCGCAAACTACATTTCTTTATTTTCAAATTAGAAAATATGGGGTAAGGGGGAAAATTTGGGGTAAATGTTTTTTATATGCCGATATAAAAATTACGAATGTGTATAGGACATCCTTATCACCTATTTAGCGGAATCAAAATATATTTTAAGACCTGTTCTCATATCTATCAAAGGCTTTTTGGAGCTGTAAAGTTAAGCCGTGAGCTTAGGATAATACTTCAACTCTGTTTGCTGGTTTTGGGAGCAGCCTATAGAGGCAGGTAATCGAAATATCGGATCGGGGTCGTGGTGTTGACCACCACACCCCCAAACCGGTCAAAAAGGCGGCAACCTTATCTACATACAGGAATAATTTTCGATTTTAAATTGTTATATTTTTATTAAAAAATACACGTCATTGATTCAGTGGTTTTCATTTGGTGAGGAACATTCGTCATTAGGTTATTATATGGTTACATTTTTTGAATACTCAAAATCACGAGAATAATCGACATTTTCAACATGTCGAAAAACGTCTTCCCTTCGGTAGAACTCGAACTTACATCTCCAGTCACGCTACCCACAGTTAAACTAACCTAATGCTAATTCCTTCATAACACGCGTGTGTATGCTTTAAAGCATGTAGAACTGCTTATAAAATCTGAATGAGATCCCAAGCAGTCAGTCAAACAATACTTCTGTTTTGACCCCACTTTTTGACGGCGGAGCCAAAATTTTTAACGGCTTTTTATTTTTCGTCTGTCTCTTTCCATCTTGTTGATTTCAACGATTGTTCATTAAAATAGGTGTCAGAATCTAGAGGCTTCTGAAAAAGGTAAACATACGAGAAAGAGTAGATAGTAGACGCATTTGGAAATACTGCCATCTTTTAGTAAATGAAGACTATTGCAAAGATTAGTGCTTGTCAACTTTGTTTCATTACTTCATCTTATGAGAAGATGTTGCTTCTAGTACGTAAAAAATAATTCAATGCCGAAGGCTCACATTTGAAATTTATACTACAATTCTGATAATAATGTTTTACTTTCTTTTTTTCAGGTTACACCCGGCAGATCTCGTTTCGGAAGTAGATCTCGTCCTGGAAGAACCTCAACAACTGCTGCGCCAGTCGAAGACGCTCCATCTACCGAAAGCTCAGTTGGTTCAAGGTACGTTCATTCTCTCAAATATATTCTTCAATAACGCTTAACTGCCCACAAAAATGTTGATATAAAGGTACATTTTTGTCGATTGAGAGCGGTTACGACGCCGGCTTTCGTACTGTTTCGTGCGGAGGTCGTGGGTTCGATCCCATGTGCTGACCATCTTTCTCTTTTACGACACAAGCTTTAAGTTAGAATGTTTCAACGAAATTATCAAAAGTGATGTATACTTTCCAATAATTAAGGCAGCTTCGGTAGACTAATGGTATAGGCGCTAACTTCTTATCTAGAAGTCCTGGGTTTGATTTTCTTCAGATTATTTGAGATGTTTTTCTCTTGAAATTACCCGGGGTCGACCTGTTTCAGATTGGACGGGACGGTTGGCTAGAAAAAATTGCCTCAGGTAATAAGTACTGACAACTTTGTGTAGAAAATCGATATTTTTTTAAGAAGTATACTTGTATACAACCGGATTATGAACTTTGCTAACGGGCAACAGCAAAACCACGTCATAAATTATTGACTAAATAATTTTAAATTGGTCAAAACTATATGAAGTATAAGAGTTGATTCAATATTATTTTTTAGCGCCATCATACTTCAAATATTTGTTTCATTTAAACATACGGGTAAAATATACCTACTCCCCTAAGGAATAATAATTTCAGTGAATATAAATGTGTGACGTTAAAAATATAATCGCGTAGGGATATCAATCAAAAAATAATTAATTAATAAATAAATAATCAATCACAAGATTTAATCTTAATGCATAATACTGCGAAAGAGTCATAATAGTGTATTTGTGTTCCCTTGAAGGAGCACAGTTTTATTTAAAAAATAATAATTTTTAAGAGCGCTGATTATAATCTTAAAGAGCGCTGATTTTCCTCCTATAAGCATTCCGAGGACGAAGAACAATGTTCAATGCCTTCGAAACAGAGAAAACGATTTTCGATGAGGTAAAAAAAGGACTTAGAGGGCAGGATTGGTCAAGTGGAACTGTCTCCCGACAATATCATACCCACCATGCTGGCACTAAAGGAAAACTGGAGGATTAGGTAGACAGCAATTCTTAGAAAATATTATGAAAAAAAAAAGGAAACGGGAGAAAACCAGAATGGGAGAGCATAATGAGATCTAGTCACGTTTCTGAGTAGGAACTGGTATTGAGTATTGCATAATATGCAATACTCAATAATTCATATTATTTTACTCATTTAATTCTTTATGTATTTGAAATATGCAAAAATTAATAACAAACGTCTTATTCCAGTTTGCGACGAATCTTCCTCGTTGTAATAATAAGAATCTATCAGACAATCATCAACATTCAGGTTGGTCTTTGAATCAACTAGCAATATCCAAAAGTGAAAGCTCAATTTCGAATTTACAATAATTTCAAATAGTATAAAAAACCACCAAGAAATAAATAACGGAATTTGGAATTAAGACAAGTATTTTAAGATTTCATTATCAAAGTAGAAAAGACTTTTTTTTGGATAGAACGGAGACGAAACTTTGACTGTTATTCTGAAATGAAAAACAGACGATTGAGTTGCGTCGTATCCAATTTTTATTGAGAATTTTGACATTTCTGTATTCTGAAAATGTTTTATCCAACACATTAGTTGCGTAACTACTGGCAACCGATCAAGTTCTAAGCAAGAGCTTCTTGCATTGAGTTGGAACGCGCATTTATAAAAAAAAAAATCATAATAAAATAGCTGCCTTGGTCACTAACTGAGGAGTCCAGAGAAGACTCAGCCCCGCTACGCCTCAACACCACACAGAACCATTCCTAGTTATAAGAAGAATCTACGAAGTGTTGGTACTTATTGTGACTGAATATTGCGAAGGACAAGCCAACATAGTGTGAAACTGTGGAGTATATGGGTAAAAATAAAGAATTAATAATACTTTTGACTCTTCAGAGCTAAGAACCGTGTACTGTACCACAGTAGCCATAGGTAATGAGCATTTGAGGGAACGGTCAGAAATTATCGGTCAAGGATAGATTCCTCCAGAACTCTCGAAGATATTTCCTTAATAGAGTTCAAGATAAGTTTAGCTGATTGCCAGCTGCACAGATTGTTACGAAGAGCATTAATCGGACTTGACAATAATAATTATTCAAGTGTGCAAGCTTCCTGATTTACGGCGTTCAAAATAATAAAGAATGTCTGATCTACAAAAACATCATGAGGAATTTTCTAGCTAAATAATATTTTACTGCTGTCCAAAAATATTTCCTAAAGCGTTTTTAATGTTTTAGCTCTTACGAATTTGGAACTCAATGTGTACCTTAGATATACCTATTTGTAGTAAAAATTTGGTGATAAATGACCTAAAAATGTAGAAAATAACAGCTGTTCTTTTGAAATTTACAGACTCAGAAATAGACCAACATTGAAACTCAGAGGTACCAAGCGTCCATCAGTTTCAAGCACAACAGCTAGCAGCGCTCCTTCAGATTTGGAAGCTTCCGACGTAGAAGGCGAACCATCATCAACAACAGCTAAATCTCTTTTAGGGTAATTTTTTACTTATCTACAGCTACCTAGCATTAAAATTTCTAAATGACTTACGCGCTAATCTAGTATCATCAACAGTGTTATCTATACCTACCTACTGCACTCCCACATACTTAGTACTTAACTGTCGTTTGTGCGAGAGTACCATGTCAGCCGGATTTAGTTATATAAGATCTTGTTTGAACCTCTATCAGGTCTGGTGCACTGTTATTGATAATATTGATTCTAATAGACGGAGAAAATAATTCTTAATTAACGGCTACTGTTTTTTTTAAGTATTTTTTTCATTTCTACCTGTAATCATTTGAATTTTTGCTGTTTTAGACGAGGAAGACTTGTCGGAAACTTAAGGCCACTAAGACCCAGCCCTAGAATAGCTATAGGTGGAAGAACAAACATTAACAACAACGCGAATAGTAACTCGAGCACCTTAGCAACAAGTACAGAAGGAAGCAGTACATCCGCATCATCAGAATCCAAGGAAAACAGTGGTGAACAAGCAGAAGCTACAACTCAACAAGTCAGTTTGATCATCATTTTGGAATAGCCAAATCTTTGGTTGTGTAGTACGCAGAGTATCTACAGTGTATTCTATTAATTGTTTTCAGCCTAATGAAGTAACTCCTGGAAATCCATTGAACAGACTACGTGGCAGACCACGTCTTCAAGTAAACGCTGCTCCAAAAGTAAAAGCACCCCAACCCATTGCTGCAAGAAGGCCAAATCCTATTTTAGCGAGAAGACGTCAACCAGAACCAGAAGTAAGAACGAACAATTAATTATATTTAATTTTCACAAAGTATGGAACTTACATAGATAGATGCCTATTCCAAAGTTAAGTAGATTTCTCGACATGGCGGACAAGAAAGAACTGTAACACCTTGTGAAATCCGAAGGGATTATTTCCAAGCTTATCACAGCTACCACTAAATTTTTAACTGAGTCATTAATAATTATTATAAGAATCAACAGGTACTCCACTTCATTCTCGTTCATTGAACAAGGTTAAGGTTTTAGGAGATTTAACTTTTGGCATTATTTCGTCTACAAAAATCAGAAATGTATTTAAATCAGGGTTGGGTTTCTAAATCGGACCAACAATAATTATTGCAGCTTTTTTGGTCGAATTTAAGATGAGAAATTCGTGACGAGAGTGTTAGTTTTTCTCTTTTAGCGCAAGATATAGGTATATTTTCAAAGGTTATCATCGGTTAAAATCAACTGAGCAAATAATATCCGATTTATCTTGCACCGTCAAAACATTGAAACCGGTTGTGAAACCAGATGTAAAGGTGTGTTACATACATCGAGCATATACTAATATAATGTAATATTAATGATACATTATGTATACCTACTCTTATGGATAATTTCACCGGGTCGATCAAGCCAAACTTTCGGAAAATCTGAATATCTTATTTTTTATTATTATTAAAACAACCTTGTCACATAGCTCACTATTAACATTATTGTTAATAGTATTGCGCAATAATCATAATACAGTGTTACGAAATTTTGCCATAATATCGATATTAATAATTTGTAGAGGATAATCGATCGATGTTCGAAATGATCACGTGCGGTTTGACTGTCACGGCGCCATGTTTTACCACGTGATTATCACGATGATAATCCGCTGGGTTGGTTTGCTACAAGAATCTGCACATCCTGTTTACATACTTCGCGCTCCGCTTGTCTCCTGGACTCTGCATGTCAACGACAATCTGGTCCAATTACGTTTTTCTGGGTTGGTTTGCTAGTAGTGTAGACCCGGATAACCGATGTTATGTCTTATTCATTTCGTTCGCTGTTAGATAATTCTCGAGATCAATTTTGTATAGTTTCTTCGTCCATCCATGCTCAAATATATTTTTCACAACGTGGTCTGCAACTGCAACTGATCCCAAGTATGCGAGCACTAAAAAGCTTAAAATGTTATTTTTATAGCCCTCATCTCACATACCTAAAAGGTCACAATCAATCCAATGAACTGCGTCTTCATAGTGGTGGCGATTTAGGGCAGATACACCTATTACTCCTCTGTGACAGTTCCACCAAGCTAGGGCTCCCATAAGTCCCGGTTTCTGCTCATCCCTCTCGATTAACACACACTTTCCATTTCACAACTTTCAAGCTTTTTCCGCCGCAAGGCATTCTCTAGAATTGCCGCGACTTGACGGATGAGCGCAATTTTTCAATAATAGAAATAGTCAAAAAAGCTGTTTTGTCGTTGCTTTATGATAATTGATGTGATGTGCATGCTGCTTACTGAACGTTCCAATACAATAATACAGAAATAGATACCCAATATCATCTTGTCAACTGCCATAAGGTACTAAAAGTTTTACCATGTTTCCAATAATGGACATTTTAGTTGGTGACTTTTGTCCTGGGTTGTTTCCCATGTCAGGCAAGTGCCTACCCCACTTTTGGAGATCATTTTCATTGAGGTACTAGTGTTACTACTATTTAGGTTGAACCATTATGTGGATGTCCTCTTGTGGGAAGAACATCCAAGGTTTCACTTAAAGTTCCTTTTGCTACAGTAGCACTCTCTGCTGCTCCTGAATGTTGCAAAAGCATAACTTGTGATGGTAAATAGGTACTTGTAAAAAGGTACCCATCTTGGTAGGTTTGCTTGAAACTCCCTGTATCTGCAGCTTTCCTTCATCTAATTTGTGATGGAGCGGTTATGATTTCCTATTTAAGCCTATCAGTGGATACCCCTTACATTAACTGCCAAAACAATATAGTATCATCATCATGGCCATGGGATAAATAAAAATATTATAATGTCAATTCCAATTGTCCCTCTTTTGACTTAGGAACATAGCTATGCACAATAGCTATACGGGAGATATCTATTATTGGTGCACTGGAGATTATATGTGTTTCAGTGTTCTATTGGTGTCTCTATTAAATAAATAAATAGAGGAAACCAGATCTCTTAGCTGCGCTCGATCTCGTCAGTTCCATGATGCCCTCCCACACCATATACATCAATCTCTCAGTTCTGCCTTGAAGGTACAGAACACGGTATAAGAGGGTCTTCCTAGTCTTCGAGACCCTGATGTGAGGAAAACAGTGCTCTCCTCGGCCAACTATCATTCATTAATGCCAACTTTTTATGTTATAACCTCAATTTATATTGCAGGTAAGCGAAAGTACACCATCAAATGAAAGCGCAGCTCAAAGTGAATCAACGGATTCAGCACAAGAATCCAACTCGACATCAGATGAAGTTCAAAACTCTTCAGACAGTGAAACGGCTAGTGAAGAACCAAGCACAGAAGCACCTAAAGGAATTTCATCATTGATCGCCAGGAGAAGATTAGCAAATAGAAAGCCAGGAACGATTCTTTAAAGAGTTTAAAATTAGAAATTATTAATCAATTTTAAAGAAATATAGCTCATAGTCTACCTAAATAATTATGTTTACAATAGATACTTATAATATATTTTTGGTTGAATTCCCCAAAATTACTAAAAAATAATTTTATGAAACAATAACTTACTGTACAATAATAGTGTTTGTAAGTTTTTAATTTGTGTTCCCTTTTATTATAATAATAATTATGAAAACGTGAAATATGTGTGCCTTATGGAAATTTTATAATAATTATTATTGTAAAATGTAGTATCACTGCTTAAGTTACTATATTCTTGCAATAATAATTAATGGTTTGGCAAATTATGTAGATTAAGATTATATTATTATATTAGGGACAAAAAATTACTTTTATCATTTCAGTTTGAAAATTCAAAGGTGTTTACACAAAACGAATTGTTTCGTCCGTAAAAGAAAGATCTATAATACATACTAAACTAATACGTTTAGCCATTTCTCGGCACCGCCTTTCAAATTTGTAAGGAGAACTTAAGCTACTCATTAGAGATAATTTATTTGTGAAATATCAACTTTTACCCAGGTTCGTCTGACAAATTTTACTAATTGACTTTCCATACGTCTGAGTAAAAATTTATCACTCGATCACGCGCAGAGTGGTGAATATCTGCTTAAGGTGCATTTTTTTAATATCTTGACAAATATTTGATATATCTTCCCCACCTTCCATGATATTCTTCACAATTGAAATTACAATCAATTATAGATGTACACTAAACTGTTAGATATTATTTTAGAAGTAGACATTTTAAGCTACAAATTTGTATATAATATTTAAACTTTTTTACTCTGCTAATGTTGAATAAAATTAATATTAAATTGAGAATTCGCAGAGGTATTTTATGAAATCTTTGGTTTTAAGCATATTCTCTAGAGCTCTTGGTTGTAACAGATATAACAGCTTTTTCAGAGACGTGGCAATATAGGGCCCAAATAAATGACAATGACTATTATTCTGAAATGAAAAACAGATGATTGAGTTGCGTCGTATCCAATTTTTATTGAGACTTTTGACATTTCTGTATTCTGAAAATGTTTTATTCAATACATTAGTTGCGTAACTACTGGCAACCGATTAAGTTCTAAGCAAGAGCTTCTTGCGTTGAGTTGGAACGTGAATTTGAGAATACCAGTCATAAGCTAACTAAAAACAGGATCAAGGCAGAGTCTTTGTTTTACGGACTGAATAACAATACTACAATTTATAGGCATTATATTTTATTCTTTTGATGTTTAAATGAATTTTAATATAAAGGCCAACCAAAAATAATAAAAAATTTCTTAGAATAATATATTGAAGAAAACTTTAAATTTATAAGCAGAGTCTTATTTTATGGCCAAATGAATTACAAAAATAATGAAATTTATAAACATAATGTAGGGTACTGCGTGCTTATTTTTTTTTTTACTTAAATGAATTTTGGATAAGTAAGTACCTCTTTTTCCGAATTAAAACATAAAAATCCTAAATAGGTATTTATTTTATACTACGAATGTGGAAATATAATATAGTTTAATTTTAAGTTTGAAATTACATTAAAATCAAAAATTCAATGAAATAACTCAATATTCAGTTTGAGAAAAGTTTTTGAAAATTCTGTTTCAAAAACATGTGAACATTAAATTGATAAAACATCTAATTATTTTTTAATAACAGTGTGTCACATTATGTATTTTTGGTTTCAATATTAATATAAGTATGAAAATAATTTCTTTTGATTTCAATTTCATAAAATATTTAAAACTTTTGTAGTTGTGTATCTCAATGACGCTTTACTTCAACTGATAAAGGAGCCTACATCATAAGAGGTTTGCATCTCTACTAAAGTTACAACTAGAAGCTGATATGAGATTTTTTTTTAAGCATGTTAAACAAGCAAATCTTTTTACAACTGCACAAGATGGTTGTAAGCCCGCAATGATCATCTCATTTAAAGTCTAATTTTTCCACTATCATTGTTAGTTATTATAAATTGGTAATCATGTATGTATGGTAGAATGATGAAAGCATTTAAAAAGAAAAAGATAAAAGGTGTAATTAGCTATAATTCATTTTGTGAATAGTTTCAACTATTATTTTTAGAGTAAATCAATACTATGGTATATCACCTTTGAGATTTTTACCTTTTTGTAACGAGTTCGGACTGTGGAAAAACGACAAACAGTCCACGGTTGAAAGTAATATTTATTAAATCAAAACTCAATGATATGTTATGAAGAACTTGTATTAACATTAATAATTTAAGAAGACTGCTCCATTCTGATATTTTGTTTACATACAATACAACGAACAATATAATTATAAAGATTTCAACAGTCCATGTTTAACTCAGTCATTTAGTTTTGGACTGGCACATGGTAATAGAAACACAGGAAATTCATGGATGAGTTTTGTATTTGTAGATGATAATAATATTATTATTATCAAAACCTTACTTTAAGATAAAGTAGTTAAATAACATTGTGATCGTAATGTAACATTATAACACTTAGTAGTACATTAAATTTTATATTTTTTTTTCGTATAATATGTATAAATTTCTCTTTTTTTTTTTGTACTGTTTGCTGATATTTTTTGTAAATAAATTTCTAATATTTATCCAATAAGCATTATTTATTTATTTCGGTTCTCATTTTGTCCCAAATATCACCTTTTCATTTCCATGACAGTGCATATATTGTCAATCAGCTATTGTAGATTGTTGTTTTTGGGGCAACCTATGCAATCACAAGTGATGATCCTTTTTTTGTTTATTTATTTTATTTATTCAGTCTCGTCCCTAGGCCTTTTCAGGCACTTCAGGAGTCGTCAAAGTTTACACAAATAACAAAATATTTAAAAAAAACAAAGAACAAAAAAAAAATTCAAAACATCATATTATAAATACAATAATTGCGAAACATCATAATGGGCAATGAATAAATAGAAATAAAAAGGCGAGGCTGGAAGGGTGTAAAGGGCCTTGTCAGCCATCTGTCAATAATATGTCATAATAGAACAGGGAGAAGCTACCTAACATGCGAGGTGCATTTCGCTTAATCGGATGCATCAGGCCAGGACAGATCACCGTTTCAATATAAATTATTCAATACAATGAATTATACAAACCGGAGGCGGTGGCTTGGCTTGCAGCGCTGGAGCCGAGATTATAGGTGCTTGTGACGACGCAGCCTGCACGGGCGAAGAAGATCTATCCGAATGCCGCACGAAAAGTAAGTAAGTAAGTATTCAATACAACAAAATAAATATGGATAGAACAAAAAAAAAATATTAAATTTTTAAACTTGATTTGAATTTGATTCAATGCTGAGAGATATTCTCATTCAGCATGTCGTCAACAGAGTAAAATGCTTTTTCAACGATATACTCTCTTATCTTCCTCTTAAATGAGAGATCGTTCAACGATCTCACTTCGGAAGGCAGTTTATTAAATAGTTTTATGCTCATGCAAAAGAAGCTTTTGGAGACTTTTGACAGCCTGTGCTTTAGTGGCTTAATATTTTGGCCATTTCTCGTATCGTAATTGTGACAATCGGCATTCAATGAGGTATTGTGTACGTTGCTATGAGCAAATTGCAGGCATTCCCAAATATATTCACAAGGCTGGGTAAGTATTCCCATTGTCTTGAAGGATTCTTTGCAAGAGTCTCTTGTTTAACCATGTTTGTCCGTATTTAAATTGTGCTTTGATTCAATAAGGGTAATTATTATAGTTGGCAGAACTTAATGCCTAAAAGCATTCCCAACAGGTCCAATTTAAGACGGGATTCCAACCCCAAACTAAAATCTCAAGTGAAAAAATTTGAAATATCTGACACGAATGGGATACAAACTGGTACCTCTTGATCAGAAGTCGGTGTCTATTCCACTAGGCTAAGGGACCGTTCACGTATTACGTAACGCATTTGTTTTACATTTGGACGGGACTGGCTGACTGGAAAAAACTGCCTCAGGTAATAAGTTCCGCCGGCTATAGTGACATCTTTGTATAGAAAACTGTTAATTTATTTAACTAAATCAATTGGCAGTTTCACACAACCCAGATTGCTTTGAAAGTACAAAACTCTTCAAATATTAATTAAATACTCATAAAGACAATAAAAAAATGTGATTCTATGTTATACCAGGTTTAGTGATGATCCAGAAATGATTCACTAAAAAATATTTTATTGAAATTAAAAGGAGTGGGAATGGTCTAAGATTTAAATTAGATTGTATTTAAATCGTTTCATAAATGCCCCTGTGTAGAAAGACTCTGTGGAACATGGAAAGAAATGTGGTATGGAAGTTAAGTGTAGAATTTAAGTTTGTGAAATAAAAAAGCTTTAAGCTTTTAAAAATAACGTTAATTACAATGAATAAAACTGCTATAAAGTTTTTGAACTTAAGCTGTTATTCCCACTTCTATGTACCGGATGCGGATTGAACATTCTCTATGAAGATTGTGAACAAATGACCTATCTCACAGAGAGCAATGAAGAGGGCCATGCTGGAGATCCCACTCAAAGACTGGAGGAGACATGAGTGGATCAGAGGAGTGACAAGGGTCACTAAAATAGTCCAGAAGAGCTTATTTTTTTATATTAAATGAATCTGTGCTCACTCAAATTGAACACAAATAGGTACACTCTTTGACTCCTTCACAATAAGCTACTTAAAGCTTGTGTCGCAAAAGAGGAAGATGGTAGGCATCTGGGATCGAACTCACGAACGATACAATACGAAAGCCGGCGCTGTAGCCACCAGTCTACCAACTACCTACTTCAAAAAAAAAAAAAAGTTTGTGAGCAGGGCTTGCAGCTAGAATGACGGATATATCTTTGCTCACTCAAAGTGAACACAATTAATATACTCTTTCACCGCAGATTATGCAGATGACTTTGTCACACTTTGGTAACTATGGCTCATCTTGTTATTACGTCAAGATGATATTGTCACGTTTACTCAGGTGTTGATTTAATCCATTCAAATTAGTGTTGTCAACCAACTGCCAGCAACAATGAGCTCCCAATAATGGAATATTTTTTTTTTTTTATTTACGGCAGAATGCCCTGAACAGTAAATGATACATCATAATATATTTTAGTAAAACTTACAACACTATACAACAATATAAGATAACAGTGTATGTATAATAAGTACACAAAACAATATAAAATAACAATATATAACATTAAACAACCAAAACGGATTTTTTTTTTATTTCTTACAACAATGTTGGTTTGCATTCAGGCAACACTCGCAGTCGTGCAGACTTTTGACGTGTTGTTTTGTTTAGCTGATATTGAAATGTCAGATAGGCAATGGCGGTTCTTACATCTGTTTTAAAAGTATTTGCAGCAAGTACATAAAGATGGATTGCAAAACAGAGAGGAATAGCAAACCAAACATGCGCAGCACATCGCAACCCAAAAAGTATTAATACTTTATTTTTATGTCGTTCCCGTTTATGCGACCCAGGTAGGTAGCCTTATCGCGACCATTATACATTTAGATTCGTGGACTGGTCATATCGAAAAAGTCAGGTTTGTATCTTAATTATATGAGTGTTTTGTCTACTTATTCTATTTTTCTAAGCTTTCGCCGAAGTGATCGCCAACGTCGGGGTGACCTGATACGGCACGCGAAGAAGATTCTATTTTTCATACAATAAAACTACAAGCATTCTCCATGTGAGACAAAGTGTTTGATTGTTACAAAGTGTTTGATTGAATATGTAAGGGACCCAGCTCCGATACGACTACTATCCCGTAAGGCCCCCTGGAGATAGGGAGCACAGTACCAGATACTGGGATACAATCTCCAGGACGAATGGAGCAACTACTACAGACCTGAACACTTTGTCATGCCCATCACAAACCATATATCTCAACAGCCTGGTTTCCACCTGCCTCACAGTCAGTGGACCACACTCAATAGGCTTAGGACGGGACATGGCTGCTGTGGCGACATGCTCCACAAGTGGGGAATAAGAGATGACCCAGGATGAGACTGTGGACACCCGAGACAGACTGTGAATCACATCTTGCACGACTGCCCCATTCGTGCTTACCCTGGTACCATCGAGAGTGCTGTCAGCCTGTCCCCAGAATTTTTTGAATGGATGACGGCGCTGGATGTCAGAATTTAACGCTGTGACAAAAATTCGATGACTTGCCAAATGATAAATAAATAAATAAGTGTAGTCAACACTTCGTGTGATGTCATCTTGTTATGACAACATTCAATACTTGAGTGTAGAAATCATACTGCATACAGGTGTTTGGCTCTTTCACAGTAAACTACCAAAGCTTGTGAAGTAAAAGAGGACGATGGTCGGCATCTGAGATCGAACCTATGACAGTACAACATCACGAAGGTCAGCGACGGAACCATTAGGATAATAACCTCTTCAAATTGTTTGATAAAGGGTTCCAATTTGACTTTATCACGTAGTAATGGCTGTACGTAAGAACCTCGATTAGTCTAATCCAAGTATCACATCACTTTTTTCTTCAATATAATACTTCCCACGAACATATTTTGTTAATAATTGTCATAGTAGGTATCTGTCGATTTCAAATGAAAGTATGAAAAATATTCCGCGGAAGTGGATTGGTTTTGTCATATGTATGAAAAATATTTCCTTAGTTACAAACGAACTCACTGTATATCTTAGACGATTACATTACGATTTAAGCCTAATATTTTACTTAAGTATTTACACCACATGCAGAAAATCGTTAGATCGTAGTGTATAAGATCGATATTTTCATAACAAGAAAACTATCTACTATTTTTGATTCAATATCCCACCAATTGGTTTTAGGTTATGTTAAAAAAAATTATTCGAGTTCATTTCACGATGAAAAATATTGATGACTTACATCTTTTTGTTCGAATTTGCTCCTGTAAATTATGAACTATATTTTCCTAGGTAGTTATGAACAAAAACATTTGGAAAAAACAGAAATTTCATCATTCAAAAACATAACATTTGCAAAGAGTGAAAACGTTTAAAAAAACATGCCTTAACACCAACTAACCATTTGATTATATTGATCAATATAGATGAGACATAATTAAATATTGATTCCTGTTTTTAATTTTGCCGGTATTTTATTATTTCACTGACACTACTGACAGTTTTTAAATAAAAATATTCCTGAAATAACCATACATCTGCATTTTCAAATCTCGAGAAACGTCAAAATCAGGATTATTAAATTGGTACCACTGATCATGTAGTGCTGCCATACAAAAAAAAAGAATTAAAAATATTGGTTGAAGGCGAAGGTTTATTGCATAAAATATTTTTTTATTGAAAAATAAATGAGGATAATTAATAATTATTATATTTAATTGTTGAGCTTACAATATTCTTTTTGTCCTTGTAGGCATCTTGTAAGTATGTATGTCGAAAAATCTTAATGACAGTGTTGCCAAAATTACAGACGCCATAGATAATATTTGAATTTGTTATATTTTTGTCGCTGTCTCTCGTAAAGACAGGAAACTGAATCATAATAATAAAAGTCATTTCTCTTTGGGATTTTTCGCAGGTCGGTTCTTAGATTTGTTCTGTAGTTCTTTGTTATTGAAATAATGTAATAGGCTAAATTCGAAGTTATTTTTTTAAAATTAACTATATGTTTTTACTTTCAAGGTGCCTGATGTAAAATTATTAGCAACTGGCGAAAAATTTCGTTTATTTATCTCACTCCACAGAGGAAGAAGAAGAATTCTTGTGGGCCGTGTTTGGTGTTTGGGATCGAAGTTAAGGTTTTAATTATTGTAAAAGTCTGCTGTATTTTCATTTATTCGCCAATCTCACAATGGCGAACATCGCAGTTCAGCGTATCAAACGCGAATTTCAAGAAGTTATAAAAAGTGAAGAGGTGAGAGTTGTTTTTTTATGTGGCTTCCACGTTTTTGACGGTTCCTCTTTATTTTTTTATGCAGTGTCACTTTTCACAACAATACAGTGCATGTTGCCAATAATTTAGCATTGAGATTTTAAGTCTTGTTGATGATCGATAAATATTTGCAAATCATGAAGATAAATCGTTCGTCAATGACTGAAATTGGGCTTCTGGTCCACTGTGTTATTGTGTCAATTATGACAATTTGCTTTCCGTTTACATAATTTTGATGACAAAAAATTGATGAATTGCATCTTCACTTATTGTTTTAAAGTAGGTATATATTATGAATCATCATTGTTTTGTTTCAGCTTGCCAAGTGTGCTATAAAAGTAGAGCTTGTAAAGGATACATGGACAGAACTAAAAGGAGAAATAGCTGGGCCACCAGATACACCATACGAAGGCGGTAATTTTATTCTTGACATAAAAGTTCCAGAAACCTACCCTTTCAATCCGCCAAAGGTATATTATTTACGAAAGTTATAATAATCTTATTTGAAAAATTGCAATTTTAATCTTCATACAACTGATTATTGATATCTTTTCGCTCTGATTCACATTGGTATTGGAATATTCTCATTTTCATTCATTAAAAACCCTTATCGGAATTAGTACTTTCATTAGTATCAGGTATTTTCAATTAAAATGCGGACTGTCATATATCAGTAAGCCCCTTTTGTGTTGTGATCCTCATTCTTCAATGAAATACATACATTACTCAAAGTCCCATTTGCTTTTGTTAATCTTGTGATCCTGTTTCGACCCTTACTCCATTTGAACCAAGATATATGTAGGTTTTCAGTGATTTGTTTAGAGTCATGTCTGTCGGTTCAAATAGATTTTTTTCAAGGATTTCCTTAGCTGACAGGTTCTTGTCTTAGATTGGTTTAGAAAAAGAGACATAATTTAAGTAGTATCATTGTTATGTCTTTGTGTGGTAAATTAGGCTAGGTGTTTTTACACGTTATTTTAAACAATACAATCTAATTTACAAAAAAAATGCTGAATTTACATCTCAAACACCTAGTAGGTACTTAATGCAATGCAAACTTACATGTCTTGACCCACAATAATTCTACTAATTGCCTTGCACATCTATAAACAATATGTTAGTAATATTTCCTAGTAACAAATCAAATAATTAGTTCATTCATGTTTTGTTGACACTGATTTTATTCCTGCATATACTCAAATAATAAATTAAAGATATTTAATAAATATAAAAACGTGGTACAATAGGTCTTGAGTTATCTGAGTTTTTAGGTTGCACATTCCGACATCTTCGTATCGGACATCACATTTTTTTAAAAAAATACACTCTTTGACTGTTTCACAGTAAGCTACATAAAGCTTGTGTGTGATCGAACCTAAAAGCTCCGCATGAAACAGTATGCAAGTTGGCGTCGTAACTGCCAGGCTTCAACTGTTATTTTGCTTGTTTTTTCATTATCTTAGAACACATAAATCAACTCTTATCCATATATCTGGTGGAACTTATTGCCTTCTACAAGTAAGCAAGATTTGTTTTGTCTAGCCTAGTTCTAGTAATTTCAAACTTCACACTGTCACACTTTTTACGACATTCTTCTTCAGTTGGTCACTTGATTGTAAGAATTATGTATGCCATGCATGTGCTACCTTCCAGCTCTCGCCTTATCAGTTTTAACTATAGAATGTAGTCCGTGTTGTACAATTTATAGGCAGTCATCTTTTGCTATTTGGTCCCAACATTATTTCTACCATATTATTACTCTCTGAAGAGTCTGGTGCTTTCACAAGTCTTGTATTCAGACCAGTGAACATGAAGCAGACATCTTCAGCTTGCCCGCATCAATTTTTTTCAATCCCTCTCCTTTGTATTATTACGTTTTTGAGGTATAATATTAGATACTAAATACATGTAATTTGCCAGCATCGATTTGGTATCCCGCACAATATAACAACTTTTCCATGTTTTATACTGTCAACTGATCACAATTTACAGATCAAATCTTTGATTATTAAGATAAGTTAGTAGAATTCAGGAAGCAGGACAACCTCCCAGGTTTTAAATTAAACAGATTCATCTGTTTTTAACGATGGTTGTCAGGGACATTCTGTATATCGTAAACAACTGACATTTATGTTAAAGGCCAATTTAAATTAAAAAATAGAAAAGTTTGTATTGTCAAAAGCACTAAAAAGGTTACCTACGTTAAGTTTTCTTAACAAACGTTCCATGCAACTCACTTCATTTTTTATTTCAAAATATCTCCTCCTGACAATAGGAATTACAACAAAAAAAAAAGAAGCTGCTAACCTAGGGTAGCCCAGAACTCAGTATATTATAACAGCCTTTTCGTGTAAAACATAACATATTCCATATACTATGAGTAATAATGCATCGGTTTAGCCATTCATGTGTGATACCGTGACCAAATAAAATAGGGGTCCATTCCAGGGATCGTTGCTGCATTGTCAAAATTAGCTTCTGCCAGAGGCACAGAGCTTTCCACTCAAAAGTAGAATATAGTGATGGATATTTGCTGTCAATGTTTTATTTTGTTCCAAATCTCACATTTGTTGGAAATCTTTTCTTAGCTTAGGAAGTTCTGTCTTCTTATACTTCCAGAGTCTTATTCATTATGTATATTATATAATTTAGACTATCAAATCCATCGGACTCTGATATCTCTACCAAAGTGGTATAGCTCTGACAAGATATCGTTTTGTAACTCCAGACTTGCCATTCAGATACACCTATTTTCTTATAATAGAAATATAAGTTGATATAAAATCCCAGTATTCATGTCAAATGCTTTGGAGTAATCTAGGAAGCACATGTGTTTTCATTGATTATTGAACAGCCTGAATTGTGGTGTGAATTCTACATATCTTTGATTGAATTGGCATCACAATTCTTGACTTGTTCAACATTGTATCATACATACATGACATAATATGTATGTGAATACTGTAATGCCGTCTATTGGAAGAAAAATCAAAAATATATAAGCAAAAGATACTAAGCCTATTTACCTCATTTCCGTATTCAAGTATTACATAATGCAAGTTTTGAAGATTTTTGACCCTCCCTCCCCCCATTCAACATGCTGTAACTTTTTTGCTAACCCGCCCGCTCCCTAGACACTACGTAACATCCAAGTGACTACTTTTTTTAGCTCACAATCATGTTGTGCCAAGTACAGGAAAGACACTTATCTTTAATTTCATTGGCATTTTCTTATCATAAGTGGAGTGGCAACTCAGCAGGAGAGGCTTTATAGGCAATGAACAGTTGATGATGTAAATCTTCCGTTTTTGAGATCATTATTGTAGTTTTACAAAATCGAGTTTAACAATTTGTGTTTATTAAAACACTAATAAATACTTTTATTTTATGAGAGGAAATTCCGTCATTAGGACACCTAAAAGGTAGTGCCGGACTACTAGCGGCTAAACCCCTCAATTCGTCTTTTACCTACGGTTCCTACCTTTCGGTCTACTCGGCTCTGCAAAATTTCTCCTCTTACTGTTTACGTGTTCTGGTGTGTCTCCTTTGTTCGGACATCTATCCCCTCGACAAAGCTTTCTATAGCTATGTCCACACTGTGCCCCTTTCATCTTCAACTTTCCCTTCATCATTCTATTCAACTTTCCTTTAGGGCAAGCAACTGTTGAATGCATCATGTCTGTGCGTCATCCGATCGGAGTCGTTAATTATCGTTCAGTATAACAACATGTGCGACAAGATGATTCTACTATGACCAAAGACTTTTGATCTTCTTTTAACTCCATCAACGTCCAAGTTGTATTTCATAGCCAAAACTTGCTGACCATCATTTCTTTTTATTTTATATATGTATAAAGTTTGTTATTTTGGTCCCAAAGTTGTGGAAAATTTCTGTAGTCTTCAATAAACTGTAAAGTAATATCGTTCGCCATTTGATGTTGAACGCTATGTTGCACAGAAATCCACGGACCGCAGGGACGCGTGCGTCGCAGTGGGCGCTATGCTTTCAACCGATTTAAGGCATGCATCAAGGGCATGCCTCACGTGCGCTGTTGATGGCGCTATGACGCATGCCCTTTTTGAACGAAAAAAGGCACAGTGTGGACATAGCTTATAGCCGTCTATTAACAAATACTTTTTTTGTATGAATCCGTGTTCACTCAAAGTGAACACAAATACACTCTTTGACCCACACAATAAGCTACTTAAAGCTTGTGTCATGAAAGAGGAAGATGGTTGGCATCTGGGATCGAACCCAAGACCTCCAAACGATACAGTAGGAAAGCCGGTGTCATAACCGCCAGGCTACCAACCACTGACAACGAAAATAAATAAAAAATTGCATTTCAAAACATAAGCGATAAGGGTTGCCAACTTTGAAGGTTATCTAATTTCTTAATTGTCTAGATTGTTTATTTAAATTAGAAAAAAACATGTTACGTAATGCATTGTTTAAACCTCCCTAAAGCACTGGTAACAAACAGTAACATTTTCAAAAAGACCCCCCTCACCCCTAACTGCATTACATAATACTTGAACACCCCCAAACTCTAAACCAAAAAAAAAAGCGGAGGAAAGGAAAGGATTGTGATACATCACTGATAGGCAGAAATACCTTTAATTAGCTATTTCCTTTATTACCTTTAAATACCTATTTCCTCGCAATTTTTCCACCATACCGAAAATACCCTGAGCTTATACGATTTTTTTAAACCAAAATTGGTCCTGCCGTTCTCCAATTTTAGTGAGACACACACAGCTAATCATGTTTATAGGGGTATTTAGACCAAACGAAGATAGTTCCAGAGTTGGAAGTAGAGTATATTATTTATTGACTAATCTGTCATCGCCCATTAATTAGTTCTTGTATGTTATGGTGTCCAATATCAACCGTAAAATAAATTATGCTCTTTTTCTAGATTCAGCTCTATGTTCCATTTGGTGTAAATGCACACTATGAAGATAAGCTCATAGCTTCTCATTCTTGGATGTCGGCTTTACTCTCAATTCAACTCATTTGCATGATATTCTTACAATCAAACTATCTTGTTGTTTGAAAAATCATCACCTTATTTCTTTAGAGCTATCATTATATTCTAGTCTCTATTCTCAACGTTCTTTCTTTAACTGGTCACGCCACGGTGCGGGTGCTTCCCGTTTATTTTTCTTTTAAGGTTACCCAGCTCTGGTCTGACAAATGTTACCAAAAAATCTTTATTCCTCCTTTGATACGTATTAGGTTCAAGAAGTGGTATCCGTTTCTAAAGAAAATGTGTTAACTAAAAAATGCCATTTTAGGCACCCTTACATTTTGTATGCAACGGTCTGTGATGCGCTTTTCTTCTAGGATATTTCTATCTAATTGGTGGTACCATGTTATACCCATGATTCTTCTCAGGAACCTTGTTTCAAACACGAGATCTTTTGTGCTTGGGCGTTGGTCGGGTGCCAGGACTCACACCCATACAGGAGAAGGGCAAATACACGCATCAAACAGTTTAGGTACATTTCGTCTCGACAACAAACACCGTCGCTTTTCTTATCTTGGTCGTGTTCTTCAACTTTTCAATTTCTTTTTTTTTCTTTTTAAATATGGATACTTACCAATAGCAGTAATCAGACCATCAACATTGTCAGTATGAAGATTTATTTTAAAATTGCAATTTAATATTGTTTTTTTTTTCATAGAGCTGCCTTTTATTTTCGCTTTCACAAAACATATCGGAATACTCCGGTTTGTTTTGAATCAAAGTAAAATTTTCAATAAAGCTGAAAATTTTACTTTGATTTTGCGAGGCGATTTTATTTTAACTTTCCTGCGAATGAACTTGCGATAAAACCATCACGCATTCTCCAAAAAAAAACATTTCAATCCTTCTAAAATACATAATTGAACATTTAACAATGAATAAATTGAATAAAATGTTGATCCAAAGAGCTTTGCCTGATGGTGATCAATGATATAGCGAACTGGCTCTTATCATGATAATATACGTGATGTGATTATTTTGTATTTGTACACAGGTCAAATTTGTAACAAAAATATGGCATCCAAACATTTCGTCAGTTACCGGGGCTATATGTCTTGATATATTAAAAGATCAGTGGGCAGCCGCGATGACGTTAAGAACAGTTTTACTGTCTTTACAAGCTTTGCTGTCCGCCGCAGAACCAGACGATCCACAGGACGCCGTCGTAGCTAAACAATATAAAGAAAATTATGAAATGTTTCGATTGACGGCGAAGCAATGGACGCATATATACGCAAACGGCCCTTACAATAATAAAAGTTTTGAAGATAAAATTAAAGACTTAGTCGATATCGGAATTGAACAGAGTCAAGCCATCGTTGCTTTATCAACATGTGATTGGGATATTCAGAGAGCAACCGAGTTTATTTTCAGTTAATTTTCCTACTTATATTATATTCCTTTTTTCATTATACTGTTGGTTTAACATTGTCATGATTTAAGTATGAACTTGTACCCTGAGTGATTTCATTAGCTCATCACTGTTAATTTTAATCACAGTTATATTTTATTTTTAGAATAAAATTTTTATTTTCACAATAGGTACCTACAATAAAAATTTAATTACAATTTTTTGATTTTTTTTTTAAGCTGATATATTTACAATTATTGGCATTGAAAAAAATTAAATCACACACTGCAAATTTTTTTCTTTACTATTATTTTGTTTAAAAAAAAAATACTGAAAATTATCACAATAACATTTAAATAAAAAAAAACTCTATTTAACACATTGTACAGTTTTTTTTACGCTACATGTTTTGTAGATACACTCGCTACATCTTTAAACTATCCTATGATTGTGTAGCGTGTTTGTCTAAAACATGTCACTTAAAAGAAAACTGTGGAAAAATTATAAAAAGTGATTTACTTGAATGAAAAACATTAACAGTAATTATTTTTTACTTTTAGTTATTTTTTTTAAGATCATCACAGATTTGATTAAAATGAATTTGAAATAAAAGTTTTGATTATTTTTGTTTATAAAAACCTATTTGTCCAGAATTTGAATACCTATCGTAGGGTATTTGACTGTTATTAAGAAATAAAAAATTCTTTGATACATTAAAAATACACTGTCGATAATTCCTTATTTTGTTTCATTTATATACAACTTTCAATTGTATTGGTTTTTTTCTTTATTTGACGTTGAAGCAAAAAAGCAACTTTCATTTCCTCAGTTGTTAAATCGGAAATTCTATTATAATTATTTTGACAAAAGACCATACGACATACATAGTAATTGGAAGTATGCTCAAACTCAAAACATTAGTTAAAATAGCTTCGTAACCATAAATTATATGAATAATTATTGTTGAATCTTTAAATACATACTAATATATTGTTTTTAGTTAAATATGTATATTTTTTTATAATTTATAAATAAATTTTGATGAAAATAATCTCAATTTGCTTTTTTTTTCACACAATATAGCAGTGAATAATTCATATTGAATATATAACATTCTTCTCTTTTGATATTAACATTATTAAAATTTCGAAAAGGGTCGAAAAATCTTATAGTTGTTATTTGGCAAAAATGTGTGATACATAATCTAGTTTGTATTAATATAAATACAATATGTGTCTTTATGTGATTAAAAGTTATTTAATACTTAAAATATAAGACCCGAAAATTCTTTATACACATTTATACATACAATGTTAAATGTTAACGTCTTAGCTCATTCCTTTTACAATGTTGTTTAATTACCCATTGTCCCAACTCTGCTAAAACATTGTATTGTTAATAACTATGTAAAAATGCTGATTTTTTGTTTAAAATTTTTCTTTTTCATAGCAATCTTCTTTTCATAAATTGGGTTTACCTACTTATTTTGAGCAGTCTTAAGAAAATGTTAAATGTGTTTTTTATATTATGTATAAATAAAGATAGTATGGCAAATTAATTGTGTTTAATTTTTATGAAAATAAACATTAGGGATCACCCAACATCATAATATTATTATGATGAGCTTCTAAGAAAATATTGTCCATTATGACATGTGTCAATAGTTCTGTGAAACAAATTTTATGATTTATTCTAGCCTGGCTACAAACCACAATATACTATAGGGCAGTAAACTGGGCTTGTATTATATATTATATTACGATTATTTATTTATTTGTAACGCATGAACAGACAACAGTTATTATAAAGTACAATATATGGACGAAAACAATATACAGTCAACTGTCACCCAATTACTCATGCATCCTTGGAAGTCTTTACTTTTCGGCATTCACTAATATCCTTAATCAATCGTCCTCAATCACCATATAGAAATATAAAAGAGGAATAGGGAGTGGCGGGAAAGGAAAGGATGGGAGAAGGGACTGTCACATTATGTCTGAGTATGTATCGTCTTGAGTATCTGTAATGTAGTGGTCTTGAAAGCGGGGAGCGTCAGTCCAAAGATATCTACGTCCATCAGGAGTTGGTTGAATGAGGTCATGAGTCATAATACTGGTAAAATAATAAGTACATGGGTGTCAGCATAGGTGACGGGATTCAAAGTATTAGTTTCATCTAGTCTGAGACAGGAGTTTCAAGCTAAAATTTAACCCCACCGGGAATTAAACCTGGGAATTAATGATCATAGATCAGTGTAAGAATAGGGAGGTCGGTAACAATACATAGTTTGAATATTTTTAGGTTTGTACTTTGAGATTGTGGATTGGCATAGATTTTGAAGAAGTAGGTAAATCAATAAACTGCTCCAGGAAATGTCAAACCCAAGGGATCCAATAATCAAGAATAAGTTTTGAAAACGAAAGATGATCAAAACTGGAATTAGAATATACCCCCTTCTGTATGCAGTGTCAAACCACTAGGCTACCAACAACATCATATGTAGAATATGTTAACAGTTCCTAAAGGCCTACTTATGCCCCTACCACACGCTCCGTCTTACCTGTGGTCAAGGGCGGATCCAGCCTTGGCACCAGGGGGGGGTCACAAAGTAAAAAAAAGGTCATCTTAAAAATTTGGTATCTGGAAATTGCACTTTTCCTAAAAAAAAAAAAAAGAAAAAAGGTCATTTTCAAAATTTGGTATCTGGAAACTACACTTTTCCTAAAAAAAAAAAAGGTCATTTCCTAAATTTGTTATATGGTACTTTTTGCTCCAGGGGGGGGTCATGGCCCACATGAAATTATAATTATGCTAGCAAAATAAAGATTTTATTAATAAATATCACTGCCCTACTTGAGATTACATAGCCTAGGGGGGGGGGTCATGACCCCCCTGACCCCCCCTGGATCCGCCGTTGCCTGTGGTCTTGCCTGCGCAGGCAAGACGACAGGTAAGACGGAACACGGACACTGCTACCACACGACACAGGTAAGACGGACGCAAGCCTCATTTCCTCCTCGCAACCGTGCAGCGAGGACAACACTTTCTTTTGCAAACCGTTGGCGTCGAAATAATGTTTCCAAAGTATTTTTTTTTCTGCTGTGTTTTTATATCTATATATTATGTAGAAAAAGGCGTAAACGAACAATGTGGAAAAAAATGGTTCTTTTATAGTACATATTTCGAAATGATAAATGTAAATATCGATGTAAAAATATCAACATACTTTTTAAATAATTGATACAAATCGTGGATATTTTTTATTATGGAAATATCGATCTTCTATATTTATTTCTGAATATCTTAATAGGTAATTGCACTTTTGGGTATAAATATAATCATATTTTTTAGTCTACATGCATCGATAATTTGTGAAAATATCGATAGATATATTTTTTTCCTATTGATCATCCATAGGTTATTTTTATCTCAAATTCAGTGACAAGATATGCCATTAAAATATATAAAACAAAAATAATAAAATATTTTCTATAATATATCTTTCGCTTTCAACTCCTTTCTCAATTTCTCATATGCAGTATTCTGTCAATAGTACTTAGATTTGATTATATATAGATCAGGTAGATATTTTTTAAATTAAATAATTCCATAGCATATTCGCGATTATAATAACGCAGGTCTGCCATTTCCGAATGTTCAACGTCGACTGATCAATTGCGGCAGTACTGCGGCTGGCGTGGCATGTCAAGTAAGACGGAACTCCCAACCACACGCTCCGTCTTACCTGACATGCCAGGCTTGCGCAGGTAAAATTTCAAACAAGACGAAAAGCCGTCAAGCCGCGCCACCGAGTTTGTGCTGTGTACAGTTTTACCAACCACACGCTCCGTCTTACCTGACAAGCCAGGCTTGCGCAGGCAAGACCACAGGTAAGACGGAGCGTGTGGTAGGGGCATTAGTGTGACACCAAATGAACATTGAGCAGAATCTAGAAACTGAGCATACTTTTCTTTCACGGTTGATATTGGACACCATTGAAACAACAAGCATGAAATAATTAATTGGCGATGACAGATTAAGCGCATTGTTATTTCCTTTGTGACCATATGGTCACAAATGCTAAAAAAATATACTCTATTTTACAACTCTGGCTTGATATTTGTTTGGTATAAAATATCCTTATAAGATGGTCAAGAAAGGACATCTTTAATGTAAAAGGTGAGATTGGATTAGAGTTCTCATGATTCATTATCTTCTGATGTTATAAAAGAGAAATGCAATCATGGTTTCACTGATTTTAAACTCAGGCCCATGAGCACAGATGATTAGAGCATCAATCAGAACAGGCGAGTCACACGGGCTTGCGACCATGTATGCGGGTTTAAGGGGCCCCTTTATGACTTAAGTCACACTCACCACTCACCCACCAATCTCCGACTGATCCTCCACTCCTCTGCGCAACCAAATCCAATAAGATGCGGACAATGCAGTTTTTGATATCCTATCTAGAAATTCTTTTATTTTAGTTCTAGGAAGACCTAAATCTTTAAGATAACAATATAAAGATTTTGCGGGTAGTCCTCTCGCTCCCACCTCTACAGCATATATATTTGTACTAAAGCCATTTTGAACTGTTTTATCTACTAGTTCTTTGTATTTGTTTAGTTTGTATTGGTGGTCATTTGGGATATTTGTGTCCCATGGGACAGTTAGCTCCACATAAATAACTCTTTTTAATGAAATTGAGTATATAATTAAATCAGGCCTAAGAGATGAGATGCAGATTTCTTTTGGAAGAGCATAATTTCATTTCTTGTATCCATTAGGATAATCCAATTGTTTGATTTTTTTATTATTGATATTGGTTTTTTGTAGGCCTGGCTTTTTGTCCTGGTTTTATAAATGTTATAGTTGATTTTATTGTGGTTATTCCTTTGATACTTCTTGCCAGGCTGGAAGCTTCTCTCACAATTTCTAGTATTTTATCATGTCTGTATGAGTATTTTCCCTCTTGTAAAGCTGCTTTACAGATATAATATTGTTCACAACTTTCCGGAAGTAATTAGATAAAAAAATTGCACATTTTTAATGCACGTACAATCCCTGCTGAAGTATGGCATTTTTTGCATGTTAGGTTGGAGGATTTGGATACTTAGTGGTGAATTTTACTAATGTAAAGTTATCTAACTAAGCCAGAACTCAAAACAGGTGGGATGATGAGAATGATAAATTAATTCAATGGGATTTCGACATGGTGTGGGAGGAGGTCATAAACGTTGCGCAATGAAGAGCTCTTGTTGCCTCGTGGCGTAAAGGGAGTTTGGATTGGATCTGATTGTTAAATGGAACTTAATCAATGGAATTTTTACATTTATAGAGTAAATTATTGCTGATTTTTTGAAAAACAATCTTGTACAATACAGTATTTTAGAGTTGATAATTGTAAATGATTCCTCTTTAATCCAAAAACCTATGATGAATTTTCTATTATCTTGGAAATACAACAATAAAAATCAACTTCTTTTCAATATATTATCTCATATAAATCTAAAACAAAAAAAATGAGGGGAGTTCATCAGTGAATATCTTCATCTTGACATTTTTTCTAGAAAAAAAATGCTGTTTGTAACACCATAGGATGAAACACATTTGGTCCATGTAGGTGGTTGAATTTATTGAAATGCCAAAATTTCCATCATGGGGCTTTCAACATAATATGTCATAAGCCCCTTGCCCCTGGCAGAGCTCAAACCTGCATACCAAGAAGTTCCAAGCAAAGACGCTAGCCACTTCTAATAGCTGGTTCTATAGTATAATAAAGCTTATTAATTCCCATGGTAGGGTTCATACCCCTGAGAATTTTTCTTTAAGATTTTATTAACAAACCTTTAAAAGCTATACACATGCCCAGTTTACCATGGTATTCTTACTTAATGTGAGCAGGGAAACTAATCTTCTCATATGATATTCAGCAACAGACATCTCATAGACAAAATCCAGAACTTATAGGTCGACAACTGTAAAATAACATCCCATTCACTAAAAATGCATTGGGGACTAGTGGTAACAGGGGGGTAGCGGACAGCGCTAGGACGAATCATGTGCAGGCATTTCTGTTTCCAACTGCCTTTGCAACGAGAAGGACGACTGATTTGGTGCCTAACGCTTTATTGTATTGTATTATTATAAAGATGTCTGCTAACAAGCAAATTGAGTACCGACTTAAAGTTCAAACGATTGAATAGTATTGAAAATTTTATCCTTATACATGTTATGCAATATAATTATTAAGGAACTCAAACAAAAAGTAACAGTGGTTACATCTACATTTTAAAAAAAATATCGTAAAAAAATAAATACGATTACGATTTTCCCCTTTAATATTAGGTATACAGATTTAATTATTTTTTCTCTACACTGACGTGATAAAAAATATATAATAAACAGAAAGCAATCAAAGCATACAACGAAAATGATTATTGGAAAAGATTCCATAAGACAATTTTTACAATCTTCAACCAATTCAGAAAACTTAAGTACCTACCTACAAAACGAACTCTTCAAATGTTATATCAACAGTTGTCAACCTCATCCCTTTTTATATAGCAGCATCATAACAACAAATAAATAGAAAGCATACCTATTATAGAGAATATTATATTCAGTCCAGGAAAGGAATGTTAAATTGCTCGAAAGCAAGTTAGCCAGCTATTTCGATAAAATCAAAAACATTCTCTATAAAATAGGCCAAGCTGATCAATACGATTGTGTGGTGTATATGGAAGAAGCAGAACAATTAAAGAAATTATACACTGCAACTGTGGATAAATATCAGAATGTTAAACTTGAGTTTGACGACTCATATGTTCCAATATTTGACAATAATGAGTTTGATGAAATTTATTACTTGGTTAAATGTTTTTATGGGAAAAGTAAAGCTACCAGTATCACCCAAGTAGAGAAATCGCCAAATCAGACAGGTCAGCCAAAACTTCCTCCACTAAAATTACCTACGTTTAGTGGAGAAATGTGCGAATGGGTTTTGTTCTATGAGACGTTCTCAAGATTAATCCACGATAATCTCATAGGGCAACTCTCCGGAAAAGCACTAAAAACAGTTGAGGGAATCCCTCAAAGAGAATATAATATCTTACGGATAAGAGACGCAACTCCATAGATGAAAAAAAATCTGGAAAATGTACTGAATGGTTTGTTTAGCCAACATTGAAACAAAATTTTTATTATGGTGATGTTGCCTTTCTGGTACTTGACAGCTCGGTGACAGCGGGCAGTCATGGTCATACCCAAGCAATTTTAAATTTCTCATAAGTCATTGGTTAAAAAAAAAGTATTTAATTTAATGATAGCTTTATTGCAGTTTTACGAAAATTTACACAAGAGTATCTATACACCTACTAGATATTTATAACACTTTTGACAAAAGTTTTAATACATAATATTTGTTGTACACATATTTTTAATACATAATATTTGAAATTTTTAAAAAAAGTGATAAAAAAAATCATCACAAAAGTCAAAAAAATAAACATCACAATTGGTATTTTTCTCATCACTTTTATGACAAATGACACACCTTTTGTGCATTATGATTATCTTTGAATATCAACAAAATGACCTCAATACTCAATCCGTAGGTTTTGTATTCTTTTCGAAAATAATACAATAACACAACAGACCGCTAAAAATGGCGTTAAGATTTCAGTTTAGTTTGATGTTTTTCAAACATAAACAGTCGCGTCGCAACAACAAGTTTGCAATTCATGATATTAATTTTTGTTTTTCAATGTTGGTACCTAAAACCAGTCGCCATCCATACAAAAAGTGATTTGTATGACGGTTTCGACCCACTGGAATCCCTTCAACTCAAGACAACTACACTGTAATTTGGAACATTTTAGTGAACAAATATGAAGATAACCAAGTAATGGCAACATATTACGTTGACCAATAATAATTACTTACACTAAACCAAATCAATAATTCTAATGACTTAGAATGTTTTATGGATAAATTGTGTCACCACTGTGCCTGTTAAAGGTACAGTGGTACAGTATACCTACATATGAATAAATAAATAAATATTCAATTAAGGTGCATTTATACCAAACGAACAAATACCCAAAGCTTGAAAATAGAGTATATTTTCCTAATCGTTGATATGGACACCAAGAAAATAACAACCAGAGCTTGAAAATAGAGTATATTTTCCTAATGGTTGATACTGGACACACATGAATGTTCTTTCTGGTTATTATTCCCTTCGTGACCATATCAACGATTAGGAAAATATACTCTATTTTCAAGCTCTGGGTCTTTGTTTGTTTGGTATAAATCCACTTTTAGAAATCTTACAAACCTACTATTTTTTTAAATTAACCCCAACCCATTTTTGTTTCGAAGATGGTGTCTAATTGAGATAAGCATAATAAAACTTCTTAGAATTTACCTGTACCTGTAAGTACACATTATTACAAGTATCTCAGCTAAAATGCTATACCTGGATTAGCCCATCTCCGGCTACCTTTGCTTCGTCCCCCTAATACCACACCTACAGATTTTAGTGTATGGAATGGTATTTTTATAGTTGCCGACCAATAGTAGTGCAACTTTCCTCCATTAAAGGGCAAGTTAGTAGGTTAATAAGTATGTTGAGGCAATAGAGGGTAGATGTTGACTACTTGTGTGGGCAAAAATAAAGATAACAAGTTACATAACCAAATTTATTTATTTTCAAAATAGGTGAATAACTAAAACTAGAAAATTCTTCTTCATGACTATTATTCATACATCATTATAACACAAATATAAAAAATAATATGTCATTGTAAAATACTTCGATTTTTATTAATATATTCCTTCATTGAATAAAACCAGGGTTTGATAGTAGTATTATTCAAAACATCATTGAACGCTTCCGATCCTTCGATACAATTAAACAAACCATAGACGGCAAGATCCGAGAGGTCGGGGGATACCCCGCCCATAAATTGGCCTGAAGATTTGGACACTTCCTTACTCCATATTGCACAGGCATCGTACAATGGTTTGCGAACGTCATCTTCATATTTGTATCTAGAAAAAAACATTTTGTAAGCATTATTGATTTACGCAAAATTCTTAGATTAGGATATAAGGGTGTTTTTACAACAAAACGAAGATAGAATCAAAGCTGGAAATAGAGTATATTTTCTAGTTCATTGATATGGACACCAAGGAACAACAGTAAGAAAGAACTAAAACTCTGGCGTGCATAACCTGTCATTGCCCAACCTGTCATTGCCCATTAATCAGTTCTTGCTTGTTGTTGTGTCCATGGTGTCCAATATCAACGATAAAAGAAAGTTTACTCTATTATAAGTATAGTATACTCTATCAGTTTTATGTTCGTTTGCTGTAAACTCACACTTATAAGCTATCAATTATTTTATGTAAAACATTATAATCCAATGTTTAACCGCAATTTTGCATCCGTTCTACCACAGTTCAACTATGACAGGTTATAATCATGAAAGATCAAAAAATTATTTAAAAAAAATAATAGAAAAATTTATGGAATTCGATAAGACATAGGTATAAAAAGTCTAAATCAAGGACCTCTTTTAAAAGCTACTTAATGACTAAAACCGAAAACAATTTGCTAAGGAGCTACAAAAAACGAGAAAAACTACTCATCATGGTAAGAATTTTAACAGGTCATTGTGGGTTAAATAAGCACACGATGTCCCTGAAGATTCAAACTGCAGACATGGGTCGGGTGTGTGAGGAGGCCTTATCAACACCACTCCACATTCTGTGCGAGTGCATACAATGATGTACAAACGTCAATACCACCTGGGGGAACTCATACTACATCCAGAAGATATCCCAAACATCGCCACAAAAACCATTGTCCAGTTTTAGTTGGACACGGTGTTATTGGGGGCAAAGTTCACGACTAAATTAAAAAAAAAAACGAAAATCATAAATATTTTATTCTCAAATTTGTAGTAAAATATCAATGTTTAAGTTTCCAAAATTAACCAACTCGTGAACATGCATTTCTTGATGGATATATTTGAAAATAATGTTCAAATAAAACAATGTTTAACTTATCCACAAATTTTTATTTTCCCGTGACCATGTAGGACGTGTACCTACGAAACTAGTCGGGAAAATAAAAATTTGTGGATAAGTTAAACATTGTTTTATTTGAACATTATGTTTAAGTTTCCGTTTGATGTCATAACATTTATTTATTTACTCAGAGAAATAAACTTTTTGGCTTTCAAATGAGATTAATTATAAAAAAACAGGCTGCTTACTTGAGGAGAAAATAAATGAAAACACAAAGTATGAATTTATCAATTTCAAAAAATTGCATTTTTATGTGGTTAATACTAACTTTTTCTTTAAGAACTTTCCAAGCATCCACATAGTGTAGGTCCCACCATTAACCATAAGCCAACTTTGAAAACTTCCAAAAATGTCCTTCCACTCTCCTACATCTTCAAAGAATTTCAATGTTTTATTTGACTCCTGGACGGTCCTATATATATTTGGGCATATGGTATGAATCAAAACATCGTCAGTCCATTTTCTCCATTTACGCTCTCTTCTGAAAAAAAAATGTAAACACTTGTCATTAAGTCAGTAAACACTTGTCCTGTGTAGTCCTTGCTATGAATATCAATTGCAAATTTGTAATTTATAAAAATATTTAGAATGTTAAAAAATTATATCTGAAAGCTCGAAAAAATACTATAAAAAATCAGCGTACCAATATTTTTTATGTCAATGGTTGTCAGGTGAACAATAACTTTGTTGTTATAGAATTTTTCATAGGCGTTGGCGTTGCAGGAAATTTAATATTACATTTTATATTACTTCTTATGCATTTTTCAACTTTTTAATGGTTATTCTGTTATCCGGAGCGGAGAAGAATCTGTTCAGCCTATCTCGAGTTATAAGTGTTCACACTAACACGACTTTCTTTTATATTATAGATATTACATACTTACAGGATTTTTCATACAGAAACCAGTAAATTTTTACGAATATGTAACAACTATTGACTTTTAACAATTCATAACTGATGTTCGATTAAATGGAACAAACCACTACGGGCTTACGACCGTCTTCTACTGTTATTTCAAAGGCTGGCTTAGTGTGATCACTTTATGTTAACAACGTTCGCCATTATGTGGTAATGTTTAAGTCTTCGAAACTCCTAATCATGAGAATTCTCATGTATACAACAAGTAGATATTTAATAATTAATGAGATATAGAGATAAAAGTTGGAAATTATTGAGAACGAGAGCAACCAAATTTAAAGACTGCAACTGCTGTCATGTATTTGGCACCAGGATGTGAATATATCCATTTTTGTTAATGTCTCGTCTTTATTGCCTATTGGCTTTGTTGGTGCACAAAGTTCTAATTATCTCTAGATTCTAGTGACCATTTTTCAGGACTAGATCTTAAAGAATATGTAACATCTAATGACTCTAACAATTCATTACTAATGTTCGATTTTTAAATGGAACAAACCATTACGGTAAATTTTTAAACAGTTCATTGAATTTCTTTCTAAATCTATTTTTAGTTCTTAATCATGAGAAGTCTCATTAAGCTTTTTGAAATTCTGAAACATCGTGCGATCTATGTCTGGTGTATGAAAATTTGGGTGGAGGTTTCTTTTGAGACATTTCTTTTGGTACCATATATTTAATATAATATGTACTTAAATGCAAAAAAAAGAAAAGAAAAAAAAAGAAATAAGAAAAAAAATGTATACCCTTCATTATGCTGACAAAATATAATTAATTGTGTGAATATTTAGTTTTAGAAAGTCCATCTCGTCGCTCAAGCATTAAGTTGCTTTAGACGAGATGGACTACACAATATTGTAAAATAGCTGTAAGAGATTTTGTGTAACAAATAATTGTATAAAATAATATATTGAGAATAATAAATAAATATAAAAAAAAATGTAATTTTTGTAACAAAGGTTGAATTTTTACTCATACAAACCGTCCATATTATCATGTATCTGGTTTATTAACATAGCTTATTTTAAATATGAAGCAAACAAAACTTAATTAGACTTACTCTATTCCTTCTTTGGTAAACTCTTTAGATTCCTTGAACATCAAGAAGTATTTGTTCAATATTTCGTCTCTTTTTTTACCCTCCTCGTCGACATACGAATATATGGGATAGAAATTCATTATGTCGCTAATGCTCTGATTTTTGTCTAACATGTATGTGGAAATAATTGATATGATTGCCGAACTGTCTGTGAGTTGCTGAAAATGTAAAATAAATTAATAAATTGATCATTAAAAAAAAAAACACAGAAATATACTTTTGGATGTATTTCTCTGTTTGTGATGTGAATGATGAAGTTTGTCAATAAGAACCACTTTAAATTATCTGAGAACCGACTTTTTGATGAAACTCAAGAGTTCAAAGAGTGCGAGCGCACTCTTGTACTATGCCTAAAATACGTATTATTATTTTTTATATATTCTTGACAATTTGTTTATAATTAATTTTTGGTAAATGTTGGAAAGTTACATAGACATTTTTTGCTTATTTGAATGTATAATTTTTTTATATAATTTATTAAATTAACAATTTAAAAACCAATTAAAAATTCACTTCTGTGTTTTTCATGTATGAATATTAAACTAAATATTTTAAGGGTGACAAGACGCCAACGTAGAACGTGGATTATTAATTAAACGAAGATGCCAGAAATCTGCTGAAAGAAAGAAAAAGTCAACGAAGAGTGGCCAGTATTTTAGAAATAGCTGAATCCACTTGACTTTTAATAAATTGTAATATTTTAACTACTTATTTTAATTAGCTGTACCTATGAATACTTCAATAAAGTTTGTTTTGATAATAAAACAGATTCTTTATTTATTTTTTCATGAATTACATCATATTGAACTGATAACACATGCGCACTCTTGTACACTTTCGTGCGCACTCTTGCACACACCTATGGTTTGAGGGTGTTTTTGTTTTAATTATTTTTTGTATTAAATACTTCCTTGGGATATTCTTCTGTGAACATCTAAGAGACAACATACCAAACTACTTAAATATATTATTAAGCTGGTAATTTTTCTAAAATTATCTGTAAAAAATCAATTCATGTCTTAAGTGCGCACTCTTGTACCGACCTACCCTATATGAAGGTGAATAATCACATTCTTTCTTACAAAGGGAGTGAAGCAAGGGTTCATCATGTCACCCAGGTTGTTCAGTTTAGGATGCTGATGATGTGCTAAAGGAAATGGGTTAAAGGATAAAAATATTGGAGGTTGAATGATATGGAATAATGTACAGTTATGTATGAGGGTGATTTAGTGATTATGTCTGAGTGTGAAAATGATTTGCAAGAGCTTGAGTTGACTGCGATAGAAAATTGTGCAAAAAACTGTTCTAAAATGAATTAAAAAAAAACAAAGGTGTTTATCTTTGATAGGAATTAATCAAGAAGGAATTATAAAATAACTGTATGACTCCAGCAACTGAACAAGTATGTTTATTTAGGAATTATGTTTAGTAGGGATGGAAATTGTGAAAAAGAAATCGTACATAGGAAAGTGGCTAGCAGCAGGGTGGACAGTGCACTAAGACCTAATTTCAGAAACAACTATGATTATTGAATCGAATTTGTAATAAATAGAGCCAGCTTAGAATCTGCGCTCACCCAAAGTGATCACAAATACACTTTTTTACAGTAGCTACATAAAGCTTGTGTCCTGAAAGAGGAACATGGTCGGCACCTGGCATCGAACCCACGGCAACAATATGTAAACCGGCGTCGTAACCGCCAGGCTACTAGCCACTTTGAAATTACAGGCCACAAGGGCTAAATGAGAAATTGATTAACTAAAACATTATAAAAAAAGTAAATAAATAATTACCACATAGCCATCCTTAGTTTTGACTAAAACCATTGGAACCTTTTTACTATCCGACCACTTCACGGCTTTCCTGGATAAAGAATCAACTTCCACAACTGAATAAGCTATTCCATTTGCATTGAGAAATGCTCTTACTTTGCTACAAAATGGACAAGATTGATATTGGAATAGAATTATACCGAGATCACTATCTCTGCCCAAATTTTTTATCTGAAAGATGGTAAAAATAAATAAATAAACATGTACATACTTAAAATAATATAATGAGTGACAGCTGAAGACACATTCAAAGAGCGTACACAGCAATACTTTTTATATTGAACTAGCTTTCTTGACAAACGTAGTGTTGTGCTAACTATGAATATTGTATGAATTTTTAATGCATATGGTAAAGACCTGGCTATCACAAATTCAATGGAAGGTCTTTTAGCCAATTGGCTGCGTCAGAAGTGACCCCGTGGATTTCAGTCAGACCGTGCTGGAAACCGAAAATTGGACACTCAACTATGTGGTCCATAGTTTGGCGGATAAAAAGATAAACACCTTTGTTTTTTTTTTTTAATTCATTTTGGAACCGTTTTTTTGCACAATTTTCTATCGAAGTCAACTCAAGCTCTTGCAAATCATAGTATTGTATGAATTAATATTTTATCACTGAACTTACAGTTTAGTGATAAATTAATTCATACAATACAACTCCCTTTGTGACGCCACTTAGGGGCATAAGAGGCCTCAATTAAACAATATAATTCATACTACTTGTGCATCTGTTTTGAACTATGTTTACAGGCCACATTCTGTCAATTCCAAATTAATTAATCAATTCATTTAATTTGATTATTATCACAATTTGTTCGTATTGCAATTTTCTTTTTGTATGTCTTACATAAAGTTTTTTTTTATTTTTTAATAATTTTTTGTTTGTTTTTATTTTTGTGACTTTGTTGTGGGTTTTAAGCTTTAAATAGGTATCGACTTCCAGTATTGTTATTTGAATTATTTTATGAATGGATTGTATCAGCTTACAATTGGTGTGAAAATTATTTATATGTCGTGATTGGAAATCTCATTTCTTTTATGTTATTAAATTTTTTTATGACTTAAGTAGGTATTATTGTTTAAAATGTATCTGTATGATCATCTGTATTATTTAGTGATATTTTTTTGATGCGATGAATTTGGAATAATTTTGTGTTTAAAGGAGAAAGCCGTTAATATTATGTAAATAAATAAATAAAAATTCCACCAACTATCAACATTTTTAGGTTATTTTATTAAGCTAAGGAAATTAGTTGTTAATGCATCTAGCTTTGATTAAATTTACTTTTTTTTTATTTAAAGCAATTAATAATGCAACAATAATGTTATGTAACTGATTTATTTATTTATTAAAATATACAAACAAAAAATGAACTTACAGTTTTTGTTATTTTGACATCTGGTAAAGTTTTCAATACGGTGTGCTTGATTTCATTTTGTGTTTTAGAAGTTTTCTTTCTCTGATTTATGTCGTAATGAGAATACAATGAATATACTACACCAACCCCTGCCCCTAAAGTGGCACCTTTTAACAATATACTGGACGATTTAGCAGCACCGGCTGTTTTTGTTGAATAAAACACTGAATTCGCAGCACCGAATATACTGGACGATTTTCTTATCGGTAACAATATAATAGTTCTGGAAAACATTATTACGCTATCGAATCATAAAGGTTTGTCAATTAATAATTTTACCACCTCCAAATTATTATTATTCAGTATATTATCAACGTAAACTGAAAAGTGACACTGTTCTAGAAACTTTGAAACGCTTTGACAGTTCTGTGACAATTGAATGTTGACATTTTTTGCGATATTGCCATAATATTGATAAAATATTCATGTTGCCAAATAACAAAAAAACGATTTTTATAGGTATTAATAATTTCAGTACCTATTATGATTTAAAGTTGTCAGATGGAATAATAAACGTCTCCCAACTAGTTATCTGTTGTTATTATTCTCAAGCACAGACATTGTTCTTTACATTCGACGATGAAAATTATTTATTTTTATTTGTTATTTCAAGAATTATTGAATTTGAACACGTAGGTAGGTACTTTTTTCAAGGAGATTGTTATGATCTTTGAATCTTTGAGAATAGGATCAAGAATGTAATTTAATTTTTTATTTTTATTGAGGCCTTTCACCCGAATTCTAGTGATTTGGCAGAATGTAATATTTTAGATAAAGTTATACAGTAGGTATCTGGTGAGTGACGCTCTGACATGGAAGCACAGCTATAGAGTAGATATGATGGAGAAAACGGCTAAAGGTTGCCAATATAACGCTCCTTCGTTATTCCAGAAACTTTTTAGACTAAAAACAATAAAAATTTTGTTTTTGCTCATGCTAACATATGCCTTCAGTTTTCATGAGCACACACGCATGGGCTTTTAAGAATTTCGTGTGAATTTAGGTAATTATGTAAGTAGTATATTTTTTTTTCATTCATTGCGCAATACGCAAGTCAGTAACCTGAGTTGGGTCTGTATAGGCAGATGCGGATCGAATCGATCCGGGCGATTGGGATGATTCAGCTCAGTTTATTAATATAAAGAGGTAGGTATATGGGCCGGTAAAACTCATTGATAGGTCCGAAAGTTTGACAAAACATGAAAAACTAGGAACATTTTGAGATTATTTTTTTAATGTATTGTTGAATTAGATTTTTAGAAATGTACCTAATATTTTGTAACGTATTCCTAAAAAACGTTGTTTTTTTATTTGGTTCAAATCAGTCGATATTCTCCGGTTGCGCATAAGCAACAAAATATTGAAAATGCAAATATTAAGCTTTTTGTATTGACGAAAAGACCGTGGCTTCTATCTAACTCTAGGCCATAGAGCCAACCGATAAGCTTTGTTCATTGCATGGATAAACACATACATATTAGGTATTATTTCGAAAGTAAATTTGTGTTCACTCAAAAGCTGGATACACACGTAACGATTTATCTTTAAGATTTGACCGATAATCGCTCATTTTTTTCAAATCTTAGCGGAGAAAACAATTGAAAAATGAGCGATAATCGTTCAAACCGAAAAGATAAATCGTTACGTGTGTATGCAACTATTGAACCCAGATTCATTTAAAGATTTTTTTAGGTACTAATTTACAAACTGACCGTACAAACTGACGACCCGATTTGTTATTCAAATATTTTTTTAAATGAATCTGGGCTCACCCAAAGTGAATACACAATATATGTACATACCTACACCTTTGATATCTTTCTCACGAGGAAGACGGTCGGAACCGGGGATCGAACCCACGATCTTCAGATAAAAAGTCGGCGACTGGGCAGCTATATAGGCTACCAACCACATCAAATAGGTACATAATGTGAAAATTTTCTGCAGCTTACCATACTCTGTAGGTGAAAAATGCCAAGCTTTGATTCGGAGGCCAAGGCTCTTGCGTTAAGTTGGAACGTGAATTTGAGAATACCAGTCATATTATTTGTATCGCTACTTATGAACTTTTCCTTCAGCCACTTATTGGTTTGTATATTTTATTTTATTATTAACTTTGATTTTTAGCTTTTTATTTACTTTTTATTCTTCCTAGAGTGCCCAGTCAGGCCCCCTCCTAGGTTGGGTATCACTTGAGCAAAGACCTCTCAGTCCCTAACTGCATGAATCAGTTCCCCGACGGTTTGGATTGCACTCCACGTTCTTATGTTGCGGAGCTGTCTTCTACCTACACCACGACACCCAGGGGGAAGAAGAAAGGTGGGAGGACCAAGGCTTAGATGGGAGGGTGAAGTTGGCAAGGATGCGGAGTAGTCGCTCCAGGTAGCCAGCTGGAAAATAACATCGGAGGATAGAACATGTTGGAGGAGGCCATGCAAGGCCCGATTTGGGTTGTAGCGCCATTGAAGAAGAGAATATCATTGATAACACCGCAGAATGTTACGTTTTCCATGGACCGATATGGTCACTAACACGGAGGTGTTGCGAAGAGCTGGATTTGAGAGAGAATCGTTAAACAGCATCAAGAGAAGGAAAATGTCTTATCTGGGACACATACTTCGTTAAACCAAATTAAAACTGCTTCACCTGATAATGATAGAGAAAATATATGGAAGTCGAGTTGTGGGTAGACATCAGTACATTCACATTTTCCGGGTGAAAAAACTCTTCCGGTTAGCCCTGGAATGATAAGTCTACGCCATAGTGGTGGCCGACGTCGGGGGCGCCTGATGACATGGCACAGGAAGAAGAACAATTAGATAACAAAATAAATGTGCTATCTGTAAATGGGTCAGGTTTTTATAGAGGTCGATCAGGGCTCGAAATTCGACCATAACTAATTTCAATTATAAGTTTGAACATTATTGAGGTTCCATTGTCAAAGGCTGACCGAACGCTATTTCACAATTTTCTTTCAAAATCAATGACATGGAAACGTCAAACTAGAAATGTTGATAATATGTATAAAGTTTTTTCTATTATTATTAAAAGGCAACAAATATCAATATATTCTCAATTTGACCACAGAAAAACAAAAGAATATACGCGTCTGTGTCAATATCAAATACATCGAAGTGTGTGTGAGTATCAAATACATAACCATGCATACAGTAGAATATGTTTGTAATGTTTTTTTCATTGATTCAATATATTTTTTATGGAAAATTAAAAAAAAATTATCACTCGCCTATCCTTCTCTATATTATAAATTATAAAGGTGCGAACAAACATAGGTACTTCTCCGTCCGCGCATTTTTTTTAAAAAGTGGCGTATAATTTTTGCTTTACGTATTAATTTATATATTTTCATGTTTTACATTTAAAAACAACCTGTAGACGTCTGCCAAAGAAATAAAATAGCAAAACGAAAGTCCAAAGGCAAAAAAAGTTAACGAAGTCTTATAATATTATTTATAATGTCAGATGATTTGCGCGCGCAGTCTTGAGTGCACCGAAGTAACTCGTAGAAGGCAGTTAGAATTCAAATAAAAATAAAACCGTAGGTACTACCTACCCTATTATGTACCCTGCTACGGACGGACCGTAGACTGTCTGGAACTCTACGACAGTCGGCAGTGGTTCGTTCGGCGCGCTACAGGTACGTCGCGTTTATCACACTTATAATAAAAATAAAAGCTGCTCTTGACAGAAAATTAAAAACAAAACAATATTATTATATCGCGATTTCATTTTACATACTTACTTGTGCACAGCGAAACTTTCTTTTTTATTCGAAATTCGAAAAGTTTTACCAAATTACGCGATCTTTTATTATTTATAATTTGAAAAAAATATTTACATTCCACTTAATTTACTTTTTTTTAACTTTTGTTCTTTTTTCAAAAAACGTGTTAATTTTTTATTTAAATTTATTAATCGAACGCTCGTGAAAGAAAGTTATACGAAAGAATTACGTAGGTATTTTTACATGCGATAAAAATTAGGCTCGACCTGTTTTTGTACATATTATTTTTGAATACTTAATTACTTTTTATACAAAAAACTTTGTTTATGATTACTTTATACAGTTTTAATATTGTAAGCAAAGCGAATAAACTGTTCGTTATTACTTTTATCGGTCAAGCATGAAGTTAATTTTCTTTATTATTATTTTTTGTTCTTTTGACTTTTTTTAACTCTTTGAAACATTATTAATTTGATATCGTGTCAGTTAATCCATATACCTGGTTTGGTAAGATATTTTTTTATTGATTGTATTTCTTTGACTCTCGTAGTTTATATTCATAAAATATAAATTTACTAGGTATAAATTCCTAGGTGTTTAAGTACTGAGGGGGGTCTAGGGATCGAATCCCGGTGCCGACCATTAATTACCTTTACTTAGTGTCAAAAGTGTATTTTGTTTCACTTTAAGTGGTCCCAGATGCATTTAAACTAAAAAGTGGTTTTACAACTGTTTTACCGTTAACGAATTTCATAATATTATAGCTTGTCAATGAGGCAACAGTTTTGAAACCTTTATTATAAAACTGCTTTAATAGGTATTTTTTCAGAAAGAGGTCTATGCAGGGGAAATCTCAACTATATCTAATATATATATATATATATATATAAACAAAATAGTATAATCAAAAATCTGCGTACCAATGACGTTTAGACACTCAATGGTCATGTAAATAAAAAAATATGTTGTTATGGAATTTTTCACAGGTAGCGTAGTTGTCAGTAAAACCGTTCCATACTAAGTTTAATATTATATTTATATAATATTAATAAAACATCGAAAAGGGATAGAAAATAGTATATATTTTCTATCCCTTTTCGATGTTTTATTAGTTATTCTGTTATCCGGAGCGGAGAAGAATCCAATTAACCAAGCATCATAAAAATTTGATCAGCCAATCTCGAGTTACAAGTGTTTGCACTAATCCGACTTTCTTTTACATTGGAGATTACATGTCATGGTTTTTGTTACCGTAAACTTCCGAAAAGGCTCGACCGATTTTTATGAATTTTTTATGTAGATAGGTAGGTACATTGAGTGGGTATTTGAAAACGTCGCACAATTTCATACCGCTTTGGAATTAGGATTTATTTCCTGTCAACATGTAGGTACCTACTTTAGTATGATATTAATTAAGCTTGCATAAATTTTATCATATTTTGGTAGGTTAACAAATAATAATGTCTGAAAATCATTTCATACGATTGGCATGGAGTGCTTCACATAAAAAGAAAGAACATTAAGTAGGTCTGCCGGATGTAAAATAATGAAAGCGCGAAATAGACAGTGCAAGCTTCAAGTGAAGTCTCACTAAGCGTAGTTTAGATTCCGCAGTAAACAAGACGCCTACTGTACCCCTATTCTGTGAGTAGCAAGTGTAGGGTAGTCACTTGAAAAAAAGTATGACTATTAGGCGATACATTTTGTATGAAAAACATCTATACGTATCGAATGCGAGAATCGCATATAGACGTTTTTCGTACAAAATGTATCTCCTAATAGTCACTTTTTTTTCAAGTGACTACCCTACACTTGCTACAGAACAGGGGTCCTGAATTAAATGCACAAAAAAAAATATAAAAAGGTTAAATTGAAAAACTTTGCAATTTTAGTTAAAGTTGTATTTAAATGAAAATTAGAATATATTTCTATGTATTCTTCTGCTTCCTGCACCATATAAGGGGTCAAAGTCGTTTGCAATAAAATGGCCGCCAACGTAAATAACTAATGTTTGTACGTTGTTACTATGGGAACACCGACTGACTGATATTTTATTACACTTTATTTTGGCTTTAGGTCACCCCGACCGCGAAGTTGGCGATCACCTCGACGAAATCTTCTTTATCTTGGATCCGGAATGTATTTTGTACGCTTCCCATTCCTCATCCCTCTCAAACATTTCGCAGCTAAGACACGTGATATCCTCGACCCCACTGTGTTATCTTTCATTATAAAGAGTATTTTTATCACCCCCTTAGCAGATGACTCAGATATGGGATTTAACGCATATTAACAGTCATTAGTAGCTCGCAGTCAACTCCGGCTTTGCGAAGGACCTCTGAGTTTGCAACTCTCTCAGTCCACAATATAATCCAGAATCCACTTTTAAATCGACATTTCTAAGGTTTCTATTCTATGCATCCTGTTGATCTTTGGTGTCCACGTTTTGGAGCTGACCAGACGTACCTATGTAACATTTTATCATCATTTTTCCTTGTTTTAAATCCAGATTATTTTATATTACGTCCGTCAAATTACGGATCCGCTATTCTAGGAAACAAAGGCATTAGTCTCTTCATAGCTTCCCGGTCATTAACAAATAAATAGGTCTAGTCTAAGACCTCTGCTGTTGTCGATTTGTTTGAAGAGTAAATTCTTCAGTTTTTCCAAGAAGATATTGCGTTATTCATAAAGAAATGCGCACCTCCCATATTCATCGAATATTGCGAAGGTATACATTGTACATTATACATCTTAGGACCCGCCTCTGGTATTAGAACAAGTGTTCATCCCAATGTTAAGGGTACATTTACACCAAACTAACATAGATCCAGAGCTAGAAGTATGGTCGATATTGATGGCACCATGAAAACAATAACCAGAAGCCAGAATTCTGATTCTTTGTTGTTGTTATATCCATTGTGACCACATCAACGATAAAGAAAATATCCATTTAGTGTATTTCCAGCTCTCTGGCTCTATTTTTGTTTGATGAAACCACACCTTAATGTGAAAATTCTTCAGAGATTCTTGAAACGTGAAAGCAAGACCTCGGTCCTCTCCTGTGATGCAAAAATCTTGGCCTCACTACATATACTTCAGGTCTTACTGGGTAGAAGTACTGGCGATCATAATATTATTTTATGATCATATTTCATAAGCGATAGAAATTCTACTTCAGCGACATCTATATGATGATTATCAAAGGAAACGGTCATCATTATAATATTGGGATACACCAATACAAACTGACCGAACGATTAACGCAAATCGCCCGGACATTGTATTGGTTGATCGTAGGAACGGGATAACGTATTTCGTGGATATCACTATACCGTATGACGAAAATTTGAAAAAAGCCGAGCAAGACAAGATAATTAAATATCTTGATCTTGCTCACGAAATCAAGGATATGTGGCATACACTAACCACCCACATAATACCAATAGTGATATCGACGAATGGAGCTATTCCTAAGTCTCTTAAAGAGAATCTAGGGAAACTTGGCATCTGTAGCGGTCTCAGCTATGCCATTCAAAAGGCGGTTCTGTTGTCCTTATGTAGGATGTTAAGAAAGTTCCTATCTCTGTAGTTCGAAGGTCTCTCATGATTATATTACATTGTGATGTATCATGAGAGATAATAACGATATATTTATATTTAGTACCTAGCATTGTATTTAATTTTATTTTTTTTTGATTAATTTTTACACAATGGTGTAAACATATTTTATTATATGATATATAGTGATTTAATGAATAAATGTTTTGAAATACTAATAAAAATAAGTTTAATAAAATCAATAACATGTAAAAAACTAAATACAATAAAATTTTCAAACAATACACATTAGTAATGCAGCAGCATTTTTTATCATACTACATACGTCTATCAAAAATATAGGTTTTAGCAGTGATAGTCGCGTAATTTATGTACGATTCAAAGAATTTTAACTCTTACCCAAGATTAGTAGAACGTTTTTTGTAGGTATTATAAAGACACGATTTAAATATTATCCAACTGTCGATTTGTTGAAGAGAAGTAATTTCTCGAGACAGATCGGCAGTATCAAGCCAAGATACGTGGGATTTGTATGGTCAGGTCTAGATTTTAAACGGTTTTCCAAACTTTGACGACGAAAAACACCAACTTAGAGGCTTCGCAGCAAATATGTTCCATATATGGAATTACTCAGAATTCGGAGGAGAACATTTAGTGTGTCTGTGTGTGTGTCCGTCCGTCCCTTATAACTTTTGATTCGCTTGATGCACAGATCCTAAAATTTCAGAACTTATTGAATACTTTAAGCCTACAAAACTTTTATACTCATAATTTTGAAATTTTCTTTCAGTCAGGGGTAATCAACCTTTCAATGTTTACATAATTTTTTCATATATCTTGAAAACTATAAAAGCTAGAACCCTAAAAATGTGTATGTATTTAGAAAATAACAATATCTCAAATTAAGTTCCAGGATTCCAGGATTGTTGTTTTTTATGACAATTTTACGAGTTTCAATGCCTATATTTCAGAATTTTCTAAAAATATCGAAAAACGCCCAAACACACCAACTAGATAATTTAATTTTCCATAAAAAATACATAATTTATAGCAATACATCACAAACTTTTCTTAACAATTTTTGTAAATATTTAATTTATTGACGACATCGTTTCATACAATAAACATACCAACTCTTCCCATCGACAGTTGGATCTCATGTTTACATGCAACTAGTTATTATATTTAATGGGAATATTCATAAATTTAAGAGTTCCTCGCATTAATATTATATGGTTGAACCTTGTCATTTACTTAATGGAGGTAAATTTAGATTTCTTTTAACTTTGTGACAATGGAAACTCAAATTAGTAAAATGTTTTTTTATGTTTACAAAAAAAAGGCATTTTAATGATAAGATCAAAGCAAGAAAGTAGGAAACAAATAAGAATACTTCTATGGAAAGATTCGGTGGGAAAAAAATAACAAGTTAATGTATATAAAAAAGGTATTTCGTAGACATGTTGGTAGACAGAGATATATAATAATATAGATACACTACACACCTACATAATTATATGAATCAATATTGGAAGAAGACAAATAAATGCTACACAAAAACAAAATAATGTTGAGTACCTACCTACGTTTGTCAAAAAAAAAACAAACAAAATACCTAACAAAAAAAAATTGTTTGATGATATTCAACTACGTAACAAAAGATGAAAATAATGTATACGACATATTATTGTATACATAACTACAGCAAGTTTCAGAACAATATGAAGGGTTGCTGCAGTTTAAGTTTGAAACTGTTTTTTTCAATAAACACTAGTTTAAATAAAAATGTCCAAATGTTTCAATATTTAGTGTTTTGAGGGAGGTGATATTTTAGTTTTTCTATAAGTATTCATGCATACTTGCCTATATTGTATAGATTACTATATTATGATAACGATATTGTTGAACAAAGAACTCTAGACATAAGCCTATTTCCGGTGGCTCCAGCCACTCATTTTACGTTTTTTTTTGATAAAACGAATCTGGGCACACTCAAGTGCACAAAAATACACTTTTGACTTTCGCACTAACCAAAGGTTCGTGCCATAAAAGTGTAAATGGTCAGCACCGGGATTAGATTCGAACCTACGACCTTCGAATCCCCGGGATACCACCTCAAATTTTAATTTACACATTTCAAACCGATGCGGTTTTCTTTAACCGCGCTCGGTCAGCACCCGTAGTGTGATCATAGCATAATTTCTTATTCATCTTCTTCAGCCTATCTCCGTCCATTGCTGGACATAAGTCTTTCCCATCTTCTTCCAATCATTCCTGTCCTAATCCTCCCTCACCCATGCGCGGCCTTCAATCTTTGCGGTGTCGTCCGTCCATTTCGCCTGGGGCCTGCCGGCATTTCTTCTGCCTTGTATAGGCTGACACTCCACGACTCTTTTGGTCCATCTGTCGTCCGGGTATCTGGCCAGATGGCCCTCCCATCCCCACTTCATGGTGACAACCTCTCTAGCACATAGACAGCCCTGGTTTTCTAAAGAAATAATAATAAGGAATATTTACGTCAGTTAGGTATACTAGTGGGTAGATACATTGGGTAAAAAAAATATATAATATGCGAGAAACTGGCGTTTCTAAGTCACCTGTGACCACGCAGGATCTGTGTCTTCGAAACTAGTCAGTTTATTAAATTTGTGGAATAACAAATCAATTTCAATTCAGTTCAATGTACAACATTAGCAAACACAACACAATTTTAAAGTATAAAGATTACATCATGCATGCATTCAAATAAGTGATATATGTAGGTAGATACGTTACAAGATAAATAAATTAAGTCATAAAAACAGTGCTAGATAAATCAAATGTTTTATTTAAGTTACTGAAAAAAACCTATACTTAAAAAAATAATTTAACACTACTTATAGAAAGCTGTTAGTAGGTACCAGATATTTACCCATATTACCAAAAATAAATTTTCTATATCTACTTACATGAATTACTTTTTGGCCTTGCTTGAGTACATAAATACTGGAAGAACTCTAAAAATGAAAATGAACGTTCAGTTCGTTTATGTAATAACGAATCCTGTGTGTTGTTCGCGACGGCATGCTCGAGAGAGTCCTTTTTGTTTGATCTTCTGCCCTTTTGATCATAAATTGATTATATTTTCCTATTCTCTAACATTATTTGAGATAATAGTCATACAAAGTAGTTCGACGTTAATAAGTGGGTAGCTACTTATTTTCAAATATTGAATCCTTTTTCTTCGATTGCATTTGTTTATTATTTGAAAATTTAGAACAATATATAGTACCTGCCCTTTATAAAAGAGCTTCTCGTTAAACTTTATCTTTATTTTTTTTATTTATCGTTTAGTCATATAAATAAGGTACATTTTACATCTTGAGGACCCAAAAAGCTTATAATATTCAACTATAAAATACTTAAAATGGGAGTTTTTTTTAATTATCCTACCAAACGTTAGACTCTCATCAACGTCACACAAATCGATCGATTCGATTGAAGATTATGGGCTTACTACCATATTTTACTACATTTTTCGAAGACTGGCTTTTATTAAAGGATTTTATAGAACAGCGGACTCCCAATTGAACTGCCGTCATACAAAGGAATATCTCGTTTTCAACATAACTGACTAATATTGCTAAAGTTTTTGAATTTGACTTTTTTACTTAGTTCATACATTTTATTTCACTGGGCGTTTTGTTTACTGCGGTATGCAAGATACGCTTGATGACACTGTTTCTTTCGCGCTTTAATTATTTTACTGCAGGTAGTGAAAGAGATAAGTATAGACATTATAACGCTTTGACAAGTTGTCTCAAAGAATGCTGCGTTCGTAGTGTTACCACGGTTTTTTTTTCTAGGAAAACAACTTATAAGTGTGATCGCTTTTAATAATACCTAGCTTTCCCGACAAACGTTATCCTGTAGACTCAATCAACAAACATGCGCGCAATTTGGTTGACTTTGTATGAAAAATTTCTAAAACGCCCGAAACGGCGGAGTAAGTGAAATGGCCTGCTATAAGAGTGGCAATTACGTTTGCGAGAATGAGAGGGTGCAGGTGCAGGAGACAATAATTTTGTTGTTAGCTGTTTTCAAAGATGGCGTCGCATGATATTCGTTCCATACTTACATATTTTAATATTATATTTTATATTATTTCTTATCCATTTTTAAACTTTTTATTAGTTATTATGTTATGCGGAGCGGAGAAGAATCCAATAAATAACACATCGGAAGAATCTGTTGAGCCGATCTCGAGTTCGCACTAACCCGACATTAATAATTATTTATATAAGAGATAATAATATTTGGACAACTTTTATAGCGCCGTTTATGAAATATCTTCACCTCAATACGTTTTAAAGTATTTATGTGACTGCTTTTCTTATGCCATTGCCGAGTTCTCCGTTATTTCTGTCTCATTTTAGCAAATGTAAATACCTAATTATGTTTTATTTGTAAATCTTGAATTTGCAAGTTAAGCTTCCATTTAAGCATAGGTACTAACTTTTTGAAAAATCAGTTAGGTATTATACCTGTTTGCTTACCGATCTCAAACCTAGTGCAGGCGCCAACTTTTAATCCAGAGGTCTATTGTGCCCTTTTTAAATGTTCTAGGCTCACTTGAATTGAACTAAAATACACTTTTTGTCATTTTTCACAGAAAAAAGCTTATTGTGTTGTGATAGAGGAAGAAGTCCGGGAACCGAACCATACTGTGCAAAAATCAGCGACTGAACCGCTAGTCTGTCGACCACGAATATTTGTATTTTTTAAAGAATATGAAACAACTAATGACTAACAATTCATTACTGATGTTCAATTTTTAAATGGAGCAAACCACTACAGGCTAACGACCGTCTTCTACTGTTGTTTCAAAGGCTGGCTTAGTGTAATCACTTTAAGTTAACAACGTTCGCCATTAGGTGGTAATGTCTCCGAAACTCCTAATCATGAGAATTCTCAACATGTTCAACATGTCGAAAAATCTCATGTACGCAACAAGTAGAAATTTAATAATTAATGAAAAATAGAGATAAAAGTTGAGAACAAGAGAGCAACCAAATTTAAAGACTGCGACTGCTGTCATCTATTTGGCACTGCTGTTTGTATTTTTTAACGTTAACGAAAGCGCTTTGTATGGGCAGGAATGAATAGAAGTGTTTTCTCTCTGCCTATCCCCTCCGGGAAACGGCAGATGGGTAAAAAATTATCTAGCTAGAAGAAGATAGAAGAAGATTTCTAATAATTCTAAACACATTATATTATATCTGTCAGTGCTCACGCCAAGCACACACAATATTATATGTCTATACATACGTACCTCCCTATACACATACGTAGGTAGGTAGGTACCTCCCCTAGATTTATGAACGTATTATCGTTAGGTAGATAGGTACATACAATAAAAGGCTCGATTAAAGTATATGGTTCATTGTTGTGATGGCCGGTGTATGAATGTTTATCTTAATCACTGCTTTTAGTATTACTTATCTAGCGCACACTACATAGTATGTGGATGTGAATATTATAATATGCTATAATATGCAGGCATTATTTGAATACGCTAGCTAGCTATAACAATACCCCACTATTGGACGTAATGCTAAAGATGATGCATATAACACAGGCGTAAATATTCTGTGCTACAATTTCAGTAGGTAAAACAGATTGATGCATGTGAGCGGAACATAAAAACAACAGTTTTATGTTATACTAGCTCCCCCAACCGACATTGTTCAGTCTTAACTATAAATATTTAATTCAAAGTTGTTTAATGATAAATTAGTTACCTATCTATTTAGGAATAATGCATCTGTTTTAAACGATGTTTACTGGTCACATTCTGACAATTGCACCAACGTTCAAACTACTGACAGATGTTAAAGGCTAAATAAAATTCAAAAACAGAAATGTTTATATTGTCAAAAGTATGTATTGAGAAGGCTACCTTCGTTAATTTTTCTGAAATTTTGTAATAATTAGCGAAATTGATCCAGTTTTTCACGCATGATGCGACAATAAACGCCAGCATATTTATATAAAAATAAACAAGGGAAATCGCCAACCAGGAAGACCCTCCAAGCGATGGAGGGAAAGTTGGAGTTCGGTTTCTCAGAAAAAACTGTCTATAATAAAAACGGGGCGGCAGACCTATTCAAAGAGAAAAAAGAAGAGGATGAAATTAAATCGGCGTTTGACATAACTATACAGGGTGACTGGTAATTCGATACATTCCTTGATAGGGGTTATACTAGAGTAAATTTGCAACAATTTTGTTCCCATTAACCAGGGGTCAAATGCCAGTGGTTTTAGAGTTATTTAACTTTTTAGAGTTTTTTTTTAATTTTTCACCTTTTGACCTAAAATTAAAAATTGTGAACAAAGTACTCCATTTTGGAAACTAGAAATACATTTTTCTAAAAGCTAAAGAATAAAGGAATGGTCGAAGTATAAAATCAAGAACAAAATTTGTAAAAACTCTGAAATAAAACGTTTTAAAATCACAAGTCAGTTTTTTTCATTTATAATTTGTATTTTTCTATAATAATTACTCCAAAAAAGTATAATACATTTGGTGTACAAACCACAGGAAAAACTTCTCCAATTAATAAGCTTTCCGAAAACGTATGAATGGTTTCCATTTTACTACATTTTCGGTAAACAAACCTTATTAAACGATCAGAAGGCGCGGTATAAGTTCATCGTCGCCATACTAAATCCTGGGGCATCGTGTTTGTGATCATAACGAAGCACAGCTGTGAATTTTATTCTTGTTGAAGTAGGGCCGTCTGTATGAAAACGCCTACTCCTTCATAGCACCATCTGATCGTTAAGTAAGGATTATTTTCCACAAGTGTTATAAAATGGAAAACATTTTATACGTTTTCGGAAAGCTTATTAATTGAGCATGTTTTTCATGTAGTTTGTACGCCAAGTGTATTATACTTTTTTGGAGTAACTTCCTTAGAAAAACACAAATTAAAAATGAAAAAAACTGACTTGTGATTTTAAAACGTTATATTTCTGAGGTTTTAGAAATTTTCTTCTTGATTTTTTACATCAACCATTCTTTCATTCTTAAGCTTTTAGAAAAATGTATTTTAAATTTCTAAAATGGAGTATTTTGTTAACAATTTTCAGTTTTAGGTCAAAAGGTGGAAAATTGAAAAAAAAACTCTAAAAAGTTAAATAACTCTAAAACCACTGGCATTTGACCCCTGGTTAATGAGAACAAAATTGTTGCAAATTTACTCTAGTTTAATCCCTTTCAAGGAATGTATCGAATTACCAGTCACCCTGTATAAGTTGTTTGGTTGCGATTGACATAATGTCATTGTGCCTGTCAAGATCGGTTAAAACAAATGAACCAGTCGGAATAATTTATATTGGTAAAAAAATATCTAGGACGTAGGTAATTAATTTCTTCTTCTTCAGTCGATCCCTCAATGCCAAGAACGTGACCGTCATGCATTCTCACCAACTCCCTCCATCCCTCCCGGTCTTCAGTCATTATTATGGACCCATGCAGGGTGGGTACCCGTTGCCCGCTTGATAAGATCGGACCATTTCGTGGGTTATCGTCCTCTTCTCATCCTGCCTCCAACTACCCCCACCACAATCCTCTCCAATGGATCCGGCCCTCTTAGTGTGATGTGCCCAAAAAAGCAAAGGATGCGCAGCTCGCATTCCGTGGATAAATGAGAGAAGACGCCGAATTTGCTGCACATATTATAATCATTAGTCCTGTGTTCGGACCAGTGAACACGGAGCAGACCTCTCCAGCTCCAGATCTCGAATGCATCAGTCCTCCCTCTTTCTTGGGCCTTCAGAGTCCAGGTTTATTTAATACTAGCTTTCCCGACAGACGTTGTCCTGTGATCCTAACTATGAATATTGAATTCCAATTTGTATTCCTAACTATGAATATGAATTAATCATCATTTGACCAATGTTATTCCGACCGATGCGTCTGTTTCAAATCATATTCCATCCCCATTCTGTCAATCGCACCAATTTACAATTTCTGTCAAAATTTCAAAATTGGAATAAAAATTATAAGGTAAAAAGTACTAATAAGGTTGTCTACGTAGAGTTTTCTTTATTTTTCTAATTTTCCATGCATTTTTCTTAATTTTTTTCTTCTAAAAGGACATGATAAAAGCCTACACGACAAAAAAAGAATTAGCGAAATCGGTCCAGCCGATAGAATAATATATATACATATTATAAGCATTTACGCACTCTTAGGTATGTACCTATATAAATATAGGTAATGAGTCGGGATTCTTCTTGCTTTTTTCTTCTTTGCTTTTCATTATAATAATAATATTCCCTTGTATTGTCCGAATGAAATAAATGAAACCCGGAATGCCAGGTATTTCTTAGTTTGGGTATTCTATGATTATGCGTTGCTATTTTTGTTATTAAGGTTTCTTTATTATACTCCTGTTGACATTCGGGTTGATTTAATAATAATAATAATAATGAAAAAGACGAAAATGTATACCGTACGACGAAAATTTGAAAAAAAACCGAACAAGACAAGATAATTAAATATCTTTATCTTGCTCACGAAATAAAGGATAATGACTATAATTATTCTGAAATGAAAAATAGACGATTGAGTTGCGTCGTATCCAATTTTTATTGAGACATTTGACATTTCTGTATTCTGAAAATGTTTTATCCTATACATTAGTTGTGTATCTATTGGCAACCGATTAAGTTCTATGCGCTTCTTGCGTTGAGTTGGAACGTGAATAATTTGAGAATAGGTACCAGTCAATATGTGGCATGCACCAACCACCCACATAATACCTATAGTGACATCGACGAATGGAATTATTCCTAAGCATTTTGAAGAGAATCTAGGGAAACTTAGCACTATAGTCAATACTGTTTTCCTCATGTAGGATTTTAAGAATGTTCCTCTCTCTAGGTATAGTTCAAGGGTATAATGTAAACATCCAGATACCATCCACAAAATTTTAATATTATATATTAATATATTTAGCACAATAAATTATTATTATTATTTATTATAAAAGTGACATATCTCAAAATTGACCTAAAATGTGATTATTAGTAAAAACGAGTCTGCAATCAATGTTATTTTATATGGAATGAGGATGATTTAAATGAATATTGACATTGACAAAATATAAATATAGGGGTTGAACTGAATGGAATAAAGGTATGTGCGCTATATGTATGCAGATGATTTAGTACTTATGGCTGAGTGTGAAAATGATTTGCATAAACTTGTATTAAGTGTGTTTGAAAATTGTGAAAAAAAACGGTCTAAAAATGAATATAAGTAAAACAAAGGTTTTGGTATTTGAAAGGGATGAAGCAAGAAAGAATTGTAAAACAACGAATGAGCAAGTGAATGAGTATGTGTATTTAGGAAGCATGTTTAGTCGGGATGGAAAGTGTGAAAAGAAATCGAACGTAGGAAAGTTGCTGGTTGCAGGGTGGGCGGTGGACTAAGAGCTATAATGAGAAGCAACAACGTCTCACTACAAGCAATGAACCTTGTGCATAACGCAATCCTGTTACCATCGATGATGTATGGTTATGAAACGTGGACATGGACGAAAAAAGAATAATGTAGTAAAAATGCAGTAAAAATGCAGTAGAGATGAAATCTCTACGAAGAATATGTGGAAAAACTTTATGGGATATGGAAATGAAAGAATGTATGCAAACAGAATGACAAAGTGAATTCATAAGGCTCAAAGGCTGAAAGGAAAGGTGTAAGAAAGCGTGGCCGACCGAGAATGACGTGGATCGAACACATCAATTCCGCCCTCAAGGAAGGCCAGGTAAGAAGTAAGAGAAATAGGAGAGGATGTATGAGAAATGCCATATCGGTGGAAGATGCGAAAGAAGTATGCTTGGATAGAAAAGGCATGATGGGTAAAAAAATATATTACTCGGTGTGCCGTTTCTCGTCTCTGTGACCACCCCACCTTTTTTTTTTTTTTTTTGGAAAAAAAGACACTTTGAGATTTGCGTCTTACGCAAAACAGAGCGGGAACGTTCTATCAAGTAAAGTGACATCTCTCGAAATAGTGCTTGAATATGATTTGAAAAGCCGTATAATTTGGACAAATTACTTTTTTCATCCAGATTTAGAATTGTTTGCGCCTGTACTTTTTATGGAAAAAGTGTCTTCTTAAAGTTTTCCGATTTTAAAGAAAAATGACACTTCATACCAGTAATAATTAAATTTTCTTTTAATTATTTAAAACTAGCTTTCCCGACAGACGTTGTCCTGTAGTCCTTACTATGAATGTTGATTTCAAATTTGTAATTTATATAAAAATACGTTTGTTTGCTCGAAAGAAATAATATTTAAAATCTGCGTACCACTGTTTTGAAACTCAATGGTTGTCAACTATATAAATATTGCGTTGTTATGAATTTTTTCACAGTAGGTATCGTTGTTGACAGTAAATCCGTTCCATACTAATTTTTATATTAGGCCTATACCTATTTTTTATTATTTACTACGCATTATTCAACTTTTTAATAATTAATTCTGTTATCCCGAGCGGAGAAGAACCCAATGAACTATACATCATAAAAATCAGTTCAGCCGATCTCGAATTACAAGTGTTCGCACTAACCCGACTTTCTTTAATATAATAAGATAATATAAACCATTTTGTCTCCCACTTACCTATAAAAAAACAATATCACATTTTAATTTTGTTGATATCAAAGTATTGAAAAAAAATATTACTTAATATGATTCGTAATTAAAATAGTTAGTTATGTATGATTCAACAATAATTATTGAACATGCGAAAGTGTTATAGCAATAACATCTGCATATTGGTTTAGTATTTGAAGTACCCAAATTAAGTTCACCTCTGTTTCGTATACAAAAGTTTAGCACGAACTAAATTATTATTCTATCGGAATTTATATGATGAGTTTGAGACTGTCATTCAATATGACGGAGTGGAAGTTTCAAAGGGAATGATTTGAACACAGTCCGTATGATTTACCTTCATAGCAACAAAGTAATCAACAGCTAGAAACCTAAATTGTTTGTAACTAATGAATATATTGAGTTCTAGTGAAAAGCTGCAATTATGCGACTTGCTTATAAACCTTCATCACAAGTAGCATTGAATCTGTATCAATGATAATTATTAATACCTCTAACTAGAATACTAACCGAATGACTAACGCTATGACGTCACATTAGCTTAACACACACGCACACACATTTATCCATACCATATTACTTTTTTGTGTTGACAAGGACAACTTTTGGTACCTACCACTGAGAACAAATATTATTTAGAGAACTTTTTTTGATGCGCAGAACCGAAATTGTTTCCCTAATTCAACAGTCACGTGGCTGAAGATAAATTATCAAAAATAATTCATTTGACTTTCAACAACAAGCACAAGATAACACAACAAAGCCCATAGGTAATTCCTTTCTAATTATGGGTATGATAACATTCCTCTGTGTTAACGTTAAAATATTAAAAATAAAAAATCAAACGTCACACACCGCTACCGACAAAGTACGTCACAGTTTGTATGAGTTTAACAGCAATCACGTGGTAATTGTCGGAACTATGCGCAGTAGCACATTATTTCTCTAGTATTATTTCTTCTCAAAGGTACCTACACCTACAGCTATCGAATTATTGAAAATCAAAAAACTCACGGCATGTATTTACCCACATTTACTCATGAACATAGTTTTTTTAATTATACAGTATACAGACTTGGTCACCAACTTGGTAACTATACTACAAAACATTAAATCTAAAAAATATCTTATTTGGGACACATTGTACGTGGGGATTACCTAACATAAATGAAATCCTCTCTCTCCATTAATACAAATGAAATCCAAACTCGTTTTGATTGGAGAGGTGGATGGTTGAAGAGATCCTAGTCGAAGGCTTGTATGAGCTACCCGAGAGAATGGATCGGATTAGGAACGGCTGGAAATAGTTGCCAACTTCGACGAGACCTTACACGGCACATAAAAAATAAATAAATTCTCCCTTTAAGCCCCCCCCGCACACCGCTAGCCAGTCCGGAGGATATTAATCCGCAGCAAACCCGACCAGAACGAATCAGCCCCCTAGCTCGATCAAAGCAATCAAACCAAAAAGCTGGCCCCGCATAAATCAAGCTCGTCGCGGATACCCCTCCAAACCAAACCGCAATGTGGGGGCTCTAAGCTCCACTCAGGAGCATAGGGAGGCACCAACAGCTCTCCATTGCGCTCGAAGGCGTCCGATGCTTATTGCGCCTTTACTGAACGGTTGATGTTTAAGGACGTGAGGTGGTCAAGCTCACGGTCCAGATCTGATTTTCCGATTTCTTGCCTCTTACAGAATGCTCGAAATACCAGCAAAAAAGCGGTGGTGCTATTCTTAGCCGGTAATCCCACGGCCAACGGCACAAGCAGAAGAAAATCATTGCACAACCATCGAAAGTCATATGGTGATGGCGCGGGCTACCCCTAATAAATATCTAGTACATACCTAACCTTCATACAATTCGGTCGTCGTAACATTTTAAAGATGTGATGTCACCGGAGTTGGGAAACTATTTGCATTTTTGTGAAGCTCACATCCATTTAACTAGTTGCGACGGAGTGAGTAATATTTACCTGTAAGACGTAGCTCGTTATTTCTGGCGTCATGCAGGGAACTTATTTTGTTGACATATTCAATTCATTCAGAAGGAGTTGATTTTTCCCTATGGTAAGGAAAAATTATTATAAAATTCCTAGAAATATATCGTTTATTTTACATTATTCTATTCAAACACGTTATTTCATTTGCTTTATTTATTAAACGGCATGCAATTTGTCACAATGGTTCTCCTATCGTTATTAGTAGTACGTCTGACAAAGAATTGACCTACATTTCTGTCTTACTTACGGTTAGAATCTTTTATATTTTTATTAATACTCTTGGAAGCGCGAAGGGGATCGTCGACTCCGAGGCCCAGCTACAACATCAAACAAAACAACAACCCTATCACAAATTTCCTCTCAATTTTATGCTTTCGGAGGTAAGTTGGATAATTTAGTTTGATTTTAGGTTAATTTCACTTCATACTTTTGATTGGCAAAGGCCTTTCAGTCATATCTTTGACGGTCATTCCGTCGTTTCTAAGCAGCTTTGGCTATATTTGAAGCGTCTATCATTTGGACATTATCTCCAAAACGCTTTTTTTATCACAATAATGGTTCTCCATAGTTTTATTGATTGATGTTTTGTACGGACAATTTGCTCATGTGTAAGTTCCATATATCGTTATGGGGATTATGTATACCAATAGTGTCTGACCCCACATAGGGGCATAGAGAGGCAACAAGAGCCCTTCACTGCGATCGATATTGCGCAGCTTCAATGAATTCCTCCCACTCCATGTACAAATTTCTCAGCTCTGATTTAAAAGCACACCGTTTTGAGAGAGTTTTCCTCGTCTTCGAGACCCTATAATGGGAGGAAGAAAAGCGCTCTCCTTGGCCGACTGTCATTCGGCATCCTTAAAATAACATCGGAATATCACTCAAGAGAAGAATCGCTTTCGAAGAATTTTGCGAGGTTGAAAATATTTTTTGATGCTCGTTCAATCTGTGATTACTCGGCCATAAGCATGCTTTCTGTCGACATTACTTTGAGTGTTTACTTGAGAATGAGTAGCAACAAAGATACATAAAACTTAAATATGCTTACAATTATTAAATTTTCATAGGGACCTAAACAAACCTCATATTATTATCCAAGGTTTATTTCGTTTACAAAATCATTATTATGAAAATTTTCCGGCACTTTTTAAATATTATCACCGCAAACGAAATTATCGTAATTAAAAACGAAAAAAATGCTGCTTATCGTTTTTTTTCCTCATTTTCAATTCATTTCAACACATTTATCCATTTCTGCCACTCTCTCATTGTTTGAAAAAGACTTTTTTTTTATATAAATTACAAGTGGCCGTTTTATACATATTATAACAGTCTGTTAATTTGTACGCAAGGTAAATAATAAAAATAAAAACGTTAATATAGGGTTGTTTGAGTTTGTACGAAATTTCTGCTCCCTTACTTCATCCCACATACAGGGTCTTTCATTCGTGTTTAAAAGCCAACGACATAGAACTAAATAATAATATAACATACGGTCATACAGGACGCTTGTCGCAGCTTCGTGTAAAACCCAAAGGGTGTAAAAACTTAGGTAGGCGTTTTTAATATTTAACAACAAGGATAATAATTTATAAAGCGCCGTTTAGTGACATTGGTGGTCACCTTAAGGCAGCCTCAAGGGCGCTTTCCGTTTAGGTTTAGGGAAAACAATTCAAACCTTCACAACTCAAAATACAAATGAATCTAGATATAAAATTTCAAAGCATGATTTTTTATAGAAGTTCGGTTCGATTTTAGTGCCGCTCTGCGGATTTTTTTAAAACTAACTTTCCACACATAGGACTGAAAGGAATTTCATTCCGCTTAAAGATGGCTGAAAGTAAAAAAGGGAAAGTATTTTTATCATGTTATAAGCTTTATACAAGCTTTAATTATTGCCTAGCTACCCGGGTAAATAGCTAAAATTGAAGAGACTTGCGTTCTTTATAAAGTAATGCGCACCTCCCGTACTCATCGAACATTGTGGCAGAGTATGCAGTCGTTTCACTCGTTCCTTTAAAGGTTATCTACACACATTAACCGACATTAGTGTCAAATTATTTAAAGTTTTTCATATCTTTTTTCTTGGTTACCATAAGCAATCAAAAGTTTTTTTAATTATATTCGCTACCTCCAAGAAACAGAGTTTCGCTGTCGGAGGCAGCACATAATAAATTATAGATAGTTCGGTACACGATAATACATAGAAAATAGACTTAAATCTAGTACATACTATAAGTATGTACCTACTATTTAAACTTTAATACAAAAGGTTACTTAATAAATATCAGTCTCCACACTGTGCACTCAGTGTGCAGTATAATAATGGTTATATAATATTAATTTGTCGTACATGTTTCATATGTGATATCAGTTCTACTTCAACGAAATCTATGTGGAGAATATACAATATTACGGTTTTCATATTATCATTTCATGTAGGTATTTGCCCGCACGTGCCGATTTCTAATTCCAGGATGAATTAAAGTCACAATCTTTAATTGAATATCATCTATTATATTATGATTCAAAATGTTCTTAAATAGGTAGGTACTTACCTGAATTATAACATATATTTTAATATTCCCATCACCCTGTAGTTTGTCATTATAGACCATTAAAGGATGACGTCATTGACATTAGGCTGGATGCAAAATGGCGGCCATGGCGACACACACACACCACACATACACAAACCATAGTGATGGGTTTATGTATAAACACACTCATACCAACTCTTAAACTTTTTGTTTATGTTTATGCCTCCCGGCTAATGTCAAAATCCACGTGGCCGTTAATGGTCTATACTTACATAACTCACCGCTGAGATATTTTGAGTAGGTAGGTACCTAAGTGCTAAATATTATTTTTCATAATGAGTATGGGTGTTTTCTAGGGATATTCCGACAATTCCCACCAGGTCGCAGCACACCTAATAAGGGTCTAACGTCAAATTCATTCCATATGTCATTCATTCTTTTCGAAAGCGTATAGTTGGTGTCTTGCTGAATTTTCTCAGTTTTGTTGTACAGTACATGCTATATAAATATATTCAAAATGAACAGGGACTATTGCACGTTAAGTTATTACAACAATTCCTACACGCTTTTGTGGTTTTAGCGTGGTTATAGCCAAACCTAAATTTGACATTTCTATCAGTGTGGCCAACGGCTCTAGGTCTAATATCGCCGATTTTCATACAAAAAGTAGCCCAACTGAAAATTTGGTATCTGGAAAGATGAAAAGTGAGGTGAAAGTTCACTAAAAAAAAGGTCATTTCGAAAATTTTCGTATCCGGGGATTCGCCTTTTAGATTTTTTTCGTCGCAGATTGTCATTCCGAGTAGCCCAAATGTCGATAAATCGGCCACGTAGGCAACACTGATTTCTATTAAACCCTGTTTGTCAGTGCTGCCCCCGGTGGCGAAAAGAGTAAAGAAAACAACCCATTAGAATAAATACACACGTTGTTAGAAAAAATCTTTATCATTCTCTTTCTTTAATACTGTAGATGTTAAAATGTCAACCATTTTTTTTATTTCAACATAATAAGGTATATAACTACTATTGAATTTAACTACGGCGGACTTACCTATACTTATTCTACTCTTTTAAACTCTGGCGCAGTATAATCACTTTTCGCTGTAAACGGAGGTCATAATGAAGTTCCAAAAAAGTGTCACCAAGAGAACACCACAAGTAGGTAATCCATTAGAATAGAAAACGTTATGAAGACTTCTACTAATAAGTTTGATTTTACACACGCGCCGTTTGAAACGCATTCTTATTATTTTTTATTTATTATATAGACACGACAACAACACACTTCATAACACAAATAAAATATAGAATTTCTAATGCTCCAATAACAGGTATATCCAGCATGACTTTAGTGCATAGTTAGGTAGAAATCTCTCCAGAGCATTCAAATTAAACAATGACATACCGCGATTTTTAGAAGATGTTTTACACTCGGAATCGAACCTAAACCCTCCGCTACATAAGTCTGCGACTGAACCGCTAAGCTACCAACCATTATTGAGGAATATGGATTAAATTTCGCAATGCTTTCAACTTCAAGTTTAATTCTGTGGAAAGAAGTAATAAATGTATGAGTCGTATGTTTTCGCCTATTGAGTTATTCAAAATCTTCTTCTTCTTAATTAAGGCCTTGTGGCCCACAAGGCCTATTCAAAATCTGATCAATCCAAACTGTCTTTTCGACCCCACTTAGGGGCATAGGAGGGCCAAAAGAGCCCTCAGCGGAGCTATAAGTACCAACTAAATACTACCCACCTCATTTTAAACTGAATAAAAGCAAAAAGTAAGAACAATTTGATAACTTGGCCATTTTGCTTTGGCGAAGTAATAATAAATGCAGATAACTCAATAGGAGAAAATATTCGGATCATGCCTTTTAACCTTAATTTTAAAATTATTTTTTTTATTTTTATATTATTATTTTAATAATGTTTAAAGACGCATTAGCGATTTTGGTACAATCATGTGTATGTATGTTACATTATGTGTAGTTTTATTTGTTTTAAGGTATAAAAAATAATAATAACAGTTTTAATATTGACGCCTTTCCAGAACTTTTAAACTAAACACATCGAGGGGTGGAAGAACTTCATCAAGGCCGTCGACATGGTAAGTCTGAATTCATTCTATTATTTTATTACTAGCTGACATCAGTCTTGTTTTACATCATCAAAATATATGTAGCATTCAATATAGAAATCATGATATTCGAGGAAATCAAATATTTTTTTGTATCTAATATTACCATAATAACATCTGCAAGGATCAATGACGATTAAAATTGAGCATGAAATCTACTATTTATGTGTGATGTGATTTTTGATATAGGTACGAAAATAAGTACATCTCATTTATTATACTCCAACTTACACTATGTGTAATTTCGATACTTGATCCAACGAAGTATAATTATTTTTTTTATATTTTTCTTCTACTTCTTTCATAGCTGGGGTCCTCGCCAATTCTGCCCCTGAATTTCACGAAAAAAGGGATTGTACCTGTATCTTTTTCGTGTATAAAAATTCTCATAAATAATAATATACCAATGACAATAATATCTCATTTGTTAAGAGAAAGTATTCACAATTCTACGATCTTATTTCTACACTATTTTTTAAAGGGAATCTGTGCTCACTCAAAGTGAACACAAATACACTCTTTGACTATTTCACAGTAAGCTACTTAAAGCTCGTGTTGCTGAAAGAGGAAGATGGTCGGCATCCGGGATCGATGCCACGACCTCCGCACGAAACTGTACGAAAGCTGGGTTGGCTGGCAGAGATCCTTCGGGATAAGCCCGCCCATTCGACTGTCCACATTTTATTTTTGCCACCACATTGTACTTAAGCAATTAAGTTTTATTTATTTACTAGCTTTCCCGACAGACGTTGTCCGGAGGCGGCCCGTTCATTGTGCACTGCGCCTCCAGAAACAAAAATAAACTTATAAAATAATAACATCAAAATTATTCTAAAACGTCCATATTTCATTCGATCAACGCGAGAATATAATTATATGAGAAGAATCCAATAAATCAAACATCATAAGATTCTGTTGAGCCGATCTCGAGTTATAAGTGTTCGCAATAACCCTACTTTAATTTTTATTAGAGATTTTTTATCCATTTTTCAACTTTTAATTAGTTATTCTGTTATCCGGAGCGGAGAAGAATCCAATAAATCACACATAGGAAGAATCTATTGAGCCGATCTCGAGTTATAAGTGTTCGCACAAACCCGACTCTCATATAAATTAGAGATTTAAGTATATAAATCCGGTGTTGTAACCGCTAGTCTACCAACCACTTCGAATTTAATAATTCAAGTCACAAGATTAGTTCACTTTATATTGAACATTAGTGAACATTATTGTTTTAGTGTAGATCAAGCGAGGCCTTGACCGTTGTTCTTAACGCGTGAAATTTTTAGATATTTTTGATGGAGGTGCTAACTTAAAAATCGATAAAATCATTGATCAAAATATAAATAGGGCGTCTAAAAATCTGAGTTTGCTTCAAACCCATCCTCGGATAACCACCCAAAAAGTTTCTTTAGGATCCGTCCAGTTTTGAAGGAGGAGTTTGACGACAAAGAATTTGCACACAAGAAATAAATAGCTAAGACTCAACCAAATAGTAGTTATTAATTTAGTCCATTTCTAATCATAAAGTTTCGAACATACTGGTATTAAATCCTTTGCTCGTACTCATCAAGTCGATGAAAACAGTCGCCATACAACTTCGACTAAGTACTTCTTGAAATATTTTAATTATAACTGACACTATATTCAACAAAGTTTTCTCAAAGAATCTAATAGAAAGTTGCTGAATTTTAAGATGAAGACACTAACAAATTTGACTTAGAGGCTACATACTATAAAAACTAAATAGAATTCAGTTCATTTTAAACTTACAGTGAAATATTAATATTATGAAAAAAAAAACGATATTTGACGAAATGACAATTTAGTTTAAGTAACTCATCCCCTTTTGACTCTTGCCGAAGGATGCGTGACTAGTGGGTAGATTAGTAACTAATATCAGGCAAACTCGGGATGACTTCAAAGCCTTATTGATGATGCACGCGGGGTTAGGTACTCTGCATTTACATCGCGATTCCAACTCAATTGCAATCTCAATAACATGACCAAAAGTAATATTGATCTATAATCGAAGTGTTTGTGTATTCAAATCAATGAAATCAAATCTCTTACTCACTTAGGAGCATAGGGAGGCAACAAGAGCTCTCCATTGCTCTCTCTCTCAGGAGCATAGGGAGGCAACAAGAGCTCTTCAAAAAATAAATGCACGTTATTTCCTCATTAGACCCCCCCTTCCCCTACGTGATGTTTCGTGATTTTCTCACTAGACCTCCCCTCCCCCTACGTGATGTTTCGTGATTTTTTTCCAGAACCCCCTCCCCCTTAAGGGCTCACGTGATTTATGGACGCCCCCTAATAATTGATCCTTATATCTCATTTCGTATTTTTTTTTAGATGTTGATAGAAAATGCGGGTATAATTGGAACCATCCCTGTTGGGCTATCGATGCACTTGGAAGAAGATCTAGAGAAAGAAGAAGAAAAAAATAAGAAAAAGCGAAGAAGTGGGTCTCTTACACGTTAGTAGTAAAATTGAGGCATTGCTGCTTGGAGCCTTCTCAAATTCTTATCTTCTTACATATTCCTTTCTTTTCTCTCATCTTTTAAACTAGAATTTTCGGTCAGTTATTTTTTAACTTGTGTATTTAACGATCCTCTTCACAAATTTAAATATTAAACATACAGACGCAGAAGTGGAGAGTCAATTTTTTTCTTAATAGTGAATCTAGGAGTGTGGTGTTGCCATTGCATAAAAATAAATTTTAAATCTACGTTTAAAATCTTTGGTATATTATTCGGTATTGAGTGACTAATTTTCAGTGTAAGAAAATGTTTTTGTTGGTCTAGTGAATTACTATATACTTATCGGAATTCAAATCAAATCAATCAAAACTCCCTTTGAACTCCACTTAGGAGCATAGGGAGGCAACAAGAGCTCTCCATTGCGCTCGATCTTGCGCAATGCTTATGACCTCCTCCCACACCAAGTCCATTTCCCTCAGCTTTGCCTCGAAGGAACGGAACACGGTATGAGATGGTCTTCCCTTTCTTCAAGACCCTGATGGGAGGAAAAACAGCGCTCTCCTCGGCCAACTGTCAACAAATGTCCCAACCATGCCCATCTCCTCTCCGTAATGGTGGAAGTGATGGGCCTGTGCTGGGTGCGCCGACGTATAGCGTCGTTCGTGATGCGGTGGTACCATCTTATACCCAAAATTCTCCTGAGGCACTTCGTTTCGAATGCAGATACTTTTTGTGCCTGGGCTTTAGTCAGGTGCCCGGACTCACACCCATACAGAAGAATGGGCAACACACACGCATCAAACAGTTTACATTTCGTCTCGACACTAAACGCCGACGCCTTCCATATCTTGGTCATGTTGTTGAAGGCGCCACTTGCCATACCGATACGTATCGGGAGCTCACCCCGAGGTCACCAGTGGTGGTAATTGTTTGTGTATTCACTTAGTGAAAATTCATTGTAACAGATTAAAACGACGTATTATCTATGCATCGAGAGAATGACTATTTCACGATTCTTCATGCCGCTTTTGAGGAGGTATTTTAATATTTAGTCTCCGCCTAATAGTCAGCCATTTTTGGCTTTTAAAGTTTTTTCATTGGTCAACATTTTAGATATCCGCCTTAATTGCGCAGAAAACTATTAAATTGGTATTTTATTCTGGTCAATGGTAAAATTAACCGACTAGGTATAGTTGCAATTTCACGAAAAATTATCTGATCTCGAGCGCTTTCAAAAAACTCGCGTTGTCAAGACACATGAGTCCCTTGGTAATGTCAACGCGAGTTTGACAAAAGCGCTCAAGCTCAGATAATTTTTCGAGAAAATGCATTATGTCGTTTTAATCTGTTAGTAATATTAATGTTACCGGGAGATGTAAGAAATGTTAGCGCATATATTTTGGAGACAGTAAACAGACGATCCCTTAATCTTATCTGTTAACTTTTTGCGGAGGACAGTAGCTCTAGTATAAGTTTTCGATAATCGAATATCGAAACGATCATCGAAAATTTTCAATCACTATTATAAAGTGGAAAAATGCATAAAAAATAATTTAAAATATGATATTAAAGTTAGTATGGAACGGATTTCCTACGACACCAACGCCATGTATGAAAAATTATATAACATCAAAATTATTGTTTACCTGACAACCATTGACATTAAAAATATGCGTACGCAGATTTATTTTATTTTACAAAATTACAATATAGCACCATCAGCTTTCGCCTTTGCGCTGATTTTGTTCAAATATTATTACAAAATCAACAATTAATTTACCATTATAAAGACAAACACATAACTGAAACATTATAAAACAGAATAGGTTCAACTGAAAATACAAATAATGCATACATGACAAATGACAAGTACGCCTTTTTAAGTGTTGACATTACATTGAGTCATAGACAAAAATATTGTTAGTCATCATGATACCCATACCAGTCATTCGCCGATAGTGATGGGCAGTGCGATAATCAATACCACAAACATATTTGAAACATTTACGAGAACATTATAAAAAAAAATCATTAGAAAACAGTACCAAAAATACAAATATGGCACAAACAAAAAATAATAAGAATAATAAATCAGAGGTTTTCATCAAGAAACTTAACAAATTCCTTATATTATGTAGCATTGAACATGTCAATATTAGGCGCCATTTCGTTAAAACAGCGGACCACCCTACTGGTCGGGGAATATCGAATAATATTCGTCCTTCCGGCGCTTGGAGTATGAAACAGCAGATGTGAACGCGTTCGGCCGTAGGAGTCGGGGACGTACAGTTTTAACTATTTCCGAAAGCATTGCTGGGTTATCGATAATTCCATGCAAAGATTTGAAAAAATGACGACACAGATAATTTTTTCTTCTTTCTTCAAGCGTTTTATAGCCCAGGCAACCCATCACAAACAATGAAGGGTAAAGATATGGATATGTGCCATATTCTATTCGGTATAAATGTCTAAGAAATCGCTTTTGGATTTTTTCCAAAGCCTTTATGTGAGTAATCTCATACGGCCCCCATATAATTGACCCCGATTCCAAAACTAACCGTACTAAGGTATCAAAGAGAGTGCGTAATGTGCGACTGTTCCTGAAATATAATATAGAATTTCTAAGGACAAACCCAAGCACCCTGAATGCCTTCCCCTCTGTTTCTCCGATATGTTTTTTAAATGACAAATTTGCCTCCAAATGAATACCCCAGGTCTTTTATTTCGCTAATTCGACTTAGGTCTTTGCCACCCATTGTGTAATGATGGAGTATAGGATCACGAGATCTCGTATATGTCATAATGTGACATTTTGGAATACTAAAGTCCAACTTATTTTCAATGGACCAAGCATAAACCGCATTGAGATCTCGCTGAAGGAGAGCTTCATGAGGATTCTCTATATTTCGAAATATTTTGAGATCATCCGCGTATAGAAGAAATTCAGAATGAACTATGGAGTGCCCAATGTCATTTACAGATATTGAGAAGAGTAATGGTCCCAGGTTGGAACCCTGTGGTACACCGGATGGTGTCAAATACTGAGATGACATAACACCCCTATAGGAAACATATTGATGACGGTCCTGCAAGTAATTTGCTAGGTAAGCTGTTAATTTGTCAGGTATGCCTATGTTAGATGTTTGACGAAGACACGGGTAATCTCGTATATTTATATTTTGAAAACATCCCTAAAATTTTCTATACCATATGAGTTTAAAATATTGTGTTCAATTTATTTTAAAACGTGTTTCTAATAAAAAAAGGTAGTTATGTACCTAATTCAGCCAATGTTTCGCCTTTCGCTTTAAAAATGTTTAAAAACAAATGAATATCGACGGGTGTGAAAAGAGGAAAAATGGAGAGAGGGACTACCCCATATAGAGTGACACAAGAAAAGAAGACTATTAAGTAGGTGTGTAGTATAAAAGATAGGTGTAATAATTATACTCGCATATCTCCATACATTACGTTATGTTAGTAATTGCTGTCATTAAACTTAATTAAAATAGTTGTGTTTAATTTTCACGGTGTAATCGAGACAGTCCATTATAAGGTACTAGCTTATACCCGTCTTGCTTTACGTTTTTGATTCCGATTGTCAGGCTTGATCGGTAGGTAATTAAAAAGGTTCTAGTCTAGCTTCCCATTGCTTAACAGACCTCTATAACTGACATAAGCACAGAAAAAGAAGAATGACACTTTTACAATTTTTGTTTTACCGACCTCATAATATTATACGAACCTACCGACATAATTTGCAAGTTTTCATAGAGAGCTCTGTGGTTTGAATCTTAGCTACATTCCCTACACCCTCTAATCTAATGTGTGATAATTAATTAGGCATTCCACCCATAGAGGGTGATTTGTGCCTGTCAAACTTCAAAATGTTGGAACCATTTTGCAAATTTTTTCACTAAATCTTTATTTATTGAGAATAATAAGATTTGAATAACATTTATATGTATAACAAATCAATCTACAATTATTTTATTACATTTTCATACCGTAATACTAAGATTCCATTCAACGTTTACATGAGTAATTTTGTTTCCAAAAGATGACTTACTGTCTTTTTGAGAAATTTGTATGAAAATCCTAAAAAAATAGAGTTTTTTAAATAGCTCTAAATATATTAAAGTTAATGCAGCAAATTGTATTTAAGAACCTTCTCCAGCATTTTGTACGGCTCTGGGCATATTAATATCATTTGTATTTTGTATTTGAGTTTTGTATTTTTATTTTGAGCGTGATGTTCACATATACGGTAAAAGTATTGTCAAAGGCAAATAAAAAAAACAAACATTTCTGAATTATTATATGTAGATTAACAGCATCAGAATATTAAAACAATACACGAAGGTGTAATGTTTATTCGGGAGTCACCATTACCAACATTATTATTTTTATATGACCTGACTTGCACCCGAAATATGGATCGAGTGATGCATCGAATGCTACATATATTATGAACTAGCTTTCCCGACAGACGTCCTGTGGTTCTAACCCGAGGTATCATATGTAGGTACATAATGTGCACTGCGCCCCCATAAAAAATACATAGCTAATTCGATTGAGTTAAGCTAATGAAATTTTAACAATAAAATATTTCCAAAACATCCATATTTCTTTCGTATTCAAAACTCAGGCGGGAACAACGCGAGAATATAATATGCGCGCGCAGACATTCTACCTCTATGTGTCCGATGTTGACTTTGTATGAAAATTGGAGTAAGTGGGATGGGCTACTGTAAGAGCGGCAATTACGTTTGCAAGAATGAGAGGGAACTACCATCATAATTATGTTGTTATGTTTATTCTGTTATCCGGAGCGGAGAAGAATCTAATAAATCAACCATCAGAAGAATCTGTTCTGCCGATCTCGAGTTATAAGTGTTCGCACTAACCCGACTTTAATTTATATTAGAGTTTTAAACAAACACAGTTGCACTTTGACGATATTTCATTGAGGCTCAATTAGGTAGTGATTTTTATTTTAAAATAATACATATGTTTCTGTTTAAATTCCCAACCCATGCACACCCATTCTATTGTTACTCTCAAACACATATTTTTGTTATCATAATATCTTGCCCAACTGTATGTAAACGTAATAATAATTTTGTCATCTGTTAGTAATAGAGTCTTCTCCTACCAATACTGTACCATGGCTTCAATTTTGTTTTAAAATCATTTTATTTTTAGTATCTTGATAATGTCTACATGAGATAGACGAAAGCGCTCGAGCCTCAATAAAATATGAATGAACTTTCACTACGTAAATACACAAACCTTACAAAAAATAACAAATACTATAATGTTTATAAATGTACATATAATGGAGCCCTATATAGTACCACACTTGAACGGCTGGACTAATTTAAGTTTGAATTTTTTTATCGTGTTTGGTTTTGTCAGAAGAACGTTCTTGTGAAAGAAAAGATAAAGAAAGTGAACGTATATAGGTAACCAACTTTCTTAGCGTTTTTGACAATGTAAACCTGTCTATTTTTGAATTTTGATTGACGTTGGAGAAAAAATGTCAGTTGTTTAATATTCCGTGTGATTCTCAGAATGTGAATTATAAATATCGTTTAAAACAGGTGCGTCGCTCAGAATTATCATCGGCCTTCGTTCGTCCAGCATTGTAAATTTTCCTCCCTCCCGCTTCTTTCATGCTCTGTCTTTTGCCATTGATTGTCGGCCACTCTCCTATAGTATCGTCAGACCACCTCAGATGTGGCCTACCTGGCGTTTCTATAGTCTCCATTCCAGGGTTTTCTTGGTCCGTCTATCTGTTCCACATTAGTGACGCTATTTGATGAGTCACGCTAGTAACTTTGGTCCTTTCTCTAACCCACTAATTTCGCTTCCTGTTTATCAGACTAATGTTTAACATCCTTTTCTCCATTGCTCGTTGTGATAATTTGAGTTTTTATGTAATTAAGGGGTGGTTTTTTCGCAAGGATGGTAGTTTCAAAACCATACATGTCAATACTTGAAGAATGCACATATTAAATTCAGACCAGAAACTTGATCACAATATAGAAATTCGTGTTCTTTCAATGGTTATAATTATTATTATTGGGGTATATTTTTCATAATGTATTTTATTAATTCTGTTATTCAATTAAGAAAACAGACTATCAACATTAACAACCATAAAAACATCTGTTTCTTCCTTGGTCCCATCTGCCTCTCAAATAATATAGTAATTGTATAAGGGAATGTTCTCTCCTAGTAATGACAGAACAACAGAACTGCGAAACGTTATACTCGTGATCATCGATCATGGAGTAATAACAATATTGTCACAATTTGTTTCCATGTACGCAGCTATTTTTATTCTTTGAGTTATTTGTTAGAAATATTACGGCATTCAACGTGTTTTGGTTAGAGATAAATTGAAGGGGTGAATACATTCGTTATTATTATGAAATGTTGAGTTTCAGTTTACAGTTCTTCCAACAAAGATACATTTCTTGTTCATTGTATAAAATGAGGTCTATTTTCAGTTTTTTTTTTGTTTATACGATCCTTTCTGTTCGTTGCCAGATGCGCTGTACTCACATAATCAGTCATGCGGGTCACTTTCGTAAATTTTGTGATACTTCCCAGCAATAAAACATAATTTATTATTATAATATATGTATTATGATATAAGTAGGATAATTTTGGGTATAAAATGGTACCACCACATCACGAACGACGCTAAACGCCGGCGCATCCAGCGCAGGCCCATCACTACCACCATTACGGAGATGTGTTGAGGATGCCGAATGACAGTTGGCCGAGGAGAGCGCTGTTTTTCCTCCCATCAGGGTCTCGAAGACGTGGAAGACCCTCTCATACCGTGTTCCGTTCCTTCGAGGCAAGACTGAGGGAGTTGGACTTGGTGTTGGAGGAGGTCATAATCATTGCGCAAGATTGAGCGCAGTGGAGAGCTCTTGTTGCCTTCCTATGGTTCTGAGTGGAGTTCAAAGGGAGTTTTGATTGATTGATTGATTGTTTTGGGTGTATATGTAAGTAACAGTAATTATATTCATGTAAAAAGTATACAGAACATAGATGTTATCGGCTTAATACAGATCCGACGGGTCATGCGCTCAAACAAATCATTACGGCTCAAACAGATCTCGTGTTCATATTGACCCGTATGATCCCTGACCCGATACAACTCTAAACCAATATTTATGGCAATTACGCCGTATATTATAAATAAATAAAATAAAAAATAACCAGAAGATATCTAATAGTAGTTATATAATCATTCATTGTGAGAATGAGACATAGAAATCTATTTGCAGATTACAAATATTTACTTATATAAATATGAGTGTGATTAACAAAGTAATTAAAATAAATTATTATACATAATAAATCATTCATTTGCGTTATCCAACGATATTTAAATTAATTAATAAGAAGTGGGTATTTTTGAATAGGTAAGTAGGCTACATTTGATATTCAGTTGGGTAGGTAAAACGAAGTTTGAGAACCAAACGAGAAGTGTAGAATACTCATAGTTCGTATCCAAAACTTTATCGTTTAAGTCCAACCGCAACAAGAGGTGAGATCACCGCAACTACGGACGCTTTTTTGAGTTGGAGTTGCGGCTGAATTTCATTTCAAACAGAATATTAATAATTATTGAGACTGTGTCGTATAAGAAAGAAGGCAGAACAAGATAAAATAATAGAATATTTTGAACTTACACAGGAATCAAATAAAATATATCGAACGTCATTATAGTACCTTAAGTGATGTGGTACAAAGCCTTTTAGGGTGCATTCAAAACAAACAAACATAAGGCTTGAGCTGGAAATCTATAATAATAAAGGAATATGCCTGACTGACTGATCGACTGACTGACTGACAAACTCACTCATCAACGCACAGACCAATCGGCTAATCGTAGATAAGTGAAATTTGGAAATCAGGTAGGCCTTAATACAAAACCTTCCATTAAGAAAGGATTTATGGAAATTCCACCCCTAAGGGGGTGAAAAATATGGTTGAATTATTTCAAACTATCTCGGAAACTAGACATGGTACGAACTTGAGATTTGGCATATGAATTCTCCTATAGAAATTAATTGTAGCATATTAGGCAATTTTTCCAAAATTTTACTAAAAGGTATGAAAAAGGGCACATATAAAAAGGGATGATTTTAAGTTCTCTTAGATAAATGAAGTTAAAAGGCTGTAAATCTATTTTTTTTTAATTTTATTTAATATTTAAGTTAGTATGGAGCAGATCACCTGTGACGCGCCAACGCCATCGCGGGTAGTTTCCTCTCATTCTCGCATACGTGTTTGCCGCTCTTACAGTAGCCCATCCCACTTACTCCACCGCACCGTTTCGAGCGTTTTAGAAAATTTTCATACAAAGTCAACAGAATTATCGGTCACATTCATTTCGGTACTTCATAGGTAAGGTAGAATGTGTGCGCGCGCATATATTCTCAAGTTGTTGCCGCCGGAGCTTTGAACACGAATGAAATATGGATGTTTAGAAATATTATTTTATTAGTAACTTAATCGGATTAAATATGTATTTTTGTTTCTGGGGGTTTAGTGCACATATGAACGGGCCGCCTCTGGTGAGGACCACAGGACAACGTCTGTCGGGAAAGTTAGTAGACTATATAAACGATCAAGAAATAATGCTCTATTTCTAGCTCTGGATTTATGTTTGGTATGAAAGCACCCTTAAGCCACGGCTAGACTATGGGCCATGCTGGCCAAATAGAGGCTCTGGCCCATCATGGGCAAGTAGTGTGGCCGCTCCACCAATGACCAATATCGCCAAATATTTGACATTGGCCGTAAAACTACGGCTACACTATGGGCCATGCTGGCCAAATAGTGGCGCTGGCCCATCATGGGCAAGTAGTGTGGCCGCTTCACCAATGACCAATATCGCCCAATATTTGACATTGGCCGTTACTTGTATACTTGTCGATCGAGTCCGCAAGTATTCACCAATATTGGGCCAATGTTGACAGCTGTCATGTCTTCCATGTTGTTATTTTCAGAGTTTTGTTCATTATTTTTAAACAATTAGTAATTACAATCGATATCAATTCAAAAGACAACAATATAAATAAAACAGTATACGTAAAAAGACAGTAGGTTTAATATTGTGTTGCCAAATAGTGCGTCCGTTGGTTTATGTTGACAAAATAACAAAATAAAACAAGATTTGTCACAGAAGAGCAAAATAACATATAATTTTTTAATAAATCACAAATAATTTGTTAGAGGCGCTGGCCCATCATGGGCAAGTAGTGTGGCCGCTTCACCAATGACCAATATTTGACATTGGCCGTACTTGTATACTTGTCGATCGAGTTCGCAAGTATTCACCAATATTGAAACAATGTGACAGCTGTCATGTCTTCCATGTTATTATTTTCATAGTGTTTTGTACATTTTTTTTATAATCCTGATAAAATAATGAAAGTTGACAATGATAATATCATATTATGACATTAATTGCAGCGTCCTATACAGTGATACATGCGGCATCTGCTTTTCTGTTATTAAAAATAACGCAAACGGCAAAGACGGTGGTTGATGCTTTCTTTAAACCACTCGAGTATGTATGTAATGTACCCATGATTCTTGTTTTTTTTTATCAATATCTTTTATTTTCATTTATGTTATAGTCCAAATCAACCTGTAAGAGCTAGGTAAATATATACCTATTGCAAAACAATAAACATCAATAAAAATTGAAGGTTAGGTTTAATAAAATTATGAATGTTTTTATTGTGTAGGTATATTTGTGAATTGGAAATTATATTAAAATATCGTTTTTGCCCAGGGAGATAAACTCTCTTGAAATTCCCCACTCAGATAGGAGTATACAGCAAATAATTTGAGATTAGAATGTAAAATGATGAATAAAAGCAAGAATTAATCAATAAATCAGTGATAGAAACATTGTGTAACAATCTAGCCTCGTGCCAGCTGTCAGAGTTGGGCCAATAATGTAGCCAGGTGTACAAGTATATTTGCCAAATGTTGCTACTTGCCAATGCTTGGCCAGTGCCACTATTTGGCCACCCTGGACCAGCATGGGCCATAGTGTAGCCGTAGCTTTAGAATATTCCATACAATATTAGCAACAAAAATAAAGAAATAATTTCGAATTACGCAACGACCTGAAATGGCCCACTGTACGGCAAAGGTGTGAACTCCACTTACTCACTTTTGTGCACAAAGCCATAGGGCCGAATATACATTCGGCTTCATTCCCCTATTATATTAGGGAAGCTTTTGAATACCTGGCGAGTCTCGGTTTGCCTCTGAGGTCCAACAACCAGCGCATCTTTTCAATCTCGGTACACGGATTAACTTTCGTCTCGAACTCTTTAGCAGTTCAGGGTGCTCGTTGCTGGAATAATCTCCCATCGAACCTTAGACTGACCCAAAGTCGAACGTCGTTCAAGCGAGCAGTTAAAGAGATGATGATCTCCTCAAATACAGTATCTGTGTCCTAAAACCCCATCTATTCTTCCCTCTCTCCCACTCCATCCACCTCCCTTTCCTTTTTACTTTTCTTTTTTTTTTGTATTCTTTGCTTTGTTCTTCTTTTTTTTTTATAATGGGGTTAGTTGTCAGAGACCGCAACTTCGTTGTGGTAAGCTCTCTAAGAAATTTTGTGTGTTCATACTACCAATGTACAGTAAAGAATAAATAAATAACGAAAGAGAGTTTTTTCTCTGTTTACACAATTGAATAGAATAGAATAAGCATACGCTCGTTTGGCCTATGTCCACCTTTATAGAATTTATTTAATTAAATTATTTATTTTGACAAAACACATTACGGAGGACAACTATACATTAAAATTAGAAACAATAAGTATTTATGGCCTTAAACTAAGTTGACCTCCATCGAGATGTGTCACATGTTACATAGTATACGTATTATAGATTTAAACAGGCACAACATGTTCAAGAGAGAAAAATAAACTACCAAAATTAAAACTTAGCACAAGTCAAATATAAAAACAGCTAAAGATAAACTCAAACATAAATGGAGAGTACAAGAAGAAGGGAAGGAAAAGAAGGGAGGAAGGGGTGTGGGAAAAAATAATCAACAAGCTATCGCGAATTAGTAGAATTGCTTTAAAGAATTCTGGAAATCTGTTTCTAGAAGACATGATGTGGACTGCCAAGTATATCAAGAGAACACTGCAGGGAATCGCTAACACACTAGCAAAAAAAGAAGAAGAAAAAAGATCCTAGTTGTGGGACATTTAATAAGTTTTGGTTATCTAAAATATCGGACGGGACTCACTCCGATGTGGGACCCTTACGGCGATGTCGGAGTCCCGTCTTGGCTATTTATAATGCGAGTAAAAAGGAATCTCCAAATTCCTGTATTACTTGGGTGGTGGAGGGTCTTATTCAATGCAGGGAATCATAACCTCTGGCCATTCGATACAGAAGCCTCCTCAAACCCACGTTTGTCTTATTTAGATAAGGTTTATCACTCTGTAGCTTGAAAAATCCTCCAGATAAAATATTACATCTTTATCTGACAAGCAGGAAAATTGACCCTGTGCTACTCTCTTCATTATTTGTATTAATCCTTTCCTGTAAAATTGTAATAAATGTGACTGGCAAAAGCTAAATAAATAAATATTACTTTTCAATGAATTCCTTCACCACAAAGTACTTGTGGACTGTATTTCTTAATTTATCCATGTTAACAAAAGTTTACACTGTATTGCTAGTCCACAGAATCAATATTTTACAACAGTACCTATTAAAGAAAAATGGTATTACACATTCGAATGGCTTTTATTTTGCATGTTTCGTTTACATTTATTCAAATAATCTTGATAAGCCTTAGAAATAATAATATATGAAGTAAGTAAGTACCTATATGTTATTGTGGTGGAAAATAAAATATAACATTTGACGTCGGGCCTCCTAATGTGCGTCACAATTATTTATTGAACATCCTTATTGAGTGCGCGTTATTGAAAGGAAATTAAGGATGAAAATGTAATAATTTCGTAGAAACGGCGGGAAACTGTCTCATTTAAATCAATATACTGTAGTAATGATAAGACTCCACCTTTTTATAAATTATTATCAACCTCTGATATTAACGGTATATTTTATGAAATACTAGCTTTCCCGACAGACGTTGTCTTATGGTTCTAGCCCGAAGTGGCCCGTTAATATGTACATAATGTGCACTGCGCCCCCGTAAAACAATACAAAATTAATTCGATTGATAAAATTTAAATAAAACGATTTTTATCTCTTCCACAATTTATTTTGTCCCTGACATGTTTCGAAAGGACACGCCTTTCATGCTCGATTGAATTAAGCTAATAAAATAATAACATTAAACTATTTCTGAAACATCCATATTTCATTCGTATTAAAAGCTCTGGCGGGAAGAACTTGAGAATAATGCGCTCGCGCACACATCCTACCTCGCCTATTACCAACACGAATGTGCCCGATAATATTGTTGACTTTGTATGAAAATTTTCTAACGCTCGAATCGGTGCGGTGGAGTAAGTGGAATCGGCTACTGTAGGAGCGTATGCGAGAATGAGAGGAAACTACTCGCGATGGCGTGGGCGTGTCATAGGTAACCATTCAGTAAGATTACTGTACCTTTATGAATACTTATTCTTATAAGTAACGCAACTGTAAAAATACGGTTCCAATATGAAAACTTATTCATACACGTGACGTAACAGTAAGGTTATGTTATTTTTATGAATATAGGTAACATAACCGTAAAATATCTGTATCTATATAAATTAGTCGTGGTGTCAGTCAACGGCTTTCGTACGTACAGCCTACTGTAGGCCGACGGTTCGAATCCCGGTGATGACCATTTCCACTTTCAAAATTCAAATTCTGCTTTATGTGAAAGATATCGAAAGTGTATTTTGTGTTCACTTTGGATGTGCACAGATTCGTTAAAAAAATAATTTCGCAATATTTTGGAAAAAAAATTTAATATGTGTAACTTAAAATGCTTAGACATGCGTCTAGTATCTAAGTATGGAGTAGTTGTGCTATTTATGTATAGAGTGAATGAGGATGTGAAGGTGTTTGTGTGTGAGAGAGAGAGTCTGTTGTGTTTTTTTTTTCTATTTTGTAAGTACTTAAATTGTAAGACTATATTTTTATAACCTTTTTGTTAAGTTTGCCCTGGCACAGGATTAGTCTTTTTGGGCAACATTGTTCTACTTTATCTCAAATGTTTGAATTTATTGATTAAATTAAAAAATAAGAATAAAAAAATGTTCGTATCTACCTACATAAAACGTAAACATAATAATCATAAATCATAGGTTAAATAAAATAAAATTTTACATAGTATAAGTACCTACATGGGGGTGGATTGCCAATATTAAATTAAAAAAAAGTACCTACATACCTACCTATGATAATAAGATCGATAATAAATGTGAAAGAAAATTTCTACATAAATTTATTATAAATGTAATGATTCAAGTACTTATATACTTATTTCTGTTGAAAATTAAGTTCTTAAGGAGAAAAAAATGTGGGTATTTCCAAGAACCCACGGATACGCAAATAATAATAATATTATTAATAACATAATAGGTAAAAATGATTTACAAAGACTCTGTGTTAAAAGAGAGAAAGGGATTTTTCTCAGAAAGTCGATAATAAGCGTTTTAAAACAATTTTCAAACGTAATAAAGAATTCGACTACAATAGAAGGTAGATTTCTTAAAAATGAATGAAAAAAATAAAACATTTTTTACAAAATCAAAGTACCTACTTAAAATTTGTAGATAAAGTGAGAATATTATTTCATTATTTTGGGAGATTGAAAATTTACTTATTCGTCAGTATTATACTTATAAATTTTCATTTAAATTTTTTGGTTTAAGGCAAAGGAAAAAAGTTATTTCATAGTTAAAGGATGGACTCTACAAGAATCTTTAGTAGAATGTCCAGGAGCCTAAGCCAAGTGTTATAAAATGTCCGCCAACGATATCGATCAATCGGTGTTCCCATGGTAACAACGTAAAAAAAATCATGTTTGTACGTTGTTACTATGGGCACACCGACCGACCGACCGAAACCGTTGGCGGCCAATTTATTACATTTGGCTTAGGCCGTGAACACTGACTGATCCGACTTATGACGCATTCCCCAAGTGAAACCAGCGAGCTACAGATTAGAGATGAAACGGGTATCCGGTATCTGGCCTATCCGGCGGAGTAAATGCTATCCGGCCGAATACCGGATAACTAGCACCTATCCGGCCAGATACCGGATAGTAAAAAAAGATATGTTTGGATAACTAATTGATTTATTTAGTAAGTAACACTTAAGAACTACACCTTGTAATCACAAGAAATATTCTACAACTTAGAAAATTGATTAGCAAACATACTGCAATGAGGGTAAATTATGGAGAATGAATACGTAGGTATATATTTCTTTATATAGATGAAGCAAGCAGCTTCGCTCGTTTCCGTAAATAAGAAAAGTTTAATAAAAATACGTTTCGTCTTATATTATCATCTTGCTGAAAGATGCAGATAGATTCCGCGATTTTTGGAACAATAACGTCCGGCAACGGTCAGTCCAATTGGTATAATATATATTTTTTAATTTTACTTTAATAAAGATGATCGCACTCAGCATAACAGCATATGCCTTTTCGCTGAGTGCGATATATGCCACCTACGTAAGCGTAATTCGAACGTTGTACCCACTGCCCGGGCTCTACCAGACTTCTTTAGCGCTCTGCGAATTTTATAAATTTTGAAAAACAAAACACTGATATTTTAAGGGGAGCGCTGTTCTTCCTCACATCAGGGTCTCGAAGACGAGAAAGACCCTCTAATACTGTGTTTCGCTCCTTCGAAGCAGAGCTGAGGAATCTGGACATGGTGTGTGAGGTCATAAACATTGCGCAAGATCGAGCGCTATGGAGAGGTCTTCTTGCCTCTCTATGCCCTTAAGTGGCGCGTAAAGGGAGTTTGTTTGGATATTAAGGGAGTCGTAAACCTAAACAGTTTGGGAACCTCTGCAATAATGCTATCCTGGCTACAACCTTGGTTCCGAGGGTAAAATTTAAAAATCTAAACGCTGTAATCATAGGAAAAAAATATCACACCACACTAATCCAGACCAACTAATGCGGTTGATGGTTTTTTCCACAATATTCCCAATGATCTCATATGGATGCCTCAACCAACCAGAAACATTCGCCGGATATCCGGCGGCCGGTTATCCGGTATTCGGCTACTTGGTTGGCCGAATATCCGGCTAAAATGCTATCCGTTTCATCTCTACTACAGAAATACACAATAATACACATCTATAATAATAGTGCTACGTGATATTTGTGGGTGGAAACGGGCGGATAAACACATTTGTTCCATACAGGTAGCGTATCAGTTAGGTTGTCGATTTCGTCTAGACAAGAACTAAGTATTTTATCTAGGTAACTACAACCATCACTTACGTATTGAATCGTAAATCAATGTAAAATGAGCAACGAAGTCCCATATGCACTGGGTTCCTAGGGAGTGGTCCGACGTCTGACAAGACGGCTGTCTTTGAAATTTGCGTCAATGTTTATTTGCTGCAACGGAAACATTCTACTGACTTCATTCCCCGCTTTTTATAGCTTATAATGGTCCGTTTTCTTGCAAATATGGTACTGCGATAAAACAGCGGTGAATGTGTCAGTTTAGAACACATTATTGTCTAGAGGTGTGTTATTCTAGCGCCAAACAACATTGACGTAGTTTTGAAAGACTGCCGTCTTATCAGACGACGGACCGCTCGAGCTTCCTAGGAACACAGGGCATTAGCAATAGTTTTCTATAAAAGCGAACTCCCAATTTAAATGCCGTTTTACAATGAAAAATCTAACTTCAAAATTACTAACTAATAGGAGGCTTCTCCTTAAACCAGGGCTGGGCAAACTTTTTGGGTGGCGGGCAAAATTCAATAATTCATAATAAGCGGCGGGCCGCAAAGAAGAAGAAGGTGAAAATATTTTCTTCTCCTTTTTAGAAAAAGCTGAAAAATCATCATTTTATCTTACATACTTCACCATATAAACATTGTTTATTATCACGAAAAAACATATACTTACATTGTTTATTATCACGAAAAAACATTACAAAAAAATATGAGAAGAAGTGAACTGATCTTTTTGCACATAGATACCTAATTTCTTTTTCTTAATCAGATGTACACGGGCAGTTCAATGTATTCTCCGTATGAATATGAAGGAAAAGTCAGAAAAATCTGAAATAATTCTACTAAGTACCGTAAACGAACAGACCCTCAAGTCAACGAAAATAAAAGAAAAAGATTATTGCAAAAGTTTATGAATAATTTGACCCTTTTATTTAGTTCATAATTTTATTTCATAGCTTGCCTTTTTACTACGGTTTCCAAACTACGTTTAATGACACTAAACGTCAATTTACACTATCTCTTTCGCGCTTTCATCATTTCACTACCGTCAGAGAAAGAGATAAAATATTCAAATGCTTTAAACTCATAGGAAACTGCATGCGTAATGCCTAATAATATATTGTGACGTTAGTAAACGAATTGTTTAAGGCTATTGGCATACTTTCTTGATTTATGTGTTTGTTTGTTTGAACTATTTGTTTACTTTTTTTTCAATTCTTTGTACCTAATTTGAAGAGGGATGACCTACTAATAAGCTATCCTTAAATCATTGTGCTATACCCTCTTTTCTGTTTCTGTTATCACGATGGAGAAACTAGCCTCAACACAAGTCTATACCTAGTGAGGCGGCACCTGGTTTTCTTGTAAATACAACTGTATTGAGTGTTCTCTTATTTTTGTAAATAATAAAAATTATAACGCGACTGTAAAAAAAATTGTTACGGCCGCTTTGCTTTTCTAGGAAAACAAAGCATGAATGGCATTGCCGCATTCCTAGGAAAATAAACCGTTACACAAAAATAGTTGTCATAAAAATATTATATATTTTGTGTGTTGTTGTTATTAACAGGACGTTCTTTTTTTAAATTAATTTTAAACATTAAACTGCTTTTTTCCGTTATATCAAGAGCTTTCTGTAGTGTGGTACGCAGCATACTTCATGCATCACACATTACGCTGACTTTTCAGCTACATGGAGCTGATACATTATTTTTACTTAGAAGAGCTCTTTGTGCAACAATAACCACTTAACTCTTTTCAATCTCTTTCTCACACTTTCATAAGAACTCACTTGAGCCAATATTAATTTCCATTATAACTATTCATATTTTCCAACCGTGTAGTTTTATATGGAAAAATAAATGATATATTGACATTACACTTGCTGAAATATGAAATACTAACAAAGCGCGTCCGTTGCGATGTATTTTCTAGTGAATGCATTGGTTCATTTTTTTCCCCATTTATAAACAACAAATTAAGCATTTTCCTTGTTTACTGAAAGGGGAAATTCCATCCGCCCAACATATTAGAAATTCATCATACTTTATTCGTTTTTGAAATTGTACCTCGAGACTACGAGACAAAATAAGACCATTGCATTCTCCGTGCAACTCGAGGACACGGCGTTCCACTAAGCAATAATTTTCTGGCTGCAGCCTTGGTTAGATGTTCTCACCATCTTAATCCTTACTTTGATTTCCGATTCTGGATCCCACTAGTTAGTTCAGCATCCCATCAGGTTTTTAAAACGAGTCACTTGTTCTTTCTGCATCCATCTGTATAGAGATGAAGTCTTATATCCTTCCTTCCTCCAATGGCTACCACCGTTTATAAGAGTACATACATTATTATCCACAAAGGTATGATATGTGGTTGACTTGACTGATGTAAGTAAATGTTGTTAATGCCACAATAGTGTATTGTTCCAATAATAAATCATTATTCATTCATTATGTAATAGTTGAACAGAAACGGCACTTGCAGCCCGCATTAGTAGTGTTGTTGAAACTGGCGCTGCACATTGTAATGAAGTCGTGTCTAAGAGGCTTTGTCTTAGTTTACATCATACCACGTAGGTACACTCGACAATGCGGTTACTAATCAATAATGGTCAAGTCTCATGTATGAGGAAAACAATGCTACTTATGTAAATTGAAGTACTCAACCGTAATCTTTATATGTCGTAAGATACACATGTCTTTAATAGACTAATGCGCTGGGTTCCTAGGGAGCGGCCGTATATTAAGGCAGTCTTTACGGTGACATTTGGAAAGTTTCGTGGCCGTATTATTCTCTCCGTTATTTTAATAACAAACGTCAATTTGTGTATTGTGTCGTTGGAACGTGAAAATGACAGATCTTGATTTTACTTTAGTTAGTTGTTTGGAGGATGACCAGGCATCAGAGGAGGATGAATATCGTATGGGAGAAGACAATAATTTATATAAATCATTTCCCCCTAATTCACGCCACCGACCGATTGCATCTTCATTTTTCTGTATTCTTTTTTATTAACATTATAGATAGCTTCATGATTACGTACGAAATTTATTAAAACTTCGTCATCTTCACTTCTCCAGATGGAGTTGGAACTCATTTCAAGAATAGAAACATATTTTAATAAATAAATGTACGTATGTGCAAAAGTAGAATATTTACGTGGATAAGGAAGGCCAGCAAAGCTATTCAGGAAAAAGTTTAAGTTAAAAGAACTTGTCAAATATTTGAGACTTAAGGGTAGTGTTTGCTATTTATCCGGGTTGGACCCGGAAAGTCCGGGGATCGCGACGTTTGTCCGGGTCGTAACTTTACTCAATGTAGGTACTTTTTTTTTAGTGAATTATACTTTTCAGGATTCTAAATTTTCGAAACGACCTTTAATTTTAACGAACTTACACCTTTCCGGACACAAAATTTTCGGAATGATTTTTTTTACGCCTGCGGGGTCACAATGATTACAAATGTGGCAACACCGCTTAAGGAGGCTTTGCACCTAAACACCCATTTTATTCATTTTTACTTAATCATCTTCTTCTTCTTCCTCTTTGATTAGGCCTGCTGGCCTGTTGTTCCTGCAATGTTGTCCTCTTGGGAAGCTGAGTGCCAACTGTCCCTCCAGCGTTTAGGCGGTCGTCCTGGAGGTCTGCTTCCTTGTGGTATGTTGTCTTTGGCGATTTTCGCGGCTCTTGTGTCTTCCATTCTTGAGACGTGGTCGTTCCAAAACCGTCTCCTCTGTCTTCCCCACCTTGCAACGTCCTCGACTTCGCAGATTCTTCGGATCTCTGTGTTTCTAACTCTATCACGAAGGGTTTTTCCGGAGATGTTTCTCAGAATCTTCATCTCACTCGTACGAAGGAGGTTCTTGGTTCGGACAGTATCGGCTCTGGATTCTATACCGTAGGTCATAATTGGACTGACGCATGTTTTGTATATCCTGACCTTGCTGAGGATATTCATATGGTCATTTTTCCATATCGCCTCTCTAAGGCATCCTGATATGGCTGCAGCTTTTTGTGTTTGCTCCAGAACTTCCCCATAAAGGTCACTGTTGGATGCCATGCTGACGCCAAGATATTTAAACTTGGTGACTTGTTCGACTGGTGGTCCATCGATTGTCACGTTGCATACCGTCTGTTCTCTGGCCAATGTCATGCACTTTGTTTTGCTTATCGATATAGACATGTTGTATCTCGTAGAGGCCATGTGGAATCGGTTCAGCATAAGTTGAAGATCCTGTTCTGACTCCGCTATAATGGTCGCGTCATCAGCATAACATACTATGTTTAACATGCGTTCTCCCATTCTATATCCCACATTGGTTTCAGCAACTTCCTCTATAATTTTATCCATTACTAGATTAAAAATAGGAACGGGCTTAAACTGTCTCCCTGCCTTACTCCAGTTGGTGTCGGAATTTCCGCAGACAGTTTTCCATTTACGCGGATTCTTGTAGAAGTATTTGAATTTATATTTCTGACAACCTTGGCAATGGAAGGCGGGGTGTGTTTTTCAAGCAGGATATTAATCACATCCTCGAGCTGAATTCTGTCGAACGCTTTGGTGAGATCAATAAATGCAATTTTACTTAATCGTTTGAAATAAATGGTTCCGCGAGTCCTTTACCTACATACGAAACCAAAATTTCTATTTTATTGTAGAATGATCTTTAATTAAATAGTTTAACTGATTTATGACGCTTTTTGAGCTTTTTTTTTATGGAATGTCTTTTGACTTTTTTCTAGATCCATAACTAAAAAAAAATCATTTATAGTTGCAGAAAAATGTGGAGATTAATCTCATTTATATTTGGAATTTGTCTAATTCAACTAAAATATATTTATTTTTAGCGTTATAATGACCCATATATGAATTAATAAGCTTGGTTATTCGAACTAAACTTTTTCGTGAATACGCATGCAGGTCATAAGCAAAACAAATAGGAGAGGATGTATGAGAAAAAATGGTATGTCGATGGAAGAATGGAAAGAAGTGTGCTCAAAAATAAAAAAGTGGAGGTCTGTTCCGTCTGCCTACTCCTTTAGGATTCACGACGAGTTCATCGAAAATCAATTCATCGAATAGCAATTCATCGAATCACCAATTCATCGAATCACCAATTCATCGAAAATAAATATTTTGAAGATATTTGAGAGAAATTATTTATGACCTAAAATAAGGTGAAACTTCAGTTTAGTCACTCTTATAAATTAAAGATGGCGGCGATTGTGACATACGCTGGAGTATTTATTTATTATTATTTTATTTTATATCATTAGCATATCAACAGGTTATTTACAAATTTATTACCATGTTTTCACTCGGGGAGGTGTCCAAAAAGGTATGGGTGGTTCCACCCCCCAAACCCCCCTTTTTAACAACGTTCCAACCTTAACCTAACGACCTAACCTATTCAAATCGAATATAAAATAACTTCGAAATCATTAGGAGTGACTAAACTGAAGTTTTACCAAAAATAATTACCTACAGGGTTTTATATAGGTACAAAAACCTAGAACCTGGAATCGAATTGCATTCTAAATTGAAGACCAAAAAATATTTCAACATTTGAGAGTTTGGTTGCCAAAAAGGTTGTCTCTCAAATATCTAAAAAAAATAATATTTTCGATGAATTGGTGATTCGATGAATTGATCTTTCGATGAATTGATTTTCGATGAATTGATTTTCGACGAATTGATTTTCGATGAATTGATTTTCGATGAATTGATATTCGATGAATTGATTTTCGATGAACTCGTCGGTTACCCTGCTTTAGGGACTCAGCGTGATGGAGACGAAGAATTTATAGAGGTAGTTACGTTTTTTGTATGTGTCTTTCATAGCTTTTAAGAGAAATACTCAGGACGGAAATACTGCTGTATATATTTCCTGCCTTGCATTGTAATTCAATAGAAAAATGTTTCATAGCATGAAGGTTGTTTTACCGGTTCTCTTGCAAAGTACGCAAGATAAGATGAAGTACCTATATAAAATATAGATATGATTTTATTTTATACACTTTCTGTACAATAAGTACCTACCAGCTGATCCGACAGCTCTTTTCCTGTCTTAACTATGAATAATATCTTTTTTGTATAGTTTCTATATGAAATGGAGCCATATTTTCCTTTGACATCGCATGAAACGTCAACGGCTGGGCCGATTTCTTTTATTGTTGTGTGTTGTTGGTGTTGTCTGTAGAAGGTTCTCATGAAAGAAAAAAACTAACAAACAACTGACAGTTATGTCAAACGCCAATTTTAATTAAAAAATATAAAAGTTTATATTATTGTCAAAGGCAGTATAATAAGAAGGTTATAATTACCTACACTGAGTGAAACAATCTAACGTTCTAAGCAACTTTCTGTAGTTTTTCTTTCATAACATCCTTCTTCTGACAATAGCAAACGTATTTTTTTAAGCGAAATTGGTCAAACCGAAATTGGAATGCGCTTATTTCTTCATTATCCTCTTATTTAATTTATTCATCATGGACAAATTGAAATATATTTTTTTTTACCCATCACGCCGTTTCCCGAAGGGGGTAGGCAGAGAGTTCGGATTTCCATTCTTTCCTATCCAAACAAACCTCTTTCGCTTCTTCCAAACGCATAACATTCCGCATACATTATGCTCTCCTATTTCTTTTGCTCGTGACTTGGCTCCTCTAAGACTGAACAGATATGATTGGACCATGTCATTCGAGGTCGACCTCGTCTGCGTGCACCCATTCTTTCAGATTTATAGGTATATCCTTTTTGTCATTCTTTCCTCGTTCATTCTCTCTACATGCCCAAACCACCTTAATTTATTAACTTTCATTCTAGTCACTACACTAACATCCACTCACATGGGGGGGGAGGTCTGGAAAAAATCACGAAAGCTCACGTAGGGGGTGGGGTTCTAGTTAGATAAGTATGTATTTTATATTTTTTCTGAAGAATTTAAAAAAACATAGTTGCACCTTCAGAAATTAAAAAAAGTCTTTATTCATAAAAAAAATGTGAATTCTAGGGGGGGGGGGGGTTCTGAAACATCATCAAATATCACCAGGGGGAAGGGGGTGTTAAAAGTTGCAAAAACACGGCTCCTTATTCAAAGAGTTGCCGTTGGTTTAATTATAATAATTCGACTCCATCCATTTGGTGCTATTTTCTGGAAGACGTCTTCATTACAATGAGAAGTGTCTAGTATGATGATAACGTGGAAGTAATTTTACTCATGTGGAGAATGCCACAGATATTCGGCATTCCTGTCAAGGGCTAGTTCTTGCCACGGGCGGAATTCCAGCTTACTCGAGAGAGCAATCTCATTGGCATCTGATTGCAAACCAAGTCAGGGGCGTAGCTACCGCCGGCCGTATCAATTACAAGGGGCCTCGAAAATAATAACTTTTCAACAATGTGAAATAGTTTTTTTTTTCTAATTAGGTATTATGAATTTCTTCTTTGTTGTGTAGAATAGGAAGAAAATTAACTGTCTACTTTTATATTTTTACGTAGAGTAGTGTTTGGTTTAAATAATTATTGTTTAGGTTTATGTTCCAGTGGACAGTTCATTTTTTTCGTACTCTACATTGACGAAAAATTCGTTTGCAAAATTCAAATTTTCTACGAGGGCTGGTCACCCCGAGGGACATTGGCAATCACTTCGGCGAAAGCTTTCCTAGGAGTCTTGCGCTATTTTGAATAACTCATCACGCCTTTTATTCCGGTCTAGTCTGATGATTGATTAAAAATCAAGACTTCATATTTATAGACAAGGCAAAAACTCTAAATCTTGTATATAAATATGAAAGATTTTATAAAAATGTTTGCCAAAAAAGGAGACCAAAGTGTATTTTTGCTTTTTCTAACATAGTTACTCTTAAGATTGACATAAAATAGGATCATTTTGTCTACTTTTCCGTTGAGTCCCTTAACCTTTTGATAATGGGCACGTCAAAGGCAAGATATGCTACTGATCAAAGATTGTGTTAACCACAGAACTATCAGTGCACTGTATACATTTCATCAACTTTACCGTTTTCTTCGTTTGTTTCAGCGGCCTCGCGATGTGTTCATGGTCATCGCTGCCATAATGATCATCCTCTCCTACGCAAAGGCGAAACTTGGCGGCTGCAGACATTGTCTTGATTCAGAAATTGTGAAAATCATTCCGTCACTGGTGAGTATAATTTTTTTTTTTCATAAATAAATGTGATTTTATCACAACTTTACCCCTACCCCTGTGACATTTCGTTTATTTCCTATCCCCCTCCCTCGACTTTGGACCTCTCGAGAATGGACAATCCCATAAAATACGTTTTTTTAGTTAAGTAGTCAGTTTTTCTCTAAATAAACTTGTCTATTGATACATAGCATTGCCATAAAAAATAATATATTAGGCTTGGTACTCACTTGCGCCGCGAACGTGTATCGTTACATCAAAAGGATGCATGTGTTCCGCTCGCCTTCGCATTTCGAATCACGTATACCTTTCGATTAAATTGATGCAATGTCACACGTTCGCGGCACTAGTGAGTAAGTACTGGGCCTAAGAAAACTCATCTTATTTTTTTTTGAAATTTTATGAAAAAAGCACAAGAAAAGTTAAAAGTGATACGAGTGTGTTTTTAAAATTCCGCTGAATACTACTTGGTAACAGAAAAACGTAACGGTAGAGACGTTTTTCAGTTACAGCCATGCCGGACTGTTACATTTCCATTTTTGGAACGTACCTCTTTGTTTAACCATAGTTTGATCTGGATACGAGCATTTGTCATACTTCCAGCCTAATAGTAAATAAATTTTCAGAAACATAAAAACGAAAGAGGGTTTTTGTTGAAATAAAGCTTATTATAAATACATTAAAAATTAAATTTTAAATTGCTCATTGCATAAAGATCAATGCAATAGCTATGATAGTTTAGAAATAAGTACCGTTTACCTACTTGAAGTTGAAAAATATAACATTTCTGCTTGGTTTGCATTCAATGTAGTTAGCCTTTTTGGTAAGTAACTCAGTATAGGTAATTTTAAGCTCATCCTTATCCTTTGTTTTCCTAGACGGAAAAGCGACCGTAACGAACTCACTATTCTTCACGAAAAGTACAAAGCATTGTATTATTATATTAGATCGAGCGCAATGGAGAGCTCTTGTTGGCCTCCTATGCCTCTAAGTGGACTGTAGAGGAAGTTTTGTTTCCGTGATATATATGAGATCAAGTAGGTATACAATTATCACAAAACCATTCTTCTTAGTTATCATATCTATTGCATTATCGACGGTTAATTGTAATTTTTTGTCACCCATGAATTAAAGAGATGTCGTCAGCGAACATTATAATTTCAGAGTTTTTATTAGAGATTCTAGGCAAGTCATTTACATAAATATAAATAATAGGGGACCAAGGATGGATCCTTGTGGGATCCCACAATCTATCATGTCAACATATTTTTCTAATTTTTGATGCTATAGCGGTTTGATTTATACTACACAATTTATTTTCTATCTGATGACACGATTGTATAGCGCCACCTATAGAGAGCCATCCAAGATAAAGAGCCATCTAGCGGAATACGCCGAATACAACTCGTACTTATCAACAACGTAGATTCAACACCGTTTTTATCAAGTTAACTAACTTAGAATATTTCGCACCAGAGGGAATACATGTCACTTTTTTGTATAAATTATATTGCGTGAATAATAGCTGTATATAAAGATTTTCCCTCCTGAAATTCCTGACTCTTTCCTTCAGAACCTACCAGTGCATAACATTGTAATTAGTTTTTAAGTTAAAATATATTTTTCTGTGATACTTTATTTGAATTCACTAATATAGTGCTTGTGTTTTTTATAATAAAAAATCGAGTTTCATTTCGGTAGTTAGTCGAATTCCTTCTTGGCTGTTTAGACTTGTTCATAAAGAAATAGTGCAAGTTGGTGAGTACTCCAGATATTTCTTAATCTTGCCAAACTCATAAGAGAGTTTCTTATCTTTTAATAAAGATCATTTTTCCCACTATAATTCTACCTTGAGAAAAGAAATCAGCACTCCTTCTTCATCTCAATCTCATCTCATCTTATGGATCAGATCCAACCAATCTGAACCCCATAATGCAATAGTAATCAAGTTTTTTTTTATCAAAATATAGTGATTTATACAACCAATAGCCTTGGAAAGGTCGCAGAATATGCCATAGGCTTTTTGTTTTTATCCAACGAATGTAGTACAGCATATAGTACAGAAACAACGCTGTCGGATGTGCCCTTACCTGTTTGAAACCCCGACTGATTAGAATTTGTAATGTTATTTTTTAATACAATATGTTTTTACTTGTTCGGCATCTTTTTTTCCAATTGTACAACCATACAAGGAAAAAATAATAATCTTTTAAAATGTTGAATGTTGCAGAAGAAAATCTTTCATTTTTTTGTATCTTTACAGTTATCCTGTTGCTTGCGAAGTGAAAATCAGAAATGCGGAAAGGCGGCGCACTGCAAGCCAGGCTTAACGTGCCGATATCCCTACAGACTGGCCCCATCGGGTATTTGCAAAGGTAAGTTGGAATCATCGTTACTATAATTGCAAAATATTGAGTGGTTCACTAGCGCTGTGCAATCGAGTTCAATAGTAACGGAAAATACAATGCAACCTCTAGTAGCGAGTTATTCGCTTAAGAAACGAAACTCAGTAGCTACCTACGCTTAGTTTACGGGATATTTTGAACTGTGGATTGAATACAAAACACAAAAACTTTGTTACTTCACGTTTTATTTGAAAAACAAACAAATTTATATATATGGCAGAGGCCTTTCGGTCAATTGACCATCGTCGGTGCCTGTTACTTACAAACTAAAGATATTAGATAGAGTTGTATGTTGATGTACTGGTGGTGGGGGTTGTGGAGAGGTGCGCGGGTGTGTTTATTTGTGGAGTATTATTGTTAAAGGTTCGAGTGAATGGGGTGGTGAGAGGGGAGTGAAGGGGTGGAATTAGTGTGTTTAGTCTTATGTCTTTTGGTAGTTTTTCTATCTCTATGAATTCTAAAATGTTTAACAAGTGTCCTTTTGTGCTTTTGTGTAGTATTTCTATGTGATTTTGACTGAATGTATGGCCTGTGTTTCTGTGGTGTTCTGCTATTTCTGTGGAGGATGTGATGTTTTTGGTGGATTTTATGTGTTCTTGTATTCGTGTTATTATTTTGCGTCCGGTTTGTCCTATGTACGTTTTTTCGCAGTTGTCACATTTGATGGAATATACACCGCTGTCATTAAGTTTGTTTTTGGTCTGTTTTTTCGCATTAAATATGTTTTTTCCTATATTATTTTCCGTAAAAAATGCTGGCTTAAAATTTGTGTTTTTGCAGTTTCTGACGCAATTGTCGGTTATTTTTCCTATAAATGGTATCTTCCGCCATTTTTTGTCTTCTTTTGTTTTGTCTTGTATTTGGGGGTATACAAATTTGTAATTAAGTTGTTTTCGTTTTTTGTTTTTTAATATGCTTAGGATGTCTTCTTTCTTGTATCCGTTATTGGTTGCGATTTGAATGATGGTGTTGAGTTCTTTCTGGTAGTTTGATTTATTCATCGGAACTGATATGAGGCGGTGTAACATGCTGTTGAATGCTGACATTTTATGTGAGATGGGGTGTGTGGAAGATGCATGAATTATCGTGTCGGTGTAGGTTGGTTTGCGATATATGGAGAATTCGAGTCTGTTTTTGTGTTTACTAATTGTCATGTCTAGAAAGTTTAGTTTGTTGTTTTCTTCTATTTCTAAAGTGTATTGGATATTGTGATGTTGTGTATTGAGAAAAATTAAAAATGAGTCGAGTTGTCTTGTAGTGCCGGTCCAGGTGCAGAAAATGTCATCAACATAGCGATAGTAGTTTTTGGCATGTTTTACAAGAGGGTTGTTAGATGAAAGAAATTTTTGTTCAAGGTTATCCATAAATATGTCTGCTAGTAAAGGAGATATCGGGTTTCCCATCGGTAAGCCAGATTTTTGGAGGAATATTTCGTTGTTGAATTGGAAATTTCCAATTCAACAACGAAATATTCCTCCAAAAATCTGGCTTACCGATGGGAAACCCGATATCTCCTTTACTAGCAGACATATTTATGGATAACCTTGAACAAAAATTTCTTTCATCTAACAACCCTCTTGTAAAACATGCCAAAAACTACTATCGCTATGTTGATGACATTTTCTGCACCTGGACCGGCACTACAAGACAACTCGACTCATTTTTAATTTTTCTCAATACACAACATCACAATATCCAATACACTTTAGAAATAGAAGAAAACAACAAACTAAACTTTCTAGACATGACAATTAGTAAACACAAAAACAGACTCGAATTCTCCATATATCGCAAACCAACCTACACCGACACGATAATTCATGCATCTTCCACACACCCCATCTCACATAAAATGTCAGCATTCAACAGCATGTTACACCGCCTCATATCAGTTCCGATGAATAAATCAAACTACCAGAAAGAACTCAACACCATCATTCAAATCGCAACCAATAACGGATACAAGAAAGAAGACATCCTAAGCATATTAAAAAACAAAAAACGAAAACAACTTAATTACAAATTTGTATACCCCCAAATACAAGACAAAACAAAAGAAGACAAAAAATGGCGGAAGATACCATTTATAGGAAAAATAACCGACAATTGCGTCAGAAACTGCAAAAACACAAATTTTAAGCCAGCATTTTTTACGGAAAATAATATAGGAAAAAACATATTTAATGCGAAAAAACAGACCAAAAACAAACTTAATGACAGCGGTGTATATTCCATCAAATGTGACAACTGCGAAAAAACGTACATAGGACAAACCGGACGCAAAATAATAACACGAATACAAGAACACATAAAATCCACCAAAAACATCACATCCTCCACAGAAATAGCAGAACACCACAGAAACACAGGCCATACATTCAGTCAAAATCACATAGAAATACTACACAAAAGCACAAAAGGACACTTGTTAAACATTTTAGAATTCATAGAGATAGAAAAACTACCAAAAGACATAAGACTAAACACACTAATTCCACCCCTTCACTCCCCTCTCACCACCCCATTCACTCGAACCTTTAACAATAATACTCCACAAATAAACACACCCGCGCACCTCTCCACAACCCCCACCACCAGTACATCAACATACAACTCTATCTAATATCTTTAGTTTGTAAGTAACAGGCACCGACGATGGTCAATTGACCGAAAGGCCTCTGCCATATATATAAATTTGTTTGTTTTTCAAATAAAACGTGAAGTAACAAAGTTTTTGTGTTTTGTATTTATACAATGGACCTTCACAACGTTACCGCTAAAAAAAAAAATCACACAATTGTGGATTGAATTTTAATAATTTATTTATATAACTAGCTTTCCCGACAGACGTTGTCTTGTATTCCTTACTAATATTGATTTCGAATTTGTAATTTATGCAAAAATACGTTTAAAATATGTTTGAGTGTTAAAAAATATTTCTGAAAACTCGAAAAAAAAATCCATAAAAAAATTGTCGTCCCAATTATGTAAATGGTTGTCAGGTAAACAATAATGTTACTGTTATAGATTTTTTTATAGATTTCGTTAGCGTCGCAGGAAATCCATTCCATACTAACTTTAATATTATTTCTTATGCATCCGGAGCGGAGAAGAATCCAATAAATAAAACATCTGAAGAATCTGTCCTCTGTTGAGAGAAAAGACTTACTAGCGAGATAGCGAACACAACATGTTTATTTCTAGACCTATTGGTAGTAGTTTAAGTACTTAAGTAAATTGTTTAGACTTCAAAAACCTTACTAATTAAATTGTGGTAAAAACAAATATTTTGTATTACTTAAATAGATTAATGAAAGAAACCAAGTAAATACGGTCGAAAAGATAAATTTCTCTGGGTTTGTAGGTATCCATTAAAGCTATATAAAAACATCATCCTATATTTTACGCACATTTTATACGAATATTTTTTTTACTTCTTCGTATAATTTGTTAACAACAACTAAATTGCTTTTCGTCGGTCACGATAAATAAATAAGATTTTATTATTCCAAAGTAAAGTGTCTGTAGACAGTCGAAAGAGCGGACTTATCCCGAAGGATCTCTGCCAGCCAACCCAGCGATATGACGATTTCACTCTAAATTTTATATGTGACGGTTGGTACTTGTTCACTGTTCATAAAAATTCGGTTTACGAGTTATGAGAGGTTTCACTGTACTTGACGAGATGTTTTTAACGAATGTAATGATATTCTCCCTAAGTGACTACAAAACCTTACCCCAATAATACGATACAACGTTCTGTACATTAAGAGAGAAAAAAATATAAAAAACGACCGTCATAAAAATAATTATCTTAATAATGTTAAAAAAAAACACGGTAAGGGATGGTTTGAATTGCAAGTTAGCATGTGGACTTTCCCCCAGAATACTAACGCGTATTTTTTATTAGGGATGTTTTATAACAGTTGAATAAATTTGATATTTCGAGGCCAAATTCTAAGTGGTCATAATAAGATGAATACAATCTCACGCCATATCAATTTAACCCTTTATCAGACATAAAAACTGCGAGAAATTGGTTATTTCAAATAATTTTTTGAAATGTTCATAGATGGCGTTGGCGTCGCATGAAATCCGTTCCATACTAACTTTAATATTATTTTATATTATTCCTTATACATTTTTCAACTTTCAAATAGCGAAAAGAATATATTATTATGGTTTTATTGCTAGCTCTTTACCACATAAGCTTCAAATCACAACAAAAGATTGAAAAGTCATCTCCTGAATTCTCCCTTTGATAATACTATACCTACATACCTATTCTGAAACTGATATGTGTATGTATTTCAGTTATTTATTTTGAATTTTAGGGCGGACTATACAAGTGAACTTAACAAAAGTTTTTTTATTTTTTTTTATTATAGACCTCCACCCGGACTCGAGTGATTATGGTTAACAAAAGTTACATTGCTTTGTAAATGTAGATTAACACGCATACATTTATGGGGCAATGTAGGGTTAAATTAATAATTTACCTAATATTCGCATGCGGCGTTCGACACGTGTTTTGAGGTCATTTAAAAGGGTCTTTCCAGCGGCATAAATACTATTCGGGCGAATACCGGATAACCAACGCCTTTCCAGCAAAATACCTACCGGATAGAAAAAAAATTTGTTAAGTAGATATAATTTAAGAAAGTACATTCGGTAATCTACGATTATTGTTTTTTAATGCTTAAATCAGAACGTATTTTGAATTATCTAGACATTCTTAATCTACATAATAATTCAGAAATGTTTGCGTGCTTTTGACAATACTTTACCGTATATGTGAACATCACGCTCAAAATACAAATGCTACGTCAGATATGAATCTGCGCAGAGCGGTGAAATTTGCTCGAGAACGTTCTAAGATACAATTGGCAACGTTAACTTTAATATATTAAGAGCTATTTAAAAAACTTTATTTTTTTAGGATCTTCATACAAATTTTTCAAAAAAGACAGAAAGCCATCTTTTGGAAACAAAATTACTCATGTAAACGTTGAATAGAATCTTGGTATTACGGTATGAAAATGTTATAAAATAATTGGAGATTGATTCGTTATACATATAAATGTTATTCAAATCTTATTATTCTCAATAAATAAAGATTTAATGCAAAATTTTGGAAATATAATTCCTCCATTTTCAAATTTGACACATTTAAAAAAATTTATGGCCGCAGTTTATGTAAATCTGTCGTAGCCATTGAGTAGGATGAGTAAGTACCTGATAAAATCATATTAAACGTTGGTAAATAATAAAGATACATGAAATTAAATTCATAATACATTTAAATATATTAATCGTAAAAATGATTTTTGAAAATTGAAATGAGTATAAAAATTCTTTAGTAGATTTGGTCGATAAAACAGAACTCTGAAAGAAAGCGAATCTGACAGGAACTAATGACGTTCCTGTTTATCAAAATCATAATGGATTTGTCAGGTAATTGTGCATGTTTATTATAGTAAAAAATATATTTGTTTTATCCACATCATAATAATTAAGAAATACTGTATAATATTCATATCTCAATTAATCACATAAAACAGATTGTTGTGGACAAAATCATCGAATATCACTTTATTTGCTATTATAATAACAAAATTATCTAAATTCTTAATTAATAGGTATGAAGATAAATTAAAAACAATGTTAAATATATATTAATATTTTATTGCGTATGTTTCATAATACGACAAGAAGCATTATATTAAAAAAGTATGGTATGGGATAATTGGTGTAGTAGTTTCTTCCGTCAACAACATATTCTCTTTATACATCTCAAACATGATCCTGTAGAATAAAGAATCCTTCAAAGACCAAAACTGCAATCGTTGGATGTGGTATGTGCAGATTGACAGGTTTCGACCAAGTTTTGACGCAAAAAAACCCAAATGTGACTCTGTCACAGCCCAATTTGATGACAGATAAAAGCAACCAAGGTTTGTGACACTGAAAATGAATAAATTAATCATCAGTCAGTAAATATTTGCGTTTATTTTTCTTTACTAACCCCTTTGCACTAATGGTTGAATTTAAAATCAAATCTTATAGTTTAGCATAAATCATATTGCTTATATAATTTGAAAAAAGTATGGAAGTCTTAGCTCATTTGTTTCCAATTCGGTTAACATTTCAAAGTGATTTTCATGCATTCTTAAACTAAAAAAATAAAATCCTAAGCGATGGAAAGAATGTCACAGAAAAGGTCATCATTTTTTATGTTTCTGAGTCAGTACTTAAAAATTACAAAGAAGTGATTATATAATAAATCTTAATAAACAACATTAGGTACCTACCGAAAATATCTACTGAGCAGCAAATAAATGCTTCCAATATTTTGAAATTGGAAGCATTTAGCATTCCATCACTCTCTTATTTTTTTGACAGATCAATATTTATCAATATTGAGTGACATTGACAATGAATTCTACTAATCTATGTATTAGTAAATCTATGGTTGGTGTGGCGCACTATAATCTAATTAAAATATAATAATTCCTCCAAGATTAAAATAAAGCAGCGTATAATATTGCTTAGGTAACCAATTTAAATATATTTTGTGTGTAAATTACATCTTCTTCATATTATATTTTTGTAAAGGTTGCTTTTACAGACACTATCAAATCTAGAAAATATGTATTGCAGAATAAAATGTCGTCTATAATTACCAAATAATTTGCTACGTCATAATTAATTATTAAATAAAAAAGGTCTTAATTATTTAAATGAATAAAAAATATATAATTTCAATATTATCAATTTTATAAATATTTACAATATAATGAATTATTTATATACTGTATTTTTTTTCAATATGAAAGGGTTGGAATAAAGTTGTATGCACAGACTACTTAATTATGTTGTATGCGTCTTCGTAATGATATAAAATTCTACTTCTATGGTCTATGGTGCCGTCAAAAGTGTAAAATTTTATACGCAGTAAATAATCAACGCGTAATAAAAATGAGATAATTGGCAATAATAATAATATTATTATTTGTTTGTCTTGATAATTATAGCTTTTGTGTAGTTTTGAGTAATATTGCGAATTAGTTTCGCACAAAGGTTATTTTTATTGTTTGAGCTTTGTCGAAAATAGCCGTCAGAAATTATTCATTCCTTGCAAAACCAAAAACATACAAGTCGTATGAGTTTGATAGATGGACTGAGATTTACATTAATATGGAATTCTATACTTCAGGTATATAACATGTAACCTATTTCAAAAAAAAATGTTTACCTCACAGTTTTATATGTTTGATTTAAATGTATATACTTCACTGGTGTATGTTTTGCAAATTGTATGTACTGTCTTATTTTTGTATCAATTTCACTGTTTGTATATAAATGTTTTAAATAAAATAAAATAAATAAAAATAATAAAAAGAAATAGACATTAAATGCAGCAACATTAAAGGGCTCAATAAAAACATTTTTCAACACACATAATTTTTTTTTGCAGATAAGTCTTGCATCTTCTCAATATTACTTTACAAGGCATCAGTACGGTTGAACACCTACCATTCACTTTATGGACTGCCCTCAATAGACTTAGGGTTGGTGTCACCAAGTGTAGGAAAAACCTACATAAATGGGGCTACCTCTCTGCTGACAAAACTGAATGTGAATGTGGTGAGCTCCAGGATGACAATCACCTCTTGACATGCCTGCTGATTGGTATAACATGTAACCTGCAAACACCTTATCCTTGCGAACGAGGCGATGACTGTCGCTGCTTACTGGTGTGGCAAAGTGTAGACCGGAAACGCAAAGTAAGTAAGTAAATATTACTTTTATCAATATCAACATTTTTAAACTCATGTTATATCCATTTCTTTATTATTTATAAAGTGTAATCCCATTATATGTTTTTAAATTTTGCATAAGAAATTTTGAGATATCTAACCTTCCATCCTAATATTGGTTAATTATCATAGGCTACGGTGGGCCAGATATGGACAGAGAATGCCATCATTGCGGGCACCAAAGAGAAAATTATGCTGAATTGGCAGACCTTGGCTGCGATGTGCGAATGAAGTCAGGAAGGATGCGAGCAATTTCTTGACTCTCGAAATTAGGACAGAAACAGGGTTGTCTGGAGGAGTCGAATTATGGAACACAAGGCTAGAATTGGGCTGTAACACCATCGGAAAAAGAAGATTTTAATTGGAACAGGCCTTATAATCTTAACAAAATGTTATGTTATAATAACCAACGCCTGGACTATTAAAAAATTATTACTTATATTAATTTACTTATAAACTTCTCACAATTTTTAATATCATTCTTATGAATATAAAGATTACCTATGTATATTTAATTTACAGATTATGCCGCTGAGTGCTGACAACCGAAATGTATGAACTTCTAAGAAGCGTCCGTGCTGACAGCTACGCGTTATTCTAAAACGCTTCTTAGAAGTTTATACATTTCGCATGTCAGCGGTGATGGTCAGCGTGACTCTAAACCCAACCGTCGCGCACTGACTTTTTCATTATTTTACTACTTACTGAATTTTTAATATCGTTCTTATGAATATAAAGATTACCTATGTTATATTTAATTTGCAGATTATGTGTATTAAGTAGGTAAAAATAAGCATTCATAGATTAGTTAAAAGAAACTTACAAGTGATTGCCTTGGAGGACAATAATTATTGTAAGCCTATAGCAGTTTAATCTATATTCTAAACCATTAATTTTTTTTTATTTGGAGACAATTATTTTAATTTCAGAATTATTATTATTTTAAACAACATGTTTTTTTTATGTTGAAATCTAAAATCAGGTCCTATATTCCAATCAATGCTATAACATTGAAAAGTGTTATATTATACAGACTGATATATAATATTTCAACATTACACCATTATTTATGGTCGATTTTAAAATGCTATATTTTTATCAATTTGACCAGTACTGGATTACGACCTTCGTCTCCTGATGTTTCAAATAGCTTTGTGTAATTACTTCACGTTAACAACTTTCCTTATTTAGGTGGTCAAATTGAAATCCTTGAGTATTCGACAAATTCAACAATCTGCTAAGACGCTAGCCATAGGGCCAACGGCTCGATGCTTTTATGTCTTCAATAATTCTTCAATGGAGCTGGGATTCCTAGAGTTATATATCATTGATGCAATGCCAAGATGTCTACAGAATTTTAAAGTGTGTCAAAAATTTTAAAATATTATCTCTAACAATAACTTTCACTTTAACTTTTGTATACCTCTTATTAATTGTCAACTCTTGGTATGACTTATATTAAGCACCTATAGATGAGAGGTCTAATCCTCTAGAAGTAAATATTTATACTCAAAATTAACATTTATTAAAAAATTATTATAAAAGTTTTACCCTGTAAAAATGAAGTTTAAACAGCTACTGTAAAACCCCTTAGTTATGTATTATAAAAGAGTGTTTCTTTACCAATTGTATTAATTGTTTTATTTATGTAAGCAAATTAAATTTTTGAAATATTTTAATAAATTGATGGGATGCCATAATAATTTGAAAATTTTATTACTACCCTAATCCAGTTTTGTTTGAAATAAGCAATCTACAATGATTTTTCTACTTACACGAAGGATGGCATCATGCAGGAAGTATGGTGCAGGTTCGAATCCTGATAATGATGGCCACAACATTAAAATTACTATCTGCCCACTACTGATAAGGAATTTCTGGTTCCAATTCCCAGATGGGTTTGAATTTTTATAGTTTTTTATGCAATGTTTCTTGCTGGCTGTACATGCTGAAAATTCTTCATACAAAAGATTTTCATGTACATAATCACTGGCTCGGTAGAGGTCTAGAATACTAAAATAATTACCTATGTGCCTACCTGTTAAATTTGATATTAAGAATAAATATAACTTTGTAGGTACATAATAATTATGTTGTTACAGAAGAATAAGGTCAGCATTTACAGAAATCAAGTCTAATGTCCTTGATGGGGAAGGATTGGTAAATAGATAAAAATGCTATATTTGTGACTCACTTTTGTTGCCTCCACAGCAATTCTACATATTTCTCATACAGACACGCCTACTATCTAATTATATCTACCTATTTACCAATTCAAACCTTCCAACTTTTTAAATATAAGTAATATAACATTAAAGTAGATCAATCAATCAATTATTCTCCCTTTTTGACCCTACTTAGGGTCATACTTTAAAGGTACTTTTATTTTATCCAGAAATCAGGTTCTATAATTCCCATTTTTCTCAACAAACTTTATCAATAATTTTATGGACGGGTAAAAAGGCTAGTTCATTAATAAATCATGAAGATTTCATGCTACCAATAACAGACAACATCAGACTAACAATAACAATATAAATAAGCAATCAAATTCGCGATCCCGCATACCTGCGGGATTGAGGGATTTGTGGGATTCGTAGGGTTGACATTTCTTTGTTTTAATTAGGTTATTATTAAGAAAAAAAAAGCACATAAAATTAAGTAGAAGTGTTATACCTAACTTATAAACATTTGAAAATAATGACGTTTTAGAGTAAGGTATAAATAATCAGCTTCTTTTAAGGATCAACATAATGCAAGATTTTAACGTTTTTAATCTTTAAGCTTTGTGATTCGTCTTGACAAATGAACACATTTATCGATTTAAGAGCCACAAAACTAGCAAATTTTTTTCTGATAATACTTCCGAAGAAATGATAAAGTATCTAACGTTGTAGGTGGAATTGACTTTAAATAAGGTGTAAGCAGCTTCCAAGTAGAGGTGAGCGACATTACGAAAGCTGTTAAAAATATTTGATAAATAAAAATAACCTTTTCAACGTTATTCATATTAATCGATATCAATCTATAAAATAAAAGAAAGCTGGGTTAGTGCGAACACTTATAACTAGAGATTGGCTGAACAGATTCTTCCGATGTTTTTTTTATCGGATTCTTCTCCGCTTCGGATAATAGAATAATCATTAAAGTTCGAAAAATTCGATAGCAAATATTATAAAATATGATATTAAAGTAAGTATGGAACGGATTTTCTGACAACAATGCCATCTGTGAAAAAAAAAACATAATTAGACAACTTTTATTATCTTACTTGGCAACCATTGAGTTTCAAAACATTGGTATGCAGATTTTTAAGGACTACAGAAAAATGTCTGTCGGGAAGCTGGTTTGTAAATACATATATCAGAGTTATGACTTTATTGAATGACCTGTTTATAGCGAAATTATACCTTACCGCCACCGGATATCAAATTTTCGGAATGATTTTTTTTTAGGAAAGTCTTTCTGGATATTAATGTAATATATATATGCTTTGAGCCTTTAAAAGTAACGTTATTTAAAACTAGCTGACCCGCCCATCGAACTTCGATGTAATCCAGAATAATTTTTTTTGACATATTACATGAATTAAATACAGTAAACGACATTAAAACTGAATTAAATTAGCTAAACATGTAATGTATTATGTAATAATTAATGTCGATTCGGATGCGGGATGAAGTTTGACAGTTTATGACTGTATTTGCATAACTTTTAAAAAAATCAAGAGATGGCAGTGTAGTAGGAAATTAGTCGCATGTGCAACATGGTACGTTATAGTACATATCTTACTGCAAGATCAGACTACATTAAATCCAAATTTTACTGAATTATTATGGTATAAGATTGATGAAACTGCTATAGCGTTTTTGAATTTAAGCCGTTATCCCCACCTCTACAACTTCCAAGTGCTTTCCTCCGTTCCCTCCACATTCAAAAAGTATCGGTCACGTTTCAATATCAGATCAAGAGAATTATCTCGAGTGGGTACAGGCACAACAGCTCTAGACTCAGCTGTCTATTCAGTACAGATATTACGCTCTCATACATTTTCTAGTTTAAGCGAAGGATCATCATTTAATTGATCCATTAAAGGCATGCCTTATTCATCGTCATTGATGACGTTGTCATCAACGTGCTCGTTTTCAGTTTCTTGTTGCACCCGCGCGTCTGGCAGCAGACTCTCTATTTAACACTTGTCTTCATTTCAGCTCTTAGTGTTACTTTGCTCGGATAAAATAATGGATCGTCCCTCACATTATTTATAGATCCTGAATCTTTTTCTAGATATTTCTTGGATTTTCCAAGTAAAGCAACACGTCAGTCATTTTGTACGGCGTTCTTTTATCTGACGAGAAAGCGATGCAAGTTCCTGGCTTAACCTGGTATTTTGTCGATCCAATTTGTTTATATGAAACGCAATTTGGTTTTTGCAGTAACTAACATTGTATCACGCAGTAACCTTCTTTGACAATTATTGACTACTCGCGAAACTAAATTCCCTACCGTAGGAGAATCTCTAGCCATAGAGTTTTTCAAGAGACATTGACATTGATTTCGATCCGTTCCGATATCTACAGGATTCAAACATAAAATATAAATTCAAAACTGATTTAGCTGTAATTTCAAAACTGAAAATATATTTTCCATATGAATTTCAAAGAAAAGAACCGATTTCCCAGCGAAAATTGATACCTAAATCTTTTATTTATGAGGTTTTACTGGGCCAATCAATGATCAGAACTTTATCAGAGCCCATTATTATTCTTCTTTTTTTTATATTTTTTAGTCTCGCAAACGTGCAGGATCCCGCGTGAGTAATCCCGCACTTCTGATCACGTGTTTGCGGGATTGGATTCTCTAATAAAAATTATTTCAATTTGATCTTTACCGATTTAAAAAAATGCGTTTTTTCGTTCAATTATGTACCTTCCTGTGTTATTATTTTTTTTTATATACATCTTGGTAAAGTAAATCCAAGTGATTAAAGATTAATCATTCACACGCATTTCTCCGAAACAATAATAAAATTCATTTTGCGGTTGTTTTGGTCCCAATATACGCCGTAAGACTGGCACGCCACTTTCTTGAAATTGGAAAAACCCGCTACAGGTACGAATGTGAAACCTACGATGTAGGTATATACGTAATTTCCCTTTTCTCTTTTTTTTAACGCGCCAAGTCGACATTCAAAATATACTTTATTTATCTACTTTGTATTTATATGCACAGTACAAGGTCACAAAATACGGTTGACTTTATATTATAATATTTTTAAGTTTACAAGTTATCCCTTTACCAAAAGTAGGGTCAAAATTATTATGTAACACCATTGGGTAGCTATAAGATGGCAGGGGTGGCATAATGCCACGGGTCTCGGTGTGACGGAGATAGTGGATAAACCGGAAGCAGGAAGGTAGAGGACCTCAACACCTATCGATTTAACCCCCATGTATGTTCAGCGATATTAGGTGGTTCAAAAATTATTTACGTTTTTGTGAATTTTGTACAAATTCCGGATTTCCTATTAAATACAGAACTACAGAAGAAATACAGAATTGTGGCTAAACCATTGATTTTACGATCTTGAAATTTTTTCTGAAAATGTTCTGAAAGTGGCACTAATGTTATAAAATATTTTTGTATAAATCAGTACCCGATAGCTTTTGTTTTAAATAATTTTTCTTACATTTTTCTGATGGCAAGCAAAATTTTTCCACAAACTTTCAAGGGCCATATGAGCAACTTTTTTTTCTACGACTTATCTTAAAAACTGCTACTATTCATGGAAAACTGGAAACTTCATTCGGCTGGTTTAATAGGATCATGCTAAAACGCTCTCATAACTTGTGCATGTATCAATATTCAACATTTTTTCATTACACACATCCTTGTTATATGGGTGGTATAAAATCCAGTTTTTTTTTATTATTATTTATTTTATGGTACCTAACTGCATAATTTGATGTGGTATTTAAATTAAATAAATTATTAATTGAAATAAAGAAATAAAAATGTTATGCACTCTTAAAACTACTTTAGAATAAACAGATGGTTACTTTGTTTAGCCTGAAACAAATATTTCCTAAATAATAGCAGATATTTATTTTTATAAAAATAGCTCTTTATAAAAACTTCCATCAAAAGCGAAAGTCCATCGGGTTTATAAGCTGGGTATCTTAGGGGCTAGCCTTTGGACCCCCATGGCCACTCCATCGGCATGGGTAAATTATGTCCAAAAATCTTCCCACTTAGTCATTCCTAATGTGGTCCATTAATCATTGAATCATTAGGGGACTATTAAAAAAGTTTTCTTTTTTTTTTTAATTTTAAATTATACCTACCCTATTTTGGTATTCCACATTTTTTGTTGGCACGATGGTATCAGATATACTTACATGTACCTACCTCAAAAATTGGCGTTTGTGTAACCATTTAGGTATATCCTGTAAGTCAGGGCTCTACAAAAAAAGTACAAAAATAAATATAACTCATAAACTATAAAAAATCGCTGCACACATGTTGAGGTATTTAGATAGCCCTAAAGACTGGGAAATCCTGTGTATAAATAATGAAAATCGGGTTAGTTACACCACTCGAAAACGGCTGAACAGATTTTTCTGATGTTTAGCTTATTGGATTTTTCTCCGTTTCAGATAACAGATTAACTATTAAAAGATTGAAAAATTGATAACAAATAATATAAAATATTATATTAAGTATGGAACGAATTTCCTGACAACAATGCCACCTGTGAAAAATTATACCTACAACACATTTTTTATTTACTTTTCAGTTAATTTTTTATAATTTTTTTTTCAACCTTTCAGGAATAATTATTTGTTAACATTTAAGCGTATATTTTATTAATTAAAACGCGAAAAAAAGTCGGGTTATTTACATCACTTTTTTACTCGAAAACAGCTGAATAGATTGTTCTGAAAAGTGAAAAAAGGGTCTAAAGAGTCTAACTCCATCTGAGGAAGAAAGCAGTCGCTTTCGAAAACCGGTTAATGGTAATTAAAATAAAAGGTGGTATAACAAAATTTAGACTCGTTTTTTCATTTCTAATACAATGAAAAAAAAAGGGTTTGTTAAATTTAGGGTAATATATTGTGAGGTTCTGCAGGTTTGGCTTCAGAAATTAAAAAAAGAGTAGTATTGGTTTAATATAAGCGATCATCGTTGAACCGATAATCACGCCATTGGTCACCACTCTTTCTTATGTTACGAATTATTATATTTATCGCTTATTTTGTATTTCATGCATAAACTAAAACAATTTATAGGTAGATTCAATTCGCAATTATTCTCCCACTGAAGATATGCTTTGTGTGGGAGAAAATAATTTAAATTTTTTTTAGAAAAAAACATCATTTTCAAAACGGATTCTATAAAAGAAAAACTTACCGATAGTATATCCTGACAATATAATATATAAAAAATTAACACATGCCTTAAATTTCATGCCGACTTTGTATAATATTATTATTATTAGGTATTACATAAATATGGCATTACGTCACGTAGAAGACGATTTGTGCCAACTGGCATCAAATCTTTATATAAAATGTGTATTGCATTTTTGTTAATTATACGCGAGTACATAATAATATAAATATATAAAGGTTTTATTAGGATGTAGACATGTATGTAGTTTTTCAGAGTTGGGCCTTAAAATAAGGGGTGTTCGGGATAAATTTGACAGTTTCGTAAGGAAAAAGAAAATCTTCTTTGTATCTATTAAATTTAATGAATTAACCAAAAACATTACAGGCAGAGTTAATTACAATACTATCAACAAGATTCACTCAAAATAACCACCATTAGCATCGATCACAGCTTCAATCCTGCTAAAGAACCTCGAACAGGCTGCTGCTACAGTCTCCCTAGGAAGGGCCGCAAAAACTATTTAATTTTATCCATTAACTGAACTTTTGAATTACTGGAAGTGCGATTGGTGTCTTTTTCAAATGTGCCCCATACAAAATAATCTATGGGGTTAAGGTCTGGGGAGTTTGGAGGCCAAACATGTGGACTGATGAAGTTTTCAGACAATCATTTTTGACTTTTCAAAGAGGTGTGGCAAGGGGCCGAATCCTGCTGGGATCTTTCTTCCTGCTACATCCTCGTAGTCACCATTGCAAATTTCTAGTTCATGCCTGATTGTTTTTACTGTATTCAGGGAGCATTGGGCAGCAGTCATAATATCCTTATTTTGATGGCAGGTGCGAATCATCATGATGCAAGTTATTCTCTTCCATGATTCAGGTGGGTTCCAGCTATGCATCCTTTCTGACATCTTGTATATGAATGAAGAAGGGTCCAAACTTGTAAATGACGAGTAGTGTGTTTTAATTCCTGTATCATACGGAAAAGTATAATTAATTAATAATATCTCAAATTTATCCCGAACACCCTGTATATGTGATTGGGACTTCGTGTTAAAAATAAAAATAATTAGGTATGCCTAAAAAATAACACGAATGTGTATTATCTACAATTCGCGTGCAAGCTATTATTGGTTTACTTTTATCACATGACCATGCATTACATGAATGTTACACATTTTTAAAGTCATTAGCTAAGCGAATCGTACGACACTTGACTTATTATTTGAAGTCTAAAGCTCGACTCCCTGTTCTACTTCTAACCTTTCAATAAAAGGTATAGGTAAATGTATTTGCCTTTGAGATATATCTCGATTTATTTTAAAAAATACAGACACATAAATGGATATAGGTACCTATTTCTTTTCTGTTTGCATATAGAACTTTTTCTACGAAAGTTTGTCGTAGATTTTTTTCAAGCCAGGCAACCAACGTTGCGTTCTCCTAAACTAGGCGACACCCGCGTCCATGTGATGCAATGATAATTTCGAGTTGACGCATAAATGGTACCTACGAATAGCTTTTGTCAACACAAATATGGTGAGAAGAGTTAGAAGTATAAAGAACCAATACAAATAACCTGTGTAAATTCACTTTTCTACCACCGGTACCGGAGCGTTGGTTAAGGACGTTATCTCGTTACCAGAGTGGTTTCCAGTCTTATCTAGGTATAGAAAGTTCGTGTTTACATAAAATTGACAACTTACTGACGAGGTACTTGTACCTTACTAACAACAACTAACCTTAATGACATACTTTATCCGGTATATGAATTTAAACACTATTAGGTATATCGTTTCCAAAGACAATGTGCTTTTTTTTTTTTATTTATTTAAACAAACAAACAGTTATTACAAAGACATATAGTACAACAAAACATAAATCATATCATAAACCAGTTAAGCTTTAATTGGTCATCAATTTCATAAAATAACAACAACTACAATTGACCTTTTTGACGCCACTCAGGGGCATAGGAAGGCAACAAGAGCCCAAAGAGCTTCAATGACCTCCTCCCACACTAGCTCCAATATCTCAGCTCTGCTTCGAAGGGACGAAACACGTCGTGAGAGGGTCTTCGGAACCCTGATGGGAGGAAAAACAGCGCTTTCCTCGGCCAATTATCATTCAGCACCCTAAACACATGCCTCAAATGTATAACTTTACTAAAATGAGACGAGAAAAATATTTTACTAAACATATCTAAAATTGGAATCCAAAAAAATATGCAAAACAAAATTGCATTGTTCAAAATAACTGCAATATTGCAACACTCGTCACTTCGATAAATCGCTAAATGTCAAATAAATATTTTTATTGACAGCCAACAGCAATAGTAGCAATCCGTGCCAATTGAACAAAACGCAATACAAAAAGATCCGCTATAATATAAAATCGAACCATTCATAGGTGCTTTGGAGAATGGAACAATATATTATTTTCTGCCTCGAAGTTAGTCCATTAGTCTACTGTGCGTTCCCATAAGGCTTGTGACATAAACGATGTAAGCGATAACAACGATATCTTTTATTTCATCGCCTAGTTTGTAAATTCGCCTGGTTTTATGCAATACAATGTACCTATCCGATGAACTCTTGCATGAATTATGCAACACAATCACATATATTATAGCTTTGAACGAAGTGTAGTATGATAAAACTAACGTAAAATAAGTAATGGATTAAACAAATAACAAAATACCTTTTTATTGAATGTTTTTATTTGTCAATCATCTCTATTTTATTCAATTAGAATAATAATTTAAATTTATATGCTGGTTTTGTTGTTTTTAATAAAAAATACAATAGGAAGGTATATCATTGTATATTATAAAAGAGAGATGAACATGAGGTGTCAGTATAGTCGCTGAAACTTAAATCTAAAAGCCAGTTATACAGTCCCGTCCAATCTCTGACAGAAAGCTAACCCCCCGAGTAGAAATTTTTCGTTTGCAGTGATTGCAGTCTCGCAGTTACGACGCCGGCTTTTGTTTCATGCGGAGATCGTGGGTTCAATCCCAAATGCCAATCATCTTCCTCTTCCACGGCACAAGCATTATGTGCCTACTGTGAAATAGTCAAAGAGTGTATAGGTAAGTGTTCACTTTGAGTGAGTCTAACCCAACTGGCATTCTTAACAAGAACGGCTTAGTCTGATGTCGGCGCCTGAACAACTATGTCACTAGTCGCTATAAACGAGACTTTTGATATAACCTAAGAAAGAATTTTAGAGGACGATGGTTGCAGTTGGCGTAGCACATGTCAAAGAGCGGGCTATAGGAGACACTTAAAACTACATATCATTGTGGATAAAGAATAAATATTTATACTATAAAAAATCTACGGGTGGCGCATCTAGTTAAAACTGCTGTAACCACATTTTCATTTTGTTCGGGTTATAGCATAGAACATAAATTTCGCAATATTTGCGAACAAATATACATGATTGAACTGGGATATTAATTTTCGATTAACCATATTAATTCTGTTTAGTTTGTGACTGCTCTATACAAAATTACCCTCGTAATAATACCAATGTAGGAAACTACACGGTCGACATTCATTATAATCGTAATCAAGTTTCATTATGTTGGTCGTTTATTTCATATTAGTAGGTATAATCACTCATCTTTTTTGAAGATTTAATCTTTTATTAATAAACTCCGATCAGTAGAAAAATAGCTCAGCGTGGTTGATCATGCGATCAAGCCGTAGTTTAACCCATATCACTTATTTTATTTAAACATTAATGTACAGATAGTGAAATTGATTAAAAAATAAGACAATAGGTACATAAAAGCATTAAAATTTGCACATGATCTTTGAAAAAAAAATGAACTTTGAGCGTAATTAGTACGAATTTGTGGATCTTGAAGGACAATAATTAAAACTTCAAATACCTATCACTTGATTTTGACCCGTCATGTTGGATTTTAGGTCAACTGACAGTTGTTGCTTCTGTAATAAATACATTGTATTTTAGTTTTTTTCCCGTCCAATTATGTGCCCTCTACATAGGGTCCATTGTATTTAAGTTTATAATTCTAATAACAGATAATTTCAACAAACAAAGCAATCATGCATTCGCGTAATCATTTGAGAACTAACAACCACAATGCAGCAACAAAATTTTGGTGAAAGATAATGACGTTTACAAGAAAAATATCAGGGAATACTTTTTAAGTAGGTACATAGGTGCAAATATAAAATTCACTATAGAAGACATTGTAGAACGTTTTATCATAAATTTTACGAAAAAACCTCATTGTAACGATTTTTTTAAGAAATAAATCATTAAAATATGAGGTACCTCTGTTCCGCATCAATAGCTCGATATTATTCAAATCTGACATAGTGTCTTTTAGTTGTAGCCCTAGAGTTACTCGTTTGTTTTCACAGACATCTTCATACGCATAACAGACGCGGATCAAATATAGTAAAAGTTGATCGGTGGCTGAGTTACTTTGATTACGTGATCATCCGATCAACGAATTTTTATTAAAAATACTGTTTAAGTTGTTTACATTTTTATCTTCTAACTCTTACCTTACCTTCTTACCATTCGTCATCCTCACTCTTAAGGGTCGTGGTCATCATCCTCGGTCGTAGACCACTGTTCTCCATCAGGCTTATCGATCCGCAGCATAAATAATATTGGAAAACACTACTTACGTGCGTACAACTTTTACCTACCTACCTCGATCTTTCCAGAATTTATTAAAGGGTCATGGCGCTTTTCGCTAACCCTATCCTTCTTCTGATTTCAGATTCGCACTCTCCTTGGTTGGTGACAGTAGACCCAAGGTGTATGAATCTGTCAACGATTTCAAGATCCTTAAGAGCCCGCTACAATTTAAGTGTGTTTGATAAGTCTACAATCATGAGTTTGGTCTTGGCGTTGTTAATTTTAAGACTAATAAGTTGGTGTCATCCGCATACTTATCTCAGATTTGATATTTTTCAGCCTCCAATCGAAACACATCCACGCTAATTTTCTTTCTATGATAAATTGAACTTTCCCGCTCCGGTATCAAAATTGCAGTTTTAACTTGTGAGCAGAATTAACTTTAACTTTAGGTACTGATGTGACAAATAGAAACACATTGTATAGGTATCCATTTTTTGTTGATATTGTCCTGATTGGTACACAACGTTCTAAGTTTGTCTAGATTCTTGTGTCCATTTTTTTTTAACGGATAATGTTTTTTGGTACTAAGATGAGTTGATATTTCAAGCAATTGTAATACTCGCAGTCGATAACAGTATCATGGTATTAAATATTGTCCAAATGGTCCGACAAATTATTCCGTTTATTAATTGGTTAGATTATTATTATTCCTAGAATAACTACATATTATTATTACTCTTAGAAGTAGTAATATGCCGAATGCCGTATAACTCGCTCAACTACCATTTGGATTTAATAGATACAACAATATGTAAGTTGCTTCCAACAACAACAATTGAACAAGTGGTAAACTCTAGTTAGGCGTTGTAATTAGATGAATAAGTGTTATAAACATTTGGATTTTAAGTGGGAACAATTTTCTTTTGTTTTATCGCTTTTCTTTTGTTTTCGTTCTACTTATTTTGTTGTTTGTCCGATTATTTCTTCGTTTGGGTTGCATGTTTTTAAATATTTTTATATTCTACCCCTTTTTTGTAATGATTTGGCAAGTTTGTATGAAATTAGGTATAAATGCCGTTCTGCACTATCTCAAATCTCCCACTTATGGGCAACGGCGCATCAACGGGCATCCATTGCGCTCGAATTGGCGCAATGTTTATGGCCTCCTCACACAACTTGTCCAGTTCCCTCAGCTCTGCCTCGAAGGAAACGGAACATGGTAGATATAAGAGGTTGTTCCTCCGTCTTCGGGAGCCTGATGGGAGTAAAAACAGCGGACTTCTCGGCTAAATGTCATTTGCCATCCCGATACCAACAACATAGAATTTTGGTGTTCTAATTGTAGTCCACAGGAGGCGTTTGTCCATTTATTTTTTAATCGAGCGACATGACCGGAACATCGCTATTTTAACGCTGCCACTCGTTCGACGAAATTCGACAATTCTGTTCTAGCTCTTATGGTGGTTTTAACTCTGTCTGTAAGTCCTGTCCCAGCATCGCTCGTTCCATTGCTCTTTGAACCACCCTTAATTTCACAGCACGTGATTGGGTTACTGTGATGATCTCTAACCCATAAGTAAGTACTGGTAAAACACAAACATATAATATAGACCTTCCGTTTGAGGTTGATGGAGATTTTAGGATCCTTAAATAATATGTAACTGACATTTTTTAAATAAATTTTGAAAAATAATTTAACCTATTAGGTAAAACATTATTACATTATAAGCCTGTGATCGCCCACTGCAGGACATATGCCTCCTCATGCTCACGCCACTCCTCTTTGACTCTGGTCAACCCTATCGACTCTGCTCCAACGATCCGCAATAATTGTAACTATATATCAAAAAAAAAATCACTTAATTTGGGAATCGCTTTGAGGGGTTTTGGATTTCATAGTGATAATTTTTTTATTAAAATTTTCTGGATCTGGAGATAAAGGCTCGTAAAGGCTTGACTGAATAATCCATGACTAAAAATTAACGATGTTAGGGTTGAGGCCATTAAAGTTTATTAAAATTTTAAGCAACGCCGTTTTAGCTAAAATAACGTGTACCTATATGAGAATAAAATATTTCTAAGAAATTAAGCGGTGTTCAAGTACATAGCTGAAATGTGGAGTCTTGAGGCGCGACTCACGTTAAGTAGTAAAATATCAAGACTGGAATGTTAAATAATTACCCAAAGAGGAAAGTAAAAAGCACTTTAAAATAGTGACGGAACAATACAGCCTGCAGGCGTGGTGTGAGGTTGGAAAGAAATGAGAATAGGAAGGAAAAGAGACGGCTAAGAGAAAAATTGATGAAGACAGCGGTTAAAAAAAACGTTAAAAGACTTTAATAGTTTATTTTTATTTTTGAAATTAGTTTTACTTTCGCCCGCGGTAATATTGTAAAATGATTTCAAAACAAAATTTTGACTTTTTAATTTAATTCAATAAGCGGTCATGTTCCTTACAAGAATTTTATATCTAGTACATACGGAATTATTGTTTGATGTTTTTTTTTTAGATATTGTTTACATTCGTTCTGTTATCCGACATCTATAATGCCTACATTTATGAGTGTCATAAATAAAAATCTGATAGTATGAATGAAGCGTTATATAACTTCCGGTTATACTAGAGAACGTTCATTTACGTTAACTCAATTAAACGCGGAATTTAATTCAGCTTATAAGTAGGTAAACACAATATTTTTTGGAAGTGTCTAGTTTGCCGCAAGCGGTAGGTATACTAGAAAAGCGCGCTAAAAAGCCGCAAATGGTAGTGCAAAGAAGTGCGCATGCGCGATAATAATAGTAGATATTATAGTTTTTTCGGCGTCCGCAGCAGATGAATGGTTAAAGTCGCCGCCGCACAGACAGGTATTTAAAGAATCTACGCGGCCAAAATTATATTTATGATATATTAGGTTTTTGATGATGAAAATAAAATAAATAAGACATTTCAGTACATGCACATTTATCTATATCTATAAAACTGAATGTTTGTGTGTGTATGTCTTATAGATTAAAAAACCTGTGAACGTATTTCAATGAAACTTTGGTGATCTATTCCACTAATGTCCGGGAAGGTTTAAGCGGAGTATGAGTTCAATAGCACTCCTTGGAGAATAGTTAGAGGGTAAAATGTTAAAATGTAAAAAAACGTTGATAGGAGTAAGTAATTGTTAATTTTGGTAACTAGCGAATATATAATGTTGACTTGAGAGTGGGTGTAGGAACTGGAGCCTAGGCTATAGGGGGAATTGAGAACGCATCTTTATGTCCCGCTATCCAGGTGGGTCGAAGTTCCACGGGAGCCCTAGTTATTTCATAAAAAATATTCATTTTAATTATTCATTCTCAATGTCTGAGAGAATTGGCTGCGCTGATTGAAGCATGTCTTTTGTTTCAGGCAAAAAGGAATTATTTTTTCTTTTTTGTATAATCCTTGAGCTACTAAGCAAGGGATCTGAACTTAAGAGAAGTTTATTTAGTATGTCTCTATTACAGGATTCTCTAGAAAATTTTCTCGAAAAATCCTGTCTGTATACCCTGAAATGCTTATTGTGTGCCTCTGCTGCTTGTTCAAACAGTTGTCCAATGGGACGACTGTCGCGACCTGGACGATTTGGTGTTGTGATTGGTATTTCAAATGTACCTTCAAGCAAAAAGACGATTGTTTTTTAAAAAAAAACTTCGTCTTTTTTGTGCGCTTTAGCCCATCTTTGCTTCATTGTACACTTAACATGTGCAAAATTTGCCTTCAATTTATTAAATTTGTCCTCTGCAAGCTCTTCACGCGAGAATATATAGTTTTTCAAAAAACATAGTTATTCATCCAAACTACGCAAATTTTCTTTATTAATAAATGTCCAGTAAGGATTGACGAGTCACAATCCTCACTCCTGATGTCCCTTCTGACCCTTAAACAAATAAATATTGTTTTAATTTCAAATAGTACTTCTTTTACAAATTTCGATTTTTTTACCCTATAACATTTAAAGTACCCCCATTTAGGCATCTGCGGTATTCCGCGGTAAATATTTTCTTCATTCGTTTACATAAGTGTTAAAGTTTATATGAAAATAATCAAACTTATGGGATCTACTGTAATACCCAAACAAATCTCCCATTTAAGATACATTTCAAAAAAAAATATCTTATTTTAATCGCTATGTCTCTAACGTTGTATGAACACTAAATGAACAATTATTTAAGGTAATATAATTTATTTTTATTGTTACATACTACCTTTAGTCTCCGAATCCATCTCCATTTTTTACCAGTTAACCGCAGAATATTAAGTTTTCTCTCACGAAACAAAATCTATTTGAAAGTAGCAGAGAATAAACACGTACGCAAATTTCAATGATCGAGTTCCGACTAATATTTTTTAGGGTAGGTGCAACATTGGATGTTCCGAAGGCCAGCATATTGTGCGTTGGGGTTTGCCCTACCTCAGGAAGTCGATGAAAAAGTATTTTTTTCAGATTTCATTTTCTGAATATTGGCCGCGTAGAATCTTTAAATACCTGTCTGTGCGCCGTTCATATTGATGGTTGAAGGTTCGAATCCCGGTGCGGGTGAAGTTTTTTTTTCTATTTATCCGTTTTTTCTGTGAAAGATGTCTTAAGTGTATTTGTGTTAACTTTGGCTGTGCTCAATTCATTAAAAAAATAGGTTCGTTAGCATGCTTTCTACTATTTTCATGACTAACAGTCATGAAAATAGGTTAGGTTAGAACATAATTATTTATGGGGGGTTTGTATACCTCTTCACATCGACCCCCGAATCCATTTTACCCTCTGCAAACCGAACATATTGAAATTTAAAGGCGCATTTTTGTTGACGCATTTGAACTTTTGGCGCGAATCTGATTTCCAGTGGTGACATTCAAACCGCTGGAACTTCAGGTTCGTTTCGATACTACTGGCGGCATTTTAGTGCGCTTTCTAGTATACCGCTTGCGGCAAACTAGACACTTCTATATTTTTTTATTCTGAGACGGGACAAGTTCAACGGGCTACGATTGTACAGCTTAAAAATCAAGAGATGGCGGTGTAGTAGAAAATAAGTCACATATGAATTATGTTAAGCTATATTGTATTTTGAAGAGACGTTCTTCGATCACTCCAAGGTAACTTCAGTTGATTGTCAGTGTTAAAAACTTTTGTCTCATTTTGTCATCACCGTCCACCAGGGTACATTTTTTGTTGCTGATATTAATGTAGATAATAATAGCAAAATGCGTGAAATTTCGTTGAAATGATTGAAAAAACTCAAGTTTCATATTATAGGCCACATCAAATGGGGGGTTTAAGTTATATTTCCATACGATTGATCTTAAGTAATTTTATTACTTACTTCTTTTTAAAAAGTTTCGGCGTGTGTAAGTTTCCCGATATAAGGTGGTAAGTTAACAGGTACGGACTAAAAATAGATTCACCTGCGCGTGTTTTAACTTTGTAAGTATAGGCAAGTTAATTACGACGAACACACACAAATAATAATATATGGCAGTAATGCGAGGTTCGGAAACGGAAGGGACAGGTCAGTATGTGGGTGGGTTTTTAATATAATTAGACCCCAAATATTATTATCATGTTATAGTAATATAATAGTAGTTAATCAACTTATTTTAGGAGCCCTTTTTGTAATGAGCCTTTTTTTAATGACAATTTGAAAAATAATTCAATTCCTTTATCTCATAATTGGGTCATGTTATTTGGTGATATGGCGATATGACAGACATTATCAAAAATATTTTATGCAGGTTGAAGCAAATAAAAACAGTAGAAGTAAATGGGTGATTGATAGAAATAATATCAAATTTGCGACTTATTTAAGTATACAATTCACAATTTCTAAAGTCAGTTGCTGTCAATTCGGCAGGGTATCGGCTAGAAATCTTATCTATTTTTAGCTTGGGTATCATTGTTTAATGAAACGCGGAAAATTAACCATGATTAAGCAGCTTTTTTTTTATACGGGATCTCACTCAAAGTGACAAAAGCAAGGGCTCGTGTCATGAAATTGGAAATGGTCTGCACCGGAATTTGAAACCTCGACCCTCAGTACGTACGAAAGTCGTTCGATTTGAGTGTGTTGTTAATACTTCTGAAATTAATGATATTATGTATTTTTGAACAATAATATAACTCAGAAAAATCATGGGCATATAAGATGTTGTCAACTTGCTTTAGACGCTTTTACGCACGTAAGGACCAACGATTTACCACAATGGAGAAGATGTTAAAAAATGTTAAAGAGGCAAGATAACATTAATTATTAGCAAAGAATCAGATCCTGATGTCGCGAGTAAGATTATGTTACAGGTTATTATTATTATTTTAAGAGCAGTTCGATTTTTCGTTCGCCATCCCGACAATCATCTTCCTCTATGATATTCCAAGGTTTGATTTGCATATTTCGCCATTGCGCCGTTTGTAAAGTTACTCCTGCATTTATGCAAACCTTTAAACTCCTGAAATTATGCAATTTACAAAATTATAAATGAAACTCTTTTGTTACTTTTCAATATTTTGAACCTTCAATCTACTTGTGTACTTGGCGTATCGAATATTGTAGTACCTACTTACCTTGTAGGCAGTCGGTGTGTCGTGTAATATGTTAGGACTGCTGCCAAACTGTATAAATTATGTACCTACCTACGAACGGCTTACCATGTGGATTCGTCCATATGTCGATGGAGGTATCACACGATTCCAAACATATAAAGTTTTGTTTCAGGTATTCAAACAATATATATTCTTAATATAGCAATCGCTCTTAGTAGATTATTCTGAAATATAAATGGTGATATAAATACTTGGACAAATCGTAACAGACCATGAGAATGGAAAAACTAAAAACATTAATTAAAACAGAAATATAGTATCTAGAAAGCCCCTGTTTTCATCTAAACCATCCTTGGGTAACCCTCGACATCTCCAATTTTTTCATCGAAATCCGTCCAGTAATAAAGGAAGAATTAGGTAACAAAGAAAACGGCTAGATTTTTATAGAGTAAGATAGATTCCTGAAAATTTCCTCACAACAACGTTGTCCACGTGATTTTGTATAGGTTTCCTTCCTGTAACACTAATGGGAATTTAGTTCCATAAAGCTGAGGTGGTTTAACCTCTGATAGGTACTTCATAACCTTATAAATTATCTTAATAGGTATACGCTTAATAGGGGAGTGGTCAGAAATCAATGGCACAGAATGGCTAGAGATAGGGAAGGATGGATGTAGGTAAGTCCAATACTGGACGAGTGAAGCCTGATTACGAAGATGATACAAGTTGATTATTTTCAATCAAATGTTCTTCGATCTCCAAAAGATCTTTTTTTTTTATTTGTTATCCTCATTCTTGAGAAAGGTTATCAAACCACATCCGAAAAAAAAATAAACAACGTACGTACTCCTATTCGGAACCAGGATAAAGTTCGGCCAGTAATAAGTACGTACCTACAGGGGCAAATTGAATCGGTCATTCAGTATTTCTGAACTCCGACAATGTCAATGTCGTATAGAAAGTACAAGTGAATTAAGATTATCTTTTTCCTTCCCACTTAGTTTTTATACAAAAACAAGTTATTTCTTTTCCAGTAGAATAATATAATATATTAATTGAACCAATTAAACGGGTAATGTTTCTAAATATACCCGTACTTACTTTGTTTTCCTAGAAAAGAACAGCGGCCGCAACACTACGAACCCAGTATTCTTTGAGACAAGTACAAAGTCATATATTATGTTTATCTCTTTCACTGCCTGCAGTAAAATAATAGGCGTGAAAGAGATAGTGACGTTTAGTGTCATTGAGCGTTGCTTGTATGGCATTCAGATTTTGCTGGATCTGATCCATAAGATGAGATGAGATTAAGATGAAGAAGGAGTAATGATTTCTTTTCTCAAGGTCAAATGATATTGGGAAAAGTGGTCTTTATCTGAAGATGAGAAACTCTCTTATGAGTTTTGGCAAGGTTAAGAATATCTGGAGTACTCACCAAGTTTCACTATTTCTTTATGAACTAGATTAAACAGTTAACAAGGAATTTGACTAACTACCGAAATGAAACTCGATTTTATATTATAAAAAACACAAACACTATATTAGTGAATTAAAATAAAGTATCACAGGAAAATATATTTTAACTTAAAACTAATTACAAATATATGCACTGGTATTGGGTTCTGAAGAAAAGAGTAATAAAATTGTATCTTGAAAAAGCTTTTATACTAGGATTATTCACGCAAGATCTTTTTGTAGAATAGGCGGTGTGTTCTCCCTCTGGTGTGAAATATCCAAAGCTAGTTGACTCGGTACAGACGGCGATGAATCTGCATAGTTGATAAAATACGAGATGTATTCGTCGCACTCCGCTAGATGGCTCTTTGTTCTGGATGGTTCTGATGGATGGTTGTCATCAGATAGAAAATTAGTTTGTGTGATATAAATTCGATATTACATAATCGCCATATAGCCTCCCGCAAGAATTTATGGCGTGCTATAAATTCTGATGTGGATCTGGTGATGGAGTGTGGAGTTCTGCAGTCCTCTGGTTGAGCGGTTTGTAGGATGGTACGTACTGGATGATGACATGGCTCGACTGGGCTGGGTGTTGTAGCGACTGGAACTTATGAGAAGTTGGACAGAGTGTTCACGACGTTAGTGCGGTTGCACTGGGGTAATATGATGGCTAAAATAGGTTAAAACAGCGTTGATGTGTTTTACCATATGAAGCGGCGATGTTGATTTGCGCTCGGCCATTAATGCAGCAGCGATGGTGTGGTTGTGCTGTTGTAACTGGTTGATCCATGATGTCTGTTGACGAGCAAGGAAAAATGCATCAGTTGTTTTCAGTGGGGTGTAATCGTGGTGTGATGTACATCTGCCACTGGAGAAAAGAGACAGTAGTGGGGCAAAATTCGTTGGAGAAGTTTGGCCTCCGAGCTACGAAGTCTGTGAGACAACTCGTGTAGTCCGCCTTTGCTAAGTACAGCAGGTGAAGATTGCTACTGAAGGCTTTCATCAATTGGATTGTGTTGGTGTAGTCCAGCGTTGGTTGAGTAGTGTCGTGATGAGATAATATGCAACATATAGAATAAACAAAAAAAAATTTACAATAGAATTGGTATAAGTATATTTGTTTTAGGGTGGTTCTTGAATTTAAAAGATTGTGAAATAATATTTTAAATTTGAATTTGAAATAAAAAGTTATTTGAGTACCTATATTATAAACAAATGTTGACTTTGAAAAAAAAAAATTTTCAAGTTATATTTCACTAAGATAATTGTTCTAGGAAAAATTTTCTTAGTGTAGTGTTTCAATGTTATCTTTTGTTCAATATTCAAAATAAAGTTAGGAAAAATTATTAAAATTGGTATTGAGTAGTTATGATTCACAATAGATATATGTTTAAATACTTTTTCCATAATGTTTATGAAGTGAAGTTACTATGAGAGATCCTTTATATATAATAAAATTTGTTACCAATCTGGTATTAGCAATATACAGTTGGTGGTTTTGTATTGGGATCTGTAATCATTTGTAAAAATACATATTAGAATTTTTATACAATAAAATAAGTAAAAAGTAGTATGTAGACATGGTAATATAGTTGTACATAGTGTGTTTGAATTAAAATTTTTCATAATGTTTTATTTTGTCAATGTATGTGTGTCAATAATGTTAAATAAATGTTACTGATTTGGGAAAATTAGTATGACACTTTTTAGAATTCCGTTTTCAATGGTCTTTTGTATGAATGTAAATACATTAGTTGTCTTTTTCTTAACTCGTTGAGTTGTATATTTGATGGTAAAAGATTATACGTATGACGCTGTTGTCATGTGTGTATAATATGGACAATACGTATGACGTTATAGTCATGTGTGTATGTCCTTTGGTAGACTATACGAATGATGCTATGATCATGTGTGTATGTCTGTTGCTCAGTCACTACAAGAAAGCTTTTGAGATGGGTATCTCTGCTCTTGTGTGTATGTAGTTAGCCGACGAAATGGGAATTTCGGTCTGAACATGCGCGGTGCATTGTACTAGACGTGGCGTGAAATACATAGAGCTTTTATGAATACATGTGTATGAATACATGTGTATAAATATTTGGCCGTATTTGCATATGTAAGTTGACCTCGAATTGAATTCGGACTGAGATTCTTGAGATAGAATTTCTCTAGTCGCGGAAAACGTTGATAGCAATTGGCTAGTAGATGGTAATATAAGATGGTAATATAATTGTTTTACATTGACAATTTAGATAGAATATATTTATAGACCATTGAAATGTTTGTATCGTTGATAAGTTGATACATAATTAATTATTTATTGACCAGAATAAAATAAGAATTGGTAAAATATGACTGAAATGTTGGTAAGATATTGACTGTAGGAGTCTGAATGTCCTTTTGTGTGTTTACCAAATATCAATATGACAATATACAAATGTATGTGAAAAATGCGATTTGAATTTCTTGTTTTTCTTTAAAATGCAATAATGCGCTATGAAAATCTAATAAAAATGTAGGTATTTGTTTTGCTTGTTGTTTATGTAAAATATAAAAAGGTTACCTCAAGGTTTGGCAACATAAAAACAATGTACTTGTAAATCTGCAATCAGATAATCAAAGGTTATTATTTTGTAAAAAAATCATTTAAAATTGCAATTCAGCATGCGATTATAAATAGTTAATGTATTAAATTAGGTTTTATCAATGTTTGGAGACTTGAAAAGTTTTATGAAAAAAATTCGATGTGACATTGTATCGTGAAAAAATTTAACCTACAAAATTTATTGTTCACAAATTTTAAGTTTTTTTCTTTTTTTGAAGATTTTAATATCGTTTTTACAAGGTTTAGGCATTATTGATTAAATGTTTGTAATAATAAATAGAAGGCAGAAAAACAAGAGGCTTTTAAAATAATCCGATGGGTTGAAATTGTTTGGAAAAATTTATGTGCTGAATGTCGTTTTACAATGGTATTTTAAAAGATTTTACTTGCCTGTGACCCATCGGATGACTCATCCCTTCAGAACCAGTTGAATTTTCGAGTTTGCACAAGATTTTACCCTATATTTATATATTTTGTCTAAAATTTGAAAATATTGATCGCGAACAAAACGGCTGGTGAGCTATTTTGACAGTTGTACTCGCAGTAGAGTGAAGTTGCGCCGAATGATAAATGGATGTTGGACGCGCTTAGTTTTGAATGTAGTATGTGATATGAAAATTTTAATTGTGGGACAATATTATTTAGATGGCTTTGTGAAAGAAATAATTTGGAATGAATGTATAGATTGTTAAATATTTGATATGGATTAGTGGATGAAGGTGTACATGTGACAATTTTGTTAGAATGATTGTTGAGAAAAATTTGTTTGAGAATGTTAATGGATTGTTGGAGATTATTGGAAAATGATGGATTAAGTAGATAATTGAAGGGTGTTCGAACGTCGTGGGGTCACCAATTTATGGCATTCAGATTTTGCTGGATCTGATCCATAAGATGAGATGAGATTAAGATGAAGAAGGAGTAATGATTTCTTTTCTCAAGGTCAAATGATATTGGGAAAAGTGGTCTTTATCTGAAGATGAGAAACTCTCTTATGAGTTTTGGCAAGGTTAAGAATATCTGGAGTACTCACCAAGTTTCACTATTTCTTTATGAACTAGATTAAACAGTTAACAAGGAATTTGACTAACTACCGAAATGAAACTCGATTTTATATTATAAAAAACACAAACACTATATTAGTGAATTAAAATAAAGTATCACAGGAAAATATATTTTAACTTAAAACTAATTACAAATATATGCACTGGTATTGGGTTCTGAAGAAAAGAGTAATAAAATTGTATCTTGAAAAAGCTTTTATACTAGGATTATTCACGCAAGATCTTTTTGTAGAATAGGCGGTGTGTTCTCCCTCTGGTGTGAAATATCCAAAGCTAGTTGACTCGGTACAGACGGCGATGAATCTGCATAGTTGATAAAATACGAGATGTATTCGTCGCACTCCGCTAGATGGCTCTTTGTTCTGGATGGTTCTGATGGATGGTTGTCATCAGATAGAAAATTAGTTTGTGTGATATAAATTCGATATTACATAATCGCCATACTTGGATACCATAATAAACAACAAGCCCGTTGAAATATAATGTATTAACCGACCTCGGTAGCCTAGCGGTAAAGCTTAGACTTCAGACCAAGAGATCCCAAGTTCGATTCCCGGTGGGGCCAGAGTTATTCAAAGTATTATTTCACTTGAAATTTCTACCCTGGGTTAGCCTGTCTCAGATTGGACGGGACCGATTGACTGGAAAAAATGGCCTCAGGCAATAAGTTACCCCGGCTATACTGACACTTTTATGGAGAAAAGTGTAAATGGATACTCTCCCAACACCTCTGCTCCCCTCTATTTTCCCCTTCATAATGAGTTGGAGTAAGGTGTAATTATTTTCATCATTTTTATTTATTTAAAAAGGTAATATTCCAAAACTTCTTCAATATCAGTTAGTAATACTGAATGTTTACTTTTTTTATACATATTATAACGGCCGTTTGATTGGAGGTACGCTTTTCTAGAAAACCGATGCATAAGCGAGAATAAGAATAACACGTCATTACGGGTGATGGAAGTGGATAAGGGAAATGATACGTTCAGTACACAAACATAGAATCTATATTATTAGTAGGTATGTACGTCTTCCACCTATTTTTCCCTCGATTTATTTCTCAACTCAGATAATATAAAAGTCATATTATCGGTGCTAACGACTGCTGTTCCGATATATATTATGATAAGTGGTGTACTATGTTAGACACAACCCTGATAATATTATGTCTGTCTATAGTGTCTATTCATTGCAGTTTATCGAAAGGAAGGTTTAAATGCTGTCGACTCGGTGGATTTGTGAGAGGAAATCCCATTGTGTGAAGTAGTCGAGACGTGATAAAATACACTTGGTGAAAACAAAGAATAGCATGATACAGATTCAACGATTACATACTTACTGAACGACGTTTATTTGATTCGGATATGAAAAGAGAAAAATAAACTCGTTGAGTATTATATTTTTAACCATTATAGGTACCTATATCGTATTTTTTTACACAAAACTATAGTTTTATCAATATGAATTGAAAGTCAATAATTTGAAATGGTTTGGGCATTTAGAACAAATTTATTTATTTAACCATTGTCACATCAAATTCATACATATTATACAGTTCAAAACAATAATACACACCAGATACAAATAAAAAAGAAAAATTTAATGGATGTAAACATAATATCAAAGAAAGTTTAAGGCTGAAAGGAAAAGTGTTAGAAAGCGTAAACGACTGAGAATGACGTCGATCGAACACATCGATTCCGTCATCAAGGAAGGTCAGGTCAGAAGTAAGAGAAATAGGAGAGCTTGTATGAGAAATGTGAAATTTGAAGTGGTTGGTAGAGTGATTGTTGGTAGTCGCAAAGATTGCAGCATGGATGAGAGAGGCTCAGGACAGGAATGATTGGAAGGAGGGGGGAGGCCTATGTTCAGCAATGGACGGAGACAGGCTGACGAAGAAGAAGAAGGTAGACTAGCGGTTACAACGCCAGCTTTCGTAGTGTTTCGTGCGGAGGTCGTGGGTTCGATTCCAGGTGCCGACCATCTTCCTCTTTCACGACACAAGCATTTGCTTAGTGTGAAAGATGTCAAAAGTATATTTTTGTGTTCACTTTGAGTGATCAGATTCATTTTTATGAAAAAAAAAAATGTTATACTAGCTTATACCCGTCTTGCTTTACGTTTTTGATTCCGATTGTCAGGCTTGATCGGTAGGTAATTAAACAGGTTCTAGTCTAGCTTCCCATTGCTTTGCAGACCTCTATAACTGATATAAGCACAGAAAAAGAAGAATGAAACTTTCACAATTCATAAAAAGAGAGAAGAATGACACTTTTAATGTTTATTAAAATTTTGTATGAAAATCCTAAAAAAAAATTAAAATAGCTCTAAATATAGTAAAGTTAATGCAGCAAATTCTATTAAAGAACCTTCTCCGGCATTTTGCTCGGCTCTGTGCAGATTCATTTCTGACTTAGCATTTGTATTTTGAGCGTGATGCTATGACATACGGTAAAAAGCAAATAAAAAAACATTTCTGAATTATTTGGTAGATAGAGAAGGAGGGGCTAATGCGTGTTTTATTTAATTTCCCAATTTACTACGCAACTTTCTTAATTTTTTCTTTCATGAGAACCTTCTACTGATAAAAGCCAACATGACAAAAAAATAATTAGTGAAATTGGTTCAGCCGTTTAGGCGTGATGCGATGACATACGGTAAAAAGCAAATAAAAAACATTTCTGAATTATTATGTAGATTTACCACGCAACTTTCTTATTTTTTTCTTTCATAAGAACATTCTACTGATAAAAGCCAACACGACAAAAAAAGAATTAGTGAAATCGGTTCAGCCGTTTAGGCGTGATGCTCCCATATACGGTAAAAGGCAAATAAAAAAATATTTCTGAATTATTATGTAGATAATGACATGGCTTTATAAGCTAGCAATGTTGAACAATGATGTGTTTATGGCGTCAACATTCGCAATATTTCTTTTCGCTTCAAACAGATAGCGTCCCCAGAGAGAGAGATAGACAATGACAGATGTGTGTTTATTTTTCACATTTCAAAGAACACCGGAGTTGTTATCTTTTGTCATTATTAATAATTTTCGGAGGTAGATAATAATATGATCTTGTTAATCTTGTAAGTGTAAGCGTTTCTTTATTATTCAAATAATAACAAAATACATACAGCATGCTACATATTATATTGTTTTGTGGTTGCGCAAATAAACCCACTAAACAACTACTGAGTAGGTTAGTACTTACACAAAATCGCCCTCAGCACCCGTTTGTATGTAAAGTAGCAAACACTGAACAAAAGGTGATAGTTGTTACCGCTGTAATTCTTATTGTATTCTAAATTTTAATTATTCTTCCTTATTTTCACTTTAGCTGTGTGTTAAATCTTTAAATAAATTTATCCTCAGAGGGATTATTTTAATATTATTATTATTATAATATACTGAGAGCATACGGGAGATAACTGACCCTTGTATTCTCGGGCGGAGAGTTTCTGGCTATGTTCTTGGTTTGTCGGTCATGTCCTTGCATGACATGCTTGGAGGAGTGTCTAGTATCGAAGTTTAGAGTATGGTTGTATGATTTATTGAGTGTCTGCCTTATTTGTATGTGGAGTGGTTGTTTTCTATAAAGTAGTTTTGCCTATGTGTGAATGTGAGTGAATGAGGTTGTGAAGTGGTTGTGTATGATTGTGAGAGAGAGAGAGATAGTATGTTGTGTCTTTTTTTTTTATATGCATTTTGTAATAAGAATATATTTTTATAAGCTTTTTCAAGTTTGCCCTAGCACAGGCTTAGCCTATTTGGGCAACATTTTTGTAGCTGATTAAAAATGTTTGTGCTTATAAAATAATTGTTAAATAAATAAATAAATAAATAAATTATTGTTTTATGTATACGAGTATTTACATAAAAAGTTTCAAGTGTATTCTATAATTAAGTTTGTACGCAAATACATTTTAAACTTTTAACTGAATTTCTCGAGTAAACATTTGGAGCTCCTAAGTTTTTTTTTTATATAAACGGAATCTGGTCTACCTTTTACGAGAAAATAATTTAAGTATAACTACTCTTAATACAATAATATATGCAATACTCTAATGACACTTACCTATATAAAAAAATATAATAAGTGGACGGTTAATTTTCTTCCTACTCTACAATCTACATTGTCGAAGAATTATTCGTTTGTAGTCGATCGCCAATTTGAATTTGTCTACTTCTACTGTTAGGATACCAATCACCTCAAATTATGAGTTTCGAGTTACTTATACATCTCGAAAAATCTTCTTCAGTGTCTGGTAATCTGGTAGAGAAGTTTTAAGTCTTGTTGAAATATTTATTCAAAATCGTTCAAAGCCAAAGTTGGGGATATCATTAACGGTTGCGCCTCCCATGCTGTATTCATGAACCTTAGTTCTCATTTCATCCAGACTTTAGAAACCAAAAATAAAATAGGTAAATTAAAGATAAAAAGTTTCAAAATAGAAAAAAGAGCAAGGTTTCAGATACAAGCCGGAAGAATCCTTGTAAACAATTATTTATTTAAATGTAAATGGAACGAAATCTTCGACTAAATAATATAAAATTGAACTGCGTAATTTTTGGGTTGTATTGAATATGAATTATTAAAGCCTTGCATGAAGTAGGTATTTTGTATTACAGCGTAGAATAAACTCTTAATACTGGTATTTTCTAGAGACTTTTGAAAAGAGTATCTTCCCAAAAAAGTATATTTGAAAATGCAGCGTAGGTACTTTTATCACAGATCGTTGTACACATACATACATACATACATTGTACTTAAAACTAACGCGTGGGTAACTAAAAGTTGTTTATTTTCTGTAACACATTAAGGATTACATGTCGCTTCTATTATTTTGAAATTTAATCTGTGCTCACTCAAAGTGAACACAAATATTACACTCTTTGGCTCTTTCACAGTAAGCTACTTAAAGAAGATGGTCGGCACCTGAGATAGAACCCACAACCTCCGCACGAAACAGTAGGAAAGCCGGCGTCGTAACGGCTAGTCTACCAACCACTTCTGCATATGTACATATAATATGTATTAATGACTTCTCTATTCAATAGATCAAATAATTATTTTAATTAAATTATATAATTAGTTTTTGTTTGAAATTTGTAACGTGTCTTGATGTATATATTATATTTGCTGGATAAATCGTTTTAATTTTAATCATTTTGGATAATACTTCAGTATCTTATCTAGAAAGTTCCACTGATAATATCACTGCCCCTTATGTTGTCTTATACTTGAAGAATAACACCTATAAATCTTCATGTTGTTTCAGCCCCAGCAGGCCGTCCATGCAAAGTTAATGGGTCGGTGTACAACCATTCTTCAACCTTCAAGATTGACTGCAGGACGGAGTGTTATTGCGAGGTGAGTTTGAGAATAATTTCAATACACACCTTGAATCCCTTCTCTGAATGAATTTGGAAAGTGTTGTAATTAGAGATGAACCGACTAATCGCCAACTAGGTGATAAAATATGATTAATATTCGGTACTTAATTGCCTACAGGAAAAAGATGAGTTAAGCCGTGTTTTTATTTGGGTACTTTTTTTCAAAAAAAATTCGCATACAATTGAATAATATACTTACAGACCATCGGTGTATTATATTTTGTAGAAGAATACATTCATTTTGTTAAAATGAATCTGCGCTCACTCAAAGAGAAAACAAAGAGGTACACTCTTTTTTATATTCTTTCACAGTAAGCTACTTAAAGCTTATGTCGTGAAAGAGGAGGATGTTCGGCACCTGCGATCGAACCCAAAACCTCCAGTAGGAAACAGCACCAAAGCCGGCATACTTAAATATACCTACTTTAAAAAAAATATATCGAGTTTAAGTTTTATAGCTTACACATTTACTATTAATTAACCAAATTGACTGGTCAAAACTAGAACACGTGACACATCAGGTGGCGAACGGACCCGAACGTTTCCGATCACACTCGATGTTAACCGAGGGCGATCTATGTTTATTTATTTATTTGATCAGCTTTTGTCTCCATCCATTTTTTATTTTCTTTTTGAAAACTACTCTAATAAATAAAAAAAAATATAGATGTTTTATTGTAAAAAATACATAAAAAAATCCCAGAAAAAAAAATCATATTAAACGCAAGTAGGTACTTCAAAGCCATGTTTTAGGTGGCAATTTCTCTTCTAGTACGAAGAAAATAATATAATTTAATGTTTCTTCTTCTAAAAATCCTTGACATTTAACCCTTAATACCAAAATTTTGCTCTCATTGTTCTCAAAATAGTTTGGGAAGCCAATTACGATTTTGGAATACAGATCCATCTTTGAAAATTTCAGAATATCTGTACCATTTGTAAATAGATACATCTTTTTTTTTAAAAAACATACATGGTCACGGTTATGACCATGTATGTTATGTTGTCATTACGTAATTTAAAATGACTAAAAATATAAGGTTTACCTACTTATTATAAAAATTTGCATGTGAAAACCTGTGTGATTTTAAATTAAACCGACAAAGTTCGATAATTTTAAACTGCGAAAAATCACAGCGAATTTTTTAACCGTGTCACGGTCATATGGGGTAGCTTACGGCACCCTTTTTTATTGTTATTTTACTCAAGTGCACTCGAACAACCTACGTTTAATTAAAAAAAAAATAATAAAAAAACACTTGGTGATTTTGTATTCTTGGATATAAGAAAAGAATGGGTAGGTGCTTTTATTATTTTTCGCTTGTGCTGCGAAAAATCACGTTTTGCTGACAAAAAGGTATAGTGACTTACAAAAATCGCTGTTGAAAATTGTTATTCTTTTTTTTTTAGTGCATCTTCACAGCGGGAAGTGTATTGATATTATCTTTTGCACTTGGCTTACCCTTTAAGACGGTGCTTCAACTCGAAAGGTTCCCGCTTCGATAAGATTAGAATATTGACAAGCTTTCACTTGGTGCAAAACAGCTTAAAAAGAGTTTTATAAGAATGAATAGTTACGAACAATGTAAAAATGCACTGTCATTCGATTTTTACTTTCTACGTTTTCAGTTACAATAGATCTTTTTTATTTAACTAATAGAAATTTGTTTTTTTAACAAACGTGAAACATTTGTAACATTCAATTTTGTAAGTTTTAATTTCAAATAATGCACATATATTGTCCATCTTCAAGTGGAATAGTTCCAATGATTGAATTTTATATACCTACATACTTATACTCTAAACTCTTAGTGACACCCGTTTAAAATATACCGCGACCACACGCAGTGTCCGTGAATTCTCCACATTTTTTTTTATTATTGCGTTCATTTAACATTTTTGTTATACAGCACACGAGTATTTTATACAAATTGCTACCTTAAAATGTTTACTTCAAAATAAGACAAAGCAACTTTTTAGAATAAATCAATATGACCGGTAAAAAAACGTTTGGATTTTTTTATAAAAATATCCGACGAATTTCAAAGAGTTGTTTGCAAAACCCATGATATTAAGATGTTTCACGTATTATTTCGTTCTAAGTTTCGTTCTAACATTTACGCTGGCGTGAAGTACCTATCAAGATTTTGTATGAAAACGTGCATACTTCGAATAGCTCAGCAGCCCATACAAAATGCCCTTGGGGTTGACGGCTGACACCTTGGCGACCCAACATAATATTATCTTCTTCCGACTGTGGAGATACCTGTGGGACATAACTCTCCCAATACATCTTGGAAAGTACTTAACGGGATATTAAAACGGTATTCTTATTATTCTTCTTTTTTCTTTATATTGGGGTTAGTTGTTAGAAACCACAAAATCGTTGTGGTAAGATCGCCATCTGTATAAGTTGATTCTGTGATGTGTTTATTATGTTAAGTTTTTATGTGTAGGGGAGACCGGGGCAAGATGGGATACTTAAGAGATAAAACGTTATAATATGAAAACCAAACTGTTTATTAAAATTTTCTTTGAACAAATGCAACACTTACAATCTTAATTATCATAATCATAATTTATTATGGCTCTAAACTACATATTTTTTTGGCAATAAGGATCTAAATAACACATGCCAAAAATCCCGTTTTGCCCCATGATCGGGGCAAAAAGGGAAACGCTATGGGGCATAATGAGTACACAGTACACATTTTAATCTGGTCGGCAAAGTTCACAATGACATAATATGTGCCTCTCCATTCTCATCGTCTACACCTGCGCGTGAATTATGGGCCTAGCCTTGGCAATCGCTACGAAAATATATTCGAATGGGTTCTGAATATGGTTCCTCTCAGCTAACTGGAAAGTCAAAATCCAAAGCTCTTTCTCACCAGTTATTCTGAGATAATTCTTCTTTCTGTTCTTTATTTTAAACTGTTTTATAGTGCCCTAATGTCATTCTTCCAAAGTTATTATCTAAATCAGTGTCAGCATCTTGAGAACATCGAGCCCTTCTCACTCTACATTCCAAGGTCGATTTAGGCACGTTATATGTAGTTAACGTACGAAGAAATCCCATTATCTCTGAAAGCACAGCTCTAACCGCTCTTCTCATAATATCGTCTTCTTCCCTTATCCACCATCTATCTGTTTTGCGTTTATAATTATCTACCGTATCTACCATTTTAACTGAAAACAAAAAATAAACTTATTATTATACCTACAGTAATGAAACACCGCTTAACCTACATATATGGGGCAAAACGGGATACTATGTCATTATCCAACCAAATCCAAACTCCCTTTAGACCCCACTTAGGGGCATAGGGAGGCAACAAGAGCTCTCCATTGCGCTCGATCTTGCGCAACGGTGATGACCTCCTCCCACACCATGTCCATGTCCCTCAGCTCTGCTTCGAAGGAGCGGAACACAGTGTGAGAGGGTCTTCCTCGTCTTCGGGACCCTGATGGGAGGAAGAACAGCGCTCTCCTCGGCCAACTGTCATTCGGCATCCTTAACACATGTCCCAGCCAAGTCCATCTCCTCCCCACAATGGTGGAGGTGATGGGCTCACGCTGGGTGCGCCGGCGTATAGCGTCGTTCGTGATGCGGTGGTACCATCTTACGCCCAGAATTCTCCTTAGGCACTTCATCTCAAAGGCTGAGACTTTTTGTGCCTGGGCCAGAGTCAGGTGCCAGGACTCACACCCATAAAGGAGAATGGGCACCACACACGCATCAAACAGTTTACATTTCGTCTCGACGCTAAACGCCGACGCTTTCCATATCTTGGTCATGTTGTTGAAGGCGCCACTTGCCATACCGATACGAATCGGGAGCTCAGCCCCGAGGTCACCAGCGGTGGTAATGGTTGCTCCCAGGTACTTAAATTTATCCACCCGGGAGACCTGGTGACCATCGATGGTTATCGGTTGCTGTTTATCGGGGCAGGCATTATTCGCCATGAGCTCCGTCTTACTGGCATTGACTCGAAGGCCGAGGCGTGCTGTTTCGTTGCAGAGTCTTGAAACACTGCGCTGTAATTCCTCCACTGTCGTACTGAACAACGCTAGGTCGTCCGCGTACTCCAGATCGCACAGTTCGCCCATTAGACCATCTCTCTGTGTTATCGGTATACCTCTTGCTCCTTGCATGGACTTTCTCAACAGGAAATCCATGACTATTATAAATATAAAGGGAGCTAGTACGCAGCCCTGTCTGACTCCCGTGGTGATCCTAAAAGCTTCAGTAGGACCACCTGGCGTTTTCACGCTACACTCAGAGTCTTCATACAGGGACTGCACCATTTTAACTATTTTCGGAGGTATACCATACAGAGCAAGTATTTTCCATATTGATGGTCTATGTGGGCTGTCGAAGGCCTTTTCAAAATCTATAAAGCAACAAGCGACTGGAGAGTTAAACTCCTTGCACAGCTGAAAGATGCACCTGGCACAGAAAATTGGATCCGTGCAGGACCTTCCAGGTACAAAGCCGCATTGTTGCTCTCTCAGGACAGCCATGACAGGCCCCCGAATGCGGTGTAGTAATATCTGAGATAATACCTTACCGGGAACACTCAGTAGAGTAATTCCACGGTAGTTTCCGCATTCAAGGGGGTCCCCCTTTTTAAATATTGCGACGATGGATCCATTCCGCCAATCTTTTGGGCACCTCTCCTCTTCCCACGCCATTTTAAATATATCTAATAGTGGTTGCCCAAGGGTGTCTATGCCTTGTTTGAGGAGCTCTGCGTGAATTCCATCGTCTCCTGGCGCTTTGTTGTTCTTAAGTCTCATCACGGCCAGCACCATCTCACTGTATGTCGGCGGTTCCTCACATATCCCAGTTGCCTGAGGTATATTCAGACCAGCCAACTCCTCCTCAAAGTTGTATGGTGAGGAGGGCTCGGGACGGTTTAATATTGACTCAAAGTACTCCCTCCATCTCCCTTTAATCAGTTCGGGGGCAGTGACAGTGGCTCCACGAGAGTCTCGTATTGCCGTCACGGGTCTTTTTTGACCCCTGCCCCCGACCTCCCGGGTGATTTCGAAAAGTGTCCTTGAGTCATTTCCGAGTGCAGCAGATTGCGCTCGCCGTATCTGAGAGTCCAGGTGTCTTCTTTTATCTGTTCGTACAGAGTGCTTCACCTTGCGGCTCAGCTCCCTGTACTCAGACACCAAAGCAGCCAGTTTTTGAGGGTCTTTTTCGCTGTCTCTGAGGGTCTTAGCCTTCTGGCGATCTTCGATGAGGCTCCAGGACCCATCGGACATCCATATTGGCCTCTTTTTGCTCTTATAGCCGACAGAAGAACGTGCGGATTCCATAACGGCGTCACGGAAGCTATTCCAAGCTGTCTCAATTGGAACAGCTCCGTGTGAATCCTGCAAGGGGGCAAACCTGGTGCGTAACTCAGCCTCGTACGAATGACGACACTGAGCACTCTCTAACCTGCGTATGTCCAGCGGGCGAGAGGCAGACGGTCCCTGCTGGAAATGGGTAAATCTGAATTTCAACGAACCCACAAGGAGTTCGTGATCAGTGTCCATGTCTGCCCCTCGGTAGGTGCGGACATCTCGCAGGTCAGTTCGGTTGCTGGCCCTTACCAGAAGATGGTCAATCTGGTTTTTTGTTCTCCTGTCAGGCGAGGTCCCAGTATATTTATGGATATCCTTGTGGGGGAACAGAGTTCCCCCTATTAAGAGTCCGTGGAGTGTGGCGAAACCAATCAGATGGCTTCCATTATCATTTATCACTCCCATGCCATGCCTACCCATGACGCCTGGTCCATACTGGGGGTCACTGCCAACCTTGGCATTAAAATCCCCCAGTATAATTAAGCGGTGGCGCCTTGGGACATGGGACACAACTGCATCCAGACTGTCATAAAAACAGTCCTTGGCAGCCGCATCCCCATCCTCAGTGGGAGCATAGCATAGGAGGACCGTCAGTGTTTCGCCTGTCATCTTGAAGGACGCACTCATCAGGCGGTCAGAAACAGGTTCCCAACCAAGAAGGCGAGAGAAGGCATATTTACTTAAAAGTAGAGCGACGCCACGCATCCGTGCAGTTCGGTGACCAGAGTGCAGCATGACATAGTTGCCAGCGTCACTCTGCCCCGTCCCTGGGATGCGTGCCTCGCTCAGCCCCAGGATATCCAGTCCATAATCTCCCGCCAACTTGGCAGCAACAAGCTCCCCGCCCGCCCTCAGAGTGCGGACATTCAGGGTCCCGATTTTCAAGCTCTTGTTCCGAGCCGTGGTCAACACAGGGGGGACACTAGCTGCCTGGACCCCCCCCTGGTGGGGCCCAGGCGTCCGAGGCTTAATTTTGTTGCCTTTTCTGACCGCTGGAGTTTAAGGGTGTGAGGTGGTCAACCCCACGACCCCGATCTGATTTTTCGATTACCTGCCTCTTACAGGATGCTCGAAAAACCAGCAAAAAGAACAGAGGTGCTATTCTAAGCCGACAGCCCCACGGCATGTCATTATGCCCCGACCTTTTTGCCCCAACATAGACATTTTGCAAAAGTACCTACAGTGCTAACCTACAACATTATTCTGCGAAAAAGCAACCTCAATTCGTTAGTTTTACACTACTACAACAAGTATGTGGTAAAATAATACAATTAGCACTGATACCTACCTTGGTGCACGTGGATTCAAAATAGAAAATTTCGTAGAAATCCTCCAAAAAATTGTTTTTTCTCGCCACGCAACCAATACACTCGGTGACACACGAGCACCCGCCGGACTCGTGTGACGCGACTAAACACCGAGCGAATGGCATTGTCTTAAGCTCTATTGCATTAACCAGTCATACACACAAGGACATTTCCCGTCCTGCCCCGAGCTTCGTCTTGCCCCGGTCTCCCCTATATATGTAAAAAAATGTACAGTAGGGCGTGTACGAAGTGGTTGGTAGACTAGCGGTTACAGCGCCGGCTTTCGTACCTACTGTTTCGTGCAGACGTCGTGGTTTGATCCCAGGTGCCGACCATCTTCCTCTTACACGACAAAAACTTTAAGTAGCTTACTGTGAAAGAGTCAAGGAGTGTATTTGTGTCCACTTTGAGTGTGCGCAGGTTCATTTTTACAAAAAAAAAATATAATTAAATAAATAAAAAAAAAACAGCATAAAAAGTGTTCTTTTACAAACACGTATGTACCTACCTCTGCACATAATATGCTATCTTGGCTACGACCTTGGTTCAGAGGGTAAAAGTTAAATATTTAAACGATATCATCATAGAAAAAAAAGATAAATATAAACTTATCACACCACACTAATCCATACTTACTAGTAGGGTTAGTGGTTAGGGTAGATGTTCCCAATGATTCCATAAGTTGCATTATACGCCCATAGACGCACCTACCAGAAACATACGCCGAATATCCGGTATTCGGCAGCCTAGTAGGTCGGTATCCGGCCAAACTACTGGCCAAATCCGTTCCATCTCTAGTTAATTAGAAGTAGAGTCAACACCGAATACTCAGTGCACCATTCGGCGTCCACGCATTAGTATCTTCTTCATTCCTTTGTAACCTGTTACTTCATCAATAAAACGATCAACCATACAAAACCTTTTATCTCTCCTAACCAAAAACTACACCCACATAGGTATGTTTGAATATTAAAATATATTAAAACGTCAGTTGCTATTGATTGGAGTTCCTTGTATATTCAATATGTTATTTTTTTCATTACCTGCTTCGCCTTCTCCGTGATTTTGCTATACGCCAGGAGATTGATGTTAATTATCTGGCGACCTGCAGTGCTAGTTAAAATATATCCTGTATTAAAATATCATAAATGTTACACGCTTTTCATTCGTTAGAATGTTTTAAGTCTAAGAAATAAAGTTTAAATTATATAAATTTTACACATAAAAAACATAAAGTTCAATAATTTTATAATTTATAAGTAGGAAGTAAATTCAGAGATGAGGAATCATTTTATTTAAAAACTTTCACATAATACGTATACATGTTTATATTTCGTTATTAAGGTTAGAAGGTGAGAAAATATTTATAATGTTGTCTCTGTCTGACACCCTCAGGAGAATAAATTACATAGGTTGCAATAATTGGATTTATTATTAAGTTGTATGTACTCAAATGAAAATTTAAACGGAGCAGACTTATTTTATCGAATACCTACCTAATAATAATTTGTCGAATGTGAATATAAAATGTTTCGTTTTACACATCTAACTTGTTATTTTTAAATACTTAAACTCGTATGCAGTATAATTTCTACAGTAAAGTGTTGAGTGTTGTCATAACGAGATGACTTCATAAGAAGTATTGACTACAATAATTTGTATGGACTTTGAGTAATAGTGACGTCATCTTGACGTAAAAACAAGATGTCCCATAGTTACCAAAGTGTAAGAAAGTCATCTACATACGGCTGTTTAATCTCCCTGTAATTTTTTTCTACTCATCACAAAATATCCCCTAAGAGGTAAGCAGAATGAACTGACCTTTACTGTTTTCTACACACTTCGACATACCATTTCAAATGATCCATTATGAACTGAACCTTTCTTGAGGACGGAATCGCTGTGTTTGAGATTTATCATTTTCGGTCGGACACGCCTTTTGTTTCTCTACATAGTGCACCGGCCACCGATCGAGATTACCGATCCACATTTTTTTTCCGTGTTCCATAGCTGCATAATATATCGCCGGATATCCTTTATCAAGAAAACTTGACGTTTTCCTACATTTCGACTTCCATCAAATATTGTCTTCCTCACCAGGTGAAATTGAAACAATGGAATTATTCAACATGTTAGGTGACACCCATGATAGACTGCTGAAAGAATGCTTAAATTTATAGTTTTTATTTAATAAATACGAAGAATTATAAATGAAAATATATTATTTTATATTTGATAATAATTTTATTTTGATATACATAATAACTTAAAATTTAGTCCCTCGTCTGTCGCCGTTTCAAGGCCGTGGTGTGATTTGCTTAGCGACTTGTGAACATGTTAAGATCGTTCTTTATATTAAGTACTAGTTTTCCCGACAGACGTTATTCTGTACTCCTAAGTATGAATATTGTTTCAAACTGTTTCAAACCATATATTTTCCATCGAAATTATATCTATCAAACAAATGACAGTTACTGTCGAACATTAATTTAATTTAAATTTTTCAAATCTGGAATAAAAATTATATTGTTAAAAGTACTAAGAAGGTTACCTACTTAGAGTTTTCTTTGATTTTCTAATTATCCAAGTAATTTTCTGAATTTTTTGTTTATATAATAAGAACCTTCTCCTGATAAAAGCCAACACGACATAAAAAAATGCGAAATCTTTCCAGCCGTTTAGGCGTGATGCGATGACATCGGAAAATAGCTCTCCATCTACATAATAATTCAGAAATGTTTTTTTATATGCTTTTTACCGTATGTCATCACGCTCAAAATACAAATGCTACGTCAGATATGAATCTGCATAGAGCCGTGCAAAATGCCGGAGAAGGTTCTTTAATACAATTTGCTGCATTAACTTTAATATATTTAGAGCTATTCAAAAAACTCTATTTTTTAGGATCTTCATACAAAATTTTAATAAACATTAAAAGTGTCATTCTTCTCTCTCTTTATGAATTGTGAAAGTTTCATACTTCTTTTTCTGTGCTTTTGTCAGTTATAGAGGTCTGCAAAGCAATGGGAAGCTAGACTAGAACCTGTTTAATTACCTACCAATCAAGCCTGACATTCGGAATCAAAAACGTAAAGCAAGACGGGTATAAGCTAGTTTTTATATAATAGATTATCATTTCCTCCAAAGGTGATCTCATATTATTTAATGCGGCTCTAGCTATCCAAGATTTTCATCCCCTTTCGCAGTCTAAGTTGTCTTTTATCACAGATTCCAGAGACTTAAATGTGTCTACACTATTGGCTTTCCGTTAAGCTGAAGGGAAAAAAAACCATCCTGTGGTTGTCCGCTGAAATTTTCTCGCAAATACAAAAAAAAATCAGCAGAGAATAATAATTAAGAATGAAATGAATAAACAAGTAGGTAGCCCCTAAAATATTATTACGTACTTACGTTGATTTTCCTTTTCACCTTTCACACTGCTCCCAGTCCTCCACATTACTTAATTTCGACACTTTCTTTGTCGGGACGTCCTTCTCTTTGATCTTTCTAGCTGCTCCAACTCACCTCCGAGCGCATCCGGTCATAAAATAAAGCGTACAGCTTGGCATCGTCCTACGTCAATGTCGACAATTTTGTTTGCTCCTTTATTCCACATTCCTTGAAATGTAATTTGTAAAAAGGTCCGTGCGACCTCCGACATTTTTGTACATACAAAATGTGTATTGTTATCGTTGGTGAACACAAAAAGTCTGCCATACTGATGTGTATATTCAAATGAATGCAACATTAGACATACCTAAATTAAGTATTAAATTTTTTGAGTGTATTTTGTATCTTGCTTTTTATGATAAAACACTACTTAGCAAAAAGCTTCCTATGTTTTATTTTCAGCTTTGCCTTCCTTGAGAATCTAGAAAGTAACCCGAACTCTTGTTGTAGGTGCCCAAAATTCCAAATGATTAGTTTTCCATATCGGAATACTGAGCATTCATTAAAAAAGTATTAATTTATTTAATAAGTTCCCGACAGTGCAGGATTTTTTTTAATAAACATTATTTCCTCCTATTATATAATTGAGATGTCCGTCCGTAACACGATATTTTTTTATTTATTTATTTATTAATATACATTATTTTTCCCACTAAAGCTCAGCTTGTGAGTAGGAGAAGTTTTTATACTTACGATTGTGCAAGAAATTAAAACATCCAATAATTTGCTATCTACAAAAATATCTTAACAATAACCGTAAACTAAATTATAAGCAAAAATACACACATACACTTGTTTTATTACAATGCATTCACATATTTTTATAACAGGTACATATTATTTACATTTCTTCATCAGTACCTACCCATTTAGTACACAGCCGCATCAATTTCATCAAAGTTATCATAAGAAAGTACAAATATAAATAGTAAAGAAATTCAGGCAGAATATAAGATACAATAAACTTCTTATTTGTGTAAAAGGCCAAAGGACCCAAACTGTTTACAAAAAACCCTTAATAGATGTTATATTACAACGGCATTGACCGGTCGGAGTCCTACGTTGTATCCTCGGCTAATTTATACTAAAGCACCTGGACATTGGACACAGATGGACCCATTTACAAGTTGTATGGAAGACGCTCACATTAATATTCCCTTCGAAATATCTGGTCCTTTTTCTTTAATTTTCTCATTATTTCTACAGGAAAAAATATTATTATTAATATTTATGTTATCTACATATTCCTAAGTTATTGAGGCATTTCTCGTCGAGTTAATTAATAACAGATTATAACATATCTAGCAGCAAAACCTGTTCAAATTCGAATAAAAAATATATTTATAGAAAATGTAACGCAAGAATTACAAAGACCAAGAAGTCATCAAACAGTTGATTTTATTTTCGATTGAATATAATATTTTGTATTAACTCTCCAATATATATAGAGCAGGGACAAACTCCAGGGGTCGCCCACGCCGAGATTACAAAGTACCTGGAGGACCTGTTGGTGGACGTGCGATACCGGTCATATGTGGATCTCAAAAGAGCCGCACAAGACAGGGAAGAATGGAGGAGAAGAATAATTGAGGGAATTGCTGCAAACCAATCTTAGGATTGAAACCAGATAAGAAGATAGAGCAGGGCTCGTGTGAAGAGAGGGAGTAAACATAGCTCAAATTATAAAGTCAATAAAATGAAGATATTATATTATTGTACGAGTCCATCACTATTACGTATCGTCTATACTTCTATAGTGACGTACACAGGTAGGTACACAGAACAGTTTACAAACAACACAGAGAATCACAAATTCTGTTGGACGACAGTTCTGTTGTAGAAATCAATAGTGGAATAGTTAAACAGTTTTTTTTTATTTAAATTGGATTATTTATTATTTGTTATGTGAATTTATTCTGGAAAACACTATTTATGTTCAATTTATTGATATCGTGTCATTTGCTCTTTTGTTCGTACTAGCTTTTTTTTCTTCTGTATAAGTAGTACGAAAGGTTGAATAAGAATTATGTATGTTTTTTTTATATTATTTTTATCTACACATGCTTAAGGTACTATTTGTATTGTATAATATGACATGTATGTAATCTTCTCTCCCACTGCTCACCGAAATAGTCAAACACTGTAATGGTGAGCAGTGTTCATCTTTAAAATAAATAAATTAAATGGTTGTTGAAAATTTTACTGAATTATTATGATAAGATTTCAAACTAGCTGACCCTTCAAACTTCATTCACTCCTTACTTTCTGAAACATCATGGGAAATAATATATCACTTATCAATAAAAAAAAAATACCTATATAAAATTTCGGATGACTGACGGTATCATAACCTCATAATATATTAATCAAAACTAAAATCATCACTTTTTATTCACTTTATGCATTTTAATAAACAAAAATTTGTTTTAAATATTGTGTTTGAATGTAATTATTTTTCTGAAAGCTTGAAAGAAATCCTATAAATAATCTGCGTAGATACCAATGTTTTGAATCTCAATGGTTGTCAGGTAAATAAAAATTGTATTTTTTCACACATGGCGTTGTTGTTTGGAAGTCCGTTCCATACTAACTTTAATAACATTATTAACAAATTTTTATTATTTTCTGTCCATTTTTTTGAATTTTCAATATTTATTATGTTATTCGGAGAGGAGAAGAATCTAGTATATAATAAACCAAATATGAAAAAAGTCTGTTCTCGATCTCAATCTCGAGTTATAAGTGTTCGCACTTACCCGTCTTTCTTTTATATTATCTTCAGATAATCTTTCTATATTTTCATTATTTATACGAAACCTAAAATGTGAACTGTACCTATGCATAATTTACAATGTTCTATAGAAATAATTATCACCATAGATGAATATTCGCTCATCTGTTTAAAGACAAAGCCGGGATAGACGAATGTTTGCAAATGCATTGAATTTGATTAAACTGAGCGCGTACCTATGTAGATGCAGATTATGCAAAGGTATAGAAGGTTGGTACCATTTTGAAAGTGGAAATTGCCTGACGGTAAATTGAATTTGTATTTATGACAACGGTGACATTATTGGTCAACTGACGGTAAATACCTTCATTGACAGTAAAAGTACTTTTTCACAAAAAAATATTTACTTCTACTTTTTTTTATAATATTTTGTTCATGAGTTTTTTTTGTTTTGTTTTTTTACCCATAACGCTGCTTCCCTAAGGGGGTAGGCGCAGATAGAATATCCTTTTAATCATTCTTTCCTCGTTCGTTCCCTCTACATGCCCAAACCACCTTAATTTCACAATTCGATAATTTCACAAATGAATAGGTACAGAAGACTCTTCCATCAACGCTTATTCTACGAGAAGGTAAGTATGGACGTCAACTTTTCATCATGGAGTTCGTGATTCGAATTTTTAAGAGGTTAGAGCTTTGAAATACTTTGAATATCTTTTCAAGAGCTTGGCATCCAGATTCAGCAAATATAACACTGGTGACTGGAAGAGGTTGTATAATTCTACATTATTGTCAAAGATGATTTAGGTCTTCTCTTTTCTCCCTGTGCTCCTCCATTTGAAATTCAGTCTTTATGAAAAGTAGATTTATGAACATCATCGAGATAACCGTCAAAATACTTACCTCATTTTTAAGCAGTAAAATTGAAGATAACTCGCGAACGGTTTCTTACACCAGATGCGACTTTTCGACTAATGAAAAATGTCAATTAATTTTATGAATGTAGTCGACCACTTTTAATACCTACTTACTTATTCTGTACAAGATATCCGTGTTTGGGGAACTGTGGAGTATTTTAAGTATGATTGATTTTCTCTGCTAAACACATGGCTCTACTACATTGCTCGATCAATAATAATAATTCAAAATTAATGCGAAAATGTGAAATCATAATTTTTACTTTGTTATTTATTCCGAAATTATTACTGTATTATTTATTTGATGTTTTTTAATTATTGAAAGAAGCGTCATATGAACCACTCATTTTATTCAGTGTCGATCGACAATGAATCAGGAAGCGGAAGGCGGTTGCGCGTCGATCACACAGTGTTGCCACACCACTCGTGTTGGCGCTCTAATAAATATCCTATAATTACTTTGTAGTTTTTCTTGCTTTTGCTATTTAAATGGTTGGTAAATATATAAATCAAAAATATAATATTAAAAAATGCAAAGGATAGCTCACATATTAGTATGATTATTTTTGTTGTTGTGCTTATAATTGTGCTAAACTAGTGCATAACGCAATCCTGTTACCATCGATGATGAATGGGATGAAACGTGGAAATAAGAACAATGTAGTAGGTATAAATTTATCTAAATTACCCATTTTGTTTTGTAGGTACAATCAATTACTATTGATCCTTTAAAAAAAATAGAATAGATAGAATTTATTGATAACTTAGGCATATATTAGCATATATTACCGACCTCGGTAGCCTAGTTGTACTAGCGTGGACTTCAGATCCGGGGTCCCGGGTTCGATTCCCGGTCGGGTCAGAGTTTTTCTGTGTTTTTTCACTTGAAATTTCTACCCGGGGTTGGCTTGTCTCAGGTTGGACGGGACCGGTTGACTGGAAAAAATTGCCTCAGGCAATAAGTTCCGCCGGCTATACTGACACCTTTGTATAGAGAAGTGTTATATTATTATTATTATATTATAAACATCTGGCAAGCAGGAAAATCGACCCTGTTCTACGCTCTCTCATATTTGTATTAATCCTTTCCTGTAAAACCAAATTTAAGAAAACTTAACGATATTATTCAATTCAATTCAATTCTCCCCTTTACACCCCACTCAGGGGCATAGGGAGGCAACAAGAACTCTCCATTGCGCTCGATCGATATTATTACTTACTTTTTTTAAGACCTTCTTAGTGTTTTTGACACTATAAATTCTTAGAATGTAACCTTATCAAGTTTCACATACCTAACTGTCGGTTGTGTGATAGTTGGCGCGATTGACAAACCCGTCTCCCTGCAAATATCGTTAAAAATTGACGATTCTCTTGTTTGTTTGAGTTTTTGTTCTTGACATTAAATAATAATCAACTTGACTAATTCCACATCACTATGTCCCAAAAATATAGGCCGCTTTCCTGAAGTAGAAAATCTCTGTTTAAACCACTGAGTACATAATTATTAGAGAACTTTTTTGGATGCGCAGAACCGAAAATTGGTTCCTTTAATCAACAGTCACGTGAATGAAGATAAATTATCAATAATAATAATTCATTTAACTTTCATCCACAAGCACAAGACATCACAACAAAACCCATAGGCAATTCCTTTAACTAATTGTATGGTTTAAACACAAAAATTCCTCTGTGTTAACGCTAAAATATTAAAAATAAAAAAATCGTAATGTATTGTCACACACTCCAAACGTCACAGTTTGTATGAGTTTCACAGCAGTCACGTGGTACTTGTTGGGACTATGCGCAGAAGCACATTTTTTATTTATCTAGTAGGTATTATATTTTCTTCTCAAAGGTTTAACAACACGATTGCCTTTTACACCATCCTGCATCGAAAAATAGCTTAATGTTCTGATGGTTTTATTTTCGTTTATCTGTTTTTTCTTCTTCTATGTATCCCTTGTATTTTTATGATTATTTAAAATTCTGACGACTGCAAAGTTGGCCTTTTACACCACGTACGAGCAATAATGCACCTACATGACCACATTTTTATCACAACCCTTTTACTGGGTAATTTTTTTATTTTCTTACTTCTGAACTGTTTTTGCCTGAATTGGTGTGTTTTTATTTATTTATTTCATCGACGGCAAAGCCATTAAAATGTTTAAAATTAATACAGGTTTATATATAGGTAGTATAAAATATGACAGACACAACAAAGATACATATAACAAATTTAAATTCAATATCTAAATAATTAATATAACAATATGCATTGAAATAAACAATATCCTCTATGCATATAAATGAAAATCATAATTGAGACATAGATATTATGTTCAATTAAACACATAAATAAGTGCTCACAGATACATAAAATAATATTAAATTCAGATTATAAATTAAGATAACACGGGCCTACACGATTTTTGTAACACAAAGTAGATCTTCATTTTTTAAATGGAAATATCTTTTTTATGAATAATAGGAAAAATATTACTTATTACTATGTAATTATATTAAAGATCACAGGAGTAATATATTAGTAGGTACATCTCCTTGGTAAATTTCGACCAATGTTCTGTTTTGATATTTTTATTTTCACTCATTGGCCCATACAGGCACTAAATACTAAATAGTGTCGATACGAACTATGTACCTACTATGAAAAGATGTAGGTACACCTTTTCATAGTAGTTCGTATGTTGATGGAATATAATGAAAAATGTAATGTAACAACTAATGACTTTAACAATTCATTACTAATGTTCGATTTTTTTATGGAGCAAACCACTACGGGCTTACGACCGTCTTCTACTGTTATTTCGAAGGCTGACTTAGTGTGACTAACTTTACGTTAACAACGTTAGCCATTAGGGTGGTTATGTGGTTTTTATAAGAATTATGAGAATTCTCGACATGTTCAACATGTCGAAAAATCTCATGTATGCAAGAAGTAGATATTTAATAATCGATGAAATATAGAGATAAAAGTTGGAATTTATTGAGAACAAGAGTGTACCACACGACTCGCGCGCGGCACAAGGGACTGCAGGCGCAGGCTCCAAGGGTCAGTCAGCCGCCGAGGGGTACGTGCACACGTCAATCGTCGTCCGCTGGCGTCTTCGAAGGAACCTCCTAATAACGACGCAGACCGTACTATCTTCGGGTCTTAGCGTCGCTTTCGTGAGGCACCGCAGTGAGGACACGCCCGGCCGCTTCCTCGGATGGCGGAGCTCTCCTAATAACTACGCGGGCCGTACTTGATTTCGGGCCGACGTGCTTTCGAGAGAGTTGTAGCTCCGACGTCTTCTTCTGCGCCCTGCGCCCTCGACGAGTAAATCCCCTAATAAACACGTAAGACCGTACTCAGTTCGGGTCTCAACGCGCGTTCGAGGGAAGTCTCGCTCCGGTGGTATCAGCCGTAGTCAGGGTCCAATTGCATGGGTCGAGTCCACGGTCCAATGTGCCAGCCAGAAAGGGTCCAAACAGTCCAGAGAGAAGTCCAAGTAGTCAGCGCGGTCCAGGTAGAGAAGTCCAGTAGAGAGCAGGCAGGGTAGTCAAGTCAAACACCAAGTGTAAACGAAGATAGAATGATAATTTATTGGAATGTATGGGCTTATATACAATTCGCGCCGGCGCTCCCCAGCTCGCAGGCTGCGGCGAACGGCGCGGACACATGATGCGCGCGCAAGCGCTCCCCACCATCTCACGCATCGCAGTGCTGAGTGGCAGGGGAAATAATTAATCATAATTTCGCCTCTCCGCGGATTATCATCGCGAATCTGGGGCACATCCCGGCTTATCTGGTATCATCGGAATCGCCACGCGATTTCCGACCGGGACGTGCTCACCAGAACCCGCTATCTTCACAATAGCGGGAGTTAGTAATTTACCATACTAAATAATAAGATTTCCGCGAAGAGGCGAATATACACACATATTCAAATGCCCACCTCGGTGTATTTGGTATCGATGAGTTCGTCTCACCATGATACACCGAGGTGTGCTTATCAAATTAACAACCTAGTTAATTATACAATATTGCACATTGTGCTGCTCTGTCCAGCCGCGCAAACCCCACGGCTGGCAGGCCTACACGCAATGCCGGTCTCGCTGAACATCTCCGTGTCCAGCAAGCACCCGTCGATTAAGCCCCATATCATTCCCCATGCATAGGCCGCTCTGCCAGACAGCGTCAGTATGCGGACACTATGCTGGGCCCGCTAGATTCCCTAGCGGGACCCCAAGATTCCATACGACAGGCTGCGCCTCTAGCGAGCCTGCCGTCATACCACCAAAGGGTATTGTCATGAGCCTCGCTCCATGACTGGCCGCACCAGTGTCTCAGCACTGGGGTGCCTTCAATCAGCGTACACATACGCCTTTCATCTGCATGTGCCGTGTTACCCGGCCTCTCAGGGCCGAGCCACCGACGCAGCATGCTGTGTCATGCCAGAATAAGCACCTGGCATGCACTTATGATGTCCCCATATGCATAGGCCGCTCTGCCAGACCTCGGGTCAGCACGCGGACACTATGCTGGGTCCGCTAGATTCATCTAGCAGGACCCCAGTTTACAAGCGACAGGCCTCGCATCTCGCGAGCCTGCCGTCATACCAATAGGTCTTGGCCGCACCAGTGTCTCATCACTGGCGTGCCTTCTAGCGGCGTGATCACACACCTTTTATTGCATCTGCCGTGTTACTCGGCCTCTTCTAGCCGAGCCACCGACGCAGCATGCTGTGTCATGCCAGAGTAAGCATCTGGCATGCACTTATAATATCCCCAGGTATACATATCAAACATAAATATTATCCAAGAGATTATGTACAAGTATGTTGGCCCCCGCCTCGGCTCCACAGGGACGAACCAGTCCTTTATTAGCTTGTCCGAGACGGGAGGCACAACCAAATCACAATATATATACATTCAATTAAAGGTACTTAATCTAATACACAATAATCGATCATCGGGCTGGGGGCACGAGGTCGCATTCACGAGTAAGCCTTAATACTCGGCGGCCGCGGTAGTGAAAATGCGTCAGTCTCAGCGGACTGACATACACACCCCGCGGTCGTCATGAGTCAGAAGACCCCGTGCACCCACCCTTAATAGGTATAAATCAACGTCGCAGGCAATGTTCCTAATTCAGTAATATTTACAAATGTCCACCACAAATCACATATTGTCCGTAACATCATGCCGTCCGGTACACTCCCCTCTAAAATTCCGGAGGGGTTTTAATTTCATCCACCGGACGATCCCATGGCTGCTACGCTGTGGATCTTGGGTCTGCACCTCCACGTCATCGTGATGTTCCGCGCCAGTCCTCCCTTCAGGGTGCTGTCGTCGCTCGTACCACTCGATGTCGCTGGAGCATGCTGTGTTCGTGGGCCAGGCCTTTTTGCGTGCCCGGCGCCACTGCATTGCCGTTGACTTGAGGGACTTCGCCCTCTCCTTAGTGGATGCGGCGGCCGGCACAGGTGGGTGAGACGCCCAGTCACTAGACTGGTACCCCCTGGCCGATACCCCGACCCGCATCCTATTGTAGTGACGCCTCGCGTCTGAACGACGGCCTGAACGTGGCGTCGCTTCGTTGCAGGTGGCTGGCTCCTCCCCTCGTGAGATCGCTGCCTTGCTGCTGTCTGATGAGCGGTGGGTGGCGGTCACGCCCCCTGTTCTCACCGCCCGTATGTTGATATGCCACACTAGTGACTGTGTCGAATTCTTCTTGGCCACCGATTGTTTCGCCGGTGGCCCGACCTCCCAGCTCTCACAGGTAGTGGAGCAGGAGGGGTCTCCCCCCGTGTGTAGCACACGCCCACTGGCGTTTGACGGGGGGTGGTGGGTGGCGTCTACAGTTGCAGAAGTAGACGCCACTTCAAGGAGCCGCGGGTCCAGGTAGCTGCCCGGCACCTCCTCGGCTTCAGTCGTGGGTGTCTGCAGGTGGGTGGTATCGTCCATCACCTCGTCAGTGTCACGCACTCTCGATGTGCTGCTTCTAGCTCGAACCATACTTGATTGTAGCTGCAGCTTCCGCGCTGGCCTTTTCACAGCTACCCAGCTTTGCAGGCCGCTGTTGTACAAGGGCCATCTCCTCGGCGATGGCCTGTCCTTCCGAGCTCTGACGTCGGAAGGTACTCCCCTCGTCTGGATTACACGCCTTCTGGCGTCTGAGGGGTGGTGGGTGGCGATCACGCCCAATACTTTTATGCCGACTTCCGTCAGCTGGCGCTTTGCCTCGACCTCTGAGGGTCGAGAGGCTCTCGCGCCGTGAACGAAGCGTCTCCTCGCTTGTTCCGTCTCACTGGATGCCCGCGCAGGTTGTAATGCTGCAGCGGGCCGTCCAGCTTTCCATTTCGGCCACCAGCCGTTGATTCTCGGCCAACCTATTGGCCTGGTACCAAGAGTTTCTCCCCTCATTTTGTTCCTACGCCTTCTGGCGTGTGAGGGGTGTTGGGGGGCGATCACGCCCAAAGGTTTCATGCTGACCTCTGTCAGCTGGCGCTTTGCCCCGACCTCTGAGGGTCGAGAGGCTCTCGCGCCGTGAACGAAGCGTCTCCTCGCTTGTCCTCTCTCACTGGCTGCCCGCGCAGGTTGTAAATCAGCAACGGGCCACACAGCTTTCAATGTCGGCATCCAGCCGTCAATTCTCGGCCAACCTATTGGCCTAGTCCTCCGTGTTTTGACTTTCATCGTCTCTGGAGGTTCTCCCCTCACCTTCTTCTTACGCCTTCTGGCGTGTGAGGGGTGGTGGGTGGCGATCACGCCCAGATTTCCCACCTCAAATTGCCGTGGGCCCTTGTTCGGCACCCATTGGGCATGCTGTTTGCGGATCTCGGGCGGCGGTTTGTTCTGCGCCCCTTTCCCCGCGATTTTCCATCTGACTTTGACTCGCAGCCGAGCGAGTCGTTCTGTCAGTCTGCACTTTGCTCTGACCTCTGAGGGTCGAGTAGCTCTCGTGCATCGAGCAAGGTTTCTCCTTGCTCGGTTCCAATCACCGGTGACCCGTGCAGGTTGTAAGGCTGCAACGGACCACACGGCTTTCAATTCAAGGAAGCAGTTTCTCTGCTCCCTTTGTGACATCTGGTCACGTAGTTGGGTCCCCGGCTTCAGCCCATGAGACCCACCGCGTCGCCCCATTGGCTGAGTGTGTTCAGTATCACTCAACCAAATCATAGGAGTCACAACGCGTGCTATTGTGCGAACCTCAGCACTACGAGATCGGTCTCGCCTCACTCGTCTTGAATGCCCAGCAGGGCCACTTTTCACTTTAAGGTCATTTTTGCACTTGTCTTGTTTTATAATTGTAACACTATCTGCACACAAGCACTGGTTCCCCAATTGTTCATACGGCTGTCCCATTGCCGCAGGTGTCGTCGTACTCAGGACGCACCCGCTAGGCAATTCGCCACAGCCGTTCACCTCACAGTAGTGAGGCTCGACCCGTGTCACGGGATATTCCACCCCCACACACGGACGGCACCGACAAACGGTAATGTCGGCGCCTACCACCTGCCGTACCGCCGCAAGTGTCGCCGGTTCACCGGCGCCCTCGCTAGGCGGTCCCCCACAGGCGTTCACTATTCGGGCACACGACAGCATCGGCTGTCCACTTCCCGATGTCACCCGTCCGTGGATGACGTCACGCGCACCGTAGGCATCGTGTGTATGTTCAGTCACTTGCGAGGAGCCCGCGGGCTGTACTCGCTCAGTCACCGCGTTCGTCGCATCAGCGCTTTCGCTAGGTGACTGTTTCTCTTGGACACATGACAGCTTCGGCCGCCTACTGTCCATATCAACCCAACTGTGGGCGGTAGCTGTAGTACCAGCTTTATGCGAGGGGCCCGCGGGCCCACCTCGCTTTGCCACCGCAAGCGTCGCTCCATAGGCGCGCTCGCTAGGTGGCATACACAAATCACGAATTGACAGCACCGGCTGTCCACAATCCGCTTTCAATTGTTCAGGTTCCGGCAAGGAGCTCGCGGGCCTCGCTTGCATAACCGACCATCCGGTCACCGCAGGCGTCATCGGATCACCGATGCGCCCGCTAGGTGGGTTCTGGATGGCCGAATTTACACGGGCATTTGACGCACTACCCGTGTTTTCTGCAGCACTGTACGCGATGTATTTCACTACGCGGTTCACTCCGGCAGTACTCGCGGGTACTGACTCGGTGAGTTCAGATTCACTGCCAGTTGGCCACAAATGTTCACTATTGACAAACTGTTCGTAATGTTCACTGTCAACACACGCGTGTGTTGACTCACGGGTCACTCGAGCACTCGCGGGTACGTTGTCTCGGCTTGCCGCTTTCAGAAACGCTAGCTCTGCCTGGCTGGCAGCTAGCGCTCCTCTCAGGTCATCCATGTGTCGCTGTAGGACCCGGATGACCGCTTCGTCCATCATGGTGCTCGATGTTCCAGCATCCGACCTCATGACATGTGCACCTCAGCAGCAACTGATCCGGCTCGAAGGACCAATTTGTACCACACGACTCGCGCGCGGCACAAGGGACTGCAGGCGCAGGCTCCAAGGGTCAGTCAGCCGCCGAGGGGTACGTGCACACGTCAATCGTCGTCCGCTGGCGTCTTCGAAGGAACCTCCTAATAACGACGCAGACCGTACTATCTTCGGGTCTTAGCGTCGCTTTCGTGAGGCACCGCAGTGAGGACACGCCCGGCCGCTTCCTCGGATGGCGGAGCTCTCCTAATAACTACGCGGGCCGTACTTGATTTCGGGCCGACGTGCTTTCGAGAGAGTTGTAGCTCCGACGTCTTCTTCTGCGCCCTGCGCCCTCGACGAGTAAATCCCCTAATAAACACGTAAGACCGTACTCAGTTCGGGTCTCAACGCGCGTTCGAGGGAAGTCTCGCTCCGGTGGTATCAGCCGTAGTCAGGGTCCAATTGCATGGGTCGAGTCCACGGTCCAATGTGCCAGCCAGAAAGGGTCCAAACAGTCCAGAGAGAAGTCCAAGTAGTCAGCGCGGTCCAGGTAGAGAAGTCCAGTAGAGAGCAGGCAGGGTAGTCAAGTCAAACACCAAGTGTAAACGAAGATAGAATGATAATTTATTGGAATGTATGGGCTTATATACAATTCGCGCCGGCGCTCCCCAGCTCGCAGGCTGCGGCGAACGGCGCGGACACATGATGCGCGCGCAAGCGCTCCCCACCATCTCACGCATCGCAGTGCTGAGTGGCAGGGGAAATAATTAATCATAATTTCGCCTCTCCGCGGATTATCATCGCGAATCTGGGGCACATCCCGGCTTATCTGGTATCATCGGAATCGCCACGCGATTTCCGACCGGGACGTGCTCACCAGAACCCGCTATCTTCACAATAGCGGGAGTTAGTAATTTACCATACTAAATAATAAGATTTCCGCGAAGAGGCGAATATACACACATATTCAAATGCCCACCTCGGTGTATTTGGTATCGATGAGTTCGTCTCACCATGATACACCGAGGTGTGCTTATCAAATTAACAACCTAGTTAATTATACAATATTGCACATTGTGCTGCTCTGTCCAGCCGCGCAAACCCCACGGCTGGCAGGCCTACACGCAATGCCGGTCTCGCTGAACATCTCCGTGTCCAGCAAGCACCCGTCGATTAAGCCCCATATCATTCCCCATGCATAGGCCGCTCTGCCAGACAGCGTCAGTATGCGGACACTATGCTGGGCCCGCTAGATTCCCTAGCGGGACCCCAAGATTCCATACGACAGGCTGCGCCTCTAGCGAGCCTGCCGTCATACCACCAAAGGGTATTGTCATGAGCCTCGCTCCATGACTGGCCGCACCAGTGTCTCAGCACTGGGGTGCCTTCAATCAGCGTACACATACGCCTTTCATCTGCATGTGCCGTGTTACCCGGCCTCTCAGGGCCGAGCCACCGACGCAGCATGCTGTGTCATGCCAGAATAAGCACCTGGCATGCACTTATGATGTCCCCATATGCATAGGCCGCTCTGCCAGACCTCGGGTCAGCACGCGGACACTATGCTGGGTCCGCTAGATTCATCTAGCAGGACCCCAGTTTACAAGCGACAGGCCTCGCATCTCGCGAGCCTGCCGTCATACCAATAGGTCTTGGCCGCACCAGTGTCTCATCACTGGCGTGCCTTCTAGCGGCGTGATCACACACCTTTTATTGCATCTGCCGTGTTACTCGGCCTCTTCTAGCCGAGCCACCGACGCAGCATGCTGTGTCATGCCAGAGTAAGCATCTGGCATGCACTTATAATATCCCCAGGTATACATATCAAACATAAATATTATCCAAGAGATTATGTACAAGTATGTTGGCCCCCGCCTCGGCTCCACAGGGACGAACCAGTCCTTTATTAGCTTGTCCGAGACGGGAGGCACAACCAAATCACAATATATATACATTCAATTAAAGGTACTTAATCTAATACACAATAATCGATCATCGGGCTGGGGGCACGAGGTCGCATTCACGAGTAAGCCTTAATACTCGGCGGCCGCGGTAGTGAAAATGCGTCAGTCTCAGCGGACTGACATACACACCCCGCGGTCGTCATGAGTCAGAAGACCCCGTGCACCCACCCTTAATAGGTATAAATCAACGTCGCAGGCAATGTTCCTAATTCAGTAATATTTACAAATGTCCACCACAAATCACATATTGTCCGTAACATCATGCCGTCCGGTACAAAGAGAGCAACCAAATTGAAAGACTGCGACTACTGTCATGTATTTGGCGCCAGGATATGACGATATCCATTTTTGATAATGTCTCTTCTTTTTTGCCTATTGTCTTTGTTGGTGCACAACGTTCTAATTATCTCTAGATTCTTGTGACCATTTGTAATGCTTTCCAAAAAGTTAGGGAGATCATAAACAACCACCACGTGTAAAGTTATTCGTACTACATAGGACAAACTTTCAAATTCCGTATTTCTATACGATCGTACCCATTTACAACCATGTAGATAGACGATATTATCATGTTTTAGAATATAGTATGAATAAAGGTTTCTCCTCTAGGCGACTAAGCATCAGCTCCCCTGAATTTTCGAAATGCTTTCGATGTCAATAGGCTTTTGTTAACGTACAACCCTTGCGGTTTTACGATAGGGTGTTATAAGTATTACGTATTTACTTACTACTTAAAGGCAAGAAGGTTTTTATTTTTCATTGCAAAATGTATAATGTTGTAACATTACAAACGCGTTGTTCTTTGAGACAAGTAGTACAGTACAATGTATTCTATGTTTATCTCTTTCAATGCTGGCTATAAAATAATGAAAGAGCGACAGAGGCAATGTAAGTTTTATGTCTAGTATCATTAACCGTAACTTGGATACCGCAGTAGGTACACATAAAGCCCACTGAAATAAAATTTACCTATAAATAAATAACACTCTTCTACACATAGTTGTCAGTATAGCCGGCGAAACTTAGTGCTTGAAGCATTCTCTACCAGTCAACCGGTCCCTAATCAATAATTATTACGCAGATAGTTGTTTTTATGGGTTGCAATGCACACTGCACGACTTTTATGAAGTGCAGTCAGTTTATCGTATTTACTTCTCATTTTCATCGAAAACTGATTTATGTTGATTTTTTTATCCTGATGTAGGTCTATTTTATATCATTATTTTATCTTCAACAGGTTATATTATTAAAAATACATTCCTTTCTTATAATATAATGTTTATGTATTTCATAAAGCAGTGTTCCGCAAACGGTGTGCCGCGGCACACTGGTCTACCGTGGTCATCGGTTGGTGTGCCGCGAAAAAATGACATCCAAGTATTTTTATAGGCTCTTGGTTCAGATTCGGTTTCTGTGTTAAAAATGGGTAGTATAACACTACTTGTATAGACAGTAGGCAGATAACTGCCGGACATTTTCGCTCATTTAAATGAGCTTAACAGAAAATGCAACACAGGAATTCTTATATTTTAACGTCTCTAAAATTGAAAGCTTTCGCGCTAGTTGGTATAGATAAGGCACGCTGTCAATGATAGGTAGTAGGTTCCTTATGAAATGATTCCACACGTCATGCCTACCGATTCAGAATAAAGCTGCCGTTATTAATAATGAAACCCTTGGAGCTATTAGCAGAAAACTGTTAATTTCCTAAGTGTGATCTGCAACTTATGGACTGAGTAAGAAATGCATTTTCGAATACCAATTTCTCTTGGACACTGATTGGAGATTAAAATAAAAAAATCCGGAGAAGAGCCTAAGCCTAAGTATCCCTGCGTTCAAAGCATGCAATTCTATTATCATTTACCACAACCTACTTATGCGAATTGCGGTAGGTATAATATACAATAGTCACATATTTTGGAAGGGGGAAATGTTACGGTGCGTTCAATTGGGGAGGGGGGGGGGGGGCTAAAAATTTCAATGGTGTACCTCTGAAATTCCTTGATTTGGTAGGTGTACCTTGAAAACAAAAAGTTTGCGGAACACTGTCATAAAGCATGCATAAATTGTTTGACAATATTATACACAGATTAAAAACTCACAATTTCTTTTACGGAAAACTTATTTTCATCGTTTGAACTGACAAAATCATTATACCAATAACTTAATAACTATTTTTTTCGCCAGAATTGAAATAACACTGATGTTTCTCTGATTTATCGACATTTTAGCCAAGACATAACCACACTTCTCGAGTGCAAAAATAATTAATTATGAGTATGCTACCTGGTTAAGAGTGAGTTCTGCTATAGCGCCTCTCAATAAAACAATAAATCTTCTATAAGTACTGTGTGTATCTTTCTTATGTACGAAAAGAATGAAATGCGAATATGCCGATTTTTTTTTAATAGTGCTATATCTTTAGAAAAAATTAACTATACGTATGTACCTACTAACAATTATTTTAAAGAATACACCTACCTGCCACTAGAGAGTGAAAAATGGTTGAGTAAGAAAACAACCTGGAACACTTTCAAAACAGGCACAGTTTCGTGAATATGACAAAAAGGATGGATAAACATTCATTTTGATTGTCCCTATTTGATTATCCTGGACCCTAGATTGGATAGGACGTTGAATTATTCCTTCCAAATAGGAGTTATTGCCAAACATTTGTTCGGAAACTGCTAACACATAAAATTTGTACATGCAGTCATATTATAATTGGATGGTAGTGATGCTTATTGCTCGTCGATTTCATTTGCATTCGTTAATATACTGTAGTGATTTTTCACTCATCAGAGGAGAAACATTGTGAGTATCGGTAGAGCATGAGAACATTAAATTTTGTTTTAGGGCAGGATACTCTCATGTAAATTGTCATCTATGTATGTGTTTGTGCTCAATTTTTTTTTGTAAGAGAAGAGGGAGGTTGTTAAGATATGCTTTAAAGTAAACAAATTATTATCTTAAGTATAATCTTTTATTGCCTTGCCCTCTGCCACGGTGGACAGAGGATGGGCTCAACAGCAAAAAGCAAATAAAATAAATGGGTTCAATCCAATTAAATTTGATTGCGAATACTATTAATACTGAGTGACCTGACCTTCAAATTAACGCAAATTATGTGCTTCTTGAGCGGATTCGTTGTCCAGTTACCAGCGACGTCGTCTACTTCTCACTTTTACTGGCTCCAGGCCTAATGTTTTCCTTTTCGTCTTTTACATAATAATAATAATATATTCCACAGCATTAAATTATATTAATTTTCTTTGATCGAGTTTCTACCGTCCTTGCTGCATCTTCTGTCCGTTCTTGAAAAATCTTCCGTCCGTGCTGCTTGGCTCCGTGCTTGGTCTGACCGCGAGCCCTCCCCATCCCTCGGCTATATCGGCCTGGCGCACACCACCGCTTCATGTTTTAAGTGTTGCCATCATAAATATATCGATAATCTTTAATAATAATAATCAAAAACTGCCAGTCAAAAGAACTGCCTGGCTCAGCGCAACCCAGAAATATATGGTGTAGAGTTAACCGAATAAGATTTGATGTAGGCACTGCACCGCTTCCAACTTACATAAATGGGGATGGATGGACTCACCAGCATGCGCATGTGGGATTACACAAACAATCGACCATCTGATTAACGAGTGCCCCATATTTGCATTTGAAGAAGGACTACAGGACTTGCACGCACTGACGGATGACGCGATCCAATAGCTTCGGTCTCTGGAGGTCAGATTGTGAGCGACAATAAGAAGAAGAATAAAAATCAAAATAATATGTATTCTGCTGCAATACGAGTTAGACAAGAATATAAAAGGAGACTGGTAATTTGATACGTTCCTTGAAATGGATTATAGTAGAGCAAATTTGCAACAATTTCGTTCCGTTAAGTTAATTTTAAGTGTTCATTGTTAAGTTAATCCAACTGTCGATTTGTTGAAGAGAAATTATTTCTCGAGACAGATCGGCAGTATCAAGCCAAGATACGTGAGATTTGTATGGCCAGGTCTACATTTTAAACGGTTTTTCAAACTTTGACGACAAAAAACACCAACTTAGAGGCTTCGCAGCATATATGTTCTATATATGGATTTACTCAGAATTCGGAGGAGAAAATTTAGTGTGTCTGTGTGTGTGTGCCCCCCCCCCTTATAACTTTTGATTCGCTTGATGCACAGATCCTAAAATTTCATAAAATATTTAATACTTTAAGCCTACAAAACTTGTATAGGTACTCTGAATTTTTTAATTTTCTTTCAGTCAGGTGTAATCAACCTTTGAATTTTTACTTAATTTTTGCTTATATCTCGAAAACTATAAAAGCTAGAACCCTAAAATTTTGTATGTATATAGTAAAATACAATATCTCAAATTAAATTTAATGAAAAAGTTCCAGAATTTCTCAAACTTTTTTTAAAAAGAAAAATATTTTTTTATGACAAATTTACGAGATTCAGCGCCTATATTTCAGAATTTTATAAAAATATCGAAAAACACCGAACCAACCCAACTAGATAATTAATTTTTCTATAAAAAAATTTACATTATATCAGTACATCTCAAACTTTTCTTAACAATTTTTGTAAAAATTTAATTTATTGACGACATCGTTTCATACAATAAACATACCGACTTAGTCCATCGACAGTTGGATCTCATGTTTACATGCAACTAGTTTTAAAATTGCAATTTTATTCGAAAAATAAAAAAATTCCATTGATATCATCATCTCAATCTCAATTAATAAAGTAGACGCTAGCAGTTACAAAGTATTATTTTTTCTTTATGCTGTATTGATTTCTCCTATTTATAATTATTTATTGTTCCAACTAATGTAGATAAACTTATTTTGATATTTGATATAATTTCTTAATTTTTTGCCAACAGAATGGCATCTATGGGTGCTCAACCTTGTGCCCAAAGGAGAAGATGATACCAAAGGACGTCTGCGAGAGTCCAGAACTGGTAGATGTTCCCAGTCAATGCTGTCGAGAATGGATGTGCAAACCTATGAAATGTAAGTTATACACTACTGTAATGTTTTGCATTTGATACTCCCAGACACACTCCGATGTATTTGACATTGACACAGATACACATATTCTTTTGTTATATATTACAGATTAATATTGTTTGTGTTTAATAACCATAGAATAAACTTTTAACACATGTCGAAATTTCAAATTTGACATAGGTATACTGGTTAAATGGGGGTGGTTGGTAGTCCAGTGGTATCAATCGGCGGCTTTCATGCGTACAACGTATTGGTGGTCGTAGGTTCGAAGCCCGGCCGTGCCGACCATTTCCGCTTTCACGAAACAAGCATTAATTGCTTAGTGTGAAAGATGTCAAAAGTGTATTTGTGTTCACTTCGAGTGAGCACAGATTCATTTAAAAAAATGGGTATTAAAAAATAATCATTATAAAAAATCGATTGCAATATTGATAGTAAGAACAGGACATCATCCGTCTGGAAAGCTGTTTATTTATGGCAGACCTTTACATTCTGATAATTTTATTCGCAGTGGAGGAGACGAAACTTTGCAGCATCAGCACCACTCCATGGGAAGCATGTTCGTCTCACTGTGGTGGTGGAATATCCTACAGGGAATCCAACACCAACCCTCAGTGCGAGATGACCAAGGAAGCAAGGTTCTGCCAGCTGCAGAGCTGCAGGGGGATGCACAATGCCATCGAGTCCAACCGCGGCAAGCACAAATTAAGGGTAAGTGCTTTTACATTATTTCCACTTTAGATATTTTATCGTTTACAAACATCGCCTCATGATTTTAGGTATCTGATGACCACAATGTGCAGCCCTGTCATTTTTGTCACCGAAAACGTTTTACGCCCATGTTTTATCCTCGAGTATATCAGTAGATTTGGTCTGTTTTTATGTCCGCACTCCGTACCTACATATACGTAACCCCACGTTTGTGCATAAAAACCCTACAACATTTTTTTAAATATTTTTTCTTATTCCCTTAAGCCTAAATCTTTTGAACATCTGTAAATATAATATATAGTATACCTGGATTATTAATAACATTTTTCTTAGACCATGGTATAAACCATTGTAAAACGTTATACTAAGATTATTAATAACGCTGTTACAGCGTTACAGCGTGTATAAAAAATGATTCTATGATCTACTTTATAATATTTTATATAGATAATAATTGTTCCTTTTACTTCCGACTTCGTGAGCATGCGACAGTCCGTATTATATCACGTCATTATCGATTGAGCGGGCTTCCGAGTAGGTACCTACCTTCAGAATTTCTGACCGTTGTACATGTTCTTAAAAATTCTCCGAAGGCAACCAATTATACTTAAGTTCGTTGGTTGTACCCAAGCTACGCTTAATGATACTCAAGCTTACCCTGTCTCCTTCGCGCTTTCATTATTTTACTGCCGGTAGTGAAAGAGATAACCGTAGAATGCTTTGTACTTATCTTACTTCATTCGTAGTGTTACGAAAACAAAGCATGATTTGCTGATGGATTCCTAAGGACCGGTGCGTTGTTTGACAAGACGGCTGTCTTTGAAAACTATATAATGTTTTTTGTTGGTACGGTAACCAAATATTTTTATGTTTTGTTCACTTGGAATTACTTGGGGTAGTCTTAAATTGGACGAGACCGGTTGACTGGTAGATAATGCTTCAAGAATTGAGTTTCGCCGGCTATATTGACTCCTATAATAATATATAGAAGAGGGTTATAAGTTTTTTTTTTAACTGTACACAACTTTAAATCTATAATATAAAAGAAAGTTTGGTAAGTGTGAACACTTTTAACTCGAGATCGGCTGAACACATTTAAATGATGCTTGGTCTATTGGATTCTTCTCCGCTCCGTATTAATAGAATAACTAATATAAAATATAATATTAAAATTAGTGTGGAACGGATTTACTGAACAACGCCATCTGTGAAAAATTCCATAACAACACAATTTTTATTTCCTTCACAGCCATTGAGTTTCAAAACATTGGTACGCAGATTATTGATAGAATTTGTTTCAAGCTTTCAGAAATATTTTTTTAACATTCAAACAGTTTTTAAACGTATCAATAAAGACAACGCCTGTCGGGAAAGCTAGTTAGTACCTAAGCTATAATTTATTCACCTAAAACAATACAGTTATTTTGAAGTCAAATGATAATATCTGTGGTGGCATGGTAAAAGGCATTAAGTCGGGTTTTTCAGCATTTTGAGTTATATGCGCTACATCATACATTATCACAAACAGAACAAAGTTCAAAAACATAAATTTAAAAAAATCCACTTCTAAAGGATTTAAAAGCATTTTTTCATTCCGGCATAACTCAATATTAATTTTATTTGGCAAGGTAAAACGACGCGCGTCGAATTTTGTCTACCACGAAGTAAAACGGTGTTGTCTATGATACAGCTGCCGTGAGAAGCCGTTCTTTTAAAAGTGAACCTTTTTAAAATGTGTTTAAATAATGTATTTTGTGAACTTTGTGGCAGGTATCTTCCTTATCTGTCGACCAATCTGTTTACAACTTTCGTTGTTTTTATTGTTAAGCTATAGACAATAGATCGGTAATACTATCTGCATATTATTATTTTTTTAAATATTTTTTCATTGTTATTTTAATACTATTATTGATATAATTTAAAGAAAGTCGTGCTACTGCGAACTATTATCTCAACAGCTGATGACTGATTATACAGTTCGATTTTAAAATAGTATGAACAAACCACTACGGGCTTACGACCATCTTGTAATGTTATTTCGAAGGTTGGATTAGTGTGATCACTTTACGTTAACAACGTTCGCCATTAGGTCGTAATGTTCAAATTTCCGAATATTCATCTGGTTTGCAATGGTTTGATGTTGGAACCCCCCTTGCGCATGATTTTGTGCAGCTTGTATGACCTCTTCCCAAACCGTATATAAATTCCTCAGCTCTGTTTTGAAGGATCGGTACATTGTGAGAGAGGGTTATCTTAACAAAGGTAATAATACCTATAATTAACTAATTTCATTTTATTATTCAAAGAATATTCTTCATTTATTACTTAACAATATTACATTCTGAGCAAAAAAAAATATACCTACTGATGTTCTGGGAATGCTATGCTAGAAAATAATAATAGGTAAGCTAAAAAATAACTAATATTTATGAAGAATAAAATGTAAGTGTTGAAAAATAATAAATTAGCATGTGATAGAGAGTAACTGGGTATATTTCCTTGTAAATTTTGACCCAAGTACAAAATTTTTCAACCTATGAGCCAAAATTGTCAAGGTAAAAAGACACGCATTATAAATAAAGCATATAAACAAAGAAATATTGAAGAAATAAATATGAGTTATCGTATAGTGAATCCTTTTTAACGAAGTAAATGCATCAAAGTTGATCTATTTTATTTGTATTAAATAATATTTGACAAAAACGAAACCTCTTAAAATACTGACAAGTAAATACGCCATACTGAGAAATGTTATCCCACTGACTTAATGCCTTTTACCATGCCACCACAGATATATCATTGCGTATTTTCAATTTCTTATTTTTTTCCAGCAGAGTGTGTTGAGAAAACGTTGTAAGTGAAAAACCGAAAGGTTTCAAGGGTGTCCATTAATCTTTCCGAACTAATATTTCTAAAATATTTTCCCCGGCAAATAAGGTCAAAGCTCTGTCAGATTTCATCAGTGCAGTTGTTTATATCTATTGAGGATTGAGTCTGAATTTTCCATTTTTGCTTGGTGTCATAATATTTATTTATATCCTAAAAGGCCTCTCCCAGCGGACCCTATATTATTATCCGGTCGTAGTAAAAACGAACGCCTCATGTCTTCATTACACATCTTATCAAATGCTTTTAGAGAATCAACATTAACACTTCATAGCCCGCTCTCGAAAATTTCTACGATGGCCCGCGTCAACGGGGATATCTTCGGGCTTTTTTAATGGCTTATTTTTCATACAAATGAGATGTTTGGAGTTACAAAAAAGTGCCAGTATGAAGCTTGAAATCTTCTTTTCCGAATAGCATTAAATTATTTTCTTAGAATCTAAAAATAAGTGATTAAAATACGTTTATATTATAATGATCCATCTTATTGACAAACCTTCAAACACCGTCATAACCCGCGTCTTTAGCAAATAGCCGACTTTTATTGCCCTGATGCATCCAAGGGCCGGTGTCCAGATAGTGACATATTCTTTATTGCTTCGGGGGTGCATTTATTTTGTTATTAGGATCGCGGGCCCCTGTCCCAAACTTATTTTTTAATATCGGGATTCTTTTGTTATTGCCGTCTAGAAATAATTCCCTTCGAAAATGTGGAACATCACAATGAAACCTAGAACCATCCGCGGCAAAATCTTTTTTAACAACTGTTTAGGACTGTTGAATTTTTACATACCCTGAGCACCCGCTGCCTTGGAGAATCTCCGATGATTAACGAAATAACACTAAAAACTCATTTAATTTGACACAATATATACCAACTATTTCAAATAAAAATGGTATAATCAACAAATGTGAAGGATATGGTAAGAGCTCAGGGTTCTACATTTAAAAGAATTTTAGGAATTACAGGGTTTGTCCGAAGTGAACACAGATATAATTTTGATGTCTCATAGAAAGAAAAGATTGTGTGTTGTTTGGATTGAGAAAAAAGTTTAACACCGGCATTAGACCAAACTTTCAGAACAAAAACGATCACTTCACTTTTTTAATGTTATCTCGGTAGTCTAGTTCTCAAGGCATCCACTTGTGTTGTGAACGCTGTATACTTCCTCCCTTCATGAACTCTACTATTAGAAAGATCTTTTTAAACCGTGTTACGGTTTTTTGTATATTATTATAAATGAATCTGTGCTCAATCAATATGAACGCAAATAAAGCTTGTGTCGAGAAAAAGAGGAATTGTTGGCACTTAGGATCCAACCCTTGATCTCCGACGAAACAGTACGAAAGTCGGCGTCGTAGCCACAAGGCTACCAACCCAATATGTCCCTGACTGGGTCATGTATTAAAGAGAGAATATGGACATGGTTGGAACCTGTGTTGAGTATTCCGAATGACTATTGGCCGAGGAGAGCGCTTTTCTTCCTACCATAAGGGTCCCGAAGACGAGGAAGACGCTCTCATACCGTTTTCCGTTCCTTTGGAATTTGGACACGGTGTGGGAGGAGGTCATAAACATTGCGCGAGATCGACCGCAATAGAAGAGCTCTTGTATACGTCTCTGTACCCCTAAGCAGGGTGTAAAGTGAGATTCGATTGATAAAGTTGAAAAAAAAACTCCTGTTTAACTAACATAGGATATAAAAAGCTATTAGGAAATAATAAAAAGTCCATTATGCTAGGTTTACCATAACGAATATAATATAACAACTAAGGACTCTTCATAACTGATGTTCGATTTTTAAATAGCACAAACCACTGCGGGCTTACGACCGTCTTCTTCTGTTATTTCGAAGGCTGGCTTATGGGATGTTTTCCTAAGAATGCGACGTTTCACAGTACGGCTTCAGTAGAACGTTGTTTATTTTGTTACCGTAGTTACAAAAAACGTTGCCGTTATATTAAAAAAACGGCCGCCGTCTTGTCAGTGTCAGATGATTCGTGAACGCTTTCATTGATATCACTGATTTATTTTATTTGTTGAAATATCTATTCTTGCTTTTAGTTTCTTTGTTGGGCTATGCACAAAATGAGGTCCTACTGCACCTGGAGAAGTGAAGATGGTTAAATTTTAATAGATTAAAAAAAAACGGACATAAAAATTAATACGGGCACGGAACTTTCCAAATGTCATCGTAATGGTTTGTTTTCCTACGGATACGCCACTATACTTTTAAAAGCGGTGAATATGTCAGTTGAGAACGTTGTCAATATTGTTTCCGTAGTAACGAAAAACATTGTCATATAATTTTGAAAGACGCCGTCTTGTCAGATGACGGCCCGTTCTTTAGGAACCCACTGCATAAGACCGCCGCCGTAATATATGGCCGCTGCCTAGGAACCCAGTGCATTAGTGTGATCACTTTACGGTAACAACGCTTGGCATTCGATGATAATGTTTAAATCTCCTTATCATGAGAATTCTCAAAATATTCAACATACTTATCAAAAAATCACACGCATACAACTAGTAGATATTTAATAATTTACATATGAGATATTGATGCAAAAGTTGAGCAAGTTGTCGCGTATTTGGCGCCAGGATATTAATATATTAATTTTCGTTAATGTATCATATTTATTGTCCATTGGTTTTGTTGGTACACAACGTTGAAATTATGTATAAATTCTAGTGCCCATTTTACACGACTAGATCTTAACGAGTATAGTAATATTACCTTCAGATACAGGCATGTGACTTCGTAAAATGAGACGTTACAGCTGTTTTATCGTCCTATGTCATGTAAAAGTAGCAAGTTTTATTGTATTGATAAAAGAATTTATCATGTTCGAAGATTTCGGTGAACGGTTTCATGATAGCCTAAGTGAGTCGTTCATTAGGTTTATGTTGTAAGGTAACATACAAGCTAATGATGATGGGTGCGACATCATTCATAATATTATGGGTTAGATAACACATACGAGGATTCATACGACTTCTATTATCCAAAGGAAAGTTTCGATGTTCGAAGCGCCAAACTTCTAACGGCCTTTACGTGTTTTCTTATCATATTCTTCCGATATTACGACATTAGGCGTACCTCAAAGCTTCAAACTGCTGTAGTTGATGGTTTCTCCTTATGGAAATTTAAATATTGAAACAAGTGGTGTTTTTTTATGTAAGTATGAATTATTTATTATTTAACACAAATCCACATGAGATTCTAAATGTCATTTAGATAACACTACATCTTTCTGGATGTGATATATGTAAAAAAAAAGATTTTTATTATTTAATTAATTATTGAATACAAATAAAATATTTACGCAGATATTAGTACCTACATTAAATTAAACAATAATATTATGAATAACACAAGGCATGTTCCAATCAGAATGTTTTCTGATATAAAGGACAAACTGTAGTATCCTATTTGGTATAATTTATTATATAATTTATAAAAAAATCATAGATTTTTCAGTCAATATTAATTTCCCCAGATTATATTCATTAGTCACATTGAACAGGTCGACAGTCCTCCCGTATATGTTTAAATTATACACTATTTTTAGTGCTTTAATGTTTGAACATTGTTATTCCATTCAAGGCTGCACTGCGACCATACCAATATTCTATAATTAATTTGGAGCAGCACAAATGCACCATAAACCGTCCTTTTGGTTTCGAAATTAAAAAAGTCATTTCTTCTCATTTATGCCAATGATTGGACCAAGTTCTCTTCGATATTCCATCCACATGATCAGCCCACATTAGTTTTTCATCCAATGTAATTCCCAAATGTTTAGATTTCGTCTCAAATGTTTAGATTGTAATAGATTTCGTCTGGCAAATTCTAAAATTATTGATCTGTATCTGCAATTTAATTAGTTTCTCTTTTTTGTTTGTTTGAGTATCATACATATTCTTCTTTATGTGCCCTGTCAGGTCCCCCCGACGTTGGCGATCACTCTGGCGAAGCCCTCTCTATCCTGCGCCGTCCGGAATAGCTCCTCCACTGTTCCAATCCCGGTCCACTCTCTTATGTTGCGCAGCCAAGATATCTGCCTCCTACCAGCCCCCCTGCGACCCTCTATCTTTCCTTTAAAAATCAAATGGGGCAGGCGATATTTTTCTCCCCGTAAAACGTGACCCAGATATGAGATCTTGCGGACTTTTCAATGTCAGCAGCTCTCTGCTCACTCCTGCACGATTAAGGACTTCTGTGTTCGTTATTCTGTCTGTCCATGGGATCCTGAACTTCCTTCGGTGAAGCCACATTTCAAACGCCTCTAACCGGTTCATCGTGTTTATTTTTAATGTCCATGTCTCACAACCATATAACAGAACAGACCACACATAACACCTTATCATCCCCTGTCTGAGTTTTAAATTGACATTGTTATTGCAAAAGAGTGACTTCATTTTGTTAAATGCGGTTCTTGCTGCTTCGATCCGGCATTAATTCACCTCTACATCTGGGTCAAGGGTCTCCGTAAGCATGCTGCCGAGGTATCTAAACTTTTCCACCCTTTCAACATTGCAACCTTTCAGTTGTATCACTGAACCAGTATGATCCAGCCGTCCGAATGTCATCCACTTGGTTTTACTGACATTGAACAAACCACTACGGGCTTGCAACCGTCCTCCACTATTATTTCGAAGCTGATTTTGTGTGATTGCTCTTACTTTCGCAATCAGGAGTTAATTTCCAAACCCAGAAACTCCGAATAATGAGAACTTTCAACGTGTTCTATTGAACACGAACACTTTTTTGCAGAAAAATCCCATGCCGTTTGCAGGATTCGAACCTGCGTCCTTAGTCGTCATTTTTAAACATCTTTCGCATACGTATTTATAATGTTTTCTCTACTTCTGGAGAAAATAACCAAAAGAAGATACGAAAATTTTTGAGCAAATAAATGTGAATTACACACACTCAACATTCACACTTGACTATCAAGCTTTTTATGGGTCGAAAGTGCAACGGCAAGCTTTTAAACGCCCAAAAAGTATTAATTTCGTATATTTTTTATAATAGATCACGTTTAAATGTTTGTAATAAAATATAATATTATGTGTCAAGAAGATTGGGCAGATGCGATAATTTACTACCGAAGATGCGTAATTCGATGAATCTCCATCATAAATGTGGTATATGTGTGTATAATACAGAATTAATTAAATTAATAACGACAAGCTACCTATTTAAATTTTGAATTATTATTGCTGTACATTGAGCAAAGTGTCATCAGTATAATAAATAATTATCAATATTATTTGAATATTTTATGTACAGCGTGCGAAATATGTTTGAATTTGAAATGTACCTATACCTATCGAAAATATACCGGAATGCAATTTCATTTCAAAAAGCAAATATAAACAGAAACCGTTTCATGATGAATGTAGGTACAGTACCCGTATTCTAGGTTTTATCGGAAGGTATAGTCACGGAAGTAAAGTGAGTATTACACGATATATTTTGTATGGAAAACGTCTATACGTATATCGAATGCGAGAATAAATTTTGTTTCTAGAAATATTCTTGTGGCGGCGCTATACATGTTTCCATACAAAATTATTTATCGTGTAGGTAATACTCACATTAATTCGGTGACCACATTTCGATAAAACTTAGAATACGGGTAAGGTTGGGTAAAGTTTTTGTTTTTTAAATTTTTTTGTATCTCTTTAATGTTTCGTCATATCGTTGCTTTGATAAACTTTTTTTTAACTGTGCCTCCGAAGTTTTTCTATCTTCGATTCTAGACTGCAAATTGTAAATATCACAAAACATTCCGGGTGTGATATTTTCTAATTCACAGTATTGACAGAGGTTGTTTGGTTTATGGAACCAATAAAAGAAAAACGTCATAGACAATTTAAAGGAATTGGCATTTTGTAATTGCCACTTTTCTAAACTTATTTATCTGAACCAAACACTTAATTTTTCTTCAGTTTTTCTCAAAATCCATAAAGTAAGTTCAAAGAATTTAACGAGAATTCTTGGTCGAATTGCGCTGCAGTCCAAATCAACCATTGACTTCCTGACTCTTTAACCTCAACTACTGTCCCTCTTCAGTCGCTTTATTTCTCCAATAATTATATATCAATCAATCAATCAATCAATATTCCCTTTTACACCCCACTTAGGGGCATAGGGAGGCAACAAGAGCTCTCAAAATTTCATATCTGGGACACATCATGCGTGGGGAAGTATCGACTCATCCACTTGATACTAAAGGGAAAGAACGAGGGTCACAGAGGGGCTGGAAGAAGGCAGATGTTCTCCAGATTCGCCGCAGTGATCGCCGACGCACTGACGAGCATTTTACCTCAATAACCGGACAAAATTATTTGGTGCAATAATTGAAACAATTTGATTTTAAAGAGGTATTTTTTAAATTTTAACCACTACGGGCTTACGATCATCTTCTTTTGATGTTCAGAAGGTTAAATTTATTTATACCTATTTTATTATTGGAAATCAATAAAAATGCATAATGTCGATACAATATTATATTTTATTCAAACTTACAAAACAACATACAAAAAAATGGAATTGGGATTGGGATTTTGCTTTAAAAAGCATGTATGAAGTTTAATCATGTATATCTATAAGATTTGATGTCAAATCTGTAAACATAAAAAAAGGATCCATATAAGAAAACAAAACATTTTTGAAAAAGTTCCTGCGTTAAAAAAATTACTTTTTTTTTAATTGGTGGAAAGATGTGGAAAAGGTTTTGAACGATATGATATGGTGAATCTCTATGCTTTATTACAAAAATAAAATAATTAGGCGATCTCACTCGGAACATTTACAAAAACACCAATTTGTAAAAATAACTTACAATGAACAAGAATGTTTTCTTTCATATCCTTCTTAGATAATGTTAAATAGTCATATAATTAAATATATTATAGATTAAAATAAAGTACATACTTTGTTCTTCAGATTCCATAACAATATTTTTAACATTTTCACTTTAGACAATGTCAAACACCAAACCCAAGTTTATAGAGCGTAACGAAGATGAATGAGCGCCTAGTGAACGAGGAGCAGTTTCCAACTGATTGGAGAGCCACGGCAAGAAGGGTAGACTCTATCTTAGTTAAGTTTATGATAGAATGGTTATTTATGTATATAAAAATCACTTTTTAAGTGACAATTAATGTAGTTTGTATTTTTCACTTTTGTCCGGTTTTCGAGTCGAAATGCTCGTTAGTGCGACGTTGGGAATGCCTAACATGCCACCTAAATATACTTGGCAGTCCACATCATGTCTTCAAGAAACAGATCTCCAGAGCTCTTTTAAGCAATTCTACTAATTCGCGATAGCTTGTTGATTATTTTTTACCACACCCCTTCCTCCCTTCTTTTCCTTCCCGTCTTCATGCACTCTACATTTGTGTTTTAGTTTATCTTTGGCTGTTTTCATATTTCACTTATACCTACTAAGAGTTTTCCTATTGATAATTTTTTTTCTCTCTTGAACATGTTGTACCTGTTTAAATCAATAATATACTATGTAACATCTCGATGGAGGTCAACTTAGGCCATAAATTTATATTGATTACTTTTCTCTCTAATGTGTTTTGTCAAAAAAAAAAATAAAAAATAGATAAAAGAAGAAGAAGTTAGGATTTGACAAAAAAGTACTAAAATAACTCGAAAACTATAAAAAAAATCTGAACATATATTGACGTATTGGGGTGTTCTACCTCTGGACTTTCGCTTAATCGTTATCTACTTTCATGGACACCCGATATATTAAGTTTACTGTGTTTTTTTTTATTATTTTTTCTCCTTCTTCTACTTTAGTTAGGACTACGTCCTGTCTTCTTTGAGATCGTCATTTTTCTGGGAAGCGGATGTCCAGGTATCCCTTCAGGATCTACTCTCTCTACGTGATCTCTCTACAAACGCCTTCTAGATCTAACCCGTCGCACAACATCTTGGACATCGCAGGTCCTTCTAATATCGGAGTTCCTTACTCCCGGAGTGTTTTTCCAGCTATGGATCTCATATGTCATCTACCTATCTGGTACGTAGGAGGCTCTCCGTCCTTGTTTTATCGGCTTTTGACTCTAAACCATATGTCAAGATTGGTCTATTTATTTATGTATTCCTAATGGCACAACAAACAGACAATACGTACACATTTCGACTATATAAAGACATACAAAAGAATGATCAATGTAATGCCCCACTTAAATATGTGCACATATTTATTACAATGATTGATTAAAAAATGTTTCAGAAGTCAATAGTAAAAAAAAACTTAAATTAAAATGTCTCAATATAAATAATAACTTAACATATTAATCAATCAATCAATCAATTCTCCCTTTTACACCCCACTCAGGGGCATAGGGAGGCAACAAGAGCTCTCCATTGCGCTCAATCTTGCGCAATGTGTATGACCTCCTCCCACACCATGTCCATGTCCCTCAGCTCTGCTTCGAAGGAGCGGAACACAGTGTGAGAGGGTCTTCCTCGTCTTCGGGACCCTGATGGGAGGAAAAACAGCGCTCTCCTCGGCCAACTGTCATTCGGCATCCTTAACACATGTCCCAGCCAAGTCCATCTCCTCCCCACAATGGTAGAGGTGATGGGCTCACGCTGGGTGCGCCGGCGTATAACGTCGTTCGTGATGCGGTGGTACCATCTTACACCCAGAATTCTCCTTAGGCACTTCATTTCAAAAGCTGAGACTTTTTGTGCCTGGGCTTTGGTCAGGTGCCAGGACTCACACCCATAGAGGAGAATGGGCAACACACACGCATCAAACAGTTTACATTTCGTCTCGACACTAAACGCCGCCGCTTTCCAAATCTTGGTCATGTTTTTAAAGGCGCCACTTGCCATACCGATACGTATCGGGAGCTCAGCCCCGAGGTCACCAGAGGTGGTAATGGTTGCTCCCAGGTATTTAAATTTATCCACCCGGGAGACCTGGTGACCGTCTATGGTTATCGGTAGCTGTTTATCGGGGCAGGCATTACTCGCCATGAGCTCCGTCTTACTGGCATTGACTCGAAGGCCAAGGCGTGCTGTTTCGTCGCAGAGTCTTGAAACACTGCGCTGTAATTCCTCCACTGTCGTACTGAACAACGCACATATTAACAAAGTCAAAAAAAAAAAAAAATAGGAGCTTCAAATCAAAGAAATAAACAAACCATCAATCACAAAGGAGGGATAGAGGAAAGGAATGGGAGAGAAAAAGGAGACAATAGATCACTCATCAAGGAGTAGTACCCTGCGTATAGAATCCTTAAAACTATGTGGTGTAGCCGCAAATATGTCAATGTCATTGTAGTTGTTCATCATTATATGCAGTGGATTCCTGCAACCTGCATTAGTTCAGTGTTTATGCGTTTTTTTTTTCCTCTTCTTCTTTCTGTGTCGTGTCAGGTCGCCCCAACGTTGACATCACTTTGGTGAATGCATCCCGGTCCTGTGCGGCACGAAATAGTTCCTCTACACTCGTGATCTCCGTCCACTCACGAATATTTCGGAGCCAGGATATCTGCCGTCAGCCCACCCCTCGTCGACCCACTATTTTTCACTTAGTATTTTTCCCATCTAAGTACATGACCCAAGTAGGACACTTGGGTCTTTTTTTTACAATTAGTAAATTTGAATTTGAAGTGGGATGAATCTGGCACTGTGAGAATAAGTCCTTTAAAAAAATTAATTCGATTATAGAGGTCGTCGACCGTGCTCAATGAAGGGCTTGGCTGTTTGCTCTACAACCGTATGATATTATATCATAATATAATAATTATTATAAATATCAAGGGGAATATCAAACACGTGTAGTTATTCATATCGGCATTGTACGGTTTATGTGTTCGTTATAACAATATGAAATGCGGGCACCTTATTATACTAGAGAATAATATGTCATACCAACCGTATGTATTAACCATTTCAGCGTTGTAAAACAATTATTAATAACTAGCAAATATACCCGTCTGCTTGCTTCACGTTGTTGATTCAGATTGTCAGGCTTGATCGGTAGGTAATTAAACAGCCTAGCTTCCCTTTGGTTAACATACCTCTATGTAACTGTCCGATGCATAGAAAATGAAGAATCGCACTTTCAAAATTCTTTAAAAAGAGAGAAGAAAAAGAAGAATGTAGCTTTTGATTTTTAGAAAAAAGAAAGAAGAATAATTATAGTCTGCCACTCACATGAAAAAAAAACTATCTGTGTATGTATGTAACAATTTTTACTTAATTCAATTTCACTGTTCAATAAAAGGGATAAAAATAATATTAAAGGAACCTACTACAAATCAAGCTCGCCGCGAATCATCCCCGAACCATCCCGCAATGCGGGGGGGGCTGAGCCCCACTCAGGAGCACAGGGAGGCATCAAGAGCTCTCCATTGCGTTCGAAGGCGTCCGAGGCTCATTGTGCCTTTTCTGACCAGTTGAGATTTAAGGACGTGAGGTGGTCAACCTCACGGTCCCGATCTGATTTTTCGATTTCCTGCCTCTTACAGGATGCTCAAAAAACCATCAAAAAGAGCAGAGGTGCTATTCTCAGCCGGCAACCCCATGGCTATATGTGGAATCGTACAAATTTTATTTGAAATGCCTAATCAATTGATAAGGGGGCTGTTTTACCGACCTACGAAACGTTAATCTCCGAAGATATAAACTCAACATTTTCATGTTTTATATACATAGTATGAATAACATTTATCAATTTCGAATCTTTTTAATACGTTTTCATTCCATAATACTTTGGTTCCATGCAACATTTACACGAGTATTGTTGTTTTCAAAATATGCCTATCTGTGTTAACTGGGATGTCAATATGAATATTCTAAAAAAATAGATTTTTTTAAACTGCTTTAGATATATTACAACAAATGCAGTAAACTGTGTTTACAAACACTCTGAGAGATTTTGCACGGCTCTGGGAAGAAAAAAATTCAACGTTAGATTTGTATTTTCGGCATGATGACATATAAAAATACATAACAGAATTATTATGTAGATATGTTGGAGACAAAGTGAGGTAAGGGCGCAAACAATTTCATACAGAGAGATATTTTAATTATAATGTATTAAATCTAGCAATCTTCAGACGAAATTACATTTAGGCTATATATGCGCGTAAAACAATATGAATCATTTTTTTATTGGTTTCTCTCAAGTTAAAAAAAATGAAGGTAAGTATTAAAATAACAAAGAGGGAGGAAGGTGGAGATCTCTTCTCTCTGCCTACCCCTTACGAGATTGTAAGTCATGATTATTAAAAATGTATCAGCATAAATATGACAGCAGTCGCAGTCTTTAAATTTGGTTGCTCTCTTGTTCTCAATAATTTCCAACTTTTTTTCCCTATGTTTCAATGATTATTAAATTTCTACTTGTTTCATACATGAGATTTTTCGACATGTTGAGAATTGTCATGATTAGGAGTTTCGGAGACAAACAGTAGCACCTAATGGCGAACGTTGTTAACGTAAAGTGATCACACTAAGCCAGCCTTCGAAATAACAGTAGAAGACGGTCGTAAGCCCGTAGTGGTTTGTTCCACTTAAAAATCGAACATTAGTCATGAATTATTAGTCATTAGTTGTTATTTTTTCTGAAAAATATATCGGTCATCGGCTTTCGTACGTACAGCGTAATGGAGGTCGTGAGTTCAACTCTTCATATCAATTGAATTTCTGTTACTGGAACACTGGAAATCTTATTCTTTTTTCATGTTTTTCTTAAAATTACTGAAAAAAAATCAATTAAAAAGATAGGCCCCTTTTCTTTTACATTTTCACCAATATTTTCAGGCACAAACATATTCACCAAAATTCCTTATGGGATGCGATTGCCGGTAAATTCGAAAAAAAAATATATTCACCGATACTGATTTTGCACGTTAGGTTATCTTGAGTATACGCAAAATGGATGGAATCAATTGCTATAAGTTAATAACGCTGCTGTAGGAAGTAAGACTGTATTCTATTCTATACCCATCCACTATAACTCCATGGATGTCATCCATTTTTGACAGATGTGACTAATGACTGGATTTTTTCAATCGTTATATATATAACGAAATTTCACTACGCCAAAACACGCATTTTGATATTATTAAATTAAAAACAGTTACACGTGTTTGTATACCCGGTGGGAGGATTATGAAAATATGAGACAAATTATTTGGATCAAGTTTGAAACTGAAAATTAAGTGACGTGACGACTTGGAATACGCCCACTCGTGTTTCCCCACTGATATCCGTTTGGCTCAATGGTTCTCAACCATTTTTTCATCGGGATACATAAATATATTTTAAAAGTTACACGGGCAGCACAACACCCCCCCCCCCTCCCTCTTCCCCCAATTATCAACTGGATTTCATTTATTCTATTTACTTGCAAAATTTAAATAGGTAGTAGAAACATAATATAACAATACATGCGTATTTTATCAAAAAATGGTGTTATTTTGACCAACATTATTTGCTTATTTTACGGTCACCTAGATACAAAAGACTATATTTTAATAGGTAAGGCGGTTTGCAATGACAATTTTAGAACGGAAGATAATATAAACAATAATGAAGTGGTTGGTGACCCAGCGGTTACAACGCCGGCTTTCGTACTGCGGACGTCGTGGTTCGATCCCAGGTGCCGACCATCTTCCTCTTTCACGACACAAGCTTTCAGTAGCTTACTGTGAAAGAGTCAAGGAGTGTATTTGTGTTCACTTTGAGTGAGCACAGATTCATTTTCTATATAAAAAAAAAAAAAAAATTTAAACCAGTGGTTCCCAAACTTTTAATTTCGCGTACCACACACGACATTATAAATCAGTAGCGTACCACTGACAAACAAATCGTGTCTGCGCGCGAAATTTAAAAATGTTTTATCTTATTATTATTTATTGCGTATGTTCTATGGCTATGGCTGCTTGCGTACCACCTTAATAATCGTCGCGTACCACTGGTGGTACGCGTACCATAGTTAGGGAATCACTAATTTAAACCAAGCAAATACACTTGGGTATATAAAAAGTGGACATTTAAATGTCTTCCTACTCTGCATTATCGAATAATACGTTCCCGAAATTCAAATTGTCTAGGGCCACAGGTTTCATGGAATAGAATTACGAATTTTTCAAATCATATATTTCGGATAAAAAGTGTGCCGGGCCGCATATAAAAGCTGGGCGGAGCGCATGCGGCCCGCGGGCAGCAGGTTGAGTATCGCTGGTTTGGATTGATGGACGAACGGCTTAACGCATTTGAATTTTGGACTGATATCTGACTCACCATGTATTATTAGTCCACATCATCCATTTAGTTTTGGAATTTAGTTGGAATGACGTCACTCCATTTGGACGGATGGAGTCATCGTGAATGGGGGGCTTTACAACTTGAGGGAAACTCATAAATATTCTAGTAGGTACCAACATAATATGTTAACTACACACTTCTCAATCCAGACGACTCGTATTGCAAGTTGCAACATACTAGTGTGCTCTAAATGCGTACTTAACTGCGTATTTTGCCAAGACAGACATGTAACATTGTTGTGTGCTTGGAAATGATTGAATATGTAAACTATAGAACATGGGTCGGCAACCTGCGGCCCGTTAGACATCAACGGGCAAATTTTTATTTTTTTATCGAATTTAAAGAAAAACCACTAGATAATATGTTAAATCTGTCAAAAGAGTATTTCCGTAGTAAAGGAATATAACCTGAAGCGACATTATGATATTGAGCACAAAACTACATTAATAATTAAGTTTTATTTTTAAAACTAAAATATTTGTACATAAATATTGCAGGTATACCTACTGCAAGTGCGGCCCGCACTGATGCCCATGAAAAATATTTGGCCCTTTTACAACAAAAGGTTGCCGACCCACGCTATAGAAAGTACTTCCTTGTTTCATTGCCGGAAATAAAATCTACTATAGACCAAGTTTTTCATAAAGGATATTGAAGTCTACCTTAGTTGTTAAGGCCCCGATTTAGTGTAAATTGTAACATATTCCAATTTTCATCAAATTCGGGGCTCTGAATCTCGTTGAGGCCGTGGACATTTTGATTAATTACCAACAAGCTTTCCCGACAAACGTTGTTCTGTGGTCCAACGATGAATATTGAATAAGAATTTTAAATAATGATAAAAATATGACTTTTAACCAATGTCATTTCGACCTATGCGTCTGTTTTTTTATTTATTTATTTTTATTTATTCAAACATAATAATGCAATGATAATGGATAACAAATTTAACTGCTGCCCAAATAGGCCAAGCCTGTACTAGGGCAAACATTATATACAGTTCACAAAAAAAGAATATTAAAAGGAACATACAAACACGAACAACAGCACAACCACCAACTTAAATACGTACAGTCCACAAATGAATGCACATATTCTTTTCCATCCGAATTCTGTCAATTACTAACTATTGAACAACTGCTAGTTCGACAATTTGATTTCAAAATTTGATTTATTCAATTTTACGTATTAATTTATACAAAAATGCGCTTCAATGTTAACAAATTAGACAAAAACTTGAAAAAAAAATCCATAAAAATCTGGTAATATTGACGCCGACCTCGGTAGCCTAGTAGTACTGGCGTGGAATTCAGATCACGAGGTCCCGGGTTCGATTCCCGGTCGTGTCAGAGTTTTTCTAAGTGTTATTTCACTTGAAATTTCTACCCGGGGTTGGCCTGTCTCGGAAAGGACGGGACCGGTAGACTAGAAAAAATTGCCTCAGGTAATAAGTTCCGCCGGCTATACTGACACCTTTGTATAGAAAAGTGTTTATTTATTTATTTAATATTATATTTGTTTTTCTTATTGGCACGCAGATTTGGTAAATGGTAAATAAAAATTGTTTTTCTATTTAATTTTTCACAGATGGCGTCGTTCCATACTAACTTTAATATTATATATTATATTATTTGATAAGTACTTTGGATTTTTTATTAGTTATTCTGTTTACCAAAAATGATAAAAATCTGTTCAGCCGATCTCGAATTATGAGTGTTCGCACTAACCCGACTTTCTTTTATATTAATATAATAATAGATACCAGCCTTTTACTTAAAAAAAATATTTCTTAAAATCAATGATGGGTGTGTTTAGGGTTCTAAATACGAAAATCCTTTAATATCTACATTTACTTTTTGAATAAAATATTAGTTCAGATAGCTTAAAAAAATGTAAGTACTTATAATAACTTTTAAATTTTATATTATTTTAATGGAGGTTTATTGATCCTTTGAAAAAAAAAACATTTTTCATTTTATTTATTCCTTTTTGAGACCAAAATAATATACCTACTACATGAACTAGATTTTTTGCTCACACACAACACTACTAAAATCTAAAGTCTTTATATAATAATTGATGTGACGTTATATATTATTATATGACGTTGAAACCTTTTTTTAAAACGGTTCTAGTGAATTTTAAGATCGATTTAGTGCCCGTTAACACCAAACGAACATAGAGCCAAATCTTAAAAGAGAGCATACTTTCTTTAATGGTTTACATATTATATTGTACACCATGGAAACAAAAAAAGCAATAACTTATTAGTGGATGATGATAGATAAGTGTCGATATGTATTGTAAATATTGTGTATTTGAAAAGTGTATTTTTACTTCCCTTAATAGAGTACTTTGTTCACAATTTTAGGTCAAAAGGTGGAAAATTGAAAAAAAACTCTAAAAAGTTAATAGCTCGAAAACCACTGGCATTCGACCCCTGGTTAATGGGAACAAAATTGTTGCAATTTTTCTCTAGTATAACCCCTTTCAAGGAATGTATCGAATTAACAGTCATCCTGTATTGTATACATACCTAGTCCTGTCAATCCGGAAGGAGTATAGCATTCTGCCCAAAATCCCCAATCCAAGATATCAATAGACCAATGTCGAAAGATATGTGACAAGAAAAGGTCGGGTGTACTAACGGAGGCTCCATGATATTAGGAAACCTCAGGGTGACTTACGAACTCACCAAAAACGTTACAGCAGTTTCATTAATCGTAAATAACGTTATTATTAAAAGCTTTTTTATTTCACAAAACTAAATGAAGATTATTCCGGAAATTTGGCATCTGGACAGTGTTACAATTTTCCTAAAAAAGTTAATTTCCAAAGATAAGGCTTTTATTATTGCTTAACCTCTCTGTGAGGGGATTAAGGAAAAATAATAGTGTAAGGCAGAGTGGATTAATTCAATTTTGAGATAGAAAAAAATAAAAAATTGCATCTCGTAGAGAGTGTCCTCTAGAATAAATGTTTGTAAGGAACCAACTCCGTAAAATTAATAATAAAGGAGTTATGTAACAAAAACAATGTGGTTTGCAATAGCAGCGGACGGTTAGGTACACGGTATGTATACTCACTGGTAGTCACGTGATATTTTGTTTAGGCGGTACATAAGTACTAAATCCGCCCATCATTAGATTTCTTTCTCTTGATTGGCAAAGGACATCCGAGAGAATCGATCAATAACAAAATTTAGAAATATGGCGGGAATAGCAAAGTAGTAGAGGATCAAACACACCGGTATGTTCGTACTGCAGATCACATAATATTTCTTGAACACACCGGTATGTTGGTACGGCTCGAGAGGTTAATATTAGCATGACTATTATTTTTGTTCAACTAATATTTATAAATAGCGTTTAGAGGTGATTTATCTAATATTTTTATCAACTATCGTTATAATGTACATCTCTACTCACCAGGACATGCGGGGCTGTTTAGGGCAGGATTCGTTAACTGCCATTACTATGGCTATCGAGGATGCACTTGACTCCTTTTTAAGATAATATGGAAGTGTAGAAGACCCTCACTACCTCCACAAAAAAAACCTACCCACCCACATAAGTGGTTAAAAAGACGTTGGGTGACAGTAAAAAAAAACACAATAATTGCAACCAGGAGATTGGTTTCTTGTAAGATGGGGCTTTCGAAAGATGATTTAAGAAATTTCTTGCAGAGGGCATGAGCCGGGAAGGGGCACCGAGACTCTGTGTCTCAGGGTCTCAGGAGATGAGGCAAATAAGAAGCGATTTGAAGACTTTTTTAAGTCACGATGGCACAAGGGCATAATCGGGTAATTTTTTACCTTCTTTTAAAAAAAAGCATGAAATAGACGCAGAGTTTGTTGCTCGACAGTATAAAGACAGTAATCTAGATAATTAAAAACACAAAAATAGCGTCATTCAAGGAAACAAACTTCCGGAATAATGCTTTTTTTATAGCCGTTTTCCGTAAAACAGAATATATCTTAACAATGGCTAAATTTACGAATGTAGCTACCTACGAGTAGGTACTTGTATATTTTGTTGGATTTAAAGCATTAAATAAAACAAACTGATTATTAAATTACGACCTTAATTTTTAAATAGCTTTGGTTAAGGCGGCTGTTTATTGTAATCTTTAAAAAAGAGAGCATCCTATATAAAAAATGCTGAGTATCCATCAGACACAAGATATTCCAAATAGTCACCTGTATATATACATCAGCTTGTTTAACGTTAAACCTAATTTTAATAATCAAATCCTACAGCAACTTAAAGGTATAAAAAATATTGATAATAATAGATAATATTATTATATTACTAGGTGACCCACCCGTCGAACTTCGACCTAACAACCCAGAATAAAAAATATTTACCCCTGATTTTTGCAACGTTTGTTACATTTTAACCTTTTCCACTTGTAACTATCCTCCAAGGATGTAACGATACTTTTATCTACTAAAACATCTGCAGCCCCAATATCGCATCTACCTGCCACCCTCAAGATCAATAGGGGTGGAGGTCACAGGGATGCGCGGGGTAGGATTCTTGGCCGAGGGCAGCGGTGACGCGCAGGTCGGGCAGATCGCTTGGGGTTACGGCACGAGGAAGTTCGTTTTTTTTTGGAGGTGTAAAAAGGCTAAATAATGGGGTGAAGACCCTACCCTTTTGGGGGAGAAGAGAGGAGGATTTTTCCTTCTCTCCAGTGTTATGCGTGTGCGTTAGTACATAAAAGACAATAATGATTATGTTAATCAGTGGTGCGCAAAGACAATAACGATATACATAATGGAAAGTTATCGTGTTTTAGTTATAAGTTTTGGGCAATAGCCTTAATTACATTATGTAAGTTTTAAATACATTTTATATTTTTACCATAAACTTCATTCTTAGTCATTTCCTCGACACAAGGATTATGCCCCATCCACCCCTAGGCAAAGAATAACCCGAGCCAGGAGAATAATGTAACAAGGAGTGGTATTGACCGCATACTTTTAAACCCTCCCGGATATCAGTAAGTAGAAGCGATCACCAAACGTTCATGACGAACCACCGCGAAGCGCGTACTATAGAATTTTGATACATTGCATGCGACGTGACACTAGCCACGTTAACACGCGTGTTCAGATGTCTACGGCCATTATTAGTGAAAGAAATTTCCAGTTATATTCCGTCTCCATACATTATTGCCTGTACAAATTTTCATAAACCATGTTATAAATTTTTTGAAAAAAATTAGAGGTCCTTTTTTTACATAGCAGATCTGAAGGGAAAAACCTAGCTTCGGACGATTTTGCCAATAATTATCATATTATTTTATGTACCTTATCAGTAGATACAAGGTAGAAGTAAGTAGGTACATAAGGAGTAACGTGAATTATATTCATATTATATCGAAAAAATGCAAATCTATGACAATATTTAATTATAAAAACTATCAATCATACATAAATTAGGAAGAAATAGTAGAATTCTGCTGTACCTCAACGTGACTCAAACCTTTTCTGAGCTTGTTGAACAATTATCAACATCTACGTCAAAGGAAAGATATGATGGAATGATTATCATGTCAAATGTCATATCATCTTCTTGGTCACACAAATCCGGGCAGGTCTTGTTGGTGGTTTATGTCAGCTTGAAGAAGAAAGCGAATGGCATGGTATAATCTGTTGATGCACTATTACAGCCGATACATAATTTTGACTCTGACACTCAAAAATAAAGAAATCCCAATAATTCATGTAAAACTGGTTGGTATTTTTATTCATCTCTGATTAATATCTAATATTTCATAATCTGAAAGAAAAAATAACAACTAATGACTCTAACAATTCATTACTAATGTTCGATTTTTAAATGGAACAAACCACTACGGGCTTACGACCGTCTTCTACTGTTATTTCGAAGGCTGGCTTAGTGCGATCACTTTACGTTAACAACGTTCGCCATTAGGTGGTAATGTTTGTCTCCGAAACTCCTAATCATGAGAATTCTCAACATGTCCAAAAATCTCATGTATGCAACAAGTAGAAATTTAATAATAAAATGAAAAATAGAGATAAAAGTTGGAAATTGTTGAGAACAAGAGAGCATAATCTGAATTACTTAACGAGAAGATAGCCTAACTATGTGCAAACATTCAAAACTAATGGCAGTTACTAGAATTCATGGTTTGGTTATTTGATTAAGGTTTCTGAGAGGAAAACTTATCTTTTATTTCACACTTAGCAAGTTTGAATTTACTTTTCTTTGAATATGTCTAAGTAAATTAAAGCTCTTTGCCAAGCTATGTAGACTATTGGAATATGCCCTTCTTGATCAAAGGATCTTTTTTATCCTATTTTGTAAAAAATATAGACCAGAGTGCGTTTTTCCTGTTGGCTGTTTTGTGCCACGATCTTACCGATTTCAAACTCTTCTTCTCAAATGATTTTTTTGATATCCCATATTTGACATAAGAGCTTTTAAAACTGATATTAAAGGGTCGAAAAAACGTGAATCAAAGATTGGAGAGGAATACGGACATTCGCCGGATACCAATTTGCAACTGCCGCTGACTGGGAAAAATATTATCAGGTTAAGTCAACATTCAAGGAATCCAACATGATAAGTGCGGAAGAAAAAGAACTTCAAATATCATTTTATACTATTTCAGATGTTTGCTCATTTTTCTGATATCCTCTAAGCTGTATCAAATTTAACCCTTTATTAGCCCCAAGAAAGCTATGCTTTGGCTTTAAATGTTTTTCGTCCAATTTGATACCAACACTCGGTATAAACTTCGAGTGTACATATTGTATTCCCTTCCAATAACACAAAGCAACTCTTTTCCTTTAAAGAAGCGACAGTCTTAGTAAACTTTCATAGATAGTACTGCATTGTGATACTGAGATAACTTGACGGAAGCTTGTTTCCGAGTGTACCGATTCACGGCTGCAGATCCTGTCTCGTTATACGAATCTTTTTCATTCAGAGTTAACACTCGGTCACAGTGAAAACGAATCATTGTTTTTTTTAAAAAGTCAATTTCTTCTTCTACTTTTGTTGGCATTTTATAGGAAATCCCAACGTCGGCGATCACTATCGCGAATCTTACTCATTCCTGGGGGGTTACTTTGCATTTATATCGCGATTCCGATCAAATTTAAATCTTAATAACATTGAGATTTTGATTGCTGATCTTGAGAAGCGTTCACCGATTGGTCTATTTCACCGATTGAATTTCAACATAAGCCCCCCCCCCTGCTTCCCCCCACCCCTGCCCCCCTTCCTCCTACCCCCCTCCGATCATATCCTAAAAATCAAATTCTGTTTAAGTTAACTTATACCTATCTAGCATAAAAAAATAATTGTTAACAGTTATTAAGTTGAAAAAATGCAAAGTGTTTCTGTAGAGATTCTATACCTAATGGATATTAAAAGGATTTTGAGGGATAAAAAACCTCTTGAAAACCATTTCTAGTCTTAAAGTCCACGAAACAGGGTAATCTGCTAGTTTAACTACAACAATAAAGAGTGATGATGTATTTCCTTGTTGTTTTTTTTTTCTTTACAAAAAGGTCTGCTTTAACTTCAACTAGAAGGGAAACATTTCTATGTTAATTCCATACTTTTTCGAAGCTTGATGTTAATGTTTCAAGAAAATTGCACAGCAGACTTTTAAAAGTTTTTTTTTTGTTTAATTTCTTAATTCATCTTTTGTTTTTCTCGTTTTATACTTTATATTTTTTACGTTGAGGTATTTTCATCCTTGATATTGTATTTTGTGTTTAGGATTAAGAGCATCTTTTTTGATAAGCTTTGTATATATCAAATCTTTCGCAGTGTTTTGTGTTGTGAGCTGAGGTGGTTTTTTTTTTTAATTCTCAGATAAAGCAAGTGCCTACATAAACATGACATAAAGTCGTTATCTGAAGACATTTGAGGACAACCAAAAGATCTTCGACTACCTTGTAAAACCTTTTTTTTTTGTTAAAGTAACGTTAAAAGTATATAGCAACAAAGAATAATTGGCTTTTATAATAAAGATTTAATAATGACACTGTTATCGCGACATTATTTATTTAATTAGATTGTTAGACTTTCTGGCTTTCAAACGAGGTTGATGTAATAAAATAAACAATCTATTTAAAGATAAAATAAATAAATAAATAAACAGTGTATTTTTTTTTCAAATTTCAAATTAAAGTGTCTCTACAATGAAGCAGTAGAATGCATTTTCATCGATGAATTTTTGTTGATTATTTGTATAATTCATGCCATCTGCCGTGGGGTTGCCAGCTAAGAATAGCACCTCTGCTCTTTTTGCTGGTTTTTCGAGCATCCTGTAAGAGGCAGAAAATCGAAAAATCAGATCGGGACCGTGACATCGACCACCTCACGTCCTTAAATCTCAACTGGTCAGAAAAGCCACAATGAGCCTCGGACGCCTTCGAGCGCAATGGAGAGCTCTTGTTGTCTCCCTATGCTCCTGAGTGGGGTTTAGGCTTCCCGCATTGTGGGTTGGTCTGGGGGGATCCGCGGCGGACTTGGTTTGTGTGGGGCCGGCTTTTCGGTTTGATTACTTCGATCGAGCTGAGGGGTCGGTTTCTTGTGGATCGGGTTTGTTGCGGATTGGTCTCCTCCGGGGTGACTTGCGTTGTGCGGGGGTGCCTTAAAGGGAGTATGTATCTATTTGTATAATTCGTTTGAAGATCAAATGTCGAGAAAACGCATAATAAAATAATTCAAATGACATTTTTCGAAAAAAAAAACTAAATTAGGGTAAGAACCTTAAAGAATTCGTAGATTTCATTATTTGGGAGGAGAAATGATCGGTTTGTACTCAAAGTTTGCGAAAAACAATCACACACAGGTGGTAAATAATAAATTAGAACTAATAATCGTGAAGGGTTATTACAATGTTTTAATACTTTTTAAATAACACAACAACGCAACTTCATCATCATGAAGAGCGAATATAATAATAACTTCTAAAACAAAACAAAAATACCGTGCAATGAAAAACAAATTCAAATTTAGAGCAATAATTAATAATAATTAAATACTTCAACATTTATCCAATTGATCACAAGTTTTTCCTGGGAATTTAAACCGTCATTTTAATCACAATTATTTAAACAAATATTTTTTTGTCTAAAATACTTTACATTTGTCAAGATTGGCAGGATAGATGGGAGGATCATAAGTGCAAATATAAAGAGCTATGAACCCCATCATAAATCGTACACCATGTGTTCAATATTATTAATTGAACATGTTGTATTATATAGGTACCTACATATTTATGTATAGGTACATAGGTCAAATGTCACAATCAGTGATTCGCACTGCAGGGCATGTATTCTTACCTGTTCCTTTTTGGGCCCTTCCTAAGCAGTGCACTTCAGTCGTCGGTACTCACCGCATCTCGGGAACACACACACACGGAATAAACCGCTTTTACCGCCGCTACATATTCGGAAGTGTAGAACACATCGGGACGTTCATCGTCATCAATTATATTTATATTTTGTGCATCCACATTTATTTTGTATTAGTCTAACAAAGTGCAGTGCTGCCAGAAAACAAGGGATTCCATCAAACATATTTGAAGAACATTGGATTTGGGGTAAGTGCATTGCAATCCAATCACAGCCCACTTTTCACTTTCCTGCCGATCACGTTAGCTGAAAGGGCTTCGGCAACGTGTGAAGCAAACACCATGGTTGAATAAGTTAACTCTGCCTAGACAAAGCTCCTCGGTTATTTGTCGATTTAATTTGGCCATGTATGCATTAAACAATTTCTATTTTAAATTAACATCGTGCCATCAAACATGTGTGAATGTGGATTGGAAGAGGAAACTATTGATCGCATATTTTTTTTGTACCAGCCCGGGATTCTATTCGGACTTGGTCAAATGTTGAATACATCTTCCCACATCAGGGCGGCATCTGGTTTCCAAATTTGATCCATTAGTGTTATCCATTAATGATAATGATGCATGTTATGATATTATCAAAATTTATAATGAGGAACGATGTGAGAATATAATAAATAAATAAGTTTTTTTACTAGTTTAATTTCTTTTAATGTGTTCACTGTTCATAATTTTAATCTTTACATGATAATGGCAAATTACACTTTCTCCAGGAGGTGTATGACATAAATAAAAGTTGACTAATGTAAGTCAAAGATCGGCTCTATTTGTTGAAAGATTACACTGAGGGAACACGTACGTACATACTACTATCGAAGGTTACATCTCAAGGCTTCGTTTTAAATAAAACGTAAGAAACCAATAGCCTATGAAGCCTTATTCAATTAGGGATGATATTTTAGAGCGTAACAAATTAGATACGTGCTTGTAATAGCAATTCTCTGAATGAACAAATAAGTAATGTGCTGGCTTAGCTGATGTGTAAGTATATAAACAAAGAGTTCAAATCCAATAGCTTTCCGTAAAGCTACGGTTACACTATGACCCATGCTGGTTCAGGCTATCCAAATACGGGCTCTGGCCAAGCATTGGCAAGTAGCAACATCTACACTTCTACACTACATACTAATAAAGAGGAAAGTTTTGATTGTTTTTTTAATTGTTTGACGGGAATAGGCTCCGAAACTACTGAACCGATTTGAAAAATTCTTTTACTGTTGAGAAGCTACACTCTCCCCGCTGAACATAGGCTATATTTTATTTTCATATAGCCTTTGATCCTTATTAAAACTCCAATAATGTAACCAAAGGTGCAAAAAATATACCTAAAATATTCTTTACATCGCGTACGCTGCGAAAACTATTGAAGATAGAGTAAAATAATGTATTACGATTTTGTAGATGAGATCATTATTTACAAAAAATGTCGCGACAGCATAATATGTCCAACTATTATAGTTATGCCACAATAAGTGTTTATTTATTTAAAAAAAATTTATTGAAACGCCATTTCATAATTTGAGTACTTAACTGTATCTAACAAGAAAAAAAAATTATTATTTTATTTCAAATTTTCAAAAATATTCTTCGATTGTCATGTAATGAATATTTTAATAAAATGTCACATGAGAGTGTTGTGTTATGCATTGAAAAACAATAATATCATAATCATGGAGAGATTATGAATTTAAATGTAAAACAAACTGGTAAGTAACAATACAATTGCATTATAATAATAATCGTAAACATAGTGTTTTTAAAATATATTGTAAACAGATATATTAATTTTAAGGATCATTGATATTCTATTATAGGAAAAAATGAGTTAATAACAATTTAGGCAGTAGAGGGTACAATTTCAGTTGGAGTAAAAGTAGTTTAAATACGAAAAAAAAACAAAATATAAAAACAGAACTTTAATTATTATTCATGTTCGACATGGCCGCTATACCTCAAACTAAAAATGTACCGTCTACTACCTAAACTGTTATTTGGTCTGTGTTTTGACTATTTAATAGTAAGCGTTGTACCTTTTTCAATAACCAAAGAGAGGTAGAAGTTTTTGATATTATTTGCCGAATAAGTATCAAACATTTTTTTTTCAAACAAAGCGCTTCAATGTTAAAAACGCTTAGTGAATTTTTTTAAATTCTAACCGTTGCCGACGAATATTTTAAGCTCTTAGCAGTAGGGTCAGTTGTTGTTAATGGTTTTTAATAATTCACATGCCCTCTATCTTGGTGTATCAAAAAAATGGACCCTAGGAGATATAAATCCGAAAAAATCGATTAAAAGCCAAAAAATAAGGTATTTTTAAATAAAATCCAACGCTCTATATATATCCAAAATGGTTAATTTTTGGACTACATTATTATTATGGGTCGAATCGATCAGAAATGATCTGAATAATAACGTCCTTCAATATTCAGTACGACTTTGCCTGTAACTCTTTATACCAATCGATGCAAATAATATCACATTTAACCTAGAATGTGAGTAATCACATTCAGACCCTGAATGAAAAGGATTTAGTGCTGCATTATTTAATATTTTTTAAATAATAATAATTATAAAATAATAAATATAACCTTAGAGTGGAAATATCCCGAGAGATCTCTTCCAGCCAACCTATAAAATTACCATTATTATTTTTTTAATATAAATATTTTAGTATAGGAATCATTATTATAGCAGCGAAATATATCGGACGATAGGCATAGAAAATGGTCATTAATTATTTGATTGTAATCTATATCTATACTAATATATAAAGAGGAAAGATTTGATTGTTTGTTTGTGTGTTTGCATTGAATAGGCTCCGAAACTACTGAACCGATTTGAAAAATTCTTTCACTTTTGGGAAGCTACACTATCCCCGCTGAACATAGGCTGTATTGAATTTTCAAAAATATTTTTGATACTTACTAAAACTCCAATAATGTAACCCAAGGTGTAAAAAAATTGACTAAAATATTCTTTACATCGTGAAAACTATTGACGATATAATAAAATAATGTACTATAACTTTGTAGAAGACATAATTATCTATAAGAAGACATAATTAAATATAGTTAGACGTATGCGCAACCGCATACGTCTAACTATATTTTAATTATGCCACAATAAGTGTTCATTTATTTAAATTTTTTAATTGAAATGCGGCAGAGATATAGTCGTCACTGGGGTACGAGTCGGACGGGAGGGGACCATTAGAATGATATATTATGCCAGATTAACAAAGCCTTTAGAATATTTTGATAAAGTTAGGGATCTATAAAGATCATAAGAAAACTGATTTTTTTTAAATACCAGGATGGCCGAGCGGTCTAAGGCGACAGACTATGTACCCGTGCGAAGCTGGGACAGACAGCTAGTTATTTAATAACAGAAAAGCAGATGCCGCATGTATCACTGAATAGGATGCTGAAATTAATGCCATATCATTGTCAACTTCCATTATTTTATCTGAATTAAAAACTAAATGTACAAAACACTATGAAAATAACAACATGGAAGACATGACAGCTGTCAACATTGTTCCAATATTGGTGAATACTTGCGAACTCGATCGACAAGTAAACAAGTAACGGCCAATGTCAAATATTTGGCGATATTGGTCATTGGTGAAGCGGCCACACTATTTGCCCATGATAGGCCAGAGCCTCTATTTGGCCAGCATGGCCCATAGTCTAGCCGTGGCTTTAGTCTTGGATTAATACCATTGAAAAACTGCACAAGGATAGTCAGCGTGTTTACTGACGAGATGCTAGCTATGCTACAACAGAGCTACACAATGTTCTACGCGATAACCACAAATTATTAACTATTCTACCAACTTCACAACTTCTCTTACTTCTCTTAGTATTGTGTTCGTCTTCTTTCGGATTTTTATGTTCATGGGATGCTGATGTCCAGCTATATTTCCATCTCTTGGGTGGTCTACCTGTTGGTAAAAAATCGGCTGATATTTTTATGAGCCTTTTAAGATCTGTCTCTCTCAATGCCTTCTAGATGTCCAAATATCTTGGATATAGCAGATTCTCCGAAAACGGAAGTCTTACTCTGTTAGATAATGAAACTATCAAAAGGCGGAGATCTTTAACGGGGATCAGGAGGTGCTGTTTTTTTGCTTCTAGGGATGTCTTGATAAGCATTTCTCAATCATTTGGTAAGAAAATGAATATTTAAACTCTCGCGAATGAAAATTATGGAGCCATTTGAGCACTTTGAGATGTCCAATACTCCCATGAGTGGGTACCCTTCTAAGGACAACCACTAAAAATGTTATTTGAAAACCACTGATTTAATTTATACCTATGCCCTTTTAAGGACAATAATTTAATAATATTTTCAATTTTATTGATTCTGTTCATTAACTAGGATCATTTACTACAACTACAATAATAAATTTTGATCATTTACACAACTACAGTATCTAACTAATAATGATAATTTACCACAACTGCGTTGTTTAATAATTATGAACATTTACCACAAATGCAACAATTATTTTTGATAATTTACTACAACTACATATAATAATAAACCGTAAGGTTTATCCAATCACATATATTGATTGATATTATAACAAAAGACAATACCCGATATTGTATCTATTGACCCATAAAATTCTATTTACTTAAATAAGGTAATTTAATTAATATAGTAAACAATATCCATTATAATTATATATCTTGATTTTGAAAGGGTGACTTGACATTTAATATTGTCTATATTAATTAAAAGCAGATAAGTGTTTGTATATCGAACCGTTCAGTATTTTAAAGCCGTCTTATTTTTTTCACTCAAAGTGAACACAAATACACTCTTTGACTCTTTCACAGTAAGCTACTTAAAGCTTGTGTCGTGAAAGAGGAAAATGGTCGGCACCTGGGATCGAACCCACGACCTCCGAACGAAACAATGCGAAAGCCGGCGTCGTAGCCGCTAGTCTACCAACCACTTCACTCAATTCGTATTCCACACAAACTTCTTTCCGACAATATACCAAACAAAACAAAATTAAAAGAATGGGTGAAATAGCTCCAGATGTTAACGCGATGTAAGATAAAGAGCTCAACGTTTATACAAAGTGATTTTATGAATCAATCAATCAATTCTCCCTTTTACACCCCACTCAGGAGCAAAGGGAGGCAACAAGAGCTCTCCATTGCGCTCGATCTTGCGCAATGTTTATGACCTCCTCCCACAATATGTCCAAATCCGTCAGCTCTACTTCGATGGAGCGGAAGACAATGTGAAAGGGTCTTCCTCGTCTTCGGGACCCTGATGAGAGGAAGAACAACGCTCTCCTCGGCTAGCTTGTCATTCGGCATCCTTAACACATTCTCCAGCCAAGTCCATCTCCTCCACATAATGGTAGAGGTGACGGGCCCTCGTTGGGTGCGCTAGCGTATAGTATCGTTCGTGATGCGTGGTACCATCTTTTACCCTGAATTCTCCTGAGGCACTTCATTTCATATGCAGAGATTTTTTGTGCCTGGGCTTTGGTCAGGTGCCATGACTCATACCCATGCAGGAGAATGGGCAACACACACGAATCAAATAGTTTACATTTTCGCCTCGACACAAACGCCGACGCTTTTAAATCTTGATCATGTTGTTAATGGCGCCACTTAATACATATCAGGAGCTCAGCCCCGAGGTCAACGTGTGGTAATGGTTGCTCCCAGGTATTTAAATTTATCCACCCGGGTGACCTGGTGACTGTTTATCGGTTTTATAAATAAATATCTTAATTAATAAAAATAGAAGTCTTATTAAGAAAACTATAAGAAACTAATTTATTTAAAGTATTTTTATCAACTTTGTGGTACTTTTCCATAATGATAATAAAAAACACAACTTTGCAAAGTATCACTTTTATTTTTTTATAAAAACCAAAATATTTTCAACCACAATGTGGCCATCTTCAGTGGTGATTTAAATTAAACTGTTTAATTTAAATCACCACTGAAGATGGCCACATTGTGGTTGAAAATATTTTGGTTTTTATAAAAAAATAAAAGTGATACTTTGCAAAGTTGTGTTTTTTATTATCACTATAAGAAACTGTTTTAATCCGTTGGGGTTATTCTTTAGTTTCTATCTTTTATTTTTTAAGAATCTTAATTCTTATGCAAATCATTTCGTTCATTTAGTATGCAGCGTATTGTTTTAAAAATAAGATCTGTTGTTAGTTGTTAAAGGGAAACCAAGGCAAAGTAATACAATATATTCTTACATCACAAATAATGAGCTTGTTTTCTAGGTAGAATAATTAAATTGTGATACAGAATGAAAGAAAATGAAAACTTTGCAGCTTTTCACAGAAACAAATTTTTGTAAAGGGCGGTCATCCGATTCGGTTGACTCGATGTTTTTATTAGATATGAATTATGAACACTTAAAAAAAACATCATTTATCTCATATTATGCACGCGAGATGTTGTATCCTGTGCCTGCTCAAATTTGTACTTTTCTGGATCTATTTTTTCTGTTGACCTTCTTGTGATTTATGTTGTTGGCGGCTTATTTACATATTTATTTAGTTTTGTTTATTTTATGACTGCATACATCTTATTTACATGACTTGAACTTATGAAGCGGCGAGCATAGATTGGACATGTAATTGAAAACTTACAAAAAAAGGAGGGGAAAATCCTCATGGACGTTAAATCGAACTCCTGCCCATGGGCAGACCTACCGACTAAAAACCCCTCCTCTGGATCTCCACACTACGACGGAACCGCTTTTAATGGTCTAGTTTCCCACGGATACGCCGCTACTATAAACAGCGGTGAATATGTCAGTTGAGAACATTGCCAATATTGTTTCCGTAGTAACAAAAAATATTGTCATATAATTTTGAAAGACGCCGTCTTGTCCGTTCCTTAGGAACCCAGTGCATAAGCATTGCTTCGTCGCAGGGTTGTTTTGTTAATTGATATTTATTTTGTGTCTCGATGACTTTCTAAAATCTATATGTTTTTTTTTTTTTTTTTTTCATATTTTCGTTGTTGATTGGCGAATTCTGTTGCTCTTGAACGTAATTATTATTATGTACTGAAATTGAAGTTTTTCTGTGTGGCTTTCTTGTTTGTTTGCTTTGTTGTGTGTATAGTGTCTGTTTGCAAATTCTTTTTCGGTATACTGACTTATCTTTGGATTGTATCTTATGTTTTTGTTACTTTTTGCTTGAATGTTTTTCATTCTTTTATCAGTTCATTTAATTGTCAACCTCGAGTAAGTTGGCAAAACAAAACCACTTTTATATATTTTATATATTCATATATTTTTTACACTTTGTTTGCTTTTATTTTGTTTCATCGTAAATGTTATAGAAATGAAAAAAAATGTTATTACCTTTTATTATACCTATATACCTACTTTCTGATTGTTTTCATTATATTTTATCTTTGTTTTTGTCTTGTTTATCGATTAATTTTTTATTAAGTACTTTATATTGCTGTGTACATATTATGGAAATATTATCTCTTTTGAATTATTATGTATTACTAAATTATTTTGTTAGGTATTTGATCTTGTAGTTTATCTTTGTAAACCACATCTATACTAAGAAGTACTTTTTATAATAAAAAAAAACACAGCCACACATACAAAGGTATCGTGACTTATTTTGTGGGGCATTTTTTTTCCGGAATGGTCCAACCTGATCCAGGTCAACCCCGAGTCACTATCAATCAATCAAATCAATGTTCCCTATCTTACCCCACTTATGAGCATAGGAAGGCAACAAAAGCCCTCCACCGCACTCGATCCTGCACGGCTTCACAGACTTCCCACCCTTCGAAAAGTCTCATAAATTCTGAACCCACCGAAAATCGAATCCGGTCTCTCTTGATCTGTAGCCGTTTTCTTAGTTTTATCGGAAGGTAGTCGCGAAAGTAAAGTGAGTATTACACGATACGTTTTGTGTATAGCGCCGCCACAAGGATATTTCTAGAAACAAAAGCGATAGTCGCATTCCATACGTAGGTATACACGTTTTCCATAAAAAACGGTATCGTGTTACTCACTTTACTTCCGTGACTATCTTCCTATAAAACTTATTAGGCATAATTATACAACTAGGCTACCGAATCAATATCGCTATAGGTTTTTAGAATTGAAGTACTTACAGGATTAAAGAAAATTTTAAGCAGAAAAAAAAACAGACTTACCTTCAGGAAAAAATTTCACGAGAAATTGGAAATACCTATAGCAGCTGCAATTTCGAGATTGCCAGTGTTTCTCAAAAGCAGTTTACTTCTTCTCCTTTTGGGTTTCAATCCAAATATTGGTCTGTCCCAAGCATTTAATTCCCTCTCTCCACTCATCTCTGTCACACGCCATCCTCTTCATATCCTGATAGCCGCTACATCGCATGTCGCCTATCACCACTGTTCTATGTAGCTCTTCTTATGGCGACCTCTGTGGTTGGCGCCTTCTATCATGCCCTCGTCGATGGTAATGTGCAGGCCCGGGTGCCTGTTGTGGCCTGTCCGATTGGATCTTTGTTGGATAATCCTAATTGGGAGCTGTCTTGTTTCTCCGACCCTGTCCAATACCTCGTAAAACCTAAATGTAAATTATAGAAAGATGCATTTTTTTGCATAGTCAAACACTTTGACGTAAGCAGATAATAATATGTACATAATAATAATTTCTAATTTCCTCGTTCAACGCTGTCTCTGATGATTTCCGCCTTTTAATCGATTAACGCTGCCTCGCTCAACGGAATAATAAAGTTTACGATTCAGCACAAGTTAACCGAATTTCAATTTAAGTCCTCAATGCCGGATATTAGATCGTCTTGACTTATAACTATGTTATATTATAATTCAGTACATACCGAACCGCGTTTCAATGTGGCTTATTGAAACAGTGACCGTAATTTCATTATAATGTATATACCTATCATGATCCTCAATGAATCTTATCTCTTAATATATTGCATTGTCATCGCATCACACGTGAACGACTGGACCAATTTCATTATAATGTATATACCTATCATGATCCTCAATGAATCTTATCTCTTAATATATTGCATTGTCATCGCATCACACGTGAACGACTGGACCAATTTCGCTAATTCTATTTTTGTCGTGCTCAGAAGAAGGTTCTTATGAAATGAATAATTATATATAAGAATGTTCCGCACAACATTGGAAAGTTTAAGAAAACTCAATGTAGGTAATCTTAAATTAATGAATACCTAACACTTTATTGGATAAAATAAAAAAATATTACCCAACTGGCGGGCTCATTGGCTTAGGCATTTTTCTTCCAACCAACCAATAGAGAAGAATATTTCCATTGTTGCTTGTATCTAATCATACAAAATAAATAATATTCTATAAAATACATATATATAATATATAAAGATAAGCACAGACATAATATGACTAAATGAAAATAGATGTAAGATGAGTATCTATATATAAAAAAATAAACTTAAAACATATGTTATATTATATAGACGAGCACAGCGAGGAAAGGGCAAGGATCAGGATAGAGGAGGAGTAGAGGAAAGGAATAGACGTTTGATTCTGTTCTTGAAAGAGAATAGCATTGGAGCGAGTCTGATATCACCAGGTAATTGGTTCCATAACCTGGCCGCCTGTACAGTAAAAGATGAAGTGGAAAAGGAAGAGTGATGTGTTGGGATTTCAAGGATGCCGCGTGCAGCAGACCGCAGAGGAAAGCCATGAGATGCTAATGGAATGAATAAAATAAAATCTTCTTAGTGCTTTTTATAATATATTTTTTTACCAGATTAAAACGACGTGGTTGAATGATCTAAAGATATAAAAGAACGTCGTGTTAGTTCGAACACTTAGGTATAACTTGAGATCGGCTAAACAGATATTTTATCATTTTCGGTTTAATTGGATTCTTCTCCGCTGAAAAATGGAAAGCAAGTTATATAAAATATATAATTCAAGTTAGCATCTATGAAAAGTTCGATAGAAAACAATTTATGTTTACCTGACAACCATTGACATAAAAAAATTGCCACGCTTTTAGATGCTTTTTTTTCAAGCTTTTTTATTATTTGTTAACATTGAAGCGCTTTTTTAAATGAATTAAAACGCGAAAAGTGAACAGGTAAATCTTATATTGAAATCACATTGTCGTTTGACACAAACTGTCAGTTGTTTGATAGTTGACGCGATTGACAGAAGAAACTTTGTGGCTTAAAACAGGTGCATTGATCGGAATTATATCGGTTTCATTACAATGTAATTAATTGATCATTATACAAATTAAAAAACAATAAATGTAAAAAAAAAATTATACTTTTTTTATTTATTTATTTTTATCTTATATTAAAATAATCAATTTTTCAGTGTTTGAAACTGAAAGCATTAAGTATACCTATGTACATAGTCCTTATCAACAGTATCCCTTGCCTCTTCTTATTTTTATCTTAACGTATTTTGCGCAATCGCATTTATTTAGTACTAAAAAAAAAGTATATTTTTTAAAAGAATCACAAATAACGGAACACTTTTATCATCCCATCCTAACCGTTAATCATACTTTCAATAACTTTTTTGGAATATCTACCCTATAATTTAACGCGCAGAAAAACCATCATAGTCATAAGCGCAGTTTTTATATAACTATATTCTTAGAAGGTGGGAATTTTTCTTTTTATCAGAAGTAACGTAATCGCTAGGGCAAGCGCTGAATGTAACGAGTCCTTAACGCCGCTATACCTCGTCCCGCTTCTCATTCGACCGTTCGAAACTCGCTGAAGCTCACCCTCAGTTGTCGACCTACCCTTAACAAAGACTGAATACCTACTCGATATTGATACAACCCTCTGTGTATACCTATAGCTGGAAGTGTTTCAACAATGGCTTATGCTTGAGTTTGTGGTCGATACATACTTTATGTGTTCTCTGTAAAGAGAAGGGGTTCCTCTATATTATTCTGCTTTTGATATCGCCAATGACAAAACATGATTTTACTGGGTTTAATGTATGTTACAAATTAAAAGAGCTTAATGCAGTTTTGAGTTTATTAATAAAGAAAACACGAATAGAACATTTTGCAATCTTCTTATATATAAAAATGGAGAGCTATTTCGCGTTGTCATCGGATGGCGCCTAAACGGCTGGACCGATTTCGCTAATTCTTTTTTTTTCGTGTAGGCTTTTATCAGGAGAGTGTCCTTTTAGAACAAAAAAATTAAGAAAAATGCATGGGAAATTAGGAAATTTAAGAAAACTATAAAAATGGAGATTTATTTCCCGATATCATCGCATCACGCCTAAACGGTTGGACCGATTTCGCTAATTATTTTTTTGTCGTGTAGGCTTTTATTGGGAGAAGGTTGATTTAGAAGAAAAAAATTAAGAAAAACGCATGGAAAATTAGAAAATTTAAGAACACTATAAAAATGGAGAGCTATTTCCCGATGTCATCGCATCGCGCCTAAACGGCTGGACCGATTTCGCTAATTATTTTTTTGGCGTGTAGGCTCTTATCGGGAGAAAGTTGATTTAGAAGAAAAAAATTAAGAAAAATTCATGGAATATTAGGAATTTTAAGAAAACTATAACAATGGTGAGCTATTTCCCGATGTCATTGCATCACGCCTAAACGGCTGGACCGATTTCGCTAATTCTTTTTTTGTCGTGTAGGCTTTTATCAGGACAATGTCCTTTTAAAAGAAAAAAATAAGAAAAATGCATGGGAAATTAGAAAATTAAAGAAACCACAGAAAGTAGGTAATCTTTTTAATACTTTTTACAATATAATTTTCTTCTACTTTTGAATTTTTATTAATTGACATTTGAAAGAACTGTCAGTGGATTGATTGTTGTTGCAATTGATAGAATGCGAATGTAAAATATATCGTATGAAATAGATTGATTGGATGGATAAGTCATATATGTAATATTCATTGCAGTTATTTTTTTAACGAGTTTTGGTAAGGGTTTTAACACAAGGAATACATGATTATATTGAAGAACAAGTAGAATATTTTTTTGTTTGTTTGAAAATCAATTCTTCGTTTATGGGCTGATTTTTACAGAGGATGAGAACATACCTACATATAACGTAAATATAATCTGCATCGTTAATATGTAAAAAAAGCTGGATATTATTTGCTAATGACCTAGCATTTGTTTCTTTATTGAAAATAAAAATTGCAACACTTCCACCATGTTGTAACAGAAGATAGAAAAAAATCACAGATACTGCATTAAATGTGCTTTTTATTTATTTCCATTGTTTTGAAAGAGAAGATTTAAGAACGCGATGTTGTGTTAAAGTGAATGTCGAGAACTTGGAAATATGTCTATTTAGGTAATTTATTTAGAAGAGATGCAAAGTGTGAAAAAGAGATTGAAAGAAGGAAATTGGCTGGGAGAAGGGTTGGCGGTGCACTTAGACCTCTAAGAAGATATCTCTGAAATCGACAGTTGATGCACAATGCAATCCTGATACTATCCATGATTTATGGGAGTGAAACTTGAACATGGACGAAAATTTTGGAAGTTGGAATAAATGCTATGGAAATGAGATCACTGCGTAGGATATGCGGAAAGAGACTTATTGATAAGGTGAGGAATGATAATATTAGAAAGGAATGTGGAGTACACTAACGTATATAGTGACTAGAATGAAAGTGAATAAAGAAAGAAGGTTTGGACATGTAAAAAAATGAAATAAGAGAGAGTGACTCAAAGGATAATAATATAAATCTGAAAGAACAGGTGCACGCAGACGAGACCGACCTGGAATGACATAGACCGACCATATCGGTGCCGTCTTACGGGAGGGCCAAGTCAGGAGCAAAAGGAATATAAGAACATGTATGCGGAATGTTATGCGTTTGGAGGAAGCGAGTGAGTTTGGATTGGGAAGAATGGAAGTCCATACTCTCTGCCTACCCCCTTCGGGAATCAGCGTGATGGGCAAAAAAAGTATTCACACCTCAATGCGTATTTTGAATCGGTACGGAGATGTTCCTTATCGTGCTTTGATTAATCAATCAATATTATTTTAACTGAGCAAAATAACTATTAAGACATCGAATATAATGACATACCTAAATTCTTTTTTTTACATACATATTAACATCAAATCAATCAAATTTAAAACTCCCTTTGAATTCCACTCAGGAGCAAAGTGAGGCAATAAGAGCTCTCCATTGCACTCGATCTCGCGCAATGATGACCTCTTCCCACATCGTATTAACATAGGTAATAAGTTTTTGATGTAAAAATAAACTCAGACCCAATGAACGCAGCGTGGTATGCAGGTTTTGCTAATTCCAGTAAATAGTCATTCGTGTTAAATAACTAAAAAAACGAATTTGAGCTCTGTTGCATAAAACCTATAGTACCCATATTATTTATTTCGATACGAAGTTCGACGGGTCAGCTAGTTGATTATAATTTGATACTGAAACAAAAACAAGCATTTAAACATACGCAGCTAGTTATGAATAAACAAAAAATGATTCTTCATTATTTCAAAATTTTAATACAATTTCTGTGTATCATATTCATGATTGTCTCCAGTTTCACGAAACGATGAATTTTGCACGTTTTCTTTTCTTGGACAAAACTGTAAAGTCTGCAGCTTAATTCTATGACAAAATAATGAAAATACAGAGATGTTCAAAGATTTAAACAAAACCACCTAATAGCGAACATGGTTAACGTAAAATGATCACACTAATGCACTGAGTTCCTAGAGAATGGTCCGTCGTCTGACAAGACGGTGTCTTTCAAAATTATATGACAATGTTTTTTGTTACTACGTAAACAATATTGACAATGTTCTCAACTGACATATTCACCGCTGTTTTTAACTTATAAGTAGCGGCGTATCCGTAGGAAAACAACCCAAGGCAGCCATCGAAATAACAGTAGAAGACGGTCGTAAGTTCGTGGTGGTTTGTTCCATTTAAAAATCGAACATCAGTAATGAATTGATACCGTGTGTGCTAACTGGAAAGTGTTCACCCGTCCCCACGACGAGTTTCATAATAATATTATATTGAAACGCGAACGGATCGTTCAAACTGAGAACATTGTATGATCGCTCATCGCACGATCGCGCGATCATTTTTCAGTTAGGACGGGGCTCTAAAGCCTAATAAACTAATGACTCTAAAGTCATTAGTTGTTATATTTTCGTTAAATTATCTATTTCTTTTAGGTTCGATTGACAAGGGTGTCATAAGCGTCCCACAGGGCCGTCGCGTGGGTGGGGCGACCGAGTCGATCGCCTTGGGCGCCGCGATACGAGAGGCGCCGCCGTGGGTAAAACAGATTATATTTTGTTTGTAGTACAGTCCAGGGATTCACATGCGAACTCATAGCTGAGAAAAGCCCAAGGAATGCAATATTTGCAATAAAAAGTTTAATCAATTTTTAAATTTAAATCTTAAAAAACTCTTAACTAAATTTTATTTTCATTGCAACCGAGCGAGCAACAGGAAATTTTGGCAAAGAGACGTCGCTGATCCGGGGAACGAGCGAATTCATAGCGGAGAAAAGGAGAAAGTTTCTTTAACAATTCATCGCGCATACACGCTCAATACATCACATGAAACCAAAAATCACATGTAGAAATTCGTATAATGGCACAGGCCCAGTCCGCGAAACATTTTTAAAACTCAAGCAACACACGCAATTAAACTCCACAACATTTCGACCTAACAAACGCACGCTACGCGCGTTTCTCTCTCTCTCTTAATCTGTGCTCACTCCTAGTGAACACAATAAGCTATACTTAAAGCTTGTGTCGTGAAAGAGCAAGATGGTCGGCACCTGGGATCGAACCCACGACCTCCGCATGAAACAGTGCGAAAGCCGGCGTCGTAACCGCTAGTCTACCAACCACTTCTATATATTTATAATAGCTGCCGGTTTTTCCAATCCGAAACACGGCGGGTCCAAAGGTGGTGGATAGTGGAGAAGCTCTTAAGAGCTAGGGTATCATCCTCCCGAACCAAAACTGGAATGAACCAAATTACAAGTTTTATTGGGGGGGGGGGAGGGGGCTGATTAAAGCCGAGCCTTGGGCGTCTTGAAACCACGCGACGGCCCTGGCGTCCCATAAGGGATAGCCAAAGAGAACGGACGTAAACAAACTCTTTTCTATTCAAACATATTATTAATTTCTTTAACTTCTTCCAGCGACATACCATTTATCATACAAGCTCTTCTATTTCTTTTAATTCTGACCTATACTTCTATTCCGAACATTAGTCACAAATGTATGTGATAAACTCACCTGAATTATGTATGGGCTGCGGAGCTTTCCGAAGTATTCTGCAGGTGCGCTAAAAACGTAACTTACATTATAACTTCACGCCAGCTTAAAAGTTAAAGATACTTAGAATAGGCCTTCCTTGAGGAGGAGGAGGATGTGTTCGGTCCACGTCATTCTCGCTCGAAAATACCTTGTCTTACAGCCTTATAAATAATTATTATTCTTTTTGTAATCCTTTTCATTCAACATGCCCAAACCACCTCAACTTCTTAACTCATCATTGTAATAATACTTGTTTGTTGATAGTGGAAGTGTCTTGGAAGTGGTTGATGATAGACCAGCAGTTACGACGCCGTCTTTCGCACTGTTTCGTGCGGAGGTCGTGGGTTCGAATCCTGGACGTGTCGATCATTTCCGCTTTCACGACACAAGCATTTGCTTACTGTGAAAGATGTCAAAAGTGTATTTGTGTTCACTTCGAGTGAGAACAGATTCATTAAAAAAAAAAAAAAAAAAACTTCCATACCACATTCTATTCCCTGTCCCACAGAGACCTTCCACATATTCTTCGTAGAACTCTCAAATTATTATTATGTTCCTTTTTTCTACTCTTATAATATTATGCTAACCCTAGATCACCCGACTCGATGGCACTAAAAAAACGAAAAAGGGTTAATTTTCATTGCTTGTGACAAACAATAATCATTATTATTTACTATGCAGCAAAACCACTCAACTAAATTAAAATATGGGATTTTTTATCATATGAAAATCAGCGAAACTATCTCAAATTCCTGGACAGCGTTGTATCTTTGTATAGGCCGACCCAGTGACTGTTCAAAATTCTCCCTTAAATTGAGGTAAGGGAGAGGTTCAATATGGATGAAAAAGGTTTGTTTGAATAAAAAGCTAAAACTAAGCCCAAACACAATAGCTAAGCACCACCATTCAATATTGGGTTATAAATACCTGCATAACATTTTTTTATAAACTAAAGAGGTACCAAAACAACAACAAAAAATAAAAGTATGTCCAAGTAGGTATTGGTAGAAAAAAGCAAACCATCGACTTTCATTTTTAAGTTTAGAAATTGTCAAAATTGAAAACAAACGAACGCCGAAAGATAATTTGAAAATCGAACGTGGATACTTTATTTCTGTGTGATGGGCGCCCCGAGGTATTGCAATATTCGTAGCGTGATGTAATATTTCATTATTGTACCTACACATGAAATGAGTCACGTGTAAGTTTTACTTGCAAAATAAGACTCAAGTGCAAATTTAAACAAAATTATAAAGTGTGATACACAGTTGTTGACTCTCGATAAGTCCAACTACCAGGGACCCCAAAATATTGGACTGTCGGATTTAGGAGTAAAATTCGAGTTTTCGACACGTTGAAGAAAATTCAAACTCCTGCGAGGCAGTTAGACTCATCTAAACTAAAAAATCGTATCTCAGATAATAGTGTGCAACTTATTGAGATGTAAGGTAAGCAGACATGAATCGGGACCAGCAAAAATGTTTGACATGTCTATAAGTTCGGCTTATATCGATGTGTCACTTGTTCGACAGACCATTGTATCTACCAAATTGTTAAGAATCGAATTTTGTATGCATTTTGATTCACACATGACACAAATTGTGTGTGGCATGACAATTTAATGTGTTCGTCAAGAATATCTACGTACATCGATAATAGAAGCGTTGTGTAGAAAATAAGGCCGCGCCTTTTGTTTGCTGTAGTTTGCCGGAGCGGCTCGGTATAGACACTTTAGTACAAAGCGATATTCTAGTGGTTAGTATCAATGTTTACTTAATAAATAGAGTAATTATTGTTATTTGAAAGGTTTCTCTATCAAAATAGCTGTTTTAGTTTATATTTATAGATCCATTTTGATTTAGGTATAGTCAATATGTGAAAAGTGGACATTAGGTACATCTATTATATTAATACGTAAAGGAAAAACTTTGTGACCATTTTTACGAAAATTGGGCGGACGCAGGTGTATGAAATTTTCAACACCTACTGCTTTATTTAAAAACTACGAAAATATTACGATCAAGGTGTTATCGAGATAGTTTTACTCATATCGCTTGATTGTGATATCCATATTGGATTTAACAGTTGACAGTTGTTGAGAGTGTACAAAAACGCTTTTTGTAATAAATACCTACACTGTATTTAATTTTTAGATAAATAAAATGTATAACTACGTTGTTTCTGTCACTAATATTTTTATTTGAGTAGACATGTTTCGGCTATTACCTAGCCATTATCAATACTAACTTAAATTCTACAGATCTACATATTATATTGTAAGATGTCTTGAGGAGGGATGGGGAATACAGGGGTGTGTGGAGTGTGGGATGTTATCTTTTAACGGGAATATTTTAAGTATCGGTGGTGCGTTTGGAATGGTTATTTTATTTACAAGATTGTTGTCGGAGTTGATGAATTTCAAATAAAATAGGGCGTTGCCCGGCTTCTATTTTATTTGTTTGCAAAATTTTGTATGAAATGTCATCTTCATACATAACAAACACGGATATACACAATTTGACGACTGAAGCCAGGGTATGGCTGAGGGAACTAAGTCTTTCTTTATAAGCGCCATATATATATATGGCGCTTATAAAGAAAGAAAAAGAATTAAATATTTTTTATCACTAAAGTAAAAACTGATCAGTACCTATACGTAATCATACGATTAACGAATTTTTTATAAGTAGACGGTTATAGTTTACATAAAAAAGGAGTGGCGAATGCTAATATTTTTTTTAAATTACGTATGCTTAAAAAATGGATTCAATCAATAGAAACATTACAAGCACTGTAATGTTATGTATTTGATACTCACACACACTTCGATGTATTTAACATTGACACAGAGGGATACATTCTTTTGTTTATATACCTATCTGTGGTCAAATTGAGAATAGATTAATATTGTTTGTCTTTAATAATGATAGAAAAAACTTAGTAGGTACATATAAACATTTCAAATTTGACGTATCCATGATTATAATCCCCAATGGTTCCATATTATTCACCCAAAAAATCTTCAATATTGGCATCAAATATTGCAAAAAAGTAGGTACATCATTAATACGAGTTTTAAGTATATGAAACAACTAATACTCTAACAATTCATTACTGATGTTCGATTTTTTAATTGAACAAACCACTACGGGCTTACGACCGTCTTCTACTGTTATTTCGAAGGCTGGCTTAGTGTGATAACCTTACGTTAACAACGTTCACCATTAGGTGATAATGTTTAAGTCTCCGAAACTCCTAATCATGAGAATTCTCGACATATTCAACATGTCGAAAAATCCCATGTATACCACAAGTAGATATTTAAAAATTAATGAGATATAGAGATACCTAATAAGCTGGAAATTATTGAGAACAAGAGAGCAACCAAATTTAAAGACTGCGACTGCTGTCATGTATTTGGCGCCGGATATTTCATTAAAAAATATTGATCAATCGTGCTTATTAATCTCGTACTCTCGAAAAGAATAAAAAATGTGTCCGTATTGAACCGTTGATGAGTATCAACACTTACGCTGTCAGTTGGTCATGGAAACAACGTTTGAGTTAATTAATTTTTATATTATAATACCTACCGAGAAAAGGTTCTATATTCATATTAATATAGGAATAAACTTATCCTTGATAATCGGCTCAGCCCCTTTGAAATAATTTTGAGCTGAATCGCTTGGCCGTGTATCTACCTACTCACCGCACTAGTTGACATACCCTCTGAACACTCTTTAAAAATTTAATGTATAAAAAAAAACTAGCACATGTTTTCTTATTTTCAAATATACGAAAAAAGTGACCGATAGGTTAAATTAGCGTAGACTAATCAAATTCAATGTTATTTATTCATTTCTTTCACGGCCAGTGGGGCTTTTACAGAAAAATAATCAAAGGTCAATGATAGATAGAGATTACACAGATATATAGTGACTACTTAGACATATAAATAATAATAAGGTTATTGAAAGGTTATGATATTGAGAGCCTATAGAAGTAAACTTTGTGAGCGGCAAGTTGGAATAATAAAACAAATCATCAAATTTAGTGACAATAATACAATATTAATAAAGTGGTTGGTAGACTAGCGGTTACAACGCCGGCTTTCGAACTGTTTCGTGCGGACGTCGTGGTTCTATCCCGGGTGCCGACCATCTTCCTCTTTCACGACACAAGCTTTAAGTAGCTTACTGTGAAAGAGTTAAGGAGTGTATTTGTGTTCACATTGAGTGAGCATAAATTCATTTAAAAAAATATATATATTATTTGTGTTTCTTAAAAATATACAGTTATTGAATAAAACATATTATGTATCTTATTATAAAAAAATAAAAGGTTTCATTTTAACCGGTAACACTAACTTTTTATCGCAGATTTTGTTTTATCACAGTAAACCCACTTTATACAAGAGGTTGATCTCGGGTATTACCTACATATTTCAAATGAAAAACATCATCATTATCATCTTCAGCGTTACAACCCGTGGTCGGTCTTAGCTGCCTCCAAAAAGCTTCTCAATCCCGATCTGTCACTGGCTGCCACCCTCCAGTTTTGCTGCCCCAGAGCCCGAGAGTCCGCGACAACGCCATCCAGCCATCTTAGTTTTGGTCTTCCGACGCTTCTTCTACCGATTAGGTTACACCCTTTTTGGGAGCTCCAGATCCTCTATACGGTGCAAATGACCCTGCCAGCGCAGTCTGTTAATCTTAATGATACTGACTACGCTGATATCCTGGTAGAGATCATAGAGCTCCCTGTTGTATCTTCTGCGCCAAGTTTGACCATCATTTATAGGGCCGTATATTTTGCGTAGGATTTTCCTTTCAAACGCGTCCAGTCTGTTTTCGTCATGCTAAGACAGTGCCCAGGTCTCTGAGGCATATGTTAGGACTGGTCTAATTAATGTCTTATATAGAGTGGGTTTAGTCTTCCTGGATATAAGGCGTGACTTTAACTGTCCAGTGAGACCGAAATAACTACGGTTAGCTTAAAAAATCTTCTCCCAATATCCCCACTCATATCATTAGTGACAACGGAGCCAAGATATGAAAAACATAACATAATCATATTCTGACCCAACCAAACATAGAACCTGATAAAACTAGAATACCGAGATTCTTATTTTAGCTGCCATTTTCAGGACCATTAAACATATTTTATAGAATAGACGCCCTTGAAATGTGGTGTTGAAAGCGCCAGCTGCGAATCCCTAGGACAGCTTACAGAATTAATATTATATCGAGTCTGACAAAGTTAAAAGTTACAGATTGACTCTCCACTGTCTGCATGCATAGAGTCTTACAATATTTGGGACACGTTGCGCGACGAGGAGCGGACAACTTAGAGAGAGTAATTATGAGTAGGAGTGTGGAGGGCAGCAGAGGTAGAGGGCGCTCACCTATGAGATGAAGTGACCAAGTGAGAGAGGCGACTGGGGAGACCTTTTGTGGGGCTCTCGAGGCCTCCACGATTGGCTGTCACTCATTGTCTAAGCAAAAGAGACAGCCAATCCCGGAGGCCTCGGGGCACTGCGGAGAACCGGAGTGAGTGGTGGAACTCGATAATGATACATACATACATACTAACTCCCTTTATGGCCCCTCGCACAACGAAAGCCAGCCCGGAGGAGACCAATCTGCAGCAAACCCGACCCGCATGAAACCGACCCCATAGCTCGATCAATCAAACCGAAACGCGCGCCGGCTCCACATAAATCAAGTCCGCCACGCGGATCCTCCCCTCCCCCTCCCCCAAAACAACAATGCGGGAGGCCTAAACCCCACTCAGGAGCATAGGAAGGCATCAAGAGCTCTCCATTGCGCTCGATGGCATCAAATGTTGATAATCACGATCCTCATCACTAGGGAACGACAAAGAAGAATAGAATTACATTATTTTCTAACAATAACACCATTTAATTGCACAATATTTGCAAATTCATTTATTATTTCTTTTTTTGTGACCCCACTGAGGAACAAAGGATGAATGCAACAAGAGCGGATCCAGGTGATCCGCCCTTGACCCGATCATGATCCCCCTGACCCCCCCCCCATCCTAAGCTGGGCCCAGGGCGTACATTTTTAAGTACTGTACTTAAATTTATTAATAAAATACCAACTTTTCTATTATAATCATAATCTCTTTTGGGCCATGGCCATGGCCATGACCCCCCCCCTGGATTTTTTTTAGGGAAAGTGTAGTTTCCAGATACCAAATTTTGGAAATGACCTTTTATTGCCATGTGACCCCCCCTTGGCGCCAAAGCTGGATCCGCCCTTGGTATGCAAACGAATATCTAAACACAAGCAAGTTACCCGCAGAAGTTCAAACATTCGATCTCAATAACGGCAAACATTTTGCTAACAAACTATTTGATACTGAAAATTGTATGTTGGTTACTACATTACCTTTAAACATACAAACTAACACTGGGTGCGGTGCGGTAAAATAATAAAATATTTATAGAGTCATGGTAGCTAAATATAATGTTTATCCATCTGATTTCAAAGGATGAATTCTACACCAAGAGGCCAATTCTTACGAGGATTGTTCTCAATCGTTTGACCTAAGACTTATCTTGAAAATAAACTGATTTGTAATAAGACCTTCAGATAGACTGATTAAATAATCCAATTCAAACCAACAATTATTATTATCAAACGTCACCTATGGATAACACTGTCGTATCTCGTACTTTTTATTTTCATGTTCCATACTTTTTATTTATTTTCTGTGTGATTGTCTTAAGTGCAATACGACCGATGGCTTCCAGTACTCGGTTATGCCATGGTTTTCTAGAAAACGGACCACCATTAAACGGCCGTAAACAAAGAAAAATGCTGCCCGCAGTACCTTGTCCTGGCACACGACAAGGTGATGACTGTCGCTGCTTACTGGCGTGGCAAAGTATAAACTGGATTCGATAAGTAAGTACCTACAAATAAAAATGGAATTTTTAATACTACAAACTAATATTATATAAGGTGAACCTTTTAACTAACTTCATAGATTTTTTTTCAGTGAGCGTCTATTTTTTATCATGGTATCTAAGCTACGCTTAATGACAATGTCAATATAACTTTGTTTTTTTTTCGCGCTTTTATCATTTTACTGTCGGCAACGAAAGAGAAAAATTAAGAAAGTGCTCCTATAAATATGTGTCTGTGAGTGAAAGTTTTTGAAAAAATTTAGCTTGGAAGAAAAATATAAGAAAATATTTATTTAAACAAAAGCTATCGGTTATTGGCTTACCACTATCAGACTATTCTCAGAAAAAAAATCATGGTTTTTATATCAATGGTTTGGCCACAGTTCTGTATTTCAGTCTGAAATCCGGAATTTATTCAAAATTCACAAAAACGTATATAACTTTTGAACCACCCGATATCACTGAACATACATACATGGGAGTTAAAGCGAGAGGTGTTGAGGTCCTCTACCCCAGTGTTCCGCAAACTTTTTGTGTTCAAGGCACCTACCAAATCAAAAAAATTCAGAGGTACACTATTGATTTTTTTATATGCCCCCCCCCCCATGAAACACGCCGTTATTTTTTGTTTTGCGCCCACCCCCCACTCCCCCTTTCCTTCCCCTAAACACCCATGCGGCTAGCCAGTCATTGATCGTCCTCAGACATTCTTTTTTTTCGATTTAATAATAATCCAGAGTTGAAAATAGCACGCTTTGAATGCAGAGATACTTTAGGATTATGACCAGCTCTTCGATTTTTTTTTATTTTAAATTCCGATCCAGTCCATTGGTTGCAAAAGTTAATTTTTTTCTGCCAATAGCTCCAAGTATCTCCCTATCAACGCCGGCAATGTTTTCTTGTTGAAACATTTCATAAGGTACCATCATTGAGAGCGTACATGATAATATACACACACACTCTTAGCGCGAAAGCTTTCAATTTTGTTCAGGAGACGTTAAAATATTAGAATTCCTGCCTTCCATCTTTCTGTTGAGCTCATTTAAATGACCGAATGTGTCCGGCAGATAAACATGTTTTAACACCCATTCTTTTCTTCTGAACACAGAAGACAAATCTAAATAACGAGCCTCTGACAATATTTTTGGGTCTCAATTTTTCGCGGCACACCGTTTGCGGAACACTGCTCTACCCCCTTGTTTTGGGTTATCCACTATCGCTGTTACACGTGTATAATATAATATATAGACTAGCTTATGCCCGTCATGCTTTACGTTTTTGATTCCGAATGTCAGGCTTGATCGGTAGGTGATTAAACAGGTTCTAGTCTAGCTTCCCATTGCTTTGCAGACCTCTATAACAGACATAAGCACAGAAAAAGAAGAATGAAACTTTCACAAATCATAAAAAGAGAGAAGAATGACACTTATAATGTTTATTAAAATTTTGTATGAAGATCCTAAAAAATAGAGTTTTTTAAATAGCTCTAAATATATTAAAGTTAATGCAGCAAATTGTATTAAAGAACCTTCTCCGGCATTTTGCACGGCTCTGTGCAGATTCATATTTGACGTAGCATTATATATACATAATATATGTATATGTAATTACCTGATGTATTTATGTATTCTTGTTTATTATGTAAGAACAAACTCTGAAATAAAGTATTATTATTATTATTTGTATTTTGAACGTGATGCTATGACATACGGTAAAAAACAAATAAAAAATAATTTCTGAATTATTATGTAGATAGAGAAGTAGGGGCTAATGCGAGTTTTATTTAATTTCCCAATTTACCACGCAACTTTCTTAATTTTTTCTTTCATAAGAACCTTTTACTGATAAAAGCCAACACGACAAAAAAGAATTAGTGAAATCGGTTCAGCCGTTTAGGCGTGATGCAATGACATACGGTAAAAAGCAAATAAAAAACATTTCTGAATTATTATGTAGAAGAAGATTACCAGTCTGGTCACACCCTATAACGACACGAAAACAGCCGAGTTTTATTTTATCACCACTTTTATCTGTCTCAATAATTATGTTAAAACAAAAGTATTTTCATATTGAGTGTGTGTAAAGGTGCATTTATACCAAACCATGGTGTCCAGTGTCAACGATTAGCAAAATATACTCTTTTTTCAAGCTCTGGGTCTTTGTTCGTTTGGTATAAATACACCTTTATATTGAAAACAATAAAAGGGATTAGAACATCCGATTTTCTTTGGATAAATAATTAATTACAAAAATAATCTAATGCAGCGTTTCCCAAACTATGGCGCGCCAATGGGTCGCGAGCGAATATTGAGTGAGTCCCGATGGCCTACTCAATCTTTCACACTTATATATTTTTTTTTCAATTAGAGCACAAGACAGCATTAGGTAAGTAGTTCCACTACTTCCATATGGCAATGTGAGCATCACCAAAGAACGTGTTTTGATACAACGAATAATAAACAAATAAACAAAGTAACACTTCACTATACAAAAGAGGCGTCAGTATAGTAGGCGGAACATATTGCCTGAGGTAATTTTTCCAGTCAATCGGTCCCGTCCAATCTGAGACGAGCAAACTCCGGTTAGAAATTTCAAGTGAAAAAACTCTGACCCGGCCGGGAATAGAACCCGGTGCCTCGTGATTTGGAGTCCACGCCTTTACCACAAGGCTACGAGGTCGATCGAATACCTACTGCGGATAAAAGAGAAACAACTATTGAAAATGCGTAACATTTCTGGTGGTATAAAAGATAATAATATAAAGAATTTGGCAAATTTTTTTCGCATTTTCATAGAATTTTTTTTGTCTAATAGTGTCGAGACATCACATTTTATATTATTTACGAATTGTTCGCTTTTCTTTATTACTTCTAAAATAATTACTATCAACCTAAGGCCCACTGCCCGCCGAGCTTGTCTATAAATAAACGGCAGCAAATTTGATATTTTTTCATTTCAACAATATGCTTGCTTTTAACTGTCAAATACGAAAGTTCCTATTGAAAATCATACTTTGTAGATGTTTCAATTTTTTAAAAAGGAGTTACTGTTATGAACGTTATATCATGCGAAACAATGCCCACAAAAGTAATGTATCTAGTTTATATTTTTATTGCCATCTTTTGTAAAGTGGAGCCTAGTAAACTTTGGGAACCGCTGATCTAATGTGTCAAAATTATAATATTAAGTGGGTGTTTTCAAAATGTAAAATAAATTATTCGCACTTTCTAGAAAAAAAAAATAATAATTAGGTACCTAATAACCCAAATCATCCAAGCAAATAATTTTATAATCCTATTAATTCCCTCGTTTAGATAGGACAAACCTCCGCAACCCCTTCTTGATTATCATACAGGACTAGGTTCTACGTTTTCTTGCCTCTTATTTTATATGCTTACTTTATTTAGAATAATTGAAAAATAAAATATATGAAAATTATATTTTTTACCTCTATTTTTTATTCCTTCTTATTTATATAATTAAAGTGTATTTTGTTTCCCTCGTTTTTATCCCCAACTCTTTCATAAAAAAAATCTGACACCATTTCTTCTGCAATTTTATTAATTTCTTAAATGAGAGTTTTTTATTTGTGCATGGTAGTTGATAGTTTCTATGATGATTGATAATAACAAATATTCGCGGAAAATATTGAAATATCGAAGATATATAGTATTTTCCTACATACAACTACGGCTACGGGAAGGAATGTTAAATCTACCGCAATTCTCACGAGCAAAGGTAAAATTGTGACTCGTTAAGAGACGTTTACTGATTCATATGACAATTTATGACCCCTTTGTTTGCCTATCGCCCGACAAGTTTTGCTGCTTGTAATAATATATAAACATATCCCTAGTAGGTAGTTAGTCAATTTTAACACTCTTATTTTTCAGTAAACACTATATTTATTTTCATCCCTTGTTGACATTTATATACGCCACCCTGTTCATCGGGGCTCATCTACCGAAGCGGTTCACAGTGGGGTAGGAATCAAGTGCACCTTCATGGCAAATACCTACACCTACCTCGGCGAATAAACATTAATTATTTTCACCGTTATAATAAACATACCTGCTAGTCCTTATCAAGCACAGGGTGTAACAGCGTAGTGGATTACCCCAAACAGGGAGATAAGAGGACCTCAATAACTATCGACTTAGCCCCAATGTATGTTCAGCGATATTGGGTGGTTCAAAAGTTATTTACGTTATTGTGAATTTTGAATAAAATCCGGTTTTCAGAATAAAATACACAACTTTTGCCAAACTGTTAATTTAGCGATGGTGATTATTTCATGAAAATGGTTCGATAGTGATGAAATCTCTACGAAGAAAATGCGGAAAAACTTTGTGGAAAAGGGAAAGGAATGAAAATATTAGGAAGGAATGTGTTATGGAAGTAAGTGTTGTGACAAAGATGAAAGTTAGTAATTTTACATGGTTTGGCCATGTGATAAGAATGGATACAAACAGAATGACAAAGAGAATTCATAAGGCTGAAAGGAAATGTGTAAGAAATCGTGGCCGATCCACAATGACGTGGATCGAACACATCGATTCCGCCTTCAAGGAAGGCCAGGTCAGAACTCAGAAGTAAGAGAAATAGGAGAGGTTGTATGAAAAATGGTTTGTCGGTGGAAGAAGCGAAATAAGTGTACTTGGATAGAAAAGAGTGGAGGTCCGTTCTCTCTGCCTACCCGGTACGAGACACGGCGTGATGGATAAAAAAATGATTCGATAGCGGTCCTTATGCTGTGTAATACCTTTGTAAGTCTTCACCCTAATTGTTTGTTTAGTAAAATATAATACTCCCAGAAAGAGCCCTTAAAAGGATTTTTTTAAACAAAAGCATATTATTACAATACATAATACCGCCGTAAAATTAATAGTTTGGCCACTCAGTGTTGTATTTAAATCTGAAAACCGGATTTTATTCAAAATACACAATAACGTAAAAACCTTTTGAACCACCCAATATCGCTGAACATACATTCGAATTAAGTCAATATGTCTGGTATTGAGGTCCTCTATCTCTCTGCGTCGGGTTATCCACTACGCTGTTACGCCGCACCGTCTATATCAACATTCGTTTGATCCTCAAATTATATTACGTTTACAGGTTTTCGGCACAGCAACAGTAAAAATAGTAAAATGCTTGTTTGAAAATCTTCGTCTTCCCACCAGTCCACACTACATTAATGTCCCATAAATGGTCGCGTCTTCAAAAAATTCTCCTTAGTGTTACTACCGGAATCTTAGTTCGCATTTAATTCAGACTTTATAAACCAAAAAAAAAATGAAATTTAGGAAGTTTATAGATTAATTGCAAGGATTCATATACCTATGTACGCAGAAGACGAAAGGACTTCTCAAGAATAAAAATATGTCCAGTATTAGGTACTTGCTAAGCGGTAAGAAAGGGTGGATCATATTTTTATTTATAAGAGCTGGTGTTATATTTCTTAATTCAGTGCTTCTTAACTAACACAAAACACTAATAACAATATATCAAGTTTATTACTTCAACTAAGCGACATCAGCCATATTTTCTAGCATTATAAATTATTATATCTCACCGTTGCGTTGTCGCGGCGGTGTGGCCGACGACAACTTGAACGGCGGCGACAAAAATTGGACCACGACATATAAATATCACCGCGACAAACTCTCGGTATTTTCTTACTCGAGTTGACTCACTTTATTTTATTTTTTTTACTCTTGTTGGTTTGTGAAAAATTATCTCGTTAATTCCGCGAGAGAACGGATGCATTTTTTTCGTTCTCGCTGTAATAAATTAAGTATAATATACTTTTATATTTATTTTATCCTCGATGCACTCGTCAGTTGTTTGCGATAGCACTTGTTTTTTTTTTTAATTAATGCCTTGAGCGTTTTATTTTCTTCCTTGTTTTTTTTTGTAGGCTTATAATTAAACGAATAATATTATGACAACCAACAAGAGTTGATGGGATGTGTGAACCATTCAAACTTTCTAATATAACATCTGCATTGATATTCACGAAAAGCATTAGTTCGAACTAAACTTATTATTTTACTTAAGGGTCATTATAACGCTAAAAGAAATAGTTTTTAGGTAAATGAGACAAATTCCAATTATTGCATACTACCTATAGTTATTTCTATTAATATTAAATTTATTAATTAACCAGATCGTGAAAAAAATTGAGAGATGTTAAAAAAAAAATACTCAAACATCATAAACCAGCTAAACTATTTTAATTAAAGTTCATTCTACAATAAAACAGAAAGTTCCGTTTCGTATGTTAAGGGCTCGCGGAATCATTGGGTAAAATAATAATTGATAAACTAAAAGTGCAAAAAACTGTCATTTACGTGCAACGCACCGTTAGGTCTTATTATTTGACTTGTTCTCAACTTAAACTTTATTTTAAACGTAGGGTGGTTGTTTTTTTTTATTAAATTTTTGTCTCACTTAGGTATATGTTGTGTTTGTGTGTGTGAGAGAGAGTCTGTTGTGTTTTTTTTTTCTCTTTTGTACTTATATTGTAAGACCATATGCTTTTTTTAAGTTTTCCCTAGCACAGGCTTAGCCTATTTGGGCAACATTATTGTTCTTTATTTCAAACTAGCTTTCCCGACAGACGTTGTTGTGTAGTCCTAAGCAGAGGCGGCCCGTTCATCGGTCCACTGCGCCCCCAGAAACAAAAATACATAATTAATCCGATTAAGTTACTAATAAAATATATTAAAATATTTCTAAAACATCCATGTTCCATTCGTATTCAAAGTTCAGGCGGGAACAACGTGAGAATATGTGCGCGCGCACACATTCTACCTCACCTTTGAAGTAGGTACCGACACGAATGTGTCCGATAATTTTGTTAACTTTGCGGTGGAGTAAGTGGGATGGGCTACTGTAAGAGCGGCAATCACGTATGTATGCGAGAATGAGAGGGAACTATCCGCAATGACGTTGGCGCGTCGCAGGTGGTCCGTTCCATACTAACTTAAATATTATATTTTATACCTATTATTTCTTTCCCATTTTTATCAACATTTTATTAGTTATTCTGTTATCCGTTGCGGAGAAGAATCCAATAAATCAAACATTGAAAGAATCTGTTCAGCCGATCTCGAGTTATAAGTGTTCGTACTAACCCGACTTTCATTTATATTAGAGATTTAACTAGCTTTCCCGACAGACGTTGTCCTGTGGTCATAACTATTGATTCGAATTTGTGTAATGCATAATGATGAATTAATTACCAATGTAATAGCGACCGATGCATCTATTTTAAACCATGTAATATATTGTGGAGAGCTCTTGATGCCTCCCTATGCTCCCGAGTGGGGCTTAGGCCCCCGCATTGCTGGTTGGTTTGGGGGTAGTTCGCGGCGGGCTTGATTTGTCCGGGGCCGGCTTTTTGGTTTGATTGCTTCGATCGAGCTAGGAGGTCAGTTTCGTGCGGGTCGGGTTTGCTGCGGATTGGTCTCCATCGGGCTGGCTTGCGGGGTGCCTTAAAGGGAGAATGTACAGATTTTTTTGAAAGAATTATCGTATGAAGACGTTGAACGAAGTTTGACGGGTCAGCTAGTTTAATATAATTTAGGAGGACTTAATAGGGTGATCTCGGGGATTAGATTATTTCCATTGTTTGAAGTTCCTAACCGTAGTGCGCCTTTGTGTTTTGCGTTTAAGTAGATACTCTCGAGAACATCAGGTGACATGGCTACTGTCATTTTCTCCTATTCTATTTTGAAACGTTTTGTTCCATATTATTGTACCATCATCCGACAATGAAGTAAAAGAGCATGGGCACTTATCAACTACGCGCCCGATCTGAAGTGACACCACGGAAATAGAAATCTTAACATACAATTACCCCAATTCCCTATCAGATCCTCTTAAATTTAGCATCAACTAAAATTTTGAATTTGGCGTTCAATTCCATGTGATTTCAATCAATTCGAGCGATATTGTTTAAGAAATCGATCGAAGTGAATATAGCTGCAAGTGATTTCAAACGAATAATTTCCCCATGCTTTGAGAAAAATAACACTAGAGAAATAATGTGCTACTGAGCACGGTCCCAACAAGTACCACGTGACTGCTGTTAAACTCATACAAACTGTGTTGTTTTTCGGTAGCGGTTCGTGATATTCGATTAATTGTTTTTAATATTTTAGCGTTAACACAGAGGAATTTTCTGTTTTAATCATACATAATATTGTATAATTATTAGTTACAGAAAGTGCCTATTGGTTTTGTTATGTTGTGCTTCTGGAAGAAATTTAAATGAATTATTTTTGATAATTTATATTCGGTCACGTGACTGCTGAATAGAGGAACCAAATTTCACATCCAAAAAAGTTCTCTAATAATATTTTTACTCAGTATCCTCATTTTTTGAGGTTATTAATACTAATACTAATACATCTGATTACAAAGAGAAAAAAAACGAATATTTTGAAACATTTTGTTTTGACGATTACATTATAAGAAACGGAGATTTTTTCATATTTTTGACCTGACATGTTATATAAAGCTCAAAGAGATACAGACGATACGACAGAGTCCTAAATAAACAACCTTATAACGTAAAAGACGAGGCGTTTTTTTTTAATTTTCTCATTTCCTAAGTGCGAAGCTATTTTTTAATTATCAAAATCGCAATATCTTGTTCGTAGGAAAGAGCCCAAGCATGTAAGTAGGTACCTACTATAGTGTAACTGAGATCTTTTCAATTTTCGCAAGTAATCTCGTATGTACATATGTCACTTGGTAAATATGCACGTTCGTATAGCAATAAAAGCGTATGTGGGTTACATATCTGCACAAATTTGCTTATTTCGTGTATTTGACAAAATGTATCATAACATGTATTGTATATGAAGGTATTTAGCACACCTGTTGACTGTCGAGAGAACTTGTTGGAAAAATCTAGACCTTTATTCTGCATCTTCATTAGGTACATCTTTCATTTTTTCTTCAATATTTCTGTTTTGACTAAATAATTACATGATATAACATTCGTAAAACTAATCACCAAATACTTAAGTGTTTGAAAGTCACATTTAACCGTACTTTGTATTGGACTACAAAGAAAATTTCGTTTGTGCTGATAATCGTATCACTTTTGACGTTTCACAAACAAAAGATATGCCCATTAATCTTAAAATGAAAATTATTTCTTTTTTCTTTATTAGGTAATGTTCTAAGCTAAAAATATATAATATTTCCCTCAAAGAAAGTAGAATAGTTATTTTTTAAGAAAAAACTGCCGAATGTAACACTTCATAATAGTAAATTACACTATTATTAAGCATTCGTTCTGCTTATTACACGTATTCGGTAATCGTATATCTCAGTTCGTGAAATGAACAATTACACAAATCGTACCTACGTCATAAGTAATAATAATATGATGATCTTTGAACGTACTCTGGAATCTGTTTGAAGTTTATGTGCCGTTAAATCCTTCATAACAACACCTCTCGCTATTTCACGTAGTACCCTATCTTTGTGAGTAACTTTAGTTCGATGGTTTGATGGATGTACCCACGTACAAAATAATAATACTAACAACTATTGAGTGTCGTGTACCGGTTAACATCCCGTAATATTGATACTATCCTACCAAAGACTTTTGAAAACATTTCACGTACCTACAGTAGTTTGTGTTTCCCACACACACATACAGTTCGTGTAACGTACATTTGGGTCAATTCCACAGTTCCACCAAAATTTACCCTTCGTTAAAAACTTTAATTTCGCTAAAAATAGTAAAAAATATCGTCGTTAAAATAATAACTCACTATTTACTTTAGACAAATGTATATAATGAACCAAAAGAACATAGCCGTAGTTTTGTTCTACTAATATAAGAAAAAAAAATCGATAGATTTATGTGATTTTAACCAAAAATAATACGTAAATTTTTTAAATTTTCTCATCATACATGTAAATGTATCGAATTTCTCAACGTGAGCTATTATAATAATTTTTTTAATGTTCAATATTATGTAATATGATGTAACTAGTAATTATTTGTGATTATTTCTATAATTCTAAAAAAAAATTTAAAACCGTTTAGGGAGGTGGGTATACTCAATTGCATAAATTTAGGAGATTTTACTCCTGAAATTATGCAATATTGAAAAACGTTTACGGTGTGTAATGTTTTGTACAGCTACTGTTCGATTTTTACCAAATAACACGTAAGCCTCCTCAGCACGAGTATAAAAACCTACTTTATGGATCAATGTCTTTTGTTACACTCAACATACTAATAATATGGAGGAGCGGCTTGTTGTATTTCACAATCAATATAAATCAGCGACAAGGTATTCTGATAAATTATTTTCACGCACACACACACCCTCACACACCCTTATTTCATTATTTTATACACCTACCAATACACGCGGGAACATAATATATCTAAAGAAGTTTTCATTTATTTTCCCGAACTATGCTACGTTATACGGCTGGAGGCATCAGCTCTATTATTGTACCTACATCATTTGTTTCGCAAAGGTGGTATTCAATTGTTTCAAATTGAATGAACATACAGTCTACATACAACGGGGACAAGTTGAATGGCATTTAAATTTCATGACATGCGAACTAATAGGATAGATTTCCGTACAGTGTCGTGGAAACCAAGTAAATGCTTTATTGAAAAACAATTTGTTAGCGGTAACGGTTTGCACTATCACGACTTTTGTGATAAAATCGTTTGGAAAGCTGGTTTAATGGTATGCCATATATTTATTCAAGTCACTGTACGTCTATTTTAAGATCAAATTCCCTCAAACTCTTCAAAGCTTCTCTAAATGTTCGTCAAAAGGCCGAAAAGTGTCGCCCTAATGTTTTGGTTGTTCTCTCCGACATATGGTGCTATCTGAAAGCCATCGGTTACAAGGGACTTATTTATTTATTTATTTTACAATATCTCCCGTAGGTCCTTTACAGGACGCTTGGGTTCATCATTCTGAATAACAATCATATACATTATAAGAAGGAAGTTATGAACACACAATAAGTATACAATGACAACAAAAACAGAAAATCCATATCAAAATAATAAAAATTTCTGGAAATTATGATACAGTGGAGAATATAGTCATATTAATTAATTGCAGTACTAAAAGGATGTAAAGGATCCCTTTAGTACCATGTCAGAGTGTGAAGAAGTACTTACATAATAAATAGTATTACAATGAGAGCATTATAACAAGGCCATTTCACAAGAACAAAGTCAGGGTTAGACATGTCAAATTTATGTTAGTATTATATTAGAATATTAGGGGGTTATTGGGCTGAATCCTCGGTAAACATTTCGTCGATAGAATAGAAACCATTGCAAACAAGATACTTTTTTACCTCTCTCTTGAAGCATATAAATTCAAGTGATTTCAGGTAGAGTGGAAGGACTCAATGAAAGATTGAGATTAGATGAACAGTGGGGCTGAAAAAGGCTGAAACTACGTGAAGAGGGTGATTTGTTAAACTCAAATGCAGAGAAGAGCCAATTGCTATTCCGTCTGACTTAAATTATAGAAAAATAACCAATACCAATAGAACCAATAATGATACCGTCTCAAAGGAACAGGGGCCGAAGTTAAATGCAATAAAATGGCCGCCAACGTTATCGGTCGTTCGACGTTCCCATATACTTCGGCCCCTGGTTCGGTCAGAGCTATATAATTAAGAAATTCATCGAGTTTGTACATGATACATCAGGATGAAATATTATCAGACCTTTGAGTAATAGAGAAAGAAATGTTCTTAATATCGTACATGAGAACAGAAATGTCTTTTGAATGGCGTACTGAGACCCCTACAGATATTCAGTTTCCCTACAATTTATTTAAGAGACTTAGGAATAACTCCATTCGTAGATATCACTATAGGCATTATATTGGTTATGGGTGTGTGCCACATATTATATAATATTTATTATTATCAAGATGAATCATCACATTTTTGCATTTAACATTGCAATAAATATTGAAGTTTTGACTAATGAATCGAGAAAATTTTTAGAAATGTTTCAGAAAAAAGAAAATTCTACAATAAAACATAAATGTTAAGAACTCGAGGAGTTATTACGTAAAGTCGATAATGTAAAAGTGCAAAAAATACGGATGTTTTAGTGCGAAACACCCTTACGTCTCAAATATTTGAAAATATTTTTTTTTCTGAAAACCCCTGCTCTGTTACTTGCTGGTTCTACTCATTGTATGACATTTGGTACCCAATATTCTAGGTATGCATTTTTGATGGAAGAGGTATAATAGTCTTTTCAAGAATATTCTAGGTATGCATTTTTGATGGAAGAGGTATAATAGTCTTTTCAAGAATATTCTAGGTATGCATTTTTGATGGAAGAGGTATAATAGTCTTTTCAAGAATAGACTATTAGCACAATAATATCTTCCTATTCAAATTCAAACATCCAATTGGTTATAGAATTCTTTTTGAACATCGGTAATCCCTTCTGAAAGAAATCTTTCATACGAGTCGACTGCATGTGAATAACTTAAGGTTAAGGTATAGAATATATTGTGTTTCTTTGGAACGTGTCTGCCTTATAAAGTTGGGCTTATTACTTTCATAGCTTGTAAAGGGAGCACTAGTAAACTTGTAAGAACTTATTGGTAGTAGATGCCATCCGTTTAGGGATCAAATTGAGGACCGTGGTTTTTTCTCAATACCTACTACTAGCTTCAGTCAATACTACTGACATACATATATTTCAATGCTGAAGGATTTGGACATGGTGTGGGAGGAGGTCATAAACATTGCGAAAGATAGAGCGCAATGGAGAGCTCTTCTTGCCTCCCTATGCCTCTGAGTGGGGTGTAAAAGGGGGTATTGATTGATTGAAGAAGTTTGTTCAGTGACATAAGTGTGGAGGTTGGAAGGAGAATTGTAGCAGTCAATTGATTCTACTTCGGTCTCGTAACACAACTTTAGTCTCGTCTACTATCTAGACGAAAGCCACGCTCTTAAAGACTTTTATTGGGCCAGGGCTGACATTTGTCTAAGAGACCTGACCAAGCAGGATGAAAACATACTGAATTTACGAATTTATTGAAGATGGCGAGATATGGTAAAAACGACACAACGCCGAGCTCCATGGTCTCCATGGCATAATCAAGTTCATCACGATTAACAGACTACGCTTGCTAGGACGTCTGCTCCGTATGGACGACCAGAAGCTCTCAAAAAGAGTGTTTTTCAATGATCCAGTTAGAAAAACAAGCGTTGGAAGGCCAAAGCTGCGATAGTTGGACGATGTAGTTCCAGACTGCAGGGCTCTGGGGCAAAGAAAGTGGAAGATGGCAACCGGCGACACGGAGTGTGGAGACGTTTCTTGGAGACAGCTAAGACCCACCAAGGTTGTGAAATTGAGGGTGTATTTTTATTTATTAGTTTGTTCTTTTTAAAATGTATAAAACTACTTCATAGTAACACATGAAGTTATAAAATTATTTTCAACTTTGTGTTGTAACATACATCCACGCCATTAATATCAGAATTATCCATTTAAGTGATTATATCAAACAAATCCAATTCATTTTGACTATACTTAAATGTAGCATTCACTAACAGGATTCAAACTCGCTTTTACAAAAAAGGTTTGAAAATATTCAACGTAGATGTTTTCTACAATAATGGATCTGGACAACGTTGATCCGTTAATGATATCGGATGTCAGTATGGACTTTGGACTTCTCTATTTTGTAATTAACGCATCACATTCCGCTTGCTGTGATAAAGCCAACACTACCAATATTTTCTAAAGCTATGTCCACACTAAGCAACATGTTAATAACGTTTTGTTGGCAACAGATACAGTGTTGTTTCAATATTGTATCCTTGATACACGTTTCCAGTGATGTTATACATTCACAGCAGTTTGATGTTGAAAAGGGATACTTAACATGCTCGTTTCTTTTCTGTTTTTTTTTTGTAGGTATTTTAATGCTAGCTTGCACATACTAAAAAGACAACATTGACAAAGGGATTTTTCGAAAAATAGACCATGGCACTGTTCGAACTAATATCAAAACGATCACAGGTCGTTTCGAAATTGGTTTAAAACGTTTTCGTCACTGACGCTAAAATTAAAGCTGAAATGGAATGAATAAAAGCTTGAATAAGTGTAAAAAAACACAGAAAAATAAAGGAGGCAAGAAAAACGTGCACAAAAATAAGCCTCAAACATTTGGATTTACGCAAAATGTTGTCAATCTGTCCACAATGGGTGATGTTACTCGTTTTAAATACATTTTTTTTTGCTTCACATATTAATATAATTAAGATGATTTTCTCTTGCATTTAACGGATATGTTGTACCTACATGATATATAATCATGTGTACTGTACTAACTTACTATGATTCGATAAATGGGAATTTGGTATCAGAGTGGTAATAGTCGGTTTTTGGATTGGAAATTAACATTTTCCGAACAGAAGCAGTTGTCAGTGAACCCGTTTTGTTATTGTGGAGTATAAAACATTCTGATTGATAACATCGAGACGACGACGGTTACTTCTCAAGTAACAACTATTGTTTCTCCGTTCATCGAAAGTTCGGTTATACCCGAACCATTGAAATTCTCATTGCTTTTCCGACACCATTTATTAATTCGGCAGATTCAAATGTCACCTCTAGTTGCGGTATCGATATCTTATAGGAGGAATGAGGATATAGTGGAGGAATGATATTAAAATCGTAATTCAATAAGATGTGGCTTTGTTACTTAGATTTAAAACAAAATTATAAATAAATATTTTGTCGAGAAACGGTGGTCATTTTGGTTAGATAGAATTTTAAAAGGACATTCTTTATCGACCTGAATGTTTTATAAGAAGTAATTAACATTGTAGAAATAAAATTAATTTCTTGTAAAAAATATTTAATATTTTTTTGTTTGTTTGCGGTGAATCCGATAAATAAAATGTCACTCTTGCTTTTAAACAAAATTTTTGGTCGAATAAAGTTTAAATTTGGGAAAAAATGGGGGTCAGCCGTCAACATCATGTGATTCAATTGTAATTTCGATTCGACGCGTAAATCTACACGTACACAATAATAATTGACAACAGTACTAACGCGGTTCCTGTATGAATTATTTGTGTGAGTATCCACTCGTTTCAAACAACCATCAACGGCTATATTTTAGTTCATTACTTTGTATTTAATTGTGTTATTAATCCTACCGAGTAATATTGCTACCTCACGATTAACTGTTATTCGTCGGTTTCTTCCCTGACAGCACGGGACATCCATGGAATATCTAGATGTCCGGGATAATTGGAAGATCGTGGGACATCTCATGGCTATCCCTGCGACGTCCCATAGACATGTCGATTTCTTGGGTTTTTATTGATTCCAGAATCGTTCGTGCACCTTCACGAAACATGAGCTCGAGCCATTTCGTCAATCTCGCGTTGAGATTTTCAAGAGATCTTACTGAAATCTTAGTTCTAATGGATTAAAACAACTTTAGGAAGGTATATTATGACGTAATCAATTGCAATTACGTTGTTTATACTATTAGAACTGATGCAGCGAACCATGGAAGATCGAATGGTGACGTGTTGTGGTTAGAAGACATGTGTCATGGCTCCGCAGGATAAGGGCGTGGACTGGAAACCAAATCCTTGGAAGAATGATTCATGCAGCTGGAGACAGGGAGGTCTTTATCCATCAAGTGATAGTTAACGGCAGGGGGGACTTGGATTGGAACTTCAAGAAAAAATGAAGCCATTTGTAATGTGAAATATGAAATAAAAATGTATTACCATAGATCCATTTCTTCTTGATATCTATATTCTTAAAAACACTTTTATCTGTTCGTTTCTATAAGTGTCGTATCTTGTTCTTTCTAGAGACAGTGTAACATTCCTTCTTTTCAATGATGTACTAACCTATACTTTTAAAAAAGTTTTTCCAGAACTCTTCTAGTTAGTACAAGACAAAAGTGTTAATATTATATTGAATATCGCCATCTAAGACGAATAACCTACGCTGTTATATAAAGCGTAGGTACATACATCTCAATCGGAGTTTCCTTTCTATTTTGAAATCATTCTTGGCTTTCGTCGAATCGATTAATGTCTCAAATTTTGAAACAACGTTCGATGTATTAGGTCTTTACCTATGAAATTGCCGTTTTGTATGAAAAAGAAAAGTAGATTTTTTTCAACTTTTTTTATTTATGTTATTCAAACCAATCACTCAAGCAATCGATGCATCTTTGCCAATGCAGCGGTAATTTATTGATGCCCTTCTTCTAAAAATCATCTGCACGGGAGGCAACCAACTCTTCAAAGGCATTTTTTACTGTCTCTCGGGATTCGATTTTTTTCCCACTGAAAGATTATCCAAATTTTGAAAAAGGTAATAGTCGATAGTTGCAAGGTCTTGTGGATGAGGGAGAGCCTCCAACCACAACTATCGCAGTTTGGAGACTGTCTTTTGTGCAGTATGGGATCGCGCGTTGTTGTGAAGGAGCAGCGGGGACGACCGATTGACCGAAGCTGGTTGTAGATGTGCGAGCTTCTCCATCATTATCTTCAGTTCTTCATAATACACATCTGCAGTATTTTTAATCTGTTTTGTAAGAAGCTGTGATGAATCACACCGGCACTAAACCACCAAACAGTGACCATCGCCTTTCTAAGGTTCATTTTTCGTTTAAGATATTTCTTTGGTGCTGAACCAGGATCTAAGCAAATTGCTAACCACCAATTGATTATCCAACAGAATCCAATTTTCATCGCACATAAGAATTCGGTTCAGAATTCCTTCATTTGCCTGTTGAGCAGCGCAAGGTAGATGTCGATGCGTACGTTGCACTGGCGATCGTTGAGTACATGGTGCACCCATCTACCAAGCCTTTTTCTCCTGTCATTTTGTCGCAAATGGACCAATATTGTTTTGATGCTAACATCAAAAGCTGCTGCTAGCTCAGCTACTGATTGAGTAGCATCAGCTTCCAACATCGGCTTTAATTGATCATCCTTGAGCACAAGCTTTAAATAGCTTACTGTGAAAGAGTCAAGGAGTGTATTTGTGTCCACTTTGAGTGAGCACAGATTAATTAAAAAAAAAAGAGTCCGGACGACCACGTGGTTCATTGGTTATGTGAAAATTTCCAAAACGGAACCGGGCAAACCAATAACGGGTTTTGCGTTCATTCCCGTTTGTGCCGCGTTGATGCCACGATGGAGTTCATATTCCATAATTACACCAGTGGAGTTCATATTCCATAATTACACCAATTTTTAAAGTAGGTACCTATCCATTATGACGAAAAACGTGCAAATGTAATGAAAATACAACACTTATCAATAAACAAAATACTGATTTTGTAAAAAGAATGGAATATTTTTAAAACAAATTTAATTTGAATTTAGAATTCACAGCCAATCATAACTGTAAAAAAATGGCAATTTCATAGGTAAAGACCTAATATATACCAATCAAGCCAAATGCTATAAAAATGAGACCTCAACAAAAATGGCTATATTCAAACCCTGGCGCCAACTACATGATAGCAATTAATAAAGCTATCTATAAAAGGTTTTTTGCTTTAGTTGTTCTCAAAAATTTTCAACAGATGGCTCTATATCTCATAAATTATTTTTATTTTTACTAAACAAATATACAAACAGTGATAATATTACAAACAATTACACAAATAGTATGGACAACAAAAACACCAGTAAAGTATATTCGCAGACATTAACAGCGAGTAGGTTAGAAGTAGGTAAGACAAACAACAGAAAAAGAGCAAAAATACATTATGTAACAATATGTGCAGGCCCAGCTGGGGATAATGGGAAGAAGTGAAAGAGTGAGGGCTGGGAATAAGGGACAAGGAAGAAACAAGAAGATAAAGATAAAATTTCTCTGACGTCAGGTGTTAAAAATACTTGTTATTCCTATACACGTACATATATGAACGAAATAGCTACCGTCTCTGCATGGAACGAGGGAAATGCAGGTTCAAATCCTGCCGGGAGCATGGGATTTTCTGTCAATCTTTCTATAGTAGTGACATGCATGTGTAACTAATTTTACTGATATCAATAAAATTTATTTAAATAAATAATTTATTTAAATTTAATGTACCTATACTTAGTTGAAAGTTTCTTTCTCTAGTTCAAAAATCTCTCATGATTATACCGTACATCATGATTATACCGTCATTACAATCATTATACCGTAATTATATATAAATGGTTTACAACGATGCATTTCTTTTTCTTTTTTCTTTCTTTGGCGTAACGTAGCTTTTTATGATAGATAATAATAATAATAATTTGTAATAGACAGATAATAATATGAATAATAATATGTAACAGACAGATAATAATATGAATAATAATATGTAATAGACAGATAATAATATGAATAATAATAATTGTAATAATCCCACAAGGCAATGTTCTGCATGTGGTATAATTATTTTTGATCGTATTCTTTCTACTACTCATGAAGACTCAAAATAAGTAGGTAGTTAAGTACCTAACAAAATCTAAGCTAGAAAATCGCTTTTTGAATTAAAATAAATTAAGTAATATGTCAATAGCTAGCAATTACCTTTTCTTGAAATATTTAATTCAGAATATTATAGGTACGTACATAATTGGCTATCGCGGTCTACCTACAAACTTTTCTGTACTTCCTCCCTAACACTGATTGCGTAATAGCGTAAAATTCGTGCAGTACACGTTCTTAACTCATAATTTCATTTTATAATCTTGTTCAAATTTTACTATTTTGTTGACTGACTAATTTTAACAGACTAGTTTTACGACTTCCGGTACTTTCATTTCTAAAGAAAAATAACAACTAATGACCCTAAAAATTCATTACTAATGTTCGATTTTTAAATGGAACAAACCACTACGGGCTTACGACCGTCTTCTACTGTTATTTCGAAGGCTGGCTTAGTGTGATCACTTTACGTTAACAACGTTCGCCATTAGGTGGTAATGTTTGTCTCCGAAACTCCTAATCATGAGAATTCTCAACATGTCGAAAAATCTCATGTATGCAACAAGTAGAAATTTAATAATAAAATGAAAAATAGAGATAAAAGTTGCAAATTATTGAGAACAAGAGAGCAACGAAATTTAAAGAATGCAACTGCTATCATGTATTTGGCGCCAGGATATGACTATATCCATTTTTGTTAATGTCTCATATTTATTGCCTATTGGCTTTGTTGGTTTTCATTTCTGTTTTTTTCGGTAACATTTTATTATATGCAATAAGATTTTACTCTTTTTACTGAGTCATGCTTAACATTTTTATTTATGTTGTCTTTTTTATATTCTGTTCTGACGTGTTTTTTTTACTTAAACTTGAGTTTGCATTGGATCATTTTTCTTTTGTGGCTTTTCAAGAGGAAGCGTGTTACTCACTACTATACACAGGCTATGTCTTGTGAGGGTGTCCGACGTCGCACTGGAATCTATTTATTTAACTTATTATTATCTATATATTTAGAATTATTTTAATTGCGTTTATATTGTTTTTACATGTCATATTTGTTACAAGTATTATTGAATTATTTATTTATTCTACGCAACTAAGTTGCTTTTGCATTAGGTACATATTATATTGAAACAAAAAAAAATAAGTACAGTGTAACAGTAATAATAGAATAATAAATTTGACAATAATAATAGATATGAGATACAACAATATCAGATCGCTATGGCCGTATACACACTACCCATGCAGTCAAAAATGCACACACACCCACACTCTTTCAGCATTGCAATGATACACATGCATACATATGTCCAAAAATATATAAAAATTAATTTCATAATGATGAAAAAAGCATATATAAGTTGAGTTCAAATAAAAGAGTAGGTACCTTTCTACGGAAAATAAGTGATAACTATTGCCACCAAAACTTATTAAGTCAAGAACGATGATTGATAACACTTACATATACCTACATTCCGTCCCAATACGATAGTAGACGGTCTAGGTAAGGAAGCTACTTGTTCAGGTGAATATCCAACGGGCTTCCATCTTCCACCGAATGATTTAAAACTTTTTTCTCTTAGAAGGACCTGCTTACAATGGAATCTCTTCTGGGAGTCTGAATCTCGAATAAAGGGCGTCTTCTTTAAATCCGTAAAGCAATTAATGTTTATCAACTAAACTATCGTTTCACAAGTTCACCAGGAAGCAAATTGTTATTCTTTCGAGGATGAGATCAAACACTACCACAGGCTGGATTCTCATCTGTTTATGTTGGATGTCGTGTCTTCCCCTTGGTGTGAATGTGGCCAGGACTTGGAATCCTTAGAGTACGTGTATTTTTGCTGCCCGCTGAGGGATGTCTCTCCCTTATAATATTATGTTTTAGATGTTGTTATCTGGTTAATATTCTACATTTTTTAAGTCTCAATTCTCACGAAATAAATACCACAGTTAATATCCTTTGTTGAAAATATTTTGATCCTTATTTGACTTTATTCTTTCTCTTTCTTCTTCTTCATTATTATTTGATCAGTCTGTTTTTTTTTTATAATTTTCCTTGTATTTAAAACTCAGGCTCAAATCATTCCTTGTGGGATGCGATTGCGATGAAGGCGCGAACGCGGACGCCCTGTTCAAACATACAACATTGTAGGAAGGTGTCCTAACTGGGCAGACGGACAGACGAAAATTCGATCGTCCGATCGGTGCCTTGTTTGAAATGATCGCGCGTCGCTTGTATTGCTCTTTTGTATCGATAATTAATACGACACCTACTTGCCAAAAGTTCTTACTTACTAACATTCATATTTATTTGTTTGCGTTGTCAAGGAAAGTGGACGCGCGATCATACGATGGCAGTTAGGACACACAATATTTCATCGTGCGATCACAAATTTGCTTATGCGTTCATGCGACCAGCTAGGAAAGGGTCTTAAACTGTACCGATGAAATTTTCTTCACATAAAGTTTTGGATATCATTTCGAAATGAACTAACGGAACAAACTCAATGAAAAACAGCTTGAATTGACCAGAAAGAGACCAGTGGATTAATAAGTAAAAACTTATCTTAAAATAAGCAAAAAAAAATAATGTTAAATTTAGAATTCACGTAATGGCTAATTTCACAAAATTCGGCAGTCTGTCTGTACCACACTTCGTGGAATATTGATTTGGTAACAAACACTTTACAAACTCAGGAAAGCTTCCATTTTTAGTAAGTATTCATTATAGATTTCCAATTATCGTTTATTTATTTTAAGAAACCAATTTTTGTTACTACTAATTTGTAGTTCCTACTCGTCAAAAGGGACCAACTCAACGTAGGTATCTCTCAACTAAATTAATTATTTTGATACAAACGCAATAGGTTTTTATAGATCACTTTTTATACATTCCACTTAAATTAAATAAGACTTTTTATCTTGAGATTTTATAAAAAAAAAGGCTTGGAAATAACGAATTGAACGGAATTTTTCATAGAATCATTTCAATTATAATATTTACATATCTACGAGTGCTTTTTTTCCTGAAGTCCTGAAATTGATAAATTATTTCCAGATTTTCTGCGAACATGTCGTCTATATAGAGCATCTACAAAACTATATTTATTTATTTATTTTTATTTAATATAATACACGGCGAAAAACGCCTATTACATGTTATAAAAAAAACAATAGCCATATTAATATTACTCATAGTATATGGAATATATTATGAGTAATATTAATATGGCTATTCTTGTGAACGGATTTCAAAAAAAAATAGATTTGCTGAAATTAATTTTTCTCGGTGTTTTCGAGGGTGTAGATTCCAAAAATACAAAAAAAAAATCTGCGTACCCGTACGCGTACGCCAAAAATGTGTGCGCACCCATAACTCATAGTAATTCTTATCCGATTTGATTGAAATTTGGTAGAACGGTTAGCCCCTCGATGTAGATGAGTCAGTAAAATGTTGTGATCTGTACCTTCAGGGGTATCCAAAGAAAATTTCACTTGGTCTAGAAAAAGGTACCACATTATCTCGAACCGTAATACCATTTAAGGCACTGCATTTCGAAAGTGGAGACTTTCTGTGCCTGGGTTTTGGTCAGGTGCCAGGACAACCGTCAACCATACATAAGAAGAGGTATACACACGCATAATTTATGTTGACATTTCGTCCTGACATGTCGCTTTCAATACCTTGGTCATGTTGTCAAAGGCGCCACATTCCGCACCAATACGTATCTAAAGTTCAGGGTATAAAATATTTGATAGGGTATCAAAACAGTATAATATACCTGCTATAATATTGTCTCTAAATTGAATGTTATTTAGTTACTATTTTTTATCAGTATTGCTGATTATTGAAACTTTGCATGGGGTGCTATTGTCGACTGGGATGAGGTCGGTGTTGTCACCTTTGTAATATTTTTGACCCGGACACAAACTTAAAAAAAAAGGTCTTTCTGAAAATTTTGTATTCGGAAAGGTGAAAGTTTACTAAAAAAAAACATGGTATGTTTCAGAAAAAGTGAAACTTCAATAAAAAAAAGGTCATTAAATAAAGTTGCGACCCGGACATTTTTGGTTTCACCCGGACACTCGGACGCAGGTCATGAAACCCGGACAGGTGGCAACATTGGATAAGGCAAAAGAAGACGCCGAAGACTTTCAAAACAGTCATAAGCTATAGTACGAGTCCTTATGCTCCAATTAGGGAGCGGACAAAAATAGATGAGTATAATTTAATCAATAGACTAAGATCAAAATACATTAAAATTGACATTTAAGACGCAAGCCTTGTACCTATTAAATATGATTATTTCAAATAATTTATTCATGAAATCACAATATATCATATAAAGCATACATCATTGTATAAAAGTTAATAAAATTTTTTAAATACAATGCTATATACTAAATCTAAAAATATCGGTATTATCTCTCATGATACATCACGATGTAATGTAATCATGAGAGATCTTCGAACTACAGAGAAAGGAACTTTCTTAACACCCTACATGAGGACAACAGAACTGCCATATCTGAGACCACTACAGATGCCAAGATTCCCTAGATTGTCTTAAAGAGATTTAGGAATAACTCCATTCGTCGATATCACTATAGGTATTATGTGGGTGGTTGGCGTATGCCACATATCCTTGACTACGTGAGCAAGATCAAGATATTTAATTATCTTGTCTTGCTCAGCTTTTATTATTATTATTTGGATAACTTATATAGCCCCGTTATGAGAAAAAGTACCACCTACAGTTATATGGTGTATAATTACATTTGCCTATTATATTTCGAAAGGAAAACTTAGTACAAACTTCGGATTGGAACACATTAATAGTAATTAAATTATTCTAATCGAGAGAAACAACGTATGCACAACTTGCAACAACTACGCCACTATCGTCAAGTTACGGAACCTACTTTTAGACGTGTGAGTCGTTTGCAAAGAATCTTAGTGCGCAGAATGCATTACAACATTATAATCAGAGGTACTAATAGAGTTGAAAAGTCGAGAAATGTGATTTAAGACATAAATATTGAAAATTTATTTGATTCAAATGTTTAAATAATGTAGAAAAAAATATCCATATTATATATTGTGTTCGATAAAAGTTTCTTTGTATTTTCAAATGAGAATATGAATACTAATGTACCTATATACTCTTTATGGGATATTTTTACAGAGACTTTGAAAAAGAGAAATAATACAAATAGGTATAATGAAATTTTAACAGTCGCTATGTATTGCTATTGTCATACCTAATAATTTGAAATAATGATACGGAAAGAGACAATAAGCACCGTTCGAATAAACACAGATCCATCTTATTTTATACGCGAAAAAGGGTCACTTGCCTAACATTTTACTAATCCTATAATTGGTTAGCTTCATCCGTAACTCGGTATTTACGTTGAAACACTAAACACACCCGCAATATTTTTCATACGTATGACAACACCCCCACCAGCAATGCGGGTTGGTTTGGGGGTGATTCGCGGCGGGCTTGATTTGTCCGGGGCCGGCTTTTTCGTTTGATTGCTTCTATCGAGCTAGGAGGTCGGTTTCGTGCGGGTCGGGTTTGCTGCGGATTGGTCTCCTCCGGGCTGGCTTGTTAAGTTAAGGGAGTACACGATACAGTTTTTATGGGAAACGTGTATAGCGCCGCCACAGAGGTATTTCTAGAAACAAAAGCGATTCTCGCATTCGATACGTATAGACGTTTTTCATATGAAATGTATCGTGTAATACTCACTTTACTACCATGACTACCTTTCGATAAAACAGAGAATAGGGGTATTGTTGGTACGGGAAGAAAATATCATACTGCGCAGAGACCCCAATGCTATAATATTAAATTGAAGTGGTTCGTAGACTATCGGTTATGACGCCGGCTTTCGTACTGTTTCGTGAGGAGATCGTGGGTTCGATCCCAGGTGCCGAACATCTTCCTCTTTCACTACACAAGCTTTAAGTAGCTTACTGTGAAAGAGGCAATCAGTGTATTTGTGTTCACTTTGAGTGAGCACAGATTCGTTTTATATAAAATAAAATTATTGGGATCCTTAAAGAGACGAACTGATTTATACTACAAACAAACACCGCATAACGAACGACGCTTTACGCCGACGCACCCGGCGGAGGCCCATCACTTATACCATTATGTAGAAGAGATGCACTTTGCTGGAACATAATATGTTAAGGATGCCGAATGACAGACAAGGAGATCGCTGTTCTTCCTCCCATCAGGGTTCCAAATACGAGGAAGACCCTCTCATACCGTGTTCCGCTCCTTCGAAGATGCTGAGGGATTTGGAAATGGTGTGGGAGGAGGTCATAAACATTGCGCAAGATCGAGCGCATTGAGAGCCATTGTTACATCCCTGTGCCCCTAAGTGGGGTGTAAAGGAAGATTTGACTGATTGATTTGTAGATTGTTGATGTAAATAAGTTGTTATTACCCTTTTGTAAACCTGTTGTTCGACAGATTTTGCTTAAAGTTACAACACTGATTATAACGATTTTTCGATACAGTCACTACTTCACCTCGACGTCCTTTCACCTTCGCACCGTCCCGACATACTAAAAAGCGGCATATTTTTTCTCAATTGCCGTCTCTTATAAGCAGTACATGAAATTAATGGCCCGAGTGCAAATGTAAGTAGGTAGGAGATTCTAAGTACAGTTGCATACAAAATATTATGTGCACGAGTAGAGTGTTAACATTTAAGCGTGTCTTAGACTGTATAAGTATACCTATCATAATAATCCTTCGTATAAGGTCGTTCTGTTTCAATAATAATGTCGCCGCAGAATAAAGTCCTTTAGTCCTGTGTTAGTTTAAGCGGTCCTTGAGCCGGGCTCCAGCACTACTTGTCCCCTAATGATCCCCAGTCTGAACACTTGGCACATAAGAATTAACAGAGTGCGTTCAACCCGCTCACGGGTTAAATCTAAAATTAGTACTTAGTACAAGAAAAATGTGTTGTTAGGGTCATTTTGTGGTTTGTGGTCATACCATTCTTTATTTTCTCAGAATCGGTTTTATAATAGACGGACCAAAATACGTTAAGATCAGTTCTGATTAGGTCAAGTAGTGAGTAATTTAGTACATTACACGCTTCTCGACCAAAAATACCCCACTTAGAGGCATAGGGAGGCAACAAGAGCTCTCCAATAAAAAGCCATGATATCAAACTAAAATACATTTAAAATTGAATATTTAATCGACTGATGTGTTCCGCTCCTTTGAAGCAGAGCTGAGGAATCTGGACATGGTGTGAGAGGAGGTTATAAACATTGCGCAAGATCAAGCGCAATGGAGAGCTCTTGTTGCCTCCCTATGCCCCTAAGTGGGGTCTTAAGGGAGTTGGATTGGATTTATTCATAAAATAAAATAAATATGTAAGTAGGTACCTCTATTTTGTTAAAGATATGTGAAAAAAAGAACATTATGCCGCCGTATAAAATTATACTATGGTAGAAAAAGGCTCATATGAAATAGCGACTATCGTTCAGATTTTGGTTTTTATTTTTTTGTTTTTGGATATGTTATACACACATGCAATATATCATTTAAAAGAAGAGACTTCAGAGAAATTTTGATGTTATATTAAGAACTCAACCATTTTTCTAAATATTTTTAAAATTGATTTATAAATTAACTTAATTTTTTTCTCAGACCGGATTTTGTCGGATCATATCTTTTTTTAACGTTGATATTTTAATCAGGTTTCATGTTTATTTAAATAAGCATGTATTTGAGATAATACTAAAATTTAAATGAATCTGATTGGTTGATAAATAAAAAAGTTATAGATACTAATAGGTAAAATTTTGGAATTATTCCGAAATTTTTTTAAAAAATCCTAGATAAAAAAGTAACAACCTGTATACATTTTGATGTATGGAAACGATGTTGGAAATGGTCCCCTCTATATACCCTACCAGTTTGGCTAACGTTCTTCATAACACCCTGTATATATATGTGAAAAACTGACTGGAAAATTTCGCGATCGCGATAAATCGATTTTTTTCGCGAATTTTGAGGTTTTATCGCGAATAACGCGAAATTCGATGTTTTTGCGCAAATTGCGCGAATAATGTGATTTTTAGAAAAATAACGCGAATTTCGTGTCTGTTTTACTGAAATAATGTGAATTTGTAAAAATAATCAAAGTGGTAGTTATCATAATATTATTTGAATTAGTTACCTATGACAAACACTAATTTGGCGCTTTATTGTTTGGAAGCGATTAGGATAAGTGCCTTGCTCTAATGTGGACTTCGAGGGGTTCTTCTCTTTGTACATCACTGGTGCTTACAAAACGAAGGAAAAACTTTGATTGCTCGTTCAGAAATAATAATTTAAAGCAAAAAAAAAAACTAGCCAAGTGCTGAGAGGGTCCAATAGTGACTTTTTTTTGGATGACCCCAACCAAAATTTTTTCCAAGGATCCCAGATCATTTAAACGCCAATGTCAACAAATGTATTTTTGTATGCATAGTTTTAATTATTGTAAGATTGATTGAAATATTGTGTAATTGTGTGCATTATATTGAATATTTTTTTTACATTGATCTTTTGCGTAGGTACATTTTGTGAATATCTTGCTGATCGGATTTTTTCTTTCATTTGGAAATGTATATTTGTCATGTTCATCAAATGTACATCTACCTTCATTTTTAACTAATGAACGTTGAAAAAATAACGCGACTTTCCCTGTTTTAGAGCAAAAATAACACCGAAGTTTTCAAAAAATAACACCGAAATTCAGAAAAAATAACACCACTATTTTCCGAGAGAGAGAGAGAGAGAAGAAAAAAATAAACATGAAATAAACAGAGCTTAATTTAAATATAAGATTATACGAAATTTTCGCCGAAAACATCAATAATTCATTTTTATTAAAGTTTTTTTTTTGTGCAAGTGTTCTAACTGATTTCAAGAACTAGGTATGTAAAACAACAACTCCATACTGATTTAAAAAAAAAGTGAATTAAGCCTTTTCAAAATAAAAAAAAAACTCAAATTAAAGGTATATTTAGCTTTTTTTTAAATAAAAATAACACTTAATACCTTATTCCATGTTGACGAGCGTCATCACCACGTAAAACGTTTTTATAGAAATACCGGAGAGCGCTATACTCTAATCGCACTGTAATAACATCCTGCACATTTTGTGTTGGCAGACACCTGGAAGTAAAACTAGAGGAATACGTATAACAATCATAACCCTGCGCATACACCGTAACTTTCTAGTGTCTATACATATGTACAGTCAGTATTTGTGAACAAACCTGGCCAATCTCTAAACGTGTGTCATATAAATGCGCAGAGTATTCCTGCGCATTATGACGACCTTTGTTTACACTTTACTGACGCTAATCTACACGCACTCCTGATCAGTGAATCTTGGCTCAAACCCTCCTTACCGTCCTCACACTATTCTTTACCTGGTTTTCGGTTGATCAGAAATGACAGAACCGAAAGGAGGGGTGGTGGAGTTTGTATATACCTGCGTGAAGACATTAAATTTCAACTTCTGGAAAAATCTTTATCCAATCACGCAGGTGACCCTGAGTACATTTTCTTAAAAATCATGATAAAGAATATTTCTCTTCTTCTTGGGGTGATATACTGCCCACCGACCATCAACTACTTTGACAAGTTTGAGTGCGTGTTACAAACTCTGCTCCCAGATTTCGAGGATGTTATCATCATGGGTGATTTCAATACATGTCTCTTAAAGAATGATACCCGCTGCTCCACACTTCGAGCTATATTACATTCGTTGAATATCAGCTACCTCCCACTTCAGCCTACCCATTACTCTGGTGATACGTCCTCACTACTGGATCTCATTTTAACTTCAAACCTCAACAAAATTATACAAAGTGGACAATTTCCAGCTCCCTCTTTCTCACATCATGATCTCATTTACACTTCCTATAAAGTGAAGTGTCCCAAATTCAAAACTAAGCTAATTCCATTGCGAAGCTTCCGAGGCATTATCATGGATGACCTTCTCGCGGACGCTGGACGAATCAGATGGGCGGATGTGCTCGAGGCGCCAAACATGGACAGCAAGGTGCTATCTTTTAACTCATTTGTTGAAAGTCTGTTTGACAAGCACGTGCCAGTCAAATTGACTAGAGTCAGACGGCCTCCGGCCGAATGGTTGTCTCGGGGGATCCGATCGCTGATGAAGAAACGCGACCGCGCTAGGGTTAAATTCATGAGACTTGCCACGGACTCCAATCGGGAGGCTTATCGGTCCCTCCGTAATAAGTGTAACCGCTTGTGCAGGGATGCTAAACGTGCACATTTCAGAAGCATATTTACAAATCGTTCTTCAGCAGATATCTGGAAGAGCCTTAATGCAATGGATTTTCGATCACGCGATGACAGTCACGATGCACTCATGATGCCTGATCTTGATAAGTTGAACCAACATTTTGCTACGCCACCCTTTGAAATGAATGAGTCTGTGAGAAGCTCAGCCCTAAGTCATATTAACGATCAGCCGCCTAGTGGTTTGCCTGTTCTAAATTTTATCCCTGTTACTGAGACCGCTGTGTTAAATCTATTAAAATCCATCAAATCAACTTCTGTCGGAGCAGACAATATCAATCTATCATTCATAAAACTAATTACAGAATACACAATTCCATCAATTACTCACCTAATCAATTATTCACTAACTTCAGGATCTTTTCCCTCCATCTGGAAGAATGCATATGTCATCCCTCTCCCAAAGAAACCGAACCCGAGTGCTGAGAGCGACTACCGACCAATTTCTATTCTACCAGTACTTTCAAAAATAATTGAGAAGGTGGTACACTCTCAGCTTTCTAGTTTCTTGGAAAATCACAATATTCTCTCTCAATACCAATCTGGTTTTCGTTCAGGCCACAGCACAACAACAGCTTTGGTAAAAATCACTGAAGACATTCGAAATGCAATGGAGGACAGAAAAATCACTCTCCTCGTATTATTAGATTTCAGTAGCGCCTTCAGTATACAGTTGATTTTGATATATTGTTAGCAAAGCTCAAATATCTTAATCTATCCAGTACTGCTATTGAATGGTTCGAATCATATCTGAGAGATCGAACACAGTGTGTTAAGGTTAAATGCAATGCTTCGGATTGGTTACCACTAAGTGCGGGAGTCCCTCAGGGTGGAATTCTTTCCCCACTTCTCTTTTCGGTATTCATCAACCCAGTGGTTCACTGCCTTAATGTCCCACATCACCTTTATGCTGATGATTTACAAATTTATTCTCATTTTAACTATCAACAGGCAGCGGGTGCTATTTATCACATGAATTCTGAGCTGGATCGCATATCACAATGGGCTCAGCAGAATGGACTGATGCTTAATCCTAGTAAAACACAAGCAATTTTAATTGGCAGTTCACGTTTACTTTCCAAAATCGAGACATCCACTCTCCCTACTTTGCGTCTGAATGGATCTGAAGTCAAACTAAGTTCCCAAGTGAAAAATCTCGGCATCGTGTTGGATAAACACCTTGCTTGGCACCCACAGATCAGTGAAGTCAGCCGCAAACTCTTCTATCAATTTCACGTTTTGAGAAAGCATCATAACCTTCTACCCATATCCACTAAAATTCTTCTATGTCAATCTCTCTTACATCCAATATTGGATTATGCCGACGTTGTTTACTTGGATATTACACAAGAGCAACTACTAAGGTTGGAACGTCTGCAGAATGTCTGTATTCGTTTCATCTTTGGCCTCAGAAAATTTGACAGAGTATCTCAGTTCAGAACGGAACTTAAATGGCTAACTATGTCACAACGACGAGACTTACACATTCTCACATTACTTTTCTCGGTACTCTCTAACCCCAACGCTCCTAACTATCTGAGGTCTCTATTCACTCCATTAGCATCTCATGGCCTTCCTCTGCGGTCTGCTGCACGTGGCATCCTGCAAATCCCTACACATCGTTCTTCATTTTTCACTTCATCTTTCACTGCACAGGCGGCCAGGTTATGGAACCAACTACCTGATGACATCAGACTCGCTCCAACGTTATTCTCTTTCAAAAACAGATTGAAGCGTCATTTCCTTTCTGCTACTCCTGCTCCTATCTCCTGATCCTTTCCTTCCTCGCTATGCTTGACTTTGTATTGAATTATAATATGGTTTACTTTTTTTTTTCATGTATGTATATATTTTGTTTGTATGTGTATATATGATATATTTATATATTTGACTGTTTTATGTATGTATGTGTCTTTGTATGTGTATGTATTTTTTGTATATATAGAAAAAGCAACTTCAATTAAAATGTTATTTGTAATAGGTTGGTTGGAAGAAATTGCCCCAGGCAATAAGCCCGCCAATTTTGGTTTGTTATTTTTGTATATATTCATGCCAATAAAGTGTTTATTATTATTATTATTATTATTATTATTACACTAGCCAATAGAAATACGCAGGACATTATAACAGTGTGACTGGAATAACCTAACATCCCATCACGACGAGTATCGCGGTATGTGACGGCCTCACTTTTAGTAAATAACGCTTTATCGTCGCCGAAATTTTCAAGTCGAATTAATGTCAAAATCAGTCTAGCGATGTCAGAAGGGATCAGAATCTAATCAATCGAATGTCTTTTATCGAATCTAAGAACAATAACGTATTTATACGTGGAATAAATTTGAATAATTTTCAGGGGGAATGTTCGTTCGTCGAATCGGCAGTAGACGAGGTTAATACCTTTTTAAACCGATTTCCATGAATAAACTATAAGTATTTTGAATGTCTGACTCTAAGCGCATGATGCTGAGATTCTTGAAATATTACGAATTATAGAGAAAGGCAACTTTTCTATGTCATTGTGAGAGTTACTAATTATTATTATTTTACTCTTTTTTTTAAAATTAAACTCGAAGTGAACGCAAATACACTCTTTATCTCTTTCGCAGTAAGCTACTGAAAGCTTGTCTCGTGAAAGAGGAGATGGTCGGCACCACCGAGACTCAAACCCACGACCTCCAATACGCTGTACCTACGTACGAAAGCCTGGGATTGATACCACTAGACTACCAACCGCCTCCTTAAAAGGGGTAAATGGACATTTATCACGTGAGTTCGCAAGGAGGGAGAGGGATCAGAAATATACAATACCGGGGGTGGGGTTGAGGGGGGGGGGGGTATGTAGAATATCACGAAGTATTTAATAATTTATAGCAGAGCTGTAACATTAAAAAAAATCTCATGTGATTTAATGATAGGTCTAAGGCTAAGGCATGTTTTAGGGATTTTAAGAGTTATCTATACATTTATTATTTAGGGTTTAATTTTAATTTCCAACCGTTACAGGGATTTGACCGAATTTTTTTCAGCTGCTATGAAGACAAAACTGTAAACCAGCAACAACAGACAACCTACATAACCTACATAAATTCTTTATAAAGTCTCAGTACATCCGTAAACTTTTGAAATAATATAATGAATAATGAAATAATCAAATAATGATCCGTGTATTGAAATTATATAAAGGCAATAGTAGGAATAATGACTGAACTTCAGCCGAGATGCACACATAATATAATGGAAGTCATCTAGAACTTGGGACCAGGACACCAACTGGAAGACACTCAACAGATTGCGAGTGGGTGTCACCAGATGCAAAAAAAAACATGCACAGGTGGGGTTTTAGTGTGGAAGAGGATGTCTCCTGTAACTGCGGTGAGACTCAAAGTGCAAACACCTCCTCACTTGTCGAGATATGCCGTTGAGGTGTGATATGCAATACTTCATCATTGATAACGACAATCCTGTAGCAGCTGCCGAGTATTGGAGTGGAGTGGTCTAGTGGATGGGTGATCGGATTCGTTAAGTAAGTAAGCTGGCCGAGATCTTGTTGGCTGGCATAGATCTTTCAAGATAAGTCCCCGCTTTGAAATGGTTCAAATGTTTTTCTTCATATTGTAAAAATCAGCACCAAAATGGCAATAAAAAAAACATGCCCCATCCGCAACCCTAACCAGATTAATTCTCCATCGAAGTTCTTCCGGGGCTACTATAGAATGTTCTAGGACACTTTCGTATGGGTTTCAGGCCATATGACCAGCTATGTGATATTTTAGTGTGGAATCTATTTTGACAATACTTATTACTTCCTTTTCTGATAGTCCCATTCCGATCTCTGAAAATTATTCCTAGCATGGCACGCTCCGTCGCTCTCTGGACAACCCTCTACCATTCATGATCAATAATTATTGGTCTTATAATATTGGTTTCTGTTACACAAACAGCGTTTTCGTACTAATTTATTCACCAACAAAAAGTCTATTAAGGCCCATGTTATAATACCAAGGTTACTTTTAACCAAAGGTAACAAAATGGCTAATATAGCGTAAGAATACTTAAATCAATATTGAATTAAGTTTGAGCGTGTACCATCAAACGGTAGTTACTTCCAAGACCATTTTGTAATATACTTACCCATAATAATACCCAATACAAATATTATAAAGTCGGCGGCGTCGAACCTTAAGGTGTATGTATAGGGTGCGGTCGAAAATATCGGACCACTCCCAATATAAAAAAAATTTTTGAAAATATTGGGCGTTTGTACAAGATAACCTTCCAATGGTGGCAAATGACGCAATTAACAAAATAACCAATGTATGGAATGCGTCGGCGTTTAGTGTCAATTTATTTAATTATTATTTACTCAATAGTGACATTAACAGAACAACACAAACAAACAAACAAAAAACATGAAACATACCTACACATAGAATCTCCAGTGCTCCAATAACAGGTATCTCGCACATAGCTAATGATTAAATGTAAACTCTTTGATCCTTGTACGTTGCCAATTGTTCGATACGGGTGTGAGTTATGGCACTTGATTAAATCGTAGACCCAAAAAGTATCCTTAAATCGTTGACCCAAAAAGTGTCCGCCTGTTCGAAACAAAATGCCTCAGAATAATTATGGATATAAGAAAGGTCTAACGCATCATGCGCAGGACCTTAACTTTTAACAATATGCAGAGGGGATAAACACGGCCGGGGCTTGGTTTAAGGATGTCGAATGTCAATTGGCCGAGGAGAGCGCTATTTCCCTTCCTGAAAACCCTTTCATACTGTAAACCGTTCTATTGATTGAACAGCCGAGGAATCTGTACAGTGTACATGGTGTTGGTGGAGGAACCTGTCACTAAAGTGGAACTGAGAACTCAGATGATAGATGGACCACGAAAAACCTGGAGTTGAGACCAAGAACAGGTCGAAGAAACCCAGGTAGGCCACAGCTAAGGTTGTCTGACGATATTAGGAGAGTGGCCGGCAATCAATGGCACGGAATTTCAAAAAACATATTGGAATCGAGAAGGGAGGCCTATGTTTAATACTGGACACTTGAAGGCTGCTGATGATTGATACTTGTAGCAGTCTATCACACTTCCATTTTTTTTCATTATTAAAGTCACAAAAATGTTACTTTTACATAAAATATTAGGTACTATTTTAGAATATAACATACATTTATTTCGGTAAATAGTACCGTTATGTTCCAAAGTTGGGCTGTGATTCATCATTTCTCATATTTGAGATGTCAGGGTTGTTACAGAAACGAGCACCATGCATTAAAAATGAGAAGCTGTTGAAAATCGTTCTTAGCGATAGTATAGACAGTACCTACATGCACATTGTTTGAAGTCAATGAGTCGCAAAGTATTGGACTATGAGTACCTTCAGACATTTTTGATCTAGTGACGATATGGTCGGAAAGATCTATAGAACACGCAGTGTACCAAAGTACCTGTAAGGAACCAACTCACGGAATGTTCTTGTGTTATATTGTAGTTCTCATGTCGTGCTGCGGAACAAGTTAAACGTAAATCAGAACAAAATCGATTGTTTTATAATGGATAACTAAAAGGGAACGCACACGGGTAGTACGCGAATTTCCAGCAAATCGTATGGCCACAAAACGCAAAACAAAGATGGCCAAAATTCAATCGTCAATATATATAATTCATTATCCTCATCACATTCCTAATATTTTTTGGCGGCATGTTTTGCGCTAGTTTATTTACCGTTTTTTGGTTATTATAATATCACCCTATCTATCCATCTAGTTCAGGCTTCTAATGTCTCCCCTGTGATGGCGCAAGATCTAGCTCAAAGGAAAGCTCTTGTTGCCTCCCTATGCTCCTAACTGCGGCTCAAAGGGAGATTGAATGAATTACCCTCTATATTCACAGGGGCGCAACAAGAGCTTTCTACTGATGGCCTCGATCCTATGATGTTTCCATAATCTCCTCACTCATTAGGTCAACATTCTCAGATGTGCTTCGAAGAAACAGAATACAGTGTGAGAAGCCCTTTCACATCTTCTGGAGCCTAATGCTAGGCGTTCTTAACCATCTCAACTTCTCTTTGATGACATATCACACGGCGATAAAAAATTGCTATTCACCCGAACCTTAGGCAGTTTCTACTTCTCAAGCGTTCCCGTTCAATCTAGAGTTTGTATAAACACTATTAAGAATTATTTACAAGAAAACAATATTGAAAAATCTCTGACTCGACCAGGAATTAACCTCAATAACTTTTGTAGTGAATTGGGCAACAAAATATCAGTACCCTTATTCTAAATCTCCGTGACATTTACGCTGGTGTGCAGTAAAAAAAAATGGAATGGAAACGTGTATAGCGCCCCAAAAGAGTACTTCGGAAAGCCTTGCAACTCATACAAAGTTATCTAACAACTAATGACTCTAAAAATTTATTACTGATGTTCGACTTTGAATGGAACAAACTACCACGGGCTTACGACCGTCTTCTACAGTTGTTTCGAAGGCTGGCTTAGTGTGATCACTTTACGTTAACAACGTTCGCCATTAGGTGGTAATGTTTGAGTCTACGAAACTCCTAATCATGAGAATTATCGGCATGTTAAACATGTCGAAAAATCTCATGTATGCAACAAATAGATATTTAATAATAATTAATGAAATATAGAGATAAAAGTTGGAAATTATTGAGAAGAAGAGAGCAACCAAATTAAGACTGCGACCGCTGTCATGTATTAAAATTCTTTGTAATACGCAAAAATATGTTCATATAAACATTTCCATCCAATGTTAATAATAACCATAGTCAAATGTTTTGTTCTTCTTTATGTTCAGAATCGTAGGACCGACGAAACAGTTTGCACCCAGCTTTATAATATCACATTTCCCATTCTAACTTATACTAAGTATCGATTCTTCAATGCTCACGAAAATGTTCAAACGCTTCCGAAAATATATTTATAGAAGTTTGGGTTTCTTCCTACACGTCTTGCAGTCCGTAATGCTATGTTTTCCTAGAAATAAAAAGCGACGGTAACATTGCAAAAGTATTCTTTGAAACAAGTACAAAGCATTATATGTTTACGATATATCAACGACAACTAATGACTGACTAATACTGTTCGATTTTTAAATGGTATGAACAAACCACTACGCGCTTGCCGCTTACGACTGTTTTCTACTGTTATTTCGAAGGCTTTACGCTAACAAAGTTCGCCATTAGGTGGTAATGTCCACATTCCCGAATATTATGAGCAATTTCAACATGTTCAACCTGTGGAAAAATCCCATGCCCCGGGCAGGGTTCGAACCTGCGTCCCTCGTTGAACCGTGCCGAGACGGTTACCACTGGGCTAACTGCCCCGACGCTAATTCCTTCATAATACATACGTGTATATAACAAGTTGCTGATGTTATTAAGATATGGAGCCACCTGTTGGAATTTTTTGAGAACAACTTTTCTTATTTCTATATTTACACAAATATAGAATTTTACAGGAGAAAAAATTTAAAAAAAATATCTGCTCTTCTTAAAATTATTAATTATGCTAAAAATGCTGATACATTTTGGAATCATTCTTTCTGGCACTGAGGCAACTTAATAAGCAGAATTTAATGGACTCAATCTAAATTTTGTAATTTTTATACTTTGGTTAGGGATGGCCCCTTTTTCCTCTAACAAGTTGAAAAGACTATTTCATCAAACCATAGTGTAATTCCGATTTTTTTTTTACATTTAATTGCGTAACATTTATTTACATACCTACGTTCAATATTTTAAATATCTACCTATTCATTTATCTGTATTCCGTTTTAAATCACACTAAAGGGCATAGGGAGCCAACAAGAGCTCTCCATTGTGCTCGATCTTGCGTAGCTTCGATGCCCTCCTCCTACACCTCGAAGGAACGAAATACAGTATGAGGGGTCTTCCTCATCTTCGAGACCCTGATGGGAGGAAGAATACTTCTCTTCTAACTCTTGAAATAGATCCCAGGAAAAAAAAACAATAAATCTATATAATAATTTAGAAATGTTTTTTTATTTGCCTTTGACAATACTTTAACCGTATATGTGAACATCACGCTCAAAATACAAATGCTAAGATAGATATTAATATGCCCAGAGCAGTATAAAATGCTGGAGAAGGTTCTTAAATACAATTTGCTGCATTAACTTTAATATATTTAGAGCTATTTAAAAAAACTGTATTTTTTAGGATCTTCATACAAATTTCTCAAAAAGACTTTTGGAAACAAAATTACTCATGTAAACGTTGAATGGGATCTTGGTATTACGGTATGAAAATGTAATAAAATAATTGTAGATTGATTTGTTATAGGTACATATAAATGTTATTAAAAGCTTATTATTCTCAATAAATAAAGATTTAATGAAAAAATTTGCAGTTTGATTTTGAGGTTTGACAGATACAAATCACCCTCTATGGGTGGGTTGCCCAATTAATATCAAAGCAGGCAATGTATGTAGCTAAGATTCAAACCACAGAGCTCTCTCTATGAAAACTTGCAAATTATGTCGGTAGGTTCGTATAATATTTTTTTTATTATTATAGACCTCCAAAAAAATAAAATATTATACGAACCTACCGACATAATCAGTATATTTATATTATCTGTGGACATAATTTGCAAGTTTTCATAGAGAGAGCTCTGTGGTTTGAATAGGTTCGTATAATATTATGAGGTCGGTAAAACAAAAATTGTAAAAGTGTCATTCTTCTTTTTCTGTGCTTATGTCAGTTAAAGTGGTATGTTAAGCAATGGGATGCTAGACTAGAATCTGTTTAATTACCTACCGATCAAGCCTGACAATCGGAATCAAAAACGTAAAGCAAGACGGGTATAAGCTAGTTAAAAATAAAACTAAATCTAAGACTCTGGGAAATCAGCAACGTGTGAAATACCTATGACCGATTCTTGAATTTAAGTTGTTTAATCAACTATCCACTGTAGTCTGTAGTGTGGTTTGCCAGATAGAAGCCTTCGTATTTTTGGATGGATATAATTCTTGGCATAATTATTAGGATGGAAGACTTTTAGGCCACCCAGCAGCCCGATTCACGGAAAAGTTTAAGTCTAAGTTCGAACGAAGTTCGATTCAAACTTTTGTGAATAGGGCTGCTGGTAATAATAATTATTGTAGGCGGCGACTATCTACAGTCTATGTACCTATTCACGGAGGGTTTGAATCGAACTTCGTTCGAACTTCGAACTAAACTTACACTTAAACTTTTCCGTGAATCGGGCTGCAGTTCTTCGAGCTGTCCTGCGTAATTATACACTTTCAAATTCAATTTCCTCGAGATTTCTTTTGAAAAATCAAATATTTATAACGATTTAATTTATTTATTTGTGAGTATTTGAGACTAGTCCTTTCTATGCTGTAGTGACTTTCTCAAGCTGAGAAAGATTTTACACATTTTCCCTTTATTCCTCGTTTAATTTTTTTTATTCATTCTTTACTGTACATTGGTATACATATACACATACATACACACAGTTTATCATTTTCAATAGCGTTTTTTTTTTAAACAAACTTCAACTTAGCTTTGAGATATTTAAAGTATTTATTATATCGTTATGATTTTGTCTCCGACACAAAATTAATTAAGTATGATTTGTTTTATTTAGGTAGGTACTAGTGAGACATATTATCCTTCTCAACACAAGAGCCTTGAAAACTCTCAGTCACAAAAAATTATTCCAGTTTTTTTTTTTCGAATCTTCTTCCTGGAATCTTCATATTTCATTAGGTATACAAACACCCAGGTTATGAAACAAATTACCTGATATCAGACTCGCTCCGACGCTGTTTTCTTTAAAGATCAGGTTAAATTATTTAAAAATCATTTCCTTTTCTCTACTTCTACACCTGTCTCCTGTTCCATTCCTATTTCCTTACTAAGGTACTTGTATTGAGTTGATGAATTTTTCATATTTCACATTCTCCACTTTTTGACAATTGACGGAATGATGACTGAGATGTAACATCATGGATTCGTCTTCAATTAATTCAACTAATATGACGAAGTGTTAATAGTTACTTAACATGGAAAAATAATATATAAGTATGTAAATATCATAAGAAGAGATGTGTGCTGTTATCCTAGTGTACTACTGTGCTAATGGATATCCAATTATGTTATGGTTGCTGCAATTTTTATTTTGTATTGTCCTTAAAATACGCATTTTTAATAAGAATTGTTCTGCTGTTTTTGACGAGTCTAAGTACCTGAATGAAGGTCGATGGACCATAATTGAAATAAATAAATAATGTAGGAATAGGTGATCATAATAATATAATTCTACAAGCTTTAAGAGAGAGGAAATGTAGTACATATTATTTTTGATGTTTCATGTAAATAGGTACCTATATATTGTTGCCGGTAAAATCATCGCGAACAATTCATCGTCAGTTCAATAATTCATCGCAGGTACAATTCATCGCGAGTACTTTTAGAATGCAATTCGATTCCGGGTTCTGGGTTTTTGTATATAACTCTGTAATTATTTTTGGTAAAACTACTGTTTAGTCACTCATAAGGATTTCGAGGTTATTTTATATACGATTTGAATAGGTTAAGTTAAGGTTGGAACGTTGTTAAAAAGGAGGGTTTGGGGGGTTTGGGGTCACCTTTTTGGACACCTCACCGATTAATAACACGGTAATACTCCAGCGTATGTCGAAATCTTCGCCATCTTATATTTATAGGAGTGACTAAACTGAAGCTTTACCTTATTTTTATAGGTCATAAACAATTTGATAATTATTGTAATTGCAATGAATTGTAGGTACCCAGAGGAATACCTAACGCATAAGTGTATGAATGTTGAATTATATTCGGTATATTTTATATTATTATTATATTATTAATTTAATTATATAAGTAGGTACTATTTTAAAATCCTGCTATAAAAATACTATTTCCCTTTTACTTATAAATATAAATTACTTATAAAGAAATACTTCTTCAAATGTTTATTTTTTTATTCTATTCTAACTATGCATTTTGAAATACTCAAAAAAAAGTTGGCAAATTTGTTAATGAAAATGATTTTACTATATAATATGACTTCTTTGAGAAACGATAATTATAATGATTACTTTTCTAAAAATATCTAAATACACTGAATACGGTTAAAGGTAGGTAGGTACAATGAAATAAATGACAATGAAATCCAATAGCGTAAAATTCTCGTGGTTAATTAAGTTGAAAATTCGAATATTGGAATAATAAATTGATCGTTTAATTATCGTCGTGTATCGATTCGTTGGAACATTCACCCATCATTATTTATAAAATCAACATAAGCACCATTAAACCTTCACCCTAAAAAAACCCTTAAAGCCTCATTTCCTGGCGACTAATGCAACGTCTTTACTCTACCGCCCTTCCGCTCCATCTTCTCTTTCCTCCTTTCCGATTCCATAATAAAATCTAACATCCATCTATTATTTTCATTTTTCCTCTTACTGCCTTCTCCGAGAGTGGAATGAGATTTTTACATAGATAGAAGAAAAATTAAAAGCAATAAATATTAACGAGCAGATTTTCTTATTTGTCACACACTATTTGTGTCATTTCATCATATTTTTTTTCATTTCTTTTGAATATAGAATTCCTTCTTCTTTTCAAAATCTGTTGGCAATAATGATTTATAATAATCCACAGACAATAGCCTGGATTTTTCTGTTATTTTCAGTCAACTCTACCAACTTAAAATCCGGAATTTTACTTCTTATGAATACTTCACCATCGGGGCAGAGATAGTTCATGATCATTTTGCTGCCAATAATCTTATCCATAAAATTCCCCAACATTCAACTCAACAGCATCGTTCTTCATGGTGATGTAAATGACCTCTGAAGCAATGAAGATCTCACATTTTTTTTTGATGAAAAAAATAATTACAGTTTACACATATTTATTTTTTCATTATTGTCAATATTTTATGAAAAATTAAAAACTTGAAGAAGAAAAACTAAAAGATTGATAAATAAATATATAAAAAAATAACAGATTACGGACACGTACTTGTAAGAAGCAAACATATATGTACAATAAAAAAAAACAAATAAAGGAATATAAAAAGTATTAATGACAAAATAAAATATCAGAATAGGGATAAAAGTTCGCAAGAAGCATCACAAAGCAAGCATAATATAAGAAAGATGAATACATAGGAATACAATAGAATATCAATCAAATCAAATCAAATCTCCCTTTGAACTCCACTTAGGAGCATAGGGAGGCAACAAGAGCTCTCCATTGCGCTCGATCTTGCGCAATGCTTATGACCTCCTCCCACACCAAGTCCATTTCCCTCAGCTCTGCCTCGAAGGAACGGAACACGGTATGAGAGGGTCTTCCACGTCTTCGAGACCCTGATGGGAGGAAAAACAGCGCTCTCCTCGGCCAACTGTCATTCGGCATCCTCAACACATGTCCCAGCCATGCCCATCTCCTCTCCGTAATGGTGGAAGTGACGGCCCTGCGCCGGGTGCGCCGACGTATAGCGTCGTTCGTGATGCGGTGGTACTATCTTATACCCAAAATTCTCCTGAGGCACTTCGTTTCGAATGCAGATACTTTTTGTGCCTGGGCTTTAGTCAGGTGCCAGGACTCACACCCATACAGGAGAATGGGCAACACACACGCATCAAACAGTTTACATTTCGTCTCGACACTAAACTCCGACGCCTTCCATATCTTGGTCATGTTGTTGAAGGCGCCACTTGCCATACCGATACTTATCGGGAGCTCAGCCCCGAGGTCAGCAGTGGTGGTAATGGTTGCTCCCACAATAGAATATATAAATGGAATAATAATAATTAATTAAAATAGTAAATCAAGTGCCGTCTTTTTCTAATTTCATGGTGTAGTTCATGAGTAACTTTTAATGTATTTTTAGGGTGAATGTTAAATTTATTTATACACTGCAATAGAATCATATTTTTTTATCGTAAATATTTGGTAGAACATATTGAATTGAAAAAAAAAGTTTAAGGTAGGTACTACAACAACTTGCTTTCTTTCACATGGCATATTCCTAACGCTAAATGATAGTACATTTCCATGATTTCCATTTTGGAGAATAGAATACAACCTCGTAAACGACGATAGCAGGCCTTCGAAATTTCTTATGTTTGAGCTGACGATTTCCCTTTAATATTCAATAACATACCTACCTATTATTATCACTTGTCTTTTATGGATATAACATCCTAGTCACAATTGAAACTTTGTCATTGTCAACAAAGATTCCCATATCGGAAGCCATCGTTGTCATTGAGCGATAGATGAAACGATAAATCTGCAAAATAATTATGTTATGTATTTTGTTATGTCATATAGCATCAAGCCTCTTCTTATGTCATATTAGAAAGATTTCTTCGCAGAGCTATGCAAAACTCTCCGGTACAGTTTATTGAAATTAATCTAATATTTTTTTAAGAATATTCTATTTTTTAATGACATCCATAGTATTTAAGATTTGCATCGCATCTGAATAAAAATTAAGACCGCAATGGTGTGAAGTTGGCTTATAATACAAACAACTTACGCTTTGTGGAGCTGTAAAATCAGTCTTATTGATTTCTTTAACTTAATAAAATAAATATAGGTAATAATAAAACTGTCAACACAAAAACTTGATACGTTGTTCTCAATAGAATTTTTTATCATTACCAGGATTTCCGCTAGTAGCAGATATACATACCTATGTATAAAAAACTAGCTTAAATAATTAAACTTTTTTGCTTTTCTTATTAATAATATGATTTAGAATTAAGTTCATTCGAACTAAAATTCGTATTCGGAATTATGCCGTGTTCTAAAAACCAATAGGTACTAGTTCACCATTAATATTTTTTTGAATTATAATTGTCTATGGATCGAGCATGCGCCTTATTGGTTGATGTTGAGAAACGGACAGCCAATCGGGGAAGATAAATTCAAACGAGCTCTAGGCCTCGTTCCGAAACATCGTCGAGTGACATTCACTCGGCGAAGGAAATGACGTCATTGGGGTGACATTCAATCCGAAGGACTTTTAGTGATGTTTGAGTGACTCTGTCAAACATTTCATTTTAGCGTGAATTGTCGTCGTGTGCACAAACCCTATAATAAAGGCACAACCCCTAATATGCTACTTTCTAATGAATGATAATTCTTTCAACACTTCATGAGTCATGCATTACTAACAAATGTATTAAATATGCTATCTTTTTCCTTTTGCAATTAATATTGTGACTCATTGGTATTTGATAGGGTCAATTAGGACTTACATGCAATTAAAAACCAAGAATTATAATAGAAAACACTGAAAGTGATTAATAAATACTAATAAGTTTTATTGCTAAATAATAATACATAAAGGATCAATTAGATTATGTACATACCTTCCAACTTGTTACTAAAACTAAAAATTATACATCGATAACAATAAATAGGTGTTATTATTATAAGCACCTGCCACACTTCAACCAACTTTTTCCTTTCGATAATAAATATTTATTAGCATCATTATAAATATTAGCATCATTTCTATAAAAAAGATCATCAGAATAAATATTAGCATCATTTCTATAAAAATATTCGTTGTCCACGACAACAAAACCACAATTTCTATTAACGACAAATGTCAAATTGTCACAAGATGACCGGAAAGGGGCAATAAATCTGTCAGAGCGACATTCACCCTACGCACCGAGCAGGGTGTTTGGTGCGATCGTCGGACGATGTCGTGAACGGCTAGAGTGATCACACGGCGACTCGCCCGACGTTAAAAAGAACGGCTGTAAATGTCAACGGGTGACTCGTTGTTGTTTCCGAACGCAGCCCTATGTTCCAAGTACCGGTTGCCGGAAACTGTCGAACCAACCCGAAGTGTAACGAAGACGACTGTATGATTGCATTGGTGTTCAATGATAATAATTTTTAATGATATTATTTGTATTACTTATAATAAATTCGGGGGAAATCTACATAATAATTCAGTAATGTATGTATATTTATTTGTTTCACTCCAACTGTATGTCGGAGCATCACGCTAAAAGCGTAGGTTCTGCGTTGAATTTTTTTCTTCGCAGTTTTTCGCAAATACAATTGTGGTAATCTGAGATACAAATATTTACATTTCATTAAATATATTTTAAGTTATTAATAAATTTCTAAAATTATGAAATCTTCATAGTAAAATTTCACCAAACACGGAAAGCCATCTTTTGAAAACAAAATTACTCATGTAAAAATTACACGGAATCGGAGTAATGCGGTATGAAAATGTATTTAAAAGATTGAAGATTGATTTGAAATACATACAAATGTAATTCAAATGTTATAAACCTTATAAAATAATGATTTTCATAAAATTTATCAAACGCTACTCCATTTTGAAGGAAATTTTGACATATTATAAGAATATGGCCACCGTTGTTAGAACAGTTGTAGCCATCGGAATCAAAGTTAAATTAGATGCCTCCCTGCATATTGTAATGTACATAATTATTTTTATATAGAACTGATGTAAAATGATTCAAGATAATAGAGTTTAGGTAATAAAATTTATGAATGAAAATTTAATTTGAAATTTGTATGAACATCCATAAAATAGCAAGAATTGAACGGTAAAACAGGTACTTACCCACATCTGAATCTCAAAACATTACCAAAGTGAATTTGACAGCTCAAATATTATGTTGCAGCAAACAATAGTAAACAAAACTTCCTGTTTATTTTGTAAAAGAATCAGATATGTAATTATTTTGGTAATAAAATTCACTTGATTTATCCACATAAAAATTAATAACAGATATTAGATAATATGTAGGTATTAACGACACTATTCAAAATTCTTATGTAGATAAATGCAAACTTATGTTTTCTTCCTTATTATTTATTTTATTTAATGTTATATTCATCATAAAACAAGGTGGGTAATCTACATAATAATTCAGAAATGTTTGTATTTTTATTTGCCTTTGACAATACTTTACCGTTATGTCCGAGCATCACGCTCAAAATACAAATGCTACGTCAGATATGAATCTGCGCAGAGCGGTGGAATTTGCTCGAGAACGTTCTAAGATACAATTTGGCAACGTTAACTTTATTATATTTAGAGCTATTTAAAAAACTTTATTTTTTTAGGATCTTCATACAAATTTTTCAAAAAAGACAGTAAGCCATCGTTTGGAAACAAAATTACTCATGTAAACGTTGAATGGAATCTTGGTATTACGGTATGAAAATGTAATAAAATAATCGTAGATTGATTCGTAATACATATAAAAGTTATTCAAATCTTATTATTCTCAATAAATAAAGATTTAATGAAAAATTTTGGAAAAAAAAATCCTCCATTTTGATATTTGACACATTTTAAAAAATTTATGGCCACATTTTGTGTAAAACCGTCGTAGCCATTAGATGAGTAAGTACATGATAAAATCATATTAAATGTTGGTAAATAATAAAGATACATTAAATTAAATTCATAATACATTTAAATATATTAATCGTAAAAATGATTTTTGAAAATTGAAATGAGTATAAAAATTCTTTAGTAGATTTGGTCGATAAAACAGAACTCTGAAAGAAAGCGAATCTGACAGGAACTAATGACGTTCCTGTTTATCAAAATCATAATGGATTTGTCAGGTATGTGCGCATGTTTATTATAGTAAAAAATATATTTGTTTTATCCACATCATAATAAATAAGAAATACTGTATAATATTCATATCTCAATTAATCACATAAAACAGATTGTTGTGGACAGAATCATCGAATATCACTTTATTTGCTATTATAATAACAAAATTATCTAAATTCTTAATTAATAGGTATGAAGATAAATTAAAAACAATGTTAAATATATATTAAGAAGCATTATATTTAAAATGTATGGTATGGGATTATTCCTGTAGTAGTTTCTTCCGTCAACAACATATTCTCTTTACACATCTCAAACATGATCCTGTAGAATAAAGAATCCTTGAAAGACCAAAACTGCAATCGTTGGATGTAGTCTATGAAGATTGACACGTTTTGACGCAAAAAAACCCAAAGGTATCTCAGTCACAGCACAATTTGATGACAGATAAAAGTAACCAAGGTTTGTGACACTGAAAATGAATAAATTAATCATCAGTCAATAAATATTTGCGTTAATTTTTCTTTACTAACCCCCTTTGCACTAATGGTTGAATTTAAAATCAAATCTTTTAGTTTAGCATACATCATATTGCTTATATATTTTGAAAAAGAGTATGAAAGTCTTAGCTCATTTGTTTTCAATTTGGTTACCATTTAAAAGTGATTCATGCATTCTTAAACTAAAAAATAATAAAATCCTAGCGATGGAAAGAATGTTACAGAAAATGTCAATATTTTTTTATGTTTCTGAGCCAATACTTAAAAATTACAAAGAAGGGATTATAATATTAATAAACAACATTTGGTACCTACCGAAAAATCCATTAGAGCAGCAAACTCATATTTATGTATTTATATTTTCAAAATTGGAAGCATTATATTATCACTCTCTTATGTTTTTTGACATATCAATATTTATCAACAATGAGTGACAAGTGACATTGACTATGAATTCTATTGATCTATGTCTAAGTAAATCTATGATTTGGCAGCGCACTATAACCTAATTAAAATAAAGCAGCGTATTTTTCACAAATCATTCTTCCAGGATGTGTTTTCTAAGAATAATAAAATAATAATATTGTTTAACCAATTTATATATTATATTTTGTGTGTAAATGACATCTACTTCATATTATATTTTTATGAAGGTTTGTTTTAAAGACACTATCAAAAGAAAATATGTAAAGCGGAATAAAATGTCATCTATAATTAATTAGTAATTTTGCTACGTCATAATTAATTATTAAATAAAAAAAGGTTTTGATTATTTATATGAATAAAAAACATATTTTCAATATAATCAATTTTATAATTAATGATTTCTGAACTGTATGCACTATCTCCATCTATGGTACTTCCGCACGAGCTGTCAAATTTTTTACGCGTGAAATGTCAGTGGTTTGTCGAAAATAGACATCAAAACTGATTCATTCCTTGGAAAAATATTTAAGTTAGTAGAGTTTGATGGATGGACTGAGATATAAATTGATTAATATTGGATTTCAGGTATGTAACCTATAGTTTCAAAAAACATATAATTTATAACCTAAAAATAATTATTTATTTATTTATTTATTTATTTTATACTTTATGCATATTAAAAATAGTGTACAAAAAATTAATTAAGTAATTATCATACAGATACAAACATCACCTTCACTTACTTCTTAAGTTTCACATTTTCAACCTGTGGAACATTATTCCAAATTCCTTCCAATGTTTTATTGTAAATTATAAAAAGAAATAGACATTAAATGCAGCAAATTTAAAACATTTGTCAACACACATTATTTTTTTGTTGCAGATAAGTATCTGAGCCAGGCATTTCATTGCAACAAATCACAGAGACCGCAGAGCAATATCTGATAATATTTTGACTAAGGGATGAATTATGAATATAAATTTGCTTGAACACAAATCAATTCTAAGTAAGTATTGAATCTTCTCAATAATAACTTATCAATATCAACGTTTGTTTATGTTCTTTTTATTAAACTCATGTTATATCCATTACTTTATTTATTTTAAAAAGTGTAATCTCTTATTTGTTTTAAAATTATGCATAAGATAATTTTGAGATACCTGTCTAACCTTAGAAAGTCCCATACTAATATTGGTTTTATTATTATAGATAAAGACTACGCTGGGCCAGACATGAGCAGATAATGCCATCATTGCGAGCACCAAAGAGAATTATGGGTGGACATCCGGCCGAATTGGAAGACCTAGGCTGCAATGAGAGAATGAGGTCAGGAGGGATGCCGAGCAACTTTTTGACCCACGAAATCAGGACAGATGTAGAGACAAGGTTGACTCTGCGTCCAGTATTGGAAGCCAAGGCTGAATTAGGCTGTAGCGCCATCGGAAGAAGAAATATTTATATAGATATTATGTTAAAATAACCAACACCAGGCCGATTAAAACGTCATTTACTTGAACTTTTCACAATTTTTAATATTATTCTTATGAATATGAAGATTATCTATGTATATTTAATTTGCAGATTATGTGTATTAAGTAAATACTAAAAAGAGCATTCATAGATTTGTTAAAAGAACCTAGCAACATCATTAACTTACAAGTGATTGCATTGGAGGACAATTATTATTGTTAACTAAATTCCAAACTATTAATTTTTTTTTAATTTAGATATATTATTATTTTAATTTCAGAATTATTATTATTGTAAACCTGTTTTTTTTTTTGTTAAAATTTAGTTGAAGTTTCTATAATCAGACCTCTTTTCCTGTAACATCGAAAAAATTCATATTATTACAGACTGATATATTCAACATTACACCGTTATTTATGGTCAATTTTAAAATGCCATTTTTTTTAACATTTGACCAGTACTAACTGGATTATGACTTTCTTCTCTTGCTATTTCGAATGGCTTTGTGTGATGACTTCACGTTAACAACGTTCCTTATTTAGGTGGTCAAATTGAAATCCTTGAGTAATCGACAAATTCAACAATCTGCTAAGATGCTAGCCACCGGGCCAACGGCCCGTTGCATTTATGCCTTCCATAATTCGTCTATGGAGCTGAGATTCCTAGGATTTTATCTTATAATGAATGCAATGCCAAAATGTCTACAGAATTTTAAAATGTGTCAAAATTTTCTAGATATTTTCTCACAACAATAACATTTACATGTTTTGTATATCTCTTATTAATTGTCAACTCTTGGTATGACTTATATTAAGCACCTATGAGAGATGAGAGTTCTAATTCTTTAGAAGTACCTAAATATTTATACTCAAAATTATCATTTATTAAAAAGTTTTACCCTGTTAAATGAAGTTTATCAACTGCAAAATACCTTAGTTATTTATTATAAAAGTGTGTTTCTTTACCAATTATTGTATTGATTGTTTTATTAATGTAAGTAAAATTAATTTTTGAAATCCAAACTCCCTTTACGCCCCACTTAGGGGCATAGGGATTTAATAAATTGCTGGTATAATTGCCATAGCAACTTGAAATTTTTATTATTACCCTATTCCTGTGTTATATTTTTAATAAGCAATCTACACTGATTTTTCTATTCACACGAAGGCTGGATGTGAGGTGCAGGTTCGAATCCTTGGCCACAAAATTCTTTACTATGCTCAAAATAATTAACACCCACTTCTGGTAAGAAATTTCTGGTTCCAATTCCCAGATGAGTCAGAATATTTATAGGAATTTTTTATGCAATATTTTCTTGCTGGCTATACTGACAATTTTTCATACAAAAGATTTTCAGGTACAAAATCACTGGCTCGGGTAGAGGTCTTAACACTTAAAATAATTATGTACCTACCTGTTAAATTTGATATTAAGAATTAATAAAGCTTTGTAGGTACATAATTATATTTTTGCAGAAGAACAACTAAAGCATTTACTGAAATCAAGTGTTCTATCTAAATGTACTTGAAGGGGAAGGTATAGAAAATAGATAAAAATGCTATGTTTATGACTCACCTTTGCTGCCTCCACAGCAATTCTACAAATTTCTCATACTATCTAATTATATCTACCTATTTACCAATTCAAATCCTCAGACTTACAGGTAATACAAACTCGATCAGTCAATCAATTCTCCATTTTTTGACCCCTCTTAGGGACATACTTTATAGGTACCATATTTTATTAATCCATAAATCAGGTTCTGTAATTCACATTTTTCTCAACAAACTTTATCAACAATTTTATGGACGGGTAAAAAGGCTAGTGCTTAATATTTTTAATAAAAATAAACTTGTTTTATAATTATTTGGTTAAAAAAACGTTTATCATAAAAATATCATCAGATATCTTTTTAGACGCATACAATTAGGTGTGAACTAAGATTAGGAACGTTTTGACAGATAAACGCACTAAAATTGACGAAATCCGAAATACGAAATCCGAATACCAAAATGAACTAATTTCAAACTAAAGTCTACCTAATTAGGAACAAATAGGAACGTTCTAAAATTTCTCGAATACCAATCCGGCTGGAATACCAAAATAGGAACGTTCTTATTTTAGTTTAGTGCGCACTTAATTTGAATTGGAATAGGAGGTATTGAGTCGTTTTACGGTTTTTTATATCATTCGAAAGATTAGACATTTCTCTAGCTACTTGCCTTTTCAAAAATTGTAATATCCACTTCTAACACTGTAAAAAGTCGATTTAAATTAATCTAATCCCCAAAAAATTCCTAAAAAAACATTCAATTAGGTTGGTATGGGTTCTATTGTCTAAGCCACAAAAATACCCGGCCTTATCTTTTCTCAGCACACCTCGTAAACAATGGTCATTTTATTTTTATTTTATGACATTTCTTTTGCTGAATCAAATAAATTTCTATGAATATATTATTTAAAAGGGTAACAATTAGTATCTACTTATCAACAATAAAACACTTCATCAGTATTAAATACTTACGTTATTATTAGCCATGCAGTAGGGTGGATTATTCACGATGAAATCTTGAGAAACAACACCGAGTAAATTTGTATGATATAACCACTAAGACTGAGAACAATAACAATGGAGAAGTCCCCACAGTTTGTAGGCCTGGCTATAAGATATTTTGTGCAATATTGAACGGACCCCAAAGCAAAAAAGTTTTATTATTTAAGCTAGTTTTTTATACATAGGTATGTATATCTGCTACTAGCGGAAATCCTGGTAATGATAAAAAATTCTATTGAGAACAACGTATCAAGTTTTTGTGTTGACAGTTTTATTATTACCTATATTTATTTTATTAAGTTAAAGAAATCAATAAGACTGATTTTACAGCTCCACAAAGCGTAAGTTGTTTGTATTATAAGCCAACTTCACACCATTGCGGTCTTAATTTTTATTCAGATGCGATGCAAATCTTAAATACTATGGATATCATAAAAATAGAATATTCTTAAAAAAATATTAGATTAATTGCAATAAACTGTACCGGAGAGTTTTGCATAGCTCTGCGAAGAAATCTTTCTAATATGACATAAGAAGTGGCTTGATGCTATATTATGACATAACAAAAAACATAACATAATAATTATTTTGCAGATGTATCCTTTCATCTATCGCTCAATGACAACGATCGCTTCCGATATGGGAATCTTTGTTGACAATGACAAAGTTTCAATTGTGACTAGGATGTTATATCCATAAAAGACACGTGAAAGTGATAATAATAGGTAGGTATGTTATTGAATATTAAAGGGAAATCGTCAGCTCAAACATAAGAAATTTCGAAGGCCTGCTATCGTCGTTCACGAGGTTGTATTATATTCTCCAAAATGGAAATCATGGAAATGTACTATCATTTAGCGTTAGGAATATGCCATGTTAAAGAAAGCAAGTTGTTGTAGTACCTACCTTAAACTTTTTTGTTTCCATAGACAATTATAATTCAAAAAAATATTTATGGTGAACTAATATTGGTTTTTAGAACACGGCATAATTCCGAATACGAATTTTAGTTCGAGTGAACTTAATTCTAAATCATTTGGAACGTTCTTAATAAGAGCGTTCTAAAATCCGAATAGGGGGTAATGTATAATTTTAGACGTTATTCTAGGCGATACGTCTGATGTCTATATTATTTATTCATTGACATAAAACTGGAACCTTCCTTATAATTCTTTTACATATTAAGTAAAGTGTTTAACTATAGTGTATCGGCGAAAGCCATAACTAGGGATGCTTGATCGAGTACGTCTACCTTTGATGAGGTTCTAAACACTCGAAATAAAATAAATCCGGCGTACATATGATAATTACATTTAGTTAGGTACAAAAAAAAGTGATACATCTTTCTTTTTCATTTTTTATTGATCGAAAACCATTCTCGCATAAGCATCGGTTGGATGTTTTTTTTTTTTTTTTAATCTGTAACGGTCACAGCTGGTTAATAGACTTTTTGTCAAAAAGAATAAATGAATAGATAATAATATAGATAGTGGTCTAAGAAAATATTTGCAGTATTAAAATTCTATTGAAACCTTAATGTCAAAAAACATTGTTATACTTTTTCGATGACAATCGTCTTGACGACGAACCATATCTTATTTTGGGATTCTACATTTTTTTTTTGGCAAGATGGTACCAGATAGACCCATAATTATTGTCTTTCTATCTACTAAATAAACTATTAAGCTATAAAAATATGTGTGTACCGGAAAATTTGGTGTCTCTGTAACCATTTATATCCTGTATGTATGTCAGAGTTTGACAATTTTTTTTTTTTTAAATGAATCTGTGCTCACTCAAAGTGAACACAAATACACTCCTTGACTCTTTCACAGTAAGCCACAGTAGTCGTGAAAGAAGATGGTCGGCACCTGGGATCGAACCACGACGTCCGCACCAAACAGTACGAAAGCCGGCGTTGTAACCGCCAGTCTACCAACCACTTCAGTAGTATAATAATTATTTGAACTAGAAAACTATAAAAATTGCTTAACATATTGAGGTAGTTGGATATCGTATTCTATATTATTATCCTAACAGTTCTATATCGTACTTTCTGGAACAGCCTGTGCACATAATAATATGTATTCACTCAATAATGTATCTAACGTTAATCTTGGACATATTTTAAGTGTTAAAAAAACACTAGTTTATCTTTCCCGAAACAGAATTGTTATATTTTTTGAGGCATTAAATTGCCAGGTGTGGGGCCATCTAAAGACACCAATAATTCGCTTAGTCATCAATTATTTATTGACTTCTATTAAAAATGTAAATTTAAAACAAACCTCATGAGCTAATTTTGTATACAGTTATTCTAAGTTGAAACTGTGTAATCTTCTCCAAATAATAACATTGTTCATTGTGAAATATTCACAATCTGAAATAAAATAATTTGGAGACAAAATTCGCCTTTCCAGTCGATTATGACGAACCACCCCTGGGAATTATAATATTATGAATGTCATTTCTATTTTTCCACTTGGGGTGTTTTGGTAAATCGACAGCTCTTTGGCAGGTCTGAAATTTTCAAATATTTTAAAACAATAGAGAAATTTTATTTTAATTCCGTAAATTAAAAAAAAAAAAAAAGATTTGTTACTTTTTAATAGTTTTTTTTATCAATAGGTACATACTTTTATTTATCAACTAGAGGTCCTAACGACGAATATTGAATTCGAATTTGTATAAAAAATCAATAACTTTTTTGATCAATGTAATTCCGACCGATGCATATGTTCAAACTTTAAACCATTTACATCCGCATTTCGTCAATTGCACCAATTTAATAATGTTCAAACTTATAATCTAAATTACTTAGTTATGATCGAATTTCGAGCACTGGCTGACCCCTAGTATTGTAAAAATGTAATGGCCTGTACACATCTAAACACGCGCGGTAACATAATCAATGCAACGCGCGGTAATGTAACCAATGCAACGTCGCATTGGTTACGTTACAGGGTGTATTCAGATGTGTACAGACCCTTACCTACTTAAATTTTTCTTAAATTTTTGTGCAACTTTCTTTATATTTTCTATCATTAAAACCATTTCCTGACAGTAGGTAAGTGGCAAAAAACGAATTAGCGGAATTAGTCCAACCGTTCGGGCTTAATACGATGACCGCGCGAAATAGGGCTCCGTTTTTAAATTTGGAACTACAAACTCACAGTCATTTACAAAACATAACAAAACTATTGTTATTTATTATACAGTAAGTGGACTAAATTTATTTTTTGACACTATCGTTTATTATTTTAAGCGTGTTGCAATCGTATGGGTACATTTATCTTATAATGTCGAGTATTTTCGTAAACCATCCCCCACGCCGTTCTTACCTCAATACAAACTCAATAGGAGAGATGTTTTGTTATTGGTACTTAACTGTCAAAAAAGAAACCAAACATAAAGGGAAGAAGAACGAAGAGAAGAAAACTCAAACAAATACATAAACAATCGACTGTCGGTTAGTCATTACTTACGATTCATTATTAGCAGAGGGCAATTTGTGAGACTTCCAACAACAACAAGAAGAAGAAAAAAAAACAAATGAAAGTGAAATAAAAAAAGGTTTGAAATGTCAGCTGCTTCTATCTAACTTTACGCTCCTTTGTTTCTCGCAAGTTCATATTATAAAGATCCGTTCAAATGTCGCTACATTGCGCGGTTAAGGATATTTTATTAAATTTATCATCATATGCCAAAACTATGGTTAGACGTTGTCGAAAGCTTTGAAAAATCAGGATTGAATAAGAATAAAAACTGCCCGGGACACACTATATCCAGCTATCTCAATGTCGCAATAGCACGATATAGGTCCCAAGAAAAGCCACGTTAACTTTATAATATAACTCACACAACTTGCGTTATCATGAGATAACTATTTGGCAAAAAATAATAAAAAGTATCCTTAAAGTCACCGAAATGAAACTTTGCCGCCCCACCGCGGGTTTGAGCATTCAGAGTACGACTGCGATTTGAGGCTGTATTTCGTAGGAGTAGAAAATGAAGGTGCTACTGAAGAGATCAAATCCAAAGATCAGATTCTGTAGGACTGATAAAAATGACGCCATATGAAATTCCAAATCAAAAGGCATTAGGATAATATTATCCGCATTCCAGAAGTTAATAATATAAAACAAAAACCAGAATATCAGGAAGAATTATGCAAGTGATGCATAGAAAACACAATATTACATTTTGATAACAAACTTTTCGATATTGCAAAGCTTTTTTTTAAGATTTAGACGACGGACTTTTGTTTTATTTGGTCGGTCCAGCACATCGGCGATCTCCTTCATCTGCTTGTTCCCTAATACATACATCCCCTTACCGAAAAATCGTCGTTCCACAAGTGAGCGGTTAGAACAGCCGTATCTGAATAGTCTTTTACATACTTTATATTTTTCCTTATTATATAATATTGGTAAAAGACTTTTCCAATTTATGAATGCTATCACGAGAAATTTTGTTCCTGCCAAATCATCGGTGATTTATTGAAAACAATGCGGAAATTCATTTTTGTTCTATTCCTCTTGCTTCTGCTTAGCCCATATCGCATCGCAAAGGCGAAAGCTGTAATAGTGAGTGGTGTTTATTTTACTGAATTAATAAGAAATAAATAACACTCTTCTATACGTGTTGTGTTAGTGTAGCCGGCGGAACTTAATGCTTGAAGCATTATCTACCAGTCAACCGGTCCCGTCCAATCGGAGACAGGATTCCAACCCCCAGTAGAAATTTCACATTGTATACATGGGATTTTTCGACATGTTGATCATGTCGAGAATTCTCATGATCAGGAGTTTCGGAGCCTTAAATATTACCATCTAATGGCGAACGTTGTTAACGTAAAGTTATCACACTAAGCCAGCCTTCGAAATGACAGTAGAAGACGATCGTAAGTTCGTAGTGGTTTATTACATTTAAAAATCGAACATCAGTAATGAATTTTTAGAGTCATTAGTTGTTACATAGTCACATTGATAATTTCTGACCCGACTGGGAATCGAACCCGGGACCTCTTGATTTGACTTTGGAGCCTTTGCTACTATAGGCTAACATGGAAAACAAATGAATAAATATCTTCCCAGACATAGAAATAGCCGTTAAACGACTTTTATTTATATTAGATATGATATATATATATAGTTTGTTATCTACTGTTATATGTTTAAATTTTAAAAAATAATGATAGTCGAATAAATTGCTTACATAGCGACCACTAATAGATACCATGCATATTGTATAGATGTCTAAGAATTTTCATATTATGTAGACGGGTAGGTATGAATCTAAAATGGTTTCCATAAAGAACTAAGTTAAATATTGTGTGTTACGACCCCTCATTTTGACAGGCTGATTTAAAACTAAAACTAGCACACGGTCAATAACTATTAAACTCAGTAGCGTGCGAATTGTGACAAAAGAAACAGTCGGACACACGATAAAAATTAACATGAAAATATTTGAACGCTTATGTACCTACCTATCTGTTGGTCGTTGGTATCACTGCCGATTTTTGAAAATATTTTGCAGAAGATACATATCTTAATTATTCTGAAGATTTTAGATATTTTCTCAATCTTGTTAACTCTAATAATCGTATCGTGAATGAGGAAGACGGTCTGCATCTAGGAGCAAACTTTCGAGTCATCGCGAAAATGGGCGTCGGAACTGCCTAGCAGTCTAGCTACCAAACATTTCATATAATTTTTAGTTAGGTTTTGGTTTAATAAATATTTTTTATTACGTGCACACATTTTAGTGTGAATTACATATATCTACATACACACATAAATCCGCGGCGCCAAAACCCTCAAGAGTTTTAATTTCATTATTCCAATTTCTTCCCTTGCAACATGCAACGTAACCTTAGGACCATCGCGCACTAGGCAGCCTGGATGCGCAGCCATGGCTGCAGCAGCCAGAATATTCGTAGGAAATCGTAGCTGCCTAGTGCGCGATGGGCCTTAATGTATTGCTGAATCATGGAAAATATTGTGACGAAAAGTCCCTATCGCTGACAGATTTTATATTGTGAAAGGTTGATTACGGGTAGAGATGGGACTAACGGCTTAAATTCAAAAACGTTATAGCCATTTCGTTAATTGAAAATAACGTTAATATTAAAAGCTGAAAGCTATTTTAAAATATTTGGTATCTGGGATCTTAATTTCTTCCTAAAAAAAAAAAAAGGTCGTTCCATACGCTCAGTTCCATTATATTACCTGACATATACATAATAGGGGTAGGCTATTATTTTCATTCAACTATTATTTATAAATAACGTTTAATATTAATAACGTTAGATACGTTATTTTTATTTAGCTATTATTTTTATCAGCTGTCGTTATAATGCCCATCTCTAATTACGGGTACCAAAAATAAAGAGCTTTAGCCGGGAAGAGTCCGGCTATTTCGTTTAGGTGGAGGATTTCTCTTCATATCGCACTGTTTCGTGCGGAGGTCGTGGGTTCGATCCCAGGTGCCGACCATCTTCCTCTTTCACGACACAAGCTTTAAGTAGCTTACTGTGAAAGAGTCAAAGAGTGTATTTGTGTTCACTTTGAGTGAGCACAGATTCATTAAAAAAAAAATTAATAACAAAATAGATTGGAAAAAATCCGCACGCCGATGGCTGACAGAACGGAATTATCGTATAACGTGGATCACTGCATATCGGGGTGTGTACAGAAGTATTACGTTTTATAATGTCGGTTAGACATGGCAAATGTCAAACATATCTGCCGGTTCCATCATAAAATAATGCACATCATTTACGTAGGAGGTTCCACCAGGTAGAGAGCCGCGCCGCCCCACACCACTTCCGCCCGCCTACGCCCACCGTCACTTGGAAAAGCGAATATTATTCAGGAAACAAAAACACATCAGGTCGAGAAAAATAATACAACAATTGAACGCGAATATTGTGAGGTTTGACAAATGAATGATACTTCACGCTTTTAAGCAAGTATGAATATTAAAATTTCTATTTAGTTCGAAGCGTACCTAATGCGTAATACTGTGTAAAAGTGTTTTAAATAATGGTATAACTTTTTTCTTTAAAGGTAGAAAACATTGCAAAATAAAATTCCATACACTTTTTTTTTTATTTCTTCTACCGACGTATTTTTTTTTAAACACCGTCTTCGATATATTTTACTGCTTAAGTGTCTTTTCTTGAATCTGTTCGATTTACGTGACTCGGTGGACTAAGCCCTCTCATTCATTTCGTTGAATTCGTTATGTAAGCATATTTGCATCTATTCTTTCGACACGCCCAAACCATCCCAATTCAAATGAAATCTTTATGGTATGGTATGGACATTCTTTCCTTAGATTCTCTATTCCCATTCCTTTTCATGCACCAAAGTCAACAGTCTTTTCATAATATCTACATATATTATTCGTAGAGTTCTCATCTCTACTATTTTTATACTTCATTGCTCTTTTTTACCATATCTAGGTTTCACAGCCTTAAATCATTGCGTTATGCACTAGTTTTTGTAGCTTGTAGTGAGACTTTGTTGTTTCTCATAATAAATATGTATGTCGTAGTGCAGCTCCCAACCTGTTCCCAACCCCTTTCCTATGTTCGATTTCTTTTACACACTTTCTATCCATACTAAACATACCTTCTAAATAAACGATATTATAGAATTTTACAATTAATTCGTTCTTGCTTCCTCCCTCGAAACACCAAAACCTTTTTTTTTGTTTGACATTCATTTAAAGACCGTTTTTTGAACATATTTCGTTGAACCAACCATATTGTACCACAAATCATGACCCTCAGCAGTGAGAAAACAATGGTTGAAGAAATGTTCACATATAAAAATTATTAATTATTGCATTCACTAAAAGCAAATAAGACTTTTGCTATCTTATTATTGAATTTCAAATAATTGTAAGATCCCGTCTTTTTGGTGGTCTTAAAGAAATTGTCAGGAATACCAATTTAGTACCGAACTAGACGCATTAACGGATTTTTAGACACGCAAAGCTACCAAAAGTATCCGCATCGAAATAGCATCACATCTTTATTTAAAAAAATACCACTGTAAAAAGGAATACTTAAGAAATCGTCATGAATACTTAAGAAATCGTCATGAATAACCACCCTGACTATACGAATCAACAACTTAAACTTAGACGGCTATCAGCCAGTATACCTATAAAAAAAAGTTAAAACAGTTTTGATTTGAAACACAACAAACAGATTTAAACCCGAAAGTAAAAACTACGTATATGCCAATATTTCGCAATTAATTTATTATTATTAGGTTTTCGTCGGTGAATTTTCAAAGAGTAAAACGCTGTGCTGACCTGCATAAAATGTACTATTGGTAATTCTGTTATGAATCATTGTTTTGACTGTTGTTAATGGACTTCGACTGTTGTTAATGGATTTGACTGAGGTGGTTAATTTAGCGCACAGCATGTTATTATAGCGCGCTATTTTTAAATAACGCACATAGCGTGCTATGTCTGTAGACGCAATGGCGTTATGAATAGAGATGGGCGTTATAACGATAGCTGATAAAAATATTAGATAAATAAAAATAACGCATCTAACGTTATTAATATTTAACGTAGTAAAAGTCAGGTAAATATTAGCCTACCCCTATTATTTATATGACAGGCAATATTAGTTGAATGAAAATATTATACTGAATGGAATTGTTAAAACGACCTTTGTTTTTTAGGAAAAAGTCAACATTCCAGATAGCAAATTTTGGAAATATCCTTTTTTTAGGAAAGTTATGTTTCTAGATACCAAATGTTCATTTAGGCTTGTAAAATAAAATAACTTTAAGCTTTTAATATTAACGATAGCGTTTGGAAATCAACATCGCTGTCAGCAATCGCGTGAACGCTGTTGGATGTGAATGTGTTATGTTTCTATTGCAGCGCGCTTAGACTATTTTGTGTTACGTTTCACTGGCAGCACCCTAAGAATATTTTATATTATTATTATATCGTGTACGACGTTATTTTCATATTATATTCTGTTACGTTTTTGTTAATATGGTACAACTTGGCAGAGTATTAAGTGTAATCTCAGTTAGTTGGTTAAAAAACTTTATTTATTTGATTAAATCAATATAGATCCCGTTTCTAAACACACCATTTGTGATCGTAGGTCTCTGATAAATAATAGCGCGCTAAATATTTTTAGCATATAGTCTGTAGCCTGCTATTCGTTTATAGCCGTTTTGAACAATACTACGTATAAGTATCACTTTAATATGACCTATCATGCACATGAAAATAATGCTTAAATCGAATTACATACGATAGAATATTATGTTATTATAATTTAAATTTGTATTAGTAGGACACAACCTTATTATTGTGGTGCAAGTGAACTAGAACAGTACGTCTATTCAAATTTTCCGTATCATTTGCGCTGTAGTATTCTAAGTTCCCGTGACATTTACGGTGGCGTAAAGTAACAAAATTTTGTATAGTAACGTGTATAGCACCCCTACAGAATACTTCGGAAAGCTTCACAGCCCATACACATTTCACATACGTTAGTGATTGAAATTCGGAACAGTGGTACAGGAGTGTCGGTTATTATTGAACGAATGGCTGAGTTAAATAATAGCAATGGGTCGGTCGAGTTGCTCGATTAGACGACAAATGTCTCATGCCTTAGAACTGCAACTAGTCGTCCATCCATCAATCCTGGCCGTCTCCAGGTATGATGGAGGACTATGGGAATTATTTTTCATACTTACAATTCTATCCCTAAGACTTACACCTAGCATCGCTCGTTCTATTGCTCTTTGAACCACCCTTAATTTCTCAGCACTTATTTGGGTTTCTGTGATGATTTCGAACCCATGAGTAAGTACTGGTGGTAAGACACAAGCATTATAGACCTTCCATTTGAGGTTGATGGGGATTTTAGGATCTTTTAATATGTGACCCACATTTTGGAAAGCAGCTCATCTCAAGCCAGTTCTTCGGTCTATATCTGCGGTTTGATTAGCTCTACCCAGCATCATCTAACCATTATCAAAAGTATTAAAACATTTTAGGGAGGGACTAGGGTGCATGTTTCAACGAAAATATATCGAGCTATGAACGATCTTGACCAATAACGATTATATTTGAAAAAATGTACGTTACGGTTTGTATAACATGAGAGTATGATTGAGGCCGCCAACGCAACAGTGACCTAACCTTTTTTTAACACAAAACTATGGGACACGTTTTGAAAACTGATAATTAAAACAAAAATAATAAACCTAACGTGATATTCATTCCGGTAGTAATCTTCATATTAAAAATTACCTAGGATAGAAATCATAATATTAAATTTCTTAAGATTAGGCCACTTTTGTGCTGAGACCCTCAACTATGTATTTGATGAAGGAGTTCGGTATGAACATTATGATTACCAACGCGTGCCTCTTTTTAATAAAATTGATGCAACGTTACACGTTTGCGGCGCAAGTGAATATCGGGCCTTATAAAGTTCTTGAGTGTGGCTCTGTTCAGGACAACGCACACCTTTTTACATCTCCCCTGATAGGTGTTACATACACACACAAAGACGCATTGGTGGCAAATCATAGTGGTATTCGGGTGGCCGAATACTGGGGATTACAGATTTGCTGGTGTTCTGGATACGGAAAGTAATTGAGTATGTACAAAGTTCGCACTTATTTCAAAACCCTTCAACGCTGTCGGTACAGACTTTTTAAGTTTATATATTATACTACTAGCTTATACCCGTCTGGCTTTACGTTTTTTATTCCGAATGTCAGGCTTGATCGGTAGGTAATTAAACAGGTTCTAGTCTAGCTTCCCATTGCTTTGCAGACCTCTATAACTGACATAAGCACAGAAAAAGAAGAATGAAACTTTCACAATTCATAAAAAGAGAGAAGAATGACGCTTTAAATGTTTATTAAAATTTTGTATGAAGATCCTAAAAAAAAGAGTTTTTTTTTTAAATAGCTCTAAATATAGTAAAGTTAATGCAGCAAATTGTATTAAAGAACCTTCTCCGGCATTTTGCACGGCTCTGTGCAGATTCATATCTGACGTAGCATTTGTATTTTGAGCGTGATGCTATGACATACGGTAAAAAGCAAATAAAAAAATACTTCTGAATTATTATGTAGATCAGTAGGTACATACTAAAACTATACGTCGCCGTCGTTTTGTTTCATAAGAAATTTATTATTTTTCGTGCAAAAAACGAGTCTAAGATACTTTTTCGCTGACAAAGTTTCATCATAAAGGCCGTAACTGAATAGTGTAGGAGTTATAAATATGTTTTACATATTACGAGCATATAAAGTCTTATTTTGATGAACTTTTTACTGAAGTAACGCAATTTCAATTTCGTTTAACTTTTCAACATACTTCATCACCTGTTGTTAAACTAAACTCAAACAATCCGTGTAATGTTACATTCGAGTGTTACGCTTTTGTCGTTGGTATAAAATCGCTTCTAAACTGCGAAAACGGCACACATATCATTTTGTAATAGGTACGTTTGCTTTAAACAACTTTTTAGACTCCCCGCTTCCTCTCCAAGTGATAAGATTTTAACATCTTAACGTCAACGTAAACGTTTGTCGAAAAATTAATAAGGGTTAGAATATTCTCATTACAACCAACTTCTCCCTTGTAATTATTGATGTTTTATTCCAAACCGCTCCCCCTCTTTCTGCGGTCACATAATTAATGAATGATTCCTTAATATTTATACATCGTTTCTCTTCTTTTGTTTTCAATTGAGAATAGCGAAGAGTACCCTCGGCAACCATAATATACAACTTCTAAATCAGAAGTTTAGAGTAGCTACCTTCACGGGAAATTTGAAACTTATGGAGATACAAACTACAAATTATTTTGTTCTGCATCGATATTTAAAATATTGGGATACCTTACCAAATGAGTATGGGTTTTCTCTGCTCGATATACCCATGTATCAAAAATGAGAACCAATGTTTTGAAACTCTCGTAGTAAAAAAAAACCTAAATATATTTATCACTTTGACTCTAAATATTGATATTGCTATTCTAATATTCTAATATAATAATCATCGTAATTGTGTGGATTTTTAAAACTGATTAATAATTCAAATTCTTTATTATCTATCCCCGTAGGGTACTCGGAATTGTCAACAATACATAATAAAATAATACAACATTAATAGGTTCACACTTAAAGCGTAAATAAGATCGGCTTAAAAACGTGGAAATCCTGCGTCGTGTAAAGAGCCACTAATGCATTCGTCAGTATAAAATAATAATAATAAAAAATAATAAAAAAAATATAGGTAACAACACAAGGAAAACACAATATAAACAAAAATAAATTCTATATATGTCTACCCAAGTATAAAGATGCATACTTACATGATATTCAACACATTACTGCAATATTGTTGCCTTAAATAGTTTTGCATGAGTAATTCCTTAGAGTTTGCTATTATGTATTTTTTACTCTCTTTGCCTATTGTTTTATTCTTTCTGCCCTAAACTGTGTTTATATTCTATATGTTATAATATTGTTTAATTTCTTGTTTCTGCTTTTTGTTATATTCTATTGATGTCAAAGGCACTTTGTGCCGTATATTTTGTTAAAATAAAATAAAATTCAGTCCACTCATTACATATGTATCAATTTAACATTTCGTTGACTGAATAAAAGGATTTCTAACAAGATACGATTTTATTTCTCTCTGAAAAGCCTCGTCCTCGAGAGATTTGATGTTTTGAGGCAGCTTCTTATATAATCTTACGCCATTGCATACAAAACTCCGGGACATTTTGGTAAGTCGGTGTTGGACGGGTCGGATTCGTACTTAAATCATTTCATTTTTGTTGTTTTTAATCTAAATGACGATAGATAAAGATTTGCATTCGACCAACATGACTATCAATGTGATTTATACTCCTGATAATCATGTGAATTTCTTGTTTGTTAATTTTTTTGTTGTATAAATATATATAAGTAAGTATGTAGTAAATATTCAAAACATGCAAATAGCTTACGCCGTAAATTGTAAAAATAAAAATGAAATAAAATCTCAACCGTTTAAAATTTCCCGCAATATCGCATCTACACAGCGATTTAAACTTTCAAGTTTGCAAAGCTTTTACTGTATGCCTCTTAATACAAATTGGTACATGTGTACATATTAAATTATTTTTAAATCATGCATACCTTCGAGTAGGTTTATTGTTCTGCGCAGGTACTAAGATATCAAAACGGACGTCATTTTAGAGATACGGGGTACATTATTTACATTGGGCGAACATAAATAATAATGTTGCTCCCGCTATGTGTTTGAAAAGGTCATCGGAAAATAAATTATCTCTTGTTTGTGTTGTTTTATCTACAAAAAACAATACAGGTAGATTCTAGTTGGGAATATTTATTATTGAAACATTTCAGGAGTGTGGAGTGCCATTTTTTCAGCAGAATACACACTAATACACTGGCTGTTATGCCTTGTTTTTCTTGAAAAGAAAAGCGGTCATAACACTACGAACGCAGTATTCTTTGAGACAATTACAAGTCATTCTATGTATACCTATAATCACTGTTAACAGTTAAATAAAGAAAGCGGGAAAGAAACAGTGCAATCTTAACGTTTAGTGTCAATAAGCGTATTTTGGTTACCGCAGTTAACGAGATTCCTATTAAAATAAAATGTATGAACTAAGTGAATGAAGTGGTTGGTAGACTGGCGGTTTCAACGCCGGCTTTCGTACTGTTTGGTGCGGACGTCGTGGTTCGATCCCAGGTGCCGACCATCTTCCTCTTTCACGACACAAGCTTTAAGTAGCTTACTGTGAAAGAGTCACGGAGTGTATTTGTGTTCACTTTGAGTGAGCACAGATTCATTTAAAAAAAAAAAATAAAAGTGAAAAGGTAGCATTCCAAAACTTTGGAAAAATTAGCGGCCGTTCAAATGGGGGTCCGCTTTTCTAGAAAACCATTGCATTAGACTAGGCTGTAGCCTAGTAAATTAAAAGCAATATACTTTTTAGCAACGCTTTGACATATGCGGGAAGTATTTATTTACGTTAGACATTGCTTTGTTCAAAACTCAATGGTGAATTTTCTTATTTCATGTTCAGTTTGTTAATGTTACAAACATCAAATTTTTAATATGAATATCTACCATTTTATTATTCTAACTGAACATCCCAAATGTATCCCTAATACCTATTGTTTTTTTATTTTATTTCGTAATGTACCTATCCATAATATCGCTATAATATGCATCGACCGACACCTAATGATTGAGAGATCTCGGGTTCGAATTCCCGCTGTACTAATTTTGTTATAATATGCACACCTATATCATGAGGCTTAAGTTCAGAACTGGGCGAATGAATGCTGATGAAAGTGACAAAATAGTGTCAATTTTGTTTAGTTGTTATTAAATGATTACGATTAAATTATTATTCATACATGCAGTGCCATCTATTGAAGTTCTGTTGTATGTTTTAAGCGTTGCTTGAGATCTTTAAATTTGAAAGATATACCTATGCTTATGCAGCGACTGCTGAGCCTGTGTTATTTCAGACCGTTTCATTAGCTCCTATAAGAGGACGTATCTATCAAACATGCTTCCACGAGCGTTAAAGGCATCAGGCGGGTGTAGAGTTGCTATTTTAACAAGCTCGGTATTTTTTGTGAAGAAGAATAATAATATGGATACCAGCAATAGTTTGTTATTAAATTCGTCAATAGTCGGTTTAGGTCTCATTCATCAATCAATTATTGTTGCAGTTTTTTGCCACCCCCTGCCTTTCCCTGGTGATTGTGCTTTCAAACAAATCCCGTTGAATAAAATAAAATAAAATAAAATAAAATAAAATAAAATAAAATAAAATAAAATAAAATAAAATAAAATAAAATAAAATAAAATAAAATAAAATAAAATAAAATAAAATAAAATAAAATAAAATAAAATAAAATAAAATAAAATAAAATAAAATAAAATAAAATAAAATAAAATAAAATAAAATAAAATAAAATAAAATAAAATAAAATAAAATAAAATAAAATAAAATAAAATAAAATAAAATAAAATAAAATAAAATAAAATAAAATAAAATAAAATAAAATAAAATAAAATAAAATAAAAATCGTGAAGCATACTTGATATTGTAGCTAAATGTTTTAGAATGTATGTAGAGGCATAAACAAAAGTGGAAATAGTCATATCCTGGCGCCAAATACATGACAGCAGTCGCAGTCTTTAAGATTCTGAGACTTTAACATTACCACCTAATGGCGAACGTTGTTAAAGTAAAGTGATCGCACTAAGCCAGCCTTCGAAATAATAGACGAAAACGGTCGTGAGCCCGTAGTGGTTTGTTCCATTTAAGAATCGAACATAAGTAATGAATTGTGCGAGTCATTATTATAGTTGTTACATATTCTTTTAAATATGGTCGAGTTAAGGCTTTAAACAATGTCCACACGTCGCATCGATTGAAAAATTAAATACATACAATTTATCTATTTTTTCTCTTCATATAGCATCTATATCTACACCCTTCCTCCGTGATTTGAATATCGCTTTCATCCTCACTGTCTTGTTCAATACATGAGCACTTAGGGACTTCTAAATGAATCGACAGCACCTATTTTTGTATTTTTTTTTTATTTTGTTAAAATGTAGGTATGTATAATATAATGTGTACGAACATGGCAATTTATTATATTATTTGTAGTTCTGGTATAATTACACAAGCAAAAAAGCTTCTCAAATACCTATCTTGTTTTTATTTTTAAGAATTCAAGTACATACAATATTATTGACGTCAAACTACCTAGAAGTACCTACTCAAAATCGAAGTCGTTCAATTCCTATTTTCTTATTTTATGCAAATATATTAACAGTTATGTATTGTTATTCCATACTATCAGGAGTAATTAAATGAGTATCGCAATAATACAGATCTTGACAATATAATGGTTAACTGTATTGAACATTCAAATATCTACTGAAAAATACAAGGACATGAGTATTGAGTAATAAAAACATCAACGATGATATCAAAAGTTGAGTCGTCTGTCAAAAAACATTTAAAAGGGCATCATTATGTGAATCCGTGGACTGTTTTTTTTTTATTGACAATTACATAATATTAAAGATAGGTACGTTTCCTTTTTTTAAAACATTGTTGCTTATGACGGGGGTACATCACCCTCAGCAAACATCCCTCATTCTTTATTCATCGTGTGTTGGGTAGGGTCTTTGGGGAGCAAGTTGATCCACTCTTTCTTCGTCCCACATTTAATAGCCACCATAAATCAGAAATAATATATTGCCTTTTTCTTCTGATAGCCAACCAACTTTCTATCTACCAATTACATAATATTGTATAATATATTCCAGGACCCTGTTGCTTCAACTGGCTTATTTTTTTGATTATTGTAACATGGTAATTTTGTAAAATGTATGTTTAACTATTTAATAATTATAATTTATTTATAACTAGCTGATACCCTTCTTGCTTTACGTTATTGATTTGGCTAGTTAGACTTGAGCAGTAAGTTATTCAACAGGTTTTGTTTGCATCTTTCCCCTGCTCAGGAGTCTATATAGTATCTTACATAATGTTTCATAAGGAAAAAATAAGAGTCACTGCTAAATATTCTAAAAATTTAAAGTAGAATGTCACTGTTCATAAAAAGAGAAAGAGAAAATATAAAACGTCCTTGTCCAGTACCTATATTTTTCTGTTCAACTCCTATATGCAATTTTTTTCCTCAATTCTACTGTGTGTAGATAGGTACCTACCTATCTAGTAGTTAGTTTGACCTACTTAACTGGCTGTCATGATAATGTTGGTACAATCTCACTGGCACGGCGCAAGCGATCCCTGCTTTACCCACCTGTCATGGCTTACCTTATTTTTATATTTTTCTGTGTAAATCTTTATAATATAAGAATCATAAGATTTCTTAGTACCTACCTACTTATTTTTTTTATTTATACATTTTCATACCGTAGGTAATAAAATATGACTCTCATTTATTGAAATTTTTGTATGAAGTTTTTAGAAATTTGTACATAACATTAAATATATTTGAGAAATTGGAAAAAATTGTACCTTTGATCACCGTAAATGTACCTGCAAAGATCCACGACGATTGAAATCAAACCTTTAGTGAGCGGTTTATGCGTGATGTTCCAACATACGACAATAAATACATACATAACTGAATTATTATGTAGATTTGCCTTTTTTAATACAAAATTTTACCATTGTGAGTACGGGATTTGTTAAAAATAATTTTCAAAAAGTTTTCGTGATATAGCGAATCGTTGGGTTTTTTATTTTATTTTATTTTTGGGGGAATAATAATAATATAGAAACGTGTTATAATATATCGTTTGAAACAGGATTGTTTAGAGAAGTTTTTACCAGATTTGAAGACATCAATCTCTTTTCTGAGTATAAACTCAAAAATAAATTTCACCCTTTTTCGTGAACGCTTCTTTGGACTTCGATGGGCCATAACTGTTTTTACGCCGCTTTCTGCAAAAGAAACTAAATTCTTCTAAATATACGTATCCTACACATAAGATAAAAACTTATTTTTTTGCATCTGATTAAGTGGTAAACAAAAAAGTTATAGAGGCCAACAGGTAAAATATGTGTAATATCATTTTTATTTTAAATTCTCAATTAAGGAAGTAAATAAATGAGAAGCCTCAATATGTTTCAAAAATGATCTCATAGTATTTTAAATACCTGTTTGTCCAACGTTTGACGAAACACCCTGTATTTTTCTTTAAAATTATTTTATTTTTCTTAAAATTTATTATTCTTAAAATATGACAACTCCTCGTATTCGATTAAAAATGTTTTTTAACAGAAGTCACGTGTTATGTGGTTTTCATTTTGTATATATTCCAATCCGCAAAATTTTTACATGTTTTCTTTTTATTTTATTTAATTTTTTGAATGTGCAACATGTTAATAATTGTTTGCATTTATGTAGATTGTTATTGTTTTTATGCATTGTTGTTTTTCATCGCACTCAGCGAAAAGGCTAATGCTGTTATGCTGAGTGCGATCATTTTTATTAAAGTAAAAAATAATAAAAAAAAATAAAATTAAAATAAAAAAGAGATTTTCTATTTTATCCATCTTTTGAAGATGATTGTAAGGGTAATTTTACAGTGCCGCATAATTCATCTTAAATTATGCGGCACTGTAAAATCACCGTTGTATTAAAAAAAATAGCTTAAATTAAGAAAAAATATACAAAATAGCTAACTCGAGCGATATTCTATTAAGGAATTATTGATGTGAATAAAGCTGCAAGCGATATCAACCGAGTAATGTCAAATTTCAAAATACTAAGAAATGGCTGCCAAGAGTAATTTTGACATAAACAGCAACTAGTATTATACCAATCGTCTAAAATTTTTGCGCGACTTTCTCAGGTGCCGCTTAAATTGATTGAATAGCGGTTTATTGTTGTAGAGGAAATATGATAATTATTTTAAAAGCAGAACTGTCAGTAATTACGCATTTTTTTTTTCATTTAATTTATGGATGATTTTAAGCATAAGCGGATTTTTTACGGAATCTAACTTAAGCTCCACTTAACTTTATTTTTTCATCAATATTTAGCAAAAAATGTTCAAATCTTAACAAAACTGCTTTTACGATTTTTTTCTACATGGAATGCGTTGAGTTTTTTAAGTCATCTTAAAAATCTTTTTCTAATGTCGTCAAACAAAATAATCATATTTTGAGATTAATATAATTTTAATTCTACAATATTAAAAAATATATAGGTAAACCTTTATTGAATTTTCAAACTTGAGATGTTTTCCCAATTCGTACAACTTCTCTTAAAATGTTTCTAAGGTATGTTTTTTTTATTATTATTATTTTTATTCGTATATACTTAAAGAATAACGCGAACAAGACGTTAATACCGTTCTAAGGAGCAAGCTTATGAATAAAAAACCTTTTGTATACCTACTAAAAATATTATCAGTCCATTGAATAGAACGCAGATATTCGCACCGAAACAAACTTTGGATGGGCAGGTAGAAAAACCTATACCTTCTACCAATATCTTATTTCCATTGGCATAAAAGCCCCGATTTTTATCGAACTAACTAGCTACCATACCCAAACGGAACTTAGTATAAATTTGTATGATAAAAAACTTTCAAATATATATACCTATTATATTTATACATTCCCGTTGTATTTTGGTCAAAGACTCAAACCCACGATCATGAAATTTTCACCTAGATACAAAAAAACATATTAGGGCCAATTTATCGAAGAAAATTAAAATGTGTAAATAAAAATATGCTTTCTTCCCCATATTGCGCAATAAATACAAAAAAAATAATAATTATTAATCGAGATATCATCAAAAACATGATTAAAATGTTGTTTAATTCCTTTTACATCACCGCTGACATTAATTGTGTCCGCCATAAAATGATATAGTATCCGCCATAATGAACTTAGGGGCATCCCCACATATGACCCTGCACAGACCTTGAATTGAGTTCTGGCAAATATTGATAACCATCGCAAGTCTCTGAGTCAGTCATACGCATGCCGCAACCTTTAGTTCGCATGAAGTGCTATATTTTTCCGTTTAATTGTCGGACACTAAAAATGTTTTCATACTTTTTAATATGATAACAATAAACCAGACCACTATTATAAAGACAACACTTATTGAGCCCACCTAACTATTACTGTTTAGGGCATCGGTACTCAACCGGTAGCCGTGATACAATTCATTCATGAGAATCAAAGGGCGGACTTATCCCGCAGGATCTCTTCCAGCCAACCCAAATATAGTATTTTTGCACTCATTCATCCAGTAGAAAGCGTAAAATAAGCGAATGTTTGTCGAACGGGATACCTTTTTGGATAACACATGCACGTATTGCTATCTTTTACATTGTTTAATTTTGGCAAAGTATATAGAATAAATTACAGCCAATTTGATGCATTTCACTTTAAAAAATGGCCGCTGTGAACTGTCAATGTACGGACGTTCCTATTGAAAAACTCTTGTGGATACGTAAAAAGTCGGGCATACCTCACTTGCTTAACTATGTAATACTCATCAACTATGCATTTGCTGTTAACAACCTTAAGTGGTATATTTTAACTAGGCTATGAACCCTGCATCATTTTGCCCACAAAAATTATTTTATCCATCCTTAACCTAGTTTATATTTTTAAAATATTAATTATTGGGGTGGGGGGGGGGGGTTGTATTATGTGCGGCCCGCGTGAGTTTCAAAATATATTATGTTTGTGACCCTAAGAAAAAAAAAAATTGAGTATCATTGGTTTAGGGTGTCTGTTAGCGAATTTACCACCGTGAAGAATTTGACTGGCATAATTTACAATGGTACGATAATGGACAAAAATATCAACCACCAAATTATGAATTATTATATAAATGATTTAATTTCGTTTGATTTCAATCTGTTTTTTATAAGCACCACATACATTGACAAAAAATGATGAATTTTAATATGACTGATGTTATATTGTTGTGAAGTTAAGTTGAGTGAGTATAATATTATTATATTCAGGTTCCTTTATATAATGTTTGGAAGTTTTAAAGCTTTGTTGGGAAAAAAAATCTTTGTTGACGTTCCATGATGAAATTGTGATAAAACTATTTTCATTTCAAAATCTACTTAACATCGTTCATGTTTTTAAGAATATTTTTTACTCTCATAAAAGATATGTACCTGTATGCACTTGATATTTTAAAGAATTTATAAGGCATTGACGATGAGGATGTAATTATGTTACAAAAAAGTAATAATTTTATTGCACATAAGAATACAGAATCAAAATAACCTGAAAAATAATAGGTAATAAAATATTTTTTTGTTTTTTTTTCTTCTTCTTTCTTCTTTATACTGGTGATTGATGTTTGTTGGGTCGAAGAGTGTGTGACTGTGGTGATATGCTTTGTTTGTGGACTGCACGTAGTTGAGTTGGTGGTTGTGCTGTGGTTCGTGTTTGTATGTTCCTTTGGATATTCTTTTTTATGAACTGTTAAGATGTTTGCTTGGCATTGCTTGGCCTATTTGGAAAGCATTTTCATTTGTTTTCTGTTATCACTGTTAATATTAATGAATAAAATTTATTATATATAAATATAATTAAGGGTTTTCTAGACTGACATATATAAATACTATGCCCCTGCACATTGATTCAGTACCCCTATCTAAGTTTCCGCGACATTTACGCTGGCGTGAAGTGACAAAATTTTATAATGAAACGGATAAATCGCCCCTACTTATTAATCTATAAGGCGTCCTCTTCTTCCCTGTTGATTACTCTGAAAAAATATCTTTTTTTATTGTTTGTTAGTTATTATTGAGGTACATAAAATACACAACAACATTATGTGAAAATTAATCAAAAGCAATCTTGATGTAACTAGTTGGATAGTTGAAAAAAGGAACAAAAATGAGCGTTAGGTAATTGTGTATGCACTTGTGATTCCATCGTGAAGCTGTCTCTCTTAAGCATATATGAAAGAGTGATGCGAAAGAGAGACAGCGTGATGTTTGAACGGATTCTATCAGTCACACGAACTATCAATCAACTGAAAGCTATGTCAAAAACGCCAATTAAACATAATATTATTTTTAATCACAAAATATTTTTATTTACAGAAGAACCGTTCGTGCCGGGCCACCTTCCGCAACCCATCTTCCCACCTCCGTATTGGACCTTGCTTCTCAGTCAGAGCTTTCCATCCACGTCAATGCGGAACGTGCGTATCTCCTGGCGTGTGCTGCAAGCCTGTACGCACCACCACAATGAAGGTAAGTTTGTGGGGAAATCTAAAGCTAAATAAGTGTGCAAGTTGCGCCTGAATTTATGCAATGTATAAATGCTCCTGATATTATGCAACTATTATTCATTGCAGTCTGAACAGGTAGGTAAATACATACCTACTACACTGCATGGGTCATCTACAAAATATAAATTCGACATAAATAACTCGTCCTATAAGTTTATTCTTGAAAGCAAACATAACTCTTAAAAGCCTATACCCCCATTAACCTCCTCTTTAGACCAAACCCGTGTCCATGAACTCTTTTCATTGCCGAACCGACCTACATCTAACACACATCCTACAATTGACGCTAAAGCTAACGATTTTCTACATAGTTTCGTCGAAAAAAGTATCGCAGTATTGAAACACTGCGCTTTCCCTCTACACAGTTGCACTGATGATGTATACAGAATAAAAAAAAATATTTTCCACAAATAGAACTAGTAATAAGTACTGTATACAGTACCATAAGATCTGATGGGACTTTCTTAATTCAAATTTATTGTGACCTTACGACATCTTTTGATTTAACGACATTGAACAATCACAATGGCAAACAAATAATATCTCTATGTTCCTAATAGGTTCTCTATCGTTAATCACAAAAACATGCTTCAAAACTTCAATGTAGTTAATTATGTAGGTACCTGCGAAATTGAAATGTGTGGTAAAATTATTTGATAAGGGAACGGACATTTTAAACTAATCAATAATAATTATAATATTGATCAATCAATAATACCTGTAAAACAATTTACGTATTCCAGACAATAACGAAATTATACCGGCCATTTAAAATGTAAATCACTCACCGTATGGTTAATGACAAACTTTAGCGGGACTTGGTTACAGTGACGGCAGATTTTCCGCTGCAAGCATTTTCAAACTACTACAGCAGTGGTTCATAATTCATATAGAGTAGACTTGGCTAAATTGTACCTGCGTCGTACAACTTCCATATTATCATATAATATAATATCTTCATTTTAGTTGTTTTATATTATCTCCCTGGCAAAAATATGAAACCATGACATATTGAAATTAAAAGACGCGTGTCCTTTCACTTTGAAGTACCGATACCTACTTACCATTGCTTTGATGGTATTTAAAAAGTAATGGGATGCCTTAAAGTATGAAAAAAATAATAGGTAATTAGTAAAGCATATTTTCTAGCAAAATCCTACTTGAGACTAGTTGCATATATGCAGGATAACAGTGCCATTCACTCCGATCACCTATGAAAACACTTTTATTCTTACTTACTTTGTGAGTCCGGGGTTAATACTCGGCACTCCAATATACGGCGACATACACAAACAATACGTTTTTTACATTCTTATCAATCAAATCGATTTCACAAAACAATACGACGAAAATTTAGTATATCGTGTCATCATCGATATGTATACCTACTATAATATACCTACGGTTTGTTACTGACTTGTATCAGAGGCGTATTAAAAGGTACTAAGTAGGCTACAATAAAAATGTTTATTTTTCAAAGGAATGCTTCAAGCGCTTCAAGGTATGAAAATATTATAATTTAACTTTCATTCTAGAAGTTATCGAATCAAAAACTGTACCCCATTTTATTACTGTTTTCGCCGTTTTTCCTTATTATAATAATATTCCGGCAACATTCTTTTAAAATTAGGTATATTCCTTTTGTTCTTGTTTTTCTACTTCACCTCTCTACTCGCCGCGTCAACGCATCATTAAAAATCGCATCTTCGCCAATCTTCGCAATTATTCATCTTTGGACCGCAATAATAATCATCGCCAACCACGTGAACCACGCCAAGTGATAGAAGAAGGAAGGAACTGAGGAGAGAAAAATTATTTACAAATTGAGGTAGTATTCAGAATTTCCCAACAAAAATTATTTATTTTATCTCACTTCCACAAATCCAGCTTAAGCGAAAACAATTATTATTAACCTTTATACACTTTTTTTTTTTTAAATGAATCTGTGCTCACTCGAAGTGAACACAAATACACTTTATGACATCTTTCACAGTAAGCAAATGCTTGTGTCGTGAAAGAGGAAAATGGTCGACACGGCCGGGATTCGAACCCACGACCTCCGCACGAAACAGTGCGAAAGCCGGCGTCGTAACCGCTGGTCTATCATCCACTTCAAACTTCTACACTTTGTGTACTTAGAATAAAACTTTATTTTTCATACATAGATTTAAAATTCTAATATCACCTGATGTGCTACGATTTAGGCAACTCTGCCCCTTTCAATTTATTTCTAATATTGGAACACATCGGCTAATGGCCGAGATATAACCAAAGGTAGATGCTACTCCGTGATATCATGATGGTTCTAGCTAGCTGTGATAATTGTTACTATTTAAAGCGACTTCTCGTATATGCAATATGCATATCTAATCAAAACTCAAACAGGACACGTTACATATTTGAGAGCATATTACCTCACTCGACATGAGAGAAATTACAGGAAATTAGAAATGTTTCACATTTATATATTTCAGCGTTTGGATACTATTAAGCCAAAATGTTATTGAAACGTGTGGTATGTTAATAAAATGGCTTGAAAAAGTATTTTTAAGTAGTTTTTTTTTACAAACGGTTTTTGTGAACACTTATTATAGATTTCTGGAGAGATTGATAAAAAAAAACCATACAATATTTGAAACTTTTGGGCTAATAAAGGTGGATCACACCCATCAATCCTTTTATTTATTTTTTTGTATGGGAAAAAATCGTTGTTTATTTTTTTCTATTTTTCTCGCAATTATTCTTATTTTTAGAGAAGGGGATGTGCTAAAGTAATGCATTTTTCCCTAAAAAATTATGACAATCATATGAATTTAACAATCGCTTTACGAAATTATTTCATTTCAAATCATTATATATAGGAAGGTGTTGTTTAATTCATTCAAAATAGTAATGGATTTTCTCTGTCATTGTCAATTAAATTTCGTTTTGAAGTAGGTACCTACCTTTATCAAAAACATAAATAATAGATTTGTGCTATTTTATCAATTCGGAAAGTTATCGAAACTATCAAACTTTTGTTACAGAAATATACCATAACATTTCATTATGTTGGCATTTTTTTTTATGTTTTAATCAGTATCTAATTTTGAATAGTGTGTTATATGTTGAGTATCTAATTTTGAATAGTGTGTTATATGTTGTTGACATCTGCCGGCGCATAGGTGAATACTGTAATGCCGACTGCTGAAAGAAAAAATCGAAAATAGAAAAATAATGTTTTTTGGTGAATAATATTAAATCATTGTGACCGACTCGTTTAATACGAATAATCCATCCAGACTGTCATAAAAACAGTGCTTGGCAGCCGCATCCCCGTCTTCAGTGGGAGCATAGCATAAGAGAACTGTCAGTGTTTCGCCTGTCATCTTGAAGGACGCACTCATCAGGCGGTCAGAAACAGGTTCCCAACCAAGAAGGCGAGAGAAGACATATTTACTTAAAAGTAGAGCGACGCCATGCATCCGTGCAGTTCGGTGACCAGAGTGCAGCATGACATAGTTTCCAGCGTCATTTTGCCCTGCGGGGGCCCATGCATAGTACATACATACTAGGATGATATAAATTATAAAATACATATTGAGATACACATTTTATTAATATAAGATATACATATTGAGATACACAAAATATTTGTGATGCACAAACTCACTAGAGTTTTACAGCGATGGTCAGTTCAAACATCTTTTCACCCGTGTACTACAACTATCCTCAAATGCGAAAGAACGAATGCAAATCAATACGATGAATATTATGGAAAAAATGTTTGGATTGTGGAAAAGATGCTTCTTATGTCTATCCAGAAAGCTGCAGAATGTTGACAACATCATTTTTGCAGAACATTGGTATTATAGCGAATGATCCCACATTTCTGCCATCTACTCCAGACTATATAATATATCGGTAGCTCATACATCCTTACCTAACAAAAGAACACAAAACAATATTTTGATAAGAACCATATGAAATACTTCTTGCATGTGCAAGAATTTGTATGTACAAAGTTTAGGGAAATTTACATAATGGTAGGTACAGTAGAAAAAGTGATGCACTGGCGGGATTATCACCGGAGCGATCTCACTTCCAACCGTCCATCCATCATGATGGCTGAATAAAATTTAGGTATTACTTATAACTTTGCTTATAACTTATCTTCAACACCAAAAAGACAGGGTAATATATATATGAAAAAATATCCAATTAATTATAATGTTACACACAACACAACATTTGACATTAAAAACTAGAACACAATTATATATACAAATTTGAAATGAAGTAAATAAAATAAATAAATAAATAAAAGTGTCATAAAAGTTAGCACATAATCTCTAGGTGATATCGGGGATGGTATCGGACATCAAGCATGTTTGTTATTGATAAAAAACCATACTTACAAACCTTACATATGATGAAGGCTGCCCGCATTTGGTGGCCTCATGTAGTGTTTGATGTTTCGAAGGATGTATCAGCTACCATTACATCCTCTGGAGTAGATGACAGAAACGGGGGATCTTTTGCCATATTAGAAATAATGTTATGTAAAACTGCACAGTGCACACGCAGTAATGATATTGGCAACATGGCCCAGATTGTTTTGTAGCTTCCTGGATAGTCATGGAAAGCGTCGTTTCCACAATCTAAGCATTCTCTCCACAATATTCCTCATTTTGATTTGCGCTTTATTATATTATTCTTCCATATTTGAGTATGGTTGAAGAACAGGGGTAAACAGATATTTATTTTGGGCATATCCACTATCTCCAAGAAGAATTCCCTTTATTTCACCCTCCTCAAATTTCAAACAACAAGCAATGTTCAAAAATATTCTGGAATCATGGGTTTAGTCTGGCCATCTATTAACAATGTCAGGGATCTCCATTTCTGGCCCACATACAGCTAGAATATTCGAGAAAAACCAGCCTTTTCGGTTCGGGCTTTTGACGGGGACATGGGTGCAGTCAATACAGCTTACGACACCGGGAAAATGTGCTATCCTATAAAATTTCTGCTTCGATACCAACAATCCCGCCTGATTTGTAAATTTTACACATTTCCCTAATTGTCTGGCAAACAACAAGGAAAGATTGTTCACAATCCTACAGCCAGTTGATTGGCTCACTCTCTCCAAATCTCCCGCAACCATCTAAAACAAATAACCTGAAATTATTCAAATACAAACACTAATGTAAGTTATTTTAACAGGGAGTTGCACTTTCACGATAATATTAATGAGCTGGAGCGCTTTCGTCAATCTCGCGTTGACACATTAATCAACTAACGTTGTTAGAAAAGTTAACTTTCACTGCGTAAATTCACACATCAATTTGACATGAACTAACCTGGAAATTGCCAGTTGCGTAAAATCTTAAAGCAATAGCTGCTTGGATGATGGATGGTATAGGCAGGCCTCGGTTCTGCGATAATCCTGGCTCACAAGCGGCACAATTTCGTTCAGAAATATATCTTTCGTAACATGAAACCGCTACTACCTATAAAACTCGAGTGGGTTCTGTCCATCTCGCATATATCGCCTAATACGCCGAAAATCGCCCCCCTTCAACGCGTAATCTGCAAAATGTTTAAAATCACTATCCATTATTCAATCGCGGGCACAGAATACGAACAAAATTTGTTATTTAATACTGTAAGGTACCCCCCTCATCAACCTTACACTTTCGAGAAACGTCAAACGTTTTTTAACCAATGCGCATGTGCGATGGCTTCCTTGACTGTAAAATTTCTCTCTGACTTGCGATTTCATACAAAAACGGCGTAGCTTCCTTGAGAAAAGTGATGTGACGTCATATCTTAAGATTTCTTGACTCTGCATTGAAAAAATAATCTCAAGGACCTTATTTGAGACAAGTCCCTACAATGCATTCTATATTCATATGTTTCACTGTTAACAGTAAAATAATAAAAACGCTAAAGGTATACCGTGAGCTTGACGTTAAGTGTCATTAAGCATAGCTTGGATACCATAGTAAACAACATAACCGCTGAAATGAAATGTTAGAACTTTAGTAAAAAAAAATACTAACTTTTGCAATATTAGTTATCAACCTATATAGGATTTTTGTTTGTGCAGAGGCCGTTCAATTGGGGGTCCGTTTTACTAGAAAACATAAATTTTCCTTAGGAAATAATAACGAGAAACAACTGTCATCGCCTACTAATAGTGTTGTTTTCATGGTTTATTGTATTTTATCATCCTTAGGTCCATTCGGACACTTGGAATCGTCATTTGAACATTATTTATCCAATTAAAAAAAAATAGAAAATAATACAAAAAAGAAAATATACATGGAAAAAAATTAATAGTTTATACAGAGGCAGAGAACGGTCAAAAGAACATCGTACAAGAGCAATGCTGGTTGCAGTGTAAAGAGCTACGACCAGCATTTAGTCAGGTAGTCTATAGACCAAAAATATCACAATTTAGGAAATGTAACCTGCATGATGAATAATTATCAACGTAATCGAATGCTGGGCTGGATGTGAAAAGCTCGTTACTCATCGTGTATCGTTATATCAATCACTATCAAAAGGATGCACGTGTTACGCTCGAGTTCGTTTTTTCGAATCACGTATACACTCAGCCTTTCGAATAAATTGATGCAATGTCACACGTCCGCGGCGCAAGTGAGTACTATGCTTAAGGTGTACATGGTGTCCAGTATCAAAAATTATGAAAATACACTCTATTTTCAAGCTCTGGGTCTTTGTTCGTTTGTTATAAATGCACCTTTGGAAAGACTTTCAGTCACATGACACAAGTCGGACTCTAAAACTGATGTCACAAAAGACTTAGGTATATCGGTCGCAGTAAAGGGCAAAATTTTCCTTTTATTTACGAACAAAACAAATGACCGCATAATAATTTTAGAACCAATAAGATTATATTTGAAACAAACAATTCAGTAAAAATTTAAAAAATTACTTTTTTATTCGATTGATTTGTTTGTTGTTTTAAAAGTTTGTTTTGTTCTTCCGCAGGTGGAAGTCAAATGCGGATCGCTACTTGTGGACGAAAACACCAATGATATTCACAAAACTCTACTGGAATACATCATTCCGGGTTACGATATTTGGGATACTGAAGATGCGAAACGTTACTCGATCGAAACGGCCATCAAGAACCACCAAAAGGACCGTTATAAGCGTAATTCTGATTACGACGAGGTCAAACATTCTGACCCTTATGACGATGAGAATAATGTTCATTTCGTTAACATTGAGTGGATCATCAAATGCGAATGCAAGAAAGAATTTTGCGAGAAGGAAGAAGCAGGGAAGACCAACGTTGCTAATTACAAGAAAGAAGAGGAAAGACAACACCAGCACAACATGTTCCAGGCTAATGAGTTTATACCCAAAGACATTTTGAAAGATAGTGATATCAGCTTTGTGGAAGGGTTTGGTATAGGGGTTGATGATTTCGTATCGCATCGCGTCCACAGAACTGACGAGGATAAAGATGAGGAGTATTAAAATTCTAGCAAAAAAAAATCACTACACAATAATTATAAAACTTTGACACTTTTATTTATAGTACCTTGGCAAAATAAGACACCATTCAAAGGCTACCATTATCACGATTGCGATGAAATTCAAAACAAAAGAACATAAAAATCACAATGTAGTAAGAGTAATCCCATAAATTATTATTGAAACTAAAAAATAACTCTTTTCATAGATCCATTCTGCACAATGTTTCTAGATTGAAACAACAGATGGCGGTAATCGATAATACATAATTTTTATTGTGCTTAGTGATAAAATCTATAGGTGTCATTACTCAGGTAGTTTTCTGCCGGCTCTCATTAAAAAATAAGTTTTTAGAAATTTAATTAGATCATAATAATTATGAGATGAATAAATCATTGAGTCGCATTTTATCACTAAAAATAATAATTGTAAATATTTAATAATCAATAAACAACACTGTCAGTACACAAATTTTAGAATAAATTTGTAAGTATACTTGCCTAAAACTAGGTGTTAGGTATTGTAATTATCTTGGTGAGTTTGGGTGAGTTAGCCATACATATATTTATTTGTGCTTGCGATGTATTGTACATATATATGCGAAAATATGTAGTTATGATAATATATTATTGAAGAAGCTATGGTTGGAAAAATCTTGTAGGAGGTGAGGTTTAGGGAAGTAAATTTATCATAGTTTAAGGAAAAAATATAACACACTAATCTAAGTAGATAATTTATTATATTTTTTAATAAAAAAAAGTATATACTAATTAATAAGTTATTAAATAAGTATATATTTATATTAATGAATCTTATTATTTTATATGCTAGATATAAGTCAACACATAGATATAAACAGAATTGGATTATGTAAGCATTTTAATTTGAAAATAAGATAGGATCTGATGACCCCACAGTGGGGTTATTCTCGTAGCGCTTGAATTGCAATCTTATCTTAATTGATATCTTAAAGGACGGCTCGGTAAGGATCGGACCAATCAGAGAGAAAGAGGGAGTGTCTACAATACGATGTAGCCAATCATGGAACGATCATGACACTCCCCGTTTCTCTCTGATTGGTCCGATCCTTTCCGAGCCACCCTTTAAGATATCAATTAAGATAATATTGCAATTCAAGCGCTACGAGAATACGGCTGCTGGGCGGAGTTAATATTCATCCCCGATTTCAATGTCGAACGCCTTGACTTTTAATACTAAAAGTATGTAGATGTATCAGAGCTGTATTAATCCTTCTGTTATTCATACGATTTTTACAATCGACAACCGAAAACACATATTAATATTATTCAATGCAAAATACTCAACAATATCACATCACATAATCAAAAAAGAGATTGATAGCTTTTTGATTAATATTATGAGTTTTTTAGCTCAAGAGTGTATAATAGTGACGCAAACACATACGAGGAACATAGGTTATTTTTAATCTAAATAATTAATCACAAAAGATTCGAATCATAAGATTAATAATCAAATCATTGAGAATTTTTCGCCCATCTACATATATTGATGATCAAAAACAAATCAATTCCCAACATCGTAACATGCGAAAAATAATTAAATGTGAATATTAAATCACAATGTGACGTATTACGTATATCGTTACGTAGTATCGTTCAATCTCATTTTTTTTTAAGTGACAAACAAATAACAAACTTTTATCTCGATAAAAGTGGAGACGTATTACGGAGGCACAGAACAAAACAAAAATGTAAAAAAATTATGTCATATCAACTTGCTTTTTTATTCAAATGTATTGTAGTATCGTTCAATCTCGTTTTTTTTAAGTGACAAACAAATAACAAACTTTTATCTCGATAAAAGTGGAGACGTATTACGGAGGCACAGAACAAAACAAAAATGTAAAAAAATTATGTCATATCAACTTGCTTTATTTATTCAAATGTATTGTAGTATCGTTCAATCTCGTTTTTTTTAAGTGACAAACAAATAACAAACTTTTATCTCGATAAAGGTGGAGCCCTGTTTTAAAAAATAGCAAACACAACAAAAAAATAATAAGCCGAGTTGGTCACGCTTGATGCGATGACCACGAAAAATAGGCCTCCATTTTAATTTAACTGTATATACGTGAAGGAAAAACTTTGTGACTATTTTTGCGGAAAATGCGCGAACAAAGGAGTATGAAATTTTGCACTTTTTACAGTTTATATGTATTAGAGGAAAGGGGGGCGAATGCTAATATTTTCTTAAAATTATGCATAAATATAGATTAAATTAATAAAAAAAAAACATTACAAAAACTACTATAATGTTATGTATTTGATACTCACAAACACTTCCACAGACTACTTATAAAGAAGATCAACTTCATAGAAAAAAATGTAAAGCGCCTCATAATGCGCGCAGAAAGCTTTTTGAAGGCGGTAAATTTAAATGAAGGGTGGAGCTGATATAGCGGGATTATCAAACTCATTCCGTCAAATTGAGAATAGATTAATATTGTTTTTTTTTTCAAAGTACCTAATAGAAAAAACTTTATACATACCTAATACCAAGGTTGAAAAATTGATGTATCCCTGTCATTGTATTGGAAAGAAAATTGTAAAATAACACTCGCTCAGTCTAATGTTTAATCTAAATTAGTTATGGTTGAATTTCGAGCACTGGTCGACCAGTGATAATTAAATCACTCAATCAAATTATATAAAAATCTTACATAATAGGCTAACCGCTAACGAATCCATTTCCAATATTTGATTTTATTATTCTCAGTTATATGTAGGTTTATGTCTCTTTTTTATTGCTTTCTTAAATCGCGTAATCATATTTTTATTTTTCTGTTAATCGGCTTAAATAATAACGATAGGTAAGTCGGTTTAAAATTGTACAATATAGAGACATCTCTTGATGGATAGAATCTGTTTTTTTTTCTCTTTACGAATGATTTAACAATTATTATTATAAAAATTAATAGCGTAAATCATAAGAAGATTTTTTTTAAATGTTTTATAAGCTTTAGTAGATATATACAGGGTGACTGGTAATTCAATACTTTCCTTGTAAGGCGTTATACTAGAGAAAATTTGCAATAATTTTGTTCCCATTAACCAGGGGTAAAATACCAGTGGTTTTCGAGTTATTTAACTTTTTAGAGTTTTTTTTCAATTTTCCACCTTTTGACCTAAAATTTAAAATTGTGAACAAAGTACTCCATTTAGGAAAGTAAAAATATGCTTTTCCAATAGCTGAAGAATAAAGGAAAGGCTGATGTAAAAAATCAAGAAGAAAATCTTAAAAACCTCAGAAATACAACATTTTAAAATCACAATTCGGTGTTTTTTATTTTTTATTTCGATTTGTCTAACGGACTTACTCCAAAAAGGTATAATACACTTGGCGTACAAAATACAAGAAAAACTTCCCCAATTAAGTACCCGCTATGGTATCAAGATTACCATAGCGGGTACCCGGCGTATGTTAATATATTATTTATTTGGGTAAGAACACGTAGAAAGCGGATTAAGCCCGCGCCGACCGGCGCAATGAATGTTTCTATGCATTTGAATGGGGATACCATAGATTTACATACATACATAACTGGATAAACTACTCGAGCTAATAAGCCCGTCTTCCGCCGCCATCTTTGAAAGTGGTAAAAAGTAGGTACATTACTCGTATGTACAAGAACCATAGATAATAGACAACAACACACCGCTAGAACTGCACGATCATCTTTCTTCCACTTGTAAAAATGGCGGACGCGGACCGGGTAAAAATTCTCAATACAAAGAGAGTTGTATATTCAGTAATGTGTATATGTGATTCTATTATTATTATCGTATGGCATCGAAAATCAGCTACCAGTCAGCAGGGTCATCAAAGGATAAAAAAGTTAAAAAAAGGTTCACATTACTGCTCCAGGAGGTCACAAAATAATATCCAATTCGTTGAGCCATTGGAGAGTCTGTGGGGTAGCATTGTGAATGTCCATAACTGAGCCATTAAAAGCTCTTCGAGGGCACTCCTCCACAATATGTGCAACAGTCTGCATTGGCTCTCCACAGTCGCATGCGGGAGACTCACAAATTTGCCATCTATAAAGCATTTGCATGCGCACAGCGTCCATGACCGTTTCGAATACGGTTGAACCCACTGACCTCTCGGCAGGTAAACCGGGCATCTGAGAACCCACCTCTTGTACCAAACCCCGAGATGTAAATCTATGGGGGATACGCACAGCAAAAGCAGGAACCCGCTTTCCGGCATGCCCATTTAAATGCATTGAAACCATATAGACAACAATCTTTGAGCAGGTCGGCGCGAGTCGGAAACGGCTTTCTACGTGTTCTTACCTTACCCATAGACATGATTGACACCGATGCCGACAATAATTATAAAACTTTATAATGGTAATGACAGATGAGAGAAGATGACAGATTAGTGCATTTGTGTTGACATGCACCAACTGTCCTGTCTGTGTTTTGCACTAACTTTACGCCAATGCGGTAAAAAAAATATTTCTGAACGTGTGATGTAAGTAAATTCATCGTCAGAAGTTAAGGCACGTGATTCTCCCAACCCCCTCCCCCTCCCCTTTCACATATTTCGATAGATTATAACCAATTACCCTTATTTCATTATATAAAGATGCCTTTTATTATTTATTTATTATTATCTATTATTAGTGATACTGCAAAGTTAACTTTCTTTATAATTTGGTTAGTATAATGACTTAGTATTACAAAGTTACAAACAATGTGTTTGAAGAAAGAATTGTTATTGAAACACGTTTTAAAATAAAAAATAAACTTGATAATAAATGTTCATAATATGTATATATATATTATTAAAAAAAAAAAGTTTATTAAGTACTTATAAATATATATTGCTAAGAAACTTAGTTATGTATCAATTGAATAATAAAATATTTTTTTGTATTTTGACCATAAACGTACTAACTATTTATAAAATATTGCAATGTAGCCATTGTAGGCAACTTTTTAAAAATAATGTTTTGGTATGTTATATCATTATTGTATTGCAAAATAATGTACCTACATATACATATAAAAAAAAACTTTTCAAAATGTTTTCTGTATTTTTAACATACACGCATTAAGACCGGCCTCGGTAGCCTAGTTGTATACTAGCGTGCACGTCAGATCCGAGGTCCCGGGTTCGATTCCCGGTCGGGTCAGAATTTTTCTTACTGTTTTTTTCACTTCAAATTTCTACCCGGGTTTGGCCTGTCTCAAAATGCACGGGAGAGTTGACTGGAAAAAATTGTCTCAGGCAATAATTCCGCCGGCTATACTGACACCTTTGTATAGAAAAGTGTTATATTTTTATTATTAAGTGATTAAAACATTTTTTATAATAATATGTTTTTTTGTAAACGGCAACAAAAGTGTGTATGTAGCATTATAGTGCACAATACCAAATACACAATAAAATATTAATATTATAAAATTCAACACATGTAGTTATATTATAAAAAATTATATTACACAATAAGGTTATGGAAATGCGTTATAAAATATTTTACTTACTGCAAATTTGAATTAAATGTTGTAATATTTATTAATATGAACCAACTTTTATCACAAATATTGCACTTAGTGTGATTATCATAATGCAATTGACTTATTAGATAGGATTGAATTGATCAAAAATATATCGGTTATGAAATAACCGCTCTGAATTGAAAATGCAAGACTGTGTGAAATTTTATTATGAAAACCAAAAAAAGTTGAAAAAATATTGAAAAAAAAAACTGCTTTCCTAAATTTAATTATATATGTAGTAGGTATTTGTTGTAAAACTTGGTGTGTTAAAATATTTATAGAATAAAGTGTGTTTTTTTTATGTAAAATAGTTATGGGGGCCAGATATACATTATATTATGTACTAAAAATAAATATATAGAAAACCGATTTCACACATATCCCAATAAATTAATACTCGTTTACCTACATATTACCAATCCATATATCGTAGGAATAAATATTTATTCATCAAGTCTTCATTCACAAGATGCTGTCTCAATAAATAAAATCTATTGATACATCAGCTTTCAATTCATTCATGGAGCGCTGCCTCTTATTTTGCCTCGTCTGCAGAGGCCTCTTACAGAGGGACAGTGCCTTGTCCCGGCTCCTGCCTACCGCGAGAATTTTCCTTAATTGTCTTTTGATGCCCCCGAAAGAAGAATGTTCCCAATGAAATTCCCATCTTCCGTTTGTAGCAATTGTTTTTGATCACGTCCCGTTTGCACAGTGATGCGCAAGTATCCTTTATATCTACCACACCAATAATTTGCCGCTACAGAGGTGCCAGATATCCAGAGCTGGGGTAATAAAAGTCCGCCCCTACAGATCCCAACATACATATAGGGGTGAGGAAAAAAACCAGAGATTGCCTAGGATCAGGGAGCCTCCATTAATTGTTACTAACCTCGTTACTCACGCAGTGAATGACACCGTGGATTGAGGATTTCTGGACAGAATGGCAGAAATGTATTCCTTCCGGACTAGGTGAGTATGGATGAGAGGGCTTATGAGAAGACAGGAGGATAGCATTCAGGTGTAGGATATTTCCTGCAAATTGAACAGTCTAGCACGGCACCCCGTACTCTTTTCGACTAGTTGACCCTACCGTTTTACCTTGGGATAACATAACAGGGTCCACCGCGTGCAGGTGAGAGTCGAGTTGAAACGTAGTGGCTAAGAGCCAGTAATAATAATTGCTCTTATGTTGCGCGTAACATTTACTCTATAACCTTTTTAATAAAATGATAACAGCGTTTTTTTTTTCTAGAAATTAAGGATGACTTTTTAGATACTGTGTTTTTTTTTTCTTTCAAGTTAACACAATATTTTCTTCTGAAGCGGTACCAGGTATGTATTCGTCGGGTCAGTTTTAGTAATATAAAAATATTAAAAAATATATATGCACACTCATACACACACACACACACACACACACACACACACACACACGGAGTTTCATTTGTTATTTTAGATTTTGTAAGTATATAAATTAGAAACGAGTTTATTATAGTACCCACTTTTGCGTGACTTGATGTAGCTAATTGTTACTATATCGACTGTTAACTGACAATACTTTGGTTAACGACCCAAAGTAAATCTGATTCAAAAATTTCCCCAATCAATAATAATATTTATAAACCCTTATTCTCCCCTTTATTATATCGTTTTTTTTAAGTCATTAAATTTCTCTTTTGAGGTTAATCCTCAACAAATTATCTCTTTATGATAGGTATATAATATCTGAGAAGATCTTTCACGAGATCCATTTCCCTACGGATGACTGAGATTAACAATATAATGTTTTAGTACTAAATTTGGATCAAAAGTTTTGATATTCAACAGACGATTAGTAAAATTGAATTTTTTTTTAATATCGTGTATATTTTTAAAATAATCCGATTATTTGTTACCAAATCATTTTTAATACCACAAAATATTCTTTTCTAAGAAAATTTACTGAAACTTCTATGAAAAGGTGTGTCAATAACATATCATAAAAATATCAATTCAACAAAAATATCTTATCAAAACGTATTTATCTACAAAGATGATATCGCGGAAGATCAGATATATTGAAAGAAGTTCATATTTTACTTGGGATTAGCTTATAAGAAGTACCCACAGATAAGAATACTTCGATATATAACCACATCAAAAGGTCAAGTTCTAGATATGATTACATATTATTATGTTATGAATGATGTGAGTAAACAAATATAAGTTCACGAACATACGGAATGGCAACTTATTCAATGTTACATTCATTTTCTAGTACGAATTATTTAAAATTTATAAAACGCATTTGTAACTCTGTATTTGGATAGCAAAACTGCTAGTATCAGAGGAACTTCTTCGGTATTTCTATGATTCTTTACCGATAAGAAATCTTCGATGAGGTTGAAGATTTTGACATCTTCAAAGATTTTAGTATCCTAAGACTTGTATGGTACAATAACCCTTTATTGCCTCTCCATTGCCCGCTTTTATTTGCAGTCAGAGATATTTTGATCAGTTTATCTGCAGTTTGTACCGAGCAGAACGTGGTGTTATGTCATTTTGATTAAGATCGCTTTTGGAAGATCTAGTTATTGATTTTCTACCTCCCCAGGTCCCGTAGCGTATTTGATTGAAAAAAATCATATTTTGCATCCCGTTAAATATATGGGTAGCTACACTATTAATTTGTTGAAAAATTCAATAAAAAAATCAATAACAGATACCTACTTGATTATCTAATCTGCTTTTGTAAAAAACAAAGTATGACGACATTAATATATCAATTATTTAATGAAAAAATAATCAACTCTAAAATCTAGATGAATATTTTCGCTTCATTGTTTTGTAAAAAGATATGAATCAAAGATTTCGTATATTTCAACGTTGTAATGCTGATTTTATTTTATACATACCTACCTACTCAGAATTTATCCAACAATAATTATTGTGAATAGATAAAGTTTGTACTGCCTATAGCCTATAATCATCAGAACAAATAAAAATGTATCTTTCGAGGTCAAAAATTTATCATCCTATATTTATAGCTAGTTGTGATCCGGCTCGAAGGACCAATGTTAATTCACGATATTTTCATATTTGCACGATAATGCAATTACATTTCAAATGAACTATAGTCCATCTTTAAGCAAAAGGATAAACACAAAAGGGCGGCGAATCAAAATGGCTGCCCATAAAGCATGCACCTCCATTATAAGAAGTTTTGAGGTTAAAAAACAGCCTGTTTCAAAAATCAACCCAATTTACAACCACACGTTTATATTACAACCACGCACATTATTTGATCGTTTCTATTGATAACTTACATCATTCTGTTAATGTATTGAAGTGTAATATTTTTAAAAATAATTTGTATTGTGGAAATAAAATACGCACTAAGCGCCAAAAATTAAAAAAAAATAGTTGAGTATGAGGAAATGTTCTATAAACCATTGCCAATAGCCTAAAAATTGCTCTAAGTCCATATCGATGATCTAAAGGCGTAAAAAAAAACAAATCCAAAAATCATCGTAGTACTATGTCTATATGGGGGAAAAATCAGTTTTATTAGATTATCTCAAAATGAATTATTTGGCACTTAGTGCGTATTTTATTTCCAGTATACATTTATATTTATGTGTCTATAATATTATTATACCTTATAATAATTATTACTTACTGTACTAAATAACATAATATACGTAATTTTTGTTTTTGATCAATAAAAAAAAGGAGAAAATATACCTACTTAATGTTGTTTTACTTATATGTACAAAACCTTTACTAAAAGTGATTACGAACCGAAGAAAAAACATCTAAGGGTGCGTTTACACCAAACGAGCATCCAGAGCTAGAAGTAGAGCATTCATTCTTTATCGTTTACACGTTGTTTATATTGACATCAAGGAAAGACAAAGAGCTAGAACTTTTGCGCGCGTTATCTGTAATCGCTAATTAATGAATATAATTATTGAAGTGGTTGGTGGTCTGGCGGTTACGACGCCGGCTTTCGTTCTGTTTCGTGCCGACGACGTCGTGGTTCGATCCCAGGCTTCCTCTTTCACGACACAAGCTTTAAGTAGCTTACTGTGAAAGAGTCAAGGAGTGTATTTGTGTTCACTTTGAGTGAGCACAGATTCATTTTTTATAAAAAAAAAATTGATTCTTGCTGATTGTTGTTTCCTTGGTGTCAGTATGAACGATAAAGAAAGTATTTTCCATTTCTAGCTTTGGCTCTTTGTTTGTTGTAAACGTACTCTAAGGCTTGAAAAAAATATTCGAAACATTAAATTGGTGAGTGGGACCATTGTGGAGAGAAGAAGCTGAGGTATGTTTTAAGGATGCTGAACGACAGTTGGCCGTTGTTTTTCCTCCCATCAGGGTCTCGAAGACGAGGAAGAGCCTCTCATACAGTCATCCGTTCCTTTGACACAGGGTTGAGGGATCCGGATATGGTATAGGAGGAGGTCATAGAAGCTGCGCAAGATATCGAGCGCAGTGGGGATCTCTTGTTCTAGAGAGGGGTTATTTGTTCAGAGGACTAATAAATAAATGGAAATTGTTGAGAGAGGAAAGCAAAAAGTTGTGTTATCTGGCTAAATAAAGTTTGGAAATCATTGGTAACGATTCCGCAGTGTGTTTCCATTATTTTCGTTTAGTACACAGCACGCGTATCAATTCTTCTTAAGTAGGTACTTTCTAAAAATAAAGCAAATTATTACCAATCACTTGAGTGTATAAGAGGCGTGTATACAATCTTTTGAAAAGCGGACAGTTTTCAACAATTCTTGTCATCTGAAGGAGAATTTGAATCTGAGGTATACTCTTATTATTCCTCCTCTAAAAAGCAGGTCAAGAACATGGGTATATGTGTAATGATTTTCTTTATATATCCTGTTAAACTAAGTACATAATACTACATTTTTTTAAATTTAACCAATTTGTGCATGTTTTATTTAAATCCTCCCTTAAAATGAGCAACATTGCCTTGGATGTATGTACCGCGGCGCGTAATAATATTTCTTTATACTTTAAAAAGCTGAATATTTTGTCTGCTAAAGGCTTGTTTTGGCAAAGGATTGTCCTTGACCAGTTTTTGAAAGATGAATATAAGACAAGACCGCGACACGCTCATAATACTAGATTTAAATTAAATGAAGGATATATAGTACCAAAATATAATAATAAATACGGTAAGAGAACTTTAGAATATTTTTTTTTATTATTATTAATTAGGCATTCCACCCTCAAAGAGTGATTTGTGGAGAACTTTAGAATATAATGTGCCTAAATTGCTTAATATGATGCCGACATCTATTAAGAAATGTGGTAGTAAAAGTGCAACAAAAAGACTTGTCAAGGAATGGCTCTTGAAATGTGGATTTGTTTATAATTGAAAAATCTGTAAATAATTATGAATAATATTATGTTTGCTGCTGTTGGTTAGGTTTTAAGTTACTAGGTATTTCTTATTATTGTTTTTATTTCTGTAGAAGAACGCGCCGACAAATCCATTTGTATGGATTTGGCGCGACTTCATTATTGTACCTTAACTTTGTAATAATTCGTTTTAAATCTAATAAATAAAAAAAAAAAAAAAAAATATTGTGCCTTCCCCAAGCCAAAGGAGGAATAATATGGATTGAATCTTTAGTAAGGAACCAGAACCTAGTAGATGACCCTACAAAATAAATATCCGGCTCAACACGACGCAGAAATATAAATATGGCATAATAATAATATAAAGCCTTTATTGAAAAAAAAAATACACAAATTAAATAATAAAAAAACATGCTTAAAAATACTTAATAACTAAATAAGTATATACGTATACAAGATACATACATACATACATTCTCCCTTTAAGGCCCCCCGCACACCACACGCTAGCCCGGGGATGACCAAACCCAACCCGTACGAAACCGACTCCCTAGCTCGATCGAAGCAATCAGACCAAAAAGCCGGCCACACACAAATCAAGTTCGCCCCGGATCCCCCCCAAACCAACCCGTAATGCGGGAGGCCGAAGCCCCACTCGGGAGCATAGGGAGGCATCAAGAGCTCTCCATTGCGCTCGAATGCGTCTGAGGTTCATTGTGCCTTTTCTGACCGATTGAGGTTTAAGGGCGTGAGGTGGTCAACATCACGGTCCCAATCTGATTTTTCGATTTCCTGCCTCTAACAGGATGCTTGAAAAACCAACAAAAAGAGCAGAGGTGCTATTCTTAGCCGGCAACCCCACGGCACATATATACCAGATACCTCCCAAAAATGAGTTGATACTCGTGCTTCTGGATATAGACAACCGCATGAGGGTGTGTGTGTACACACGCCCGGTAACGTAAGGCATAAGATGTGATGTAAGATGCTTTACCGCTTCTCACCTAGATAAATGGGGATGAATGGACTCACCATCATGACCATGTGAGATTAAACAAGCAAGCGATCATCTGATAAACGAGTGGCCCATGTACGCGTTAAAAGAGGGACATCGGGTCTTGCGCGCATTAACGGATTATGCGATTCAACGGCTTCGGTCTCTGGAGTTCAAATTGTGAGTCGTACGGAGGCCAACAGCTTTTTCTTACAAAAAAAGTCAAGCGAACATATCCCTTGTGTCACTGCGACCAAAATAGGTTTGTTGTGACATCCTTCAATTCATTCATGGAGTGTTGCATCTTATGTTTCCTCATCTCCAAAGGTCTCTTAGAGAACGACAGTGCCTTTTCCCGTCTCCTAAATTTTCTTTTGTATGCCCCCGTAAGGGTGTACATAAAGCCTTCCCATCTCCCGGTTGCAACAATTGTCTTTGGTCGACCTCTTTGACCACTGACGTGAAGGTACACACCAGGTTGTTTCTGTGGAGGTACTAGGAATACTCTGTAATATAGGTATTATTCTCTACAGATGTGTGTGGTGCATTCCCCATAACCAGAGCTAGGGAAATAAAAGTCAGCCTCCACAGAGCCCCACATGTCGGAGTAGGGCTATCAGTCACCCTCCGTTTATTAAGAACCTATCCGTTATTCATACACCCTTCGAAGTGGAATGACACCTAGGGAAGGCCAACTTCTTAGGGTCTGTACAGACCTGAACATGCGCGGTAACGGAACCAATGTAAAGTTTTATCGGAAGGTAGTCATGGAAGTAGAGTGAGTATTACACGATATTTTATAATTTTTAACATATTTTGTTAACTTATTATATTACTAGCTTATACCCGTCTTGCTTTACGTTTTCGATTCCGATTGTCAGGCTTGATCGGTAGGTAATTAAACAGGTTCTAGTCTAGCTTCACATTGCTTTGCAGACCTCTATAACTGACATAAGCACAGAAAAAGAAGAATGACACTTTTAATGTTTATTACAATTTTGTATGAAGATCCAAAAAAATAGGGTTTTTTAAATAGCTCTAAATATATTAAAGTTAATGCAGCAAATTGTTTTAAAGAACCTTCTCCGGCATTTTGCACGGCTCTGTGCAGATTCATATCTGACGTAGCATTTGTATTTTGAGCGTGATGCTATGACATACGGTAAAAAGCAAATAAAAAAACATTTCTGAATTATTATGTAGATGTAGATAGAGAAGGAGGGGCTAATGCGAGTTTTATTTAATTTCCCAATTTACCACGCAACTTTCTTAATTTTTTCTTTCATAAGAACCTTCTACTGATAAAAGCCAACACGACAAAAAAAGAATTAGTGAAATTGGTTCAGCCGTTTAGGCGTGATGCGATGACATTAGATAAAAAGCTAATAAAAAACATTTCTGAATTATTATGTAGATTTACCACGCAACTTTCTTAATTTTTTCTTTCATAAGAACCTTCTACTGATAAAAGCCAACACGACAAAAAAAGAATTAGTGAAATCGGTTCAGCCGTTTAGGCGTGATGCTCCGACATACCGTAAAGCAACGACAAAAGGCAAATAAAAAAACATTTCTAAATTATTATATAGATTTACCAAGCAACTTTCTTAATTTTTTCTTTCATAAGAACCTTCTACTAATAAAAGCCAACACGACAAAAAAAGAATTAGTGAAATTGGTTCAGCCGTTTAGGCGTGATGCTCCGACATACCGTAAAGCAACGACAAAAGGCAAATAAAAAAACATTTCTAAATTATTATATAGATTTACCACGCAACTTCCTTAATTTTTTCTTTCATAAGAACCTTCTACTAATAAAAGCCAACACGACAAAAAAATAATTAGTGAAATTGGTTCAGCCGTTTAGGTGTGATGCTCCGACATACCGTAAAGCAACGACAAAAGGCAAATAAAAAAACATTTCTAAATTATTATATAGATTTACCACGCAACTTCCTTAATTTTTTCTTTCATAAGAACCTTCTACTAATAAAAGCCAACACGACAAAAAAAGAATTAGTGAAATTGGTTCAGCCGTTTAGGTGTGATGCTCCGACATACCGTAAAGCAACGACAAAAGGCAAATAAAAAAACATTTCTAAATTATTATATAGATTGTTTGATGGATTTATACTTGTTAAACTAGTTGAGTACTACTTGTATCATTCCAACGCTCCTGCGACCTTCTGCAAATCATTCTTTAGTATTGTTTCTTATATATATCTCATGAAGGTCCTTATTTTTTATAGTTCACTGTATATTAATGTAGCGTATTAATAATAATTATTGAGCTTAACCTAAAATTGACGTATGCATGCCGCCGTATTTTAATTTATTATATCACTCCACCAAATGTTTTTGATTATAAAGTTGTTCATATTTTTCACTAATTTAGATTAATTTTTCAACAGTTTTGTGCACATATTAGTGTTTATTATTTGTTTTATATATTATTGAAGCATGATAATTTATTAATAGATAGAAAGAATGCCACAGGCGGTCAACGATGACATTTCTAAATGTTTTCATCGTCTTGTCAGTGGTGCCATCATTAAGTACAATAAATGTTGCCATTGCTTGAAGTTATGTATGATGTTTTTTTTATGCCATTTTGTATGGAATAGTTTTGTATTTTGATTATAAATTGATTTCTTGCATCGAAATTTGAAATATTATGCAAAGTATCATGTCTAGCTGTAAGTTGATTTTTGTATCTTAAAATAATTGTTATAGGTCTTATTAAGACCGTAAACTTAATTAATAAAGATATATTTTGTATGGAGCCGTAATCCTTAACAGATTGGGATATTACACGATACATTTTGTATGGAAAACGTGTATAGCGCCGCCACAAGGATATAAAAGCGATTCTCGCGTTCAATAGGTACGTATAGACGTTTTCCATACAAAATGTATCGTGTTACTTACTTTACTACCGCGACTACCTTCCGATAAAACTTAGAATACGGGAACAAGTCAGAAAAATAAAAATCATTCATTTGTATAAAGAAAAGAACAAACGAAATTGATCAAAATGTCTTATTTGCACTTGTTTACGTTCCTGCTGTCTATACAGACAATTTCAATTTGCTCAGACGGCGTTAACACTTCGATAAAACCCTTCAATCCTCACCCAATCGATGTCAAATAAAAATACGATGGTCAGCGCTCTACTCGCATTAGGTAATAAATTAAACGAAAGGTTCTCAAGGATCGCAGCGTGTCGTTGGTTCGCGCGATTCATCGGCATCTGATGGATAGACATTTCAATGCGCAAATTGTAAGATATCTCTAATATAAATGAAAGTCGGGTTAGTGCGAGCGCTTATAACTCGAGATCGGCTGAACAGACTCTTCTGATGTTTGATTTATTGGATTCTTCTCCGCTCCGGATAACATAATAACTAATAAAAAGTTGAAAAATGGAAAATGGATATTATCAAAATATAATTTTAAAGTTAGTATGGAACCGATTTCCTGCGACGCCATAACAACGAAATTGTGATGGTAGTTCCCTCTCATTCTTGTTAACGTAATTGCCGCTCTAGAAGTAGCCCATCACACTTACTCCAATTTTCATACAAAGTCAACATCTGGCACATAGAGGTATATTGTCTGCGCGAGCATATTATATTCTCGCGTTGTTCCCGCCTGAGTTTTGAATAGGAATTAAATATGGATATTAACGTTTTATTAGCTTAACTCAATATAATTAATTATGTTTTTATAATTATGTATGGCGGTGCAGTGCACACTATGTACATATATGAACGGGCCGCCTCAGGTTATAACCACAGGGCAACGTCTGTCGGGAAAGCTAGTTAGGTAATAAAACAACACAGGGAGGATCAATAGAGGCTCGAACTTGGTGACAGACTTTGGATGACGCCTTTGGAGGGCAATAATGCCGCGCACAGCCTTTACTTTTCTACCTGGAAAACTTTGAATAGGCTCAGAGTGGGTAAATAGATGCAGGGCCAACCAAAGAAGATGGGGTTTTCTTGAGGGTGAGGAATGAGGATGTGAGCAGGGTTACCAGCATTATTTCACCCAAGCGGGAACCTGGTTCGGTATATTTTTGAAAAAAAACCTGGCAACCCTGGACGTGAGCTGTGACTGTGGGGAGCTGCAGGACGACCTGCACTTATTGATGTGCCCGTCGATGCAGGTGTCTTGTGGGGTGGAGGACCTTAAGAGCGCGAAAGACAAGGCGATATCCGTAAAGTAAATATATTATTTTTGAGGAAGGCCCTCTCACAATTGTTCTTTTCCTTCGAGGCAGCAGAGTTCAGGTATTTGTACATGGTGTGAGAGCAGGTCATTGAATCATTGAATGGTCATTTTATGTTACTTTTGAGGAACAATAGATAACCAGATGTCCTACCACCTTTTGGGGGATCAGCCTGACGCTTTTCTGCCTTGTGAAATGGCTATGCGGTCATCCCTCTAGTGTCTTCGTCCGCTTCTGTCCCATCTAACGACGTCGTCCACATCACACAATATTTCCCTAATGGTGCTCTTTCCAAGTCGGTTTTTAAGGGTTTTACCCGCGATGGAGTCAAGTGTTTTCATAGATACTTTACCAGAAAATACTTTACTCTTTGTTGGCAGGATGGATAACTGGCAGTCGGTGTCACGTCAAATATTACAAAATCTGGAGGAAGAATAAGAAGTCGTGATTTTCTTTATCAATACATACATACATTCTCCCTTTAAGGCCCCCCGCACACCACAAGCCAGCCCGGAGAAGACCAATCCGCAGCATACCCGACCCGCACGAAACCGACCTCCTAGCTCGATCGAAGCAATCAAATCAAAAAGCCGGCCCCGGACAAATCAAGCCCGCCGCGAATCACCCCCAAACCCACCAGTAATGCTTGGGCCTAAGCCCCACTCGGGAGCATAGGGAGGCATCAAGGGCTCTCCATTGCGCTCGAAGGCGTCCGAGGCTCATTGTGCCTTTTCTGACAGTTGAGATTTAAGGACGTGAAGTGGTCAACCTCACGGTCCCGATCTGATTTTTCGATTTCCTGCCTCTTACAGAATGCTCGAAAAACCAGCAAAGAGAGCAGAGGTGCTATTCTTCGCCGGCGACCCCACGGCAATAAGAGACGTAAATTATCGTCATCAATTGATATTTCCACGAAGCCGTCCAAAGGTTCAGTTAATTGTTGGAATTCAGTACAAGAAGAGTTTGAAAAATAATTTAGCAATTCATAGGGTTGAAAATCGCTGCTTTTAACTGTTATTTTTTTAACGATGTTAAATTGATTATCATTCACAGCTTTACGATCGTTCAGCTTTCAAATGAGATTATTTTCCTTTTGAAATCCGTTCCACTAGTTAATATTATTAAAAAGGAATCTGCGATTTTTTTATTACAGTGTGCAATGGTAATTTATTTGAAATGCCGAGGGAAAAGATAGGTACATTACTTTAGTTTCGCTCACAGATGTCTATCTGTTAGTTAGCACCAAAAGTAGGTACCTGTTTACTCACCGGGTTTCTGTATCTTACACACTCAAAAAGCTTTTTTATATTTTTAATACCCCAAATGCAAGCCCCGGTTCTTTATATTTGTAAACCGTACAGTATTTCCAATAAAGAAAGTATGGAAATGTTTGTCTTTTTACAAAACGTGGTTAATTAATTACCGACCTCAGTAGCCTAGTTGTACTAGCGTGGACTTCAGATCCGGGGTCCAGGGTTCGATTCCCGGTCGGATCAGAGTTTTGCTTGAAATTTCAAAAATTTCTAAAAAAATTGCAGGGGGCAATAAGTTCCGCCGGCTATATTGACCCTAAAGACACCTTTGTATTATATTATATTATTAATTAATTATAATGGTTCTCAATTGTTTGATTTTCCGGTAAATCAGTTATATCTTCCCTTAAAGGGACTCTATTTTATTTTACCACGCTTAGGACTATGAGAAATTTTAAATCTATTCCGGGAGTAATCCGTGCTCGCTCGAAATGAACTGAAATACAATTTTGATATCTTTCAGACTAAACAAAGAGTGCCGTGTAAGTGAGAATGGATGACATGAGGATACGAACCCATGCACGATCTCCAGTACGCACAAAAATCGCCGACCGATACCGCTGGACTACCAACCATCTCATTGCTAATAAATTAGATATTATTAAGATAAAGTATGTATCACAATAATATTTATTCGATTTACCCCTGTTATTATAACTATCAAATTACCTACGAAGAATATTGTTATGAAAAATATTTCCCGAGTTGTATTGGTTCTCTCATACGTATGAAAAATACGGAGCTTGACTAACTTGCCAATTATATTATTATTATGTATACAAGAGCCTGTCAATTAATTATTAAGGGTCGAGACAGGGGGTTCGAGAAAAGTTACGAATAACCAAAGAGAGGAAAGGGGGAGGGGTATATTGGCACATCATGATTATTTTTTATCGACCGAATAGCCCGACACGTGGTCGTGTGGACGATGTCTAAATTCATGCAAATTACAAACAATTAATGTATGATTTCTAGGTTAGTTTGGACAGGAAAGAGAAAACCTTACCACAAGAGGGGGGTGCTGTAAATAATATTGCTATGGTTTTCTGACGAACAATAACGTCCCAAATAAGAGATTTTAGAGGGCCGCGTAAACAGAGGTAACAGTAGGCCTATTCCAAATAATACTCACTAACGTCAGTGAGAAAGTCACGGGAATTTCGTATGCCCTGCAGACCTTTCCCATGTATTCTTTAGGGGCGCCATTCACGCGAGTGTAAACTTCACGGAAACTTAGAATAGAGGTACAATATTTTCTCGCTTCTGGTGGTAATCATGGAAACAAGGATCGAGGGAAGTCATGATTTGAGGAGAAGACAGATGCCATAGCTCCGTAATATAAAGGCTTTGCCCAACTGACAGTTAATATTTTTTTGGGATTGGCCCTTGGAAAAGGATGAGAGCTGAGATATTCATCCTAACACAGACAAGTCCTTGACTGTGCTTGAAGATATTTCGAGAGCTAGGGAGAAGAAGATTTATTTCAAGAAGTTTTTCATCTCGCATACATGCATGCATGTTATTAAAATACGGTTGGGAGTTTCATGGCATTATAATTTTATTGCCTGGTAACCAGTTTGAAAATTGATTTTCCAATTCTAGCATCTTCTTCTTGATCACATTCCTGTGCAAAAACAAATTGCTAGCTACAGTCATGCACCTTTACTGTGGTCTTCTTGTCATTTTTCTGCAATAGGATTTCACCATGTGCCACCCTATCTACACCGTTATCTCTCATTCACTTATCTGATTTTTGCTCCACGTTTTAATTGTGTTCGCCAGGGATTTTCCGTGAGTCCTCAATCTTTACATAACAATATACCTTACCAGTACCATTCGCATCTTATTTAATTTTGATAAACAATGTGTACCTACTTGCTTTAAAAATATTAATTAATTTACGTGGATCTTGGACTTCATCTTGATTGTTTGCTATATGTCAAGATCACTCTTACCCGCCTCTTGCATATCTTGATTAACTGTCAATTTTGAGGTGTGAATGATATAATACCCATTATTAAAATGTCACACAAACACTTCTTGTCTAGCGGATTTTACTGGGTTTTATTAACACTTTGGCATAATATTGTATATTCTTCACTGGTGTATATTTCGTAATGTTTATGTACTGTCTTATTTTTGTATATTAATGTCAAAATAAAAAATAAGAGTGGTATTAATGTAGATCCTTGTGGAACTCCCAGTTTGAGGTAGCCCTTTTCCGATCTTAAAAATTAATATATAATAATTTATTCCTACATTATTTTATAGCAAAACGCTTATGTCCCCAACATTCGTACTGTTCCGTACGGTTCGGTCGTGGATTCGATCCCAAATGCCGACCATCTTCCTCATTCACAAGACAAGCTTAAAGTAACTTACGTCAAAGAATGTATTTGTATTTAATTATTTAAATGAAACAATTTATTTGTTAATCCACAATTATAATTCCCTGACTATTTTCGCAGGCACAGGTCCTGCATGGTCACAGGTGACTGAGAAACAGTGGTGTTTCTCTTTTTTTTTATATCCACCAAGAATGCACGTTCAGTTCGTTAATTGTATTTGTATTTACTTTGAGTGAGCACAGATTTATAAAATTCAACCATTTATGAAATTTATTTGGCTCACCTGGCAACTTTATAACTTCAATCTTTTTTTTCTTTCCGATGGCTCTACAACCCATATCGAGTCTTGGCCTCCAGTAAACTTTGCCTCCAACCTCTACTGTCTTCTGCTGCAGTCTTCCAACTGGGGATATTCAGTACGTGTGCAACATCTCTCCCAACCTCATCCTCCCACCGCACTCTAGGCCTGCCAACTCTTCTTCTCTCACCTGGTTGTCCTTCCAGTGCTCTTTTTGGTGTGCGTGTCGATGGCATCCTCTGCACATGTCCCGCCCATCTAAGCCTGTTAAATCTAACATGAGCAGAGAGTGTTATTTCTTCCATCGTTCAGCGAAAATTCTGCTCCTTCCTGAGCCTTTTTAGAACACTTTTGTTCCACGGTTTCTTTAGTCGGATCATTACCTGATATTATCCATTCACGAAATTTTTCTTCATCTATGTGATATGCAATAGCCACGATTTTGCCTTAAGCCAAAACTGAGGGTACCTATATAAATTTGATTCTGACGAGATGTACCAACTAATCAGCAAGACTACGTGAGACCATTGTACCTACATGTTTGGCACTACACCAAGAGATCCGTATGCTTCTGGATGTTTTGCCAGCTATCTTGATTAGAGGTGGGAATAACGGCTTAAATTAAAAAACGTTGTAGCAGTTTCGTTAATTTTAAATAACGTTATTTTTAAAAGCTTAAAACCTAAAAGGCTTATTTATTTCGTAGCGTATATTAAATATACCTATATAGTTGTAAAAAAATTAACAACTTACCCCCCGAAGATAAACAATCACACGATCTATTAATTAAGACTCAATTTTAGGTCAAATAATTATAAAGCATTTTTAATAGAAAAAAAACGAATTTTGTATGCGAGAATAAAATAATCAGAGAAAAGCAACGACGAACAACGAACCAAACCTATACGCGCTACAAACGATACTAAAAAAATAAACAAAAGTTCTCAAAATAATAATAGCAATAATTTCATAATGTTCATTCATAGGGACATTCACGCGCCTTTCGTCTCTAACAAGGTCAACCTATTTTGTAAACCTCGCACATCCCGATTTTGTCGAAAACGGGTTTTTGGTGCAGTTTTAACGTTCCTCGTATCTCTCACCACTAGGTGAAACTCTCACCACTAGATGAAACTCTCAAATCAATATCACTTTTACTTAATTTTTTCATATTCTTCAAGAATTATCTAACAACTAATATGACTCTAAAAATTCATTACTGATTCTCGATTTTTGAATGGAACAAACCACCACGGGCTTACGACCGTCTTCTACTGTTGTTTCGAAGGCTGGCTTAGTGTGATCACTTTACATTAACAACGTTCGCCATTGGGTGGTAATGTTTGAGTCTCCGAAACTCCTAACAATGAAAAACTCGCTAAAATATTCATATTCACCAAAATGAAAAACTCGCTAAAATAAATAGGTATAAGTGCGTCATTTATGAAGAATTATCCCGGCCCAAAGAAAAAAGTAATCGATTCATCCATAAATTACAATCTACTGTTAAAGATATTTGGAAAATCAAATTTTCTCAATCCTTTAGAAGCACTTTATCACTGCGAACAATCCGTATTTTAATTTTAAGGAGAAATTACCAAGATTTGCACGAGGTGAAAAAGACCACACCGAATCCTAGCCTATGATACTTTTTATTTTATTTTATCAAAATAATAATCCGGCACAAAGTGCCTTTGACAACAGTTCAAAAGAACAATAAAAGCAGCAAACAAGTATTAAAGAATAATAACAATAATTTATATATGTAATAGGAACAATATTTACATAAAATTATCAACCGTACAATTTTTCCATTTTATTTTTTTATTACTTTTTAATATTATTGTTGTATAGAGAAAGTTCATAAATCCTGGTTCAGTACTGCACAACTAATAGTGAAAAACTCAATATGATGAATAATAAAATAAAATAAATATTTTCATAATATGTTGGTTTAGTCGTCAAAATAGTTATACTTGATATTGAAAATAAACAAACGTTTTAACCTCATGCAAAAAATGGACTTAGGAGAGTTACTTACTACAAGAATATACAACACTCTATAATTAATCTATACTAATATATAAAGAGGAAAGATTTGATTTTTTGTTTGTTTGTTTGTTTGTTTGTTTGTTTGTTTGTTTGTTTGTTTGTTTGTTTGTTTGCTTCGAATAGGCTCCAAAACTACTGAACCGATTTGAAAAATTCTTTCACTTTTGGGAAGCTACAATATCGGCGGTGAACATAGGCTATATTTAATTTCCAAAAAAAAGTGGGTAACCTACGAAAACTTCAATAATGTAACCCAAGGTGTAAAAAATTTACCTAAAATATTCTTTTTATCGCGAACGCTGTGAAAACTAATGATGATAGAATAAAACAATGTTCTACAATTTTGTAGAAGACATCATTATTTACAAAAAGTATCGCGACAGCATATGTCTAACTATTATAGTTATGCCACAATAAGTGTTTTTTTATTTAAAAAAACCCAATAAAATGTCACCTCTAGAAAAGGCTCTTTATTGGTATCTTGGTATTACTCCTTATTAAAATAAATTAGTTCATATTCAAGTCTGCTTCAATATGTTTGTATAACTTTTTGAATTATTCAATTCGGACATTCCATTCGAAAGTTATCACGAGTTTAAAAATGTGAGTATTGGAAAAAAAAGCATAGTCTCTTATCATCTCAACTTATCCGATGCAGAGTGCGTATGGGAGCCGGGGAGGGCTGAGGGGAGTCGTGTCAAGTTTAGTAGAAATACCGCGCAAAGTAGTCACGGTGGTAAAGTAACGTGACACGATACATTGCAATGCAATTATTCCAGATTAACATAAATGCTATAAAATATTTTGTAAAAGTTAGGGATCTGTATGAAAACTAAATTATTTTTAAGTATCTATCTACCCGTGCGAAGCTGGGGCGGACCTCTAGTTGTCTATAAGTAAATCAAGGCATACACACACACACACACATAGGTACCTCCCTACCTACCCATACACTTTCTTTTGTACCCGGGAAGTTGCAAGGCCACGGCAGAGTGGCGGTGATATGTATACGCCTATTACAGCCACGTTAGAGGAATAACGTACAGGCGCAAAATAATAGTTTGAATATTTTAGACGTCCACGTTAGAAATCAGACGAATGACGTAAAGGCGGAAAATAATAGTGGATTATTTTAGACGGCCACGTTAGAAATCAGACGAATAACGTAAAGGCGGAAAATAATAGTGGATTATTTTTAATAGGCGGATATCTAGAGGTGCAAAATAATAGTGGATTATTTTTAACAGGCGGATATCTAGAGGTGCAAAATAATAGTGGAATATTTTAGACGATTATTTTGAAGGTATAAACTTTTTTTTTTGAGACATTATTTTTGTTAGACTTATTTTCACAGCTTACGAATAACGAATAAGGTTTAATATGAATAACGTTAGAGAGGTTATTTTTTTTTATCAAATATTTTTATCAGCTTTCGTTATAATGCCCACCTCTAATCTTGATTATATTTGAAGGATGCTTTGTTGGATCTGCGATAATGTTTAAAAAAATTCCTGTTCTTTGAAAGATTACTGATTATGCAATATAATTGGAAATTCCATGATGATCCAAATCAGAGTTACTGGCAATATACATATCTCAATGATATTGAACTTGATAATAATGTGATACCCTTTGTACTACACTTGTGTCTTAGAATTGTTAATTTGAGTAAATGATCCGTTTATTGACATGCTAATGCCCGATTTTATAAAGATCCGTTAGTCAAATTTCGGCGGTACTGTAACCAAAGTATTCGTAACTTAGATAATTTTCTATGTTATTTTTTTTATTCTATTATTTCTGTGTGCGATTTATCATTTTTGATGTTTTTTTCTTTCTCCAGATTAGTTAAAGTAGAGTTTGAATGCGTTTAAAATTCTGAACTGTATTTATTTTAACAAAGAGTAATATTTAAACGAAACAATTAATTTGTTATTCCGCTAATTATTTAACTTGCTTCGCAGGCACCGCGCACCGGTCCTGCATGGTCACAGGTGAAAAAGAAACTCTTTCTGAATAATTTGTGGAGTAACAAATTGATTGTTTCATTTTAATAATTCCACCAAGAATGCACGTTCAATTCATTAATTTTTGTATATGTTCTGCCTATTTGGAGCAATTTATATTAGTTACTTTATATTAAAAAGGAATGTGGAGTTAATGTTAGCATGGTTACTGGTATGAAAGTAAATAAATTGAGGTAGTTCGGGCATGTTGAATAAACGAATGAAGAAATATCAACAAAATTGATCAATCTGAAAGAATGGATGCATGGAGACGTGGTCGGCCTAGATTGACGTGACCCGATCATATTATCAGTGTCGCCTTAAAGGAGGGCCAAGTCAGAAGTAAAAGATATAGAAAACAATGTTTGCGAAATGCTTTTCTCTTTAATGAAGCTAACGATGTTTGTCTGGATAAGAATGACTGAAATTTTGTACCTACTCTTTTTGGAAGTCTTCCCACTCCGGAAACGGCGCACCGACAGGTATTTAAAGAATCTACGCGGCCAAAATTCAGAAAATGAAATCTGAAAAATATACTTTTTCATCGACTTGAGCGGCGTGATGTGCAAAAAATATTTGGATAATTTTTTTGCGATGTATGCATCCGCCAATCGATTGTCAATTTAAAACATCCGAAAATATCTTGTTCATCTCTTATGAGACCCCCACACGCACAATCAGGCTAAAAAGTTGGTTTCATACCAATCAAGATTGCGACGGTTTAATCTCCTCCAAACTATTTTGTAGTGTGCGGGTGGGCAAACATGCATGTTTTCGTAAAACTCCCTTCCAGTTTAGCAGCTTCGCCCTAATTATCATTTTTCCGAACATTTCTTGAAGATAAAAATTATACGTATTCAGGTGTCGATTCTTGGAACATTATTATTGTAAAAGATAAGATATTATTATATTTTAATCACAATGCTAGTATATTCGTCAAGAAATATTCTTCTCGTTGCAGTAGAGTGCAGACTTTTGAATGATTTATTAAGATTTCCTTAAGATTGTGTGTTATTTTAAATCTGTGCAAAAAACGTACAACCGTTCCAACCATTCAAATAAGTCTTGTGTATATTTTTATTAAGTGGTTTATATAGTTTCTACAATGATGACAAATTTAAATATATTCTTTTTAGTACTTGTTCTGTGCTTTACTTCCGCACATAGTCGATCTGTGGAAGACCATAAGGCTCGAAGAGAAGAACTTCTCAAAAAGGAATATGACCTTATGTATGGGGAAAATTTGGAACTTTCATTATTTGAGAATGTAGCCAACGAAATAATTATGAAAGAAAAGCATTTGGAATACGATGCCGGATTCACGGATGTGTCTCAGTTCAATCCGTCCGAGCATTTTTTTAGCAGAAAGCCTTTCATCCAAAGATCCAAAATATTTCAAATAATCAAAGAGATGCCAAAAGGTGCGGCACTACATGTGCACGATACGGCCTTATTAGGAGAAGCGTACCTCCTTAACATCACCTATAGACCAAATCTATACATGTGTTTCGTAAACGAGAAACTTAGTTTAAGATTTTCCAATGGTCCTCCTAATAATACAGATTGCGAACAATGGCAGTTGATGGAAGATGTGCGCAAGAAACATGAGAATGTTGAAGAATTTGACGCATCCCTAAAAAAACTGTTCACAATGGAGGTGGATGACGGCTCATATGTGGACTACAACAACTACGGGGCTTGGGAAAAAATTTCTGAAATATTTGCACTGATAACACCGATGCTTACATACAGACCTGTTTGGCATGATTATTTTTATGATGCACTAGCTGAATTTAGAAAGGATAAAATTATGTATGTGGAAATCAGAACAACGCTTCCCAAATTATACGATCTGGACGGAAATGAATACGATGAAATAGAATGTGCCAAATCTCTTAAATCGTCTCACTTAAGATTTGTCGCGGATTATCCAGATAGTTACGGAATGCGTATAATATACGCACCCTTGAGAAGAGTTCCCAATGAACAAGTGCAAAAATATATTGAAATCACCAAAAGCATTAAAAATCTTCTCGGAGATTTCGTCGCGGGCTTTGATTTAGTTGGACAAGAAGATCTCGGAAGACCTTTAATTGAATTTATTGAAGAACTTGTTGACATACCAGAGGAAATAGATCTCTTCTATCACGCAGGAGAAACAAATTGGTATGGAACAACAACCGATTATAATATGATCGATGCAGTTCTTCTTGGTGCAAAAAGGTTAGGACATGCCTATGGGATTATAAAACATCCCGCGGTATGTGAAGTTGTGAAGAAAAATAACATCGCTATTGAGGTGAACCCGATATCAAATCAAGTTTTGGGCTATATTAAAGATTTGAGAAATCACCCTGCCATACCGTTGTTTGCCGAAAATTATTCCATGATAATATCAAGTGACGATCCCGGATTATGGGGATCACTTCCTTTATCCCATGATATATATGAAGCTTTTATGGGATTGGCAAGTAGAAGATCGGATATCAGATTCCTAAAACAGTTGGCTTTGAATTCGATTGAAGTGTCTGCAATGTCTACGGATGAAAAAAATTCGGTAAGGCGAGATTTCTTAGATCGATGGAATGATTTCATAGATAAAATAATTGATACGCAAGAATTTTTCTCAAATAGTGATTGACTAGAATTTTATCAATGTGTCACTCGCTTGAAATGCATTGTCTCACTAATTGATGATATCTTAAGTTACTTGTTGTCTAATTAATGAAGTCATGCTAATGTTATACATGTGTGTTTTTTTATATGCGATGGTCATACTATTCTGTACTGGTTACGCTACGGCCACACGGAGAAATGTCGGATCTGATTTTTGCACGATCAGTTCAACTCACAATATAATTTATATTATGTTCACACGTGGATTCGTTTTTAATTAAGATCCGACAAAAATAACCGATACGGGCGAAGCTTGACATCCGATGTTGCGACTAGAATCGGATCCGACAAAAAACCGATGGTTTCAGTGGCAGTAGCTTTTCACACGAGCGCTGATTCGGGTTTTTTTCCGACAGCGTTCGATTTTGTCGTGTACGATAAAAATCAGATCAGACAAAACGTGCCTCCATGTGAACGCAGCGTTGGTTTATGACGAGCGAATTTTCACATTGCATTCAAACTCATTATAATATTTAACATTTTTTTAGGTTGGGTTTTGGCTATTTTTATATTTTCCCTAGAATGTAAGATCATGTAAATAATATTTATTTTGTAAATATCCTCTGTACTTAAATATGTTATTTGCCTTATAATTTGGATAGACAAAAAAAATCCAATGTATCTAGGTACCATCAGTTAATTTGACCAATAATTATGCTGCCCCATTGGACAGATATAAAAGAAAGATTGGACAAGACATTACCAGACGAAAACACGTGGGAATGTCACACATTTAAAGCTCACTAGCGACAAATAAGGAATTCTGGAAACAATCACGCAGATGTGCAATCTTAACTTAGCCTAAATTGCTTAAATAGTAGTACCAATTGAAATGAGATTATGTTTTATGATATACCTAATAATATGATTATTCTAAATTTATGTAATGTAAGAATAAAAAAATATATTACGTAGAATTTATATTTTTTGACACATTATAATCTTAAAAAATTAGGAATTTAGTTATTCATCAAACCACAGAAGCAATAATAATTAAAGAAGACTGCGAAAAATACTAATAAAAATAATATTGCACTAATCTTGCGCCATCTAGTGTAAGTAGTGAAAAACAATAAATTTGATCGCTATAAGGGTTCTCATAATGTCCAACAGATGTCTCACTAGTAGTAAAAAAATCACGAAATATCACGTAAGGGGAGGGGGGATCTAATGAGAAAATAACGTGATTTTTATTTGATGAATTTAAAAAAACACTATAAGAAATTTTAAAAATTATCTAAAATTAAAATCGTAAGTTTCTTACTTCTTTTTACTAAAAAAAAGTACACGTGATTTGCGGTGGGGAGGAAAGGGGGTATTCTGAAACATGAGGGAGGGAGTCTAAAAAGTTGCAAAAAAACATCACGTGATTAATGGACGTCCCCCAAGAATATTTATTTTAATATGCATAGCAGCAGGCGTAAAATAAATCTTTGAATTTTGCATAGCAGCAGGCGTAGATAATGTAAAGTAATAAAACTTTAATTAATCGAAATAACTACACATTTTTTTTTATAAACAAGCATACGTGGTTTTAAAGATTTTAAATTATTAATTTTGTAAATAAATTAGGTACTAGGTTATAAAATAATTTAAGTTTACTAGTATTAAAACTTGTCTGAAGACAGGAATACAAATTGGTCATTAACAAAAATTGACTCATAGCATCTAAAAACGTCGAATAATCAACGTTTTTTATGCGATGCATCAATAATTATTATTTGGTTGTTTTATAAATCATTTATATTTAATATACATACCAAATTTAATTTATCACGTTGAGTACTGCGGACAGTATGACATTTTTCTTCTCGTAGCAACAGTTTTATTTAGGAACATTAACTCGCTTATCAATAATAATAATTAGCTTACGCCTGGTATTCCAAGAGTAGGTAAAAATAAGAATATGAATTTGAAAAGAAATAATTTTTTAGTACTTTACATTTTTGTGATACAGTGTATTTGCCATGTACCTTGCCTGTATGTTAAATTCACTAAAATGTAACTGTGAAAAAATAGATTCAGTATGTAACAATAATTGTGAACCAACAAAGGCAATAGGCAATAAATATGAGACATTAACAAAAATGGATATAGTCATATCCTGTCGCCAAATACATGACAGCAGTCGCAGTTTTTAAATTTGGTTGCTCTCTTGTTCTCAATAATTTCCTACTTTTATCTCTATTTTTCTATTTTAATTATTAAATATCTACTTGTTGCATACATGGGATTTTTCGACATGTTGAACATGTTGAGAATTCTCATAATTAGAGTTTCGGAGACATTACCACCTAATGGCGAACGTTGTTAACGTAAAGTGATCACACTAAGCCAGCCTTCGAAATAACAGTAGAAGACGGTTGTATGCCGGTAGTGGTTTGTTCCATTTAAAATTCGAACATCAGTAATGAATTATTGTTAGAGTCATTAGTTGTTACATACAAATGTTTTGTTTTTCTTATTTTTGTTAAATAAATAAAAAAAATTGATGGAATATTTCATTTTTTTACACCTTACATATGCCTATTTGAATTGGTTGGTAGCCTAGTGGCTACGACGCCTACTTTTATACTATTTTGTACTGGAGGTAGTGGGTTCGATCCCAGGTGCTGACCATCTTCCTCTTTCACGACAGTACCTACCTATTAAGAAGCTTACTCTGAAAGAGTCAAAGAGTGTATTTGTGATCACAGATTTTTTTTTATCAAAAAAAATTATCTTGATTTAACCAACTTGTCGAAAGGTTAAGTAATTCATTTCAGATGTGAAGTTGGAGATATTTTTTCTCTTGCAGAGGAAGGGAGATTTTCTCATGGATGTGCCCGATCTACTGGCTCCTTTTTGCTAGAGAGGTCTCCTCCATGTTCACTGGTCAGAACACTCAGAACATAGGACTAGGTAAAAAATTTATATAGGTTGAATTCGGCGTCTTTTCTTATTCTGTCCACTGAATATAACATTCGCACGCTTCGCTTTGTCGGGCATAATATGCCTAAGTAGAATGACAGACTCTGGTTACAGACTCTTGTTACAAGAAAGATTCTGAGGCCAATGCCTAGCCGATGCTGATGATTGGTGTGCATGAAAAGTTGGTTTAAATGCGATCCACGACATCGTGGGGCCAACATAAAGAACTAGATGTGTTTTTTTCATAAAAGCATGCGTGAAAATCCCAAAGTGTTTTTTTATATAATATACATAATGCAAATTCATAGTATATAGGTACACTATTGGACAACAACCCTACTCAATAAGTACTAACAACATTTTTCCTCTATCTTTTTCTTATGATACAAGCTCAAACCTAATTTTGACTATCTGTGAAATGTATCTCCGTGGAACAGGTCACCAAATTTAAATATCTTGAAGTGCAATTGTGTGGGCAGACCGATCTACCGACTGAGATATTGGGTCAAATTAACAAGGCTGCTGCAGTCTCAGGGTGTCTCCGCAACTGTATTTGGAGAAACCCCGATATGAAAACAAGCAGCAAAGTAAAAATCTATAAGACCTGTGACAGACCCATATAATGACGTACGGGATCAAGTTCAAGGCAGATACCAATGCGACCAAAAATGCGCTGAGAGTTTCAGAAATAAAACTCTCAACACCATAGCCGGGAAGACCCTCAGAGATAGACTAAGGAATACGAGGTTAAGGTGGAAGGCAACGAAGAAGGTTCTAGTATGCACATGTGAGGAGAATGGACTCTTTCAGACTCCCTCACATGGCATTGCACGGCCAACTCCTTGGAAAACGGCTCCCAGGCAGACCACCAAAGAGGTGGAAGGACAGCTGGGAATCGACCTCGCAGGAGGCAAACCCCACCTCTTGAATTACAGGCCACAAGGCCTAAATTAAAAAGAAGACGGGAAGGAACAATTTTATTAATTTTTTTATGCACTAATTTGTGTATCTGATAATTAATTGATATTTTTTTCATTTTATTATTTTTATAATATTATTTCTATCTTTATTAGTTGATTATAAAATCGGGGCTGTACCTTTCCTGTTGCAGGCCTTGATAAAGCCTTTGAAATCATATTTTCTGTTGTTTTTCTTCTTTATCTGATGAAAAGCTATATTTTTGGTAAAAATCAAACTAAATATATAATAATTTTTTTTTTAATTTTATTTAATTGTAAAAGAATATTTTTCAGGTACATGAAGAAATAAAGTAAAAAAAATGAGAAGGTACAGTAAGAAGTGTTTCAATAGAAACAAATAAATGGTAACATATTCAATCACAAAGTATATAAACTTACAATATTATACTAGAACTAGAAAATTTATTTACATAATTCAGAAGAAGAATAGAATTGAAAACAATGAATGTAAAAAGTAGGTACGATTTTGAAAAGAAAAGAGAATTCTTTTATTTACATAACTTATGGACGACATTCGATATTTTTTGTCGTAAAAATTTAATATCGCAGCCGGAAAAAAAGGCTCAATTCTTCCTTTAAATGTTGATTTTTTTCTTATTAGTCGCATACAATAGATTCAATTTGATATCCATCTCAAAATATTGAATCTACTATTCATTATATTATTGATTGGTAGTCTAGAAGTTGGATTGCCGACCCGTACTGAAGGAAGTGGTTTCAATGGGGTCGATTATCTATTGTTGTTGATTTGTTCGATTTAAAATTAAATGACTATAACTTGCTAAACCTGAAAAAGACATACAAAATCATGAGTTTTGGATTATTGAAATGTTTTTATGCCAAAAATGCACAACTTACAATTATTTTCTTTATAAAGCTGCGTTTTCATCAAACGAACATAGAGCTAGAGCTGTATATAGATCATTCTTTCTTGATGATTGATTTATACCAAGCAAACTCTGGCTCTATGTTCCTTTAAACGCACACAAACGATTCGACACAATGTATATTCGACGAACTAGATAACGGTGAGCGCGTTTATGAGAGCGGAAGGTATTACCCCCTATTCGGATTTTGGAACGTTCTTATTAAGAACGTTCCAAATTATTTAGAATTAAGTTCACTCGAACTAAAATTCGTATTCGAAATTATGCCGTGTTCTAAAATCTAAAATTATTTCACCATAAATATTTTTTTGAATTATAATTGTCTATGGACATGAACATTTTTCGCAATACTGTATGAATGTAAAATATAGGTACCTACCTACCTACTTATAGTTATGTAGTTTGACCTACTTATTAGCTGGAGTTCTCTCCGAGCGAGCCATAGACAAGAATACTACATAAAAAAGATTCCTGTTTTACCGTCTTTTCATGGCGTACTTTATATTATTGTTCTGTGAAAGTGTGAAAATCTTTATTAAATAAGAATGACGTATAAGATTTGTACATTTTTACATTTTTTGTATTTCAAATCAAACTTCAATCGTTTTTATACATTTTCATACCGTAATGCTACAAGTTCTAAACAAAATTTACATGTTTAATTTGACTTTTAAAACATGGCTGTCTCAATAATTTTGTATGAAGAAGTTTTTAGATATTTGTTAATAACATTAAATATATTTGAGAAATTGGAAAAAATATATCTATGATTACCATAAAAATATACCTGTAAGGATCCACGACGATAAATATCAAACCTAGAGTCTGCGGTGTTTAAATAAATATGCATACATAACTGCATTATTATGTAGATTTTACTTAATTACCTAGTTTCTTTTTAAATATGTTTAATAAAAATAAACTTGTTTCATAATTATTTGGTTGAAAAAAAACTTTTATCATAAAATTATCATCAGATATCTTTTTAGACGCATACAATTAGGTGTGAACTAAGATTAGGAACGTTTTGACAGATAAACGCACTAAAATTGACTTAAATACGAAATTCGAATACCAAAATGAACTAATTTCAAACTATAGTCTAATTAAGAACAAATTGGAACGTTCTAAAATTTCTCGAATACCAATCCCGCTAATTAAAATTGGAACGTTCTTATTTTAGTTTAGTGCGTAGGTACTTAATTTGAATTGGAATAGGGGGTATTAATTTACAAAAGAACGACGAATAATTTACGACCACTTCACCAGCCTATTTACAGCCCTTTTGTCTACTTGTCTGTAGGTACATATTTAAAAAAAAGTATTCATAAATATGGCATAATATAGGAGATGGATGGAATTTGAACTCGCAAGAGGCTCTCATCTTTAATGACTACAGAGCAGCGTCGTTCACGAAAAAGTTCAAGTTAAGATCAATCAAATGTTTGAAAATTAAGGTCCGATTCTCTGAAATTGCCGCTTTTTTCATAATAGATTATACCTACTAATGATTCCGCAATTTCAACATACGAAAAAGGTTTTATATTGTAGAATGAACTTTAATTAAATAATAATTTAGCTATAGTTTAGTTGTGGAAAAACGTGAAATAAATCTTAATAATGATTGAAAAAGTTCTTTTTAAGGAAACAATTCGAACTAATCTTTTTCGTAAATAAGTGGGCAGGTCATTAAGGCTTAATTATGAAGAATAATTTTTACTTACTTTAAAGAAACTTACGCCTGCGCGATGTTTCTGTATATCAGTTTTACCACCATCCAGCGTTTGAGTTCCATCCTGAATTACCGGACCATCCGGCGTTCCAGCCGTGAGATTCCACGTGGTGTTCCACATGTGGCACATGAACTTCCTTAATGACTGGGACATGTTTAATGACTGGCACGTGTTTAATGACTGGGACGTGTTTTATGACTGGCACGTGTTTAATGACTTCCACCTCTTTGATGACTGGAACTTCTTTGTAGATTGGAACTTTTTCTACATGATGATGATGGACTGTATGGACCTCATATGGAACATGTACTTTTATACTAAAAAAAAAAGGAAAAAAATATATTGAACTCTGATTATATGACGTATATGTCTTTAATTTTTTTCCTTTAATCAGTGATTCTCAAACCGTGGTACGCGTATTCCCCCTCTACGTTAGAATAATTAATTGATTAATTCTTCTAAAACACTTTTATCAACTTTGTAGTATTTCGACGACATGATAGTAAATAAAAAACCAACTTTGCAAATACTACTTAATTTTATTATAGGCGGGATAATAAAATTAAGTAGTATTTGCAAAGTTGGTTTTTTATTTACTATCAATTAATTGATTAATTACTATTGTCTAAGTTTTAACCTTCTGAAAAGGATTATGAAATGCCTCTGAAGCTAAAAAGGCCAAGAAACGGTGATCTAGAAGGATTGTAGGAATAAAACCTACTGGGGAGTTCCATCCAGGAGTTCCAAAAAACGTGAGATGGACTTAGCAGTATGTTCCTGAAGTATATTATTTGAGGGGTGTTGAATTAATTCATCATACCTACTAGAGGTAGAGAAAATAAATGAAACTTCTTGGAAGCCTGTAGTTATTGACGTATTCAAAAATAGTTGTCACGTGGTCTACCTTTTTGCAGGCTTTCGATCAGTTAGGTATATCATGAAGTGCCATAGAATTTGTTCTATTCTTTTTTATAAATAAAGATGATTTTAAGTATTGTTGATCAAGAAACAGTGAGTGTCTCATAGGTTTTAATATTCAAAAACACCACCGCACTTTTACGGCTGAGTTCATCTTTATAGATGAGAATTAGTCAACGTATGGTGTATAGGTACCTACTGTAAACTCACTATAAAGGATCTCATTTTGGTTTGATCACACGGACATGCGTGTCACACAATATGTTTTTAGTACAAGTAGTAGTATTATTTCAGTTCTTTTCGGTGGGATGTTTCCTATACCTACCTACCAATTAAAAATAACACACATCGAGTATTTCAGGAATAGAAAGAAGTAGAAAGGACATCTATCTATCTATATCTATAAATTCTTTCGAATGAAACCATTTGAGACCTTTGGCACCACCGAACTACCATAACAAAGTGATATGATAAGTGTTGACGTTTAGAGTCGACAAAGTGTAAACTGTTTGATGGGTGTATGTTGCCTATTCTCCTAAGACCTGACCTGAGCCCTGGCACAAAAAGTCTCCGCTTTCGAAATTAAGTGCCTCAGGAGAATTTTGGGTGTAAGATGGGAACACCGCATCCATAGGACGCTTTGGCCGGCGCACCCAGCGTAGGCACGTCTCCCTTACCATGATGGAGAGAAGATTGACTTGGCTGGGACATGTGTTAAGGATGCCGATAGAGAGCTCTCTTCTTCCTCACATCAGGGTCCCGAAGACGAGTAAGATCCTCCCAAAATTTGGACATGGTGTATGAGGAGGTCATAGACATTGCGCAAGATCGAGCGCAATTGTGTCTGAAGGGAGATTTGATTGATGGTGTTGATTGATGGATTCCAGGTGTTGCCAATTCCTTTTTACTTACAATTTATGATACCATCGAGTCTTATTATCCAGAAAAGCTACATCCATTCGGTTTAAGACATTAATTGGAACATTCATAAAGTTCTCATGTACCTACACTAACTATACATGACTAATACATGATGGACGTGTTTAAAAGCCAAATTTTATGCAGCATATGCGGACTTATCAATGATAGTCAAGATACAACACAGAGCTCTATAATCTCGACCAGGATATTAGCGTAAATAAGTTCGATGACTTGGTAACTAGAATTTTAAAAAGTATGTAAAGAGGTTCGAAAAAGGGTATTGTATAACTATGATATGTGTTTGTAAAATGTGGACATGGACAAAAAAAGAAGAATGTGTAGAATCGTGTGTATATCCACCCGCTCTAAACAACAGAAATAACTCATCCCTGTTTAGATGCTAATGTGTGTGGCTCGGGAACATGACATTATAGCGTACGTCGATTAGTGTGTTTGTGACTATTATAATATTATCATATTTTGTTCTTTCGGTATAAAATGTAGACAAAATTTCCTTACACTTTGTGTTGCTTTTCTCCCCAGCCGAAAGGCTTAGCTTGGCAGGCGGCGAAGAGGGCAACGAGTAAAATCTGGAAACAAAGAGAAAACAACATTCAGTATGTTATAGGTAGATGCTTACTTTAAAAAAATTCTCGAAGGACTCACTCATGGAGAAAAAAGAGTAAGTAGGTAGCGAATTATAAAATCGTATGTCAAATAATTAATTTAAACACCTGGCAACCCTGCGACGTCAAAATAAAACCTCCTTTTTATGTTCATTAAAATTTGGCTACATTCTTGTTCGTGCTCATTGTATCTACCTACCTACATACTATTACCAGCAATGTGAAATAAAATGCATTATTCAAATAATAATGTAATTATAAATTGCTATTATAGTCTATTATAAATCTTCTTTAATTTTGTAATAATGTTCATACGCGTTCATCATACCGGAAATTGTGTGGAATTTTGAAATTCGGTTTTAATCAAGAACAATAATAATGCATCAACAATAGAACAAACAAAATGAACATCATGACGAAGATCATCTGTCAGATTAATATTCTTTTATTATTTCAACGGAAACCTTTAGATTGCAAATAAGGGCGACGAATTTCATCATTTTGCGTAACTATACAGTTTAACGAACCGCAAGTTAGTTAAACATAGGTTAAGCAAGGTTTTTTATATCAATTAGCTATGGGATATTTCTCAATATTTATAAAAATAATGACGTTAAATGATTACTATTATAAAGGGTTTACGAAGTTCAATAAAATATGATTTTAAGCTCCAATGCCAAGGTTTTCTTCCACTGCTTCACAAATCATTTGTGGTAAATCTATGAAATTTATTCAAAAAATCTAGTTCCTTAAATTTTTACGATTATGAAGTAAAATAGGCGGTTCTGATAGATGGTATCCTGTCTGTGATGGCGCATGATTGAGCGCAATGGAGAGGTTTTGTTGCCTCCCTACGCCCTAAGTGGGGTTAAAAATGAAGAATGAATGAATGTATAATTCTGTAACTAAATACAATTCTCTACTAAATTCACACTTATTTTTTTTAAAATATCATATAAAAAAATATCACGAAAGCAAAACACAGACATTTTGAAGAAGAGACTTTTCGCAATCTAAGAATGTCATGTCTTAATTAAAAGTTAACGTTATGTTGAACCAATGAAATCAATGCATATTCTCACCAACTATCAGGAATGTAGAACGAAAATATAATCCTTAAACGATTTCAAGGAGCAGAATATTCTAAATACGTGATATCCCTAGCAAAAGTGAAATTTGTTAGATAGAATCTTCCGATTTTATGGAAGAAAATATTGTTTCAAAATTTCCGTACTGGATAGGTAGGTTATAGATATTATATTTTCAGTTCTATCTGAGTAAAATCATTGTCAATTGTTGTGAACTGTCGATACGTCAATTTTCGGTACGGATTCGGTACTGCGGGGTTCGTAAATTTTTATCTATCTAACGCCATGAATTTTTTATCATCTTTCTCATTCTAGCTTTTGAAATTATGTCGAAAACTAGAATGAGAAAGACGATATATGTTATATATAATTTTTGGGTTAGTGAGATGAAACATAGTAGTTATAGAGTAAGATTTTCTATCTTTCTATCGTGTACTGTTTGTGTTAAAAAGTTTTTTGCCAACATAAATGGACACCTTATTACTAAATAATTTTACGGAACTTGTGCTTGCAGTTGCAGTTTTTACAGATTATAAAATTTCTTTTATCATTCATTCATACATTTGGAGCAACCCGAAAAAGATGAGCAGATTTTCAATACCTTGTAAAAAGCAGCAGTAGAACGGGTATTAAACCTCGTTGCAAAATGTTACATACACATTTATTTTGTTTTTTTTTCCTTAAATAGCACAACTAATGCCTCGTATTGCTGAGCCAATAAATGTTTGTTTATATTATATATATATATGGTACAAATAAATCGCATGAGTTTTTATATAAATTCGCCAAATAACATTGCAACAAAAACAGCGCCACATTATATTAAAAATGTCCAATCCTCTAAAATCTTTTCTACAAAATAAAGCAAGCTAGAGCAAATTATCAATAATACACATTTTTATTTAGGTATAAAAACAAAAGTTAAAAAAGAGTGAATGGGTTATAATAAGTGTCATAATAGGCAACTTTTGGACCTATCAATAAAGATGCACAAGATGGTCAATAGCTAAAAAAATATATATAATATATGCACACAATTTTAATAGTAGGTAATATAAAAAAAAAAAAATAAGTAATTTCACTAATAGGTATATTGAAGTAAAGTACGAATGTACGGAAAAAACATACAACGAGTATTAATTGTGTAACTCACTAAAATCATTATTGTAACCGACACGTTTACATAATTATATTGGATTGTTATATTCAGCTTTAATCAGATCTATACGCGTGCAGTATTGAGTTACATATTTATGCTATAACATATTTTATCCTCGATATCATACGATAACAGCTATAATTAAGATAGAATATTATGCATATTTATTATGAAATTTGTGAAAGATAATACCGATTTAAATTATAGATTTTCGCATGCGTTTTTTTATATTATGTTTTGTGCATTTATTTGTTCAAACGGAAATGTATCTTTTGTAAAATAAACAAAGTTCCATATTTTGCTGTAAGCAATCTAATGAATGTACAACAAAAAGCTTCCTTAAGCACTTAGTTACAAACATCATTGAGAATCGTTTATTCTCATTACTCTTTATTCACATCTCATTCTTTATTATCATCCAATCAATCATTACTCAATCAGAATTATCCCGCACTTATTACAACCGATATTTTTTTTTTATAAAATGAATTTGTGCTCAATCAAAGTGAACACAAATTCACTCATTGTCTTATATTGATTAAATGTCGTCGCCTTATTGTCTCTATTTTACTCTTTGATTTGAAAATGTATGTGTATCTTTATACAATGTGTTTTCTCGACACTTGATCAAACTAAAAGTGTTTATTCGTTTTTTTTTTTAATTTCTTCTTTTTTGATATGAGGACTTTTATTTTATTCAAAAAATCATAATCTGTATTTATTTATTTTCTCTTCTAGAAAGCAACTATTCCCTTCAAATTTGTATTTAATATTTGAATTTCAAATTTTATTTCTATTTATGAAAATAAAAAAAGGTAACATATTAAAGGGCGACTTGGTTGAATAATAATACCTATTTGATATTAAATTTGTGAAATATTATTTATTTTTTGACTTTTTTATGTGATTTATCAAACTACATAGTTTTTTTCTACAAATAATTGAAAAAAAAATGACTACCACTTTTGGTTGTGGTATGACTTCAAATTTTGAAATAAGGCTTTTTGATTAATTTTAATATTTAATATAACACCTTTTTTAGTGAGAATAATCTTTGTTTACACAAAAAAAAAACAAAAGAGAAAAATATTTACAAAACCGCTCATTACAATCCATATACGGGCACGAAGATCCCGAGTAAAGCTTTACAAAGGCTTTGCTAAAAAAAAAACATGCGCACTGCCGGTTAAATTGTTACCGCGCGCATGTTTAAACGATGGATCAAGTAACTGCTATTTGGTAATTATGTACTATACCCACATAAAGGGTGATTAATGAATCAACAACTGGGTTTTTTTTTAAACCTCAAAAAGTAAGGAATACGGCATGTAGCTGTGTTGACAAACTTGACAAAAAAATCAGAATCAGGCTGGACAATAGTCAAGACTAATTATTGGAAAAAAAACAAACTTCAAAGTAAACACACAAACACGAAATTCAAAATAAACTTCGGATACTCACAATGATTTTTCCGTTCATATTGATTAGGTATATTTATTTATTTTATATAAACAACAAAATAAATTGATTTTTATAAAAAATCGCGTTATTAAGTGAATGCGTACAATCGAAAGTTTAATCTTGTTATAATAGTGTATGGAGCTAGCGGCCATTTATATAGTAGCTTATTAGTTCAGGGCAAGGTGTAGTTGCATAATGATCTACAGCGCAGTCGTGGTTCTAGTAGTGGTCAAACTCCCTCCTACAATGATCGTAGAGATCCATTGAGTACGGCAGATTTTAAGCATAGATCAACATTATATTATTTATCTTTTAACACGAACAATTTTGTTCGTTTTCAAATTTATATGTTAATGATCACAGTTTCATACCGTCTTACTTATAAAAAAATCGTTAATCGTAAGATTACGTATAACTCACCGATCAGTTTTTACTTGATTTACAAAAAAAAAATATAACCCGCGTTTATTACGTCGTATGAAGATGACATTTCATGCAAAATTTTGTAAACAAACAAAATAGTAGCCGGGCAACGTGAGTGCTTACAACCAAATATGCGCTATGTCAGATTTGAACGATTTCGAGTTGATACAGAATAAGTACCTACCTTATTTTTAAAACCCTTAGTTGACCGTCGGTACTTATAAGTACCAAATTTTTTTGGTCACTCAGTGTCCACAATGCGATTTTAAAATAAAAAAGTTTTTTTCTTTCTATTTTTATGTTCTTTAGAGGTAAATAAAAGAATATTCATTTTTAATTTTTTTGGGATTAGATATATTAAGCACTTTTAAGTCCATGTTAATTTTAAGCTCACTTTTTATTTATGAACTTTTTTATATATTTTAGAAAAAAAAAATAAATTTAAATTATTTAAAAATTTAGTCATAACAACCAAAATAATCGAAAAGTCAAAAAAAAATATACTCGATGAATATTTCTAAAATAACACTTGTTTGAAAACGACGCAAGCTTTTACTAAAATGTCACATTCACACAGACGCACACAGAGAACGCAGAGTTCCCATTTTGGATGCCATACAAAGTTGCCATTTTCGGCAAAAAGAAAAAAAATTTTTTTTGAACGAGTTAAATAAAGTGTTCCTTCAAAGTCCCGTTGGGCAAGGGAAGCAAAAAACACCACGTGTAATATTCTATAGTGCTACGAAAGAGGTGGTACTGGTAAGTACCTTCGGTCAAAAAGCGTTTTTTTTTTCAATTTCTTTGGGCAACTAAGGGTTAAATTAGTTATTTTATATCAAAATATAGTTGTTAAGTCCTTATTTAATCATACGAAACAATTTTTTGTACCTACTTAAAAAGTATTCTTTGAATATTTTCTTCAAAAAGTCATTACATTTCTTATAAATTTAGTTGGTGCATCATGACTGTAAGCAGTAGAATGATTACGAGAATGCATATTTGCTTTATTTCTTTAAATTTCCTATTATTAAAATAGTAAACTGAAATATGAAGGGAGTACATATTTGGACGGGAAAAAACTTAAATCTTCAAAAAATTTCTTCTTATTTATTACAAAAAGCGTTCTTGTATACTAAGAACCACTGTCCGTTGACGTTAACTCCAATATGGCGGGTTAAAATCTACAGAGATCAGCTCACAATCAAGCGATATACGTTAAACTATCTCGACGACAGCTTGATCGTAATATTTTCTATCGTTGAGCTATTTTTTCCACTGATCGTAGAGTTTAAATAAGGCAGTTAGAGTCAATTATTTGTTTAGACCCATAATTAATCATCCAATGGTGTAATGTGTAATAACTTTTTTTCTAGCCTTGCAACATTACTATAGATCCTACAAGAGGATCTAGCTTTTAGCGGGATTTTTAGGGCGATTCATTGATCCCTTGAATTTCTGTTTACATGGTCATTCAAGCATCGCCTTCTCCCTGTTTTTGCCCATCTCTCAATACTGTTATCATTGTCAATATGCCAATAATGTAGCATGTTCCAATACCCCAGAGGATTCGAACCCGCATCACCATAGTTCACACGCAAAGAATCGATTTCATCCAGGCCAATAACCTGATGTAGAAAGTTTAAATTTTTTATTTGTGTTTTAGTAAAGAAGGTGAAATTATATTTTAAGTTAACTTAAGGTTATCGCTTTTTAAGAATCTTCTACACATTAGTATTGGTTTAAAAAAAAGTAAGCAAGATGTGGTGTTCTACAGTATCTAGCTATTATTGTATTGGTTGATCCTAAATGTATCCCTCCATTAAAGAAGTTCATCTTGAGAACGCGCAATGTCTACTTTTTTCTTCTTCTATATCAGTCTGTTCAAGCCTCAACCCTGTTGTTCTCTCGTATCCAATATGTATGACATCCTTTATCTTAAAGAAATACCCAGCATCTTCCCTTCCATGGCTTTTCTTTTGTTACTGCCAGTTTGTATAAGATCCTTTTGGAGGGTATCTGCAGCAATTTCCTAAGTGAGGACTGGGAGAACACAAGCATCAAAATGTCTACTTTACCAATTAATTATCACAACATTGTTTTATTCTCTTTTAAGCCCTGCACTCGTTTTCATATGATTCGTTATGAGTTAACTATAAAAGCTCTAAAACCCTGCTTCTTACGATTGTGCGATGAAGCTGGCTTGTATATCTGACTTAGAAGCTTTTTCAGCAAATGTGCGAAGGTTATCAAATGTACTGTAATGTACAAAATCTTATATTTACTTGCATTTATGTATATTATAGTCTTTGAGTAGCGCTCTTACGAATAATCCAACTGACTCAAAGCGTGGATGATTGAGATTGAGATGGACACAGAATGTCAGTATGCTTGTTGAAAACATAGGGATTTTTACCAAGCAAAAGTCGTTTTAGTCAAAGTATATAAAAATGTGTTTATGTTTATACCTATACGAAACTATTCTGAATTATAATTCTGACTAGTTTCGTAGACATAAATTCTACATGGTCACAGGAAACTTCCAAGAGCTACGAAGTATCCAGTGATAAATAAACTAGACGAGTGGCGATTTTAAAAACAAGAATATGTAATATAGCAACGTTTTATTAGCATTTTGTTAATAGCCTAGTTGATTTCCTTGATGTTTCAAAAACAACATAATGTGATATGCCATTGAGTAATGGATGGATTATAAGCACTTCTCTCTTCAGGACCACAAACTGAAGACGGGCTTATGAATTGGCTTAAAATAGATTTGTTAGAGTTTCCGTGTGGTTTTATAATAACAAAAAAAAAATACGATAAAACAAAATACCTTAGTTTTCCGAGTCTTTTTAGAATTTATCGGGATACTGGTATTGATACTCCCAGACCAAATAATATTACATTAATCGGAGCTCAAATTCCAGTGACATAAATAAATTTATTTTCTACCTACAGTCATACACGTTATTAAATGCAAATTAATGAATATCTTATTTGTAAGGATCAAATAGACTACATTACTGCCTGTGTAAGAATATAATATATGGCTTTGTCTCAATCGGTTACTAATTGATTGTGAATTATTTATATGTGTGCTTTTTGATTGATCTTATTCATTGAAATTATTATTGATTATTTTCGTCATTCATTTTTATTATCAATTGTTTGCTGTTATTAATTTTTTTTTTCTTATTCTAATTATCATAGTTTATTATCTTTATTGCTATTTCCGACCAAGTTATAGTTAGGCATACTATAGCAGCCAGGATTGTGTCTCCTCCTGTTGTCTCGCACTCCTTTGTACCATATAACGATTGACGTGAACGCTAGCCAGAAAGTTATACAATATACATCCTGCCCAGCGTTCGATTACATTGATAATTATTCATCATGAAGGTTACATTCCCTAAATTGTAATATTTTTTGTATATAGACTAGTACTTGACAAAATGCTGGTAGAAGCTCTTTATACTGCAACCAGAATTGCTCTTGTATGATGTTTTTTAGTGTTCTCTGCCTCTGTATAAACTATAAATTTTTTTTCCATGTATATTTTTATTTTTTTTTTATTTTCTATTTTTTTTAATTAGATAAATAATGTTCAAATGACGATTCCAAGTGTCCGAATGGACCTAAGGATGATAAAATCATTAAACAGTTATTGAGTTTTGCAATGGGGTGGCATGGCAAAATCTCTTTTAGAAAACTTAAGATAAGGATCGCATATGGAATATATGAAATAACGTCTCGAGTTATGGAACTGCGAGACACGCCCTATAAACCAGGCAGTTGGGTTGTCTTGACCCATTTGCTGCGAAGAAAACGTTTTTGCAGAGGTGGTTTTATATACTTCTTCCTCATATTTATAATGCTTTAAGCTGACAATTATTATTCAGACGTTGATTGTACACACCTAACTATGATATGCGGGAGATACCTGTTATTGGAGCGCTGGATATTCTATGTGTTTATTTCATGTCTTTATTTTGTTTTATGTTGTTCAGTGTTCTGTTGGTGTCTCTTTGAAATAAATAAATAAATTATTGCTTCCATCTTCGCCCACCCAATGAAGGCTGATTTTCGTGAGTCGGAACGTATGATAACGTTGCATCTTGTTGTTTGCTGCTTTTTTCTCCTCATCTTCATTTCTCCTTTCCATTCCTTCAATTTCTATACTCAATTGAGTTTTAGGCTGATTAGACCTATGAATAAATTTATACTTTTAGACTATATTATAATTATTTAACGTCTTTAAAACACGATGCATGATGTTTATGTGCGATTGAAAGATTAAGCCACATGAGTTCATGCACAATATAAAATCTTTTGAATGTCTCACTAGGCTTTCGCCCGTGTCGAGACATTTTCACTTAAAAGCTGTCATACAAAGAAGGAATTGAAAAACTTTTTAGTGCTGTTTTATTTACTACGTTCATTTTGTTTTCTCTTAGTCTATTATTTGTTTAAAGCTCTTTTAAATTTGATTTTATTACTGATTGAGATGACTTTCACTTATTATTTTATAGGTACTTTTTCCATTACTGAATTTGATGTTATTGAACTGATGAATATTGACATATTATGTATTATGCAGTTTGTACTTTCTTACTATTCCTTTTGTGGGTTTTGATTTACAGCTTATTATTATTATATGTGTGTACACTATAATATTATGTATTTGTCGCGCATCTTATCTTGTTCTTTTTTATTTTATTTTTTTTCTTGCTTTTTGACTTCCCCTTTTTTTAAATAACGGTCGTATGTATCGAAGGTTGGCGACCATCAGCGAGTAAGTCTCAGGGGCTTGGGAAAGATTCACCAACCTTGCTGTCTCCGTCTCTCTGTCTCGGATTCTTTAGCTACTAGGCTCTTTTATGCCCATAACTCACCTGTCATCTATGTTTGCTTACACAATAAACTGTTGGAGAGCATGTTTTCCAATACGGAAGATATATTTTTTTAATTTATTTATTTTGACAAAACACATTACAAAGGACAAATATATATGTAGATGATGTGAAACTATTTAAAGCTGTGCATAACATAGAGGACTACACCATTATCCAGAATAATTAAAAAAAACTAAGTAACTGGTGTATAGAAAACAGTCTTTATCTCAATGTTTCGAAGTGTCAGTTCATGAGATTCCATAGAAAGAAAACTCCTCTTATATTTAATTACTACAATGTCGTACTTGAGTGTGTAACTAAAATAAAAGACCTCGGTATCACCTTCTCTGAAAATCTGACTTTTAATGCACATATAGAGTAAACTGTTGGAAAAGCGATGAGAATTTTGGGCTTTGTATTTAGATTGTCAGCTGACTTGCAATTGATTCAGTTCTACAAGCTTCTGTTTGTTTCCCTGGTTAGTCCACTGCTTGAATACAACTCTACGGTATGGTCTCCGAACTATATCATTCACGTAAATAGTTTGGAGAGGGTGCAAAGGAAGTTCTTGAGGCTGGTCAACTTTAGAATAGGTATCCTATTGGATAAAACAGATTATTACACCCTTATGAATGAACTTGGATTGCTCAGCCTGCGAAATCGCAGAGACATATCAGACCTCTGTTTCCTTCATAGGCTGATTAATGGTGCCATAAACTCCCCGGAACTTCTCGCATTCCATTCCGCATCCCAGCTAGATCTACTCGACAGACGTCTCAGTTTCGGGAGCAGACAACTAGAAATAATTATATGTTCCACTCTCCTATGATCCGTATTCATAGTTGTGCGGACATCGTTGCCGACAGTTTTCTCAATTCAAATCTGACATAAATATTTTCTTCCACTCCTTGTATAATTGACAATGGGCAACTCGATAACCCGCTTCAACGCTCTTTATCCCATTTGTTCCTATTGACACATGCTTGAATTTATTTAGTTATTTTTTTTTTTTTAAATTGTTTAAAATGGACAAACTTTATTTAATTGTAAAATAATTATCTACACTAACCATGTTCCCTCTGACTCATCATTATAGATGTTTCTCTGACTGACTGTTCTCATTTTATTTCTCACTTGACATCTGACCAAAATTTCACCACGTTGACTTAAATATTAACTTTCTTTTTATTTCATTTATTTAACTGTGATAATTAAGACTGGAGACTATATATTTATTATTTGTTATATCGTTATTGTTTTTATGTGTTAACTATGCTGATACTGATCTCGTTTTACTTGGTAATTATTCTTGCAGTTGTGTCCCATGTCCCAAGGCGCTACCGCTTAATAGTACTGGGGGATTTTAATGCCAAGGTTGGCAGCGACCTCCAGTATGGACCAGGCGTCATGGGTAGGCATGGCATGGGAGTGATAAATTATAATGGAAGCCGTCTGATTGGTTTCGCCACACTCCATGGACTCTTAATAGGGGGAACCCTGTTCCCCCACAAGGATATCCATAAATATACTTGGACCTCGACTGACAGGAGAACAAAAAACCAGATTGACCATCTTCTGGTAAGGGCCAGCAACCGAACTAACCTGCGAGATGTCCACAGTCCGCACCTACCAAGGGGCAGACATGGATACTGATCACGAACTCCTTGTGGGTTAGTTGAGATCCAGATTCACCCATTTCCAACAGGGATCGTCTGCCCCTCACCCGCTGGACATACGCAGGTTAGAGAGTGCTCAGTGTCGTCACACGTACGAGGCTGAGTAACGCACCAGGTTTGCCCCCTTGCAGGATTCAAACGGAGCTGTTCCGATTGAGACAGCTTGGAATAGCTTCCGTGACACCGTTATGGAATTTGCACGGCTATATGAGCAAAAAGAGGCCAATATGGATGTCCGATGGGTCCTGGAGCTGCATCGAAGATCGCCAGAAGTCTAAGCCCTTCTCTGTAGGTACTCAGACACCAAAGCGGCCAAATACTGGCGCAATCTGATGCACTCGGAAACGACTCAAGGACACTTTTCGAAATCACCCGGGAGATCGGGGACAGGGGTCAAAAAAGACCCGTAACGGCAATACGAGACTCTCGTGGAGCCACAGTCACTGCCCCCGAACTGATTAAAGGGAGATGGAGGGAGTACTTTGAGTCAATATTGAACCGTCCCGAGCCTTCCTCACCTTACAACTTTGAGGAGGAGTTGGCTGGTCTGAATATACCTCAGGCAACTGGGATATGTGAGGACCCGCCGACATACAGTGAGATGGTGCTGGCCGTGATGAGACTTAAGAACAACAAAGCGCCAGGAGACGATGGAATCCACGCAGAGCTCCTCAAACGAGGTATAGATACCCTTGGCCAACCACAACTAGATATATTTAAAATGGCGTGGGAAGAAGAGAGAGGTGCCGAAAAGATTAGCGGAATGGATCCATCGTCGCAATATTTAAAAAGAGGAACCCCCTCGAATGCGGAAACTACCGTGGAATTAGTCTACTGAGTATTATCTCAGATATTACTACACCGCATTCGGGGGCCTGTCATGGCTGTCCTGAGAGAGCAACAATGCGGCGTTGTACCTGGCAAGTCCTGCACGGACCCAATTTTCTGTGCCAGTTGCATCTTTCAGCAGTGCAAAGAGTTTAACTCTCCAGTCGCTTGTTGCTTCATAGATTTTGAAAAGGCCTTCGACAGCCCACATAGACCATCGATTTGGAAATTTTTGCTCTGTACAGTATACCTCCGAAGATAGTCAAAATGATGCAGTCCCTGTATGAAGACTCCGAGTGTAGTGTCAAAACGCCAGGTGGTCCTACTGAAGCTTTCAGGATTACCACAGGAGTCAGACAGGGCTGCGTACTGGCTCTACGTACCAACATTAAGTAAAAAAAATATTTCCCCCCCCCCCCCTAGAAAATGTTCTGCGGGCGCCCATGGCCACAGTTACGTAGTTTAGTCAGAAATCCGTTTTTTTATTAAAATTTAACAAAAAGGTTAAATAACTTTTGAACCACCCAATATCGCTGAACATACATGGGGGTCAAAATAGGTATTGAGGTCATCTACCTCCCTGCTTCGGTTTATCCACTACCAAAAATACACCGTGTTTATATTTTTTTAATGAAGAATTATTATGACATTTTACTTTTGGCACGTCCCAAAACAGGCTTTGCCAAGGTGTCCATTATTGTCATTAATTAACGATTATTGTTGAAAGGTTGAGGATGTTTGTAATTGCTTTTTTGAGCGAAATTTGTTACATTTCTGTGGAAACATTTTATTTTATAATATATTACTGAATTTAGATTTCAATACTACAAATATTTATACAGTGCACGGCAAGTGCAAGCTTATTGATAAATTACTACAAAACAAAAGTAAACGCTTCATACTAACTCTTTGGGAAATGTATTGAATACATATTATATAGCTTTTTAAATAAGGTAGGTATTTGTACAAATGAAGGCAGGTCGTTGCACTTTCGTGCAATAAAAACGCTTGTCAGTCAATGTCAATGATGGTTGTGCGATAAGCGGTTAAGCCTTTTTTCGCGTAAATAATAACAAAGTCTTTTACGTTTTTTGGTCATTATCTCCAGAAATATGGTATAATACTTAATTGTAATCATTAAAAACAATAATTATTCACCTTTTTATTTTTGAAAATATCCTGAAGGAAATTTTCAAAAAAGTTGGGTACATATTATTTCACCGCCATTTTACTATCGTATAAATTCTATTTAGGTCATACCAGAACATCATCGCCTTAATAAGGAACGAAATATATTATTTTTTGTACCAAATGTGTACAAAGCACATCCATACATCTTATTGTATCGCTTCCGCGCGTATTTTTTGCTACATCGTGTCTTATCTCTCACCCAGTAACCATGACACATAAACTGAAGTTCGACAAACTTATTTCAATTACACTTCACTAGCTATTCACCCAGGGACCATCCAGAGGCTTTTCATATTTTTTCTCTATTACAAAAATTAACGCGACGGCGATATTATCTCTTACTAGCTGACCCGTCAAACCTTTTCCCGATATTTTATTAATTATTTTGTTCATCCGTCTTAAAATCGGACATCGGTCTTAAATTCGAATAATAATATTCTAAAAAGCACCAGGAAGGTTACCTTATTTAAGTTTTCTTTAATTTTCTGATTTTCCACGCAACTTTCTCAATTTTTTCTTTCATAACAACCTTCTCCTGATAAAAGTGAACATGACAAAAAAAGAGTTATCGAAATCGGTCAAGCCGTTTAGGCGTGATGCGATGACCACGCAAAATAGTTCTCCATTTTTTTAATATAGATAAATAAATTTTGCAGCAAGATGAAATATATTGGTATAACTAACGATAGGTATGTTACAAATAAAGTTTTTGTTTATGTCAGTTTCATAAAAAATTAAGGATACCTTATGTTTCGAATAAAAAATATTTATTTATTTAGGTATTTATTTATTTATTTATGATACACAAACATAAAACAGATACGAATATACATAAAAAAAACATTAAGGTAATGTACAAGCTGAGGTAATCTGTTCCACAATTACATGAGCATACAAATCGACTACTTTTGAAACATATAATCATATAGGTAAACATATAATAATTAAAAACATATAATAATTAAAACATATACCATAAAAAACATTAGTAAACAATCCAAGTTTTCCATGGGTTTCCATAGTAACACAACCAATTTTCAAACATTTCGTTGACATTTCAATCATTAACTTAAGTATATAGGCATACCTTTTTATGAAACGGGTCAACTTTAAAATTTTAATGTATCTTTAGTTAAATAATTATTTAATTGCTTTTTTTAAGCCTGCCGGCACGCGGCGGTCGCTAGAATCAATGTACAATAAAGTACTAAAATATGAATAAAAGTAATTATTCATAATTCGGTTTGTTATAATAACAAGAGTAAACACAAACATGCGTACTCCCATTTATTATTAGTCAGATAGCAGGCTCTTCTCCGACTGTACGCGAAGATTAATGAAACATTCGCAACGTTTGCTTAGTGATGATCCTTCGGACTTTAATTGGTTCTGCCATAAGATTGGGAGACCTTCGATTAACGTACAAAGCGCTATACGTTAAACGAAAAATATGAATTAAAAATGATTAGCAATTTTGTATAAAAAATGTTTGTTTTGACTAAACTTGTTGATGCTTTTGTTCTCGATGAGCCTCAATGTGAATTTACACCAAACGAACATAGAGCCGGAGCTAAAAATAGAGTGTACTTTCTTTTATGGTTGATATTGGACACCATGGTAACAACAACGAGCGACAGCGAATTAATGGGCGATGAAGAATACGCGCGCCAGAGTTCTGGTTCTTCCTCGTTGTTAATTCCTTGGTGACCATATTATCAACGATCAAGAAAATATTATACCCTATTTTCAAGCTCTGTCTCTATGTTCATTTGGTATAAACGCACCCTTAGTACTAACAAAAGTCCAAGCACACTCGAAATATATAAAACCAACAATTTTGATGCCAGCATTAAATCAATATTCAAATATTTCATTTTTGTCAAATTTGAACCACTACAGGCTAGAATCCGTCTTCTACTGATATTTCGAATGATGGCTTAAACTTGTTATTGTGATCACTCCGAAATTTTTCCCATCAATTTGGATTCTTCGACACGCTCAACATGTCAAAAAATATCACATAATACCCATGTATATTTATGTAGAACTAAGTAAACTTCCTCGATTTTTTACCCTAAGACCTGCCGCGCACTGGCAACTTGTTGACAGCAACTATTTAGTTGCTTCCAATGAAACACAAGGTATTGAATGCAGCCCCGCACACGGGCAACTTTTTTATTGCGGTTGTTTTCTACGAACTTCTTCAAAGCAACTAAATAGTTGCTTTATACAAGTTTCCAGTGCACGGCTAGCCTTAGAGTGTCTTAGAGCATCGCGTCTTCGTCAATGTTCCGTTAAAATCTCGTATTAAAATACTTCAATAAAAAAATTTTAAAAAAAGGACATAGTTTGTTGATTATTTTTGTTTGACATTTTAAAGACCTGACTTGCAACATTTTGTGTTTTATAATAAATTTAAAAAAAACTTTTAGGACACATAGGTAATCCATGTACATCCGCAGTGCGGAGCATGAGGACCCAACAAAACTTTTCCGAGTCTCTCGAGCTAAAATCAGGCAGGTGTTTCTTACTAGGACTGTAGAAAAAACTTGCCTATAAAGTGCTTTCATAGGATATACGGCTATGCCATTTCAATCTGCGATTATAAATGACTGACAAAATTTGATGTTAAGCTGTTCTATAACGCACATGCACATTACCAATGGTACCACAATCTTTCACAACCGTGTATGTAAAAATACTGGAACGGTTTAGATAAAGCATTTGGTTTCAGTGGAGGAGTTAGGTGATTTTCATATAACCTCATATTGTTGAACTCGCTAGAGAAATAATTCCAACGAAAAATTATTCGCAAAACGAATCACTGTTAATCAAAGTGAAACTGTGAATAGAATTCAATACTCCATTACCTAATCAATCACTTTTTATTGATTCGGGACATTTGTATAAATGTATGTGTGTACAAGTAAATAAATACTCCACTATTTGTCTATACTTAAAAACGTGTTTTGGGCAATTGCCTTCTAAAATTTAATTGCTTTCATAAACAAAATCAAGTTCATTCGGTTTTAAAATCGTCCTTGCGATCAATTCAATCGGAATATTGTTTGTCAGCCGCTATCGAAAAACCTTAACCTAAAACTTTCATAGAGATTTGAAATGTTATGCCTGGTCGGTATTGTTATGTACCTATACTTATTCATATGTTTCTTTGAAACAAGCACTCTAAACATGAATACCTACAATGAATAGTATTGAAGCGTTTGAAGTGTGTCTTTACTGTAGAATAATTCTCATTTCCTAAATAAAGTCGAAATTTTAAAACTAGCTGGGCCAGTTAGAGAACTCTTGTCTAAGTGTGCGTTTACACCCAACGAACATAAAGCCGAATTTAGACACAGCAATTGAGTATCCACGAAAAAGTTTAGTTCGAAATAAACTTATTCTTTTACTTAAGGGTCTTTATAACGCTGAAAAAAAAAAGATTTTTAGGTAAATGAGACAAATTACAATTATTGTTTTGGTTGATCCTCATATTTTTCCAAACGTATCTATTAAAAAAAAATTTAGTGAGGTATGGATCGAAAAAAAATTTGATAGACGCTCCAGTCTAGAAAAAAAAACTTAAAAAAAATTATTCGATACAATAAAACTGAAAATTCAATTCCGCATGTTCTTAACGAGTTCTTAACTCGCGGAATTATAAAGTAAAATCGATAAATAAAAGTGCAAAAAACCGGTGTTAACGTGCAACACACCCTTAAGTCTAAAATATTTGACTAGGTAGTTTAAAACTTGAAACTTTTTCGTGAATACCCTTGCTGAGCATACTTTCTTTTATGGTTGAATTGGATACCGTGAAAACAAGAACTTATAAATGGACGATGACAGGTTAGTGTCCATATCAACGATCAAGAACTTATAAAATAAATGGTAGATGACAGATTTATGTCCATATTAACGATCAAGAACTTATAAAATAAATGGTAGATGACAGATTTATGTCCATATTAACGATCAAGAACTTTTAAATGTACGATGACAGGTTAGTGTCCATATCAACGATCAAGAACTTATAAAATAAATGGTAGATGACAGATTTATGTCCATATTAACGATCAAGAACTTATAAAATAAATGGACGATGACAGATTAGTGTCCACATCAACCCTAATGACAAAGATCTCATGTCTGGGTTACATTATTTCATCTGCTAAGGATTAGGGATTGCAATCCGGTCTCATTTTGAATCCGGCCGGATCCAACCGGATTTCCGTCAATCCGGCCGGATCCGATCGGATCCGACCGGATTGAAATAACCTTGATTAATTGACATGTTTAACAATAATGAGGGCAAAAAATAAAACAGCACATATACGAAATTAATTTAATTAGGGTATGACTACTTTTAAATGGTAAAAACTATAAAAAAATAGTTTCAAAAGAAATAAAATTACAAATTAGATTACGTCTTATAAATGTCTAATTTAAATTTAACGAAAATATTTATTTTGACCTGCTTGATTGTTCATGATTTGAAAAGAAAGATTCTCAGAAAACCAATACCACGAAAAAGAAAAATTCTCGAAAACTCTCCAACCTATGTTGGAATAAACCATTCGAGGCAGAGTTAGAAACTCCGGATTCGGAGATTCTGCGATATCGAGCACCTCAGGCAATGGGGTAGGAATAAAAGGCATTACTGAAAGGATCACGTCAACAAAACGAATCCGGTGACTCTGGTAAATATTAGAGGATGAAATCACATCATCCAACAGACCCTTGGACGAGCACTAAAGAGATGGATGGGCAGTTGGACATCCGCGTTCTATAACCGGGAATAATCAGAGACACTCCTATATCGAGAATAAGTGTTTGAGAAATTATTTCAGTTTTATCCTTGAATATAACTGCACACACATTATGATAGACTACCGAACTAATCCAATGTATACCAGACAATAATCACAATCGTTTTGCTTTTAAATAGGTTAATATATTTTGTGTTGGCTAATTTTATTGCTTAATGCTCTCACTATTTTTCTAAGAGATGTCATTTCATTCGATAGTCAATACTATCAATACGATCAGTCAATACTACCTAACCTGGACACAGGGAGGCAAAAACACCATTACACTGCGTTCAGTGTGACACATTTGCCTCCTCTTCTCTTCGTATCTTTATGGTTACCTACAATGACCCTGTGGAATTGCTAGGCTTACGGATGCGAGTCCGGTCCGTGTTGAGTATGTCGAAAAATCCCTAAATACGACTAACCGGATCCGATCTCCAGATCCGTTGATTTCTGCCGGATCCGATATGAGCATTTTGATGCCGGATCCGCCGGAATACCGGATCCGTTTTTCCGGATTGCAATCCCTACTAAGGATCTATAAAAATGATGAAATATAGGCACCTTTCCGTGATTGCTTTCCAACTATGCACTTCTCATATTGTTTTCGATCAAGGGAACCGATAGTTTTGTTCAACCATAAAAACTCCCTTTTGAAATTTTGCAAATCAATTGAAAGGAATTTAACCATTCAACTTTGCGTTATATGTAACTGCAAGTTGTTGTTGTTTGAAAAAGAACCACCCTGGATGTCGCAATCTAGCGGTCTCTAGGGTGGTTTGCAAAGTCATCCATTTCAAGGTAGTCTATATTTTGTAAACAAAGTATTTATTTGAGGTTAGCCTTCTTATTTTTGAAGGTCGGCTTTGTATATTATTTCCAATTTATCTACATCAGCCTTCAGTCTTCCACTATTAGACATAGGCCTCCTTTTCCGACTTCCGCGATTCTCTGTCTCTTACTATTTTTTTTAATGAATCTGTGCTCACTCAAAGTGAACACAAATACACTCCTTGACTCTTTCACAGTAAGCTACATAAAGCTTGTGTCATGAAAGAGGAAGATGGTCGGCACCTGGGATCGAACCACGACGTCCGCAGTTTGAAAGCCGGCGTTGTAACCGCTGGGTCACCAACCACTTCGAATTCTATGCCATTGATTGCCGACCACTCTCCTTACATCGTCAGACCACCTCAGCTGTGGCCTACCTGGTTTCTATGACCTGTTTTGGTCTCCACTCCAAAGTTTTCTTGATCCATCAATCATCTGTTGTTCTTACTCTATGTCCGGCCTATTTCCACTTTAGTGACGCTATTTTATGAGTCACATCGGTAACTTTGGTCCTTTCTCTAACCCCGCTTCCTGTCTCTTAGACATCCATCGCTCGTTTCCACTTATACTATTTTTAATGATTTATCTTCATCATTGTGACGTTATAAGCAGACAGACATGCGCATTTCTCTCATTGCGCATTCAAAAGATGCTGTTTAAGTGAAAGGAATGAGATTTTAAAAAAATGTTTGCATCGTCTGGTATGAATCCAAGCGTCACATTACAAAAGGCTTATCTCGACTTGCGAAATAGTACATTAGAAACATTATGCACATGGAAAGACATTACATCAATATTTGAAGCCAATATTGAAGATTGTCTGGTTGGATTTGGAACCATTGGGGCTTATGACCTTGGCATTAGCAGCTGGTTTAGAATTATCATTTTTTACACTACAGAAACATTGAAGATTGTCTACTTAGTTGGATTTGGAACCATTGGGGCTCTCGCATTAGCGGTTAGTTTAGAATGATCATTTTACACCATAGAAACTTTCATGATTTTAAATAGTGTAAAATCATCATTTCTATAGTGTAAAATGATCATTCTAAACCAGCCGCTAATGCGAGGGTCATGAGCCCCAATGGTTCCAAATTCAACCAGTCAACCTTCAATATTGACTTCAAATATTGAAAAAATTACATCATAAATAAGAATCATCTACATGCAATTATGTAGATAAATTTATCAAAATATTACAGACATTACATAATTTTTACATTATCCTACAATTGTCTAGGCTTACTCTGACGTCATTAATTCATCCATGGATAACAGGAATATCTATACTCAATTTCGGGAGGTTTCTTGTATGTAAACATAAAAGTTAGTAATTAATAATTTGTAACCATATTTTTTTAATTGTGTCTTGATTCTTGTGACCATTTTTCAGGACTAAATCTTAACGAATATTGTAACACCTAATGATTCTAACAATTCATCACTGATGTTCGATTTTTAAATGGAACAAACCACTGCGGGCTTACGACCATCTTCTACTGTTATTTCGAAGGCTGGCTTAGTGTGATCATTTTACATTAACAATGTTCGCCATTATGTGGTAATGGTCTGTGTATGTGCACATATTAATGACAATGATTGATTTAATAATTTTTCAAAAGTCAATAGTTAAAAAAATAATATTAATAAGGTCTAAAATAAAATTTCATAATATAAATAATAAAGTCAAAAACAACAACAACAAAAAATACAAGGTTCAAATCAAAGAAATAAACAAAGCATCAATCACAAAGGAGGGATAGAGGAAAGGAATGGGAGAGGAAAAGGAGACAATAATACTAGGATGCTGCGGATACATAATATTATTGTTGATTGCTATACCATAGACTTGCCTACGAATACTTTAATTAGGGATGGACAATTTTTCGGGTTGTGTTTTTTTTATATAGAACTAGCTTTCCCAACAGACGTTGTCCTGTGGTTCTATCCCGAGGCGTCCCGTTCATATATGCATAATGTGCACTGCACCCGCAGAAAAAATAAGGTACATAATTAATTCGATTGAGTTAAACTAATAAAATAATAACATTAAAATATTTCTAAAACATCCATATTCGTATTCAAAGCTGAGGCGCGAACAAGTGAGAATATATGCGCGCGCACACACCCTACTAAATTAAAATTACTAATTATTATTATTAAACTGTGTTTATAAACACTCTGAGAAATTTTGCACGGCTCTGGGAAGAAAAATTCAACGTTGGGTTTGTGTTTTATGTCTGATGCTGTGACATAATATTATAAAAATACATAACAGAATTATTATGTAAATTAATAGTATTAAAAATTGGCTTTGTTGATGCACAACGTTCTAATTATGTCTAGATTCTTGTGACCTTTTTATAAATAAATAAATGTTCCGGAAGAGCATTAAGAAGTCAAATTTTATATCGCCTTCCCCATTAGAGATAAAAATAATATTCTCTTTAATTCGACCTCATCATATAATCACACTGTCATTTTAATTCATTAGCAATAAAAAATCGTTATATGGAAATCCAAATATATGATCTAAAATTTTCAATAATCGCTCAATAATTTATAGATTAAAATAAAGTATATTATTAGTCCAATATTACGCCACCAGCTATAATCTTAAAGAAAGTAGTACATGCGCGTGCGCATGTGTAACGCATGTTGGATTTAGACATTGTGTGATCGAAACAAGAAATAAAAACTACAAGACATTACCTACTTGGTTGACCGAGTCAATGTATCATAATTGCGTGGAGATAAGCGGTGTACTAGCTAAAACTCAGTATGCGTTGCAGTGGCAATCGTTATCTTGATAAAATTGTAGTCGATCCGGTATACGCTACTTTGTTTTTGTTCCTTGTTTATTCCTTGTTTTTGTTTCGAAGATGAACAACACCATGTTATAATATACCGAGCTCCAAAGGCAATACAGCATTTTACTTAAGTAACTGTTTTTATCATTTTCAATGTATCCTCCCCGTAATCACCTATGGCCTGGAAATCATTACGCTCACTGCCAATACTGTACATAAATTAAAATGCACACAAAGGTCCATGGAAAAACAGATGTTAGGCGTGAGTCTAAAAGACAAAATAAGAAATGAAGAAATAAGACGCAGAACTAAAGTCATAGACATCATGGACCTTGTTGCTAAACAGAAATGGCAGTGGGCGGGACATGTCGCCAGACAGGGAACGGAGCGATGGGCAACAAGAATTCTGAAATGGAGACCGTGGGATAAAAGAAGAGGAGTGGGCCGACCCCAAAAAAGATGGGCCGATGATATTATCCCAGTCGCGGGCAGAGGATGGATTAGAAAAGCCCAGGATAGAGGAGAGTGGAAAAGAATGGAAGAGGCCTATATCCAGCAGTGGAGAGATGGCTGAAGAAGAAGAAGAACTGTTTTTATAATATTATGTATTGGCTGTGCGGGAGATACCTGTTGTTTATTCCTTGTTGTTGTGTCGAATATGAACGGCACCATACACAGTATACCAAGCTCCATAGGCAGAACAGTATTTTCAATTATGTAACTGTTTTTTATGATATGTTTTAGCTATGCGGGAGATACCTGTTGTTGGAGCACTGAAGATCATTGTTTTTGCTTCATGCTCTGTCACAAATGTCATAATATTTATTTAGGTTTATGAATGGTTTACCTGTCGGTGAATTGCCACATTAAGCATCGTACTCACTTGCGCCGCGAACGTGTGACATTGCAACAATTGCATCGGAAGGTTAAGTGTATGCGTATTCGAAAAAGCGAACGCGAGAGGAGCACATGCATCCTTTTGATAAAATTGATATAACGATACACGTTCGCGGCGCAAGTGAGTACCAAGCTTTAGAAAGAAAAGAATCGATATGAGGTCGATTGTAAAAAATGCATTAAAATACAACGTAGTTAGTAGCTAAAAATTAATTATTAACAAAACGATATTATCATCCTGAAGTTTTTCGGTAGATGAGCACTTTTTATCCGGACGCACTGTGGAGAAAAATGACGAAAAACATGGCTTAATGCTCTATTAAAGAAATTAAATTTACAGATTGGCATAAAGCCCAATTGAACGAATTTTCCATAGATTTCCATGGTAACACTACTTACTACCTGCTACCAACTTTCAAATATTTTGTTGACATTTTCAAACTTTAACTCAAGTAGGTTGGGTATTTTATGAATTTTATGAAACGCGTCAACTTAAAGGAGACTTTAATTTTTAAAGTACCTTTACTTAAAGAGTTCTTTAGGTGCTGTTTTGAAAGCGGCCGTACAAATGTTTTTAGAGTCAAAAACAAACATACGAATCAAACTGTGATTTAATAGTATAGATAACTGAAGTAGGTAGTAGGTCATGTGTCCGCACAGCTGTTGTTGGCGGGTCATTTGATTGCAAAACAATAAGTGAATAATTATTATTATGTATCGGCTTCCGCACAGTCATTGACATTTTCATGCCATTAATTTGAATTATTTATTTTTTTAATTATTCAGGTAGAAAATATACATTCATACAAAATGTATCGTGTAATACTCACTCTACTACTGTGACTACCTTCCGATAAATCACAGAATAGGGGTACATATCTCGACAGAACGGTTGTGTGCGGAATCGAATAATTTTACCTTGAAAATATTTTGAATTCGCTAACTCAACAAAAAAGTTCTTTTCAGAACTAAAAATGTTTTCGGTAGGAAAAAAATTGAATTAGAAGGTAATTAAACTCAACAAAAAAGTTATTTTTAGAACTAAACAAAAGTTCTTTTCAATAGCAGTTTAATTTTTTATATCATTTTAAAATGCCAAAAAGATCATAATTTACATAATAATTTTACATAATAATAACAAGATATTTTAAGATATGAAAATCAAGATCTTAACTTTCTAGAAACCCAGGCGAGGGTATCAAAAATACGTCGAAATGAAGAATTTTCACCTGAATCTGAAAATCGTTTTGTAAGTGCATAAAAATAGATTGAATCAATAAAAAAACACTACGCACACCACTGTAATGTTATGTATTTCATACTCACACACACTTCGATGTATTAAAATTAATCAATAAATATAACACTTTTCTATACAAAGGTGTCAGTAGAGCCGGTTGAACTTATTGCCTGAGACAATTTTTTCCAGTCAACCGGTCCCGTCCAATCTGAGACAGGCCAACCCCGGGTAAAAATTTCAAGTGAAAAAACACTTGGAATCGAACCCGGGACCTCGGATCTGAAGTCCACGCCAGTACAACTAGGCTACCGAGGTCGGTAATAGTTTGACATTATTTGACACAGATCTTTTGTTTATCTTTGGTCAAATTGACGATAGATTAATATTTTTTTGCATTAAAAAATAACCATAGAAAAACTTTGAACATATCAACATTTCAAATTTGAGGTGCAATAAATGTTGCCATTGCTTGAAGTTGTGTGTGATGTTTTTTTTTTATGCCATTTTGTATGAAATATTTTCGTATTTTGATTATAAATTAATTTCTTGCATCGAATTTTGAAATATTATGCAAAGTATCATGTCCAGCTGTAAGTTGATTTTTGTATCTTAAAATTGTTATAGGTCTTATTAAGACCGTAAACTTAATAAATAAATAAATAAATTTGACGAATCCATGTCATTGTTTTGGAAAGAAAATTGTGAAATAGCGCCCGCTCAGTAAAGGAATCTTAATATTATCCAAATTTACAATCTTAATTAGTTATGGTCGAATTTCGAGCACAGGCCTACCACTAGTATAATAAAGTGGCCTTCTTCTTCCTGTTTGATTGAGCCCGCTCCCAAGTCTACTTACCAGAGCTCCTCTCTGCGTTGCTGTGACGACTCCACGGGAGTGGTGGACTTAAGTCGCGATGCCACTGGTTGGTTGCAAAATAATAGTTGTCTGGAGTCATTTTTCTACTTAAATCTCTCTGAATCTGCAGCTGACCTTCTTCGAATGTGTGGTGGAGCTATACCGATAAGTGATTACAATTTCTCTACTGGTGTTGACTTAAGCCCTTAAGGCACCGTAAAGTGTTTCGGGCCATCTCTTTCGCAGCCACATCAATTTGCCTGGCGTGGGCAGACCTCTTCCAAACCGGACTCGCATACTCCGCAGCAGATTAACACAGAACCTGGGCTGAACTCCTCAAAACTGACGGCGTAGTACCCCATAAAGTCCCCGTGAGCTTCCTAAGTATGTTATTCCAAGCACAGACATTTGATATCTTATTTGTACTCGTAGGAGATAGTGGGCCAGATATAATACCTATGAGAGAAATAGACTTATAGCCAATTTGCTTTGTAAAATAAAGAAATAATAATAGGTATATTAAATGATCTAATAATGCTGGGATCCTAAATTGGGATGGCTGGAAAGGTTGAATACACGACTGTCGAAAGAAGAGTTAGACCACGAGACAGACTCATAAATTTAGCGCACATATGTAAAAAAAATATTGCAACATTTAATCTAAAACATAATACAAAGTAACGTCGTATTTGTAAGTCAAATGAATGAAAGGTGTTTGAATAATAACAAATTGTTTGATTTTCGCGTAAAGAAATAATGGTGCATGCAAACGGAAGTGTTATACCTAGTGTGCGTGCGACTTTGGTAGGCGGTGATGTGCGGTTATGTTGTCAAGTGTGCGATATTGTGATACCGACCAGCCTAAAACTAGTCTATCTATACTAATATATAAAGAGGAAAGTTTGATTTTTTGTTTGTTTGTTTGTTTGTTTGTTTGTTTGTTTGTTTGTTTGTTTGCTTCGAATAGGCTCCAAAACTACTGAACCGATTTGAAAAATTCTTTCACTTTTGGGAAGCTACAATATCGGCGGTGAACATAGGCTATATTTAATTTCCAAAAAAAAGTGGGTAACCTACGAAAACTTCAATAATGTAACCCAAGGTGTAAAAAATTTACCTAAAATATTCTTTTTATCGCGAACGCTGTGAAAACTAATGATGATAGAATAAAACAATGTTCTACAATTTTGTAGAAGACATCATTATTTACAAAAAGTATCGCGACAGCATATGTCTAACTATTATAGTTATGCCACAATAAGTGTTTTTTTATTTAAAAAAACCCAATAAAATGTCACCTTTAGAAAAAGCTCTTTATTGGTATCTTGGTATTACTCCTTATTAAAATAAATTAGTGCATATTCAAGTCTGCTTCAATACGTTTGTATAACTTTTTGAATTATTCAATTCGGACATTCCATTCGAAAGTTATCACGAGTTTAAAAATGTGAGTATTGGAAAAAAAAGCATAGTCTCTTATCATCTCAACTTATCCGATGCAGAGTGCGTATGGGAGCCGGGGAGGGCTGAGGGGAGTCGTGTCAAGTTTAGTAGAAATACCGCGCAAAGTAGTCACGGTGGTAAAGTGACGTGACACGATACATTGCAATGCAATTATTCCAGATTAACATATTTATGCTATAAAATATTTTGAAAAAGTTAGGGATCTGTCTGAAAACTAAATTATTTTTAAGTATCTATCTACCCGTGCGAAGCTGGGGAGGACCTCTAGTATTATAATAATTATGTAACGGTGTCATAAACGATTGTTTTTGCATTTTTGCGTCGTAATATTTTCGTTTTATTGATGTGTTTTGCATGTTAAAATTCGCAAAAATTTATAAAAAAAAAAAACAGAATAATATAAATATATTATTATGCAACTTATCTGTTAATTTATTATTATTTATTTATTTATTCAAACGCGGAGTAAAACACGCGCAGTCTGCTATTGGAGTCTACATTCAACGAATCCAAACTATGATTCCAAAAATTCCGTAAGATATCAGTCAAGTCAGGCGTGAAAAAGGGTCATTCATCATTTTTGATTGTGCTAAAAACTAGTTATACTTTCGCTTTAATGATTTATAAGGCTGAAAGGGAAAATGTAAGAAGGCGTGTGGTCGACCATCAAGAATGACGTGTATCGAACATATCGATTCCATCCACAAGGAAGTAAGACCGACCCGGTAGTCAAGTGGCAAAGGCTCCGACTTCAGATCAAGAGGTCCCGGGTTCGATTCCCGAACGAGTCAGAAATTTTCAATGTGTTTTTTCACTTGAAATTTCTACCCGGGGTTGGAATCCTGTCTCAGATTGGACAAGACCGGTTGACTGATAGAGAATAAGTACTACAAGCATTAAGTTTCGCCGGCTATACAGACACCTATGTATATAAGAGTGTTATTTATTTATATATAAGTAAGAGAAATAGGAGAAATAGAGTATGAGAAATAGAATGTCGGTGGATAAAGCGAAAATAATGTGCTTGGATATAAAGGAGTGGCGATCCGTTCTCTCTGCCTATCATGTACGGGACACAGCGTGATGGGTAAGAAAAATTATTCCAATTTTACTTTATCACGTTGGTAACTGCGAACAATTTGACACTTTTTCCCGTAGCAACAGTTGTATGTAGAAAACTCTGATGATCACAATGACATATTGATCTGCGATATATTATTTCCCGTTAACATAATATTGTGTTATTATTCATTTTCATACCCAGTGGCGGATTTACCAGCAGGCTGAGTAGGCTTGAGCCTAGGGCGGCGGATTTTAGAGGGCGGCAAATTTTCCCCAGAAAAAATTATTGTCTTACAGAAATAAAAAATAAATAAATACCTAAATGTTATAAGATTTCACCACTTAAATTAACCTGTCAAAGTGAGGAATTTGACGTTTGTCAATCTGCTAATACTTTTTTATTTGGAGCGCGGTGCGGGAGTGGCTGGCCGATTTTTAGTTTCCTAAATGGAGTACTTTGTTCACAAATTCCAATTTTATCTCAAAAGGTGAAAATTTGAAAAAAAAACTGTAAAAAGTAAAATAACTCGAAAACCACTGGCATTTTACCCCTGGTTAATTAGAACAAAGTTGTTGCAAATTTGCTCTAGTATAACCCCTTACAAGAAATGTATCGAATTACCAGTCACCCTTTATATAATTTAAAAAAAACAGAGAATCATGTTTTAACCTTCTTTTGTCCGTGTAGGGTATCGAAGGTTAGAAGGGGCGGCAAAATTTGAACAGCCTTGAGCCTGCTGGCGGCAAATGCGTAAATCCGCCACTGTTCATACCAACCTATCGACTTACAGACGAATAATAATATAAAATCAAATCAATCAATAAAATCTCCCTTTACACCTATATAGGAGGCAATGAGAACTCTCCATGCATTGCGTTCGATCTTACGCAGTAAAAGGGTCGGTACTCACTTGCGCCGCGAACGTGTATCGTTCCATCAATTTTATCAAAAGGATGCATGTGTTCCGCTCGCGTTCGCTTTTTCGAATCACGTATACACTTAACCTTTCGATTAAATTGATGCAATGTCACACGTTCGCGGCACAAGTGAGTACGTACCTTAACGGAACACTGTATGAGACGGTCTTCTTCATCTTCGAGACGCTGATGGAAGAAAGAAAGCGCTCTTCTCGGCCAACTGTAACTCGGCATCCTAAACATATATTCCAGCCATGTCTATCTGCTTGAATATGAAATAAAAGGATTATGCAAGTATTTTTTGTTAATATAACATATGACACATCTCGATGGAGTTCAACTTAGTTTAAGGCCATAAATTAATTCTGTTTTTACTTTTAATGTATAGTTGTCCTCTGTAATGTGTTTTGTTAAAATAAATAAATAAAAATATTAAAAAAAAAACTGTAAGTAGTTGAATGGGTTTTGTCATACCAATATGAAAAAATATTTCACGTGAGTTTAGAGTGTTTGAACCAACATAGGATTATGCAAGTATTTTTTTTATTTTTTGTTAATGTTTAAAAATATATATGTGCATTTTTATGTCTTTATGTTGGTTCAGCAGTAAATAGGTCCTTGATCTGTCAAATAGACGTCAAAATAGGTCCTTGATCTGTCAAATAGACGTCAAAATAGGTCCTTGATCTGTCAAATAGACGTCAAAATAGGTCCTTGATCTGTCAAATAGACGTCAAAATTTACTCGTGAAATCGTTGCACCTTGGTTCTTAGCATTCGCTCATCCCTACCCCCCTTGCCCTGCTTGTTCCTACTCCTATCCTGACCCTTAAGCAGAAAATGGAAGGGGAAAATATGTATGTATGTGTATATGTATTCATATGTATGAGTGTATGTACGTACATCTTTCTTAGATTTTATTACTTTGTTCAATTTGTTTAAAAGAATACAGACGTCAAAATCACTTATTTTATAATTAGGTAAACTTACTGAGCGTGTAAACTTTGTTGGTCCACTTACTATATTATGTTGTGAAGAATTTATTATGTTTTGTAAATGACTGTTTGTTAACATTAATAAATAAAATATTAATTAAAAAAGATGAAAGAGGGCGCTAAATCACTCCTGAAATGAAAATAGAATAGCGCAGAATAAACAATTATGTACAAAAAATCTACATAATATAGTGGATGCTCATTTCACCTTTAACCGTCCAATGATGATTGCGAAAAAATACGCTGATTGCGATTTCATCGAATGACTTTTAGGCCTAAAAACAAACTAAATGCCAAACTTTCCATCAATTTAAAACACACACAATGTTTGGTACGATTGAGATTCTATTCGTTCGGGTATTGCGCAATCGCTAGGCGCAATATGAAGTGGTTTAAAATAATTAATTTCACCTACATTCGTTTTACTTTATGATATTTTTAAAACGAGCGCTAACTCACCAAATAATTACATATCAATGTGTACCTATGTAATAGTTGTAAAGTTTATTTCACTTACAATACATATTTCTTCTTATATTATGTAATGTCGTAATTGTGGTGTTAAAGAACTGTGAGTCATGTAGGTAGGTTTGCAAAAAGAATACGAATTCGACCACCTAAATATCGAACGGTGTTAGTGTTAAATGATCACATTAACCCAGCCATGAAAACAACAGTTGAAGATGGTCGTATGCCCGCATTGGTTCAAATTTGTTACAAAAATTACCTTTTTACAATCTAATTGACTTGATAATATAATCAAAAAAGAGTATTGGCTCTATTGACTTCATTATAATTATTTTTCAAAATAAATAAAATGTATAGAAGTTACTACTATAAGATTCCGCAGACTGACCTGGCTAGGTCACGTACTCAGGAAGCCTACGGAGGACATAACCTATCTTAATCTCAGCTACCATCCAGAAGGGGAATCGGAGACGCGGTAGGCCTCTCCTAACAATTATTAAAAGGCTCCACGAAGCTGACCTTCAGGGAGTTAGTGTTGACTGGGGTGCGGCTGCTAGAATCGCAGAAGATATGACCGCATGTCGAGGACTTGTGGAGTCCATAATCTTCGGAGCGGACATGAATAAAGAAAGAAGTAATATAAATAAGGGAAAATTTTGATCGTGAACTCTTCTAGTATGGGAAATGAAGACTGCTTGGTACAGACCAATCTACTGATTAAACCTGAAAGAAGTAGTTCGATGATCAAAAGTAACAATTTCAACAATCAATCAGTCCTTCAAATCTCGAACGGAAAGGGTGAGAACTGTCAGCCTACTTTGCACAGTTAGTGCTTAGCAAGGACATACAACTGGTCTTTCTTCATTTGCCTTAAGCAAATTTTGGTCGAATCCGAAAGACCTTTAGAGTCGATGATGGATATAAAAATAAGATCGGCTCCTCCATTCGTATTTATCGGTAGTTATTTACGTGTAAAAATTATTATATACGTATTCATTACATATAAAAATGGAGCTCCGTTTTTACATTCCTTGACCTCAAATCACACGTGAACGGCTGGACCAATTTCGTTAATTCTTTTTTCGAAATGTTTGCTTTTATCAGGAGAAGCTTCTTATGATGGAAAAAAAATAACAAAAGTGCGCGGAAGATCAGAAAATTTAAGAAAACTGAAAATGGTTAACGCTCGTCGTGCTTTTTACAATATAGTTATTTCCAATTTTGAAAATGACAGAAACTGTCAGTTGTTTGTAAGTTAGCGCGAATGACAAAAGGCGGATCCAAAATACATAGTTTAAAATGTAATGAATTAATATTATACAGATCCGAATTCAATATTCAAAGCTAGGATATGTCGGGAAAAGTAAAATTCAATAAAAACAAATGTTGCGATAACAACGCGCAATCGTCCACAGGGAGTAACAGAGTATTTTCGAATATATAGCAACTAAAAACCCTTATAATTCATTACTGATGTTCGATTTTTAAATGGAACAAACCACTGCGGGCTTACGACCGTCTTCTACCGTTATTTCGAAGGTTGGCTTAGTGTGATCACTTTACGTTAACAACGTTCGCCATTAGGTAGTAATGTTTAAGTCTCCGAAACTCCTAATTATAAGAATTCTCAACATGTTCAACATGTCGAACAATCTCATGTATGCAACAAGTAGAAATTTGATAATAAATGAAATATAGAGATAAAAGTTGGAACTTATTGAGAACAAGAGGTCAACCAAATTTAAAGATTGCGACTGCTGTCATGTATTTGGCGCCAGGATATGACTATATCCATTTTTGTAAATGTCTCATCTTTATTGCCTATTGGCTTTGTTGGTGCACAACGTTCTAATTATGTCTAGATTCTTGTGACCTTTTTTTCAGCATTTTCATCATCATTGTTACTTAAATTTCCAGTGATGCGATGGAGCATAATGAATCTTTTCTAAAGGTATAATATGTTGTTGGATGGACACAAATTTTAGAATGAGCCTAACATTGTCTATTGGGATTGTTCCTAACAAATTGTTTTATAATACACGAATATTAATATCTAGATTAATGAGCATACAATATACTGCAAAAAAAATCTGAAATTAAACACCGCATAAAGCGTATGAGAAAAAAAAACACTTAATCGCATAGGTATTATGCAAGACAAATATCATTTACATATAAAAGTTATAACTTTAGCATTTCCATATTATAAGAGCAGCAAACTAAGTATATAATATTATTATGTTCTATTATATTGTTATAATAATAATGTGTAGGTAAACATACTAGCGGATCGCTCTGTGTACGGCCTAACAGGTTGTCCATTCTTGTGACAGTAATTAAGAGTTAGCACACCTCGAACTCGTTTTGATATGTGGACTACACTAAAGTCTTGTTCACACTAGGTCGAGTAGCGAGTAATTTAGAAGACAAATTACTCGTTATTGATCAAAAATCGTGCATAATAATATATTATATTCGTATACAATTCGTTATTGACGATGGTTTTTACGGCACTCAGCATAGTGTATTCACTCGGCATTCGGGTGGCCAGTTTCTGGGGATTCAGATTTAATGTATGTATGTACCGGAAACGGAATATAATTAGGTAAGCATACTTAGTGTCGGTAAGTAAGAAACCGATTTTGGACCAACGACCCCAACATTACCCATGATATATAAAATTACCCATAATAATATAATATAAAATACATCAAAATATAATAAATACCTACATAACATCAAAATAGTAAAAAAAGTCAAATTAGATAAAAATATAACATTAAAATAGTAAAGAGTCAAGAAGTCAAATTAGATAAAAACAAGCAATCAGAATAATAATATTATCCGCTATTTCTCACAATACTCAACATGCAATGAGATTATAGCAAAAACAATACACACAAATCAACAAGTCATCGAGATTTAAATTAAAATAGAGAACAGGTAAAACAATCAAAACAAAAAAATAAGTAAATGTCAATAAGGTAAAAATGATAAAAACGAACAATTTCAATTCATCCACCATCATTCAAAGTATTTCACCGATATATTATTATACGACATAATATGGTAAAATGAGCACACATACATTGATAAACGAATGAAACAGAAATTAAACAGTGAATGAGTATGTCAATAAGTAAAATAATAAAAAATAACGATTATTTACGTAATTTATAATTATTAATTAATTAATTATTAACGTATATTATATTTTATAGTAAAAAGGGCACACAGAAATCGATAGTTAAATCCACAATAAGACCATCCGAATATTTCAAGCAAAATGATCAGGATGAGACCGAAGAAGACAATAGACTGACCACGCCACTCCTAAATAATTGGTTTCTATTCAAAGTATTGGTTCAATTTCGCATAATGTACAATGTTCATTCTCTCCAGAAATAGATAAAAGTACGTATATTACATAATATTATGTATTTAGGGCAAAGATATATTTTATATTGGCTCTAATGTTCCATGTTTTTTTTTTATATCTTTTTAGTTCTTTTTTTATTGTTGCAACTAATGAAATCAATAAAATTATAGGTTCACACATCACACGCAGTTAGCAAGTGAGCCAGTGACTCATAATGGAGGGGCGTTACTCTCCCAAAAACTAAACAAAGTATATCGAATCGACTAAAATACTAGTAAAATGTGAACTGGACTTAAATCAAGTAACGCTTTGATTATTATGTCATAGTGTTACGATGTTTGGGTGGCCGATATAATTTTTCTCGAGAAAAAAAGTGTACCACTTAATTCGATAATAGATATCTATTAATTAATTACTTATCGCTTATTTTCAATCAGTACCTAGGTATAACGCAAATGTAAAACTTTTATCTTTTTTCAAAATGGCAAGAAAAAAACCGTAGGTAAACATATAATCTTTTTATTTAGCAACTGGTTTTGCTTTTAGTAAAATCTCATTACAGGGGAGTCAATTGGACCGTTGTTGCTGAAAGCGAATTCATTCCACCCTGGCTCCAATTGGATTTGTATAGGCTTGCTTCAAGCTTCCTCCTTTAAACAGATGCGGAATTCTTGTTTAATTAATGAGTTAATATTAATATACCTACTTACCTAATAAATAATTGGCATTCCTGCAAATTATATTATAATGGTTCCAGTTATGAATTCTACCCTTTTTAGCACAACATGAATAACATGATACACTATGAAATCTACACACCTAGTACCTACTCATGATGATTTCTTGTAATTCCGGATATCAAAATTGGGAATTCTCAATTTACAAAGGTCAACCCGATAAATACCATAACATTTTTATTTTTATTTTTTATTTCCAATAAATATACGGCCTATTACAATTATCATATTATAGTCAAAAGAATCAAAATGGTTGGCAATACAATAAACATACAAATTATAGCTAACATTGAATCTGTCAATAAATACAAAAAAAGCAATCAAAAGTGGTTACAAAGTGATGATATGAAGACTCTGTTTACTGTCTTAATTATAAAAAACAATCATTGATTCAAATAAGACCAGTGAGTAAGAAACACAGCCAAATTTAAGCCTTAATAGTAATATCTTTTTTGTTGTAAAAAATATGAATCTGTGCTCACTCGAAGTGAACACAAATACACTTTTGACATATTTCACACTAACCAAAGGCTTGTGCCGTGAAAGCGGAAATGGTCGGCACCGCCTGAATTCGAACCCACGACCTCCAATACGCTGTACGTACGTACGAAAGCCGCTGATTGATACCACTGGACTACCAACCACCTAATATATAATAATTTCTGACATGCTTTTGACATAGCTCTAGTTTTTGCTCGTAGAGTTTGCTTGGTGTTTTTAATGCTCTATTTTCTAGCTCTTTGCCGTGGGGTCGCCGGCTAAGCATAGCACATTTGCTCTTTTTGCTGGTCAGGAATCAGGAGACCCACTTTCTATTTCGTTCTTGTTGCCGCCCTATGCTCCTAAATTGGGGTTTAAAGGGAGAATAGATGAATGAATTTCTAGCTTTGGCTATGGGTTCGTTTGGTGTAAACGCACCCCAAAGATACGCTTTTGTTCCACGCGACTGTTTCTATACTCTCTTGTTTTATACGCACGTTATACGATACACTTTTATTTCGACGCCGTTGTTTAATTCATAGGTAGGTGGGTGCTTACTCAATTGGATGAATATCAAGGTATTTAATTATTTTTAGTTATTGTTCTAAATTTGAATTTGTTTTCCATTGTAAGGTATTTTTGTTTTCTTCTAGAAATTATTATATATTCGCTCTTCATGGTGATGAAGTTGTGTTGTTGTATCTATTATTTAAAAAGTATTAAAACATTTTATATTCCCGACACGATTATTTGGTCTCATTTTATTATTTAACAGCCAACACGAAGGATTTTTATAAACATTAACTTCAGCTACGCTTGTTTACAATGGAAATTCATCTGCATTTTGGCAATCAAGTAGGTAGGTAGGTACATAATATTTAGATCAAATTTAATTGAAGACATTTCATAAGGGCATTCATTAATTCACGTTGCGACATAGACCCAATAACCTATTACATACTATACCTATACGTCATACGATGATAGTGGTCATACGTTTTCTTTCTCGTTTTAATGTAAGTGGTTATCATCGAATTAAGGCTAATATGAAAGTTGATTGACGTGGTAATGTATTGATAAATCTTCCGATCAAGGGCACTTGATGACTGGTGAAAAAAAAATCTTCATTCACATATCATGCAGGTATATAAGTCACAAGTAGTTAGTATATTCGGATGATCGAAATGAATATGCTTACTCCGATATTTTTAAATGTGAGTATTATTATTTAAGGACGTGAGGTGGTCAACCTCAACCGGTCAGAAAAGGCACCATAAGCCTCGGACGCCTTCGAGCGCAATGGAGAGCTCTTGGGGCCTCCCTATGCCCCTAAGTGGGGTTTAGGCCTCCTGCATTGCGGGTTGGTTTGGGGGGGATCTGCGGCGGGCTTGATTTGTGTGGGATCAGCTTTTTGGTTTGATTGCTTCGATCGAACTAGAGGGTTGGTTTTGTGCGGGTTGGGTTTGCTGCGGATTTGTCTCCTCCGGGCTGGCTTGCGGTGTGCTGGGGGCCTTAAAGGGAGAATGTATGTATATGTATTATTATTTATGTGAAGGAAAAACTTTGTGACAATTTATCTTTTCGACCGTAGCTACTTGGTGGAACATACTTCGAACTTATTTGAAAGAAATAAAATATTTAGTTTTTTCCACAATATTTTATTAGGCTAACCGGTTTTCGAAGGCCGAACGTCTTCTTCGTCAGGCTAGTAGATGATACAGGATTTTGGATCCACCATGCGTGTGTTATTCGTCATTTAGTTAGGTCTTATATTATCATAGGTAGGTACTATTTAAATTTCTCTGAATCTTTCTTATGAAAATCTCTGGAATGATATGGGACTGGCAAACTCTCCTGGTTTATGTGTCGTATTTTTTTGTGTATTTGTTATTATGTATTAAAAAACTGTATGTTTGTGAAAATTTTAAAATAATATTTTTTTTTCCAAAATACCTACCTATCTATATAACATTTTTGTCTTTGTCACTGACTGACTGACTGATGTCATTAAGGCTTTTAATTCCTGCGTTTACCAGAAGATGGCGCTACTCGCAACTAAAGAGAAATTTTGTTCTACTAATGTGGCTGACTTATGACTGGTGGCTGAGCACTTTTTTTAAAAGCTTTATGTGCAGAAAAAATTTTTTTACATAATCGGGTTATTTAATTAAAGACTCACATGCGAATTCATAGCTGAGAAAAGCCAAACGAATGCAATATTTGTAACAAAAAGTTTAATCAATCAATAATTTAAACCACAATGACATACTTAAAGCTGTTGGAATGCTTAGTTTGTAGTAAAAAGTTTTAGTTGTTTTTTTAAAGGTCAATCAAACGTGTGCTTTTAAGTCTCACATGCGAATTCAGCAATACGAAAGCAAAGTTTGCAAAAAAAAAACATAAGTGGGCGCCATGGGCCCCTTCAAATCTAGTATTAATATAAAAGGTACATTAATGTGTTCAAATAAAAATTGGGATTAACATAATGGAATTTATCAGCCCACTAGACAAAAGCTCGTGCTAAGGTGATACTAAGTACTGCGTAAGTATTAGTTTTTATTCCGAGTATTAGAGTATTTTGGTGTATTATGATGAATAATTATTTACTGTAGTTTTTTGCAAGCAGACCTAAACATTAACGAGACATAATGACGAGCAAACGCTCTACAGCAAAAACACAAAAAAGAGCAAATTCGTTGTAGAATCATGTCAAGTTGTTTCTTGGGACAATTAAAAAGATTTTTGAGAGAAGATGTAATTATGGACTCATGCGTCTTACTTTCAACGAGGAAACAAATTATCAGTTCTGTTTATACTCGTATTGAAGTTTCCAATCAAGTAAGGCAAAGCTTAGGCACGTAAAAAACATTAAGATTATTCTGAAAGATTGTGAAACTAAAGAATATCCTATACGGCTGTCTACCTTTCACAAAATAATATCACCTTATCTTCTAGTTGTACGATGTAAGTACAAAATTAGATACAACACAAGTAGGTATAGAAGTAAGTGTTAGATATTCATAAATATCTTATTTTTATGCAATGGCAACACTTGTACCTTAACACATATCCCGGACAAATCCATCTCATATTTTTATAATGGATGAGCCCACATATTATACCCAAAATTCTCCTGAGGCACTTAATTTCAGAATATGTAACAACTAATGACTCTAACAATTCATTACTGATGTTCGATTTTTAAATGGAACAAACCACTACGGGCCTACGACCGTCTTCTAGTGTTATTTCGAAGGATGACTTAGTGTGAACACTTGACGTTAAGAACGTTCGCCATTAGGTGGTAATGTTTAAGTCTCCGAAACTCCTATTCATGAGAATTCTCAACATATGTTCAACATGCCGAAAAATCTCATGTATGCAACAAGTAGATATTTAATAATTAATGAAAGATCTAGTCCTGAAAAATGGTCATAAGAATCTAGACATAATTATAACGTTACACTTCATTTCAAATACGGAGGCTTTTTGTGCCTAGGTTTTGGTCAGTTGCCGGGACACTAAACGCTAACACTTTTCAAACTTTGGTCATGTTGCTAAGACTCCACTTGCTATACCAATACATATCAAATCTCATCCCCGAGGATACTTACCAGTGCTGCTAATGGTTGCTCCCAGTTACATAAATTTAATGGCGTTTGAATTTTATACATACGATATTTATAAAAATAGATATGTGCCATTTTCTTGTGTCTATAATTTATGAGATTTTTCGTCTTTATGTACCTATTTCACAAATAGGTGGATGTTGTTTTTTTTACCCATCACGCCGTATCTTGGAGAAGGTAGGCAGAAAGAACGCACTTCCATACATTCGTTTGCAGAAAAACCTCTTTCGAAAAACCTAATTTCCTCTTTTTTGCAGAAAAACTTAGACTTCTTCTAGAAATTGATAGAGATATGCTTAATAAGGAGCCATGTTGTCTTAATAATTTAAAGGATTTTCGTATTTATGTACTTATTTCACAAATAGGTGGATGTTGTAAAGCTTATAATAGAGAAATAGTGATGTACTTCGCAGCGCAATAATTAAAGGCATGTCAAAGTACACTCCTTCAATTACTTCATGATAATATGCATGTAAAATTTATTGCCCAGATAAACATTAACCATTTAATAATATAGGCGTAAATAATACAGTAGGTACTGTCTTATAGTACTATAGTAGTTCACAACACTGACGTACTATCAGCACATCTATGTAGTGGTGCGTTATTGCTGTTGTTTGAAGCGGATGGATACAAGCACACAATTGGTACCCTTTGGCAGAAAAATGAACTGGAAATTCTAGTCAACAATTCTTTATGCCCTTTAAATTCTCACCATTTTTTTGTAGACAAGACCTTGGGGCCATCATTTTAGCCTATAATATTAAAAATCAAAATATGCACAGCATGTATTCACCCAATCAATAAAGTGAATTAGCCATTATCACATTATTTTTTAATTTCATTGTGCAACCGTAAAAAACGGACACATGGTGACGGGTAAGCCCTGGTTAAAGCGGCTTGTATGAAGGTTGTCAAATCTTACCACCCAGACCCCTTGTCAAATTGAGACTCCATAATAGGCCATAATATATATGCGTTGTCTATTCTAGTTTTGGCATTAGGTTTTTCATGAGAGTCCTTAAAAATTTCAGATAGCAGCTTTCATGTTGATTTATTCATATCAATTAAAACTATCAATACTATAGTTTTCTCTAGTCTTGGTCTATATAGTTGTGACCCGATTATGTTTGCTTACCATCAGATTTTGATCAAATCGATACCTGTCCCGTAGACAATTTGAATTTTTCGAAAGAGTTTTTCGTTGAAAAAAATGAACTGTCCACTCGAAGAATAAACATTTTTTTTTAACCAAACCATGACACTTATATAAAAGTAAGTAGTTGTAGTTAATTTTCTCCCTACTCTACATTGACGAAAAATTCATTCGCAAAATTCAAATTGTCTAGGGCCCCTGGATCATCTCATCACTAGATTTCAACAAAACTGTAACATAGCTCTCTTACGCATTCTTTTTGACATATTATGACTTTATTCTCTTTTGACACTTTTTGACATATTGTGAATTTATTCTCTTTTGATATATTATGGTGACTTTATTCTCTTACACTTTTTGACACATTGTGACTTTATTCTCTTCATCAAAATATTTTGACAATATACCTGGTTGGTTCTAATGCTCATCACTAGATTTTGATATAATTGTGATTTTACTCTCTTCATCAAATATTTTGACAAAATAGTTACCTGGCTTGCTCATCACTAGATGTTAACAAATATATTATTTTACAAAAGTGTTATTTAAAAAATATATATATTGTTTTATTTTCGTCATCACTAGATTTTTACAAAAATGTGTCTTGGTTCTCCTCATCAATATATTTGGACGAAATTGTTACTTTGGTCTCCCCATCACTAGATTTTGACAAAACTGTTGCTTTACTCTCTGACCACTACAAAGATAAATTACAGTATAATATAATATAACCTACACATCTTTAGAATAAAATGAACAATCATAATAATTTAATGAATTGTTTAAGAATAAAAATCTTCTCTCAAAAATCTTTTATGCTGTTCCTTTCATCGTCTCATTGAAAAGTTTTCCTTTCCGGCATTCCAAACAAATGCGTGTAGATGAATGATTATCACGTCTCACGCACTAGGGTCTCACTCAAGACGGTCCCACTTAAAGGAAATTATACCCCCCGAGAAAAATATTAGAAAGCTGCTGTCGGGCAATTTATTGAAGAAAATTAAAAACATCATCACTTTTACAAACCAAAAATAATATTATGTCTGTGGCATGATTTTGTGTTCAGCATCATTTCGTCTATAAAGTTTTATTCTTTCAAAAGTTAAATTGAAAATGTTAGAAGGTTTAAAAGCTAAACGCATGAATATTGTAATGAAAAATAACAATAATATTGCAGTGGAATTTATTTGGCTATACTGACAGTACTGACACCTTTGAATATAAAAGTGTGAATTTATTTATTTACTAGCTTTCCCGACAGACGTTGTCCTGCAATCTGCAGCATGAATGTTAATTTCGAATTTGTAATTTATACAAAAATACGTTTGAATATTAAAAAAATATTTCTGAAAGCTTGAAAGAAATTATATCAAATCAAATAAAAAAAACTGCTTTTCAATGTTTTGAACCTCAATGTTTGTCAAAAGAAAATAAAAATTGTGTTGCTTTGGAATTTTTCACACATGGCGTTGTTATCGGTAAATCCGTTCCATACTAACTTTAATATTTTATTTGCTATCCATTTTTCGAATTTTTAATAATTATTCTGTTATTCAGAGCGGAGAAGAATCCAATCAACCAAGCATCATAAAAATCTGTTCAGCCGATCTCGAGTTATAAGTGTTCGACTTTCTTTTATATAATAGATTTATTATTGTAGTAATATTCTGGCGCCATCTTGTGTAAGTGGTCAAAAATTTGGTTGTTTAAAACGTTATTTAGATGTCCAAGAATGTCTCAACAATTTTTTTTACGATGCCCCGATGCATACCTATGTTCGTTTATTTGTTATTTTATTATGTGTATAGGTATTTTATATTTATTTTATTAATTTAGTAATTCTACTATTATCAATAATTTATTGTTATCTAGATTTTAACTATTTTGTAAGTTGATTTTTGTTTTATTGTATTGTTTATGTTGTCATCACTCATCGCAAAGGCGAAAGCTGATATAATCGTGAGCGGTGTTTATTGTACTTAAAATAAATAAATAGATTAATAGAAAAGTTCGAGGGCTATTATTAGGCCGTAGTGTTTGCGATAAGTCTCAAGAACGGCTAGACCGATTTAACTAATTCTTGTTTTGAAATATTCGTAGGGCATTTTGAATTGGTGAGAAAATACCTACAAAATTAATAAAAAAAACTAATTCTATATAACCTCAAACAACTTCTTTAATTTAAATTAAATTAAAATCATTTGTCTTTTATATGACGCAAGTATGTAAGTACAACTATCATAAATTAACTTCAATCGTGAGAAATTTCTTTAACGCTTCATAATATGAAAACGGTGTACAAACAAGTTACATACATATTACATACAGGGTGACTGGTAATTCGATACATTCCTTGAAACGGTAAATTTGCAACAATTTTGTTCCATTAACCAGAGGTCAAATACTAGTTTTTTTCGAGTTATTTAACTTTTTAGGGTTTTTTTTATTAATTATTATCCACCTCTTGACCTAAAACTGAAAATTGTGAAAAAAGTACCTCATTTTGGGAATTAAGAATGCATTATCCTTATAGTAGATGAATTAAAGAATTGTTGGTGTCAAAAACAAATCAGTTTTTTTTATAATTTATATTTTTCTAAGGAAGTATAATACACATGGCATACAAACCACAGGGAAAACTTCCCCAATATAAATGAACAAAATTGTTGCAAATTTTCTCTAGTATAACCCCTTTCAAGGAATGTATCGTATTACCAGTCACCCTGTATACAATATATTTTAGTGTCAGAGACATAATAATGAAGATCCTTATATAACGCTTAGAACAAATCTTGTGGCTGATGCCTCGGGCTCTGTGTGAGCAACAAGTAGGTAGGTACTGTTTTGATATAATAATATACATAAGTATCAATAGTTCTAGTGCAGCAACATTGTTCAGAATAAATCTTTATAGTTGCTCGTATATCAAATCTCTACTATTACTAAGTAGTTAGTGGATACCTACTCAACATTGTTTTTATTTATTTATTTATTTATTTCATAGAGACACCAACAGAACACTGAACAACACAAACAAAATAAAAACATGAAACAAACACATAGAATATCTAGCGCTCCAATAACAGGTATCTCCCGCATAGCTATTGTACATAGTTAGGTGGGTACAATCAACGTCTGAACATTTAAAAAAACTCATAAAAGAAAAAAACTTTCACTGCATAGGCATATTAAGTTAAAAAAAAATTAAAGAAAGGAAATATATGTGCATACCTAAACATGTATATTCTCAAAAGAAAAAAAGAGAACAAAAGATAATTAAAAGGATGATTTAAAAATAAAAAAGAACGAAAAATGGAGTCGATAAAAACATAGATAATGGCCCATCAAATTTCAAATAATAAAGACATAAAATTAATCAACGGACATACTTTTAATTTACAGGAATTCTAGTTTAGAAACATTTTTAAATTATGGAACGATACGTTATTAAATGATTATTTATTATCATGCCTATGTTCAGTAATGGACGGAGACAGGCTGACGAAGAAGAAGAAAAATGTTATTAAATATTTCGTAAGTGGTTAGCGGCTCAGTCGCTGAGTTGCGTAGTTTCGATCTACGATGGTGAATATCAACCGTTTTCATGATAAATAAATAACACTCTTTTACACATAGGTGTCAGTATAGCCGGCAGAACTTAATGCTTGAAGCATTCTCTATCAGTCAACCGATCCGATAAAAGTAGTTAAAGAATTGTTTGTCCACACAATTCTTTATTCAGTAAGTATGTAAGAAATGTCAACAGACACCTGTTATTGTAACACTGAAACTTGTCTATAGCTTTCAACAAATTTGCTTAGTCGTGTTGATTTAATGCGTTATTTTTTAATGAATCTGGGCTCACCCATAGTTGGCTCAAGTACACATCTTTCATATAAAGCAAAACTTGCGTTGTGAAAGAGGAAATGGTCGGCACCGGGATTCGAATCCATGACCTTCAGTACGCTGTACGTACGACAGCTGTTGACTGATATCACTGAGCTACCAAGCACTCCACCCACTATTATAAAGTAAAACTATGCCAGTTGTTCTCATTCTTCTTGAAAGGTACGAAATGTCATTTCAGAGAGCAATCCTTGCTTGTGGAACAGTGATGAAGATTCAGCAACCTCTTCGGTTCTCTGTCATCGACCCCATTAAAATCAGAGATCTTTGAGCCTACTGTCATCCGGCAATCTTAAAACATGTGTAAGCAATGTCTATGACAATACCTACATAGTTAATCACGAAAAAAATTAAATTTCGAAATAATATTAATAATGTTTATTTTTCGAATAAAAAAATACATTCTTAAAATTATCTTAACAAAAACATTTCGACTAATCCCACAAGGCATAGCCTCTTTGTGGGTGTAGCATAATGAAAACAACAAATCAAATATTGCAAAAAAATATACAAAATAATCAGTCGCAGGTAATACAAATACCCTATACATCTATAAAACCAGACACAACAGCAATGAGCACAGGATTTTGAGAAACTTTACTTCAAATAGACAGTAATGTCCAATCCCCGCAGCCACAGCTTGATGTGCTTGAGGAACGTTAGATGCTTGTCTTTGCTCCTCAGACTTTCTGGGATGTCGTTGTATAGTTTAGGGCCAATAGGTATATGATGGTTGTCTTTCAGTGTTTATTCGATTAAAAATCAAATATTCGAGACTTAAAGGGGCTTTGCACCCATTTTTTTTTACTAAATCGATTTTACTTAATAATTCTGCGAAACAGTTTATCAGTTGTAGAATGAACTTTAATAAAATAGCTTATGTAGTTTGGTATTCTTTTTTTCTGGAACTTATTTTTTTAACACTTTTGACATCTTTCACACTTACCAATTTCCTCCGAGTCCATAGATTATGGAAGCCTATTCTATACACCGGGTGGTACAAGAAGACGTGGCAGACCAAGACTCACTTACCAAGACCAACTTACGATGGAGACCTTCGGGATATGCTTAGATTTGAATTACACCTTCAATGCTTGCGAGTATTCTTGTGGAGGCTTTATGCAAACCACATCCTCCATCTAGGGAGCGAACGTGGATTTAGTACTTGTGAAATTTTTCGTGGTGAACTATCTGGGTTCTAGATGAGGAGACATTAAACCACGTTTTTATTCTTATCTCCTGAGAGATATGTTTGACCCGTTCTAACTATCGAGGTCCAAGCGTGGAGTACCTTCCCACTGGGTATGGAGTATTTGCTGTGTTTGGGCTCTATTGAAGTAAGTACATATATCGATTATTATATTATAAATTCATCCGACACAATTTCATCGTTCTTTAAGTATATTGATTGTTGGTAGCTTATTGTTGTTTATTATTATTGGTTTTTTTTTGTTTAATGATTTTTTTATGTGATATTGTAGATATATTTTTTGATTTGTTAGTGGCATGAGATCATCGTGTAAAACAGTTTCATACCGACTCTTTCCATACTAATATAAGATGAGGTTATTATTTTGAAGGCGCCACATGCTATGAGTGAGTAGGTTCTTTATATTGTATGAATAAAGATATCTAAATATAGTTGGTAGGTACCTAGTTTGTTTTTTATAAAATAGTCAAAGCCGTCGCGACGGAATCAGCCATGTCAAAAAACGTTACATTTTGCAGTGCAAACCTGTCAGTTGGTAGTGCCACATCGGATTAGAGGTGTCGGAACATCCGGTGCCCTTCTTCCAGAGAATAATATGCAGCAACAGTAGCAGGTACTTTGAAAAGTGGCACAATATTGAGAGCGTCGTCATCAAACAATATGTTTACTATCGGGTGGCACAAGAATACTGACGTTATTTATTTTTTATTCTGTAATTTCTCTTGTAAGGGAGAAATAAAATAAAATATGTTACTTCTTGTTTTCGGTAGTTACTTGAATACATTTTTATATTATTTAACACTAAGGAGGGTCCATTAATCACTTGAGCTTTAAAAAGGGAGAGGGGGGGTCTGGAAAAAAAGCACGAAAAAACACCTAGGGGAGGGGGGTTTAGTATGAAAATCACGTGCATTTATTTTTTTTATGATGAAAGAAACACAGTTGCACTTAAAAAAAATTAAATTGACAAAAAAGCCAACTTAAAAAAGTACACGTGATTTCAGGAGGAAGGGGGCTTTCTGACAGATCATTTTCTGTTAATTCGTAAATCTAACTTTATCAATACATTAATCCAAACAAATCAAATAAATCCCGAGTCTTTATTTCCAAAAAAATAAACCTAATTTCTTTGAGCCATCCGATACATGACTACGTCATGGTTATTCCGAAAATAAAATAGAAAGAGAGAATAGAAAAGTGGAAAATACTTATTTTTCTCATTCACTCATTTGTTTTTCCTACATTTTTATCTAGAATCAAAATTAAGACATAAATATTTTTTTAAAGAGCAATATTCATCATAGTGTTTCTGAAGGTCATAAAAAAAGGACAAGATTATTACGTATTTTATTTTAAATTAGGTCATACAGTCGATATAACGTTGTCATTTAGGTGGTTTACGGTTAAGGTCATTTTGGTAAACTGTCTAGTTTCCTTAGCACACGTTCTACGTCGTCACATAGTAAATAGTTTCTGCTGAAAATAGGTGGCGTCAGAATATGAGATTAGAAAATTATATATATATATATATATATATATATATATATATATATATGTGTGTGTGTGTGTGGGTGTGTGGGTGTGAGAGAGAGAGAGGGTGTGTGTGTGTGTGTGAGGGTGGGTGTGTGTGTGTTAATATAAAGCTTTTCTTTCTTTTCTTATGATTTAGGTTCCCATAAATTTAAATGAGTTAACCAAATTTTACAAAAGCCTTAAACAAAAGATGTTTTGAATAAGGACCTACTTAAATGTGGTATTTAAGGGGTGTGATGGTACCCTCCCTAAAAAGGCTATTACTTACTAGATTTCTGCTAAACTAATCTACCTAACTTCGAAACTACACCTGATCTAGCTAAATAAACGTTAAACAAAACCGTGTCGACTGAAAGAATGCATCAATGTACCTATATAAAAAGGTAGATGACCTGAAATTACGGGTTGAATGCTGGACTTATGGAAATCGTCTGTGCTTTCGATGATGACAAAAATTCAAATAAGTATCTAATAAAATAAAGTAAGACTTATCAATGATCCATAAATATATATGTATATATATATTTTTTTTAATTTTTCAAAATAAAGTTCTCGTCTGTGTTCCTTAATAAACCCGAAATCGTCCGGACATTGTATTGGTTGATCGTAGAAATGGATAACAATAATAAAATTTGAAAAAAATACGAGCAAGACAAGATAATTAAATTATTTTATCTTGCTTACGAAATCAAAGATATGTTGTATACACCAACCATCTACATAATACCTATAGTTATGTCTACGAATAGAGTTATTCGTAAGTCTCAAAGAGAATCCAGGGAATCTTAGCATCTGTAGTGGTCTCAGATATGCGATTCCGGGGGAGAGCGGGTAAAATATTCTTGATCTCCTTGCAGATTTATTGTCCCACCAAAAAGATCAGTCTTTCTGAGTATTGAATTGAATAAAACTTTTAGCGTGCCCTTAAACACCTTTAAAACAATGTTCAACCTGTAGAACTAAGGCACAAGGATGATAACTTTGATGCGGTTTAAACAAATAATACTATTATAGTAGGTTTAATTAATATATTCTGTTGATTGTTTCTTTGGGCAATCATCCTAAATTCTCCATGTTCCATAATTTCCTTACCTATACCTAATAATTGTCACCTGCCCATCCCGAATGTTCCCGTAGTGCGACTTAGTGTTAGTGTTACACGGACGCTTCGCGCGAGAAGATCTGTCAGTTATTAATCGATACGAAATTCGTTCGTGATTGAATTGTCGCTCAATCGAGAGCAAAATACCATTGTACAAAGTTTAATTGTGTCAGTGTCATACAGTCCATAAAGCAAGATACAGGGAGGAAAGAGGAACAGAGGTAAGTCGCACAACTCTCCTTTATTCCTTCCTGAAACTTTTGGCCTTCACCGATCGGCGTGGAGGAACAATCTCATAGCAACCTAACATTTGGTCCTAATCGAACCGGATAAAAGATAAATTCGTGTTTATTAATTAATTTATTGTTAATTAATTATTGCAGTGTGGAAATTACGAAATTTGAATAAATCGAAAATAATATTGAGTAGTTTTATTGTTGTACATTGTTGTTGCGCGTGGCAAGGCTCGCGGCTACAGAATATAAGCGATCTTACATATAAAAGTAAAGTGTTAATTTATGTCGAAAACAAATATGGATGAGAACAAAGTAGCTACTTTAATATCGCGTAGAGAAAGGATTATCAAACGATTTGATGTAACTTTCGGAATTAAAAACGATGAAAAAAATCGCGAGATATTTATTACAAGGTTAGAGAAAATAGACGAGTGGTATAGTGAATATAATGAAATTCAAACGGATCTGCAAGAATGTTTAGTTATACTTGCGAAAACAGAAGAATTGCAAACGTGTTTTAAAGTAGATGAACAAATTGATCAGATTTACTTTGAGTTGGTTCGTGTAAAGAATGCGTTGAAAGTACCGCCTGAAGATGCTAGTATCGGTGCGAAGTCGGCGTGTCATAACATCAAGCCGCCTAGTATTAAAATTCCGACTTTCGACGGCGATATTCGTAATTGGAATTCTTTCTATTCATTATTTAAAAGTCTAGTACATAATAATGTTTACTTTAGCAGCATTGAGAAGTTCCATTATTTGCTATCTGCACTTAGTGGACCAGCACTTGCGCAAGTAAAAAATCTTCCACTTTTGGAAGAAAATTATACGATCGCGTGGAAAACCTTGGTAGATTATTATCAAGATTCCAGATTATTGTTTTCTCATTATACTGATGAATTGTTGAAATTCAAGCCGATTCAGCGTGAATCTTCCACTGAGTTGTCCCGTTTATTAAATGTATTTCAGGAAAATACAGCAGCTATAAACGCTATGAAAGTTGAGGACATTTTTGATAAGTTTATCGCTCATATGATGATTCGTTTAATGGATGCTGTCACTAAGAGACAGTTTGAGTCCAGTATATCTGGTAATACTATACCAGATTCTGAAAGTATATTCACATTTTTGAAAACTCAGTGTCGAGCTTTGGGTTCGACAGATGTCAAAGAGAAAAAACCGTTTAAATCTCTTTTTTCAAGTAAAAATGAATATACTAAGAATTAATTGTATGCTGTGTAATGGTAGTCATTTTTTGGATAAATGTCCCACTTTGATTAATTTATCTCCTAGAGAACGTATTAACAAAGTAAAATCGTTGAAATTGTGTTATAACTGTTTAAAGAATTCTCATCAAGTTAAGGATTGTTTATCGAAATATACGTGTAAAGAGTGTAATAAAAAACATCATTCGGTTCTTCATATATTTGATAACGCTGTGAAAAGTTCAATGCATAGCGGCGAGCGTGTGCCCACTACACTAACAGCTATTAATAATAGGCAAAGTAGTGTACCTACTCCTTGGTACGATAATGGCAGAGTGTCGCCATTATAAAGGGAGCTATTTACCCGTTCGGATGGTCGTGGATAGTGGTTCACAAATAAGCGTTATGACTGAATCTTGTAGGCAACGTTTGGGGTTAAATATAAAGAAACATTGTGTGCCTATAAACGGGTTGGGTAATACTCAAGTGAATTGTATGGGTGTAACTTCGAGCTCTTTTAAACCAAAAAATTCATCTGGTCCAATATTGCGTGGTAATTTTGTTGTTATACCAAAGATAACGAGTGATCTACCATCAGAATACCTATCGCAGGAAACCATTTCGAAATTTAGTAACTTGAGACTGGCTGATGAGCGGTTTTATGAACCCGGTCAGATCGATATATTGATTGGAGCAGATTTATATTTACAAATATTTAACGATAATTGCAATGTGATTGGTGGAAATCCTGGAGCCATCAATAGTGTTTTTGGTTACATAATTATGGGGAAAACCGAATTGAGGCAGACGCCCTCTGTTCCCGTGTCGTTCTTTTGCGAGACAGATCCGTCAATTAATAATTTAATAAAATCCTTTTGGGAAGTCGAAGAGATTTCTTCCGTTGCACGAATGAGTTCTGACGATGAACTTGCGGAAAAAATCTTTGAGGAGAAGCATACTCGTCAGGATGATGGTAGATACGTGGTACCATTGTTATTAAAAAATAATAGTCTACCGGAAAATAATTCGTTTAGTTTGGCCGAGTCTAGACTTAAACGACTCGAATACAGATTAAAAAAAAACCCAGAGTTAAAAAATAGTTATTGTGAATTTCTTCGCGAATATGAACAATTAGATCATATGGAACATGTTACTATAAATCGAGATTATTTTTATTTACCTCATCACTGTGTTATCAACCCGTCGAGTCCGACTACAAAATTGCGCGTAGTTTTTGACGGGTCCGCTCTCACCTCACCACATAATGTCTCATTGAATAATTTCTTATTGACGGGACCTAAATTGCAAAACGACATACCTAGTATTATTTTAAATTTTAGATTTCATAAAATTGTTTTTACCTGCGATATTACGAAAATGTATCGAGGTATTTTAATTCAAGCATCGGATAGAAAGTATCAAAATATTTTGTGGCGTGATTTAGCGACTAAATCACTCATAGCTTTTCAATTGAAAACTGTTACATACGGATTGTCTAGTTCACCGTACTTAGCTATTCGTACCCTTCATCAACTCGCACGGGATGAAGGAGATAAGTATCCTCGTGCATCACAGGCTGTATTGGAGGAATTTTACGTTGACGATCTTATCACTGGGGCTGAATCAGTGGAATCAGCCTTCGAACTCAAACATGACATTGTCAAATTATTAAAATTAGCTAAGTTAGAATTGAGCAAATGGAACTCAAATAGTTCTGCGTTATTGGATGACGGGTGTCGGGTACTCGAACCTCACCTTTTCGAAAATTCGGACGAAAAAAAGATAGTAAAATTATTGGGTATTAGGTGGATACCTGATAAAGATTGTTTCACTTTTCATGTTGATGTGGAATCGAACTGTAAACCGCAAGTATGCACGAAACGAAGCATCTTGTCTTGTATTGCGCGTTTATACGATCCCATGGGTTGGATCAGTCCTGTTGTATTTTGGGCAAAATGTATAATGCAGGAACTATGGGCACTCAAAATCGATTGGGATGAAACTGTTCCTTGCAATCTTCGTCAGAGGTGGCAAACTTTTGTAAACGAACTGCCGAGTTTAAAAGAGTTAAACATAGCGCGACATTACGAAACTACGCCAGATTGTAATTTAATGCTTGTTGGATTCTGTGACGCATCACAGAAAGGATATGCAGGGGTCGTCTACCTTGTTAACTGTGAAACAAATTCGTCACATTTATTACTTAGTAAATCGAAAGTGGCGCCGCTGAAGACATTGTCCATACCGAGATTAGAACTGTGTGGTGCAGTTCTCTTGTCTAGCATTATTAAAATCGTAATGTCGAACATTAAATTTATTTCTCAAATAAAGAATATTTATTTATTTACCGACTCAACTATCGTGTTGGGCTGGTTACATACCTCACCACATTTATTAAAAACATTTGTCGCGAATCGAATTGTTCAAATACATGAAAATGCACCAAACGTCGTGTGGAAACATATTAGTTCAGAGGAAAATTGTGCCGATGTTTGTTCGCGAGGTTTGTTGCCCATAGAACTGATAAATCATTCGATGTGGTTTAGCGGTCCGCTCTGGGTTACAAAGCCAGTAAGTGACTGGCCTAATTCTCATATTTCGGTTGATTCATTTAGCGAATTACCCGAACGAAAGGGAGAGCAACATTTAACGTTGTTTATAAATAAGATGCCTAGCGATATCGTCACTAGGTATTCATCTCTGAGTAACTTACAGCGCGTGGTTGCTTGGATGTTACGTTTTACTGATAGATGTCGTACATCGTCGGTATCCGGTCGTGATAGCGGATTGTGTCTTAGTACGTGGGAATTAAATCGAGCACTTTTACACATAATTAAAATCGAGCAAAATTTTTATTTTTCTAACGTTGTCGAACAAATTAGAAAAGGTGAGCTGTGTATAAAGGAATTTCAAATTTTGAGGCCTTTTTTGGATGAAAATGGTGTTGTCGAATTCTGCTTTACCTTATACACATAAATTTCCTATATTGATTCCTAAAGACAGTCATCTCGTAAATTTAATTATCGATTATTATCATAAATTACACCTTCATGTTGGACCCAGAACATTATTGTCTATTTTACAACGGAAATATTGGATTATGTCTGCACGACAAAGAATTCGTTCTCGTTTGTCGAAGTGTATGAAGTGTTTTAAGTTTGTTGCCGAGCCTTCGGTTCCCATTATGGGAGATTTACCTCCATCGCGTGTGCTTCAGAGTAGAGTTTTTTCTCGAGTAGGTATTGATTACGGGGGGCCTTATTTAATTAAGGATCACAAGCGCAGGGGGGCTAAAACCTCGAAAGCGTACATTTGTTTATTTGTTTGTCTAGCCACTAAAGCGGTACATCTGGAGCTCGTTTCAGATCTTACGACAGATGCCTTCATCGCCACTCTCGATCGATTTGTGGGTCGTCGGGGACTCTGTTCTGAAATAATAAGCGATAACGGAACTAATTTTGTGGGTGCAAATAGGTATCTTAACGAATTGTTTAAATTTATTTCGCATCAATCTACACATGACAGTATATATAATTATCTCGCAAAAAAGGAGATAAAATGGTCGTTTAACCCTCCTTCCGGTGCCAATTTTGGAGGCCTGTACGAGGCTGGAATAAAGAGCACAAAATACCACCTAAAACGTGTTGTAGGAGAGACCGCGCTTACATTTGAGGAGCTTTCCACTTTACTCATTCGAGTGGAGGCCATATTAAACTCACGACCATTGTGTCCATTAAGTACATCTCCGGATGAAATCGATGCGTTGACGCCTGGGCACTTCCTCGTAGGAGGACCTTTGGTGTCACTGCCGGAATATGATCTCATCGATGTCAAGGAAAATCGCTTGAGTCGATGGCAGCATGTACAAAGCCTAACCCAAGCATTTTGGAGGCGATGGCACAACGAATATTTGAATACGTTACAGCAGCGTATGAAGTGGTATAAGGAGCGCGATAATATTAGCGAGGGTCAGCTTGTTTTAGTTAAGGACAAGCGTCTTCCGCCAACGAGGTGGATATTAGGTAGAGTTATGCAAATTCATCCGGGAAAGGATAACGTAGTCCGAGTAGTGACACTTCGTACGGCCCTTGGCTCTTTAGTCAGGCCAGTTTCGAAGGTGTGCCCGTTGCCTTCGGAATGAACATACAATTGAATAATTAGTCCGATATTGTATTTTATTATTAAGTTATTGTTTTGTTTTCAAACGTTGTAGCTTGGATAGCAACAAATTTTTCGTTAATTTTCGTTAATTTTTGTTATTTTTTGTTTAGTCGTAAGCATCCACACTGCAATGATGCCTAATTTTCTTTTCGTTTTTTTTTTTTGTTTTGTTTCGCACATTGATGTTCGGGATGTAATTTGAGGATCAAATTAGGTGGGCGGTATGTTGATTGTTTCTTTGGGCAATCATCCTAAATTCTCCATGTTCCATAATTTCCCTACCTATACCTAATAATTGTCACCTGCCCATCCCGAATGTTCCCGTAGTGCGACTTAGTGTTAGTGTTACACGGACGCTTCGCGCGAGAAGATCTGTCAGTTATTAATCGATACGAAATTCGTTCGTGATTGAATTGTCGCTCAATCGAGAGCAAAATACCATTGTACAAAGTTTAATTGTGTCAGTGTCATACAGTCCATAAAGCAAGATACAGGGAGGAAAGAGGAACAGAGGTAAGTCGCACAACTCTCCTTTATTCCTTCCTGAAACTTTTGGCCTTCACCGATCGGCGTGGAGGAACAATCTCATAGCAACCTAACATATTCCATAAGGTGTCTTCCTAGCGTTCGAATCCTTGCGCAATCCTTTCGATCGCCATATACGATTTACGTTTATTTCATTTGATCTCGGTACCATTCGCAGTAGTTGAGAAACACCGGCAAACTGCGATTTATCAGGCAGAATGATGACTTGAATTCTTGCCATATATGCGTACCAGTACTATAATTTGTAATACGTAATGATTTTATTTTATATTCAACAGACAATATGACGTCGTCGTCGTTAGGAATCAGATTAGTAGGTAGGTATATGCGCAATAAAGGAAATTATCAAGAATTTTACGCTTATGCGCATGTTGAATAATATTTTCCAATTATAAATTTATCGTTTTTAACATTATTCCATCATCTTTTTTTTTGTGTAAATAACTTGTGGAAATGAGATATGACGGCATATTTAATCATATAATTAAGCGCCGGGATAATTATTGTCCATTGTTAAAAATATAAAGTTTTCGAAAAAATTATTATACTTTGATGATCGGTCAGTAATGCAATGGTTGTCTAGAAAGCGAACCACCAACGGCCGTAACACAAAGAAATATCTAATGCACTGGGTTCCTAGGGAACGGTCCGTCGTAATTTAAGTATGGATCTCGTTAACTGCGGTATCCAAGCTACGCTAATTGACACTAAACGTCAATATTACACTGTCTCTTTCCCGCATTCGTTATATTACTGCCAGTGAAAAAGATAAATATAGAATTCTCTGTACCTACTGCTTGTCAAAAAAACAAACCATGAGTTCTAAGCATTATTTGGAGTGATCGTGAATGGGGGCTTAATATTCTACAAGAGTAGAAACATGAAACAACGTGATGTAATAAAAAAAAAAGTAAACTCAACAAGTGCAAAGATCAGTGCACTTGTTGAGTTTACATTATTATTATTATCTAATTAAAATTCCTTCATAACGAATAAATAAACATACTCAAATAAAATGTGTGTATTTAAGTGGATAGCTAATAGCGTGCGATATTTAGTCCGTAACACAAAATAACATGCACTCATACAAAACAATTACATACAATACTAATATTATTTTTTTTTTATGTAATAAAGTAATTATACCTAATGATTAGTACAAAATGGGTTCTTTGATTGGAGCATCGTACTATTATTACTAAGTATGATTTGTAATGAAAATGTTAAGCTAGTGTCATACTAATTCTTGTATTAATATATTATTTTAAAATAGAAAAATATCTCATATAACGAATGTCTCAACTAAGTTTTACTTCTTATAACAAACTATCTGACCTGACCATGGTATTACGCTTTTAACCAATATAATACCGACCGATGCATCTGTTTTAAACGATGTTTGCAGGGCATATTCTGTCAAGCGCACCAACCATCAATAATTATTTTGAATTATGTCTAGATTCTTGTGACCTTCTTTGAGGACTAGATCTTTACCTACATACATAGAATCTAGACATAATTAGAACGTTGTGCACCAACAAAGCCAATAGGCAATAAAGATGAGACGTTAACAAAAATGGATATAGTCATATCCTGGCGTCAAATACATGACAGCAGTCGCAGTCTTTAAATTTGGTTGCTCTCTTGTTCTCAATAATTTCCAACTTTATCTCTTTATTTCATTAAATATTTAATATCTACTTGTTGCATACATTAGTTTTTTCGATACGTTGAACATGTTGAGAGTTCTCATGATTAGGAGTTTCGAAGACTTAAACATTACCACCTAATGGCGAACGTTGTTAACGTAAAGTGATGACACTAAGCCAGCCTTCGAAATAACAGTAGAAGACGGTCGTAAGCCCGTAGTGGTTTGTTCCATTTAAAAATCGAACATCAGTAATGAATTCTTAGAGGTTATAAGATATTCGTTAATTATATTGAAATTAATATTTAAAATTATTGTAACTACTTTCAGTTTTCTTATAGTATTTCACTACTCACGATTATGCACATTGCATTCTATTGGACGCGGTGTTGGAACCATTTTGTTTTGGCGAAATTATTTTTATTTTACGATTCCTCAATGCATTTTAATATTTATTTATTCTTTTATGTGTGTATATTTTTATATTATTAATTATATAATTTTATTACTATTAATAAATGATTGTTTTCTAGTTTTTATCTATTTTATAAGTTGATATTTGTCTTATTGTATTGTTTGTGTTGTCATCACTCATCGCAAAGGCGAAAGCTGTTATGGGTGAGTGGTGTTTCATATTAGCCCGTAACTATCCACTGCAGGACATAGGCCTCCTCACGCTCACGCCACTCCTCTCTGTCCCTGGTCATCCCCATCCACTCTGACCCAACGGCACGCACGATGTCGTCACTCCGAGTGGTGTTTATTTTACTGTAAATAAATAAATAGTAAATATCTTATACAAGTACCCACAGTGATAATTAATTATCTGATGACTAAGCAATGGGATGTTTTTTTCCCCTATTTGTGCCACCAGAGGCGCCCTTGCTAATCCGGTCTATTGTAAAATTCAGTGTTACCAAAGGGGGCGATTTACTGCTTTTGGGCTATTTGGAACGAGAATAGGCGACAAAAAAATCTAAAAGGCGACAGGTAGCCACTTGGGTTACTTCCTTTTTAGCGAATTTTCACCTTTCCGGATACTAAATTACCTTTTTTAGTGAACTCCCACCTCTCTTCGGATACTAAAATTTTCGGAATTACCGCATATTTAATTTTCAGTTGGGCTACTTTGCGTTTGAAAAACGGCGTTGGCAACACTGGTCAAATTAACGTTTGACGTTTATAACCTCAATCATATGAATGTGTGTGTGTTATGGTCGATTTTGTCTTTCGTAAATAAATACTTTAAATTTTCTCTGATGAATTTAAAGACACGCAGTTGCACATTCACAAATTTTAAAAATTGACAAAAGTCAACGCATAACTTTCTTTATTCTTTGTTCTAAAAAAGTTGATATACCTCTTTTCAACTAGAGGGAGAGAGGGCAGAGCACAGAGGGGGTCTGTCTCTTCCTTCTTCTCTCTCCACCCTCTCAGTTAAATCTCCTAACCGAGAGGGGCGGTAGTTGGTCCCCGAAAATGCCCCTGTGGCTAGCTCAGTCTTCACCGAGGACCACACTACCTCTATATCAACAAACATTCTCTCTCTGGTAAGCTGGTGACTGATAGAGGGATGCATGCATGGAGTTATCAAATCAAATTACCGATTTGGGTAAGTACAACGACCAATAATCCTTACTTTATTTCTTTAAAATAAACAAAAAAAATATGAAAACGGAAAAAAAAAAAAAACAATATGTTGGTCAAGAAATTAGTTAAATTAAGAAATTGGTAATAATAAAAATCTAACTCAAAAAAAGAAATAAAACTAACTTACGTATTACGAATTATTACAAGGAAGACAAAACATGAATCTATCCTAACAGATGTCACACCCCGAAGGAAAAAAAAATAAAAGAAATAATTACAATACATACTTATGAATAAAGAAAAAAAACATAAACTAGGTTGTGCAAAAAAAAAATATACAAATAAAATTTACAGGGCCCTTACGGCCGGCGATTTATGGTCCACTTGAAATGCATCCTTGTCGGCACCCCATCAAGTAGGGACATCGCCACCTGGGCTTGGCGAGGATTAGTGGTCCTGGCGTCCTCCACTGAGCATTATACATTTTTGTAAAATATCTGACGACTTACAATTATGGCTTCAAGCTCCTTGCCCGTACTCTTCCCTTCCGGGCGCATCCTGGGAACCTCTTCACCCTCTGCGTGGGTCCCTCAGCCATGGATCAGGCTGCCTCAGTAGATGTCGCGCACTATTCACTTTGAAAATAACGTCTCTTCTCGACCGGCACTATTCATTTTTTTTAATTATTATTGTCTCTGGGATTTTCACACAACAAGGTTCGTATTACTTCACTCCGACCCGAATTATATTGGCGTACGTGTCCAAGGGCACCCTGCCCGAAGCCAGGTGCCTCCCTCGACGGACCTCGCGCTCTTCACCTCACTGTTAACTGTCAACTGTTTTCTGTCTTGTGCTGGGACCTCATATGGGGTTATATAGGCCTTCCAGCAAACCACCCCTTTTTGACCAGCGTGGGGGATGATTTCGGTGGTGGAACCATTCTGTCATCTCCGTGATTCGTTGTCTCACGCAGATTGTGCGCACGCCCTTGTGGATGATTTATGGACTTATGTGTTCGTCTCTCCACGGTTGTTTGTGCACCGTAATAATATTTTCGGTACCCATTGAACGAAATGACGTTAAATACAAAATAATTACATATTATTACAATTAATTGGGTACATTATGTAATTACATACATAGCTACCTACTTACTATTATATACATAAGGTAATTCATATCTCTTTGGAGATGTATGCAAAAGAATTTGGATTTTAGATAATGGATCATTATTTACATTATTTAATCAATGACTTATAAGGAAATTTTAATGTTTAGTGTTTTCGGGGTGTGCATCATATACAATTATGAAACTAAATATCTAAATTATAAAAAAAAATAACTTACAACTATAACTTGGTCGACTAATTCAATCTCTTAATTTATTGAAAAGTAATTTCTTAATTATAGTAAAAAAATACAATTATAGGCAGGTATGTACAATTTCATTAAAATGTATCACTGGAGGACCTTTGGTTTCAACTATACTACTAAGACAAAGCATTATTATTAATTACATTGATAAAGGGATGTGAGTTTTTCGACATTATTTCATTTACTACAACAAGAGCTCAGTACCTACTGGCTGACGTTATTATTTTACATTAAAATTACTCATTTAAAAAAAAATTACACATTTTCCAATTCGAAACATGCTATGTCCTCCAAATAAAAGTCGACTGAATATCATTACTTCCTTATTTTAAACAAACTTGAGAATATCCTTTGAAATTAATTGATTCATGATCAAGAACAATTTAATTACTTTCTGTATGGAAGATTTACAATTAATTCAAATCACATCTTTCAAGTACCTACACAATAATTATTTATGAAGAATTACAAGCAATACATGGGTGACATCTTATATAAATTAAGTCTTACATTCTGTATCAGGAGCACTTTAATTTAAACGGGGTGTGACATGTCTAAGATTAAAATTTATAATTAGTCCAATTAGAAATGCAATTTTTGTGCATAATTTATTTTATCGAACGGCTTTCTTACTGTACCTAATGTAAGTACCTAAGTCGTTTCTACACACTTGCGACCGAGATAAACATGTGCCTTGCAGCCTTTACTGTACTTATTGTCTCCTAGATCCTTACAAAATTCACCTATTATATTTATAAACTATTGTCTTCTCCTAACTCATTGTTTATATTTTGAATCATTCAGAAATTATTTTATTTTTCGCGTCATTGTCCAAACTCAAAATTCGACCCGTCTTCAAACTTTTTATTGATTTGAGAAATATTAATTTATGGTTCCTCTTGTTTTGAAAATAAACCGAGTGCCATTAAGACTTTCTAAAATATTATTCTCGCAACAGTTATGTTTTATTACCCTCAATAATTTTTACCCTTTTTAAGACATCCGAAATTTAAGACAATATCCTATTCAGTTCCTAGTTTTTTAACACTTTAAGAACAATACGAATGTTAGTTTCTTTCGTCACAATGCTTTTTCGTGAAACCTTTGTCGGAAGAAATTTCTAAAATATTGTTTAACTGTATTATTTATGATATACCCAAAACATATTTTTTTAATGTGAAATTTAGTCTTAAAAATAAAAATATAGCATATCAAAGTATACGTGATTTCAGGGGGCGTATTCTGAAACCTCACCAAATATCACTATGGGGGCGTCCATTAATCACGTGAGTCCAAAAGGGGGAGGGGGGAGGGTTTGGAAATAATCACTAAAGATCACGTAGGGGGAGGGGGGGCTAGAGAAGATCACGTGCATTTATTTTTCTGATGAATTTGAAGAAAAACAGTTGCATTTTCAGAAATTTAAAAATAGACGAAAATTAAAATCATAAGTTTCGTAATACTTTGTACTAAAAAAGTACACGTGACATGACACTGAAACATCACCAAATATCACCAGGGGGGAGGGGGGGTCTAAAAAGTTGCAAAAAACATCACGTGATTAATGGACGCCCCCTATAGGTAGAGGGTCTTAAAAGTTGCAAAAAAAATATCTATTGATTTAATGGACGGCTCTTAGTCCCGTATATGAAATTGTCAGTTGTTTGAAAGTTGACGAGATTGACAAAACGCGGATGCAAAATAGATGGTTACATAATCATCGGTTAAATAATCCAAACTCCCTTAAGACCCCGCTTAGGGGCATAGGGAGGCAACAAGAGCTCTACATTGCGCTCGATCTTGCGCAACGTTAATGACCTCCTCCCACACCATGTCCAGATTTCGGTTAAATAATAGGTAAGGAATTCCGATTAAATAATAGGTAAGGAATTTTCAATTATATAAATTGGAATACAATGTTCATAGTGAGGACCAACGCAGGACAGTTAAGCTAGTAAATTAATAAAAAATGTCAACATATAAGTTGTCTACTTCGAAATTAAATATAAAATAATTACCTTTGCCGCATTCTTGGTGCGAAAAAAAGTTTCCAGAAGTGTTTGCTATTACAAAATAAATGAGTATAATGAGGAAAACCGGTAAATGCTATTTCATTTTGTACGTAGAATTCAATACGTCGCCGTCATTGTATCAAAGAAAAACATATTGGTATCAATACGGTTGCAATATGACTCGTATCACACACTGAACCGGCTTAAACATTCTCCTAAAGTAATGTAATCCATTGATTCATTTCTACTATACGTAAGTAAGTAATACTTTCTGACAAATATGTCACATATGTATATAGTTTGACCAATATAATTACCCGTTCGATATTGTTTAATAAGAAGATCTTCCAACTAAGGTAAATGCTCGCAATCTTTTCAGAGTATAAATGAATGACTCTTGTCGTTTTCCAGTGCACATTGACACTTCAATGCAAAGCTTGCGATCTCTCCTCTCTCCTATTTCTTTTTAAATAAATTTGGCGAATTAGCCTCCGTTATACTAAGTTCTGATGAAATAATATAAAAGTGCATAAAATAAAATAATTTATCTTTCATATTTCATCTTTATATTCGATTTATGTTTCTTTCTTAATGTGCATTATAGGTACTAATCGAACAAAGACCCAGAGCTTGAAAATGTAGTATATTTTCTTAATCGTTGATATGCGGGCGTAGCTAAAATGCACTCAACGAATAGCCTGTCATAGAAAACGACTACTCTGTTAAACAGACAGACGACAGAAAACTCGTAGCTAATTTAGATTTTTCTGTCACAGTGTATCATAGTGTATTTCCGGCGTCGGATTTTATAAAGAAAATTTACTTTATCTTTTCACACATTTCTCTATGATACACGTAACTTCTATGGTTGTGGTGACGTTCAATTATCATTTTTTTTTTTTTATTCGCATAAATTATTATGAACGAATAACGCAATACAGATTCATAGAACACACACACAATTATAACAGAGAAATTCTGTCACCTGTCACAAAGTATTTGCATGTATTTGTAAAGTAACATACCGAACATACGAAAATGACTACGAAGTTTATGATAAATTTCCAGTTTATGATAAATGTCATAAACGCCCAGTCGGTCGTCGTTCTGCGAAACGACTAGTCGTTGAAAATCCAAAGGCACCTCTAATTTGTGTTAAAATGACTACGAAACCGCCATTTTGTTGATAGGGTTGTCATAGAAAACAAAAAATCGCTAGGCCTAATGGTCACTGTTCAGAGTGATGTATATAATGCAATATAAATACTTACGCCCAGCTACCTATACCTAGTTTTATACACAAGTACTAAGTGTGCCTAGCGACCCCTTTCACAAGTAGTGTCCAGCGTTTCAGAATTTTGTGAAATCTTGCAATCAATGATGTAATGCAAGCCCGCATAGTTACAATGTATTATTTGGAGCCTTTAAATACGGCTGCTTGTAGGCACTCTCTTTTACATTAATCTTCGGTAGAGGACACGGCTCCTTACAAAGCAACCAGCAGAAGTGTTACAGTGCAAGGAAAGAATAACCAGAAAGAACTGTCATCTCCTACTAATAAGTTCATGCTCGTTGTTGTTTCCATGGTGTCCAATATCATGAAAATATACCTACTCTATTTTTGAGCTCGGCTCTATATTCTTTTGTGTGCGTTTACACCAGACGAACATAGAGCCGAATCTAGAAACAGAGCATACTTTCTTTTATGGTTGATATTGGACACCGTGGAAACAATAACAAGCAGTAATAACTAATTATTATGAGGTGAATGTTCTTTCTCTTTGTTATTTTCTTGGTGAACATATCAACGATCAAGAAAATATACTGTATTTTCCAGTTCTGGCTTTATGTTCCTTTGGTGTAAAAGGAACTTAAAACACTTCAATTCGTATTAGATAATAATATATTATTTTAACTCAATAAACTAATAGAGCTTCGGAGATGTTTTACTTAGCGTAATGAAACTCTGGCATCCGATAACAAAATGCAGTCTTTCCTTCGGCGTTTGTTGCAAACCACTTGAGAAATGAGTAAATTGAAATTGCGTCACATGAAAACATTTTTTGAACTGTTTTATTTTACGCTTCTGTATACGCAAGCCTTTCCAGACACTCAATGATGATCAATTATTATTGTTCATATTATAACACATACAAGTAATAAAATACGTAAAATACACGTTGTTTTTTGTTGAGATTTCTTTTATACATTTTTATAGAACTCAAATTCTAAATATTGATAACTTCGTCCTAACATCAGTATTTTCGTTGAAATACTCTTAAACTCTACGCGAAGTATTTTTCATACATAATATGACAAAACCAATCCAACTTTCATATTGTGATATTCGAGATAATAATTATGAGTAATGACAATGCTGTTGCAGCTGCCGAGTATTGGAGTGGAGTGGTCTAGTGCAGTGTTATTCCGCAAAGCGTGTGCCGTGGCACACTTGTGTACCATGGTCATCAGTAAAAGAGACCCAAGTGTTTTTAGAGGCTTATTGTTCAGATTTGGCTTCCGTGTTCAAAAGAAAAGAATGGGTACCTACTAAAACTTGTTCATCTGCCGGATAGATTCGCCCATTTAAACGAGCTCAACAGAAAAATGCAAGGCAGGAATTCTAATATTTTAATTTTAGGGTTCCTGAAAAACGTCAGGGGTCCATGCAGCCTTTAACGTTGTTAAGGAACCCCAAAAACGATTTTGATTTTCTATGGACCCCCTGAATGATTTTAGAGTCCCCTAATGATTCAAAGGGACCACATTGGGCACCATAAGGTGAGAAAAATTTTCGACACAATGGAGTGGCCATGGTGGTCCAAAAGCTAGCCCCTAAGGTCCCCAGCTTAGACCCGATGGACTTTCGCCTTTGGAAGTTCTTATTAAAAGCTATTTTATAAAAATAAATACCTGATATTATTGAACAATAACGGGAAATATTGGTTTCAGGCTAAACAAAGGAACCATCTGTTTATTCTAAAGTACTACAATTTTAATTATAGTTTTAAGAGTGTATAACAATTTTTTTATCTTTATTTCAATAAATTATTTAAGTATTTCATTTAAATGACACATCAAATTATGCATTTAGGTACCCCAAATAATTTAAAAACTGGTTTTTACCACCCATATAACAAGGCTGTGTGTTAATAAAAAAATGTTGAATATTGATACTTGCACAAGTTTTGAGAACGTTTTAGCATGATCCCAGCCAAATGAAATTTGTAGGGATGATTCTCCATGAGTAGTGAAGTTTTTCAGATAGTTTGTAGAAAAAAATGCTCCGTGAAATTTTTTGTCTAGAGCCTTTGAAAGATTTTGGAAAATTTTTGCTTGGAAAAAATTTTTAGAAAAAAATTTTCTGAATAAAATCTATCCGGTGCTCATAGCCACATTTTCCGTAGTCATTGATCACGATCAGAATTTATAATATATTTGATACGGATCAAGTATTTGAAATGATCCCTATGTTCAAGTGTTAATAAACTAATTTCATAAACCGACCTTGGTAGCCTAGTTGTACTGGCGTGGACTTCAGATCCGAGGTCCCGGGCTCGATTCCCGACACCTTTGAATAGAAAAGTGTTATATTATTATGAAGTGGTTGGTAGACTAGCGGTTAGAACGCCGGCTTTCGCACTGTTTGGTGCGGACGTCGTGGTTCGATCCCAGGTGCCGACCATCTTCCTCTTTCAAGACACAAGCTTTAAGTAGCTTACTGTGAAAGAGTCAAGGAGTGTATTTGTGTTCACTTTGAGTGAGCACAGATTCAATTTAAAAAAAAAAAAATTGAGATTCTGTATAGGTTTTTGTGATGAACCGAAGGTAAAATCTATTAGTTGAACTCGTTAGACACACAGGCCGGTTAACCGCTTATCCAACATTTCACGCATAGTTTTTTTCTATCGAGCTAGAATACCTACTGTTTTTTTTTTAAGTAAATTTACTTAAATGGGCGGAGTGTAGCTGGGAGACGTAATGAACACAATACATATCTTCCCAGTGTTCCATTTTGAATAATAACGTTAGCAATTTTTATCATTTTTTTGGAATGCTTAACTCGTTGAATCTGCTATTCTTGCAACCTTCGATTAAAAAGTTGTTATTTGTGTTATTGTTGCATATATATATATATATATATATATATATATATATATATATATATATATATATATATATATATATATATATGCGTATGGTATTGGCGCAAATTAAATTCTAAAAAAAATAAAAACTATTTACAATGGTGGATTATAAATAATTATTGTCAAAATTTAAAATCATTAGTACTTAATAAAAACATTAAAATACAATAAAAAAAAACATAAATAAACGGTCATGGTTTTAAAATCACTTTAAAAACTTATATTAAGTGGCTAAAATCCTGAAGCCAGTTTCTAGCTCCAGTCGTCAACAAATTGATGTCCTCCAAGGTTCCATCGAAAGCATAAAGTGGACACTCGCCGACAACATGCTGTAACGTCTGGGATGGGCAGCCGCAGTCACAATGAGGATCGGCAATGTGCCCCCATCTGTGACGATCTGCTGCGCATCTACTAGTCCCCGATCTTATTCTATTAAGTGCTACCCATTGTCTCCGCTCGAGCTCAAAACCTGAAACCCTCGATGTCGGATCCACGACAAGTTCCCTATTTTTAGTGTCCGTGCCATTATTCCACTCCATCGTCCAGGCTTGCGCAATTATTATTATTATTGTTGCATGATGTTAGGGTGATTTTTCTACCAATTAAAGGTAGGACTTTTGTCAATTCTGTTTCAAAAAACATGTTGCATAATATTCTGTATTATATACAAAGAGTTCTATATATAGAGTGGCTAATAGGAAGAAAATTCACTTTAAATTTGTGTCCAGTTTGGTGGGAGGGACGGGAGGTGTGCGGGCGATGTTCCAATTGTGTTTAAATAATGCGTCGAAAACATTCATAACGATGACTTGGAAAATTTTAATTTACCATATAAATAACTTATACTGCGAATGAAATGGAATTCAACCTTTTTACTTGGTGCATTGTTTATATTTCAGTAGATATTTGTTTTGTTTACTATAGTAAAAAAATGTTCACTAAGCAACAATGTTATTATTATGTAGTCAACACGATGCGTTACCTAGCAACGTCTCTGACAGACTGAATTCATAAAAAATACATTTGGTTAATTGACCAAATGGAGGACTGATAAAATACAAGGCAAGTAAGCCACTCTATATATAGAACTCTTGGATTATATAAAAGAATCAATGAATATAAGTAGGTTTTCTTATTTCCATTTCTCAAACTGTTCCATTTCTGGAACACTTGGACAATATGTCAATGTCAAATTACAGTAAAAAAAAATTGTCAAACATTGAAGATAGCTGAAGAAAGAAGAAGATGTGTATTTATCTACTAATAAATCGGCTAATTGAGTATATCATTTATCAAACATATTTTTTCTTTAAAACAGCATCCGACAAAAAATATATGTATATACATAAAATACTATTCTAAGGATGCTAAAATATTCAAAACAATCGTTTACCGGAAACTTATATGTCTGAAATTTCCTGCAACAGTTAAAAAAAGGTAAAAAAAAATAGTAAGTATGGTATTTTATGTCTTATAGTATAATGATGTAAACTATGTTATTACTTTGTAGTACCTTTTTTTGTAGAACCAACTATTGAAATAAATACCTTAAATAGTATTAAAGTATTAAATAAAGTGATTGATGTAGATAATATTATTATTATTACTTTATAGGCACCAGTACTCCCATATACGTACAAAATCTCATGTAGGTAGGTACTTCGAATGCCACACTGACTGATATTTCGCAGGTTTTATTCTCTAGGAAGTGAAAAGTTGCAAGCTGTTTTATTATTATGTACCAGTTATAGAAGCTGGTAAAGCCGGTGCAAGAATGAAATAACACGATAATCATATACACAGAATCAAGGTGGAGCGATGAAGTAAATGAAGTAACAGAGTACCTATCTGGCGAAGCGGTGCAATCGCTTATTAACTTGATGATAATAATATACATACAACAATGGTCGTTTAAATACTTATCATTAATAAGATTTTAAAGGGCAATTTCGTTGGTCAACAGCAATAGCGCAAAACATTTATGGTGTTCTTCAAGGGACTATTTTAGGTCCATTCGTTTTCCATTTTATTTTTGATCAAGTTTGTAAAGTCTTTAATTAATACAAACTTTTTTTTATATATCATAACACTTTATGACATTATGCCTTTAACATGTTACATTAATTAGTTGATTTCATATATGTCGATCATTTTTCAACAAGATAAAACAGTGTATTACAAATACTAAGCAATACAATGTTCAAAAGATAAAAATGGTACAATAATGAGAAATAATGAAAGAAGAAAAACAGACGATTGATAAATAACTGATAAAACGAATGAATCGAAATTAGTTGAATAATAATATGTCAAATTATAAAAAGTGTACATGATAAATGGTGCATGTCTGAAGGATGGGATGGTTTGTTAATAAAATGGCAGAATGAGAAATAATAAAAAAAAATGGAAAAAAACATCAAATGTTATGTCAGTCTGATCACTTACCAGATTTCCCAGTCTGTGAATCCTTATAGGCGAATAATTGCTACGAGTACGCTTTTCATGAAATGTCACAGACTGCAGGATGGTTATGAACGGTTTTTTTATACAAAATAATATTATATTCATACCTTCGTAGATTTAAGGCTCGATTCTTTCCCAACTGATATATCTTTAAATAGCGTCAAGCAGAAGGAGATTATTACTGAGGATGACAAGTTATTGACACATGTCGCAGTAAATGGAGCAGAAATCATTTAACCATACTCGACTGTATTGAATTTTGCTGAAGATTCTCAAGTATCTCGAAACAATATAACATAACTAAAATCATAATTAAAACTGGGTGTAAGCTTTTGCTGGTTTTTCGAGCATCCTGCAAGAGGCAGGAAATCGAAAAATCAGATTGGGACCGTGAGATTGACCACCTCACGTCCTTAAATCTTAACTGGACAGAAAAGGCACAGTGAGCCCATAGAGAGCAGGCGAGATATGGGCCGTAAAAGAGCCTCTTGGCTTAAGAATCTACGACAGTGGTTTGGTATGCCAGAGGCTGCAGAGTTGGTGAGACTTGCCCAGGACCATGAGACTTATTCACAGATTCAAATTCAAATATTTTTATTGAGAAATAAAAAACATTAAAAAATACATTCACAATAATAATGAATTTATACATTTTTTTGAATATATATTTTACCCACAAAATTGAGCAGAGCTCGTGCTTTAGGAGATGGTCGCCAACCTCCGATAGGAGTGGCACTTAAAGAAGAAGAAGTCGTTTAAGCGATTTTTTCTAGTGCCATATTTTCTTTATTGTCCATCATAGACATCAATAATAATTGTTATTATTAGATTGCACTCACTAATTTGTACGCACCGCTGCTGGATTATTTTGAAAGAGTCATCACGTCTTATAAAAAAAAATGTTTTTATTATAATGTTATCGGGATTCTCGTTGTTTTACCAAGCCTCTCAACAGTCTGAACATATTATCGTTACCCTTTTCTTTAAAGAAAGTGTGTCAAAGTAATTCTAAAATTATACCAACTATTATAATAATCACACGATTTGTATAAAATTTCTTTAACTGCTGTGTTTTATAGGGATTTGGCATGCATTCACATACTCGTGGACAAAGCTATGGCATTGTTGAATAATAAAAGTTTACTGAGTAAAATAAGACTTCGGTTGAGACATACTTTACGTTGGCTAGGTTGATAAAATATCAGAATTTCACCATAAAATGCAAACTATTCCAAATCAGTGGCGTGCAAAGTCATTCAGAATTTATTCAAAATATATTGATTTTAAATACATAACACTAGCCAACCTAAATCACTCACTGATGAGTGGAGGGCTGTTGAAAAAATATTTTGGTATATAATTTATTCAAATGATTTTTTTTTTTGTAATGTCCAATGCATTACATTGATCGTGAATATATTAAAATTTTCACGTAGATTATCCACTCGCAGAGATCGAAAAGCTCCATTTACCTTATGTTTAAATGCAAATATTTCACTTAGTTATAAATTAGGTGACAATACGATAATTTTTTTTTTTTTTTTATAAAAATAATAATATAATACGATAAATAAAAATAAATTTGCTTTTCAACGGTAAAATTGAATTAGTACCACTGCGGACTTAATACTGTCATCTAGTGCTAATTCTAGGATAAGGAATAAGGATATCGTGTTAACGTTAGCAACGTTTGCCATTACGAGGTCCAAATCAAACAGCCACACTTTACATAATATATTATTAAACTGTATAAAATCATAAAGTAAATTGTTTGATGCGTGAGTGTTGCCCATTCTTCTGTATGGGTGTGAGTCCTGGCACCTGACTAAAGCCCAGACACAAAAAGTATCTGCATTCGAAACGAAGTGCCTCAGGAGAATTTTGGGTATAAGATTATGGTACCACCGCATCACGAACGACGCTATACGCTGGCGCACCCAACGAGGACACATCTACCATTATGTGGAGGAGATGGACTTGCCTGGGGCATGTGTAAAGGATGCCGAATGGCAGTTGGCCGAGGAGAACGCTGTTCTTCCTCTCATCAGGGTCCCGAAGACTAAGAAGACCCTCTCACATTGTGTTCCGCTCCTTCGAAGTAGAGCTGACGGATTTGGATATGTTGTGGGAGGAGGTCATAAACATTGCGCAAGATCGAGCGCAATAGAGAGCTCTTGTTGCCTCCCTATGCTCCTAAGTGGAGTTCAAAGGGAGTTTTGATTTGATATGATAAAATAAAATCATAACTCTGTTGACTATAGAAAAAGAGAACTGAATCCAGTTACGTGCTCAAAGAATATACCTACTTTTAGTCCATAAGCGAGTTATAATATGAGACTAAATAATAATTATAAATGGATAGAAAAGTTTTGGCTCTAACTCTATATGGCTGTGAATCTTGGCACTCAGCCTGCGCTCAAATTCCTCAAATATCAGGGTTCAAGATCAAGACCTCAGAAGAATGCTGGGCAACCGTTGGAACGATTTTGTGCCGAAAACAGTTGTCAGAGACCTAACAGGCCAACCACTGGTCACTGCTATTATAAGGTTCCACCGACTGATTTAGCTATATCACGAACTCAGGAAGCCTACGGAGGACAAAATCTGTCTTAGCCTCAACTACCACCAAGAAGGCAATCGGAGAAGCGGGAGGCCCCTCCAAGCCTTCAAAGGGCTCTAGGAAGCTGACCTTCAGGGCGTTGGTGTTGACTAGGGTACGGCTACTAGGATCGCGGGAGACAGGGCTGCATAGCAAGGAGTCCCTATTATGCTCCAACTATTGAGCGGACATGGACAAATAAGCATAATAAGTATTGGAAATATCCAATAATAACTTATGCAAGTAACGACGCATCTCAAAAGTCATCAATGCCGTATTTTACAAACCGCACGCCTCTGTACTAAATACAAAGTACCTACCTATGTACTTTTGTACGAACAGGATATTATCGAGTAATACAACGTTATACATTTAGCATTACGTATGTAATCATATGGCACTGTTTACGATGGAAAAGTAGATGAATGAACTGGTCACATGTGTGACTTAACTTACTGAACCAATTACTTATATTACTTACACATACTTTTATCATTGATTACTCAGGTAAGCTACTGTTGCACCTACAGTCCCTGGTGAAATTTTATTTTCTTTATCTTTTATTTGTGTATAATATTCTCTATGGTGAAGTCAATGGAAGGCGACACGTGGGAGGTCAAAGAAAACGATATAAGGACAACCTTCGCGAATCCCTTAAGCTCTGTGGGGCTCCCGATGATTGGGAACAATGGGCTCATGATAGGCTTTCCTGGCGTGATGTTTGCTTGCCGGGGAGTCTCAGAGGCAAGGAAACCGCAAAACCGCCACAAAGCCAATGCCCAACGGCAGATAGAGAGGGATCGTGGGGAGATCTTCGGGTGTCCGGAGTGTGGTCGGCTCTGTGCATCCAGGCTTGGTCTTTACGGACATACTATAGAATACACCAAAGGCGGTGAGTGTTATGGGATCCTCGAACTCAAGGCGCAGCAAGGAAAAGCAAGCATAAGTGTTGAACATTCTTCTGTACCTGTCCTGGTACCTGACCAAAGCCCAGGCACAAAAAGTCTCCGCGTTTTAAACAAAGTGCTTCAGAAGAATCTTGAGGATAATATGGTACCACTGCATCACGAACGAATATATATTATGCCGTCGCATCAGGTTCATGCGTGCATGCCAATCACTTTCACAATTGTGGGGCGGAGATGGACGTGGGTGGGACATGTGTTAAGGAGGAATGACGGTTTGCCAAGGAGAACGCTGAAGATGAGAAAGACCCTCTCTTATCGTATTCTGTGGGAGGAGATGACCGCAGTGGAGAGCTTTTATTACCTACCTAGTATGCCCCTGAGCAAGGTCGAAAAGGGAGAATTGAATTGGATGTTATTCATCGGTCGACCGAAATAAACGAATAATTCTTAATTTTAATTAAGCTTCTTCTTCGATAAGCCACTCCTTGTTGACTGCTTAATTACTTTTAACCAATGTAATAATTTATTCCAATCGATGCATCTGTTTTAAACCATACGTAGGTATATTTTCCCTCCGTATTCTGTCAATCGGACCCACTATCAAACAACTGACAAACGCCTATTTAATTTCAAAATGCGAATTAAATCATAATTTTGTAAAAAGCACTAAGAAAGTATTCCCTATTACTTAAATTGTCTTAATTTTTCTAACGTTCCACGCAACTTTCTTAATTTTTGTTTTCTTTTATAAGAACCTTTATAAGAACGCTAAAAAAACACACTTCACGTGTAATCTGCCTCCCTCTCATCCTCTGATCCATAAATAATTAATCTTCATGGAATAATCATTATTATCATAATCATTTAATTGTTTTTAAAGCATATTATTTATTACCTTTAGTTTATTAAAAAAAAAAGCACTCAACAAAATAAAAATCAATAAATTATTATAATGCTGCAAGTATTAAAAGAGCCAGAATATCATTGCTTTATCACGAGGAATAGGACTAGGGGTGAATTCATATGCAGAGACACACCAAAAGGAATACCACTTTTGCCCAGCATCACTAAACATTATTATTGCGGCGAAAAATATTTTAATGAACTGCCGTTGAGCATTAGGAAGATCGAAAATTATAGACAGTTATTACGCACAATAAAACATTGTGTCAAAGAAAAATATATTAGGTATATAATGAATGAATGAGGAGGGCGTGAATATACTTTTATTAATTGTCGTTTGTATTATTTTTTGTTTGTGTTTTGATCGGATCCTCTAGTTAGGTATGTAGGAGGCACACATATAGGGAACGTAATTATTTTAAATTGTTGTCCCGGTCTGTGTTTTTATTAATTTTTTTTTTTTTAGCGTTGCACTCGTTTTTGAGTGATTCGTTGTGTTCTTTGTTGCAAATAGCATTACATCTACATAAATAACATGGCACAACCTCTCTCTACACAAACTTTCTGAGTTTTATGAGAGAGGAAGAAACCATTAATAATAATACGAATATGTACCTAATAATGAAATAAAATGTAAATTAGAACTATTGTAAAAAAATTATTGAATAAATATAATAAAAAATAAAAAAAAAATTGATTTTTATATTTTTTTTAAATTGTAATATCTACCATGTTAGGTAGATAGTGGTTCAATCGACGACTTCGATCTGATGGGTAAATAAATTAAATCTTCTACATTTTTTTTAAATTACGATACATTATGCTCAGCCTAGTGAGGCGGTCAAATCAAACCTCTATTGTTTCATCTTTGTTTCTTTGTAGACTATTAATTAATAAACTATTATTATATAGGATCTCAGGGGTGGAGGTGACCAAGATTCTTATTATTCATCTTGGTTTAGACCACACGTTTCTCGGACCACGTCTTTATAATTCATTCATTCACAAAAAAATAAAAAATAAATGGAAAGGATTTGACTCTGGTATGGGATATGGGACACATATTGATATTCTATCATACTTAAGTTAGCTCTCCAAAACACGAGATCTTACTCACATTGGAGAGCAATCATTCAATGATTTTTGTATTGCCTTATTTTTATGAAAATTGCAAATTGCCTTAATTTGTAAACTTTTTTCTTCTGTGAAATAAATATTTTTATTATTATTTATTTATTTATTCACTCTCATCCCTAGGCCCTTTCGGGCACTTGGAGTCGTCAAAAATATACAAAACCAGACATAACGAAACATTATTAAATTTAAGCACATCAATAACAGATAAAAAAATACACAATAAAATTTTTAAAAGCCATGAAATAAGATAAATAAATGAAAGCGTTGGCGAGGCTGAAAGGGTGTAAATGGCCAATTCAATCTCCTGTCAGTGTATGTAAAAGAAGAAGTAAATTATGCAAGATGATAAAACAAAAAATTTAATACAAAAAATAAAAAAATAAAAAAATTTCAAAATAAAATTTCTTCCAAATTCTTATAGATGAATGTTTATTCAGCGTTTGCTTGGGCGAGTCTGAAAAGGTGTAAAGGGCCTTTCAGTCTCCTGTCAGTAAATGTCATAAGAAACAAACAGAAATGGAGCATTTTATAAACAGCATGGAGAGTCACAAAAATAAACAGGTTTGTCAGGCTAACAACAACGATGAGAGCACTCCACCAAGGGGGCTGCCCAACGAGCATACAATGTGGACTCCAAAGGACAAGAAAACAATTTTTTTTTAACAATGTCTATGTTTGATTTAGCATCTCGTCAATGGTGTAAAAGCATTGTTCAACCAGATACTCCTTGATCTCTCTCCGAAAGGTATCGTCATCCATGGATTTAAAGGGCTGTGTAATACCGTATTACCAAGGATCCTACTTCCAAGTGAGGGTATAACAAAACAGGCATTACCATTCTTTCTTCTCGGCTTGGCTCTGGACGAGTCTGAGGATCTCCTGAGTGGATTTCCGGTAGGTATATGTATGTAAATATTCAATTTGTGACGAATTCATGATAAAGTAACCATAATATTATTACCTCGATACGGGTGCAAACCCACTGAATTCCTATTATAATTCCTATTTCTAATTGTGCAGATGTTATTATTTTTGAAAAATCATATATTATTATGCACGTGACGTCACAGCCAGCCTGCCTTCTGGCATATTGTGTAGAGAAAGAGAGGCAGCAAATCCTGAAGGCCTCGATAGAGTCCAGGAGTAATGATCAAGATTCAGCTATTATAACATGTCTCTATATACCTACCCAAAATTAATGCTAAGTGAATTTTGCTTTTCCCGTGTTTATATTACGCATCTGACCTTCACACTCTCCCTTTCAAAATCAGATTATTTATAAGTCCATTAGTTTTTTTTTAATATTCATACATTAAGATTACTCCATATTTATAGCACCGTTGACATTTTGCAATAGTTTTATTGTGTCTGCTATTCTTAGTTATGGTCCCTCTCTCTGACCATCACGAAGACTTTTATGGTGTTATTATTCTAATAAGGTTAATTAGGCAAAAATTTTAAAGTTGTTTTTTTTTTCAATGTTGAGGATGATACTCTAAAATAAATAGATTATTTCCTGTTATGCTAATCAAATATGTGTAATTAAGTTAATTTACGAATACTAGATTATTATTAAATAATCAATAGTTTTTTTATGTTATGTTTTAGTTTTGTTAACTTACAACAAAAAAATTTGGCAATCAAGTAAATTTCTCAACAAAATAATAAAACACGTGGTCTACTGGTCTATCGACTTTTATGTTTATTCTCAAAATCCTTTCTCCGTGTCTAGTGGCCTACATACCTACATATTTTTGTGCAACATTGTGCTTCCTACAAGAAGTAAGATGACCATTCTTAATAGAATATTTAAATTAATGTAGGTATAATTATATTATTATATGTATTTTATTAATATTTGAAATAAATGAATAAAGATGTAATGTACCTACTTTTGTTTATAAAACAACAAAAATACGACATTTACTTATCATCACTCATTGACCGGTATTCTCAAATTCACGTTCCAACTCAACGCAAAAAGCTCTTGCCTGGAACTTAATCGGTTGCCAGTAGTTACGTAACTAATGTATTGGATAAAACATTTTCAGAATACATAAATGTCAAAAATCTCAATAAAAATTGGATACGACGCAACTCAATTGTCTGTTTTTCATTTCAGAATAGCCGTCATTATATAGATTATGTAATGAGCAGCCCATTGATATAAGACCCGCTCCATCAATTATTTGCTTCAAAAAGAGATTGAAACGTCATTTCCTTCAAATCAACACCAATCCTGTCATATAGTCCCTTTCCAATGTCCCTCTCCTTCTTTTCTGCACTTCAAAAATATTTTATTTTGATTTATCTATTTCATAAATATAATGATAATGGGGGGGCGGCTTTGCAGGTGTCACTTTTTTCAAAAAAGTGATGCTTGCGGGGTTGCATTTTTATTTTCATAATGGAAAAGTACCACAACGTTGAAACAAATACTTTAAATAAATTATTTCATATGTATTATGATAATGTATACCTATATGTATGTATTTATGCCATGATATTCTAATTTAATTTTGTGTCAATATTTTTTATACCTCTATGTATTGATTTATTTATTTATGTGTCATTTTATTATGTGTTTATTAAATCATTTGTAGTTTTTACCACTTCTTCTGATTTGGTTGGTTGGCAGACATTGTCTCAGGCAATAAACCCGCCAATTGGGTGTATTGTATCTGATGCCCAGTAAAGATTTTATTATTCTTATTAAATATTATTTTATAACGTTTACAAGAGTAATTTTGTTTCCAAAATATGGCTATCTGTCTTTATTGAAAAATTTGTATCAATATCCTAAAAAAATAGAGTTTTTTATATAGCTTTAAGTAAATATTGTCGATGGATTATTGAAATCTGCTATGTGATATAAACAAAATTCTACAGGAAACACATAAAACTGTTTAAAAGTTTTAACTAATGTTCCTACATAGTAGTTTTCAAATTCCTTAATAACTTTTTCACACCTCAATATCACATAGTGGGTTTCATTGGTAGATGCGCCTTGACGAGACGATCATTTTGGTACCCAAAACTCATTTTTGGCATTTTGGTCACATTTTAAACTGAATGCAGCAAATTGTATTTAAGAACGCTCTGAGGCATTTTGCACGGCTCTGCGCAGAATAATATCTGACGTAGCATTTGTATTTTAGGCGTGATGCTTCCACATAATACATATGTAAATACATAGCAGAATTATTATGTAGATTATGTACTCGCTTTTTGTCATAATATTATTTTAGGTATATAACCTGATTGTTGTATTGTCCATTGTGAATTAAGGTAAATTGACGAAATGTTTGAAAATGAATATAAATGTATCTATTTATTTGCATGTTTTCCGTATCCATTATTTTATAATTTGACTATATTTTCGAGAACTTAACTTGCACACTTGACTGTATTTTTATATTGTATTTTTTCAATTTTGTTAATTTATTGTATTATTATGTTTGTTCATTTTGCAAAAAAAAAATATTTTTGTGTCCTGTCACATTTTTTTGTTTGTGATTATTGTCAAACTCGATAGTTTATCCTTCACGTATTATATAGATGTCGTTTACACGACACTTTCTCACAATCGTACCAACTATCGAATAACTGGGTAATAGATGTCAAACGCCAATTAAAATTCAAAAATAGAAAACATTATATCAGTGGTTCTTAACCTTTTTGGAGGTACTGAACTCCTCCAGTTTCATAATATGCAAATTCACTGAACCGTTCTAAATTTGAAGAGGGGTTCAGTTATAAGTTCTTAGGCTGTGAGTCTTGACATCCGCCGAACCCACGAGACTGACTCACCGAACCACTGGTGTTCAATTGAACCCAGGTTGAGAGCCACTGCATTATGTTGTCAAAAGTAGTAATGAGGTTACCTACGTAAGGATTTCTTGAATTTTCTAATATTCCATGCAATTTTTTTTCATTCATATGAACCTTCTGACGATAGAGAACACATTTTTTTTTTTTTTTTTTTTTTTATTTATTTTATTCCCAAAAAAAACATAAGCATTTTACATGTGTGTATATATATATATATATAATTTGTATAAAGGGTTTATTACCTCACTAGACGAGAGTCTGTGCTGAGGCAATACTACTTAATGTAAAAAGAAAAAGAAACCATGCACCCATCAACCATATACGAAGTTTTCAACTTGCATTAGAAAATCGCAAATACAGAATAAGCACGCACACAAAATAGAACACACATACATTCATAAAGTCTTTGCAGCACACTTCACAAGCATCATCCATCACCAATTCAACCATTCGTAACTGCAAAAAACAAAAATAACAACTACTACGCAACACGTCATCCAACTCAGAAGTCCCTATCTTAAAATCTGCATTAGCGCACTCTCCGATTCGTCAATTCCAACCCGCATCAGCCATTGGTTTACTAGCCTCTTCAAATTCGTTCCCCCGGCGTTCAGAGACTCAGAGATATCCGGCATAATTTTATTGTAAATTCTAGGTCCTAAAAATGACATGAATCTTTGGGAAAAAGTCGTCCGTACAGTCCGTGGTCTAAGCAAATGTCTATTTCGGGTCAATGCCGTAAGTACGTAATTTTGAAGGTAAATCTTTCAATGTTATCGCGAACGTAACATATGAGCGTACATAAAAAAGAAGTAGTGAAAATGGTCCGGCCGTTCACGCGTGATCAAAGGAAATAGGGCTCCATTTTATATATAGAGATCTTTGACCAGTGCATTATAGTTTATGTGTAAGTACCTAATTACAAATTACCAGATACCTATTTTATAATATTCACTAGCTTATACCCGTCTTGCTTTACGTTTTTGATTCCGATTGTCAGGCTTGATCGGTTAAAGGCAATTAAACAGGTTCTAGTCTAGCTTCCCATTGCTTTGTAGACCTCTATAACTGACATAAGCACAGAAAAAGAAGAAAGACACTTTTAATATTAAATTTATTAAAATTTTGTATGAAGATCCTAAAAAATAGGGTTTTTTAATTAGCTCTAAATATATTAAAGTGAATGCAGCAAATTGTATTAAAGAACCTTCTCCGGCATTTTGCACGGCTCTGTGCAGATTCATATCTGACGTAGCATTTGTATTTTGAGCGTGATGCTATGACATACGGTAAAAAGCAAAATAAAAAAACATTTCTGAATTATTATGTAGATAGAGAAAGGGGCTAATGCGAGTTTTATTTAATTTCCCAATTTACCACGCAACTTTCTTAATTTTTTCTTTCATAAGAACCTTCTACTGATAAAAGCCAACACGATAAAAAAAGAATTAGTGAAATCGGTTCAGCCGTTTAGGCGTGATGCTCACATATACGGTAAAGCAACGACAAAAGGCAAATAAAAAAACATTTCTAAATTATTATGTAGATTACAAACACAAGACTAATATCAGTTCCACTGTGTGTGTTGGTTCTAATGTTACAAGTTACAACAGATTATTATGCATTTATTTGAATCCTAGTAAGTAGGTAGTCACAATATATAGGTAATGCGTTACACTTTTGTCACAAAGTTGCGACCACCATTATTTTTTCAATGATCCCAACCGAAAAAAAATGTCTAAATTCATTCATATTTGTACCAGAAATACGTAATTAACCCACAATGAATTTTAAAATATGTACCTGACTGAATTTAAAAATTCAAAAAATAATTGGATATTATGTAGGTATAGTGCATAAGATTTCTGAGCGAGAAATGCATATGTAAGTATATGTGGTGGGGTGATCACGACACAAAAATCTTGCGTTAGATTTTTTATTTCTTAATAGAAGTGAAATACATAGTTCCGCAAAAGTAAGTATGGGTACTGAAAAAATTGACGTGTTCTTCCTTCGACGTTCTGAAATAAACTGAAACCAGTGGCGTACGGCGTACCGAAGCGGGGGGGCGGATCGCCCCGGGCTCAAACTTGCTTGTGCTCTACTATACACGACCAGATTGATAAAAATCAGTTTTTAGTTTTATTAAAAATAAAATTTCATCTCTAGTGAAGGTCTTTAACAAAAATGACATTTAGGTACGTGCGGTTAGTCTGCAGGTAAATAAATCTGTGGGTCAGAAGTTAGCTCTTTCCCACTCTCCCCGAAAATTGAATTTTTAAACTTCGTCGTTTATATGGGTAAGAAAAGAACACGTAGAAAGCCGATTCCGACCCACGCCGACCGGCTCATAGATTGTCGTCTACGGTTTCAATGCATTTAAATGGGCATACCGGAAAGCGGTTTCCTGCTTTTTCTGTGGGTATCCCCATTCAAATGCATAGTATATTCTTTGCGCCGGTCGGCGCGGGTCGGAATCGGATTTCTACGTGTTCTTACCCTTTAATGCCATGCCGACCACACACGCTCCGGTATACCTGTGCAATGTGCATGCAGCCTCCGCAAGTATACCTGCCAACGCCCACACACGCTCCGGTAGACCTGCGCAGGCGACCTGCCGCCACACACGCGGTACGGTGAACCTGTGAAATAATAGATTTTCGATTCTTCTCCGGTCGCCTGCGCAGGTCTAAAAAACTGCACAGGACCCCTATTCTGTAGCAAGTGTAGGGTAGTCACTTGAAAAAAGTGACTATTAGGAGATACATTTTGTATGAAAAACGTCTATACGTATCGAATGCGAGAATCGCATATAGACGCTTTTCATACAAAATGTATCGCCTAATAGTCACTTTTTTTCAAGTGACTACCCTACACTTGCTACAGAATAGGGGTTCTGAACAGGTATACCGGAGCGTGTGTGGCACTGTGTGGCCTACATTAGGCTTTCACGACCGGTAATGATTATTGAGAATCTTGTCTTTTGGGTGTGAGGTCGTGGTCAGGGGCTTTCGCCAACGTTTCGCCTGCTTTATTCCGTGAAACTTCTTTATGTGTCATTTTTTGTCAAAACGAGTTTTTGAGTAAAAAGAGGTGAAGGGACACCGCAATCGAGACAGAAAGAAGATGAATGAATAATTGGCGCAGATGTTTAGGTAGAGCAACAGACTAAATAATATCATAGATTGATAAAGAAGTGAAACGTTCACCTCTTTGATTCGATCTCAGGCAGAAATATTAATTTTGGACAGTGATGAACTTAGGTATGTAATAATAGGTAGCTTCAAACACGCAACTACAACTTTTTGCACAATAACTTCCTTCAATGTCCACCATATATTGCAGCTTATAGACAATAATAATGTTGTTTTATCATTGTCCATATTATATTTTAACTAATGTAGATAGGTACATACTATTATACAAGTAGGAGTGCATTAGGCTTAAATATATGTACCTACCTACTTGTGCAACATAATATTATTATTATTATGTAGGAAAGTACCAAATAATTCACATTTATATAGAATATTGCACAACAAGAATCTATATAATATTTGCCTTGAACACTGACTGACTGCCTGACTGACTGATGTCATTAACGCCGCTAAATGGCGCGCCACTCGCAACTAAAGACAAATTTTGTACTACTACGTTCTATACGGCTGACAGCTGACAGTAACATAAATATTATTATGCCTGTTGGCTGAGCACTTTTTTTAAAGGTCTTGATGTAGAGAAAAACAATTTTTCGGGTTATTTAAAAACTCACATGCGAAGTCAGGCATAAGAAAGCAAAGTGTACCAAATTAGGAAACTTTTACGCACAGCGGGACTTCATAGTGAAGAAAAGCCTTACTAATGCCATGAGTGCAATAAAAAGTTTGTGGTTTCAAGTAATTTAAAGAATGACATGCGAACTCATAGCGGAGAAAAGCCATACGAATGCAATAATTGCAATAAAAAGTTCAATCAATCAAATAATTTAAACAACCAATGACATGCTAAAAGCTATTTGAATGGTAAGTTTGCAATAAAAAGTTTAATTTCATTTTTAATTTTGCATAAATAGTTCAATCAACCGTGTGCTGTAAAGTATCACTTGCGAATTCGGCCAAAAAATTGACAAATCAGGAAACTTTTACGCACAGCCGGACTTCGCTTTACTAATGCAATGTGTGCAATAAATAGTTTGTGAACTCATAGCGGAGAAAAGCCATACGAATGCAACCATTGCGATAAAAAGTTTAATCAATCGAATGATAAAATCATGATAAAAGCCATTTAAATGCATTTTGTTAGAAAAAGTTCCAAATTTGTTTAAAGTCTGACATATGAATTCGGCCAAAAGAAAGCATAGTTTGTATGAAAAAGTTTACCAAATCAGATCTTTAAATCACAGACGCGATTTCATTGCCAAGAAAACTCTTACTAATGCAATGTGTGTAATAAAAAGTTTTTTTTGCATTTTTATAAATAGTTATAGTATCATGAATAGTTATAATCTATCATCGAGTGCTTTACAGTCACACAAATGAATTCGGCCATAAGAAAACAAAGTTTCCATGAAAAAGTTTACCAAATCACGAATCTTTAATCCACACACACGAGATCATAGCGGAGAAAAACCATACGAATGCCATGTTTTCAATAAAAAGTTTACACAACTAGAGTAATTTTTTAAAGATTTTCATGTGAATTTGTAGCGTTGAAAAGCCATTCATATGCAACGTTTGTTATAAAAAGTACAAGTTTTTTTTAAATTTTCATTGAGTTCTATTATCAAGTTGTTTAAAGTCTGACATATGAATTCGGCCATAAGAAAGCAAACTTTGCATGAAATTTTTACTAAATCATAAATTTATCCCATAGACACGATATCATAGCAGAGAAAAATCCTTACTAATGCAATGTTTGAAATAAAAATTTTGCACACTAGCGCAGAAAAGCCATACGAATGCAATCATTGCGATAAAAAGTTTAATCAATCAAATGATGAATCATGATAAAAGCCATTTAAATGCATATTTTGTTAGAAAAGGTTCAAAATTTGTTATAAAAAAATATCAAGTGCTTTAAAGTCTGACATATGAATTCGGCCAAAAGAAAGTATAGTTTGTATGAAAAAGTTTACCAAATCAGATCTTTAACTCACAGACGCGATTTCATTGTCAAGAAAACCCTTGCTAATGCAATGTGTGTAATTAAAAGTTTTTTTTTGCATTTTTATAAATAGTAGTTATATTATCATGAATAGTTATAATCTATCATCGAGTGCTTTACAGTCACACAAATGAATTCGGCCATAAGAAAACAAAGTTTCCATGAAAAAGTTTACCAAATCACGAATCTTTAATCACACACACGAGATCATAGCGGAGAAAAACCATACGAATGCCATGTTTTCAATAAAAAGTTTACACACCTAGAGTAATTTTTTAAAGATTTTCATGTGAATTCATAACGCTGAAAAGCCATACATATGTAAAGTTTGTTATAAAAAGTTCACGTTGTTTTTTGAGTTTTCATGAAGAATTCAATTAATTAAGTGTTTTAAAGACTCATATAAGAATTCGGCAATACGAATGCAAAGTTTACATGAAAAAGTTTAATCAATCAAATCGGTAAATACCCACATGCCTAAAGCTATTTGAATGTACAGTTTGTAATTAAAAGTTTAAGTTGTAGGTATTTGAGTTTTCATAAAGAGTTGAATCAACCAAGTATTTTGAAGTCTCACATGTGAATGCTCACAGCTATGCTATGAGAAAGTAAAGTTTGCATAAAAAAGGCCATAGGTGGGCGCCACGGGCGCCTTTAAAAAACTAGTAATAATATAATTTAACCTTCAACCCTACATGTATATGACTAATTTTGGTTGTATAATCCCCGTTTCACACAAGCGTCTTTTCGCTTAAGAAACGGGGTCTATATTGATATAGTAACTCTCTTAATAGAAATAATTAGGAATAATAATCTTAGAAATAATTATTAGTGACTGAACTCGTTTGGATGGACCAATAATTAATAACAAGAAATGCATTGGTGTATCGAGTTGGCAAAGGTTTTCGACAGTCTCAAATGAAATATTGACTATGAAACTATTTATTTTTAAATTATCGGTATAAGTACATACCTAGCAGGAGAATGGTTTCAGATCCTCATTAGCTTAATTGTTATTTGTTTGCCTATTTAATAGCAAGTGTAATACCTTGAATAGCTAAAAAAACATAGAAGTTTTTGAAATTATCTGCAGAATAAGCTATAGGTATAACTTTTTTCAAAAAACCGCTTCAAAGTTGAAAAACTTGGTGATTTTTTGTAACGTGTCAAAATAAAGAATAAAAGATAAGAGGAATGGCCGCAACACTAAAGCAGTAGTAATTTATTAAAAAAAAAATGTTTTAAAAAAATTCAGCCAATAGAATGGCGACACGCGATATATGGAATTGACAGTTGTTCTATGCACCGTTTTCGCTTTGGCGCGAATTCGGGGCGTCACTCTTGATTCTTGTTCCGTGAGATCGAGATGTGAAAATTTTGATCTAGAGGGACGCCATAATGGCCGTTCAGTTTTAACTTTAACCAGCACCGTAATTAAACATGTAAATAACTTCCACCCGGTTAATTAATTAAAGATAGCGATCAGTTCAATGTGTTGTCTAAAATTTATAAGTAAAAATAGATAAATATTGTCTCAGAAAAAGTAAAATTCAAAAGTCGATCGACGGTTACAAGTCGTGATAAAACTTGTATGTGAAAATTTTAATTTTATTTCTAAAACATTATACTGTCATAGTGTGATTAAGACTTTACTTGTCAAAAGGCAAGATAACTGTTGTACAAGATTAATATGGCATTCTAATTTTTGTGGAACAATAAATTTCTAAATAAGGTGAATTTGTGTTTGCTTTGGAACAATTCTACACTTGAACCTTCTCAGAATAAAAAGTGAAACTTGTGTCTTGATCGGTCAATTCTATTGATCCATCGACCCCGAGATATCATTGAGTTTTGCTCCAACCAAGAGCAGCCGGCAGTTCTGGTCTTCTCTTCAATGTTCCTGCACCAGCCCAGCTCCTGTTTCAGTTAAACGCGCCCTAAAACATCCCTGAGAGAGAGCTTCAGATAGAGAGAATCGGTGAGGAGAGCAGGAGAAGAAGAAATACTTTTTCCCCCGTTTCATTGGCCGCCCAAAGCGTGTGGGCCCGAATTTGCTGATCTTGACAGAAGTTTCCAGAAAACCCTGCCCTTGAAGAATTATCAGGTTCGTTCGCTTTAAAAAGAATATTTAAATCAATCTCTTGCTAATCGATTTGCCAAGTATAAGTGATTTGTGATTTACAGTTTTAAACAATCATTTGTGACCCTTGTTAAATGCCAGCTATAATTTAGAAATTACTGGAGAAAGCTGGACAATTGCATAGTTAAACTGCCCAGAGTTCATATGTGTTCATAAGCTTCTTGCACCCTGTATTTCATTCATTGGTTATTGGAGTGAGGCATTTTCTTCTCGTGATTGTTTAGAGGTTAGATAAATTGGTGCAGCGTGGTTTGAAACGGCCAATTGCGTTTCAAAATATTCAAGATAGAATAACCCCATCGCCATCTATCGATTTTTGCATTGAACAATGTGTGGTAGAGCGCTGTGCTAAAATATACCTGTCGATAAAACAGTTTTCTCACTCGAACGATATTCACCCCGTTTGAAATCGTCATAAATCTCTGGAGACATCTATCGGAGAATAGACAAATTACCCCATTGATAAAAATGTTCTAGACAAGTGAAAATTTCTGGTCGTATGGTGAATTTCCTAGGTGACAAAAAAAAAATATTTTTTTTCACAATCAATGATTGATTGCTTGCATTGTAGTGTGCTTGTCTACTGCTTTGAATCTTCTCTTCTTCTTCTTCTCGGAGCACATACATATTGAAAGGGGTCAAATTTAATACAAATGTTTTGGAATTTTGGAAGTTTTGTTATATCATCTCGTTTAATGATATCCTAGGTGATCTATACGATTCATCTTCCTCTTCTCTCATGTCCTGTCAATTGTTACAGCACCAAGAGAAACTTTAATTCGAGTTGTAAAAAAAATTCTGGTCATATGGTGAATTTCCTAGACCACAAAAAATTTTCCTTTTTATAATCAATATTGATTGCTTACATTGTTGTGTGCTTGTCTACTGCTTTGAATCTTCTCTTCTTCTTCTTCTCGGAGCACATACATATTGAAAGGGGTCAAATTTAATACAAATGTTTTGGAATTTTGGAAGTTTTGTTATATCATCTCGTTTAATGATATCATAGGTGATCTATACTATTCATCTTCCTCTTCTCTCATGTCCTGTCAATTGTTACAGCACCAAGAGAAACTTAGTTAAAGTTGTATAGTGAATCAATAATCTTTTAATGTTGTTCTCACCAATCGTTAGTGATGACTTGTCTTATTGCTACAAACAATCTGAAGGGGATCCGTCACTTTGCGAATCTACTAGTCACTGAATAAATTAATTTTTTTTCTCTCTTTTTCTTTCGGTTGTGGATTAGAATTGTTGGCTTTTGTTCCAATAACTTCTTAGATTCGTACTGATAGGATTGAGTGATGATTGAAACATTTGGTGACTATCTTGTCAATTACATAGAGAATCTTAGAAGGATTTTTTATCTTTTTTATCTTTCTTCCTTGCCTCATAGTGTGGATGTGTGTATCACATCTTCCTCTTCTTTGTCCACAGTTCAGTTTATAATTCGCCAAAGACAGAATCCTCATAGCATTTTCGGTAGTTGCAAATACCGAACTGGTTTCCTTATAATTTCTGTACGATTCTTAAACTATTCCTCTTCTTCTTCGTCTACGAATATTCCCTTGAATTGACATCATGTCTGGAGTCATGGATTGCCAAGACCTCGTTATGGTTTCCTTGGCCAAGTTTGTCGTCCGCCTATACAGGTCACCACCCCTCCTGTTTCTCCTTAAACGATAAAGGAGTTGTAAAAAACGCCTTTTGTTGGTCGTATTTTAATTATTATTATTTCACATCACTGCAGTATTATCTCACACCAGTGCAGTCGATCGCTCTATATGTAGGTACCTAATAATAATAAAAGGGTCTTTGATTTTTTTTGTGTACATTGTTAGACACACAGTCTACAGGTAACAATAGATATTTTTTGTATGTGTGAACTGACCGAATGCAGAGAAAGTGTGTTATATTTATAAACTCCGGAAGACGCGAGTGAACTATCAACCCGTGTATTTATACCATTCGGGATAAACGCGGAAGCGTTAATCGAATTCATATACCCTGATTTTTGATATCAAATATTATAGACAACGCGGTGTGCGCATCTCACGATTTTTTATTGACCTTTGATATCGAATTTTATAGGCACTGCAGTGCGAGCATCTATTTCTTGGAAAGTTGACCCATGAATCCTTGATTAAAAATTTAATTATATTGTTTTATTTTATTTTTGACACATCAAAATGATGTATTATCGCAGTATTTTGAAGATCACTATATAGCTGATCAATTTAGATATAAAAATGGATGTTTTTGATAGCTTAAACACCTTGTATCTACGTTACTAGTTTAAATATCACGTTAGATCGATTATCTGATTGTAAAATAATAAAATTCATGCTTTCGTGGCAAATTACGATCTATTTAGTCATTATTAATAGTTTAAAACATAAATACACGTATTTTAGGAAGTAAATTGAATTTACCTATAAGAATTAAATACTGCGTAGTTTTTGGAATAAAAATGATGCGCAATTATTAATTTACTACGCAGTTTCTTGGATTTGAGACAGTGATTGCCAACTGGTGAAATATGTTCAAAATATTGTATTATTATTTTTATTGTAATTTGTAAATAATGTACTTTAATAGTTATAAACTAGGTTAAACTATCACTGTAACTCCGTTTTTCCTGGATAAATAATAAAATGTATTAAATAATCCAAAATGACCAGAATAGAGAAACTATTGTAAGATCATGTATGTAAAACTTGATTTAATTGATAAACAAATTGTATAGCTCTGTTTGATTGTTCAATAAGAACATATTATATGCAAATTTACATCGAAATAATCAATTTCGAGATGCCACTTTTTTAGTAAAAATTTTGTGTTGGCACTCAAGGTTATTGAGTGGTCGATTCCTGGACGGAATCAATAAAATTCGGCTGGAGACGTCCGATCCGTTTCCAATTGTAGTCGATTTTTGTACCTATTATATAAATATTGCACGTTAAACTTTTGGTGTTCTTAATCAATTATCACGAATACCTGCAACATCTCATCGATAAATGCTTAGTGTTCATATGCCCTAGTTATAGATACTTGATTGTTATATACTGATGACATTGTATCTTGTATAGTTTGTAAGATATTTAACTAAATGTCTAAATTTCATAGTGAAAATTTTTGGTGAATTTTTAGAAAATGGAGGCCTGTGATTGGTCAAAATAAACAATGATTTTGATTGGTTTTCTGTTTTTGAGATTTAGTATAAATAAAGGCGCAGTTGTAAGGCAGATCATCAGTTCGAATTGTGAATTACTCGTCGGAACACTTTGGAACTCGTGATCTCGCCGGACATCTGCCTTCAGGAATACACCGCTAGTTTCATTTCTACCCTCTCATTTCCCTGGTGATCTGGAGCCTCTCTATTGGACCAGCTGCTGCCCTGAGTCAATCATCCATATTGGTCGTAGCCTTGTCGGTTACATTGTTGGTCCTTCGTCGTCGGATTGATCAGTGGAAGACTGGATGCCAGGACCTCTGCGATCGGGAAAAATGAGAGGAACGGAACTAGCTGGTGTAGGCGATTGCCAGCCTGAAGCCGCAGAAAGCCCTATTGAGGGTTCTGAGGTCCAAGAGTTAAATCGTAGTGAAAGTGAAAATCCGCGAGTCGTACAGTCTACCCCAGTGGGGGGCGCGAGTGAAGTTGTGTCACGTCGTGAACTAAACGATATCAGACGAGCTGATATGGACACTATGTTGTCTTACATTAATGACGCTTTTGAACGTTTGATGGAAAGCCAAAATCAATTAAGCCAGATGTTCCTCGAGAACAGGCAAGGAGCTATTAAAAGCAATTCGAAGTGCGAAAATGTCAGGGCAAGTGTTAATAGACAGCCTGAAGTTTCATTTAATTTGGCTGATCGGGTGTCGTCCGGTGTGACAGTTCCGAATATGTTACACCTCTTTTCACCTGGTGGGAGTTCCAGCACAGAGTATAATGATACGTGTATTGGTGAGCCCAGGAATAACACACTTCCTGAGCCCCGCGAAGAAAAAGTACCGAAAACGGGTATTCAATTAAGTGCCCTAATGGCTAGGCAGACTGCAGCTCGAGATTTACCATACTTTGATGGAAATCCGCTAGAGTGGCCAGCGTTCAAGGCACAGTATGAAATTTCAACCAAGACCTGCGAATTATCCAACGCAGAAAACTTGATGAGGTTGCAAAGATCCCTGAAAGGGAAAGCTAAAGAATCTGTTAGCGGCCTATTGCTTTACCCCAGTGGCGTACGTGAGGCCATGGAAACGCTTGAAGAGCAGTATGGGCGCCCAGAAATAATAATTATGGGTATGCTTGAAAAAGTGAAGCGCCTTCCACGTTTGTCAGAATCTCCGGCAAGTGATGAGTTGAACAAGTTTTACGTCACAATTAAAAACTTTGTTTCTGTTGCCGGACGTATGAAGGCTGAATACCTAAATATTCCCGGCCTTCTTGGAGAACTGGTGAATAAGCTGCCATCGCATATGAAGACTTGGTGGATGTCATCGCAACACGGAGCAGACGATAGGAGGAGCAGATCCATTGCAGATTTCTCAAGGTTCTTGAAGTCAGCGTGTGACTTGCATCTATCATGTGCGGCCGAAAAGTTTGTGATTTCGAAAAATATGTATAATAAGCATGTGGTTTATAATGTGCAAAGTGATGTGAAAACAAATAAATGTGTGATTTGTGATCAACCACATAAGTTATTTAAGTGTAAGGATTTCCTTAAATTACCCATCAATGAACGATGGGCTGCAGTAAGAAAATTTAAATTATGTTTTAAATGTCTTGATTCTAAATATTCGATCAAACATAAATGTAAAATCACTTGTAATGTTTTAAATTGTTCGGGAGGGCATAATAGCTGTTTGCATAGAGACCTTTCAAAAAATAATTCGAATGATAATTTGAGTCAAAATTCATATGTTGCTAATACATACGCCAGTAGTTCAGTGGCTTTAAAAATTGTTCCGGTTCAAATCCGAGGGTCAAAAAGCACAGCATCTATTTTTGCTCTTTTGGATGAAGGATCAAACATAAGTTTGGTATGTAACTCGTTGGCAAGCATTGTGGGACTTAACGGGGAATTACATCCATTAAAAATACACGGGGCTCGGGGTATGTGCGCGAGTGAAAATAAATCTAGGAAAGTTAATTTAACAATTAACAACAAATTTAATATAAGCGCGCATACAGTGAGCAAGCTTCAGTTGCCCGCTCAACAATATTACGACAAGGAGTGTATCAAAATGGTTACACCTCAACTATTACTTGGTCAGGATAACGCATCCTTGATTGTAACCAGGGAAGTTAGAGGGGGTGGTGATTTGATTAATTCTAGAACATTACTAGGTTGGACATTGCATGGCCGGATTAATAGTAATTATGAAAATAATCACTGTACCGTTGGTCTAGTGACACACATTCAAAGAACAACTGATGACAATAATATGTTGTGCGAATTGTTAAAGGCGCATTACGCAATCGATAGTTTAGGTATTTCTGGGCCTGCCAGAATTAGTAAAATAGATGTGCGCGCCGAAGAAATTCTCTCAAACACAACAAAACAGTTGAAGAATGGGCATTTTGAGACCGGTTTAATTTGGAAAAACGACTCTGTGGGTCTGCCGGACAATAGAAAATGTGCCTTAAATCGATTGTGGGGCTTAGAACGTAAGCTCGAGAGGGATCCTCAGCTAGCAACGGCATATAGCGATAAAATTAATGAATATATTACGAAAGGCTACGCTAGGGAAATTTTAAATCACGAACTTAAAATACCTAATCCTAGAAGGTGGTACTTACCACATTTTCCTGTTTTTAATGTTAACAAACCGGGTAAATTGCGTATTGTTTTCGATGCAGCTAGCAAATGTCAAGGAATATCTCTGAATGAAACCTTGTTGTCAGGCCCTGACCTCTTAGCATCACTCGTTGGTTGCTTGATGCGTTTTAGAGAAGGCCCAATTGCGGTGTCTGCTGATATTAAAGAAATGTTTCTGAGGGTAAAAATAATACCACAGGATCAACAGTCGCAATTATTCCTTTGGCGAAACAGCAAAGAGCTAGATGTTAAAACGTTTGTTATGACGTCAATGATTTTTGGGTCAACCTGTTCCCCAAGCAGTGCACAGTACGTTCGCAATAAAATAGCGGAAAATGCACAACACACACAACCGAAAATAGCGTGTAGTATTCGTGAAAACTTTTACATGGACGATTACTTAGAATCATTTAGTTGTGTGTCCAGTGCGCGAAACACAGTCAAAGGGGTTTTCGATTTATTACAGAAAGGACAATTTGAATTAACTAACTGGGCCTCCAATGAGCCCACTGTACTTGATCAATTTCCCGAAACCTTAAAGGCGTCCGCCACAGTTGATATTATACGTGCACAAAATAGCGAAAAGGTGTTAGGAGTAACTTGGGATCCTAAATCAGACAACTTCATTTTAAAATTTGATAACAGATTGAAGTACATTGACGTTATACCTACGAAAAGACAGCTACTTAGCTCGGTAATGGAACTATTCGATCCGATCGGTTTTCTGACATGTGTAACTGTACGGGCTAAAATATTGTTACAAGAAGTTTTCCGCTCGAGCATTAATTGGGATGAAAAAATTAGCGACACCCAACACATAAAGTGGCTAAATTATTTACAGCTCATTAGAGATTCATCTTGTTCTATTCCTAGATGTGTTGTGTCGGACAAACACAAACCAGTCGTTTTACACTTGTTTTGCGATGCATCTGAGACAGCGTGTTGTACCATAGCGTATATGACTCAAAAAACTGACAATCAAACGCGAGTCAGTTTTATAGCGAGCAAAGGCAAGGTAGCGCCCTTGAAACCGCTATCAATACCGCGATTAGAATTGCAATCAGCCCTGATGGGAGCTAGATTAGCTAATACTATCAAGAAAGAAACAACTTGCATCATAGAACGAACTGTGTTTTGGACCGATTCAACAACTGTGCTACAATGGATCCGATCAGATCCCAGAAACCATACAAGTTTCGTAGCCAATCGTCTTGGGGAGATAGATGAACTATCTGAGACTTCCCAATGGAGATGGGTACCATCAAAATGGAATCCCGCTGATCTGGGTACTAGAGATGTATCTCCCCCAGATGTAAGCTGCGAAGGGCTATGGTTCCGAGGACCATCGTTTATATCGCTTGAGGAATCTGATTGGCCATCGCAAGCGGATAAGTTAAATAATAATAGTACTGTCGAGTTGAAAAACAATTGCGTAAACGTTAATGTTTACACCGATTCATCGAGAAGTTTACCTGATATAAACCGATTTTCCAAACTTTTGAGATTAGTTAGGGCCACAGCTTGGATGAGAAGATTCGCCAATAGATGTTTAAAAATAGGGCCGAATAGCCCTACACTGACTGCTGAAGAAATCAGGGAAGCTGAAAAGCTTTGGATACAGCAGTGTCAATTAGATTCGTTTTACGAAGACATTGACAAGCTTAAAAATAACGTGTCGATATCGAAAAATAGTAAATTATTTAAACTTAATCCTATCTTAGAAAATAATTTACTAGTTATGATGTCAAGACTTTATTCTTCTTCCTTTATACCTTCAAGTTCGCGAGCGCCCATAATTCTAGACGGGACGCATCCGTTTACGAAACTAGTTATCGAAAGAGCACACGAACAATGCCTTCATGGTGGCACTGAAAGGACTCTGTTTGAAGTGAGGAAGAGATTTTGGGTCACGCACCTGAGAACAAGCGTGCGAAGTATTGTTCATAAGTGTGTCCAATGTCGTTTAGCCAGGAAAACAGCCATCCCTCCTCAGATGGGAGAAATGCCTGAAGCGCGATTAGCTTGTTTCAAAAGACCATTTAGTCAATGTGGTATCGATATGTTCGGTCCATTATTCGTGTCTATTGGCCGTCGAAGGGAAAAAAGATATGGGGTGTTAATGACATGCATGACCACTCGTGCTGTTCACTTGGAGTTGGCTGCTAATATAAATGCAGATAGTACCATTCTTGCAATTAGACGAATGAGCGCAAGAAGAGGGTGGCCTGATACTATTCATAGTGACCACGGGACCAATTTTCACGGCGCCGAAAAGGAAATACGCCAGGCAATACAAAAATTGCATTCTGATGAAGAATTTCAGAATGAACTGGCTAATAGAAACGTTAAATGGCACTACATAAGTGCTGCCAGTCCCCATAAAGGAGGGGCTTGGGAAAGGCTTATTAGAAGCGTAAAAAATGCACTACGAGTCATACTTAAAGATAGAGCTCCTCGCGAAGAAACGTTACAAACAGTTTTTACGGAAGTGGAATATATTATAAATAGTCGACCGCTTACATATGTTACTTTGGACGGAAACAACGAGGACGCACTTACTCCTAATCATATTTTAATGGGGTCCAACTTTAATTTACCAGTGCATACCACTAGTTCAGAGGAACCGCCTTGTTTACGTTCCCAATGGAGGTTTGCGCAAACATTAGCAGATCAATTCTGGCGTAGATGGATTAACGAATATCTACCAACATTAGCACAGAGACAAAAGTGGTATGAAAAGATTGATCCCTTACAAGTAGGTGACTTTGTCGCAATCGCGGATCCCAAACAGCAACGTAATTATTGGCCAAAGGGAATAATTACGGAGGCGATCTCGTCAAATGATGGCCAGGTTCGGACTGTTAGGGTAAAAACAGGGTCAGGAGAAATAACAAGGCCGTCTGTAAAAATTATTTTACTAAAAAGGCGTTAATAAATAGTAAAACTTTGTTTTACGGCGGGAGTGTAAAAAACGCCTTTTGTTGGTCGTATTTCAATTATTATTATTTCACATCACTGCAGTATTATCTCACACCAGTGCAGTCGATCGCTCTATATGTAGGTACCTAATAATAATAAAAGGGTCTTTGATTTTTTTTGTGTACATTGTTAGACACACAGTCTACAGGTAACAATAGATATTTTTTGTATGTGTGAACTGACCGAATGCAGAGAAAGTGTGTTATATTTATAAACTCCGGAAGACGCGAGTGAACTATCAACCCGTGTATTTATACCATTCGGGATAAACGCGGAAGCGTTAATCGAATTCATATACCCTGATTTTTGATATCAAATATTATAGACAACGCGGTGTGCGCATCTCACGATTTTTTATTGACCTTTGATATCGAATTTTATAGGCACTGCAGTGCGAGCATCTATTTCTTGGAAAGTTGACCCATGAATCCTTGATTAAAAATTTAATTATATTGTTTTATTTTATTTTTGACACATCAAAATGATGTATTATCGCAGTATTTTGAAGATCACTATATAGCTGATCAATTTAGATATAAAAATGGATGTTTTTGATAGCTTAAACACCTTGTATCTACGTTACTAGTTTAAATATCACGTTAGATCGATTATCTGATTGTAAAATAATAAAATTCATGCTTTCGTGGCAAATTACGATCTATTTAGTCATTATTAATAGTTTAAAACATAAATACACGTATTTTAGGAAGTAAATTGAATTTACCTATAAGAATTAAATACTGCGTAGTTTTTGGAATAAAAATGATGCGCAATTATTAATTTACTACGCAGTTTCTTGGATTTGAGACAGTGATTGCCAACTGGTGAAATATGTTCAAAATATTGTATTATTATTTTTATTGTAATTTGTAAATAATGTACTTTAATAGTTATAAACTAGGTTAAACTATCACTGTAACTCCGTTTTTCCTGGATAAATAATAAAATGTATTAAATAATCCAAAATGACCAGAATAGAGAAACTATTGTAAGATCATGTATGTAAAACTTGATTTAATTGATAAACAAATTGTATAGCTCTGTTTGATTGTTCAATAAGAACATATTATATGCAAATTTACATCGAAATAATCAATTTCGAGATGCCACTTTTTTAGTAAAAATTTTGTGTTGGCACTCAAGGTTATTGAGTGGTCGATTCCTGGACGGAATCAATAAAATTCGGCTGGAGACGTCCGATCCGTTTCCAATTGTAGTCGATTTTTGTACCTATTATATAAATATTGCACGTTAAACTTTTGGTGTTCTTAATCAATTATCACGAATACCTGCAACATCTCATCGATAAATGCTTAGTGTTCATATGCCCTAGTTATAGATACTTGATTGTTATATACTGATGACATTGTATCTTGTATAGTTTGTAAGATATTTAACTAAATGTCTAAATTTCATAGTGAAAATTTTTGGTGAATTTTTAGAAAATGGAGGCCTGTGATTGGTCAAAATAAACAATGATTTTGATTGGTTTTCTGTTTTTGAGATTTAGTATAAATAAAGGCGCAGTTGTAAGGCAGATCATCAGTTCGAATTGTGAATTACTCGTCGGAACACTTTGGAACTCGTGATCTCGCCGGACATCTGCCTTCAGGAATACACCGCTAGTTTCATTTCTACCCTCTCATTTCCCTGGTGATCTGGAGCCTCTCTATTGGACCAGCTGCTGCCCTGAGTCAATCATCCATATTGGTCGTAGCCTTGTCGGTTACAGGAGTCTTTAAGTTTTTTTTTATTATTAATCTTAGGATGATCTAGTTTTTAATCCTAGTTTTCACCATGTTTGGGAACTAGCAGAAAAAATTACAATTCTACAAAATTGTGAACTTTGATTGGAAAGTTTATATTACGCCTTGTGGTAATAGTCCACAAGCCGTGTGAACACAGTGTCAGTGTAAAGACAAGGTGTTATGAACGTATACAGAGTTATGCGTTGAGAATTCGAGAATATTCGGATTTGGTACACGGCTCACTATAAGATGAGCATGTGTGAGTTAATGACACAAGTTGTTGAGTGACTTGATCATGCGAGGACATGAATCAGAAAGTTTGTGTCATGTTTTGAGCAGATTGGTGTCTTCTGGAAAAGAACCAATAGGCTCCACATTAGAGCGATGCGGGCTTAAAATACGCAAATGTCAAATTTATTTTTATTTTTTTTGCCAGGTTTGTGGAAATTGTTTCGAGAAATTATCTCTTAACTCGCAGATCCTCGGCTTAGATATAGTATTTATTAGAATAATTCTTCGGCTAGCTTAAGTAAACAATCGTTGGTATCTAATGGTCTCTAGTTAGACAATTAAAAAAAATACTTTTCGAATCCTTAGCTTAAGTAAATCAATTTTTTGCCAATGTAGTTGGTCTCGTTGTAAGGTTATATTAGGTTCGTGATAAGTTGGGACGCCTCTTATTCATGGGACCATATTGTTTGTTTTCTAAGATATCTTTAAGGATAGTTAATTTTCTATTCAGGGTTTTTCTGTTCCCTTTAGTAAAGACAGAATGGCGCCTTCTTTTCCGAGTTCAGCTCTGTATTTTCCATCAGAACATTGCTAGCCTTCGATATCAAGACCTTCGAATACCTCTGTAAATACTTGGGCAATACAGATTTTTATTTTTATAATGTATGTTATATTAAGTATAGACTCTGTGCATGTTGTTGAATGCTGAAAAGTCACCCTTGGCAAATCTTTAAATAGATCTCTCTAATACTTTGGAGCTACCATCGCTCAAGTAGGCTGTGTATAATAAAACAAAGTGAATACATACAGTGAGAAATAAGTGATGGCCTCAGTTCATTTTTGAATCTGTGGTACGCCAATTTAACATCAAAAACTAATAATATTCAATAACTACACAGATAGGGATATGTATAAGTGCTATCTGAATTTTATAATTGTTATAGCTGTAATATTTATATATGTGTTGATCCTTGGGTTCACATTGACCCACGGATGGTATTGTCTGACTTTTATACTTGTTATAATTGTGCTATTTTTATATGTGTTGATCGTTGGGTTCACATTGACCCACCAATTGTATTTTAAGATTGTTACTGTATAAGTTTATATGTATTGTTCGTAATGTACTGATCGGATACTTGGGATTCGCTCTTTGTTTAACGCCTTTAGAGAATTATGGGTGAAGTAAGCATGTTTTATAATTTTTTTTTGGATCCAACTTAGTCTTTTGTATGAATGTAGTAAGTGTAGAACGTGCGGAAGGATGCAAGAGATGTATGAAGAGTATATGCGAATGTAAACAAGTGATTACCTATTTCTTCTCTCTTGGTACGGATTTTAGAGCCACTCCCCTTCCTAAGTTCGACCAGTGCAGATCAGATTTGATTAGTAATGCCTAGATTATTCTATAAGTATGTTCCTTAATAGTAAAATTCTCATATATGATTTGTACGGAAGTTTTAAATTGACAATCTCCAATTATTCATTGTCATTGAGTTTCATGTTTCCTTGTTGAGTGCACAAGAAAAAAGGGAAGACCATTGTTCACCTATTCAGGGATGGCATATGGAAATTGTATCAAGTGTTCCTGGTGTATATGATGTTGCTTGACTTTTGTCACTCGCCTTTGTTGTGAGTTTGCAAATATCCTATGATACTGGAATCTTGAAGTTGTATAGTCCCTATTGAAACTGTATTAATGTTGGTTGTTATAATATGTGTACTGATGAGAGTTGGCCTCCTGTATGTTTGGCCTTGTGTATTAACCTTTGTTCACCATAACTAGCTATGTTGTCCGGCTTACCACTAGTTGCTGTTTTCTGTTTACCACACTGGCTTGATTCTTCTTTTTTTTCTTTTATCCGTTTTCTTTTTTTTCTTCCCACTAACCTGGAGTGGGGTGTAACGTGTCAAAATAAAGAATAAAAGATAAGAGGAATGGCCGCAACACTAAAGCAGTAATTTATTAAAAAAAAAAAATGTTTTAAAAAAATTCAGCCAATAGAATGGCGACACGCGATATATGGAATTGACAGTTGTTCTATGCACCGTTTTCGCTTTGGCGCGAATTCGGGGCGTCACTCTTGATTCTTGTTCCGTGAGATCGAGATGTGAAAATTTTGATCTAGAGGGACGCCATAATGGCCGTTCAGTTTTAACTTTAACCAGCACCGTAATTAAACATGTAAATAACTTCCACCCGGTTAATTAATTAAAGATAGCGATCAGTTCAATGTGTTGTCTAAAATTTATAAGTAAAAATAGATAAATATTGTCTCAGAAAAAGTAAAATTCAAAAGTCGATCGACGGTTACAAGTCGTGATAAAACTTGTATGTGAAAATTTTAATTTTATTTCTAAAACATTATACTGTCATAGTGTGATTAAGACTTTACTTGTCAAAAGGCAAGATAACTGTTGTACAAGATTAATATGGCATTCTAATTTTTGTGGAACAATAAATTTCTAAATAAGGTGAATTTGTGTTTGCTTTGGAACAATTCTACACTTGAACCTTCTCAGAATAAAAAGTGAAACTTGTGTCTTGATCGGTCAATTCTATTGATCCATCGACCCCGAGATATCATTGAGTTTTGCTCCAACCAAGAGCAGCCGGCAGTTCTGGTCTTCTCTTCAATGTTCCTGCACCAGCCCAGCTCCTGTTTCAGTTAAACGCGCCCTAAAACATCCCTGAGAGAGAGCTTCAGATAGAGAGAATCGGTGAGGAGAGCAGGAGAAGAAGAAATACTTTTTCCCCCGTTTCATTTTTTTAATTCTCACCTTTATTGAGCAATATTTTTAAGCTGTTAGTAGAAGTTTCAGCTTTTGTTGATCGCCTTTATTAACTGACATGTCATCTAGCTAGATGCATAAAAAAAGGACCCTTAGAGCTCTACTACGAAAGAAAAATGATAAAAAGCCAAAAAAATAAAGGATTTTTTAAAAAATCTACGTAACGCTCAAGTTATGGACAACATATATAGGGTCAAATCCAGCTCTATCATAAGCAGCCTTCATGTCTATTGCCACGAGGATACCTATTAGGTCTCAGTAAGAGCAGCCCATACCTACAGATGTGTTTTTCAATGAACCATAATAAAAAGAGTACACATGATATTTTAAATAGACCCTCCTCCCCCAATACTAACACTGTGGGATGGGATTTTTTGACATGTCGAACATGTTAAGAAATCTCATGATTAGGAAATTTAAACATTACCACTTAATGGCAAATATTGTTAACGTGAAGTGATCGATCACATTAAGTCAGCCTTCGAAATAATAGTAGGTGACGGTTTTAAGCCCGTAGTGGTTTGTTCCATTTTAAGATACACAGTGTGAGAGGGTCTTCCTCGGGAGAAGGGTCTTGTTGGTGTACAATGTTCTAGTTATCTCTAGATTCTTGTGCCCATTTTTCAGAATGATCTTACGAATATATAACAACTAATTACTAACAATTCATTACTGATGTTCTATTTTTAAATACATGTAACAAACGACTACGACCGTCTTCTACTGTTAATTCAAAGACTGTCAATTGTCAAAAAAGATTAGATATTGGTGCCTGAAGGGCTTCTAAAAATACTTATAATAAAGATTTCCATTCAGAAAAAAAAAATTGTTCATAATTCTTTCATCCTTGTTCTCTGTATTTTTTTACTTTTAAATAAGTAGCAACCCAGGGATTTCTGGTGTTAATACTAGCAGCTTTGTTTCTTCCTTAGTATGAAAATAAGAAAGGAAACACAATTTATTAACATAAGACAATTTTATTCAATAAATAGTAAACTATCAAAATATTATTAACGATGAATTAAACAGTGTTAAATGCTACTAATTCTATAATAATACTAAATTTCACAACTCTGGTTTAGGTATCATTTGTTCACATCAAAGATGATACTGCATTTTCCATGTAACTAAAAATGTATATTTCACCGTAGGTAGTATTCTTTAACACATAGGCCAGACGTATCAATCAGTGGATAAATAAATTTATCCTAAAGAAGGGCCTTTCTTTGAGATATTTGCCGCATCAATGTGTAGATATTTTTTATGTTTAGGATATACAACACCATTTTTTAAAAAGAGGTTCCTACTCTTTGATAAGGATTATCAGCTCTAACAGCCGGTTTCATAAAAAGCTTCAAAAGAACACTTTAGTTAAAGTTCCTTTTAAAATTTAAAGACTCCTTTAAGCTGACGCGTTTCATAAAAAATATTCCTATTTGGACCTATTTGAAGAAGGGAGTGAAGCGTTTCTGTCCAAGATAGTTACGGTTGATGAGACGTGGATTCACCACTGGGACTCGGAGACCAAAGAAGAATCTATGGAATAGGAACACAGGGGTCCCCCTCCGCCGAAGAAATTTCGCACTCAACCCTCCGCCGGGAAGATTATGGCCACAATTTTCTGGGATATGGAAGATGTGCTGTTGATTTATTATCTTCCTCACAAGGAGACAATCACAGGGAAGTATTACGCTGGTGTTTTGAAAAACTTGAAGACAGCGATACTGGAGAAGCGATGCGGGAAGTTCAGTAGCGGGGTGCAGCTCCTGCATGATAACGCACCTTTGCACAAGTCTGCCATTGCGTCAGCTTCTGTGCGTGAATTGGGTTTCCAAGAATTGAACCACTACCCCTACAACCCAGACCTGACCCTCAACGACTTCTACCGTTTTTGAAACCTGAAGAATCACCAACGGGGACGCAATTTTCGGACGATGAAGAAGTCAAATGCGCCGTTTCGGCATTTTTCACGAAGCAAGATTCAAAGTTTTTTTCTGACAGTATTACAGGACTCCCATCCAAGTGGAACATGTGTATTGAATAAGGAGAGGACTACATTGAAAAATAATAAATAAAATTTCCCGTGAGTCTTTTCTTTCATATCTAGGTAGATCACTTTTGAATCTCCCCTCGTATATGCAGATTGGTAAATAAGCATGTTATGGATTGATTTAATAACGTTTGAAGTATTTTATCAACCAATTTTAAGTAAAAATCAATTTTAAATGTTGCCTATTTTCTCATACAAACTTTTCTTTCACGGAGTGACATTTTATTTTTTGATTCTAAAATTGGTGTTTTTGTTTGAAAAATGAAAATATTGTTGGTAATTGTCGTTTAGTTAGTCAATTTGGATAGATTAGGGGATTTGATAACATCCTCGAATGATAAGACTACGCCTTGAATAGATTAGTTTAAGGTTGGTACGTAGTTTTTAAGGAGGGTTTGGGGGGTGGAACCCCCCCATACCTCTTTGGACACCTCCCCAAATGATAACACTACACTCTATTAGGTTGAAACATATTCATTTAGAAGGGTTTTGTCAAAAATTGAAGAAGCCCGTAAAGTAAATTATTACCACTAAAAATAAAAATCAATAACGGAACTTTAGCTACAAGTTGGTTTTAAATGTCGTTTTGTTGTTATGAAACCCGTTACTTTTTAAAGGGAGTTTAAAGCCTCCTTTATTTTTTTATGAAACTGGCCGTAAATGTCATTCACTTTCAAAAAAAATATTTTAACAATGAATAAAAACTTGGGTAATGTATGGTTAACATATCACAATCATGCGCAAGATTGAGTGCAATGGAGAGCTCTTGTTGCCCCCCTATGGGTGTGAGGGGAGATTTTATTTTATGGTTAACATATTTCGGTGGAAAACATTAAAACTCATATTTTATATATTACTATAATAGTGATGTGTGCTTACTCTAGACCCTTGAGAGTGCTGCCAGCCTGTCCCCGGAATTTCTCGAGAGAATGACAACACTGGATTTTAGACTTTAACGCTGTGACAGAAATTCGACAACTTGCCAAACGATCAATAAATAAAAATCAATTACATGGCTATGCAGTATCAAGAATATATTGGGTAACAAATATAACATTTACAGTCAGTTAAAAAAAAAAACATTTTAACAACATAAAAAAAAGAACACAATAATTTATTGGTCAATGTCATAGTGACTGAACTACAAATAATAATATTTTTGATCCCTCGGTTAGTATAGCATTTTAAGTTGTGGTATTTAAGTCTTTCATTGCTAGCTAAAAATATTATGAAAATGCTAATAAATACAACAAATAACTTCTTTTGTGGTTACAGACTTATGTATTCATTTTATAAACAATTTCAAAAACTAAATTGAAATAGGTACTTCTCAAGATTCAAACTTAGTCAGATTTTTCATACTATTTTTTTAACATTGTAAGTCTACTAACTGGATTTCACTTAACAATTTTATCTATTGAAAATGAGTATTAGATTGGATTGAAAGGTAAATACAACATTATATTCTAACTGAAGAGTTCAATATGAAACATTACAATGTACCTATATGTTATGTTTAAAAAGAAATAAATATAAAAAAAACTCTGTTTTTATCTCAAAAACATTAACAGTACTATAAAATTGACCAATACTTTGCTTTCAAGGCATCACATAAAAGTTTTCACTTAACTAAAAAATAAACCATAAACTTTATGGAAATCCCACAAACTTAGTATGTGAACCTCTTGCAATGATGTCGTTGGTATCTTTCTTCATGAGTTCGACTTCTAAAAAGGCCAAGGTTTTCCCTGATTTGATTGTTCGAGCATTTACTATAATATCATCCCCTTCTTTAGCACCCTTCAAATAACTGAAAAAAAAATATAAAATTAATCAAAATGGAGGACATAGCACATAAAATTTTATTTTACAAAAAACACACTTCAACAAGTGATCTGACTTTGAAAGACGTCTCATACAAAAGGTATGTAGCTTCATTGAGTTTCTCAAAATATTCGATAGATGTTACTCAAGATTAAATCCTCGGCGAGAGTGGTAGGTACAGAAAGCTCAATCGGCGGTTACCTTGCTCTACCCCTTAGCATTGGTTACGGTACTGACTGTCAGGACCGGATCTTCCATAGATATATATATGCGTATGGTGTCAATGGCGCTTTAATCTAAATTTTTACACAATAAATAAAATAAAAAAGAATTTTTTAAAAATGTCAAATTATAAAAATATTATAGTTTAAAATCATAAAATTGAATTTTTATCCCGAAGCCAATCCTTGGCTTCGGTCGTCTGAATTTTAAAAAGTTCGTCCAGTGTTCCATCGAACCTATGTATTGGGCACTCGGTGATTATGTGGTTGAGGGTTTGGATAGGGGCGCCACATTCGCAGCGTGGATCAGCTATATAGCCCCATTTGTGGAGTTCTGAAGCGCTTTTGGAGCAGCCTGTTCTTACACGATTAAGTGTCGTCCATTGCTTTCGCTCCAGCTGGAACCCACAGACCTCCTTAGAAGGATCTTCAATAAGGTGTTTGTTTTTCACGTCTGCGTTCCGCCACTCCTCAGTCCATGCCCGTGTGATTGTGAACTCCTCGGTCTCTAAAGCCTGGGCCCTAGTCCAGAAGGGTTTTCTTGACACGAGTCTCGTGTGTGGAATATCGTTCAGAGCAACATTCAGGAGAGAAGTATTGTTTTGTTTTGTTTCCATAGATGCAAACGGAGCATAAAACCAGAGCGTAAACCCATAAATGAGCAAATTTAACGAAAAATTATCTGTAATTGATGCAAATATAGATAAAATAAGTACAGGGTGTACCTCATAAAATGGGATAGAGTGGTATATAGACTAGAGGGAGGATACTTACGTGACATGAATATCAACAGGCACTCCTCCTTTCAGTTCCCTACCAGGTTGTGTCATCAAAGCGAATGTTGAAATGGAATCAACTAGAGTGGCAATATCCACGGTCATGAATGTATGTATGTGTGTCTGAGAGAGGAAGGTGTTTATATACGTATGTGTGTGGAGGAAAGTTTTGATTTGTTTTTGATTAATAAAGTTTTGTAAAAAAAAAAAATTAAATTAAAAAAAAAACATACCTCCGCTCAAGCATTAAGTTGCTTATGGAGGAATACTGTGTCTTGTGTTGTGTTGTTTAATTGATTATTGTATTTTAAATGTATATTTATTAAATAAAAATATATATATATAATATATATATATATATATATCCTCCATGCAGACCCCCTAGGGCATTCAAGTGTTCAGGAGCTACTTTAAACTCTGCCACGCAATTCCCTTCTCCTCCAGAAAGGAATTTTATCTATAAAATATCGAGGCTGGATACTTACGTGACATGAATATCAACAGACACTCCTCCTTTGAGTTCCCTACCAGGTTGTGTCATTAAAGCGAATGTTGAAATGGAATCAACTAGAGTGGCAATATATCCTCCATGCAGACCCCCTAGAGCATTCAAGTGTTCAGGAGCTACTTTAAACTCTGCCACGCAATTCCCTTCTCCTCCAGAAAGGAATTTTATCTATAAAAATTAAGAAGATTATACATAAGTACAGTAGGCGGCCCTTATTGTGATCACTGGTTAATAGAATCAGCTGCTTTATAGAATCAAAAGTGCTCATTCAAAATGAAAAATTTCATACAATTTCAATCACATTTTCGGTTAATAGATTCAACGGAGTCAGAACAGGATCTTCAACATATGCTGAACCGATTCCACATGGCCTCTATGAGATACAACATATCTATATCGATAAGCAAAACAAAGTGCATGACATTGGCCCAGAGAACAGACGGTATGCAACGTGTCAATCGGTGAAACACCAGTTGAACAAGTCACCAAGTTTAAATATCTTGGCGTCAGCATGGCATTCAACAGTGACCTTTATGGGGAAGTACTGAAGCAAACACAAAAAGCTGCAGCCATATCAGGATGCATTAGAGAGGCGATATGGAAAAATGACCATATGAATATCCCTAGCAAGGTCAGGATATACAAAACATGCGTCCGTCCAATTATGACCTATGGTATAGAATCCAGAGCCGATACTGTCCGAACCAAGAACCTCCTTCGTACCAATGAGATGAAGATTCAGAGAAACATCTCATATATAAAAATCTATGTAAATGCCAAAAGTCATAAGAAATGACAGTTGTGGATAATTCGAATAGAAATGTTCGCGACGCTAAAAATCAAGTTTACCAAGATTTTTTTTGAACAACTAACAACGATAAGAAACAGAAATAACTTTTAAACCACCCAATATCGCTGAACATAATTATATAAAGTATTATGGTTTTCTATCCCCATGCTTCATAACAAAATGTATAAATATGTAGCTTTTTACTTGTTTAACTCAAGAAAAACACTCAATTTACCCGATTTTTTCTTACCATTATCAGCTGTTCATAACCTAGAAATTTTCTTATGCAAGGATAGTCTATAAATTCTAATAAACATAAATAAGTAAGTAATTGGTAACTTACATTTTTTAAGCATTTGTCATAGCCGTTGGAGCCAGAAAGAAACTCTGAAATGGATTTCAGAAGTGATAATCTTTTTTGAGAACCCATTTGAGTAAAACTAATGACAATCTGAACAACAAAAAATGAAAATAATAAGTCTTATACTCAATAAAGAACGCACAATTATAATTTAAAAGAGTAAATCATATCAGGGCAATCAAATCAATTCTGCTTTTTACGATAAAAAGACGTGGAACCCGAAATATTCAATCAAATCGCGGGAAGTGTCAAGTGAAACATAGATAAAATCTAAGATTGTGATTTTATCTTTTTTTGTCACGGCGTAGCCGTGACAGATGGCTTGGTGTTAACCATTAGCCAATATATATTGTGAAGTCGCGTCAAGTGACAGTGACGAAGAGTAAGGGCACAGATTAGGTAAGGTTAGAACACGTAGAAAGCGGATTCCGACCGGCGCAAAGAATGTTACTATAGGGCAGCGATGCACAACCGCAGGCCGCATGCGGCCCTTTGTCAGTTTATCTGCGGCCCGCCGACGATATTGGAAATATTGCCTAAAATATTGGAAAATCAAAAGAATATTAATTACTTTGGTTGCTTTTCGAAAGATTACTAAAAAAAACTGTTTATTAGTTACTGTTTTGGTTTCTTGTGTGAAATATCGACTGTGGAAGTCGTAAGTAACAATATTTCTTAACTTTTTATTGAAGCTTTTAAATTGTTAGTAATAAAAATGCGGCATTAAGTACCTTCCTTCCACTTTCTTGTTCAGGTTTACTACATACCTATTCTACTCGTCGTACCAAGCACATATATCAATTTCGTTATGGATAAGCCAGGAACTAGTAAAAAACTAAAGGTTTAAGATGAAAATCGGCAGTTTCAAGATATTTGGACCGAGAAATACTTTTTTGTTTCATCGCGTAATAATATTACGTGTTTAATATGCAACAGCTCTATTGCCATTCCAAAGGAATGTAATGTGAAAAGGCACTATGAAACACAGAATCATACTTATACAAAATTAACCGGTGAAATACGAAATCAAAACTTTTAGTGCGGCCCGTCCTTGGCTCATAATCTTCCCCAGTGGCCCCTGCTCCCTATAAGTCTGTGCATCCCTGCTATAGGGTAAGAACATCTTTGAACCGGTCGGCGCGAGTCGGAATCGGCTTTCTACGTGTTCTTACCCATTCATTTGAATTGGGATACCCGCAGAAAAAGCAGGAACCCGCTTTCCGGCATGCCCATTTAAATGCGCGAGATTTTAAAATGTAAAATATCGGATTTTACTCATAGTTCAAAAAGTGGCTACTCGCGGCGCTAGTAGTTCTTTCATATGACGAGCGGATCGGGAATCATCCATGGACGTATTGAGAGTAATGGACGGAGCCATTGACAGTTATTTTGAAGCTGCGCGGGGGGGGGAATCAAATTTGCGGCGGCCATCATAAGAGACCCACGTTTGTTCAGTGTGCCCTGCGTGTTGGTTGAGAAATAGTCGGAATATTCCAAAATTTCCTACGTTTAGTGTTTTTTTCTAATGCATTTATAATCTAGAATCTAAGAACTTATAATTTTAATAATATTGTGATGTGTGCTGCTTTTCGCTGTGGAAACAGAACGAGTAGAAGAAAAGTTTCGCGGGAAACAGGATTGTCATTCTTTCAGTAAGTAATTTTATAATCCGTGTCTCATTTTATTATGATTTTCATGTTAGTTATCAGCATCTTACTGTACGTGTGCTAATGTCATATAATGATTATATTATTCAATAGAAAGTATTAAAAAAAGTGCTTATGATGCAAAGTAGTCCCATGAAAATGACCTAATTTCTTATGTTACATACAAATTCGCAGAATGATTGTACCAACATAAAGATCTAGAGCCCTTTGAAATTATTGAATTTGTCATTACCTATTCTCCCATATCTATACATTCAATATTTGTGTTAAATAAATTGTAATTTGTTTTTTAGGCATTCAATATTTGTGTTAAATAAATTGTAATTTGTCTTTTAGGTAATCACATTAGACGATGTTCTAAACTGACAAATTCACCACTATTTTTAGCAGTACCATATTCCTAAGAAAACAGACCATAAGTACTTAATATTATTATAACATTAATGTCGTTTGTGATTCAAAATTACCAAAACAATGAAGCCGATTTCAAACACTACTAATGTAGTACATCATTAGAAGTCTCAACTTTCTATACACTGTAGAGTTACAGTTTATTAAACTTTGTTCTCACACATACATACATTCTCCCTTTTACGGCCCCCCGCACACCGCAAGCCAGCCCGGAGGAGACCAATCCGCAGCAAACCCGACCCGCACAAAGCCGACCCCCCAGCTCGATTGAAGCAATCGGATCAAAAAGACGGCCCCACACAAATCAAGCCCGACACGGATCCTCCCCGAACTAACCCACAATGCGGGAGGTTGTGATATCTATGGTGAGGGATCTATGGCAACGGGGCGGACTGGTCAGCAGTTGAGGACAGAATAGAAACAGAGTCAATACGTGCCGGTTTACAGACTACTCCTTTATAGCTGTTCTTACATTATACTAAGTTAATAAAGTGTCGATACCTATACAACGTGTATTATTCAATTACAATAGAGGTCTAGGCCCCACTCAGGAGCATAGGGAGGCATTAAGAGTTCTCCATTGCGCTCGAAGGCGTCCGAGGCTCATTGTGCCTTTTCTGACCGGTTGAGGTTTAAGGACGTGAGGTGGTCAACCTCACGGTCCCGATCTGATTTTTCGATTTCCTGCCTCTTACAGGATGTTCGAAAAACCAGCAAAAAGAGCAGAGGTGCTATTCTTAGCCGGCAACCCCACGGCCAAAATACTCTTGTATTATTTACTCATTTTTATACAAACCTATTCCCTATTTCATCAAACATAAGAAAAAAGTATATTTTGTGACCATATAATCATTTTAAGAAGAAAATATAATGTTTTCTGATACTAGGTGAGTAATTTTCATACATTGTCCATACAAATTCACAAGTATGTGGGTCTTCCAAGATGGCCGCCGGCTAATTTCCCTTCCCCACTTTTTGACTTCACTGTCATTCATACAAAGTAAGACGTTCCATCCTCTTACTTCTTACATCCATGTCGGGAATGTATCGGAGCAACCAATAGCGTTCTGCCGTGATGCCCACGCGCGTTGAACATATAGGTAGCTGATATTATTAATTTTCGACGTCACGTATTAAGACCACAGCAGACGAATGGTTACAACCGTCACCTTTTATACTAATGGTTGTAAGTTCGATTCCCGGTGCAGGACATCATAATAGATAACATACAGTGGCGTACCGAGGTGGGGGGGGGGGCAGAGGGGCGAAACGCCCCGGGCGCCTCTTTAGAAAGGGCGGCAAAATCTGCTTGAGCTATGTTATACACAACCAGATTGAATTTCGGGTTAAGGTCTTAAAAAACATTTGCGGTGAATCCGCAGGTAGAAAAATCTGACAGAAGTTAGCTCTGTCCCAAAATTAAATATTTGTACTTTATTGGTGTGTTGTAAGTACTTATGTAAATTAAAATAAATATGCAAACTTTTTTATTTTGTTTTTTTTTTCATTTTCGTATTTTTTTTTATATGGGAGGGGGGAGGGGTTTCAAATTATATAAGGGGGGAAGGGTGCCAAATTATATGGGGGGGGGCGCCAAATTATTTGAAGAGGGGCGCCAAATATCAATTCCGCCCCGGGCGCCAAAAACCCACAGTACGCCACTGATAACATAACACTACACTCTGTTAGGTTGAAACATATTCTTTAGAAAGGTTTTGACAAAAATCTTTTCCTTGCAAGGAGTGACATTTTATTTTTGAACTACTAGCACCGCGAGTAGCCACTTTTTGAACTATGAGTAAAATCCGATATTTTACATTTTAAAATCTCGCTTTAAAACAGCGATGCACATACCGCGGGCCGCATGCGGCCCGCCGTCAGTTTTTCTGCGGCCCGCCGACGAATTATAATATTGGAAAATAAAAAGAATATTAATTACTTTTGTAGCTTTTCGAAAGATTATTAAATATCTGTTTATTAGTTACGTTTTTGGTTTCTTGTGTGAAATATCCACTGTGGATGTCGTCAGTAACAAGATTTTTAGACTTTTTATTAAAATTTTGAATTGTTTGTAATAAAAATACAGCATTAAGTAGCTACCTTCCACTTTCTTGTTCAGGTTTACTACGTACCTATTTTACTCGTCGTACCAAACACATATATCAATTTCGATACGGATGAGCCAGGAAATAGTAAAAATCACAAGAAAATCGGCCGAAATTTGGACCGAGAAATACTTTTTTGTTTCATCGCGTAATATATCGTGTGTTTAATATGCAACAGCTCTATTGCCATTCCGAAGGAAAATAACGTGAAAAGGCACTATGAAACAAAGCATCTACTTTTACAAAATTGACCGGTGATATCCAAATCCAAACACCCTTTACGCCCCACTTAGGGGCATAGGGGGGCAACAAGAGCTCTCTATTGCACTCGATCTTGCGCTATGTTTATGACCTCCTCCCACATCATGTCCAGATTCCTCAGCTCTGCTTCGAAGGAGCGGAATACGGTATGAGAGGGTCTTCCTCGTCTTCGGGACCGTGATGGGATTAAGAACAGTGCTCTCCTCTCATTCGGCATCCTTAAAATATGTCCCAGCCATGTCTATCTCCTCCCCATAGTGGTAGAATTAATGGGCTCACGCTGGGTGCGCCGGAGTATAGCGTCGTTCGTGATGCGGTGGTAGCATCTTACACCCAGAATTCTCCTGAGGCACTTCATTTCGAAAGCTGATACTTTTTGTGCCTGGGCTTTGGTCAGGTGCCAGGACTCACACCCATACGGGAGAATGGGCAACACACATGCATCAAACAGTTTACATTTCGTCGCGACACTAAACGCCGACGCTTTCCAAATCTTGGTAATGTTGTTAAAGGCGCCACTTGTCATACCGATACGTATCGGGAGCTCAGCCCCGAGGTCACCAGAGGTGGTAATCATCGCTCCCAGGTTCTTGAATTTATCTACCCGGGAGATCTGGTGACCATCGATGGTTATCGGTAGATGTTTATCGGGGCAGGCATAATTCGCCATGAGCTCCGTCTTACTGGAATTGGCTCGATGGCCAAGGCGTGCTGTTTCATCGCAGAGTCTTGAAACACTGCGCTGTAATTCCTCCACTGTCGTACTGAACAACCCTAGGTCGTCCGCGTACTCCAGATCGCACATTTCGCCCATTAGACCATCTCTCTGTGTTATTGGTATACCTCTTGCTCCTTGAAGTCCATGGCAATAATAAATATAAGCCCTGTCTGACTCCCGTGGTGATCCTGAATGCTTCAGTAGGACCAACTGGCGTTTTGACGCTACACTCGGAGTCTTCGTACAGGGACTTCACCATATTTACTATCTTCGGAGGTATACCGGACAGAGCAAAAATTTTCTATGTGTGCTGTCGAAGGCTTTTCAAAATCACTCCCATGCCATGTCTACCCATGACGCCTGGTCCATACTGGGGGTCACTGCCAACCTTGGCATTAAAATCCCCCAGTACTATTAAGCGGTGGCGCCTTGGAACATGGGACACAACTGCATCCACGGCTGCTAAGGACTGTCATAAAAACAGTCCTTGGCAGCCGCATCCCCATCCTGCAGCAGTGGGAGCATAGCATAGGAGGACCGTCAGTGTTTCGCCTGTCATCTTGAAGGACGCACCCATCAGGCGATCAGAAACAGGTTCCCAACCAAGAAGGCATATTTACTTAAAAGTAGAGCGACGCCACGCATCCGTGCAGTTCGGTGACCAGAGTGCAGCATGACATAGTTGCCAGCGTCACTCTGCCCCGTCCCTGGGATGCGTGCCTCGCTCAGCCCCAGGATATCAACTCCATAATGTCCCGCCAGCTTGGCAGCAACAAGCTCCCCGCCCGCCCTCAGAGTGCGGAAATTCAGGATTCCGATCTTTAGGCCCTTGTTTCTTAAGGGCGTGAGGTGGTCGATTCCACTCTTCCGATTTTTCGATTACCTGCCTCTTACAGGATGCCCGAAAAACCAGCAAAAAGAGTGAGGTGCTATTGTAAGTCGTCAGTCCCACTGCAAAACTGAAATCGAAACTTTTAGTGCGGCCCGTCCTTGGCTCATAATCTTCCCCAGTGGCCCCTGTTCCCTAAAAGTCTGTGCATCCCTGCTCTAATGTAACTGTTTAATAATAGGTGTAGGTATATCACTGCCATTCTGTCGTACCTTTGCCACTGCACGTGTACAAAAGAAAGTGAGTGGGTAGGTAGGTAGCTACCTATATGTGTGTTCCTTGATTTACGTAGGTAATACAACATTGCCTCGGCCCAACAGTTTTGTAATTTAACCCTCCTAAGTCCATTTTTGACACAAGGTTAAAACGGTTTATTTTCAATATAAAGTATAATTTTGATGATTGAACCAACATATTATAAAAATATTTATTTTACTAATCGTATTGAATTCTTCATTCTTAGTTTTGCGGTACTGAACCAGGATTTATGAACTTTGTCCATACAACAATAATATTAAAAAGTAATAAAAAATCAAAAAGGAAAAATTGTACGGTAGAAAATTTTATGTAAATATTGTTCATATTACATAATATAAATTATTGTTATTATTCTTTAATACTTTTTGTGCTGTGTGGATCGCGTGATTGTTTATTTTCAGGGGGTAAGTTGTTATTTTTTTATAACTAGGTATACCTATCTATTGTATGTATATACGCTACGAAATAAATAAGCCTTCTAGCTTTAAAAAATAACGTTTTTTGAAATTAACGAAACAGCTATAACGTTTTTGAATTTAAGCCGTTATTCCCACCTCTATGCACGACACGCGCCAAACATGACCCAATTAATAATAATAGCACAGCGTATATATAGTATATTTAATAATAATGGATTTGGGCGGGAATAATACCCAAACAGCACATGGATATCCCAGGGATATCCCAAATGTCCCGTGATATCCCTGGGATATCCAAATGTCTCAGGATATCCCGGGTTATTCGGGATATTCTCTGGATGTCCATGGGATATCCCACATATCCCGGGATATCCTCTGGATGTCCGTAGGATATCCCGCATATCCCGGGATATTAGGGATATCCTCTGGATGTCCCAGGGATATCCTGCATATCCCGAGATATGCAGGACGTCGCAGGGATGTCAAGATATTCAATGAAATGGAAGTTGAAAGAAACGCACTCGAAAAAAGTTATCACTTATTGATACAGACATTGTTCATGTTCATCTTATTGTATTGTTCCTTTCCAGTAGGTGGCTGAATTTGGCAGACTATTTGGTCGTTTTCAACAAACGGTAGTTGCTATCTCTATCTTCAATATACATAGGTTGGTTCCTATGCAATATTTCCTTACGCTGGTGTGTTTACACTAGTCCCAAATTAATTAAAATTAAAAAAACGAATGTTGTAGAATTTCGATAATATTTTTAATCCGTAATATATTTTCGGCCGACTTAGCGACCATCTTCAGTGGAGAAATTTTGTAAAAATAATAATGTTGACAGTACTGATTCGCATTATGTGCGCCCTTAATTATATTATTTTTTTATTTTAATAAAACTATTACATTTTATCAATTTTTTGTTAGATAATGATATTTCTCTGAAAAAAGAAAATATTATTACCTATCATCTTTTGTTGGATTTTTGGTTGAAAATTTATTCGATATCAATTTTTTTATATATATATTTTTTATATAATTTTCCACAACAATAAAGTTTGAAAGTGGTTGGTAGACCAGCGGTATCAATCGATGGCTTTCGCACGTATGTACACTAGGGTGGGTAGCAATTCATTACATAAGGAAAACATCTTATTTAAAAAATTAAAAAGTAATCAGATTCTGATTATCAGTAATTTCAGGGCCGATGCGATGCCACTACACAAGCTTGCTTTATGTGAAAGATTTCGAAAGTGCGTTTGTTTTCACTTTAGTTGAGCCCAAAAAAGTCATTTTTTTAGGTACACTTTGAGTATACTTTTTGTCATATATTATTTTTCAAATGTAGGAAATTGACAATGAAGTCTCTTTTTTCATTAAAATCAATCACGTACACGTGTTACAAGCTAACATTGTAAACATGGATAATATAACAGTCATATTTTCGTCGTTAAGCCAGGAATAAAATTATAGAGTAAAGCGCGTAGTAAAATGTCTTATGTAAACCTGGCAATATTGCGTTAGTTACTATTGTATATGTATATGGTTGCTCATAATAATTATTTCGCAATATTGGGTAAATGAATGTGACAAGATGGTGTTAATACTGTTAGTGTTTAAAATAATATTGTGTTTAAGGTCTTTCTTTAAAGGGTAAGTATTGCATTAATAATTATTGTAAATTATGCATTAATTCATGAATGCATTAAATATTTTAGTCGTCATATTCGCAGTTTTACTCTCTATCATTGAAGAAATCTTGCCAATTCTTACATTTCGTGTTTTGACTATATTTTGCCATTATCTATTGCTTTTTCATTTGCTAAGATCAGATATTCTGACCTCCAGACTTACCCCCGATGTGGTTTTTCAGCCACTCGGGATATGGTGTGGGGTAGATGGTCCCCCATCGGGCTCGTCCCCAGGTGGTGGATAGGGGAAAGCCTCACAGAAATGTGAGGTACCGGGGAAATTAAATACTTCGGCGTGAACCAAAACCATAGAAGTGCAATGATGTCGCAAATAAACATGGACTTACCCCAGGGGGGTACCAGCGCCTCCGGCGTTGGAGAATCGCCCCCCGAAGTTTCTTCGGGCTGCCCCTCGGATTCTGGGGAGGGCAAATTTCGACTTGCAGAAGTAGGAGAAACAAAGATTGATGATGGTATGAGGAGCTCAGAAAGTGATGAAGATCATGAACAATCGACCGCAACACCAAAGAGAAGAGCACACAAAAGACGCAAGAAAACTAGTCCTCAACAATACAAGACTGTACCTCTGAATATTGGACTCGAAGAACTATCGAAAAAAGTAAACGAACTTTGCACTTTTACCAAAAAAAATAGAACTGTGCACACGGAAATAAAAAATTATGCAGCGGAAATCCAAGGCCTTGTGTTCCAAGCGACCTCACAAATAAGTACAAACAAGACCAGGAAACAAGATTCCGAAGCCTGGAAGACAAATGTTGGTACTCCCAAGAATGCCCCACGTGTATGCAGAACGCAATAACTGAAATTAATAAGGAGTATACTGAAATCTCATACGAAGAGTTCATTAAATGCACTAAAAGGAAATGGACAGAAGAATGCTACAAAAGAGTAACAATCGATACCGCGGTGATATTACAAGCGTGGACACGGAAAATGTTTACTACCAATGTCAAAATGAAGACTCTGAAAACATGTGGTTTAAAAAAAAGATTCTCAGAAAGTATCCTGAGTTGAGCGAAGCAGAAGTAATCCCACTCCTATATGGACAATGCACAGATATGGAACAAAGATCTTTTATCAGAATGGCTCAAGAGACTCGTGAGAAGGTCAGAAAAATTTCTTTACTCATCACTCCTGACCATGAAGAGAACAAAACCCCATTGGAAAAAGCATTCACGATATTGAAAGAGATGAAGAAAAAGGCCATTGAAAGCAAAATCCTTCACTTAACAATCGCCTTATCGCCAAAACTAGATAACGAGATACTCAAAAAGATGGCGGAAATTGTATTTTGCGATACAACCATAAATGTGATTCTAAAACTACCATATACCACGACAAAATTGACTACTATTAAGAGAAACGAAACTATCGAAAAAATAGTAATAGACACTGACAGGGAGACATACGCTGATACCCTCTCAAAAATCAAACCAGGACTTACAAAAGAAGAAAAAGACCAAATAACAAATGTAAAAGAAACAAGAAACGGGCAAATCCTTCTGAGAATTAAGAATAATGCCGAAGAAATGTCTGGTGTACTGAAAAAAATAATAAGTGAGAAAAGTCTAAAAGTTATCAAAAAGAAAAACAAGATTATACACATCTCGGGTCTAGACACAATAACGGATGAAAACGAGATCAAAGAAGCTATTCTGAAAACAATCGAAGTAAAATTTCATGACCAACTATCGGTCAAGCCACCAAGACCCACAAAAAACGGATCCCAAATAGCAACAGTGTCAATGGAAGAAAAAGATGCAAAACGATTACTTAATGAACGGAAACTCCGAATCGGCCTAAGCATTTGCCAACTAAAAGAAAGAGTAGAGTTGACAAAATGCTTCAAATGCTGGGAATACGGTCATAAGTCATCAAACTGCAAAGGCAAAGACCGAACTGGGATATGCCACAACTGCTCCAAAAAGGGCCACCAATCAAAAGAATGTAAAGAAGGCTCGTTCTGTCCAATATGTGAAACTGAGGGACATGCAGCTGGGGATGGAAGGTGTTCAGCTTTCAAAAAAGCCCTGAGCGATGCGAGGAAAAGTAGGAGAATAGACAAACCAAACAAAGATAAACAGGCAGGCAAAGATAAACTTAATTAACTATGCTCAGAATGCTTCAAATAAACGCAGGCAGAAGTGTTAGCGCACACGACATGGCCTCGGTCGTGGCGTCAAAGAACAACTATGACTTTATTGCGTTTGGTGAACCAAACCTCTCTAAAGTCAAGGGCACAAACAATTACGGAAGTATGATATTAAACCACAGCCAAAAACACAAAGTAATGCGCTATAGGATGCTAAGCGCTTCCGTCTGCGTAGAAACTGAAGAATGGGCGATGTACAATATATATGTTAGCCCAAATAAGTGTACTCCGGAGGATTTTGAAAATCATCTAGCAGATATACAGAGAGACCTGCAACAACTGGATAAGGAGAAAAAAATAATTATAACAGGAGACTTCAATGCGAGACATCCAGCCTGGGGTGGAAACATTAAAAATAAAAAGGGTAAATCACTCCTAGAATGGGCAAACGCGATGAACATGAACATCATGAATGATGGATTGAAGCCAACTTGTATAAGACCCAACGGAGAATCATTTATTGACGTTACCATGATTTGCAACAAAACAATGACATGCAGCCCCTCGTGGGAAGTTCTAGACGACGAATCAATGAGTGATCACAGATTCACGACTATGGAAGCTACATCGACCACGCCAAACGTAAAAAACAAATACGTGTACGGCAGAACAGACTATGAGATTCTGAATGTAGTCTTCAAGGAACAAATACGAGGTAAGAGCATAAATGATATTCAGTGCGAAAAAGCAATTAGGCAAGCTTACAAAGAAAGCACACCAAGACTTAAAAGTGAAGAAAATAACAAATTACCTTACTGGTGGAACATTACTGTACAAAAACATATATTTGAAGTAAGAAGAAAACGTAGAATCTTCCAAAGATGTAAAAATACAGAATATAGAGAATCGCTCCTGGAAGATTACAAAATATCCAAGAGTTCCTTAAAAAAGGAAATATCCATAGTGAAGAAAAAATCATGGGATGACTTGTGCAAAAACTTGGACTCTGATGTTTATGGGGACGCCTTCAAAATTGTTAAATCCCAATTACAGGCACTCAACCCGAAAACGAATCTTACACTCAACGAAACGACTATGGTCGCCATGAGATTATTCATTACAACAAATGAGATAACATTGGAAAATGAACGTTCCGCCAACACACCCACTATGGAGGATGTGGTTTTTGGGGAGGAAGAAATCACAGAGGCTGTCAAGAAGATAAAAACTGGGAAATCACCTGGACCTGACTCCATTCCCCCTGAGGTCATAAAGGAGGTCATGGCACACAATGCGGAATATTTCAGGAACCTCTTCAATGGACTGTTAAGGACGGGAAATTTCCCAGAAATATGGAAGACTGCAAAACTAGTCCTGATAGAAAAACCAAAAAAGAATCCAATTGACCCACCAAAGTACAGGCCAATATGCTTAATAAACGTATTGGCCAAAATATTTGAAAGTCTAATCAACAGAAGGCTCATCAATGAAATCAAAGAGAAGGGAGATTTCAGTGATGGGCAGTATGGTTTTAGGCAGGGGAGAACTACAGTCGACGCTGTAAACCGGGTGATTGGTCTAGCCCAACAGGCCAAACGGGAAAATAAAATCAACTGTTTAATACTAATTGATGTCAAAAACGCATTTAATACTGCATCATGGCCTCTTATAGTTGCAAAACTCAAAGAAAAAGACATCAGCGATTATCTCAGAACTATCTTAGCGAGCTACCTAACTAATCGATATATTATAATGCATGGAAAGAAAAAACTAAAAGTAACAGGAGGTGTTCCGCAGGGATCCGTTCTGGGGCCGACCTTGTGGAACATACTGTACGATGGTGTCATGGGCCTAAGGATGCTTGAGGGGGTTACTCTTATATGTTATGCTGACGATCTTGCCGTATCTGTGACAGGACATACAAAAAGAGAAGTTATAGCGAAGGCAAATGCGACACTTCATGCTGTAGATATATGGATGAGGAAAAACCACCTAGAGATGGCCCCTGAAAAGACGGAAGCGATAATACTAAATAGAAAGAGAAACATTGATGACATGTGCTTCTCAATAGGAGGAACCATTATAAGACCGGCAAATAGTGTTACATACCTGGGAGTCACTTTAGACAGAGGTTTAACAATGAGCAACCATATCAAAAGAGTGTGTGATAAATCTCATAAAGTAACTAGAGCTCTCTGCATGATACTTCCAAACGTAAGGGGTCCGAACTCTAATAAAAGAAGAATTCTCGCAATGGCCACACAATCCGTTGTAACATACGCTGCACCTATATGGGCACAAGCTATGAATATTGACAAATATAGGCATATGGTTCTGAACACACAGAGAATAATGGCACTTAGAGTATGCAGTGCGTATAAAACAATATCAACAGAAGCTGCACTCGTAATTGCAGGACTGATCCCGATTGACTTAATGGCAAAAGAGAGGAGCAAGCTCTATTATCATCAGGAGGCGACAGTGGAAATAGAAAGAATGGCGACACTGGACCAATGGCAGCAGCAATGGGAACGGGGAGTGAAAGGAAGATGGACATTCCGGCTCATTAAGCATATAAAACCATGGCTCGAAAGGCAACACGGAGTAGTGTCGTTCAGGCTCACCCAGTGCCTGAGCGGCCATGGCGTCTTTTATTCATATTTGCACAAAATAACACGGGCAGATTCAGATAACTGCGTATATTGCGGCGAATCACCAATGACGCAGAGCACACGATCTTCCATTGTACGAGGTGGGAGACTGAGCGACACGAAGCCGTAATAAGCCTGGGAATCACGGAGTGTCTATCTCCTGAGAACTTGATAAGCTAAATGCTGAGGAACCCAGAAAACTGGAATGTCTTAGCCCAATATATAGAGGGGGTGATGATGATAAAAGAGGAGGATGAGCGACGAATGAAGGCGCAACAGCGATAATGCATGTTGATAATGACCATTCAGCTCGTGGTAGGCCCAAAAGGCAGGAACACGGCTGAAAGACGACGAGAGGGGGTTTTAGCCGGTTGAAGTCCGGCACTGCCCTAGCGGTGTCCATGATGGATTTCCCCCTCCACAAAAAAAAAAAAAAGCCACTCGGGATATAGAAGATGTTCTCAAAACCAAATGAAAAAAATGCTTATACTACAGTAATATTATAGATTCTATAATTGTATTTTTTGTTGTTGTTACAGACATTCTGAACCGAAAACTGAAGAGATAATCTTTATATAATTTCAAATGCGGCGCTGATGTCTACTTGAGAGAAGCCTTCCTTGGGAGTGGAATATGGCTCTTTTTCCTCTTTTATTTTAGCTTCACTGGAAGTATTTCCATGACAAAACAGACTGCGAGTGACCATTACCACTATTGGTGAACACGGGGATTGAGCCTCCCATAGGTATCAGTATGGAAAGTGGAGCCCTCAACTACATGACCAAAGTATGGAAAGTATCAGCTTTTAGTGGCGAGAGGACATGTGAACTAGTTCATAGGTGTATGTTGCCAATTATTCACAAAAAATACGTCATACGCCGGCGCAGTACATCATTTCTACCATCATGGAGAGAAAAATATTTTTATTTATACTATTCACAGAGAACAAACAGCAATAAATTTAAATACTTACCTAATATGTATATAATATATCAATAAATAGACATTATTGGAAAAACGTACATTTATTTAATATTCCTCTAATATTTTGATATCTGAGATTCAGGATTATTACACAGTAATTCTGAATATTCAGGATATCCATGAGACGTCGCAGGGATATTCCGGGATATGCGGGATATTCCAGCAATGCCTACGGGATATTCGGGATATCCATGAGACGTCGAAGGGATATTCCGGGATATTCCTGCAATGCCAGCGTGATATTCGGGATATGCAAGATATCCATGGGACGTCGTATGGATATCCCGCATATCCCGGGATATCTCTGGGATATCCATGGGACATCGCAGGGATATCCACGGGACATTCGGGATATCCCTAGGACATCCTGAGGATAAACCGAATATCCCGGGATATTGCCGGACATTTGGATATCGCAGGGATGTCTCAGGGATATCCTGCGGGATATCCTGTGCTGACTGGGTAATGATACTTAATTCTAACTTATTGAACTTTAACAATACAAAAAAAATTATTTCGTCACATGACGTGAATTGGCCAGCTAAATTTTGATTATTTAAATATAATATGATTTATAATTAAACTCGCATGGAGGTAATGATGCGGACGCGTCGGTTTCTTCCTTGCTTGAGATTTACGATGAGATGGTAACTTTTTGCTCCCTCATCAGTCCTGGTGCTGGATGCTCCATCACGGTCAGACGAAGACAATGGAAGAAGTGGACGTTTCTGAACCTTCACACTCGCCACACTTTGGGCAGCCAATGAAACGTTTAAAAAAGAGACGTAGTTGGTTGTCGGATGATCTCCTATATGATACCTTCAGAATAGATGTCACCTCCATACTCTTGTATTGATTGTCACCTATGGCTGTGTAGCCTGGCAGAAAAAAACCCAACAGAAAACGTGTACTGACACGCTAAACAAAGTTCAGAGACTTGCATGTCTCCTCATAACGGGCGCCATGTGCTCAACGCCCACGGCCGCGCTGGAGGCGGTGCTGTGCCTGGGCCCACTGCATATACATGTGCAGTTGGAGGCTCGCATGGCGCTGCTTCGGGCGGCGGCGGGGGGCGGGGACAGGTGGCGCTCCAATGTATTCAGAGGACTATATGGGGACCTCTACAAAGCCCCCATCATGGGCATGCCTTCGGACACCATGAATGTGGTATACAGCTTTGTTAAACATTACAAAATAGAAATACTTGAAAGAGAGACATGGCGAGAAAACGATCCCTACTCCTTTCGAGATGGAGACATTGTATGGTACACAGATGGCTCCAAAAAAGATGACCGAGCAGGGTCTGGAGTATATGGCGTGCGCCCTAGGATGGAGATATCAACCAGCCTGGGAGAATATGCCACTGTCTTCCAGGCAGAAATGAGTGCTATCATTGACTGCGCTCACATAAACCTGCAACGATCATATTATAATAAAAAAATCTACATCCTCTCAGACAGTCAAGCGGCTCTTAAAGCCCTTGAGTCAGTAGAGGTGAGATCCAAACTAACGATGGAATGTATACAGGCCCTGAATCACCTTGGTGCAAAAAACACGGTGAGACTAGTCTGGGTGCCCGGGCACTGTGGAGTCATGGGCAATGAAAAGGCCGATGAACTTGCCAGAGCTGGCGCAGAAAAACCCGCATTTGGTCCAGAGCCCATCTGCGGACTACCACGTAACGCTCTCAGAACCAGCCTAAAGAACTGGGTCAAAGACAAAAGTTACGAAATTTGGGCAAACAACCCAGGGATGAAACATGCGAAGGAACTAATCACAGGGTACTCGCAGAAGTTCACCTTTGAAGCACTCAAGCTTTCCAAAAAACAAATAAAGATCCTGACGAGGACCTTAACAGGACACTGCAGACTGCGCAAGCATATGTCCATAATAGGACTCTCAGACACTCCAATCTGCAGATTCTGCTCAGAGGACTACGAAACACCAATTCACATCCTCTGCAGCTGTGAAGCACTCGCTCACAAAAGAAGTCACACCCTCGGTGGGCCACTACTGAACGCTGAGAAGGTAAGACTGCTCGCACCTAGGCAAATTGTGAGCTACATGACTCACATAGGCCTGGACAACGAGCTGTAACATTGAGGGAAGTCACAATATTCCTATCCTGGTCGCAGTGACATAAAGGGTAACCTGGTCCCTTAACCCTCTTTCAAAAAAAAAAAAAAAAAAAAATACTCTTGTATTTGCCACGGCTCGTTCAGTCGGTTGGAGAGACAGGACTCTTCAGTCACAGATTGGGTGAAGTTCGTGAGAAGAATCAGAAAGCCATTATTTAAAGAAAAGTTCGTTTATTCACTAATCAAATCACATATTCTCATCACGGTCTTATAAAGATGAAGCACAGAGCATGTTTTCTTACACTAATAGTTGTTGTTCTAATGCGGTTTATAGCTTATCATAATCTATATAATATTTGCCTTGAACACTGACTCACTGACTGACTGACTGACTGCCTGACTGACTGATGTCATTAACGCCGCTAGATGGCGCGCCACTCGCAACTAAAGACTAATATTGTTCTTCTAATAAATTATGGCTGACAGCAGTGACAGCTGACAGTAACATAATAATATTATTATGCCTGGTGGCTGAGCACTTTTTTTAAAGGTTTTGATGTAGAGAGAAACAATTTTTCGGGTTATTTAAAACTAACATGCGAAGTCAGCCATAAGAAAGCAATGTGTACCAAATCAGGAAACTTATACGCAGAGCGGGACTTCATAACGAACAAAAGCCTTATTAATGCAATGTGTGCCTTAAAAAGTTTGCAGACTCAAGAGTCACGCGAGAACTCATAGTGGAGAAAAGACCAACGAATGTAACAATTGCGATAAAAAGTTTAATCAATCAATAACTCATGATTAAAGCCATTTGAATGCAAAGTTTGTTATAAAAAGTTAAAGTTTTAATTTTCGTGGAGTTCTATTATCAAGTCCTTTACATATGAATTCGGCCATAACTTTTAATAAAAGAGAACTCATAGCGGAGAAAAGACCTACGAATGTAACAATTGCGATAAAAAGTTTAATCAATCAAATAATAACTCATGATTAAAGCCATTTGAATGCAAAGTTTGTTATAAAAAGTTAAAGTTTTAATTTTCGTGGAGTTCTATTATCAAGTCCTTTAAAGTTACAAATGAATTCGGCAATAAGAAAGCAAATTTTGCATGAAAAAGTTTACCAAATCATAACATAGGCACAGCGGGACTTCATAGCGAATAAAAGCCTTACTAATGCAATGTGTGCAATTAAAAGTTCGCAGATTCAAGAATCACTCGCGAACCCATAGCGGAGAAAAACCATACGAATGCAACAATTGCGATAAAAAGTTTAATCAATCAAATAATAACTCATGATAAAAGCCATTTGAATGCAACGTTTGTTATAAAAAGATAACGTTCTTTTATGAGTTTTCATGAAGAGTTCAATTAATCAAGTACTTTAAAGTCGCACATATGAATTCGGCTATAAAAAAGCTAATTTTACATGAAAAAGTTTACCAAATCATAACTTAGGTACGCACAACGGGACTTCATAGCGAAGAAAAGCCTTACTTATGCAATGTGTGCCAGTGATATGTTATGGTACCACAACATATCACTGATGTGTGCAATAAAAAGTTTGCAGACTCAAGAATCACACGCGAACCCATAGCGGAGAAAAGCCATACGAATGCAACAATTGCGATAAAAAGTTTAATCAATCAAATAATAAATCATGATAAAAGCCATTTGAATGCATAGTTTGTTATAAAAAGTTCAATTTTTTTTTAATTTTTAGAGTTCTATTATCAAGTGCTAATAGCGGAGAAAAACCATACGAATGCAATGTTTGCAATAAAAAGTTTGCACACTAAAGTATTTTTTTAAAGATTCTCATGTGAATTAATAGCGTAGAGAAGCCATACAAATGCAAAGTTTGCATGAAAAGTTTACTAAATCAGAAAACTAACACACACACGCGATCAAATAGTTAAATACCCACATGTTAAAAGCTATTTGAATGGAAAGTTTGTAATTAAAAGTTTGTTGTTTTTGAGTTTTCATAAAGATTTAAAACAACCAAGTATTTTGTCTCACATGTGAATTCAGCTATGAGAAAGCAATGTTTGCAGGAAAAGGCCATAGGTGGGCGCCACGGGCGCCTTTAAAAAAACTAGTATGACAATTATTTAATAATCTTCTATTTTAGCGCGTTTTCTAGAAAGTTTCAAATTATCATTAATCTTTATAAAATCTTATATTTTATTAAAAAAGGAATTGAAATGAAAAGGCACGGGCGGCGGATTCACAACATCCATGTGACCGAGTGGCGAGACAATGAGTGTTAAGATCTGCCGAGTGAGCAAGCGAGGCAGTAAAGGGGTGCGGAAGGGTAGCGGGAGGTTGGGCACTCGGACGAGTGAATAGAACGGGTGGCGAGCCACTGTCTCGCCGCTTTGCTCGGCCGAGCACTCGCCTTAAGGTTTAGACGCAGCGAGTAATAGGGTATTATTGTTCTGTGCAGCGAGTACTCGGCCGAGTCAACACCTACTAGATAATAAGGCCAGGACACTGATTCAAAATGGCCGACACCTGAGGCCTAGATGTTACTTGACAGCTCTCACACACATTATGATTTTTAATACTCTTGTCTCAAAGTAATAGGTACTTACCTATATAATGAAAATACAAATTGCATTTATCAAAATTAAAGAGAGAAGGGTATAAATAAAACAATAAGGGCTGAAGAACTTTATTTTTTAACATCAGATTAGCTGAGTATCAAAATGAGTTTTGATGTGAAAATTTGTATCACAATCAAGGTACAAATAATATTTTTAAAAAACAACTGATGATATAAAAAATCATTTATTTATTTATATGCCTTTAACAAAAATAATAAAATTTTAAATTTTCTGTCGGAGAAGTACATACATATATTTATTATAAAGTTAAATTTTCTGTAAATTACTGTAAGAAAACATGATTGCAAGTTCTATCGGAAGAAATATATTATTATAATACTATAAAGTCAACAATTATATCACAAATAAATAATGTTATTGCATTAGGACAAGTATTAACATTCAGGAATCAACGTATAAACATCTTTGATATCATTGATTTTAAATTTTCAGTAACTTGCGGGGAGGAAACAAGATAAAATAAGATTGCAAGTTCTATCGGGAGAACTATATTATTATCTATACTAATATATAAAGAGGAAAGATTTGATTTTTTGTTTGTTTGTTTGTTTGTTTGCATCTAATAGGCTCCAAAACTACTGAACCGATTTGAAAAATTCTTTCACTTTTGGGAAGCTACAACATCGGCGGTGAACATAGGCTATATTTAATTTCCAAAAAAAAATTGGGTAACCTACGAAAACTTCAATAATGTAACCCAAGGTGTAAAAAATTTACCTAAAATATTCTTTTTATCGCGAACGCTGTGAAAACTAATGATGATAGAATAAAACAATGTACTACAATTTTGTAGAAGACATCATTATTTACAAAAAGTATCGCGACAGCATATGTCTAACTATTATAGTTATGCCACAATAAGTGTTTTTTTATTTAAAAAAAATCAATAATATGTCACCTCTAGAAAAGGCTCTTTATTGGTATCTTGGTATTACTCCTTATTAAAATAAATAAGTTCATATTCAAGTCTGCTTCAATATGTTTGTATAACTTTTTGAATTATTCAATTCGGACATTCCATTCGAAAGTTATCACGAGTTTAATAATGTGAGTATTGGAAAAAAAAGCATAGTAGTCTCTTATCATCTCAACTTATCCGATGCAGAGTGCGTACGGGAGTGGTGAGGGGACTGAGGAGAGGGCGGGGAGGGGACTGAGGGGTGGCATGTCAAGTTTAGTAGAAATACCGCGCAAAGTAGTCACGGTGGTAAAGTGACGTGACACGATACATTGCAATGCAATTATTCCAGATTAACATATTTTTTTTTTTTTTTTTTTTTTTTTTTACCCATCACGCCGTGTCCCGTAAGGGGTAGGCAGAGAGAACGGACCTCCACTCTTTTCTATCCAAGCATACTTCTTTCGCTTCTTCCACCGACATACCATTTCTCATACAGCTTCTCCTATTTCTCTTACTTCTTACCTGGCCTTCCTTGAGGACGGAATCGATGTGTTCGATCCACGTCATTCTCGGTCGCCCACGCTTTCTTACACCATTCCTTTCAGCCTTATGAATTTTCTTTGTCATTCTGTTTGCATCCATTCTTTCCACATGCCCAAACCATCTCAACTTATTAACTTTCATCTTTGTCACAACACTTACTTCCATACCACATTCTTTCCTAATATTTTCATTCCTTTCCATATCCCATAAAGTTTTTCCACATATTCTTCGTAGAGATTTCATCTCTACTGCATTTATACTACATTCTTCTTTTTTCGTCCATGTCCACGTTTCACAACCATACATCATCGATGGTAGCAGGATTGCGTTATGCACTAGTTTCTTTGCTTGTAGTGAGACGTTGTTGTTTCTCATTATAGGTCTTAATGCACCGCCCACCCTGCGACCAGCAACTTTCCTACGTTCGATTTCTTTTTCACACTTTCCATCCCGACTAAACATGCTTCCTAAATACACATACTCATTCACTTGCTCAAGACATTCATTTTCTACGGTTACTTTGCAATTCGTTCTTGCTTCATCCCTTTCAAATACCAACACCTTTGTTTTGCTTACATTCATTTTTAGACCATTTTTTGCACAATTTTCAAACACACTTGACACAAGTTCTTGCAAATCATTTTCACACTCAGCCATAAGTACTAAATCATCTGCATACATAAGCGCACATACCTTTATACCATTCAATTCAACCCCTATATTTATATCTTTTAACCCACTGACGCAAAAATCAAAGAACAAATTGAACAACCAGGGTGACATGACGCACCCTTGCTTCACACCTTTCGTAAGATAGAACTCCGGTGAAAGGTGACTGTTCACCTTCACACACGCAGTACTTTCCGAATATAGCGAAGCAATGGCACGAATCAACCGGTTATTCACTCCATACATTGATAGAACTTCCCATAATTTACCCCTGTCTACCCTATCATATGCCTTTTCCAAATCTACGAATGCACAGAAAAGCTTCTGATGTTTACTCAAAAGCTTCTCCGTAATCATCCGCAGAGCGTAGATCTGATCGGCACACCCCCTCCCATTCATAAAAGCCCCTTGTGCATCCCAAACTTTATTTTAATAATAAATTTTAATTATAAAATATTTTGGAAAAGTTAGGGATCTGTATGAAAACTAAATTATTTTTAAGTATCTATCTACCCGTGCGAAGCTGGGGCGGACCTCTAGTCTACTATAAAGTCAATAATTATATCACAAATAAATAATGTAATTGTATTAAGACGAGTAATCAATCTATAAACATGTTTGATATCAAAGAAAAAATAACAACTAATGACTCTAACAATTCATTACTAATGTTCGATTTTTAAATGGAACAAACCACTACGGGCTTACGACCGTCTTCTACTGTTATTTCGAAGGCTGGCTTAGTGTGATCACTTTACGTTAACAACGTTCGCCATTAGGTGGTAATGTTTGTCTCCGAAACTCCTAATCATGAGAATTCTCAACATGTTCAACATGTCGAAAAATCTCATGTATGCAACAAGTAGAAATTTAATAATAGAATGAAAAATAGAGATAAAAGTTGGAAATTGTTGAGAACAAGAGAGCAACCAAATTTAAAGACTGCGACTGCTGTCATGTATTTGGCGCCAGGATATGACTATCCATTTTTGTTAATGTCTCATATTTATGTTTGATATCATTGATATAAATTAAATTTTCAGTGGTCTGTCGAGAGATCTAAATTATTATGCATGCACACAGTAAACACTTGGAAAACTCTGCACATTTAGTAAAACTTCTTCCGGCTTCATAAAGATAATTAGAATTAAAGCTTTTGGGCATGGCAAGTTGCAAATGGCCCAGTTCCTTCCGTACCCATTTGCACACTCCCTGACGCTTCCTGATTCAGATGCCAAGGCACTCAAATGTTTCGGGCAATTGGGAAGGATGATAGTATTGCTTCCTTTCTCAGTGGCTTGAAGTTCGCAAACCTAGAAGAACAAGGAATGAGTATTACTATTTATTTATTTCAATAACAGACATGCAGAGCACACAAACTTTGTTATTTCACTACGTTATTAATAACGTTATACAAAAGATAATATGTTCATATTAATGTTATGTTTGCAGTACTTTTTCCTGTTTTAAATAAATATTCAAAATCAAAACAATGTAAAATTCATTCAATATATTCAAATAGTAACATGTAATAAAAAATTGTTACGCATCACTAGAATGCCATAACCTCAAAATATTGTCAACATAACAACCAAGACTATTCAAGAAATCAAGAAAACTTACCCTCGACTGAACACTTGAAGTATAATTTCTACTATTGAATGCTCGAATCCATTTGTTATTAAAGCTAATTTCTTAAAGAAAACTGCAAACATGGTCTAGTTGAATAGTTGGCGATACAATTATTATCACAACACTTATTCACCATTTACTCGGTACGTGTGATCAAGGCATAAACTTGCACGTGATAAACCCGTGTGAAACTCGTGGCTCTATACTAAGCTACCTCGTACTTTTTTCAATGAAAATTATCACGTAGGTACTTAGGTATTTTAAATAAAATTTGTGAATCAAAACATCGACTCCAAATTTAACTCATTACATTACTTCCAGTTGAATGCACACTGAAACGAAAACACATTAATTCCGCATGAACGAATCTCATAATATGGGTTCATTCACCCGACTTGGCGGCATTTTCAAGGACGCAACTGACTTGATAATAAATATTAGACAAAATAATTGTATGTATCACACTCGTATGATTTTTTCACCACTATGTGTTCGCATATGTATCTTTAAAGATCCTGATTGATTGAACTTTTTGCGGCATATATCACACTCGTATGGTTTTCACCACTATGTGTTCGCATATGTTTCTTTAAATCCCCTGAAAAAGTAAACTTTTTGCGGCATATATCACACTCGTATGGTTTTTCACCACTATGTGTTCGCATATGTTGCTTTAAATCCCCTGATGTAGTGAACTTTTTGCGGCATATATCACACTCGTATGGTTTTTCACCACTATGTGTTCGCATATTATGTCTCATTAAATGTCCTGATTGATAGAACTTTTTGCGGCATATATCACACTCGTATGGTTTTTCACCACTATGTGTTCGCATATGTTTCATTAAAACCCCTGATAAAGTGAACTTTTTGCGGCATATATCACACTCGTATGGTTTTTCACCACTATGTCTTCGCATATGTCCCATTAAATGTCCTGATAAAGTGAACTTTTTGCGGCATATATCACACTCGTATGGTTTTTCACCACTATGTGTTCGCATAATATGTATCTTTAAATTCCCTGATGTAGTGAACTTTTTGCGGCATATATCACACTCGTATGGTTTTTCACCTGTATGTGTTCGCATATGTATCTTCAAAGATCCTGATATTGTGAACTTTTTGCGGCATATATCACACTCGTATGGTTTTTCACCACTATGTGTTCGCATATGTTTCTTCAAAGATACTGATTGATTGAACTTTTTGCGACATATATCACACTCGTATGGTTTTTCACCACTATGTGTTCGCATATGTATCTTCAAAGATCCTAATATTGTGAACTTTTTGCGGCATATATCACACTCGTATGGTTTTTCACCACTATGTGTTCGCATATGTATCTTCAAAGCTCCTGATATTGTGAACTTTTTGCGGCATATATCACACTCGTATGGTTTTTCACCACTATGTGTTCGAATATGATTCATTAAATGTTCTGACTGATTGAACTTTTTGCGGCATATATCACACTCGTATGGTTTTTCACCTGTATGTGTTCGCATATGTTTTATTAAATTTCCTGATAGATTGAACTTTTTGCGGCATATATCACACTCGTATGGTTTTTCACCACTATGTGTTCGCATATGTTTCTTCAAAGATACTGATATTGTGAACTTTTTGCGACATATATCACACTCGTATGGTTTTTCACCACTATGTGTTCGCATATGTATCTTCAAAGATCCTGATGTTGTGAACTTTTTGCGGCATATATCACACTCGCATGGTTTTTCATCACTATGTGTTCGCATATGTATCTTCAAAGATCCTGATATTGTGAACTTTTTGCGGCATATATCACACTCGTATGGTTTTTCACTACTATGACGTGTTCGAATATGTCTCATTAAATTTTCTGACTGATTGAACTTTTTGCGGCATATATCACACTCGTATGGTTTTTCACCTGTATGTGTTCGCATATGTTTCTTTAAATTTCCTGATATTGTGAACTTTTTGCGGCATATATCACACTCGTATGGTTTTTTTCCAATCTGCATATTAATATGTTTTTTATCACCAATAATAGTCCCTTTCGCATTATTACTATCGTGTGGCTTTGAAAGGGCTACGTTGACATTTATTAAAAAATGTTCAATTTCATTTTCCTCTAATTTATAAATGAGTATATTATCACTCTCACATAAGTCATTATCGTTTATAGATTTAGTATCCATTGTGTCAGATATTGGAAAAGCTTTTTTGCAAGTATACAATAAGGCAAACAGTATTGTGCCAGAATTTTAATAATTTATTTCAGTGATACCTTCAGCGAATTATCTACTGTCGAGTGATCGCTCGGGTACGTCAGTGCGATCGTTCGAAACCACAGAACACATATGTGTTCTGTGCATATTATACTCTCTAACGAGAGTTCGAAACAGTTCGAAACTTAACCAACATTCATCAGAGAAATCTCGTGCGATAAACGCACTGATGTTTGCTCTGTCAATATTATAATTTATATTATTATTACTAGTTTTTTTAACCGTCCATAACAGATGAAAAATTTTCTTACACCACGTAGAAGGCATTGTACTGTCACCACAGAACACATATACTCTCTAACGAGAGTCACTGTCACTGTCAAATGGCTGTCATTTGTTGATAACTGACGTGATCTCTTTATTTACTAATATTATATATTTTTTCATTTCGGGTGAACTGTCCATTAATAAATTAAATATAAGTACCGATTTCCTATTTCTGAAAGGTGAGCAAGGTTTTTAAATTTCACGGGTGAATAATAACATTTTTATATTGGTAATTATTTACTTTGCGGGCTTCTACGTTCCAACCTTAACCTAACCTATTCAAATCGTAGTGTTATCATCCGAGGATGTTATCAAATTGACTAACTAAACGACAATGACCAACAATGTTTTCATTTTTTAGACAAAAACACCAATTTTAGAAACAAAAAATAAAATGTCACTCCATGAAGAAAAAGTTTGTATGAGAAAATAGGCATCTTTTAAAATTGATTTTTACTTAAAATTGGTTGATAAAATACTTAAAATGTTATCAAATCAATCCATAACATGCTTATTTACCAATCTGCATATACATTTGATATGTGTTTCATATAAAAAATTTCTGAATCCATGATTATTTACTAGCTGAATAATTGTATTCAGTTTATTGAGTACCCAACAGATGCACCTGTATTAATGTACTGATGATTGTAAAATTGTTTTTTTGGTGAAGTATTCAATACATGACACACAAGATTTTAGATTCATAGTCTGTTTTCCATGATTGAAAATCTGAAAAATACAATATAAATAAATGATTACATATGACGGATATTGGGAGAAAACAATGATAGTCTGATTGGTTGGCTGGTAGAATTTACCGCTAGGCAATAAGCCTACCCTTTGACATATTTTATTATGTACAATTAAGAATATTATATTTTATAGTCACTTTTTTTTTAGTTAAACATGCAATGTGGTAGCCAAATATCTATATGTTCAATGTGTGTTACAGATTGGTTGAAAACGATGATAGTTCTGAGTAAATATTGATATAAAAATCACCACAATGAAAAAAAAAAACAATAAATGTCCAAGCCAGGATGGGAGAGACCAATGTGTGTCGTATTTTATCTCACACACTTATTAACCTTTCAGTATCTCATGGGGATAAAATAGCTGTCTCCAAAATTAAAACTACTTACCTAGTGTCCGAATAGTTGTGTGCTTACATACATACGGACAAGCTATGAACAAGCGCCCTTGAGGTGACTATTTTGTCACAAAACGGCGCTATAAAAATTGTCATTATTATTATTATACATGGATTAATAGTGTTTTTTGCTATTGTGATGATACCTGCTATGTGATAGATGTGCTTATGTGTTTATATGTTTCATATTTTTTTGTAGTTTGGATTCTACATGTATTTGGGTATGAACCCTTTTATTTTCATTTTGTGGTATAGTTTACCCACTTTTATCTTACATTGATCGACGCAAAGGCTTGCTGCTTGTTGCTGTAATGCCGATCAGTGTCAGTGACAAAGGTATGTTAATTATAATATAAATTTGTATATTTGTTATGCTGTTTAATAAACCTAACCATGACATGAAAATGATTTACTGGTTTTAATAAAATAATTTCCATATTTTTTATTCAGTTTTAAACAGGTGCTCACTAATGTTCAGTAAATTGATTCAGTCTTGCAGCATTAAACTGTATTACAGGAATTTTAGTAACCTACAAACATACTATGAAAATGAATTATTTTGAAATGTACAATCAAGGCCCCCTCTTTCTTTGTGAATTGTATAAGTGTGACAGAAGCAAGCAGTGTGTGACAGGATAGTTTGGTGTCTGTTCTCTCTACCTACCGTTACAAGGGAGACGGCTGGTCGGAATAAATCGATAGAACATTACTTCGCAACCTTATATCCCACCCCAAACTGTTGCGCACAAGTAATGATTTTGCATTACAATAGCCCCTAAATAACACTGTCAGATTTTTCTCAGAGACCTTATTCCTGCAGCATTTGTGTGTAGCGGTTTAATCAACCGATTGCTCACCCCATAATCCGAGAGCATGCCACACAATCTTTCACAGTCCACACGATCATAAGCCTTCTCCAGGTCTACGAATGCACAAAAATGCCTCTCTTGTTTACCCAGCAGCTTCTTAGCGACCATTCGCAGGGAAAAGATCTGATCGGTGCACTCCCTTCCACTCAAAGAAGCACCTTGAACATTGCTAGCATTGGGAGTCCTATTTTGAATGTAATGCTACAATTACACGCTTGCCGTGGCTTGGCAAGCTCCATGCCTTCACAAACCCTTGGACGCCAATTACACGTTGGCGTGCGCACAGTATTTTAATAGATTTGCCGCAATTCCTTTGATCTGTGTCAAAAACCGACACTCGTTGCAAGCGTTGGCAAGCTCACACAAGCCAAGCCAAACACCCTGTTACACGTTGGTATTTATGGTGGTTTGCCAAGCCGTGGCATGACATTTGTCATACTTATGGTCACTGGCATATTATGACAAATAATAATTATCAATATTATGTGGAACTTTTTATAATGATTCTTACATTATTACCTATAATAATTCAATTAATGCGATAAATATTATTTAAGTATCATACATTTACGAGTTAAAAGAAAATGGGGGTTTGTAAATTAACATAATATTTTATATTCCAAATAGCTCTTTATGGGAGTTCTATTTTGAAAAGGACATTTCTCACTAAATATGTGAATCTATATAGGAACATGAAACTTACACAATATTATGAAAATTCAATAATAAATACTACTATTCTTATTGAGTAGGCAGCTTTCACTGTTTTGACCCCAAGTCTCAGCTAATTTGTAGTAATCTAGTATATTCTTGGAGGACTCCCTGGAGAGGAGGATTATGGTCGGGGGCAGGAGGGAAAGAGGACGATTGCCCACGAAAAGGCAACGGGGACCACACTGCATGTGTCCATAAGAATGGCTGAAGACCGGGAGGGAGTTGGTGGGGATGCATGGCTGTTACGATCCTCGGCATCGAGGGACCGACTGAAGAAGAAGAAGAGTATATTCTTGAAAGTCATTGGCCGAGAAGTGTTTCAGGGGATTTGAGTAGTATCTTGTTGACAGTTTCTGCTGGTGTCCTCTTAGATGCACATTAGTGTTCATCGTAAACATAGCTGGTAGCATCTATCAGAAATAGTTGCATTCAAGGAAACATATTTCAATAAGGTCTCCCAGAGAGAGATGCTACCATCTGCTAGAGTCTCTCCTTGTTAAATATGTTGAACAATTTCTTTTATTATAGGTAAGTATTATTCTTTTAAGTATCAGTGCTTTCAACAGTTAAAAGATATTGTTTGACAATGAGGGTTAAGTAATATAACATTCATTTCAAAATATGTTAATTTATTAAAAAAAAAAAAAACAATAAGCAAATAAACACTCAAATAGTATAGGTAGGCAATTTAAAAAGGTAGACGTAGAATGTACTCAACACGAGTACCTATAAATATTTCAGCAATGTAGGTCTACAAGATTTCAATTTGGAAGAAAGATATAAGAAACAATAAATGTAATCACAAACCAATATAGACAAAATGTACTGAACATAAACTATGTTCATTTCAAATAATATGACTACTTCCATTGGATGGATCATCGTAAATGGAATATCATATGAAGTTCATTAAAAAAATTGAAATTGTAATAATAGGATTCATAAACAAATATGGGCAGAACGTACATAACATAGTACCGATTTTAAGTAATGTGGAATATGTAGCTAGATCCTTTAAGTATTCAGAAAGAAAAATGATATAAAGTTTAATAAGAAATTGAAATAATATATGTTAGGTCATCTTTGGATGGTAACAGAAAAAAATCTGTTGTTAAATGAATGCTAACGAAGAATAAAAATATATTATATTGAATGCAAAAATTTGCATAGTAATATCAGGGAAAAATTTGCATAGTAATGCAAATGTTGTCCCACCTCCTCGCGGTGCATCCTGGGCAGTGTCTGGTGCTGGGTCGCTCATGTGGGGGTGGTTACTTTCTACAGGAGGGATCGGGATATGCCGGGACTGGCTAAGAGGACAACACCAATCTAAGGTGTTAAGCGTACCGTGCCGATGGATGAATGGCTGGGGGTTTACCCAGTCTAAACGGTGCATCTCCGATACCTGGGCGCCTCGGAGATTAACCTCAGCCGACATGCGGGCTCTGTTGGCTGTGACTTCTTTGCCCTTGCTAAACCTGGGACGGTCGTGAACGTCAATACAATCACTAATAAAGTGAACCCTTCCTCACTGGATGGTCACCCGGCCAGTGAGGAACTGACTCCATCGGGAGTAACACTATCCACTAGTGTGGGTAACATGGACATCATAAAATCCGTAAGGAACCTAGTGTTCCTTAGCAGGAATAATCTATGCACCATCACGAGGTCCCTAACGGGGCACTGCAGGCTGAACAAGCATGCACATGTGCACCATAGGGATATTGGACTGTGGCATGTGCAGGGCGTGTGGGGTATCACTTGAGACCCTAATGCACCTCCTGTGTGAGTGCCTACCAATGATGCGTAATAGACACAAAAATCTGGGCACTTTCTTGATGTTCCCAGATAAAATTGAGGAGTTCAACGCCAACAAAGTCCTCCGATTCTTCCAGGAGGCTGAACTAAGCGACGAACTCTAGATACAGGGCCAGTCGCAATAGTTCCATTTTGGGACGCAGTGACGGCGACCTCCTTGGAGGCAGCAGCTGATGAATACTTGTCTCTATCTTCATAACATGTCTTCAAATTAAATAAAGACCAATAAGTTGTTTCACACTTTTAGATATCACCAACTTTAAATCATTTGGACATATTTCATTCCCTTCAACATACACTTTCACAAGGAGCTCTTTAAAGCGGATATGGACAATTTCACTTCAATTGTGTTAATGATGCTCTCACAAACGTTTGTAAACTACACAAGCAAACCACTAACAAATACACCTTAATCTTCAATTACGTCACATTTCAAAAACAAATTCACGGATTCTTCATGTCTTTCCATATGCACCTCTCTGTGATCCCCTTTATAAGTGCCTTCTTCTTCAGATAAGCAGTAGTATGAGGAAAACTGCTAGGAGTAGTACCTTTTACTAGAGGATAACAGTCTAATGGAACTTGCTACACCATCCCGTTTCCTTAGGTTTGTGATGTTGATTATCACATCTTCAGATCTGAGTTCCTGTGGATGTTTTCCAATATTATGATGCAATAACAGCCAGGCCTCATACATCCCTTTATCTTTGGGGTTATTGAAAACTGGAGCAGTTCCCTTCTTTGTAATAGTGCTGTCATAGCTTGTCTTGCATTAAGGCATCAACACCTTTGGGGCATCTGAAAAAACATTATTACATTAATATCCAATAGGATAATTCCTTGAGAAACACTACACATTAAATTGATAAATCATACAATTCCTTGTCCAAAAACTATACATAACCTAGATCTGCGTACATGTACAAAACCTATTAACTGTACTCAAAAGTTATGAATCATAACCTACAAACTGGTATTTGTTTAATAAAAAACTCAATACAATTATATGATGTAACTGCAGACTGCTTAAGTTTCTTAAAGATAGACAAAACACAATATACAATATTATTATTATTTATTCAAACAAAATATTCTCCAGTCAGCTGTCAGTCTAGGCTGGTATAAGGAGAACAAAATAATCATAAGTATATAATAAATTGTCAAACACTTTACATAAAAGAATAAAAAAAACATACAAAAAGAAACACAAAATAGTCAATAACTAAAGTTAACAATAAAAACGTAAACAATATATATTCAAAATAAATAATGAAAATTTATAAAATTTAGATATGCACACTAATAAATGTCAATATACATGTAAAATATCATGAAAACAGTTCTAGTAGGAAGTAAAAAAATTGCAGATGATGCTTACCTATAATATGATTTTTAAACCACGTTTTACACTGAAAACACAAAGTGTTGATGATATAATATATCGAACACCTGAATAAATCCTTTCTATAGCTTAGAAACATTAAATTACGTTTAAAACAGCACTTTCAAACAGAAAAGAGTTATAACATTGCCGACCATACAAAACAACTAAAAACAAAGTCCTTTCTTGCATGACAGAAATCACATCCGGATTCCGGACACTGTCGCCAAACTTTCTAATTCCAGGCTTGTTTATCATTTGTTTATTATATTTTGCAAACAAATATGCATTTATACGCACACTGAATTATTATTATGTGTAGTTATTTTTAAATTATCTATATTTTTGCAACTTTTAGAAACATCAAAAATTTATGTGACAGATTGAACAGTGTTGCCAGTATAGAGTCTTGCTGAGAAATATATTCGTTTATACGTATGCATTTTATGAATGTGGCAACATTGGCAGCCGTGTGCATTACTGTCGCGATCCGTTCCTATCCAATGAGCTAGATTATATCAAACTGGAGTGCCGCTTCCATACTTCGTTTTTGTGCCAAACAATAGTGCGAATGAGATAGCCCGTGGGGGTATTTCTATCTCTGTCTAGGAATGTTACTTCAAAGAATATACGATAAACATGAAGTAATTTTGATAGTTGTAATGGTTTTGATTTCGAAATTCTTTATATACTATGGTAATTTAATTTTGTTTACACTCAAAATACTTACTTGAAGCACTAACGTACTACTTTTTTTGTATTTTATGACAATATGTAGTTTTAAGACTTACTATAGATCTTATGCTTATCCCTTGCAAATAAACAAAACCATCCAGTTTTTCCTCGGCTCGGACTACTTTATAATTAGAGTAAACTGAAGGTGTTTCATATAAAATACAAATCTTAATAAAATTTTAAAATATAATTAAATCAATCAATCAAATCTCTGTTTATATCCCACTTAGGGGCTTGGGGAGGCAACACGAGCTCTCCGTTGCGCTCGATCTTGCGCAATGTTTATGACCTCCTCTCACACCATGTCCAAATACCTCAGCTCTGATTCGAAGAAATGGAACACGGTATGAGAGGGTCTTCCTAGTCTTCGGACCCTGATGGTATTAGGTATACATCGTTGATGAAAGCTAGAAGTGAACTCCTACCTTTAATATTTTTTTTATATAAATATATCTGGGCTCACTCAAAGTGAACAGAAATACACTTTCGACATCTTTCACACAAACCAAAGCTTGTGTTGTGAAAGTGTAAATGGTTGGCAGACTGATACCACTGGTCTATCAACCACTTGTTGAAGAGGAGATGGATTTGGCTCGGACATGTGTTAAGGATGCCGGATGACAGCTGGCCGAGGAGAGCGCTGTTCTTCCTCCCATCAGGACCCCTTAAACGAGGAAGACCTTTTAATACCGTGTTCCACTCCTTCGAAGCAGAGGAGAGGCATTTGGACTTGGTATGGTCATAAACATTGCGCAAAATTGAGCGCAATGGAGAACTCGTGTTGCTTCCAATGGCGGATCCGGGGAGGGTCATGACCCCTCTGGGCTGGGCCAGGCCCTATATTTTTAAGTACAGTAGGTGCTTACATTTATTAATAAAATACCAACTTTTCTATTATGATCGTAACAAAATTATGATTTCTTGTGGGTCATGACCCCCCTGGGTTATGGAAATGACTTTTTTTTTTAGGAAAAGTTCAATTTCAGATACCAAATTTTGGAAATGTCCTTTTTTCAGGAAAAGTTCAGTTTTCAGATACCAAATTTTTGAAATGACCTTTTTTTGCTATGTGACCCCCCCCCCTGGCGCCAAAGCTGGATCCGCCCTTGGTTGCTTCCCCATAAGTGGGGTCAAAAGGGGAGTTGTAGTTATAGTTAGTTATTGAAAATCAAATTGAGGAATACCTCCTGAATGAACACAAACTTCAAATAGGTACCTATAAGTATAGGAAATTGAAAAAGGTTTGCAGTAGGTATTTACTATTTACACCATTTTTTATTAAATAAAAAAATAATATTGTATGTACTGCTGAATAAGAATAATCCAACGGCCATACGTCAACGAGAACTTAGAACGCGTAGAAAGAGACGGAAATACCACTTGTGTTCTCTTCTATTCGCACACTTGGTCGGCACATATTCTTGTGTTTTGTTGTATTGCCTTTAGCACTCCAGTTATATAATCTAGCTCATTGTTCCTATCAATGCCACCTATAGTTACAAGCCGCGAAGTAGAATTTGACAGGTGGAAAACAGCTGATATAGCTAGGACAACCTAGATTTCACAACATTATCGGTCATGCAACATGGCGGGCATGGACGCCTGTTTAAATGTTAGCGTCGGTCCCGACGCTAGTGCCCTCTATCGGCGTCTGACAGTAGCGTAGTTGTCAACATCAGCTGTGGGCTGTGGTTGACGTGATAAAAGTTGTTTCACTGAGTGTTTGGAATGTGAGACTTTTGATCTTTTTTAAAAATGAATCGGACAGTAGCATTAAAAGCAGGTAGTTTTCTTTCGAGTTACAATTTTAGGAGGTTGACCAGGTTGCTATTAAAGTGGTCTAGTTGCAAAACAAACAGGGAATTCATGGATGTTGAGAGGGATAAGTCATCAATGACTCATCATAATGACTAGAAGCATTTATAAACGGTAGAGTTAAGCAATGGATCCATTGCAAGCGAACTATCATGTTTTGAGAGTGTAATATCTGTGTTTTGTAATATATAATTAATCAGATGCTGTCTACTGCATGAAGCTACCTAAAGAAATTTAATCTTTGTGGGATTTATCTTAAACTTATTCACTGTCTTATGCTGTCACTGTGTTAGATCTATCATTATTATTACAATAAATGTATTGTTACGAATATCTTTGGGCATGTAGATAATAATTGACACTTCCGGATTAAACAAGTGTATCTCCTATGGTACAACATATACGCTTACTAGTCCAGAAGCGTCCATATAAAGCAGGGGCTTGCTAATCCGGGGAGGAAACAAACAGGCCCTTGGCAGACTATCTAGTATTACCAAGGTATCCGGATTATCGTCGCACCAATTCCAGTATTTCGTGTATGTGTTCCCTTCCTTCACATCTGTATAGCTCTTCATACACTGTTTGCACAATGCACACCTTGTGAGGGGCAAATGATTCTTAACTCAAATCATTAAATTCAAACTTTGAAATAAGCTAAACAAACAATGCAAAGTACATTTGCCTTACATAAGCACTGAAGTTCCTCCTTCGGTTGAGAAAAATGGATGCAGACATAATAATTGTTGTCACTACATATCTCATTTTTGTAGAATAACACCATACACTTTATTTCCTGTAATATTGATGGACTTGGCTGGGACATGTGTTAAGGATGCCAAATGACAGTTGGCCGAGGAGAGCGCTGTTCTTCCTCCCATCAGGGTCCCGAGGACGACCCTCTCATACTGTGTTCCGCTCCTTCGAAGCAGAGCTGAGGAATCTGGACATGGTGTGAGAGGTCATAAACGTTGTGCAAGATCGAGCGCAATGGAGAGCTCTTGTTGCCTCCCTATGCCCCTAAGTGGGGTCTTAAGGGAGTTTGGATTGGACAGCACACAAGTCTCGAATATACCTCATTTTCATATCATAAATTACCATCCAAACGCAGCTATTAAGTGCAATAATTTTGGATAAACACTACAAATGCTAGATGTCGGAAACTTGTAGCTGCCTCACTCAATCTGTAGACATATATAAAAAATAATATATTGTATGACTTAGGTATTAAGTTTTGAAAATAGAACAATAAGTCTCAGGCGGATACTGGGTATCAAGTAGGATTAAGCGTGTAGGACTAACTGAATGGACATGGTGGAAGCAAAGGTTGTGTGTAAGAACTGGCAGCTGGTATTGTTTTCTATGCCTACTCTGCAATAGATGTGGTGTTAGGGTATTGAACAGTAGAGTAAAATAAAAACAAATATGTCTTTACATAATTTTATTTATTCAAGCAATATTGATCTAACAATATACCTGTACACTTAAGTTATTCAACACTTTTGAAAACTCTTTTTTGACTTGATTTTCGCCCATCCCTAAACTGAAGGGCATATATTTATTTATCTCTCTATCCCATTAGGCTACAACCCTTGTGGGGTAGGCGAAGGGGACAAAAAGCTAGACTCCTCTATTTTTACTCCCAAGATTTTTTTTTTATATTAAAAGCACTCCTGGCCTCAAAAATATTATTATGAACGTTTATATATTCAAAATGTTAAATCAAAACTACAACATGTACCAACCTACATGATATAATATAACACGCAGGTAGATGCATTTTATTATGTATGAAATCTAGTAAACATACTATGAAGATTGGTGTCCCGATCCTTACAAATTGGTATAGGCTGGTTCAAGTGATCACTTTGTGCCCATTATCTAAAATTGTTTGATTGTCAATCTACTGATTCAGAATGTGTCACCACGAGCAAGTCTTTAAAATGTGAATAATACAAATAATACAAAGTGATCACTTAAAGCAGCCAATGCCCATTTGTAAGTATCGGAACACTGACACCGATGTCTGTCGTCACGTCTACTGGATTTCACACATGATAAAAAATGCATCTATATACATAACATGTAGTTTGGTTTGATATAGCTCTTTTGTTAGATTTTTCACGTATGATATACATCCACATATGCACATGTGAAAAACCAGTCCTCGTGCAAATGATATGTTTGGACATACTCAAATATCAATTACAATATGTACCTTTTTTACTATGTGGCTTTCCATTTTTTCATTATTATTATTCAGATAGTCTTTGAATATATGTTTTTCCCTGATTTGCAATACTGCAGGACAACCCATTTTCTTTGTATTTTGAATAGCAAATCTGGCCCGTGATGTGGTGGGGTGATCCTGTAATGTAAAACACTTATTATTTCTTGATTGGATATGTGCAATAACAAAGCAATCACAACAATTATTACTGGTATAACTAGATAGTAGGGCAGAGAATACTAAATTTATAAAGAAGAAAGTAGCATTAAGTATGTTTGAGGTGTGCATCTTAAGTTTTTGAATGAAAATAAATAACAAAATGCTGAATACAGTTTACATTGCAAATTCAGACCCTCATTCAAATATTTCCTGCTGGGACAGATGCCGAATGACAGTTGGCCGAAGAGAGCGCAGTTCTTCCTCCCATCAGGGTCCTGAAGACGAGGAAACCCTCTCACACCGTATTCCGCTCCTTCGAAGCAGAGCTGAGGGATATGGACATGGTGTGGAGAAGGTCATAAACATTGCCCAAGATCGAGTGCAATGGAGAGCTCTTGTTGCCTCCCTATGCCCCTGAGTGGGGTGTAAAAGGGAGTGTTGTTGTTATCATCTCTTAAAGAATTTGGCATATGGGCCAATCATTCTGTATATAAAATGGGAACAAGCTGAAATTGGAACAGATGTGAGGGCTTAGTATTATTGATAATAGAAATTGTTTTTAATCTATCTTACCTGATGACTTTTAACTGCAGCCTTCTTGTAGTAATGTTTACCGTGTTCACATTCCATGTAAGTTACTTTCCCACAGTAGTAAAACATATCACACTTATAATCAAAGGTAATTCGTAATGTGGAGGCTAAAATGTAAACATTCAGTTTTAGATTAATATCAATTATGTAATACACAGAAATTTATAATCTCTCAAATCTAAACATGAATAAATAAAGCTATTTGGGTAATTGGAATCTAAGACATTTTACGTATTTAGGCTTGGTACATGGTATTTCATTATAGTAAGCCCAGATTGATAAAAAATAAGCGCATGGTGTTTTATGTATTCACATCCACTCTGACCTTTTGTTACACAAAATAACAACCGTCAATGTGGATGTGAATACATAAGAGCTTTGATATGCACTGAAAATATCTCTATCAAAACATGTTATTCAATTTGTTACGTAATAATAAATTATAGGGATTTATTTACCTTTTACTGCATAATCATGATCTAAGAAATGTTGTTGGGAAGAACAAGCATTTGAGGATTTTTAACTATTCACAATTCTTGAACTCCTTACCGAGAATGAATAATCAAATTTACAAAGATAGTCTTTGAACTTAACGCATTCCGATTCACTTTCAACAAAACCAGTTATAATGCCTTTTTCCAGTTTGTAATCCTTAATGTGGTTTTGACATTAATCCTCCATGGTGAAACTTTCTTCCTCTGAAAAAGTTTAAAAATAAAATGCGTAAAACATGGGGAAGTAGATGATAGAATCTTACATGCTTAGCTTCCATCACGTTGGCATATTATTAATCGATATATTATTGTTACCACGTTTTTATTAGTTTGCTTTCTTGTCTATATATATGTTGAACTTCCTAGTCCAAATGAAAAACGTGGTTTATAAGTATTATTATGTTTTTCTACATATTATGTGATGCTTACCTCCTGTCTTCCGTCCAATATTTTTCCACTGTCAGAGACAAAATCCAAAGTCGAAAATAATCCAAGGTGTCGTTCCAATACAAATCCAAAAAAGAAAGCCAAGTCGAAAAGAATCCAAGGTGTCGTTCCAATACAAATCCAAAAAAACAAAGCCAAGTCGAATACAATCCAAGATGTTCCAATGCAAATCCAAAAACAAAGCCAAGTCGTGAATGTAAAAAGTATTGTTCAAACGTAAATCCAAAAAATCCAAGCTCAAGTCGTAAAAAAGTTAATCCAGAAAGTACAGCACGCCAACGAAAAACACAAACGATCACAAAAACAGGACGCCAAGTTTGAAACAGTAAATGTCGGAAACAGGACAACGGAAACATCCGTAGGTTATTTTGGTAGTACCAAAAATACCATAGCAAAAATACATAGAGGGCGCGTCGAGGGACGCTTTGACGTTTTTAAGCCGACGTCGGTATCCGCCATGTTGCATGACCAATAATGTTGTGAAATCTAGGTTGTCCATATAGCTAGGCCTATCCATAGATTTGGAATACAACAATGTCATATTGGCCCAAGATTTGTTTATGTGTGAATCATAATTTTTATATAGTTCAAGTCGAATATTTAGATGAATTCTATCTTGGTTTCTATTTCACGGCTTTATCTATAGAAGGCATTGGTTCCTATTTAAATGCATTGAAACCATAGACAACAATCTATGAGTTGGCCGGCGCGGGTCGGAATCCGCTTTCTACGTGTTCTTAGCCAAAGCTAGTAGAATCGGTTTGCTAGACAGACCAACTCCTTTAACAAAGGAATTGTTCAAAGGGATTATATTAATAATCTAGCTCATTGGCTAGTATTGAATAAAAAATCCATGCTTCTAGCAAAGACAAAAACTGTGCAACGATTCGTTATCTGTCATTTTCTATGCGCACTAACTGTCAGTGTGTCAAATTATTTTCATCAGTTTTGATTGAAATTTATGTTGCAGAATTTGTTGTTAAATTAAATATTAACAGTTTTTATACGTGTATTTTGAATCTGGCAATATTTTCAATATGACGTCATTAAGTACAAGGTATTTTCTGCTTTTCGCGTAAGAATATCAACATTCATTTCGCTGGAAGTCCTGAATAATTATTTTGATTTAAAATACTATTGAACCTCTGCATTCGTTGATCTGTTGCTGTGTGTGTGTACATAATATAGAATGTGAAAAATAGAGTAACAATTAATTTTTCCCCTATTTTGGATATTAGTATACCTAACCTGTTAAAAGTTTTCTTTGAAAAAGAAAAAAAAATGAAGTTTTAATAGAATGTTACAACTTTGCCAATTTATTTTCAGAATAAACCATTCCTTGAACAAAATTAAAACAAAAAAATTGAGAAATAGAGGTTCTACTATACATATTTATGATATCTTACTTAATTGCAATGATGAGTCATATTATCATGTCTAATTTATTGGTTCCAAAAGTACACCCTTAAACATGACTGTACACCAGAATGTTGATTAGTTTTAGACATAATGTCATTGTAAGACAAAACAAAACAGATACATACTGTTTGACACTATAACCATAAGTCATTTTGTATATTTTTTTTCTTATTGCCGATGCGTATTTGTCTGACAAAATCTTTTGTATATATGAATCTGTGCTCACTCAAAGTGAACACAAATACACTCTTTGACTCTTTCTCAGTAAGCTAATCAATGCTTGTGTTGTGAAAGAGGACGATGGTCGGTACTTGGGATCAAATCAAACTTGAAGTGGTTGGTAGACCAGTGGTATCAGTCGTCGGCGACTTTCGTACGCACAGTGTATTGGAGGTCGTGGGTTCGAATCCCGGTGCCGACCATTTCCACTTTCACAACACAAGCTTTGCTTTATGTGAAATTCTAACTGCAACGCTACTAACCATCATTAACCCTTTGAAGACTGAATGGTATAGGCAGATTCATCACTCACAGACTGGACGATTTTGCGTCAATATTATTTCATTAATTGCGTGTTAAGTATGAAACATTTCGTAAATATTTCTACACAATAACATGAATATTGGTCAAATATATCTATTGGGATTTTAATTTTTCACATTTTACAAAAACCCTACTTATTATTAGCAAAAAATCGACATTCCATACAATTTGAGCCGATAGGTACATAACCACCATCTTGGAATTCACTGCGCAATAATATCAGCTGTGAACACTGCGTCGCCAACTATCAAACTACACATTTTTTATTCCCTAATATTATTTTATAATATATAAAATATCCTCGCGGATTTAAAATATTGTTTTTTTAGAACATAACCAGATGGTACCTATAAAAATTTTTTTTAAAGGTTTTCTTAAAAAAATGTGTTTTTTTTATAGCTAACTACTTTTACAAATTACTTATACTTGATTTAAAAAAAACTGCTCAAGTCAGCAAAACAATACAAATAATTAAACAATATACAATTGCATGGGAGAAAACATGACTTCACACAAAAAGACCACCCGCTTACCTGAAAATAGGTTCTGTGGGAACATAGATAATTTTTGAGACGCACGATTTAGAAACAAAAGAGGCGGCTCCCTTTGGTCTGTGTTTGTCAAAATATTTGGGACCTTCGCAAAGAATAATAAAATCATAATCCCTTTCAAATTATATTGTATTCTGATCTCACTTACCCAAGTTTTAGGATGGTTCTTGTAAAATAATCTTGCAAACAAAAACTTGTAGTGGTACCCACTTTAGAGTTTAAAAATATGTTATTTTGAATATTCGCACTTCATTGTTATTATAAATATTATTTAACTGCACTCTTATGTTCTTATTGAAGGAACTTAATATTACGCGGTAAAGTCAAAGAAAATATATTACACAAACATTTATTTATATTATTTATTTATTTTTTATGAAAGTCTTTAAAACATGGGAACACACAAAGCGGAACATTGCATTCTTTGCACATGTATCGAGTATTTTTACGGGTTTTTTTAAGTGCACAAGCATGACATCGTCGGTAAGGATGTTCAATGCTTGACGAAGGAGGCACTGGTTCGGGCATATGTTTGGATATTAGAGATGATATTTCGCCAATCCTTAGAGGATTCCGAGCATTAGAGAGAGAATCTCTGTTCACCTCAACTCTATTTTTGTCTAAAAGTTGTTGTATAACTTTGAGGTGAAAATCGGCCAATGAAATTTGCTTATTGGTAACATGTTTATATAAAAAATATGCATTTAGAAGATACAGGTCAATTATATGAAATGCGAGTTTCTTATACCATTTCAAACTCTTCCGTAGACAAGACAGACTACTTAGCATCATGTCAGTCTTATCAACCGCGCCCATATTTTTGTTATACCCTATAATGCACTTGGGTTTGGTAATTGGTTCTTTTGTTAACCTATTGACTTTTCCCGTTTCAGCCATCTGGTCATCGTGCAGAGTTGTCAGCATATGTACCTCCCTCTTATCATGCCATTTTATGGCTAATAATGGCCCATAACTACGTGACTCTCGGTCTCCTTTCTTTGTTTTTTTAAAATCTGGCATTCCTTTCCTGTTTTTGCGTACTGTTCCGCAGGCGTTTGTGTTTTTTTCATGCAAAAATTGGAATAGCTTAGGGCTGGTATACCAATTATCACACCAAAGTGTGTGGCCTCTCCCAAAATACCTATCAAGCAATGTGGTCACAACTGATCCGGATATACCTAAACATTGTTTGTCACTAACTTCCGTATCTGCACCACAGTACACAATAAAATCCAACACATATCCACTTAAAACATCACATAAAACAAAAAGTTTTATACCAAAACGATGGCGCTTTGAAGGAATGTATTGTTTGATTAAAAGTCTACCTTTAAAAACCACCATACTTTCGTCAATACATAAATTTTTATATGGCATAAAAGTATTTTTAAATATATCGCGTGTGTAATTTAGTAAGAATCTTATTTTAAAAAGTTTATCATTCGTTTCTTTAACATTATTATCACAAAAATGAAGCATATGTAATAAGCTTTCAAACCTATCTCTTGAAAGAGTTTTCCCGAAGATTGGAGCACAAAGCAAAGGGTTTGTTGACCAATGTTCTTTTATAGTTAAATGACGATTCCGCGTCATTAACATACACAAACCAAAAAATAAATACAGTTCTGACACGGTTGTATCACGCCATGTACGCATTCGCGAGTGTTCAGTGAATTCAAGATTATCTATTAGGTATAGATAGAAATTATTCATTTCGATCACTATTTTTTGCATCAATGTGACTGATAAAAAATGTGTGAAAAAATCAACTTCCAACGATTCGTCAGTTAAATTCACGGAGGGTGACACTCCTGACACAAAATCGTCGAACTGGTGAACTACTGGGACGAATGGACCATGTGTCCAAGACGGTAGAATGTTCTCTTGACCTACCCTTGCGTTATTATCACTACAAGAAGGGGTTTCTTCCGCACGAGAACTGAGTTCATCATCACAATCGGCAACATCAAATTCATCGGTATCATCATCAGATAATTCAAAATCCGAATCCAAGGTAGCAGCAACGTCAAGTATTTCATTCTCATCCAACACGCGCTTCATCCTTTTGGAACTTTTTGAATCTGACATTTTGAAAAAGTTTTTGCAAAAGCACAGCACAAAAATATTAATCAACCGACTAACTTCTTATAAATATAATATGTAATAGGTATAACACGGTTAAAATGTGTTTATTTTAAAGAAACTACCGCAACATAAGTTATAAAACACTTTTAAAAAGTCCACACGACAGTAAAATAAAAGATATACTTATACTTCGAAATTTAAAATATGAGTAAAGTAACATGGAACAACGTATCAACGCACAAATTTTTAGGTATTTTGTCTTCGTTTTCCCGAATGTGAATCGACTGATGTCGGGCTCATCCGATTGACAGCGGACATGCCCGAATGGCTCCGAATGACGGCGCGCGTAAAATACAAACTATCAAGAAATCTAGAGATAAAACAGACATTTATATTTATGCTTATTTTATCATTATTGTAAAATATTTCGCAAAAACAGTTAAGGATTTCGATAGAAAACTATTTTCTATATTTTTTAAGTGAATAAAAAAAGTCGTAGGTATTTTTCTGCGGTAAATATTTAAGAGTAAGCTTCGCGTCACGCCGGTGTGACGGCCGTCCACAGGGCAAGGTAGAACCCGTCACACATATATGACGCCCGTCTGGATTGGGTTAAAGAGAATCAAATTTATTTGAAAATATGACAAAATTAACTAGCTTTTGTCTGTTTAATCATTCCATGAATACTTTTGTACTCTTGCACAGAGCGTTGAATAAAAGTGCACCAAACGTTTTAAAGTGTAATTTTTACTGTTACTTGAAGTATAATTTTGATTTAGAAATTGTCTTTAACAGTTTATATTTACTTAATTTAATGACAGAAAAAAAATTCTTTCTGAAGTGTGTCCTCTTGTCCAAAATTTCCCTCAAATGAATTTGCATGATAGGTGTTAATGATTATATTATGCTTTCTTGTAGAACAAATCAATTTGAAGTCATGATGAAAAGCAATGTTATAGATAAAGAAGAATTATCAAAATTATGTTTTCATGGTGAGCTCTTTACATTTTTGCATTATGTACCTAATAATTAGGTGAAAAATATAAAAAAAAAATCAATAATGAAAAAACATAAATTTTTAGGAATTCCAGAAGAAAAAGGATATCGTCAATTCTGTTGGAAAATTTTACTAAACTACATGCCACTAAATGTTGATGAAAGAAAATCTGTCTTAATTGAGCAACGAAAACTCTACAAAAATCTTATAGGTAATGTGTCACTTACTAATTTTTTTTAACTGTTTTCAGTTCTTCTAAATTTTCAGGGGTACGGCTAGAACTGAGAATTATTTTTTGACCCTTAGTTACTTTCATCATCATCATTGTTATACACCCAATTGTGAGCCTTGGCTAACTCCCAAAATTTTCTGCTGTACACTCTGGCCCATCATCCACGTCCTCTACTTAGTCACCCCCATTTCCCTAAGATCCTACTGTACTAATACTAATGACTCTAACAATTCATTACTAATGTTCGATTTTTAAATGGAACAAACCACTACGGGCTTACGACCGTCTTCTACTGTTATTTCGAAGGCTTGCTTAGCGTGATCACTTTACGTTAACAACGTTCGCCATTAGGTGGTAATGTTTGTCTCCGAAACTCCTAATCATGAGAATTCTCAACATGTTCAACATATCGAAAAATCCCATGTGTGCAACAAATAGAAATTAAATAATAAATGAAATATAGAGATAAAAGTTGGAAATTATTGAGAACAAAAGAGAAACTAAATTTAAAGACTGCGACTGCTGTCATGTATTTGGCAACTATCTATTTTTTCAGGGGTCCGCATCCTTAGGGGTTTCTTTCAAGTGACATTTTGTTTACATATCATTCAGAGACAATTCCTTAAGTGTTCCCCAATTCTTCAAGTTACTCATAGCATATGAACGCACATGCTCAGACTATTTATTGCTCTCTGATTTGTTATACTATAAATTGAAATGACGATTTTTTCCCTATTTTGCAGAAGAACTAGTGGTAGCCGAGCCTGGAGGTGGAGATGATCATCCCCTAAACGATTCTCCAGACAGTTCCTGGGGCACCTTCTTCAAAGACAATGAAGTTCTTTTGCAAATAGACAAAGACGTTAGACGCCTCTGCCCAGATATGTCGTTCTTTCAGTCAGCCACACAATTTCCTTGTTTACAGGTAACTGATGGATTTACCTACATTTAGGTATACACGGTGTAATATCGATAGTGGATAACCCTTACATTTTTATCTACATAATAATTCAGTGTATGTAAGTACATACACTGAATTAACTAAGTAGTTTCATGCACAAACTGCAGACTTGAGGTTCAATTTCAATCATTGTTGGTTTTTGGAATCGATGGGTAGATACACGTAAAAAGCTCAGTGATAAATTGTCATTTTACATTTTAATTGTTTTTTTTTTCTTACTACTCGTGATGCCTACTTCTACTAATTTTTTACTTATTACGAATTTTTAGATTGTGAATTCAGATAACAAAAGACTACATCAAAGAGTGCAACGTATTTGTCTACCCTATGGGGATTTCAAAACTGAAAGACATGGTGTTACAAAGGTAATCAATAGTTGGTTGCGAATTTTTATATATTTTCGTGTTGATCAAGTACACACAATATGCGAATTTGTGCTGCAAAACTGTTTGTATATATTTTTGATGATTTTTTAGCGAAATCATCAATAATTACACAGACACAAAACAATTTTATATTTTTAATTTTCAGATTAATTACAATGTCCAGAAAGATAATAATTCAGAGGACTACCAGCCAATGCCGAAAGGCAGTGAAACACACTGGGAAGTTATTGAGAGGATTTTATTTGTCTATGCTAAACTAAATCCAGGCCAATCTTACGTCCAAGGCATGAATGAAATATTAGGACCAATTTATCACACATTTGCAACTGATCCAAATATTATATACAGGGGTAAATAGTACATCTTTAGAATACTTGAAAAATATTACAATAATTTATAATGTCAAGTAAATCAGATTGGGTATCCAATCATTGCCAAATTCGAAATAGTTCAAACAAATAATGTTTTACGGCCTGTTTCAATAACCTATCTTCTAACTTCTACTAAAACCCTATCGGTCTTCCCATTTTGGTGGTTCAATAAACGACAATAAGATATAATTTCTATCCGAATTCAAATTTCTGCAAACTCTGAGTTCTATAGAAATCATCAATAAAACGTTCCAATAATCTATCTCTAGTAGCTTTTGACATATGTGCTTAGTATTCTCTGTATGGTTCTCAACGGTTTTGTGTCACTTTTGTGTTTTGTATAGTGACAAAAATCTGTTTTCTTTTGATTCCATATCACATAACAAACCATAGATTACTGACATACCTATATGTGGCTATCATTGAAATGCGGATTCCTGTAGAATACTAGCCATGGTTACTTGTTGGATACAATTTAAGTGATAACTAAGGATGCGTTGTTGAAACCGCCTGTTAAAGACGATTAGTGATAAATGATGTACTGAAATTTGCGTAATCATCTATTAATTAAGGTTAGGAAATAACAATAAAAAACATCCCATTACTTATAAATTTTTAGAACATGCAGAGGCTGATTCCTTCTTCACATTCACAAATCTAATGAGCGAAATCCGTGACTTTTTTATTAAGAGCTTAGACGAGTCAGATAGCGGAATAAATCAACTTATGGAAAGGTTGGATATAACGCTCAAGAAGCATGATGAGGAATTATGGAAACGAATGAAAGAACTTGAAATCAAACCACAATATTACAGTTTTAGGTAATTCTCCAGTTTCTGAATTTAAAATATTTCTTAATTTTTCCTGGTTATCCTGGGGGGAAATACGCCATAGAAATAAAACAAACAAGACAACGCTACACTTGCTTAGCTAGGACATTTATCTCTGTTTGTGCATATTGCATTGTGCATCCATATTTTTTTTGGCTACCAATGGTGGATTGGCCCTCAAGATCAAATTAATCAATCCCAGAGTTTGACATCATAAAAAAATCTGTCCTTTGCAGCACAGACTCTTTTGCATTTCTTTATTTATTTATTACAATATTAAATAAATTTACTTCTCCATGGTGCCAGAATATGACCAGGTCCATTCTTTATTTTTCTCTATTTAGCCCATTCTAACACTCGACATCAGCTCTGTCTTTGAGTGTCTTTTTTTTACGGGAACTCACCCTATAAGAGTGATCTGTGTTCTTTGAGTGAATATTTTATACAAAAATTGATATAAAATGACTAAGTATTTTTAGTATTATTATTAACATACAATTAAATAGCATATAATTAAGTGATATTTAATTATTTTATTGATTTTAACGACACTATGACCACTGTCAGTACTTACAAAAAGGTCGTCAAGTACTAACAAATAAACGCGTTGTGCATTCAATGTTTTGTCAACCAAACATTCAAGCAGGTTTCACATTAAATTTTAATAAATTTATTTCATATTTGATACAATTAAAAAAAAAATTAACCAAATCTCATACAATTATTTTTTATCTAAAATGAAAACACAGAGTTCTTCAATATAGGTGTGCACATTGCTTGGCAGCTCTGCACATGGCAAAGTGTTTTAAGATATACCCCATTTCTTCAAAACTACTTGAAGTGGTTGGTAGACTGACGGTTACGACGCCGGCTTCAGTACTGTTTCATTCGGAGGTCATGAGTTCGATCCCAGGTGGCGACCATCTTCCTCTTTCACGACACAAGCTTTAAGTAGTTTACTGTGAAAGAGTCAGAGAGTGTATTTGTGTTCACTTTGAGTGAACACAGATTCATTTTATAAAAAAAAAGAGAAGAATAATCATTTGACCAACAATTTAAAAAGAATTACCATTCTATTGATACTTCTGGCGGAAACTTTGTGAAATCCCATGTTGAATAGGTATTTTAAATAAAACTTTGTTTTATTTCACTTTTTATCTATTTATTTGACAGAGGCCTGAGTAAAAATAAAAAGTGAAATAAAACAAAGTTATATTTAAAATACCTATTTAGCATTCTATGTTTCATTTATTTTCATTTTATGTCTGAATCAGGCCCCCCACATTATTTCCTGGGCCCCGTTGCTAAAAGTCATGATGGGCCCCCCTCTGACAACCAAAAAAAGAATTTTCGACCCTTTTTTACAATTTACATTTTTTTACTTTTATTACATAACTGTAATAGTTAGACATATTAATATGCTGTCGCGACACTTTTTGTAAATGATGATGTGTTCTGCAAAGTCGTTGTACATTATTTTACTCTTATCTTTAATAGTTTTCACACCGTACGCGATGTTAAAGAGTTAGATTATTGGAGTTTTAGTAAGGATCCTTCATTTTTTTGAAAATATTTATAATAATAATATAGCCTATGTTCAGCGCGGATAGTGTAGCTTCCCAACAGTGAAAGAATTTCAAATCGGTTCAGTAGTTTTGGAGCAAACAATCAAATCCTTCCTCTTTAAATATTAGTATAAAAAGTAGACGGCTCATTTTTTCTTACTCTTGAATACCCTTTGTGGTGGTTTTGTTACTCACAGCTGTTGTAGATTCAGACACGTTTTGTACGCAATGCACTGCAAATCCAATGAACCAATTATTACTCTGATGTAATATTTCATTGAATCATTGATACACATAAATCAAGTCCTAGTTATTTTATTTTATTTCTATGATTTATTAAAAATGTTCTACTTATTAATTTATTTCCCCGTCCTTGGGGGCCCCGTTGCCGTACCATCGGTAGTACCGGGCATGTGGGGGCCCTGGTCTGAATATGCATTGCCTTAATGAACGCAATATTTTTCTTTTTTTCTTGTATTAACTGTATTAGATATTGTATATTGAAAATGACGATAAGCTACAGCCGGTTTAAAAAAAAGCGACTAAAGAACACTTTAGCTAAAAGAACTTTTAAATTTTAAAGTCTCCTTTTAAGTAGACGCGTTTCATAAAAAAATATTCCCGCTTATTTTAGCTAAAGTTTGAAATGTCAAAAAAATATTTGAAAGTTGGTGGTGTTACCATAGAAATCTATGGAAAACATAGGTTGTTTAGTAAGTAAGTTTATCTGTCAATTTCATTTCTCAATAGTGTCAATGTGCCGACTGTGCCGTTATTGTCGTTAATTTATAAACCATAAGGTTTATGAATTATTAAACGAAAACAATAATATTCTTCGCGTTTTGCCATGTTTTCCACCCTATTTTAGTCATTTTTGTCCACAGTGTCACCGTATACAAATATTCATCATTTGTGACAAGAGAGAGCGCCACGAAATTTTCTATGAACTCTGGTGGTAAAAGATTGAACTACACTAAAGTCGACTTTAAGTCCCAATGACGGGACTTCAACATAAAGTTTAATTTTGTTGTTATGAAACGCGTTATTTTTTCAAAAGAAACTTAAGCCCCTTTTTTTTATGAAACCGGCTGTTAGTGTATTAACTTACTCAATTTGTACTCGTGGTTGAAATCCTGTCTTAAATTGGCTGGAATGCTTAAAGCACTAAGTTCCACCAGTCATTCCATCATCCATAAGAGTTTTATTTTTTATATTAATTATTGCTTTTTTTATCTTGCAGATGGCTAACTCTTCTACTGTCTCAAGAGTTTCCTTTGCCGGATGTTGAACGTATTTGGGATTCATTGTTTGCAGATACAAAACGTTTTGAATTCTTACTCCATGTGTGCAGTGCTATGCTTATGTGAGCTCAATAAACTTATTTCATATCATATACCTACATTTTATTTAGACATTGTATGCCTGTCTCATTTCAATACGAGTTTGTACTAACTCGTGTTTGATCCATCGCAAGAGGCCCGTAAAAACAAAATATGCGGTGTGGGAAGTTAGTGTGATATGATTTAAAAATACTTCAATGCTTACTCGTGGTTCCACTTCTCCACACAATGAGCACAAAAGTGAAATAAACATCTTTTTTTTTATTTTATTTTTTTGCCCATCACGCCATGTCCCGTAAAGGGAAGGCAGAGAGACTGGACTTCCAACCATGTAGACTTTTCTATTAAACCACACTATTTTTGCTTCTTCCACCGACATTTCATTTCTCATACAACCTTTCCATTTCTCGCACTTCTGACTCGGCCTTCCTTGAGGATGGAATCAATGTGTTCGATCCACATCATTCTCCACAACTTTATTATTCCTTACTTTTCTTAAGAGTGTTCATTTTAAGACAATTCTCTTATGTATTTTACTTTAAGTGAAGGTCATTTCTATTAATGATGTGGAGAATACATTTCTAAACAAATTGCAGAAGAAATATTAAATTAGAACAATTATTTCTGGAGATATTGTATTTTAATGAGATGCCTATGTTGTTGCCTGCCACTTCAATGCAAAACACATCATAGCTCTGATGACTGCTTTGTTAAATCACCCTGTTCCAGTGATTCTGTAAATCATTTGAAAAACTGAACAGTCGGAAAAAAAATGTTGTGCTTGGATGAATGTTTAATTAAATCTAGACATAACTTATTCATGGTATGGTTTTTCATATTACAGACTTATCAAGGATGATATCATGAATAATGATTTCGCAACTGTCGTTAAACTTTTACAACACTATCCACCAATGGATGTCAGTGTGATTCTGTCTAAAGCTTACATCTTATCAACAAAACAGGAGTGACACCTTAGTCAAAAAACAACATGAATTTCAGTGTGATCTTACTCAAATAATTTCATCTGTAACTGGTCCAATTTTATTATTGTTATATATTGTATAAGATAATGTTGCATTTATAAGTCGATTGCGTTATTTTATATTGATAGTTGTATCATTATATGTTGTAAGTACCTATATATTTAATTATTATTATTTCAGATATATTTTCTCATTTTGTTTGTAAATAATTCAAACTATTTGTTTATTTTGTTTAAGTAACTATGATTTTTTATTAGAGAAGTAGCAATAAAAATTATGTTTTAAGTTAGATAAATAAAATTTATCTCAATTAGTTTCAATCAGACATATCGTTTTAATACTTATGAAATGTGTAAGTCAGGAGTCAGTCAAAATACTAAGGTACGTAACGGTCCTACTATCATAAGATTCCACAACAAAATAAGGAGGGATGGTTTTCTCCAAGCTGTTAATGTTTTTAACAAAAATAAAAGCGTTGATGAAAAGCTGAATCTTAGCCACCTGACAGCAGAGAACACATCTAAATCACCAATTTATGTAAATCCACGTCTTACAAGAGAAACAAAGCATCTGTTGAAGCTGGCAAGAGATATGAGAAGAGATGGGAAAATTTCTAGGGCCTGGATATACGCGAGCAAGGTTCACATCCGTGTAAAAATGGACGACAAGCCATTGCCCATTTACCATATATCAGACCTAAAGTCCATGTGTCCCAAATGACTACCGATTTTTGGTGGATATTTTCTCAACTACTGTAAATTACTACTGTGGAAGATTTTATTTTGCTTTTATTTTATCTATTTTTATTGCCACATTTTTTACACTTTATTAACAAAAAACTTTTATTTTGAATGTTTTTATATTTATTTACAGGTTACTTTTAATACCTTGTTTTATTTATTGACTTTTTATTTCTCTAGAATTTATTTTTACAGCACCCGTGTGTACTTTATATATCTAATATTATCATTTGTATTTGTATGTTCTATTCACATTTTAAACAGAACACACTTTTATTCAATGAAATTATATGCCTATTATATGTGTATTTCGTGTTATTTATATTTTGTTTTATATTGCATGCAGTGTAAATACTTTTATGTCTTAGTGAGTTTGTTAATTATCCAAGGTGTTATATTTGTGTGTGTGAGTGTGTGTTTGACGATTATATTGTATGGATGTGTGATTGTGTTTGAGTACATGAACTATGATTGTTCCCACGATGTGTGTGTGCATGTTGTGTCTGAGTTTGAACTGGGTGAGGTTTACCATGGTAATGGGGTTGTCTTGGCGTGTGTGGTCGGACGTTTGCGATTGCTCTGGAGTGGGGGAAACTCTGACATTCAACAACAGCTGGGGTTGGTGAGTCATTTTGAATTGGTTTTGGGATCGTCGATATGTGGGGCTTTATCTTTGGATGATGAGTCGGGATCTTATGGATGACGTTCTTATGAACGATCTCACCAACCCACCGGCGATTGAGACAAACAGAATCGACGAGTGTCGGAGGTTCTTGATGCCGATTGGTCATCTTAATTCACTCACTCTAAATATTAGAAGTCTTAGCAGGAATTTCGATGAATTGCTGATTCTATTGAATACCCTACGCAATATTGATGTAATAACACTAACTGAGTGTTGGCTTGGAGAGCAGAGAGAAATTCGATCTATTGAGGGCTACAACTGTTTCTCTACGACTATACACAGACTACAGAATGATGGTGTGGTGGTCTATGTCAAAGATGGTATAGGGGTCGAAGTCAGTGAACACACTCTCTCGGGTGCCAACTGTCTGCAGCTGAAGTTTGGGAATTCATTGTGCATGTTGGCGATATATAGGTCCCCCTCCACCCGGTGTTATGACGAATTTCTGAGTGATTTGGAAAAGGTATTGCGTAATAGTGAAGCTCAGGAAAACCTACTCATTACTGGCGATATTAATATTGACTTATTACAAAATAATTCAAGCGAATACTTGAATCTTATGGCGGCCTATGGTATGAAGGTGATGGTGGATGGGCCGACGAGAGTTTTTGGGTCCTCTACCAGTTGTCTGGATCATGTGATGGTGAGATCCAAGCATGAGGTATCTGTCTTAATATATCAGAACACCATAACCGACCACTATACATTATTATATCGCTATAGGACGGACATAACTCCTAGTAAGAGGATGAACACCAGCATGCAGTATAAACGGATTGATTATGTCAAATTAAATGAAGCCATGTCGAACGAGGATTGGTCGAACGTCATGAATAGCCGTGATGTAAATATAGCTACGGAGAACTTTTTACATACGTTTGGGAGACATTTGAATTATTCCACTAAGATCGTAACATATAGAAGAAAAAACCAAAAACCTTGGATAACTGGAGGCTTAATTAGATGTATGAATAAGAGAGATACTATGCACGCAGCTTGTCGGAGGGATCCGTATAACCCATTTCTTTCCAGGCAATACAAAACATACCGTAACGTATGCAGTTCCATAATTAAAAGGGCTAGAGAAGATTATTATAAGCATAAATTGAATAATCATAGTGGCGATCTACGAAAAACTTGGAAAACAATAAAAGAAGCAGCAAATATCGAAACCAATAGAGTGGATATAGAAAGCATACTTGTTGAGGACACCAAGGTGTACGAACGTGATTCGGGAAAGATCGCCAATTACTTAAATCGATACTTCTCCTCAATAGGCTCAAAGTTGGCAGATGAGCTGATTCATTCGAGTGATGCTGTGGGCACACATTCAAGTGTGAACTGTGTGGGTGTTCTGGGTGATCGGAGAGATGTCGAGATGAGCGGTATTGAATTTCATATGACTAAGACCAACATAAACGAAGTCAAGACCGTGATATCTAACCTTAAAACAGGATGTGGCGCCGGATCGGATGGGTTGTGTGGCGATGCATATAAAAGATCATGTGACTTCATCGCAGGTCCGGTAGCACATCTGACAAACTTAAGTATAGCTGGTTCAACGTTTCCGGATCGATGCAAGGAGGCCGTGATAATTCCTATTTTCAAAAATGGTGACAGAGGCGACGCATCAAACTATAGACCCATTTCCATATTGAATGTTCTTTCGAAGATTATTGAAACTGTCATAAAAATCCGTTTGACTAGATACATGAAAGCTAACTCTATATTATCTTGTTCTCAATATGGGTTTAGAGAGGGGCTGAGCACAGTCGATGCCATACTGGATCTGACTCAACACGTCTCGGGGGGTTTTGAAGATAAAAAGAAAACCTTGGGAATATTCCTGGACCTTAAGAAGGCTTTTGACACTGTGTCACATCGTTTCTTGTTGGACAAGCTTGCTAGGGTGGGAATTGTGGGCCCTGCACATCGATGGTTCTCGAGCTACCTCACCAATAGAAAACAGGCGACTAGGGTGGGTGAGATTTGTGGTACATTTGAGACCATCGAATATGGTGTTCCACAGGGAAGTGTCCTTGGTCCCGTACTATTTTTACTGTACATAAATGAATTATGCAATCTTGATATTGGCGGTAAAATTATAGCGTTTGCAGACGATACAACCCTATTGTTCACAGCTGAAACATGGACAGAGGCATACCATCGTGCTGAGATGGGACTCAAGAGGGTAAAGAAATGGCTGGACTGCAACTTATTGACTTTAAACTTAAATAAAACCCAGTATCTCTCCTTCAGCCTGAGGGAATTGAAACAGCCTAGCATGAATGAATCTTTGAGATTACACGAGCGTGATTGTGCTGGTCACGGTGAATGTCAATGTCCCAGTATTCAAAGGAAGAGAGAAATTAAATATTTAGGACTCAAGATAGATGATGGACTTGGATGGCACGGACACGTTGAGGAACTAAGTAAAACACTAAGAAAGCTTATGTACATATTTAAAAACTTGCGAAACATCTTGGATCCTCTAACCCTGAGATCAGTTTATTTCGCATTAGCACAGTCTCGGCTTATCTACGGGTTAGTTGCATTCGGCAGCTGTGGAACTACAGTTCTGCAGGAACTGAGAGTGGCACAGAGGTGCCTCATAAAAGTGATCCTAAAGAAACCCATTAAATTTCCCACTGTTGAAATTTACAGACAGTTCAATGTACTCACTGTGGATCAATTATTTGTTAGACTTGCACTGCGGAGATACTTTACTTCTGTGTCTCGGTCGAGGTCTCAGCAGAGCCGTGAAACGAGAACGGCAGTGGGAATTAGTTGCAGGGTCCCATTTTGTCGAACAACGTTTGGTCGGCGCCAGTATTTTGCAATAGCTCCGAGAATTTTTAACTCTTTAAGCCCAAGCATTAGGAATGCTAAAAGTGAAGGTGTATTCAGGAGGTCTATTGACGATTGGATTAGAGAACAAATCGGCGAAATTCCATATTAGTGGATGCCCCGTGTTTAAATGAATACGAAAGATGGTATGTTTATATGGGTGTGAGAGGGAGCGTGTAAATGTGTGTATGAGAGAGAGAGCGTGTGTCTAAATGTGTGTGAGAGGGAGTGTTCTAGGGTGTGGGGGTATGTGTGTGTAGAATTTCATCAATACATTGCTTATATTGCTGTTATGTTTTTGAATATTGATTTTGAGATCTTTTTGGACATTTTGATCATTGATTAATTGCTGTGCCTACCTATTTGTCATTTTGTATGATTGTCTATTGCATGAACTACATATTTGTTTTCTTATTGTTGTGACTGCTTATAGTGATATCATTTGAAGTATATTTTTGACTACAAAATATGTTTATTTTTATAAAGTCGTTTGTGTGAGTATGTATGAGTGAAGATATGTGTGTGTATTTTTTCTTAATAATCTGATACATTTGACTAATTGTGATTGTTTAATGTTTTATTTTTTATCTTTTGTCTTTTTACTCTTTTTATCTCTTTTATTATTATTATTTTTTAATCATTTATCAGAATTTATTTCTTATACTCAAAATTATTTTATTTGATATTTATTATAATGATTTGAAATTTTTATGAATATTCATTATGATGTAACTGATCATCGAGATTTTTATTGTGTTTTGCCTATTATTTATGAATATTTTGTAATAATTATTTTCATACACATACTACCGTTTTATATCTCGAGGTTCAATAATTTTTTATTTGTTTTGTGTTGACATTGTTGCATCATTAATGCGTTTCATATCTCTAAATGCCTTTGTATGTTGTATTTTTTTTTCTTTTGTTTACTGTTTTTTAATGTATTTGTATAAGTAATTGTTTTTTTATCTACCCGAGACAGGCTTGTCCTAGTGGGTTGAGTCAATGCAATGTATGACTGATTTTTTATAAACGTATAAATGAATAAATATAAATAAAATATAAATTTTGATTTGATTTTTATTATACTATGAAATTAACAGTCAACTGTATTTTTGTTACTATAATGTGAATGACAATTTCTTTATGAAATACGTCTTTGTATGATTTTAGTTCAACATATTATTATACATTTGAATAATATTTTGTAATTGGTTTCTTCACAACCCCACTTAAGGTCATCAGGAGGCAATAAGAGCCCTCCATCATTTTTAATCTTGCACAGTATCAGTATGCCCGTGTCCAAATGGGAATTTCGTTTTGCTAAGATTAATCAATTTAAATTTTAGTAACTAATTACGTAATAAAAAGTTTTGTAAGACTGCAGAGTTCCTAATTTTATTTTTTTTTCAATTTTTTTTTTCTTTCAAGGAAGGCAATAAATTTATTTACATATCACATCATGTACAACTAATTTAGTTATTCCTTATTATAAATAATTTCATCTTTCAAAACATATTGAGGCAATAAAATCAACTATATCTTACGAAGGGAGTTTTAAGTATTCTCGAAGCGAAGAATAATTATTGATGTTGCAGAAGACTCTTTAGAAAAGTTATATTATTTCAGTTTTTTTCTTTACCGAGAATACTTGGAATTTTAGCCTTTGTATTTTGATTTAAACGATTAAGAAAGTTTATTTTTAGAAAATTAAATGAAATATTTACTATGAAGGTGGTCGAATTAAGGTATAATATGAAAAAAAAAATTCTCAAAATGATCTTATAAATCACAATAATAGGTTATTAAATTTATTATAATATAACATTTTAAGCATTGGTGTGTTTGTGTATTAAAAGTTGCAATTTCACTATATTTATTTGGGTTCCAGCTATTTGTCATATTTTATTCATGCTGTCTTTATAATAAATTAATAACACTCTTCTATACATAGGTATCAGTATAGCCGGCAGAACTTAACGCTTGAAGCATTCTCTACCACTCAACCGGTCCCGTCCAATCTGAGACAGGATTCCAACCCCCAGTAGATGTCTTTATCAAGAATCCAAACAAATATTTTGAATAAGCAACTGCATATTGATTTAACAAGATTTATATTGAACATTCCTGTTTTCAATAGCTTTTTATAACTTATCTAAGAGTTGCTCTCTATCGCTTAAGAAGTATAAAGACTTGATGGAACTTTCCCATATATTACATATATCTGTATAAATGCCAATTTTAACTAAAGATTCACATGATATTTGAACTTAACAGGCAATACTAGTCCAAATTTACCACATGTCTTCAGTGAAGTTTTTGGTTTTATTGTTTCAAACCTGAACTTAAAAAAATACATTATTAGCGCCTGAATACAACGCAATATTCTTTGACCATTTAGTTTTTGCAAAAAAATTGACTCGCGTTAAAGTTTAAATTTCTGGTTTAGCCAGAGTCAATACTGTAGTAAGTACCTACGGTACATATGTTTCTCAGTGGTAACATCTCTTGTGCAATTTGTTATGTTTCATTGCACAAGATGTTAATATTGTAATGAATTATACCTGTGTTCTTTCTTATAACTACGTAAATAAAGGCTCATCTGTTTGAATTTCACATTCTTGGAATTCTTCAATTAATATTCTTTTTTATCAAAACCATATTAAAAATTTTTGATAGTCATTTAAATTTGGGCTCGTGTTATATTCGGGTTAATGTGGTACTCAGAATGCCATAATGTGCAAGAAATTGTACAAGACTTGAGAATTTTGTAATATATAACTTGTAAAATAATGGTTTAAGTATTCTGTGTCCATATAATGCATAAAATTTAGAGATATGTACAAAAATATGTATAATTTTAAGTCATTAATAGATAAATTCTTTAGATTCAACGAGATTCAATCTATCAATAATGAAATATTCTACGATTGAAGTGTTTGTGTATTTTAGTAGTGAAGTAGTTTTTTTAACAGATTGAAACAATTTAATATCCTACTGAAAAAGACTGCTAAATCTAATGTCAATCATCAAAAAGTTTAGTTTTAAAAAAAAAGAACTCTATATTTTTAACAAATTTTTCATCAACGCATTGCTTCAATAAATGCAATATACAAAACCCTTTTAAATCCCTCTTAAGGGCATAGGAAGGCAACAAGTATCCTCCACTGCGCTCAGTGGGGTTTCAATATACCAGATATTCTTTTTTTTGTCATAAGTATCATTATTTTATGAAAACAAAGGTACCTACTTTATTATTATTGTACCATACAACCATTCCACACTGTGCACAAATTACCTGTTTTGTATTTCATAAATTATGTTATTCTTCTTCTTTCTCTTTTACTAGAACTATTCAGTATGTAAGGAGCCCACATATATTCTTAGAAGACTGCTTCCTTGTTTTATTTTCAACTAGCGGTCTCCCCCAGCTTCGCACGGGAAGACAGGTACCTATTTAAAAAATGTCTATAGCCATCTGGATTAATATAGCATTCTAATGGTCCCCTGCCGTATGGCTCATGCCCCAGTGATGTCCTATATCTCTGCCTAGCTAGCGGAGCAGGGTGAGCCACAGTGAGCGGTGACCACTTTTTCTTGTAATACTTACATTTTTAAACTCGTGATATCTTTCGAATGGAATGTCCGAATTGAATAATTCAAAAAGTTATATGAACCTATCAAAGTAGTCTTGAATATGAAGTAATTTATTTTGATACGGAGTAATACCAAGATACAAATGAAGAGCCTTTGATAGAGGCGGCATTTCAATTAAATTTTTAAAATAAAAGAACACTTATTGTTGCATAAATACAATAGTTAGACATATGCTGTCGTGACACTTCTTGTAAATAATGAAGTCATAGTACATTATTTTATTATATCAACAATAGTTTTCGCAGCGCACGCGATGTAGTAAGGGTCCCTAATTTTTTTGAAAATATAATATACTTAGCCTATGTCACCCGGGGATAGTGCACCTTAGTGAAAGAGTTTTTCAAATCGGTTCAGTAGTTTTGGAGCCTATTCTTGGCCTATTCAATGCAAACACACAAATAAAAAAATCAAATCTTTCCTCTTTATATATTAGTATAGATTACAATAATTTAAATAAAAATTAATTATAAGGCAATTTTTATACAGCTAATTGGGCAATCCGTCTACAGAATGTGTTATGGGCCACAATATTTTCAACCATTAAATCACAAAAAAATTACCCTTGATAGTTTGACAAATTAACGGCTTAAATTGACTATCAATTTATTTATTTTTCTAAAGTCTAGCTTATTGTGATCACTTAATATTTACCATTTCTCCTCAAAAATGCTCAAACACAGGGAGACTGTAGAAGGATTCAAGCCTATGACTAGTGACTCTGCAAAAAGAGACACCAACCTCAATATTATGATATCAATTTTTCCTTTTCTTAATTTGGTATCAATTTTTTTTAGAGTTGCACACTTAGGTTTAAGTAACCTATGGAGGTAGCTCTACAAAATATGTGATTAGTACCTGATAAGAATAGTCATTCAAATGCTCAGAACATATCTTAAGTACAAGTTTCCTTAAACCAAATCACTCAACAGCGAGTGCAAAGAGGTTAAAAATGTCCCCTTATTCGTTTAAGGTCTCTACCATACCATGACCGTGCTAGGAACGTGTCTGGCAAAAAAATATTCTTTGTATTGAAAAGTATGACACTACTCCCACTAGACCGTTCCGTCACCGACCAACACCGTCGCGTGCCATGCACGGAGCATCAACATTTGTCGGCGAGAATATTTTGCCGGTGCTGAAACGCTCCCTGCATGATACGTGACGGTGCCTAAACACTGCGCGCAGGCGGCGAGCCGGTAAATATACGGGTTGTAGATGCGTATGATGACCGCTGTACACGCGTAAGTTCCATGGTTACTATGGAAATACTATCAAACTGTTCCTATTTGCGGCCATTTTTTATTCAATCAGGCCCCTGTTGTCAGTTCAACAAGACGTGTGTAAAAGTGGATTTGGCAACATACCTACGGGTAACAAACGGGATGCATAGTAGAGCGTACCGTGTTGCTTTTCGTGCCGAACACTTTCCTAGCATGGTCATGGTACGGTACGGTGTAGTGGGCAGAGACCTTTATACTAACCAAATTCTATTCAAATTTATAGAAATGAATTTACTCATGAAATTACTATTATTATTTCGAATTTATAAGTATGTTTATAAAAGTGAACACGCCCACAATTCTTCTGTCAAGACTTGGCGTGACACAATAGTGTAGTGTTATTATCTTGAAATAAATTTAAAAAAAAATTGACATTTAAAATATTACCTACTTTATGTTTAAATGTCTACTCAAAACCAATTGTCTCTAGTTTTTGAATTATTATGCTCTTTTAATTGGTCTTTTAATTTTATATTGATACAATAAAATAATTTATTTTCTAAATATGTCACTCAAGGTAACATTGATTTTCTCTTGCTATGTTTTTCATTAATAATCTTTGAATTCCATGTTTGTGGAAGAAGCTTTACCGTTTTTTTTTAGTTTTAATATTTGAAGTACATAGTGATGAATAATATTCATATAAATATTGTATGATATATACCTACATAGGTTGAATAATACACCAATATCAAAATACTAAAAAAATGGCAATCTTGAGAGATTATTAACCTCTCGTTTGAATCTGCAAGAAATATATACCAGAAAAAAATTAAAATTATATACTTACCAAAATTTTTGTTTAAGAAGCAAGTGGTAAAAATGATTGCTAAAATAAATTTTTCATTCAAAATTCATCACGATATTAAAAAAAAGTATAATTACTTACAATTAAAAAAGGGATTTTTAGAAAAAAATTATTTTTGTATAACTCGGCGAATATATGGAATAGAAAACTAGGCTGGTGCCTCTCAATACAATTTGTTTGATAATAAATTTCTACAAAATGTAATAATTTAATTTTATTAAGTACCTACCTACCTACTTGCTGCATCACTCCATCTTTTTTCGGGTGAAAGTCAGAAAAAAAATACCTACTTACTATAAAAATATCTTTAGTTTTAAGATTTCTGAATTTATTTTTATACTCTTTATTGTTGTATTTTGTACTGTGCTCTTATTATAATTATCTAATAAATTACTAAACAGACTCATTATTTATATTTGACCCTTTTCCATTATGAATGTAGCTCACACAAGAAACTTGAAAATTAAATTTTTATGTGTAGGTAGATGATTTTATTTCAGATGAGAATATGGCGTTGAGATTTTGGATGAAATCTTGTTGAATAAATACAATTTCATGTGAGCTATGGCAATGGGGAGTCTCTGACGGCTGACCAGCTGAAGTAGATAACTAGTGACTTCAATCTACCATACCACAATCGAAGAACTCTGAAAAGTTTTACTAAGTTCATAGTCCGTCAATTTTAAAAATATGGGGATACAGCAAAAACCAATTGATTTTAAATACCAACAAATTATTCACAGCTGTGCCTCAAATTCGGAAATTTAATTTTTTCTCTCAAATTTTCTAAATGAGGCACAGAAGACCATCAGTGCCTTCCGATATGACCAAACATCATAGTCACGCAGTACTGCACATGCAGTATGTATATAGGAAACCTTTCATGCCACTGATTTGCATGTGCGCAAGATTATAGATTTAATGATCTAACACTGAAAATAAGTATTTTTTTTATTAAAATAAGTAACAAAACAAAGTGATATTAATTATTTGTAGATACAAAACGACACTGTTTAGCGTGACAATGAAACTTTTGCGCTAAACAGTGTTTTAGAAGAAAAGTGGTTTCTGCAATAATTTAACAGAAATGATGTAGGTACACAATTTAAACGGTGGGTTTATGCGTTTAAAATTGTTTTAAATTAAGATAAAAATTCTTTCTAGAGACATGGTGTGTCGGTGGAAGAAGCGAAAGAAATTTGAATGGAAAGAAAAAAATAAGAGGTCCATTCTCTCTGCCTATTCCTCAAGGGACACGACTAAAAAAACTTATCTATAAAAAACTAAGAAGAAAAGGAATATGTAATGTAAGGGTAATAAAAATTATTATTTTAATTACATGTTTACCTTTACAAACCAAATGGATCGATATTTTTTTTTAACAAGGTTGCACAAAGATCCATGCGATGCTGTCTTTAGAAAAGTATGAATGGCTGGGACATTTTGGGGCATTCTTTCAAAATGAAAGCCGCAAAAAAGAAGAAGATGGTATATTACACGCGCTTCGAAATTGGAGGGAAAGAATTGATACCGGAGTTAAAATAAGGCAACGCGATTGGTCAATGTGCAATACGCCAATAGCTTCAGAGTGGTAATTGTGCGAACCTCCGAAATAATAACCGTAGGAGGAGAACAAGACGCCATTAAAATATATAGGTTTTGTTTGTTTTTGGACGCGGGTGCGAGCGTGATTAAGTAGCTATAATTTTGTATGGAAAGTAAGAGGATTTATTTTATTAATTAGATTTTGATAAGTCATAAATTATTTACCACTGTTAGTTAGTTTCGATGTTAATAAATGATTCTTTGTTTCGTGAGAGTTAAAATAACTTGTTTAAAAAAACCGCAACCCGCAAAGTGTCAACTAAATGTACACAATAAAACACGTTGATTCTTTGTTATTTTGTAATTTTATACGTTTTGGAGAATTAAAACTATCTCCCAGTTATTTTTTGTCGTTGTTTTGTTTGATCTTGTTCATTTTACAATCTTTTTATTCATTCGTCGTGTAGATTTTTGAATGCGCCATGTCAAGAGTCCTTCATTTTGTTTTTGTTTTTTTTTTCTCATACAGGTACCCACCTTTTTAGGGATGATCTAGGCTCGGTTCTGACATGACCTTTGAGTTTTTTTGTCAGAGAAAATCGGATTAATTGATTATTGATTTATGTGTTTGAAAGTTTTATGTGCAATAATTGCATTTAGTACTAATGTGCATTTCTGCGCATCTTTACACTTGGGTACTCAAAGCTCGATTGTTTATGTTAGTAGGATTTCATTCTAGATAGTTTTATACTTAATTTTGACACACTAATAAATCACGGATTATTTTGAAAGACAGTTGAATGTAGTTTTTTAAGTAGTACACATTCACCAAAAATAAATTGTTTTTCATACATCATAAACCGCATAAACGTAAGAAAATAAACAATATTGCTATTAGTAAACACACAGGTACATACAATAATTGATGATCAATTTACAATATTGGAACATATTTTTAGTGAAATTGTTTTGAAAACTTTTTTTCATTCAGCTGATGAAATATATTTTTAAAGTTTTTCCAAATATATATATTTTTTTATGCTTTCCATGTCTTTAGCATCCAACATTTTTTAAGGTTTTAAAAATCTTGATCTTTTGCATATAGCTTTTGAATCCAGTAACAAACAAAAACATAACGTCGATGAGACTGCAATACCGCGGAAACGTCATTTGCGAAACCGCGTAACTACCAAGTATCAAATTTTACAGGAAACACAAAAAACTATTTCATGCCATAACCGCCTTAGCTATAAGGTTCAAATTTACAAACATAAGTTTGTATGGACTTGTCTTAAAATACTGTTATGAATTCAATGTTATAAATTCATAACTACGTATTTTATGACACTTATGCGAAATTGCAATTTCCAAAAGTGCGACAAAATGAGAAGATAAGCGGATTTAAGCACTAAGCTTCTTCGTAATGTGAGCGTTTCGTAGAAATAGAGAATTTTCAGATATAATATTTTTTTATTTAATTATAAGATATAGGTATACAATATAATAACCTACATTCTCCCCAGTGATATGTTAAAAATAATTCTCCCTTTACGACCCCACTTAGTTGCATAGGAAGGCAACAAGAACTGTCCATTGCGATAAATTAAAACTTAAGGTAGGTACATACAAAACAATTTTAATATTTTTTTTTTTTGTATTAAATATGACAAATTAAGCATGTAAAAACATTTTATTCAACAATATTCAAGTGGAAAATAAAAAAATGGGTTAGTAATATTATCCAATGTAGACATTGTTTTAATATAGTGAAACAGGTACAATATTAAAAAAAATGGGAAGTACGTGTTATTAGAAATGGTGATGAATGGTGTGATTAGTTCCGACTTCCAAGATTTAAATTGAGTAAATTAAGTTATAGCATTCATAAGGTTAAACAGAATATTAAAATAATAAAAAGGGGGACATGCATTTAAAATGGCGAGTACGGCTATTTGAGTTATTGAAGCTCTCAATATTTTCAGTTTAATGCGGTAAATTATCGTAAGTCATGATATTCAGGAGGGATCACATACTAGTTCCTGGAGATGATCGTATTCAGTTTTGAATATCTTCAGTCCTTCTTGGGTGAAGTTGTTTCAGAATTTCTAACGTTGGCATGATTTTTGGCTTTCTAGATAAATCACTAAATTGATCATGAAATTTTGTCTTGCGTTGTATAATACCGTTTGGATTATACTCCAGTACGCGAAGATCTATCCTTTATTTCCGGATATTGTATTATCAAAGCACGTACACGAAAACCTTTAGTTATGCATAGATGGGACTTGGAATCAGTGACAGTGTCGTCAGATAAAACACCTGCATTACAGCTTGATTCACACGGTTCTGTCAAAGATTCGTCTATATTACTATCTTCAATAAAAATATTTTTAACATCATCCAGTGCTAACTTTTCCAAATAATAAGGCAATTTGTTTTGGTTCTCCACCAGCCCCTTCAGTTGTAGCTGCTTAACTATTACAACCTCATTTTCCTCGTCACGATCTTCAACAAGAATATTATTAGCATCCCCTATCTTAAAAAAATAATTAACAAAGGAATTTAACAAAATATCAATAAGAACGAATTTCTAAAACCACATAAATATGAATATCACCGATAATCACCATACATGAAATATAAAAGCAATACCGCGTAACAATGTGTTATGGCAATCAGAAGTATATCGAAGCAATACCGCGTAATTGCACCATAAAGAATATTCACGTTTCTGATTGGTTAAAAATGATTGCGTTCAATTTTTAGGGAAGCCCCTTGCTAGAGTGATATCTGCGCGTGAAATCTCAATTTTAGGACAACTTGTAGTTACGCGGTGTTGCAAGTGACGTTTCCGCGGTATTGCAGTCTCATCGACGATAAGGCACTTGCAAGAATTAGGTACCAAAAGTATACATATAACATAAATCTATCATTCAAATTTTTTTTACTGATCCATCAACAGATAGGGTAAGCATAGAAAGTTGAAAAAAGTAATTTCTGACCCACTGAATATAAACAGTTGAAAGCAGAGGAACAGCCAATATTTCCTTATAAGAGGAATGAATATTATGCCTAAGGAATTGACAGCCTTCATATCCACTGTCTAAGATCTGATAGACTACTTTGTTTATTAAAATTATTTCCCAATACTTTGGATTGATCATCTTTATCTAACAGAACCTTTCCATGCCATTGCGGGCATTATTAGTGTAAGGTTAGCATCAATAAGTTAGTACCTTGTCATTTGTAAATGTATAAGTGTGTTAGGGAATGAATTTACCTTAGAATTTTATCTTTGGTGGTAGGAACATTGGTAAAATAGAATGGATTATAAGATTTAAAAATTAAATCCTCGAGAAAATGAATTTGAAGTATGGTTGTGAAACATTGACAGACTAAAGAGGGAAGTTAGGTTAAATGCAGGAGTTAATGTAAAGTATGTGCCTACTGTGATTATGGTATACAATCATTATCCAATATCTAGTCGCTGTTAGATTTTTTCAAACATTCTTTTGTATCAACCTCGGTAGCCTAGTGGTATAGGCTAGGACTTCAGATCAAGAGGTCCCGGGTTCGATTCTCGTATATAATCCCGACTGTTTGATGTGAACATGACTTTAAAAATTAATTTCTAGGACCAAAGGACATTCAAAGGCAGTATTCTTGTTTTTGTGTTGTAGGAGTGCGAATCTTTCAGTAAATTTTTGAGGACTAGCAAGACATTAGTTTAGAATTGATCAGATCATGTTGAGAATGGATTATCTTATAGTTCAAGCCATTTTTGTCCAGAATTAAAATATTTATTTTCAGTAAATTTTAATGAGTACTAGCTTTCCTGACAGACGACCCGTCCTAACTATGAATATTGTATTCAAATTAATTATTTAACCAATATAATTCCGATCGACCGATGGATCTATTTTAATCAATTTCTACGGGTCACACAACTGACAGATGTCTAACGCTAATTAAAAAGTACTAAAGTTTTATGTTCAAATAAAAACTATGAGAGTTATTTTAAGTTTTCTCAAACTTTCAAATGTTCCGCACTACTTTCTTAATTGTTTCATTCATAGAGTGAGCTTAGTTTAAAGAAGGTAGTATAAAATTAGTTTTAAAGCTTGCGAATTTTCTGAAATTGAACTATGAATGCTAAGTAGCCCCTGCATTTAATAGTTTGACCAAGGGAAGCCTTTTAATTTCAGATGCCAACCATATAATATCTATTAATTTATAGCATAAAAGTAGTGCTTGTTACGGAAGGTTTATGCTTCTAAAAAGATTTCTTTTAAGATGCCTTAGCATTTGAAGAATTTCATCTTTTTGTTGTATCTCCTCGATGGAAGATATTGTGAGACAAAACAAAATATTAAGTTTTCAGCAAATTTTATTATAATGGCCGTTTTTGAATTAGGACCTAATATTTCTTAGTTTAATTTGACAACAATAATCTGCCATCATAATTATACATACTTATAACTTAATACTCTTAGTCCAGGAAATGTTATATTATACAAACGGTAGATTTTTTCTTATTTCCAACTATTTCCGTAATTTTTACCATATTTTTGTGCTGATTCAATAAGAATGTGTCACTTTCGTTCAAGAAAGTAGTTTTGTTTTAAGAAAGTTGTATATAAATGAGAAATTTCTATTAAATAACACTATTTTTCACACAGGAACAGTTGTCATCACATTGTCATTATTTTCATATGTGTTTACGATACTGAGCTGCGAACTTCTTTGTTACGGTAAGGAACGCAATATTCTTGACATTATTTTATATGACTGTCAGCTGAGGTAAACTTGTAACTTAGACGTGTGTCATCATTGTGAAGTTTCCTGGGTTAGAATCCCAGTTTCTACAATTTTTTTTATAGAAAATGGGAATATAGTTTAAAAATTATAATGCTGGCGAATTTTTAGTGACTAGTCATTGAAATTATTATTAACATTGTTTTGTTTTTTTGTTTTGTTTACAGGACATGACAGTTCAACAATTTTGCTTAAGATGGAACAACCACCAACCGAACTTTATATCAGCTTTTACTTCACTGTTAAATAATGAAACCCTGGTCGACGTTACCTTGGCGGCCGAAGGCAAGCATTTGCAGGCACACAAGGTTGTGTTGTCTGCTTGCAGTACTTACTTCCAATCACTCTTCATTGCAAATCCGTCGAGACACCCCATAGTTATTTTGAAGGATGTCAAGCATACGGACCTCAAGATATTGGTGCATTTCATGTATTATGGAGAGGTCAACGTGTCGCAGGATCAATTGCCGCAAATACTGGACGCTGCTCGGATGCTTAAAATTAAGGGTCTCACTGAAATGTCGGAACCCTCTGGTGGTGGTAACAATGGCACCAACGCCGTCAATACTACGGAGAGACCTAATGTATTAACCCCTGGCGATTCCTCGTGGCACTCAGATGTACAGCCTCATCGTGATCCTACTCCTCATCATGCTCTTTCCCCCACAGGCAGGAGAAAAAAGTAATTATTTTTCAATTGATTTTTATTATTCACTAGCTTATACCCGTCATGCTTTACGTTTTTGATTCCGATTGTCAGGCTTGATCGGTAGGTAATTAAACAGGTTCTAGTCTAGCTTCCCATTGCTTAACTGACATAAGCACAGAAAAAGAAGAATGACACTTTTACAATTTTTGTTTTACCGACCTCATCTTAGATTAGGAAAGAGAGGACCTCATAATATTATACGAACCTACCGACATAATTTGCAAGTTTTCATAGAGAGAGCTATATGGTTTGAATCTTAGCTACATTCCCTACACCCATGTGTGATAATTAATTAGGCATTCCACCCATTGAGGGTGATATGTGCTATGAGTATAAAAGCCGCTGTCAAACTTCAAAATGGAGGAATCATTTTGCAATTTTTTTCATTAAATCTTTATTTATTGAGAATAATAAGATTTGAATAACATTTATATGTATAACAAATCAATCTACAATTATTTTATTACATTTTCATACTGTAATACCAAGATTACATTCAACGTTTACATGAGTAATTTTGTTTCCAAAAGATGGCTTACAGTCTTTTTGAGAAATTTGTATGAAGATCCTAAAAAAATAGAGTTTTTGAAATAGCTCTAAATATATTAAAATTAATGCAGCAAATTGTATTTAAGAACCTTCTCCAGCATTTTGTACGGCTCTGGGCATATTAATATCTGACCTTAATGTATGTTTTCTATGATTGATGCTCTTACAAAAATATAAATAAACGGACTAAAATATTATGTAGATAATTCTAACAAATCAAAACTTGAATTGTGATGTATTATGGCATGTCCTCATCAAATGGGGCAATGAAACAAAATTGACTGGCCGTCACCCTGTGATGGGCTTCTTTCCATAGATCGTGGTACAGTAGGCGCCGGTTATTGTGATCACTGGTTAATAGAATCAGCCGCTTTATAAAATCAAAAGTCTAAGTCCCGATTCCAAATGAAGAATTTCATACAATTTCTATCGGATAATAGAATCACATTTTCGGTTAATAGAATCAGAAGATAGAAGGTTAATAGAATCGGATCTTATTTAGAACACTTTCTTATATTTAGCCACTGACGTGCATGTTTTTTTGTATTTTATTTTCAATTGCGACTCAATAGACGAATTGCGCATTAGAAAAGATTTATAGCTCAGTCGAGGTCGGTTTTGAACTGTTTCCAGCTGTGCGTGTGTTTGTTTATTGTATGGTGATAAAAAATTCGAACCCTGGAACAGACAAAAAGATAAAAGACCGAATAACGGTGAGCATGTGCGCTATAACTGACTGACTTTTTAGTTTTTGGAAAGAGCAAATCTCCCAGATGTTTTAAAGGCGTGAAACACTTGCTAGTGATGTAGATAAGTATATATTTTACACAAATGCTTGGATGAAGTCATAGATTTCCGAAAACTATCCGAGCTATAGGGACAGACTCTCTTTTGTCTCGATTTCTTTACAATTTTTTTGACATAAAACCTTTCTTAGGTATATAATGAGTAGGTACCTATGTTAGTGTGAAATTTATGTAGGTATGTACTAAGTACGTATATTCTATATGGCCGCCGCTTATTAGAATCGCCGGTTAATAGAATCAAAACACACTGGACAAACTTGATCACAATATCCAGCGCCTACTGTATTTTCAAATGTACCTTATCTTTCTCATTTAGATACCATGACACCGTTTTCAAAAGTCTAGATATTAAATCTAATTCAATGGTTTGTTGCTATCTCGCTTCAAACATTCATAACAACTAGATGGAAAGAGACAGACGAAATATAAAGGAACCATTTAAATCAATTTGGCGCTGCTCCAAAGAAACAGTATAACACTTTTCTATACAAAAGTGTCAGTATAGCCGGCGGATCTTATTTATATTTTCAATATTTATTTATATACGATATTTTCTGTCCAATCTGAGACAGGCCAACCCCGGGTAGAAATTTCAAGTGAAAAAATACTTAGAAATACTCTGACAAGACCGAGAATCGAACCTTGGATCTGAAGTCCACGCCAGTACAACTAGGCTACCGAGGTCGGTATACTCATATTCGGAATGAAATAGTACTACTGTCTATCATAGTCATTATAACCAATTAATTACTATGATTTTTTGACGTTCTCACTACTTTCTTTCCCTCAACGGCCCATAGCCTCGTTAACTCATAAACAATAATGTGACAATACTTTGACAATTTTGTTCCGAATGTCGCATCTAGTACAGTTAAATCAATTACTATCATAGTTAGAAAACTTTGTAACCTCCCATTTTGTCAACTTTGGTAAGCAAATTGCCATTCTGTCCTTTAATAATTAACTTGATGTTTATTTATCATTTGGTTTTGATTTCAGAGGTCGCAAGAATTCTCGGTCTCCGTCTCACGAACGAGTCCCCGATGTTCCAGTAGAACAAAATATTTCAACTACGTTAAGATCTGACCCCGCCAATTTTGCTAATGCACCGACTAGTAATCCATTTTGTTCAAAATCACGGATGAACGATCAACAACAGAGCGAATATAATACGTCTAAAGATGACAGCTTTGATGAAAGTGGACCAGTTGAAGGGAATCTGATCATTGTAAGTAAAATTAATCAAAACTAATACAGGTCAAATATCTGGATAATTAGTTAAAAAAATTATATCCTATGTCAAATAAGTGAAAAACAATTTTACATTATTTATATCGTATATTATTTTATTTAACCATGTACTTGTCTGGTTAAATAAAATTTGTGATTTAACTAGAGGTGGGAATAATGGGTTAAATTCAAAAACGTTATAGCAGTTTCATTACATAATTGTAAATAACATTATTTTTAAAAGCTCAAAGCTTTTTTATTTCACAATCCTAATCATGCCGAAAATATGGTATCTGGAAAGTTATAAATTCCCTAAAAAAAAGGTCATCGAGTAAAGTCCTCACTAGCCTAATGTTTTGATTCAACTAATATTTTTATCTAAGGGACCGTTCAAGTATTACGTAACGCATTTTTTTAAACATTATTGACCCCCTCCTCCTGAGATGCATCGTAACGCTCTTTTTTACCCCTCTTTCCATTCTCTAAACGTTGCCTAATGCACAAATTACAACTGTATGCCTCAAATCACAATTAATACTGGAAAGTCACTAAATACCTTTATTGCGGCGCCGGTAATACAATAGTAACGTTTTACAAGATAACCCCCCCTCCCCCCATATTGCGTTATGTAATACTTGAACGCTCCCTAATATCTTTATTATAAGTGTAGACAAATATTACTTGATTATATTGTGTGTTGACCATTATTTTTGTGAGACTAATATTTACAAATATCGTTTAATATGAATAACATTAGAGACGTTATTTTATTTATCTAATATTTCTGTCAGCTATCCTTATAACGCCCACCTCTAGATTTAACAACGATAAACTCTTTTTAATTTTACCATCTTAGCCTGAATATAAAGTAACTCAAATTTAACATGACTTCAAATTTTTTGGACTAAGGTATTGCAAATGGACTAACACCAAGCACTTTTTCTAGATACAAACCGAGAGCTTTATCCTAATTATGTATATTAAGGAATTACCATGCTTTATTTTTGAGAAAAATTTTATTTTATTTTTTTTAGTAATATTTAAAAATACTTAAACTGTCTTGGCCTATAAAAATATTCCTTTTAATTCAATCATTTTAGGATGCCGATGAAGAACCAAATGATTGTAACAATATCATCAGAGTGTCGGAACAGATAACCGATGCTCAAAGTGTTCCGTCTACTCCCCAGCAAGGTCCTCAATGGTCTGGCATAGATGGTAATTACCAACGCTACTCAACAACGCCTTTCCACTCAAATAATGTTCACAACATTCCTCCTTTCAATGTAAACACGTTTCACTCACAAGAACTGCCTTTCGGAATGCAAGGAATAATAAATTCATACGAATATCCCAATACATCTCAAAATCAATCACAAACTTCTGAAACTCTAAGAGCGTCTCCAGGGCCTTCGTGTTCGAATCAACCTCCCCAAGATGGTCAATCTTCATCGACATCAGCTCCAAAGCGTAGACGTACTACTAATCCCCAATCCGAAGAAAACTTTCAACAAGCCCTCGAGGCAGTGAGGGTTGGTGGCATAGGATTTTGCAAAGCTGCCAGAATGTATGGTGTCAACAATAGAACTTTATGGTTAGAATACAAAAAGAAAGGATATCCCAACAACAGGCCGAGTATCAAAAGTCGCATAAAGCAGGAACATTCATCCCCTCCTCCTGACGAAAATCCTGCGCCTATACCTGACCAACAACTAACCCTTTTATGTCAACCGCATCCAGTTGGCATGATGGGCTTTATTGATCCACGCCCAGTTGATTTTACCTCTGGTATTCAGAATGTTAACCGTCCAAGATATGTGGATGATCCAATGAATCTACACAATTCTCCTTTGAATCTCCACGGGCTGAATTTCAACACGCTACAGTGATTATATTGAAATTTTACACCACTGGTGGCCACGGGGCCGCTGGAAAATAAGCTTGAGCACTTTGGTAACTTTCTTGTTTTTCAAATTTTATAACTTTACTTTTATTTTATACTTGATTTGTCAAACTTTTATCAAATACCCTTTTGACAATAAACTAAAAATTCCATTACCAACATTACATACGAATCTGGAGTTATCTCATTGAATTTATTTTCTCTTTTTTAACAGAGTATTTATATGTACAGTCTGTATTTTATTTTCTATTCTTAAGGTATTGTACTACTTATTTTTTTGTACATATTGCGTCCCCTCTAAGGTTGTATTTTTGTTTTGTATTTTAGTTTTAATTTGAACGAAGTATTACTACAACACGTAGTCAAATTTTCTTTAGATTGTCTTCTATATCTTAATTTTTTTTGATGTTACAATTTAAAATATTATCCTCCAAATAAATTGACTATACTAACTGAACATCGGTAGCAAATATGCTTAACTAAATGGTAAGAAAACCAAGCTTGAAGTAACTCACTGAGTTTATACAATTTTCGATTTCATTGTGGTTTGATTGACTATAATTTTTGTATTTTTAAAACGTGTGGAGTTATCATAGTCATTCAGAGGTATTGAATCATACAATTTTTGCATTATTATAATTTTTTTCTAAATTTAATTTCCATTTTTAGTTTTAAGTTTGTCAGGGAGATGGATGTCACTTGAAATAAATTTGTACTTATTCAAAATATTATATTATTATCTCCTTGACTTATCACAAAGTGATTTCCGACAGAGAAAATTAACATTTTGCTATAAAACTAGTCATCACAATTTGTTTTAATTCTACTAAACTACTTAATCAAATAATTCACTATTCTGAAAAACCCCTTAAAATGCAATTTGTAGGCTAACAAAAATATCTTACATTTGATCTCACAGTGCTTGAAGTAAATTAAAATTCGTTTATCACATTTTGAGCAGCTGTAATAGCTTTATTCCATAATAATTGTATCATATTTATTATTTTAGTAACTATAAGTTAACTTTGTTTTCATACTGACATTTCAACAGTTAAAGAGTATAAAATCTTCAAAATTCAAATTCTTTGTTATTTTGGACGTTTTGAAACATTGATTTTGCTATTAAATTTTTTGAACAAGTGGATTGGGTGAAATTTTTTTTGTATAGAACTGAGATTTAGTAAGTTTTAATGTGATTCAATTTCAACATTTTTTATATTGTTTATATCTGTTTTTTGCTGGTTACAAGAGTACAAGTTATCCATGGAATCATTTTTTCTGCATCACAATATTAACTAAAATATTTATTTCTAATCAATATTTTTGTTCTTTTGAACTGCACAAATCACCCGCCAAATGGGTGGAGTGCATAAATAAATTAAAATTTAGTTCAATTATTCTGATTTCTTTTTTTTTAATAAAATTTTTATGTTTCTCATTTTAACCTATTTAATGAAAACTCTTCACAATACTTTTATTATCGCTATAGAATAATGTTTCAAGGTGAATCTCAATTGTAATAATATGTGTGTATATAAGTGATAGTATTCAAATTGTAGATTTTATATATTTTGAATTTTATGTATAGTGTTTAATAAACTTTGGAAATATTATATTGTGTGCAAAAAGACTGAATATGTTGATATTTTCACTTTTCGAGTTTATGTAAATTTATTTTTTATAATAAATATCCCAACTTTTTAGAGCAGTGGATAGTATTCCTTTTCAGTTTTAATGACTTTTGTATTAAATAAATATAGTTGGGTTTTACATCACTAAACAATTAGTAAAATGAATCATTTGACTACCGTCTACATATTGATATATTTCTCTCAAGTTTCATAGGCTGATATCTCTTAACTTATAAAACATTCGCCAAGTCCCGTGATAATATTAGTCATAAGCCTATGAACCAATCTGTTGTACAACCAAATGTCTCATTTAAATTAATTCATGGTAAAAAAAAATTAAATTTTGGTTTAACTTTTGTAGTTTTAGAATACAAAAGTATTGATATGAAGAGATTACCATAGAGACTAGAGCATACAAAATAGTGAAAGTTGTGTTTATGTATATTTCCGTTGTTCCAAAATACCTAATAATATGTTACAGTGTATTATATTATTGTGTTTAAGGAAGATTTAGCATTTATTATTTTTAATTGTATGTACATATTATATTGTAATATAATGACTTAATATATATTATCACATGTTATATATTAAGAATATGTAAGTAATATTACAATTTGTTTTTAAGGCTTCAGTATTACAATCGCATTATTTTGACAAACACTACTGCTATAAAGTATAAGAACTTATTCCTATTGTTAATGTATGACAATCCTTTTTTGTTGTGAGTAATTTGTTCAATCATTTGCACAAATTTGAGTAACAGTGTTCATGAACCCACTTTTGTTGCACTGTACTATTTAAGTATATTATACAGTGTAATATTTTATATGCACATTTCATTTTAACTGGTCGCCGGCGACTATATAAAAAAAAAATATTGTGCAACTGACCAAGGGATTTTGAGTATATTAACAATTAGAATAACTTTGGTGCCGATTAAGCTAATTCGAATTACAACCATATATTATAAAGTAGTTGATTTATGATCAGTTTTCTAATTTTGGCTCTCATAATTTAGTTGTACATTGCAAACTTTTTTGTTTAATTTTCAATTACTCATGAATACATTCAATTCTGAAAACGTGACGTAAACTCAAAATTGATCTTGTTTCTAAACAAAATCCGTGTTTCTTATTTACAGAATGAATCTCTCAGTATTAAATACATATTTTTTTATTCAATTATTTTCTGTTATACATACAAAATTTGCATATCCCTACAAATTGAATGTATTTTTGTATTATTGAAAAGTTATTATTGATTGATTCATATTACAACTTTATACAATTTAATAAACATATCCATTTAAAGTATTCCGTTTTCTTCTTTTTTTTATTATTTTACTTAATTAATTAATAAAAATTAATTCATCTTCGATTTCATATCCTAGAGGTGGCAATTCACTATAAAGAGATTGGACCTGTAGTATGAAAGGTAACAGAAAGTTCAGGGTACCATGTACGGAGAGAGTAATAACCAAGAAATCCTTATTTGTGCAAGAATTTACTATCAAAGATTGCAAGATTTCTTATCTAGAAGAAGTATCATCTCCTGCACTTAATTTTGAACGGTAGACCCAATGAGAATGGACTTCAGCATAAGCGCCCGCAGGAGAGGCACTTGCCCCTGCGAGGATTGATTGAAAATAATCAAAAATATTAAAATCACTTCGTGTTAGCATAAAGGAACTATGAAAAAAATATTGTACCCCCCATAAGAAATTTTTAGAAAAAAAACGCAGCCCATGGACCTAAGTCACAACAACTGTGGAAATCGTTCTAGCGTTATCGCCTAGGCTGTTGAGAAAACTGAAATAATTATACAATAATTATACATCTAAAAATTTATTGGAAGATCTACTGGCGCAGAATACCGACATAGAAACGATATACAATATGAATAAAACAATGAATAATTTGGAACTTAAAAGAATAATAAAAAATAGGAATAATCCTAACATTGTGAATTATATAGTAGAAACAAGTGGACAAATGAGAGCTTATCTATTAAAAAAAGAGCATTTAAACCTAGGGTTCTACAGAATAAAAGTAACTGATTCCAGTCCGCTTATTCAATGCTACCACTGCTTGGGATATGGACACACCAGCATGCGCTGCTTTTACGGAGCCGAAAAACCAAAATGCCAACACTGCTCCGGAGAACACAAATACGCTAATTGCCCAAACACTAATAATAAACCAAAGTGCATTAACTGCGTGAAAAACAACCATAAATATAATGAAACTACGGATGAAACACACCAAGCCAACGATAAATCTTGTAAGTACAGAATTAAAATGAATACTCTAGCTGAACAAAGAATTGATTACAGTTACTAGAATGGATTTTATACACCACCATTGTAATAATATAATATATAAATATATTTTTTCTCAAATTTAATAAAATCTAATTATGATAGACAACGAATTCATAACACACAACCTTGACAATATATATTCAGTTAATGAAAATGTTTGTAACAAAGTGCAAAACTGTAACGTTTTATTAAAAAATAAAGAATCTGATTTTATAATACTGCATACGAACATAAGAAGTGTGAAAAAAAACTTAGATGAATTTCTAATCAACTTAAATGAACTAGAGTGTGTACCGGCCTGCATAGTGTTAACTGAAACACACTCAAACGATTTATTGTTCAATATACCACAATATAATTGTTATTGTACTACCCACAGAATAAACAAAAACAGTGGAATTATTGTATATGTTCATGAGAACTATAAAAATGTAACTGTTGAGGAATCCAGAATTATTGATTTCTCCAATTGTTTGATTATACAAATAAAAATCAACAATTCTATTACTTGTCAAATATTGGCCATTTATAGAACACACGACTCCAATGCTGAGGTTTTTATTCATCAGCTACGGAACATAATATTAAAAAATACCAGAAACCTTTTAACTATTGTTTTGGGGGATTTAAATATTAATATAATGGATAACTCTACTAATAAATGTAAAGACGAATTAATAAATACAATGACGGAATTAAATTTCAAATCGTGTGTAAATAATTATACGAGAGAAGTGACGGGGCAACAACCATCCTGTATCGATCACGTCTGGTGCAACACAAATGATACGCAAAAAATTACAAGTATTGTTTGGAAAACAAACATTACAGATCATTATACCTGCATTTTTAGCTTCAAAAATCAAAATGCTGAAAAAAATGGCTTTAAAACTGTAAAAAAACAAAAAATTAATCATGAATTATTAATAGAGAGTTTAAAAAGTGAGAGATGGGCGGAGCTATTCGGCGATACTGAACATACTGACGTTAATCAAATGTCCCACTACTTCGAAAACACATTGGCGCAGCATATAAAAAATGCATCGCAGGAAACCATCATCAAAATACAAAACAAAAATAAACGACTTAAACCTTGGGTTACGAGAGGATTATTAGTGTCAATAAGGCATAAAAACAAAATTTATCGCAATACAAAAAAAAATCCTGAAGATAATAAAATGCTAAAATATTTTAAAAGATACAGAAACATACTGTGCGCACTCATAAAAAGAACCAAAAATGCATACTATGGAAATAAAATCGCAGAACTCCCAAATGATTTAAAAAAAATGTGGAACACGATTGGAGAGGCCACAGGAAGAAAGAAGAAATCAAATACGATAGTATCAATTAAACTAAATGAATCGAAAATAGAAACTGAAAGTGAACCATTACAAGTTGCCAATGCCTTTAACAATTATTTCGCTGGTGTGGGGGAGAAATTGGCTGAGAAGATTTTATCGGACAAAGCCCATGTCCCAATAACAGAAGCCCAATCCTGTTCATATCTTCCATTTAAAAATTTCAAAAAGATAACACATAAAGACATAGAAAAAATTATATCTGAATTTCGAGGAGGTTCATCACCGGGATTTGATGGAATAACTGTTGAAACCTTGAAAAAGATAAAAGAACTTATATCTAAACCACTGTCACACCTAGTAAATACAAGTTTGACCAAAGGGACGTTTCCAGATAATTATAAAAAAGCAATTGTGACACCAATACATAAATCAGGAAATACTGAAGAATTGACAAACTATCGACCAATATCCTTAGTATCAAATATTGCAAAAATTTTCGAAAAAATCATTAAAAGTCAATTGATGAACTACATTTGCCAAAATAAGATTATAAATAAAAAACAGTTTGGATTTATGCCGAAGCTGGGAACACAAGATGCAATATCAGCATTGACATCCGAAATATACAGAAGCTTGGATTCTGGAAGAAAGTGCGCGGGAATATTTATAGACCTGCGCAAAGCTTTCGACAGCATCTCTCTCAAAATTCTCATAGCCAAGTTACACAAAATTGGTATTACTGACAGTGCACTCTCCTTACTGAAGAGCTACCTTAATGACCGAAAACAATTCACCAAAATAAATAATCATGTCAGTGACTCTCGATGCAGTCAGTACGGGATTCCTCAAGGTACTGTCTTGGGTCCGATTCTTTTTGTCATTTACATTAATGAGATATTTTCATTGTCATTGAGTGGTATGCTCATCTCATATGCAGATGATACTGTATTGATGGTAAAAGGCAATACATGGAGCGAAGTAGTCCAGCATACTAACAGTGATTTAAAAATTTTAAAGAAATGGTTTGATGATAACCTTTTGTCTTTAAACGCAGAAAAAACAGCCTGTATGCCTTTCTCAATCAACCAAATTGGCGTTCCGGACATATTCAACGTTCAAATTCATTCTGCAAAGTGCAATGACAAAGGATGTGATGGAGAGTGCACTACTCTAAATATTGTAAAAAAAGTAAAATATTTGGGCATTATAATAGACAACAATGTTAAATGGAAAGAACATATTGATTCTATGATTAAAAGACTTAGAAAACTGATTTACGTATTTCATGAACTAAGAAACTTCATGACTATGGATAAGTTAAGAATTGTGTATTATGCTTTAGGACAATCAATCATACAATATGGCATCGTGGGATGGGGAGGAGCTTACCCCACTAATATCGCACCACTTGGAATTGTTCAAAGATTACTCTTAAAAATCATCCTTCATAGACCCAGGGACTACCCTACGGAAGAGCTATATAAAGAAATCAAAGTATTAACAGTGGAACAAATATACAGAAAATTTTCGATACTCCAAACTATCAGGGAGCAAATAGCGTTGCCAAGAATACAACACCAGATGAACAGAACTCTCAGAGCGACCAGTTTCATGCCGATTCCCCAGTGCAAAAAGGATGTCGGCCAACGCCATTATACATACTTGGGAATAAAATACTTTAATGAGTTGGATACAGAGATACGCTCAGAGAACAATGTTAAGATATTTAAAAGAAAAATGATCCAAGAAATAATTAACAACTGAAATAAATAAATATTTTTTTTTTTTTAAACTAATATTGATAAAACTGCGCCACTGGCGACATTATTACTGCAGCAGTGTTAATAACTATATTATTTAGTGAATACCGGAGTCGGGTAACATGTTGTATCAAAAAAAATGTAACATATTGTATGCCAACTTGGGTGGGTAAGACTCTGGATTATATAGATGTTTTATTTTAATTTTTGAATATTATAACTTTTCTTTTGTAAAATCATGTGCATAAGTACTTAGCTTGAAACTCCCTCTCTCAACACAAGGCTAGACCTTTCGAGAGAGGAAACGACTGTATGAACCTCATTTAGGATAGGATTTATGTCCATATTTCTGTAATTAATATTATATAGAATATTATATTTATTAAACAATAAAAAAAAAAAAAAAAAAAAAAAAAAAATATTTTGTCTTTGTGATATAAAATGTCCATACTACTTATTAATGTTGTTAATACGTTTTTAATAATTCACTAAACTTGAGGGAGGAAACCAAGGAATTCCTTGTTCATTATGAATCAAAGAATGAGCTCAGTTTTTCTACATGTTTTATTGTGTCCCAGAAAATTAGGTAACTATGTTAATTATTATTAAAAAATTTAAGTAGAATTAAATATATGTATTCGAAGTGGTTGGTAGACTAGCAGTTATAACGCCGGCTTTCCTACTGTTTGGTGCGGACGTCGTGGTTCGATCTCAGGTGCCGACCATCTTCCTCTTTCAAGACACATGCTTTATGTAGCTTACTGTGAAAGAGTCAGAGTGTATTTGTGTTCACTTTGAGTAAAAAATGTACCTATTTAGAACTTTTAAACTTTTACAAAAGTTTTATGGGTTTTTGACATATTTGACAGCTGTCAGCCGAGCCGACTAGGAAAATGTTGCCATCAATGTTTATTTGTGGTTCAAGGCGACACTGAAAATTCAGTTTTTCTTTGTGGTTCATTTTGTGACTTGATTTTTTTGTGTACTTTTCACCACGAAATCGATACTGCGTAGATCTATGTATATTTAACTATTACTCTGGTAGTGAGTATTTAACTTTCGCTATGGCTTAAGTGACGTATGCTAAGCTAATTACATCTTAACACGACTTAATGCAAAATAAACTACTTTTTAAGAGCATTTATGAAACTAAGGAAAAAAGTCATATGGTTTATTTTAAGCCCGAAAAATAAGGTTTGCCAAAAGCTAACATAAAAAATTTAAAATTTTGCAGCTTAACGCTACATAACACAAAAAAGTAAAAATGTTGTATCCTACTCACCACTCATGGGGGAAATTACCATCTTAAGCAATTCCATCCACGATGATAATGTAAAAAGCAGATATAAGTTCCGCATGTTGTGTTCTATTCAAGCTGACTTTTTTTGTGCAATAATTCTTTTGAGAAGTTGCCTTGTTTTTTCTTTTGAGAAGTTGCTTTGAATTGAACTCATTGCACTTCAACATAATATGTTTTTTGTCTATGAATATGTTGTTCACAGACAATGTCACATTTGGTGCACAGACAAAAGAAATCTCAATATACTTCGCGTAGACGTATCGTTCGACTGTTTGTCAAAATTGTAGTTTTGTTTTAGTGAAAATTGGTTTACAAAACGTAATTAATGATTAAAAATCTGAAGTTATGTGGAAATAACATGAACGATTTTCATTTAAGCGTTTAATATGTTCGGTGAAAATAAAAACTCGGATGTTTCTCTGTTTTTACCGATCAATGAAGACGTTCAAAGTCGACGAAGTTGTTGGAGGGTAAATTTTTCATATTAATTATTAACCGGCGAAGAAATACACGCAATCACTCTATAGAAAATATAAACTAAAGTAACCACATGCGTTGAGTCAAACCATATCACTTTTAAACATCATATCCGGAGTCATACGTGGTCCAATGTAACCGATCCACTCGGTTTTTATCTATCCCATAGTGTGGCTTTTATACTTCAAAAGATATAAATATAAAATACCCGTCATTGTGGTTTTTCCTTTGCTTATTTTGTTCCCTATTTATCCATATCCGCCCCCCCTTTGTTACTACACGTAGACTCCGCTCTTGCCTCCAAACAATATTTTTATTGTTTGGGGAGGCAAGATTTCTAGTTTTAGTGCTAGTGTTTAATGTGTATTTTGGCCACTTATAATCATAACTGGCAATGTGACCAACACTTCGCTATTTTTTAAGAACATCAGTCATTCTTGTTCTAACAATTTCAGTGATTCTTTGAGTCAAACTGATGGTTTCAAATGTATAAAAAAGTTGTATAAATTCAGCGTCTAGGTTACTTTTATGTATAGTAGTAATTTAACAAGTCTACAACTAACCACTAAATTTATTTTGGCCAATTTTTTTGAAGAAAATTGTTGCTGTTAATTTGAACTTCCATATTCCTCACTCTAGATATTATTAATATTGGAAATTTATAATGTTTCAATATCAAATATTCTATCCTATGTGTTAGGCATCTTCACTATTGGCACCTAGTTTAATTGAGCTTGTTTATTTTGAAATGCCAATCAATTTTTTAACCGAAAATCAAATTATAATTTCATGTTACCACTGCGAGATTTAAAATAGGTGACATCTTTCAAATAACATTCAGTTGAGCTTGAACACATAACCTTCAGTGTTCGTTTCAATAGTCAGCAACTGAAGTATTAATCTACCAACAACTTCCAATTTATAGACACCATCCTTTTTTGGTTAGATTATGTTTTTTGATACGAATCTGTGCTCACTTCAAAGTGAACACAAAACACTCTTTCACAGTAAGCTACTTAAAAGCTTGTGTGAAAGAGGAAGATGGTCGACACCTGGGATTGGGAAACAATATGAAAGCCGGGTTGTAACCGCCAGGCTACTAACCACTTCATTCTGAATATAAGTTAGGTCACTTCTCGGTTTCCCATGAACCTATATAAATAATGCTTATTCCCGGAGGGCATTAATTGAAGGTTAGAGCTAGATATTTGTAAGAAAAGTTGTTTATTTTACTATCTATGTTGTCTCATTGTTATTTTTCTAAGGGTTATTAGGTTTACACCGAGTACTTGCATTCTTCTTGATATTTGTGGAAATGAATGCTCGTATACCATGTATACACTAAGCAAACATCCATGAGAAAGAATGAATACCATGAACTAAAATCCTGGCGCGCTTTATATGTGATCATCTATTGATAATTATTTAAGTGTCTGTGGCAGGTAGCAATAGTGTGTAGGACAAGTTTCACATATTTCATTCTCATCGGTCTTCGTTTGGTTTAAACCCACCCTCGTATTTTTGTAAATGTTCTTTTTGTCAAGAACTTCTAACGTGACTGTGTAAATAATTTTAACAAGATTTATATTAAAAAAAATCTTCAACCAAAGTTGGCATAAAATTAAAATGTATCCTGTCCTGACATATTGCAATTTTCACATAGTAGAACTGAATAACAGGGTGTTCTTTTAACATTTCAAAATTCAAATGTTAAGAATCACCCTGATGTGTATAATTCTGTTATAATCAATCACTATGAACCTAAACTTGCAAGGACACATTATTGAACATAAGTATTACAATTTCTGTTTCAGTGGTGGAAGCAGCTGTCCCGCCTCCAACGTAATTTCGTGTACACTTTCATTGTGATAGCTAGTCTATATTTTCTATTCCACAAAGGGTTATTTATTCCACAAAAGTTGGATTCAAAAGTGGTATGTATATTTTAATTTTACTTTAAGATTACCTGTTAGCTCGTGTATGAATGTATCATGTCCTGACATATTGACCCCATTGTGATGAAGCTCTAGTGAATTTTTATACACAGAGATGTCAAGATTTCTAGAATGATCTTTTGTGTATTAGATCTGAACCAGCAGTCGTCACACTTTTCTGGTCAGAGGCCACAAAGGACAATAACTAAGTTTACACAATAAGCTCAAATTATTATTAAAAAGTAAATTTTAAAAATCTTAACATCATATCTATATATTAATATGTGAAGGAAAAACTTTGTGACTATTTTTACGAAAAATCCGCTTTCGGAGGAGTATGAAATTTCGCACACTTATAGTTTATATAGAAGAGTGGTGATAGCTAATATTTTTTTAAAATTATGCATAAAAAAAATTAAATTAATAAAAAAAAAACATTACAAACACTACTGTAATGTTATGTATTTGATACTCACACACACTTCCACAGACTACTTATTTATAAGAACATCGACTGTATAGAAACGAATGTAAAATGAAAAGCGTCTCATAATGGGCGCAGAAAGCTTTTGAAGGCAGTATATTCAAATGGAAGGTGGAGCTGGAAATGCCGGGATATAAATTGAGAATAGATTAATATTGTTTGTCTTTGATAATGATAGAAAAAACTTATCAACATTTCAAATTTGAAAAACTTATCAACATTTCAAATTTGACGCATCCATGTCATTGTTTTTGAAAGAAAATTTTGAAATAGTGCTCTTTCTTTGACAATGGAACCTCAATAATGTTCAAACCTATGATTTAAATAAGTTATTGTCAAATTTAGAGCACTGGTCGACCACTAGTAGATACAATTATTGTGAAGCATCATAATAGGCAATGAATAAATAAAAATAAATAGGTGAAGCTGGAAGGATGAAAAGAACCCTGTCAGCCTTATTTCACTAAACATATCATAAAAAGAACAGGGAGAATTTACCATGTGAGGGGCGTTAAGATTAGACGGATGCATCAGGCTAGGATAGTTCACTGTTGTAACATAGACAATTCACATGTTAATATTATGTACCTACATTTTTTTACTTTACTTTACTACAGAAGTTTTTTCTGTAAATTTGTTCAAAAAGTCGCAATTAAAACTGAAAAAAAACTGACTTGCAAAGTATCAAACCATATGAAGAATTTTTTAAGTTCCTAGCAGAGTTGTGTTATGGTACCGTGTAGTGTGCAGAGACCTTTAACATTATTATGAAGTAAAAAAAAAGAAAAAATAACAACTAATGACTAACAATTCATTGCTAATGTTCGATTTTTGAATGGAACAAACCACTACGGGCTTACGACCGTCTTCTACTGTAATTTCGAAGGCTGGCTTAGTGTGATCACTTTACGTTAACAACGTTCGCCATTAGGTGGTAATTTTTGTCTCCGAAACTCCTAATCATGAGAATTCTCAACATGTCCAACATGTCAAAAAATCTCATGTATGCAACAAGTAGAAATTTAATAATAAAATGAAAAATAGAGATAAAAGTTGGAAATTATTGAGAACAAGAGAGCAACCAAATTTAAAGACAGCGACTGCTGTAATGTATTTGGCGCCAGGATATGACTATATCCATTTTTGTTAATGTCTCATATTTATTGCCTATTGGCTTTGTTGGTGCACAACGTTCTAATTATGTCTAGATTCTTGTGACCTTTTCAGGACTAGATCTTAAATAAAAAATAACAACTAATGACTCTAACAATTCATTGGTAATGTTCGATTTTTAAATGGACCTTTTCAGGACTAGATCTTAAAGAAAAAATAACAACTAATGACTCTAACAATTCATTGCTAATGTTCGATTTTTAAATGGAACATTAGCAATGAATTGTTAAAGTCATTAGTTGTTATTTTTTCTTTAAGATCTAGTCCTGAAAAGGTCACAAGAATCTAGACATAATTATTATGAAGTGATGGAATGATACTATAGGTTAGCCTTAGGATGAGGAAAGACTTTTATTTCATGGAAAAACAAAGATTTCAACTTTCGGCAAAGACCACTATGCAATCAAACAGTAAAAAGTCAGTCAAGTAATCAAGTACTAAATCATAACAACATGCTGGATAAAAATAAGTTGCACTTAATTATGATCAACAACTTTGTAACCCATACATTGATCTCATAATATAAATTATTTTCTTATCAAATCCTTTGAATATAATAATTTACTGTGTACCTACAAGATATTTCGTAAACATGACTATTATAGGAATAATTAATGCCAATTTCACTTTTGCTTGATAACATGTGCCCTTGTACAAGGCGCATAGTTGAGATATGGATTTGTTAATTTTCCTACATTCATATCAGTTTGTGATGAAATTCAGTTAATACTTCTTGCACTATTAACCAAGATGAACAATTCTCTATATTTGTTTATATTGTGTTTACAGTATATTTACGCCAATCAGGTATATAATGTTGTAGCAAACTTCTAATACATATAATACAATCACAAGATATTTTGAAGCATATCTAGAAAAATAAAACAACGGAGAAGTGCTAAAAAGTATTTTTATTTAAATAAGCTATCACTAAAACAAAAAAAAAAAAACTTTCAACCGTTGAGAAAATGCATGTTCAACAACTTATCAATTTTATTTTTGTTTCAGGGGTTCCCCCAAAATGAGGCTGATGTTGTTGGTAAAGGTAATGATATTAACATATTCAATGAAAGACATCAATATCCAGATGAAAACGCGTTGAAAAATGAAGATATAAATAATATAGATGCTGTGCAACCAGATCTGTCCCACAAGGATAAAGTGGAAGAGCTTAAAAATGGAAAAGTCATATTTACGGGTAAATGTTTTACTTTTCATACGTCAGAAAATTATGCTAATTTTCAGACGTTTCTGAGAGACAGCCTTATTTCATTGTTTTCCTTATGGTATATTCTATATTAATCATTATTTCTACTTGGAATACAATTTAAATTTGATAAAAAATCAAATAAAAATTTGAATTGAGTTTCTTTTTTAAGGTGGTTGATAGTACAAAAATTGCTTTTTTTAAAGAATCACCAGCCCAGATTCTTCAAAACTAGGCAAAAATGTTTCACAGCATAATATGCTGTTGTATTATCATTTGACAAATTTGCCACCTCCTTATTACGGTGAAGCTATTCGATGATTTTACATTGAGAATGCCTGTCTTCTTCTGATTTTTGCCTTGGAAGGGCAATTAGGTTTACTCTGCACTTAAATTAATTCGAATACCTAATGCACAAATTTGAATGAAATGAGTGAGCGAAACGAGAACTAAATACAATGTAATGCACTGTGCGAAAGGCTGGACTGATGTAAATCATTTTGGTTTTGAAATACTGGTATAAGTTCAGTGAGGTTTAAAATGATGAGAAAACATGAAACTAATAATAAATATTACAAAAATTCATCCAGTCTACTCCGTGGCCAATTTCACCATACAAGTGATGTCATTTTTATATTTGATTCCAGGTCCAACAAATGAGAAACAACAAGCTGTAGTGGACGCCTTCAAGTTTGCGTGGGGTGGCTATAGGCAACATGCCTGGGGTCATGATCATCTAAGGCCAATGTCAGGTGGATATCATGATTGGTTCTCATTAGGGCTGACATTAGTCGATGGTATGGACACGGCTTATATAATGGGATTAAATGAAGGTAATTAGATTTTTTGAGTAACATACCTATAGAAAATAATGATGCCTTTTAAAATGTTCTATGGCTAGTTAGTCATATACCAATGGATTATAGACAACACTGTTTTGTAAGTAAAAACCGCTGAATTATATCTATGAAAAAGGAAGCCGTTCAATCACCTATGCATTTAGTATGAAAAGCAACGGTTTACGTTTGTTAAAGGTCGTTGAATTTTCAAGTATAATTTATTCTGGGATATTGTAATTTAGATACCCTTTTCAAAAGTCTCTAAAACATATAATAAAAGCTTGTTATTCACTGTCCTGCTTATCATAATAATTTAAAACAACTAGAATAACAAATCAATGTGACATATGTATATTTTTGACATTTACATTCCGAATACCGCTTCTAGTATTTGGTACATAATAATTCAATGATAAAAATATATTTCAATACAATTTGGATTGGATGATATTATCAGTTTTGAATTTATTTAGCTACCTTTATTGTCAATATATGTACATTATGTGAATCGTGGACATGGAAAAAGATGTATAAATGTAGTGGAAATTTGTGGAAAGGAATGATAAAATCAGGAAGGAATTGTAAAAAAGAATATCAGTTATTTTCGAGAAGTTCAAGGAACCATTTGTCCCTTGTGTCACTGACCCCCACACATGTCTATTGTGATATCCTTCAATATTACAACTCGTCTTAAAGACTGATGTGAGTCATGTGGCTCAAAATCTCTCTTAGTGCAAGTGGTCTTGCTTTTTCATAGTCCAATAGTGGTCCTTGGAGAACATGACATATTTTGTGTACGAGTGCATCACATTTACAGAGTTGTGCATGGATATTTTATTTCACTCTGAGTGGAATCTAAAGATTGAGGTGTCTGAGTTTGAACTGCAGTCTGCAGTGTCCAGTCATGTTCCTTGTTAGGATCCTCATTTGTTTTTTTGGAAAGGTTGAGCACTTTAGTAGTGAATATCAGCGAGTATTTGACCGGTTCCTTTGCATCTTTCAACCTTATAATGTTTGTCTAAACTTTGCAACTCTTGTCATTGACCCAGCTGTTTTAGACTGTTTCTTTGAGTGCTATGTGGCCATTCACAGTTAGGCTCATGGTCATCTGCGGGTAAGTTCTTCGGCCATTACATTGCCAGCGATTACACTACGTTTAGGTAGCCACACCAGATTATTTTTTCCAATAGCAATATTTTGACTATTAATCCTACTCAGGCAGTCAGTAAATTAAGACATCTAGAAAGAATCAATGCCAATAGAGTAGTAAGAAAATTTTATTTTGTTTTTTCAATAGTTAAAATAATTGTAATATTATTTTTGTTATAGAATACGAAGAGGCAAGAACTTGGGTTAAGAATAAACTCAATTTTGATGTAAATAAAGATGTTAACCTATTTGAAGTTACCATCAGAGTTTTGGGATCTCTGCTGAGTAACTACCATCTAACCGGCGACGAGATGTTTCTAAATAAAGCGGTAAGTTGGAATTTTGCATATAATTATTAGCAGAAAAAACTGTCAGTCGACAGGCATAGAAAAGGGTAATTAATTACCTATTTTTCTTGACCATTTGGAATTTTTCCCAAATTATTATTTACTAGCTTATACCCGTCTTGATTTACGTTTTTGATTCCGATTGTCAGGCTTGATCGGTAGGTAATTAAACAGGTTCTAGTCTAGCTTCCCATTGCTTAACAGACCTCTATAACTGACATAAGCACAGAAAAAGAAGAATGACACATTTACAATTTTTTTTTAGACCTCATAATATTATACGAACCTACCGAAATAATTTGCAAGTTTTCATAGAGAGAGAGAGAGAGTTCTGTGGTTTGAATCTTAGCTACATTCCCTAATGTGTGATAATTAATTAGGCTTTCCACCCATAGAGGGTGATTTGTGCTATCTGTCAAACTTCAAAATGGAGGAATCATTTTGCAAATTTTTTCATTAAATCTTTATTTATTGAGAATAATAAGATTTGAATAACATTTATATGTATAACAAATCAATCTACAATTATTTTATTACATTTTCATACCGTAATACCAAGATTCCATTCAACGTTTATATGAGTAATTTTGTTTCCAAAAGATGGCTTACTGTCTTTTTGAGAAATTTGTATGAAGATCCTAAAAAAATAGTTTTTTAAATAGCTCTAAATATATTAAAGTTAATGCAGCAAATTGTATTTAAGAACCTTCTCAAGCAAATTGCACCGCTCTGCGCAGATTCATATCTGACTTAGCATTTGTATTTTGAGCGTGATGTTCACATATACGATAGAAAGCAGACAATCATTTCTGAATTATTATGTAGATTGATAGGCTTGCTGCCTCCTAGGAGGCAGTTGCCCATTATGGAACTATTGTGACTAGCCTTAAATTAAGAGTTTTTTTACTTAGTCTAGCCTCCTAAAGAATTAGAGGATTTTGTTGGTACTTTGCTCTTGATTTCTTCTGGGCACATTAGAAATTTGCCCAGGTTTTTGTCTTATTTTGCATCATTGGTAGGCACTAGTTTCTTACCATGGCAACAGTTGTATGTAAGAACCTCTGATTAACTATCATATACTTCTTCGATTGAGTGTTTAAACGAAGATACTGAACTATAAATTTTCAACCAATTATTATATTATGTTTCTAAAAAATGTTATATTTCAGATTGACCTGGGAGAACGATTATTGCCTGCCTTTGATACTCCATCTGGCATTCCCTATTCCGATGTGAACTTAGCAACAAGGCAAGCTCATGCTCCTAAATGGTCACCAGACAGTTCTACGTCAGAAGTCACCACCTTACAATTAGAATTTCGTGATTTAACACGAAGTTCTTACGATTCTAGATTCGAGGTGTGCTTATACCATATATTTTATTGAGAAAATTTTACATAACTTTAAATTAACATTTTTATGAAGTTAAAATTGCCATTTTGTAATGTTTGTTATGTTATAAACATTATCATGTCTGCAGGTTGACACTCCATTTTTTATGTTGCAGAATGCTGTCGCCAAAGTTTCCCAGCATGTACATAGTTTAGAGAAAATGAAGGGACTTGTGCCAATATTTATCAGTCCAAATTCTGGACAATTTTTATCTTATTCTACCATTACTTTGGGAGCAAGAGGGGATAGTTACTATGAATATTTGTTGAAGCAGTGGTTGCAAACTGGGAAGACAATTGATTAGTATGTTGTATTGATATTTAATGTTCTCAGAGCATTTAAGCGAATTTGTACTCTCAATTAAATGTTTTCTTAATTTCTCAGTCGAGGTGGTGAATAGATACAAATCTCAATTTTAGTAAAAAAAATGGCATTTTTTACGTTTTGTTCTCAAAATATGTTATAGTAGAAAAGAGTGCTGCTTGAAGTCGTTGATATTTTCTTGTAAGTGTCATTAATTTAAATAATTTTTCAAGTCTTTGTTGGCCATATCTCTAAACAAGTGTAACTTAACAGTATTCACCACTATGGCTAAGATGCGAATTTTAGATATTTTTTTGAAATGACAAACACTATATTGTAATAAGTTCATTAGAAAAATTCACATTGGTTAAATGTTTGATATCATAAAAGTAAAAATTCTATTTTATAGTACTATTTTATTATTGAGTTTTACCATTTGGAATGAAAATTCTACATAGGGGTGCGTTTGCACCAAACGAACATAGACCCAGTTGAAATTGAGTATATTTTTTTGATTGTTGATATGGACACCAAGGAAATAACAACGAGAAAGAACCAGAACTCTGGCGCGCGTAATCTGTCATCACCCATTTATTAGTTCTTGCTCCATGGTGTCTAATATCAACAATAAAAGAATGTATTCTCTATCTTTTTGCTCCGGCTCTATGTTAGTTTGGTGTAAAATGCACACTTAGTACAAGATTCACCATTAATATACCTCTGATTTCTGTCAAGTATTTAATGTTGAATCTTGTATAAATGTAAGAAAAAGATTGGACAACTATAATATTGAAATAGTAGATTAAAAAATGTAATATTTGGACAAAATTTGGACACAGTCCACAGTAAGTTATATACAAATTAATTAATCTAAGTTAATATTTTGGTTTCCACTGTGTTTGACTGTGTGAATATTATTTGTATCCATTTTATGACGTGTGCATATTAATTGAATACTTGCCTTTATGTTTTCAAACGATATATGTGTAATTTTCCTTTTTTATAGTTTGCGAGATGACTATGTCACAGCTGTCGATGGAATTCAAGAATATCTAGTCAGAAAAACGTCACCAAATGGATATGTATTTTTAGGAGAACTTATTCAGAGTGGGAAAATCCAAAGAGTAAGTATTTTTACCAAATAATACTATTAAAGGTTTTTCATTTTATCGAATTTACAATAACTCCTTCAACAGTTACTCATCTTCTGCGGTTTCAATCATGTTGATTGGTTTGTAGCAAGCGCGAACTACTCCTTCTCCACTCCTCTCGGTTCTTTGCTGTTCTCTTCAGTTCGTTGTATGAACTGCACTCCATGTCCTGGCATATCTGTTGCAAATATTCCTGATGCAGGTGTCCTCCACCAATCCAACCCTTGATCATTCCCTCCAACACTGTACCCAGTAAATCCTCGTGTCTCATTACATGCCCCAGCCATCTTGAGCATCTCTCTGATATGGTGTTCAATATTTGCCTTCCTCCTGAGCTCTCGCAAAAACTTCTTCGTTTGTGATAATTTACCAAACTATTGTCTTAATTTTTTTAGGAAATGAAACCAAAAATGGACCACTTGACTTGCTATTTACCTGGCACTTTAGCTTTGGGTGTCAAAAATGGAATGCCCTCTTGGCATATGAAATTAGCCGAAGATCTTATGAATACTTGTTATCAGACTTACGCCATGCAGCCAACATTTCTAGCTCCGGAAATTACCTATTTTAATATGCAGGTAAATTATATTGTATTCTCGTCGTTGATTCCCGTTTTCCCGATAAATCTTCATATACTTATAGGTATTTATTTTCTAGAGTGGATCTGCGACTGACATGTATGTAAAGAGCAACGACGCACATAATTTGTTAAGGCCCGAGTTTTTGGAGAGTCTTTGGTACATGTACCAGTTGACCGGCAATACAACATACCAAAATTGGGGATGGAAAATTTTCCAGGTAAAAAAGCTTTAATTTACAATTATTACATTATTTTTGATGCCCATATAATATGGGTAATTTTTACTTTTTTGAATGCAAAATTAGACATAATTGCAAATATTAACAAAATTGAGTGTTATGTACCAAATTATTCAGATTGGTAATTGTTAATGTTTACATTTAAATCTTGTTTTCATTCAATAACGGCCGGTTTCAATTTTCTATCTTTTATTTAAACTCTATTTACCGACCTCGGTAGCCTAGTTGTAGTGGCGTGGACTTCAGATCCGAGGTCCCGGGTTCGATTCCCGGTCGGGTCTGTGTGTTTTTTCACCTGAAATTTCTACCCGGGGTTGGCCTGTCTCAGATTGGATGGGACCGGTTGACTGAAAAAAATTGCCTCAGGCAATAAGTTCCGCCGGCTATACAGTGTCAACCTTTGTTATAGAAGTGTTATATTATTGATATTATTAATCTTTCCGTTTTGGTGTTTCAACCTACAAAGATACATCAGTTTCTCATTCTTTCTAGCTGTAGTTCATTAAAGTTTAATCACATATATTTCCTGTTTCAGGCATTCGAGAAGTACACAAAAGTAGAATATGGTTACACATCAATTGGAAGTGTTTTACATACTGAAAATACAAGACCAAGAGATATTATGGAGTCATTCTTCTTAGGGGAGACTTTAAAATATTTTTATTTACTGTTCAGTGATAATAGATACTTATTAGATTTGAATAAATATGTTTTAAACTCAGAGGCACATCCTTTACCTATTAGAGATGTATAGTAGGTACATATTAATTAATTAATAGGGGAAATAAAACCATTTTTGTTGTCTATGTGAACATCATTTTTTGTTATCAGATGGTTTGCTTTAGTTGGTTAAATTTTTTAAAAACCAATAAACAAAAATAATTCACCAAAAAAAATCACAAAACAATTTACAAGTATCTATTCAAATGTAAACTGTTTGTAATACATGATTTAATGGTGTACAGTATAATAATTATTTTTAATTACTTAAGGTTAATTTTGATCAACCTCAAACATGATTTTTAAAGTTGATTTTATAACTAATTATTGTTGAGAAAACTCTTTTGTTATTGTCCTAGTGTAACCTCAGTACCTAGTGTATATCGTTCTTTCCATTATTTACCTAGTTATACTGTGAAATTGATTCAATCTTTAAAACAAATCTTTAACTCTTCTGTTGTGGGACTCTTCGAAATAGTGTTTTTATTGCTGTGAATTTTTTCCTTTTTTGCTGTGATTGCTCCCTGAATGGGGACCGTTGGTAGAATCAACTACAACATTCAATGGCAAAGTCACTGAAAATAAAGTGTTATTTACAGTGTGTCTTATTCTAATTATTAAATAAATCATAGGTACAACAATTCTTAGTAAATTTTTCTACTTTTTTATTTCTTATTATTTTTTGTAAACGAAAATTACCTTGAATTTTGTTATTTCTTTGATAAAAAAAAATAATACTTAGGGGCCGTCCATTAACCACATGAGCTCAAAAGGGGGGCGGGGTCTGGAAAAAATCACGAAACATCACGTAGGGGGAGGGGCGTCTAGGAAAAAATCACATGCATTTATTTTTTCTGATGAATGTAAAGAAATCCTTTTTTAAATTGTCGAAAAAAAGTCAACTTCATAAATTCTTTGTACTAAAAAAAGTACACATGATTTCAGAGGGGGAGGAGGGGTATTCTGAAATATCGTCAGGGGGGGGGAGGTAAAAAGTTGTAAAAAAAGATCACATGATTAATGGACAGCCCCTTATGCTGAATAAAAATAGTTATGTTTTGTATATTTGAAATACATAGTTGTTCATGTTCAAACAAATATGGTTGTGTTCATTTCAATATAATATGTTGTGGTAGTTGTGTTGTATAGTCATGTCACATGTTCCTTTAGGGATAAGTGGCTTGATTTCATTGTCCACTGTGACCACAAAATTAATTACATCAAATAATTTTATTGTTGAACTGATTTACTTATATTGTGATACATTGATTGTATTGCATAATATTATAATATAATAAATTATTACATGTTTTCAATGAGACTTTCTATTTTAGTTACTAAAATAGCCTAATAATGCCTTAGGCAATCGAGGAAGAACATCTATGTTCGAAGTGAAAATATAAAAAAAAGACATAATATAATATTAATTTTGGATTATCTTGCCACATTATCAAGCTATTTTTGTTTCTAAAATATATTTTTTTGGATATTCATTCTTTTGTTACTGTATATTTGAAATAAATTTAATATATTATCGAATTTCATTTTTACCACTTTGATAAATTAACACTTTTCTCTACTGAAGTGGTCAGTATTGCCTATTGACAGGCAGCTTGCTAAGCGCATAGAGCCTAGTAAGTTTTCACCTGTTTACCACACATTCTTAATATGAAAATACAAGCAAAGGCACCAAGCCCTCAGTACGGCTGGTTTCATATAGGTATGTTAGTAAGCTACTCCCTAGACTCTAGGCATTAAGCTAGCCGCCTGTCAGTGCGTAAATGCTCTTAGATAATTTTTCCTTTAACAACCCTTGGGCATAGAAAAGAACTACTGCCAAACACATATAAAAAATGATGACAGGGAATCTTTTAATGAGAAGTTTGGTGTCAAATGTTGACTACATGCACAACAATGTACCAACAGATTTACCATTAAGTCCCCTGCTCACTGACTCTCAATTTATTTAAAGAATTTTTTTTTACATGAGAAAGTTAAAGGCATGTTAAAGGACCATATTATTATTATGTCCCCTGTATCAATCAATACTCCCTTTAAATAAATATAACACTTTTCTATACAAGGGTGTCAGTATAGCTGGTATAACTTACTGCCTGAGGCAATTTTTTCCAGTCAACCGGTCCCTTCCAACCTGGGTAGAAATTTCAAGTGAAAAAACACTTAGAAAAACTCTGACAAGACCGGGAATCGAACCTTGGATCTGAAGTCCACGCCAGTACAACTAGGTTACCGAGGTCGGTAGTCCTTTAACACCCCACTCAGGAGTAGAGATGGGACTAACGGCTTAAATTCAAAAACTTTATAGCCATTTCGTTAATTGAAAATAACGTTAATATTAAAAGCTGAAAGCTATTTTAAACATTTGGTGTCTTGAAACATAACTTTTCCTAAAAAAAAAAGGTAATTTGGTATCTGGAAACGTGACTTTCTCCTAAAAAAAAGGTCATTTCCAAAATCTATCTCAGTTTCATACATATTACTATTTCATTCCGCTAATATTACCTGTCCTGACATATACATAACAAGGGGTAGGCTATTATTTCCCTGACTATTATTTTTATTCCACTATTATTTATAAATACTGCTGATAAAAATATTTATCTAATATTTTTATCAGCTATCGTTATAATGACCATCTCTACTCAGGAGCATAGAGAGGCAACAAGAGCTCTCCATTGTGCTCGATCTTGCGGAATGTTTATTACCTCCTCCCAAACCATGTGCTTGTATCACTGCGACCAAATAAGATTAAGAAGTTAAATTTAATGTTATTCAGTCTAAAAAGTTACCCAGAAGATCTTAATGGAAAAGTTTCAAGGCTGTTAAAAATTTTCAGCAGACAACATTGTGTTTGTGATTTTGGTTGAGAGCATTTGGAAGCTGCTAGCATTCTGCACAAGAAGTGGTATAATGGACTATATTGGAGCTTCTCAGATTCATTATAAAAATGGGGCCTTTGAGTCTGTTCCAATGTCATTATTTAATAAAATCTTGTGTTAGTTACACAATGACCTCATAATAATGATAGATATACGGTCCTATAAATAAATGATAAGTCAAACTTTGTCTAGAAGATATGACACGGAGTTCTATGATCTCTACCAAGATATCAGCGTAGTCAGGTTCATTAAGATTAACAAACTGCGCTGGCTAGGTCATTTGCACCGTATGGAGGATCTGAAGCTCCCAAAAAGAGTGTTGTGTAATAGCGCAATCTGTAGAAGAAGCGTCGGTAGACTGGATGGAGTTGTCGCGGATTGTCGAGAGCACTGGAGCAGCATAATTGGAAGGTGCATGGCAGCCAGTGGCAGATCAGGATGGAGAAGCTTTTTATAGGCAGCCAAGCCTACCACAGGTTGTAACGTTGAAGATGAATGAATGAGTTACACCATGAGCCAAGCGTGAATAACCAATCTATAGATTTAATCAATTTGAAAGAGACATAGAGATCTATTTCGATAAGGTGATAGAACTGAAAATGTTTAGTAGCCTAGCAGTTTAGTCGCTAACTTCTGTAGCCTAGGTCGATAAATTATCAGGTATATCCTAATAATACCTGACTCGCTTTATATACAAAATAAAGTTGAAAGTAAATATTGTAATATGGAAAATTTCACTTCTTTTTTTTATTGAAACATAATAGGTATTGTTTTATTTTTCGAACTACATTCATGAAATTAACTTAACAATTTTTATTTTATATATTGAGTGATTTAGGCAACTTTACAATTAAACACTTCGAAAAATCCCACAAGGCATAGCCTGTTTGTGGGTGTAGCATAACGAAAACAACATTTTAACAAAATAAATATCTACAGCTCATTGGCTGGAAGAACTAAGGTAAAAAATAAAAAATAATAAATCAATAATTAAAAGAGTACTTAATTTAAAAAAAAGATGACTTAATTAAAATAATAATAATAACAACAGAGAAACTTGATTATTGTAATTATTTTTTCGTTAAACAGGATGACCTTTGCCCATTTGATTCGGTGTTATTTAAAAAAAGGGTTCACATCTAGTATTCAAAAATTTTGATGAGCCGCAAAAAACTTCAATATTTATTTATTTACACGGCCATAGGCCATTAAAATATAATAACAAAACATGTAAAATTCACATCCATGTAATGTCAAATTTCTAGGTACGTAAGAAACACAACGAGGCACGCCGACATACCATATTATTATTATTTTTTTTTTTTTTTTAAAATGAATCTGTGCTCACTCAATTATGTAGGTAATATGCATTTAATATTATATATTATTAAGTAGTATTATCTATAATAAGTAATATGGCTGTTTTAGGAGACACGCTGACCGCATATTGTTACTTCTTAGGATTAACTTCTAAGGACCGTTTTAGAAAAAGGTTGAAAACACAAAGAACGCTGATTCCGACCAGCTTAAAGAATGCGTTTATACATCTGAATTGCCATGCCGGAAAGCGGGTTCGTTTTTACTGTGCCGGCTGTGCGTATGCCCATTCAAAATACAGATATTCTTTGCGCCGAGCAGCGTTTGTGTTTTCACCCAATCCCAATATGCAACCATCGAGCAGCGCCTCGACGTGGAAGTCATCTTTGAGGGCTACTCGGTGGTTGATGCATCTCGGCTATTTTAGTGACTATAAAAACCTTTATTTTTTTTTTGGTCAAAACTGTTTGATAAACATAAGTTTTTAATTTATTTTTTAATATCTAAAACTGATTAACTCTTCATTTTCTTAACTAGCCATATACCTGCATACATAAATGTAAAGAAAAAAATAGTAAAAGTACATTTACTTAATAATAATATTTTATATGTCTGTTATCAACACTATTTTTCTGCAATATTAAAAAAAAAGGCACACGAATAATTTCTCCAATTTTTGTCCAACAGTAAGTCCTAGTAGAATCAATACAAACTTTTACGTCTTCTTTTCTAATGTAAATGTTAATAGATCCTTCATCGAATAGAACATATTAATAGATGCTTTGCCTGAGCGGTGATGCAGATCGACCTCGGTAGCCTAGAGGTAAAGGCGTGGATTTCAGGTCGCGAGGCCCGTGTTCGAATCTCGGTCGGAATAGAGTTTTTTTAAGTGCTTTTTTCACTTGAAATTTCTAGAAGTTTCTCTCTTTGCTAAGCACTTATCAAAGCATTTCATTCGCGCATTACGGTGAAACATCGACGATGTTTTCCCCAATACGGCTGCCGATATTATGGTATAATAATTTTCGATGATCTAGTTTTGAAAAATCCGCGATCAGCAAAAAACTGCTAACCTTGAACTGTGTTGTAGTGAGGAATCTATAATATAAAAGAAAGTCGGGTTAGTGCGAACACTTATAACTCGAGATCGGCTTAACAAATTTTTATCATATTATTTGGTTTATTGGATTGTTCTCCGCTCCGGATAACAGAATAACTTACTATTAAAAAGTTGAAAATGCATAAGAAATAATATAAAATATGATATTAAAGTAAGTATGGATCGGATTTCCTGCGACGCCAATGCCATCTATGAAAAATTATAACCAAATTAGTGTCTACCTGCCAACCATTGACATAAAAAATATTCTAGGCAGTTTTTGGATGGAATTTTTTTCGAGCTTTCAGAAATAATTTTTTAACATTAAAAAGTATTTTAAACGTATTTTTGTATAAATTACAAATTAGAAATCAATATTCATAGGACTACAGGACAACGTCTGTCGGAAAAGCTAGTTATACCTATAAAAAATAAATGGATATCAAATAGTATAAAATCTACATAATATTTTAGAAATGTTTGTTTTTTTATTTGCCTTTGACAATACTTTACCGTTATGTCCGAGCATCACGCTCAAAATACAAATGCTACGTCAGATATTAATATGCCCAGAGCCGTACTAAATGCTGGAGAAGGTTCTTAAATACAATTTGCTGCATTAACTTTAATATATTTAGAGCTATTTAAAAAAAATATATTTTTTTAGGATCTTCATACAAATTTCTCAAAAAGACTTTTGGAAACAAAATTACTCATGTAAACGTTGAATGGAATCTTGGTATTACGGTATGAAAATGTAATAAAATAATCGTAGATTGATTTGTTATACATATAAATGTTATTCAAATCTTATTATTCTCAATAAATAAAGATTTAATGAAAAAATTTGCAGTTTGATTTTGAAGTTTGACAGGTACAAATTGAATAAACACATATTAGCATCGCCATCTGTTGAAAAGATACATAAATGTGTTATGAATTATTGATATTGAGTGTTTTGGCGTTGGTTCCACAGATGGCGGTGGTGACTTGAATTTTTGGTATTATTGTTCTGTGCTTACGTCAGTTATAGAGGTCTGTTAAGCAATGGGAAGCTAGACTAGAACCTGTTTAGTTACCTACCGATCAAGCCTGACAATCGGAATCAAAAACGTAAAGCAAAACGGGTATAAGCTAGTATAATATAATATTAAAGTTTAAGGATAAAAGTGAGTATGGAACGAATTTCCATACATCAACGCCATCTATAGAAACACATTTTTTATTTACCTGACAAACATTGACATTAAAAATATTGGTACGTAGATTTTTGATGGATTTTTTTTCAAGCTTTTTTCTAATTTGTTAACATTGAAGCGAATTTTTTTAAAAGTGAATAAATCAAATTTTCGTATCACACAAACTGACAGTTGTTTAATAGTTGGTGCAATTGACAGAATTCGGATGGAAAATATGTGGTTTCAAACAGAATGAATCAAATGTCATTTTTATCATTCTCTTAAATTCTTATTCAATATTCATAGTTAGACCACAGGACAACGTCTGTCGAGAAAGCTAGTAATAAATAAATAACAGAGTCTTCTAGACATAGGTGTCATTATAGATGACGGAACTTGATGCTTGAAGCATTCTCTACCAGTCAACCGGTCCCGTTCAATCTGAGACAAGATTCCAACCTCGAGTAGAAATTTTAAGTGATAAAAAAACACATTAAAAATTTCTGACCCAACAGGGAATTGAACCGGGGACCTCTTGATCTGAAGTCGGCGCCTTTGTCACTAGGCTACCGAGGTTGGTATGTAATCATTATAGGCACCTATTATTAAAAAAAAAAAACAAAAAAAGTCGAAAACTATGCCTGAAATTTGACACATAGGTACAATGACAAAGAAGTGCTTTTTAAGAAATAAAATTGTATTAAACTCCAAGTAAAAAAAAGCTGCTAACCTAAGGTAGCACAGAACTCATAGTAACAGCCTTTTCGTGTAAAACATATCTTTGCATAAAAATTCATAATTTTACGATTAAAATGAATTTATCCTTGGAATTATTATAGAAACTTTAAAATGATATCGACTATTGGAGCTTTTTAATATCTGCTTTAGAACTACATATTATTCAATATTAATCGGTACTTTAAGGGAGACCCACTAAAGTTACGGACCTCAAATTTTACGTGCTTGTGTAGGAGCATAAGACCAACCCGTATACCAAATTTTATGAAAATCGAAGAAATTTTTTTCTTCTTTTTTAGCCCTTTTTCTAGAACAAGTGAAATTTTCTTTGGATACGTTAAGAGGGTTCCCCTGAAGTTACAGATCTCAACATTTTACTGACTCATCTACATCGAGGGGCTAACCGTTCTACCAAATTTCAATAAAATCGGATAAGAATTACTATGAGTTATGGGTGCGCACACATTTTTGGCGTACGCGTACGGGTACGCGGAAATTTAATTTTTTTTTTTGCTTTTTTGGAATCTACACCCTCGAAAACGTCGAGAAAATGAATTTCAGCGAAATCTATTTTTTTTTTGAAATCCGATCACAAGACTCGTGTATATTCCATATACTATTAGTAATATCATAACCCGCTTTTGAATAATATCTTTGTTTAGTACCTACCTACACTGAACGGGCGTCTCTGTATAGTAGGTATGTACAAGAAGTATGTAGTCCGAGCCCTTTCAAGGTCGTTATAAGGACGAAATTTCACCAGAATCATAATAGAGGGCGTTAGTTCACCGTTATTTAAAATTTGTTGTCTTAACGCGAATATCATACTGTACGCAATGAAATACAATGATCATATTATTAGATTAGCTCTGGTTTGTTTTTCTCCATGGCATTTTTAGAATGAAGGAAAATAATAATGGTGGTTAGAAATAATAATAATAGTACGGAGGTATGAAAAAGAGCCTTTTACCCTTAAAAGAGAACATGCGCGTCTTGCGGGGTGTTTCCCCATTCGAGTTTGAACGTCGGTATGGGGTGCACGCGTTTCGGCTTCACACAGCAACAACTTACGATACGTACAGCCCACGATCTTTCTCAAGCAACCGGTGGTTGGTTACCAAGCATTTTTAATAAAAACCATCAATTAAAGTCGGTTTAAAAATCAAACCACAAAGAGTAAAAGTTTAGTTTATATCTTCGAAATAAGTTCGGAGTGTCAATTTTGTATTTGGTGTTTATAGCGCCGTTTTGTTTTGACATCTCGCTTCCCGCTTTTACTTTTATTTTCGATATCGCGTTGCTTAGCCTCAGGAAGAGTTCAATCGCGATATTAATACTGTTTACATTCCAATATATTTCTATTTCAATAAAATATAATATTTTGCACAAGTGTGAGCATCCAAATCGAAATTTTGAAAAAAAAAAAAAACTTTTTTTTGTTTTGTTTTTACTTAAATAATTTCAAACATGTGTTCGTGCAGTAGGAGATTTTTGTTTTCAATCAGATGTTTGAAAAACAAATGCACCGGCGACACTAAAAAAGGTAAGATTTTAAAATGATTATGCTTTTTCATGACTGTTTTTGTTTATAAACATCCACCAAAACGTCAAAAAGTTAACTTTGTTTCTAAACACCGTCAATGAGCGTAGAATTTCTTGGTATTGTGCTATAGCAACTAAAGATTTAAGATAGGTATTATAACCCCCTAGAAATCACTTTTGATAATTAAACGCTTTTAAAAAAAAATTATTGAGATTATATTTTTTAAATCTAGAATATACAAGAAAGTCGGGTTAGTGTGAACACTTATAACTCGAGATCGGCTGATCAGATTTTTACGATGTTTGGTTTATTGGATTCTTCTCCGTTCCGGATAACAGAATAACTAATAAAACATCGAAAAATGGATAGCAAATAATATAAAATAAAATTTTAAAGTTAGAATGGAACGGATTTACTGACAACAACACCATCTGTGAAAAATTCCATAACAACACAATTTTCGATAGAATTTCTTACAATCTTACAATCTTTATGTTAGTCTTTTGGAGTTGGGTAATTGTTATATTAGTTTTTAAGTGTTGTACTACCGCTGTAATTGTTTTTCATTTTGTATTTTTTTTATTAACAGGCATTTCATGCCGTTTATTGATTAAATAAATAAATAAGTAATTTTTTAACATTCAAACATAATATTTTAAACGTAGGTATTTTTGTATAAATTACAAATTTGTAATCAATAGGTATTCATAGTAAGGACCACTACAGGACGACGTCTGTCGGTAAAGTAAGTTTAATATAAAAAATTACCTAATATTATTCAAGATTGTACCTATATTATGATAAAAGGGTGTTATTTTTAAGAAACGACATGGCCGTTTCCCGAAGGGGGTAGGCATAGAGTATGGACTGCTTTTGCTCCTGACTTGGCCCTCCTGTAAGACGGCACCGATATGGTCCGTATACCGAGGTCGGCCTCGTCTGCGTGCACCCATCCTTTCAGATTTATATATCCTTTTAGTCATTCTCTCTACATGCCCAAACCACCTTATTTTATTCACTTTCATTCTAGTCACTACACTAACATCCACTCCACATTCCTTTCTAATATTATCATTCCTCACCTTATCAATAAGCAAAATTTCTTTCAGGCTATTTTAATTACATTTTATTGATTTATTTTATTATGTTGAAACCTGTTATTATAAATTGTCATAGCTACTATAGACTTAAACACAAAATAATGTAAGTACACCGTATGACTGAGAGCTGTATTTCCTCCCATCAGGAGGGAGATCCTCTCATACCGTGTTCTGTTCCTTTGAGGCAAGCTGAGTGATCTGGATATGGTGTGAGAGGTCATCGCAGCTGTGCGAGATTGAGCGCATTGGAGAGCTCTTGTTGCTTTCCCTTGCCTCCAAGTGGGGTTTAAAAAGAGTACCTATGTAGGATTTCGTGCTGTTTCGTATCAAAGGTCGTGGGTTCGATCCCAGGTGCCGACCATCTTCCTCTTTCACGATACAAACTTTATGTAGCTTACTGTGAAAGAGTCGAAGAGTGTTCACTTTGGGTGTGCATATTGGTTTTGTCGTACGTATGGAAGATGTGCAGGTACGAAAATTTTTTCCCTTGGGGTCAGTGTTTCTAGAAAAATATGAAGTTACGGACGTACTTACCAATACAATATAGGATATCTATCTACCAACAAGCAAATACGGCTCAAACGATTAGCATTTGTCTCTAGAGAAATCGACAGAATATCGGTTTGCTGAGCTATTAAATAAAATGATGTTTTCAGTTAAAAATTATTGTTCTTGCTCGTTTTTTCTTAGAATTCACTCACTGTAGATTTGAAATCAATCACAGGTAACATCGCTCAGTATTTTTTTTATTTAAGTTATCTCTAGACCAGTGGATCCTAAAGTTGCATTGATTCGGACCCATCGAACAAAAATGTCCAATTACGGGACCCACTTTTATGCTGCTTTCAAAAGGGCATAAAGATTTTCTATAGATGCTAGAAGTGGATGAACTCTGTGTCTTATTGAAATGAAATTAAATCAAATTAATTGTATATTATATTATCTTGAATAAATAAACAAAAAAAATAGGTTTCACTCAATATTCGTATATTATAAGTCCGTAGTTTGGGAAACACTGCTGGACGACCGTCAACGTGATGCGTATAAGCGATCTTCAGTAGTCTGGGACGCCCACACTTATTTCAATCACTGTGACCGACCTTATATTAGGTAAAATACCTATACTGAAAATTATTGGAAGGCTTTTCGTCGTATGCTCTATTAAACGAAGCGTAGTGGTTGGAGACATGGAAGACGATCTTTCTTTTTTCATAGTTATCTAGATAGAGTAGGCATTATCTGACTAGGACCTAGATTTCCTACTCTAAAAAACCGCAGAACTCTATATTCTATTAATGGAGAGAATTACCAAAAAATAATGCGAATTCAAAACCTTTATGAGCGAATATAAGATTAGTCCCACCCGTTTAATAATCGATACATGACTGACAAGCGTTTTCATTGGACGAAAGTGCAACGTCAAGTCTTTTGTTGTGCATAACAGTTTCTAATTCGTATATTTTTAATCATTCACCCCAAGAGATCTTTTGAATAATTTCGCTCTATTTTAAAGTTACAAATTTATCCAGTTTCTTTCATCAAAAATCAAATCAAACAATGTATCTATTAGGCTGTTTGACAACTCATCATATGCCAAGGACCCCATTTGAAACCATATGAACGAACATGGTGCCCATATGAAGAACTAAGGTACTTATATAGCCATTTCCGTCCACAGAGCATAGAATCTACATCATATCCAGATATCTCGCCATACAGATATCTTAAACTTGCATCGTCTGCTACCAATCCCTAGCACTTCTTTTGTTGATCCATATTATATATTTGTATTTCTTATTATGCTTTGAAAGTCTTACGTGAAGCATTGCTCGTTCAAGCATTCTTCACACAACACGAAGTTTCCTGACAATCTCTGTATTTAATCAACGTAAGTGTCCCCAACAATAATAGTAATCATAGAAGATTTTTAGAAAGAAAAAATGCCTACAAGTTAAAAATAGATAATCTATTACTGTAATTATTGTATGTCATAGTTGATAGATATTTCAAAATCTATATTTCAATAAAATGCCGCGATATGTATTCACCAATATTTGGAACGTTACTCTCCAAACTCCATTAAGAACCAAATGGATGTGTACTAATCAAATTTCTTCATCTTTTCTATTAGAGAGGTTTTGATTCTGTTGCCTAAATCTGTTAAAAGATTTCACTCACAATAAAATATTAAATGTTATTTCGATACGTAACAAGTAGATTCAGATTTTACAATTATGTCGATCATTCGGAAACATGAATTATCTAAATAAAATCGGGAATTCGAAGCCAATATACCCATGCAGGGGTTGCATAAATACCGGGGTTTCATCGTGCTGTATCTGTGCTCTCTATAAAATTAAAAAAAAAATGAATAAATATTATTTCGCGATAGATTTTATTTTAATTATTCGAAAATTTCGACCGCGGCTTTTATGATTGATGGACGGGTCGTTAGGGAAATAGATTTTGGATTGCAAACTGTTTTTTTTATGAACGTGTTCCCGAACAATCGATGAGAGAAATTAATTAAAAACATGCTGATGTGTATTGGGGATAGCTGCGGACCTGCCCAACTCATCGATAAAATATTACAACGATATTTTTATGACATTGATTAAAAAATACCTTTTTTATGAATTGTTTTTCATTAATCATGTGTGCATTAACATCAATACATTAACCACAAATCATCCAGCTTTTTTAATCTAAATGTTCTTTTTTTTACGAATTAAAAAAACAAGCATAATTAACTCAATAGTTAAGTTTTTCCACGGTTAATTTTGGTTATTAGTTATTGAATAGGGTTTTAGAAGCAGATGCCAGAACTCATACGGAGTCAAATTTTAGTTTCAACGTGCATAAATAATTTAAGGTTGTGTCAAAAGAACGAATGTAATTTTTTTTTCTTTTCTCTAGTGCAATTATAAGGCTGAAAGAAAAGGTACGCGTGATCGACCGAGAATGACGTGGATTGAACACAAGGAGGGCCAAGTCAGAAGTAAGAGAAATAAGAAAGTAGTTTAAGAAATGATATGTCGGTGGAAGAAGTGAAAGAAACGTGCTTTTTTTTTTTTTTTTTTTTTTTTTTATTTATTAGATTTAAAACGAATTATTACAAAGTTAAGGTACAATAATGAAGTCGCGCCAAATCCATACAAATGGATTTGTCGGCGCGTTCTTCTGCAGAAATAAAAACAATAATAAGAAATAGTAACTTAAAACCTAACCAACAGCAGCAAACATAATATTATTCATAATTATTTACAGATTTTTCAATTATAAACAAATCCACATTTCAAGAGCCATTCCTTGACAAGTCTTTTTGTTGCACTTTTACTACCACATTTCTTAATAGATGTCGGCATCATATTAAGCAATTTAGGCACATTATATTCTAAAGTTCTCTTACCGTATTTATTATTATATTTTGGTACTATATATCCTTCATTTAATTTAAATCTAGTATTATGAGCGTGTCGCGGTCTTGTCTTATATTCATCTTTCAAAAACTGGTCAAGGACAATCCTTTGCCAAAACAAGCCTTTAGCAGACAAAATATTCAGCTTTTTAAAGTATAAAGAAATATTATTACGCGCCGCGGTACATACATTTCTATTAACAATTAATCTTAAAATCGATTTTTGTGCGAGCATTACCCTTTTTAAATTTGTATTAGTACAGTTACCCCAGCTACCAATACCATATCTAATCAAAGATTCTGCCAAAGACTTGTATATTATTTTGAGCGTGGTTCTAGGCACGAAGTACTTAATTCTATACAACTTACCAGCTATGGATCGCAAACGCTTACATATTTTATTTACATGAAGGTCCCATTTAAACTTATTATCTATAGTTAAACCTAGGTATACATAATTATTTACCACATCAACATACGGACAGTCGCAGGTGATGGGGAACTCAACATTTCCGTGTATACACTGATGATCATGAGATACTATTTTCGGCTTAGGATTAATCACTGCTAAATTTGGAGATCTTATATACATTAATTTAGTCTTTTTTGCATTTATTATTAATCCATAATCATGCGACCATCTTATCAATTTATTATAATCATATTGCAATAACCTACGAGCCTCCATCTCATCGTGATGCGAAACTACAAGTGCAGTATCATCAGCGTACACAAAATATTTACAGTATCTGAATAAAACCCTCATACATGAAACAAAAATAATATACATTGTTGGCCCCAGTATAGAGCCCTGAGGCACACCTGTCAAAATACTTTTGCAGTGGGTTGTATGCTTACATACCTTAACAGTCATCTTTCTATCATGTAGATAGTTCTGAAATAGTTTCAACACATCACCCCGCACTCCTACACACTCCAGCATTTTTAACATTTTGTCATGATTAATTGTGTCGAACGCCTTAGAGTTGTCTACATAAAGCACGAGGACATGTTTCTTATTATTAAGTTCTGAATTAATATGACTTGAAAACTGAGAAAGAAGAGTCTCAGTGCTTTTATTTTCTTGGAACCCATGTTGGGAGGGGTCTATTAAATTATGCTTTTTTAGATATTCATTTAATTTGAGGGATAAATACTTTTCCATTATTTTTTCAATAGCCGGAAGTATACTAATTGGTCTATAATTTTTAACATCATTATGTTTATCACCCTTGTACACTGGTCTTACAATACTACATTTCAAATCATTCGGTACAATCATTTGTTTAATTATTAAATTTATCAAATGAGTCAAAACTGGCGCTAATAAAACGATATTATTTTTTATGTCAGCGATCCGAATGTTGTCGAGCCCTGCAGAAGTATTTTTTAGTTTTGTCACAATATTAGTGATATCAGATATAGTGGCACCAGGCAGGTACATACTTTGCGCCGCACTAGGCACTCGGACACTGATCGCTGTATAATCGCAAACATGCGTCATCTGAGAAACACTGTCCGTGAAATAATTCAAGAACTGTGTGGCCGCCACATCCACGCCACAATCCCTGCAAAAATACCTCAATATCATTTCGTCACAATTACTTCTACTTTTACGACCCAGTATGACATTAATATTATCCCAGGTATTCTTGACATCCCCAAAATTATCCTTGAATTTATTATTATAAAATAAAAATTTAGCTTTTTTAATTTGTTTGTTCACAAAATTCCTATATTTTTTATATTCCCTTTCATATACCAAATTTTTAGGATTACTTTTCCATTTTCTGTATAAGGTATCTTTTTTTGTTATTATAACTATTAGACCAGGATTCATCCACGCACATATTGGTGAAGATCTCCTCGCACCAGTATGAGTTGTTCCATCCACCACACTACGCTCGTAAATGTTACAAAAAGTTTTCCTTATTTTATCATACAGTACATTACAATCATTCATCTTCAAAAAGTTTTCCCACCTAATTGATTTACATAAATTATTAATTTTTATTTTTGACAGTGCAGCAGTACGGCTGCCGGTGACCGTCTCCGGCCGTGCAGTGCCCGCTGCAATATTACTATTATTACACCCACTTCTATCACTGTACAATATGCGCAACGCCACCGCGTGGTGGTCAGCTACATCTATATTCCACACACAACTATACATAGACACAGTAGAATTCTTACACAAACCGCCAACTCTGGCAAATATATGATCTATACAACTTCTAACAATTTCATTAGATACAATCACTTCACGAGTCGCCTCACATATACATTTCATGAAGTAGTTGTCAAGCAAGACATTTAAGTATTCATTCACTATATTTTCATCAGAAAATAAGTTGATATTGATATCACCGGCTAAGATGACAACATCATCAATTGTAAAATTCTTAGAGATAAATTCATTCAGCTCACATACAAACGCTGCCTTACTCAGGTTGGGGGGTCTATACACAGCCATAATATCAATATTGTGCCCTGTCAGAGTTGTGACTCTGCCACAGACACTCTCACAACACTTCAATTCATTATTTCTTGACATAAAAGTTAGGCAGTTTTTTACATAAACATTAATTCCCCCTCCCCTTCTGTTCTCCCTGCAATAAGTATATACAGTATACCCGGGTATGTCGTATAAGCCAACCAAGTCCTTACGCAACGCTGTCTCAGTTAGAATCAGTACATCGATATCAGACAAACTATCTTTAATTCTAATAAGAAGTTGATCCCAGTTCTTAAAAACCGATCTTATGTTCAGGTGCACTACACAGAGACCTGACTTGTGACTGGGGTCATGCATATTCATCCATTTATTTAGATCTTTTGTTACGCTGAATTCAACTTCTTCGTCTCCGTCTATATAATTGTAAGCCATTTCAAGCAAAATTTTCCATATAGTTCCCAACATTCATATTTTTTTTTATTATTCTCAGGGCTCAACTCATGTATATCGATAAGCGCGTAACAATTCGAACACCACAATAGCACAATCGCGACACAATTGAACTCAGAGATATCGCAAAAATTACTGGCATTGTTACCTTTCATTCCCGAGTTATACAAAGAAATGATTCTTTTATTTACAGTTAGGGTGCAACATCTAACACTTCCATCGATACATAGTGAATCACATTCATCACGGAAAGCAATCAAATACAACAGGTCGAATGACACACCACTGAACAAAAACCAAGAACCACCAAAACAAAAGGCTACGGTACGCATTTCAAGAGTTATGGAGACATTAATAAATCTAATTTCTATTGGAAACATCAATTCGGTAATTAAATGTATGGGCCAACCTTTTCTATGACAGTTCAATTCAAACAAGTATACAATTATTATTATTGTTGTTACAAATGTCCCGGAACAAAGTACAGTAAGCACTCTTTTATTCGGGACCAGTCAATATTCAACTTTTTGTTTCATAATTTTAAACATTTTTTTTAAATATTCGCACTTTTCCCTATCAATCGCACTATGATCACACTTGAAATTGTTCTTATACAGGGCATTCTCTCGACAGCAGTTCACGCAGTTTGGCTCCTCCGTCTCTCTGTTACACATCCTGAAACTATGCTCACCTGCGCACCTGGTACATCTTGGGGGCTTTGACTCATCTGTACAGTTTCTAGAAATATGTCCAGCGCGGAGGCAGTGATAACACTGGATCACCCTGTCTCCCTCCACGACGTTTAGTCTTTGATACCCAAGGTTAATACGCTGCCTTCTCATTAGCCTTCTTGTAACATTTGGGGGTAGCTCCACCAGCACATGTGTTTCAGAGTCGTTGCTCTTCTTAACTGAGATTATCTTCTTAACATTCACCACATTGTCACTCTCTCCAGGATCAAACAGTTCTGGGTTCTGAAGTTTTATATCTGTTTCCAGATTCTCCAGCTGGTAGTCCACTGATACATTTTTAATCAATACTCTGGGCCATCTCTTTCTCAGTGGCTCAGCCGTGTATTTGTCTTGAAATCTTTCATTTATGACCCCTGCAAGGAGTTTTGCATCATTTTCTGTGGGACAAAGGATTAAGAGTCCGTTACGTCTGGTTTTTCTTATACGGCTTATGGCAACACCTATTGGACCCAACTTGATTCTTTCCTTAATTTCCTTTTCCATAGTGCAAGGATCTGTTCCTTCTTGCTTCCCAGTAATCAAAATCGCGTATGTTTTCTCAGCTCCTGCGTATGTATTTTTAGCTCCCGGCATGCGCTCCCCGATGATCTCCGAGTAAGGCTTTATTTTTCCAAGGGATGTTTCTCCGGCTATCTCATATTTGATTTGTCTAATGTCGTCCCTGATCTCAGCGAACACGGGCTCCAAGTTATGCAGTTTCTCCCTCATGATAGTATTCTCAGCTGCGAGTTTAATCACGAGGCCTCTTATTTCGTTGAGCTCGGAGAGAATAAGATCTCTGCCAGCTGCTCCCACCCTGCCTTTGGGCTCCAAGACATGCTTAATGATATTAATATGGTCATCCAGACGGTTAATTGTGGCACCTTCATCCTTAGTCTGGGGCAGTTCCGCGTCGGCGCCGCTCACCCCTCGCTCGCCTCCCACAGTAGGCTCGTCCCCCTCACCAATGGGCGACCTCGGGGTAATTGTAGATCTCTCGAACGCACTCTCCTCTTCCTTCGGTACCGACATGATATAAGTCCACGAAAGTGTGCCTACACTGTACCTTTGATAGAAAAGAGTGGGGATCGGTTCTCTCAGCCTACCCTTTATGCAATAGGTTCCTAGGGACCGCTCTGTCTTCTGATAACACAGCTGTCTTTGAAAATTGGCAGCAAACAATGGCAGAACCGCATTACTAGGAAAACATACCATTAATATTAGCAATTGATGGGTAGAAAAAGAATTCTTTGAGTAAATAAACACTCCTGTTTCTATGCAAAAGCTATAGCGTTTATTTTTTGGTTTCTTTGTACATATTATTGAGCTCGAACACAAGTACCTAACCGATTTGTAAATATTATTATTGAGTGTTTTTTCTTTCTTTCTTTTGATGCTTTATTATTATTTGTTTAGAAATTGTAAATAATGATTCGGAAAAATATTCTTTTTTTTTTGTTAGTTTTTCTCCCACACGGGAAGCAAGTCAAAGCACGTTTAGAAGAGTATGTCCTTATTTCCGTTTAGTTGAATCTTTTCTCTTATAAAAGGAGTAAATATTTGTTTATATTTGGGTATTCTTTTGAAGTCAAGCGTCAATTCATTGCTTAATAATTTCCATATTTTAACATGTGCTAGAACAAAGACATCGTGGCAGAAATCTTAAGGTAATTAAAATACTACTATTCCGAAAGTATTTTCATCTATTGAGCCTTTGTGAGGTCATAAACAAGAAAGAAAATATTTAAAACAAGCTGACCAGTGAAACTTTGTTCAACATCTTCGTACGATAATTCTTTCCAAAATATCCGCTTACTTTCTGAAACATCATGGGCAATAAAAAATGACTAATCATACAAACAAAAAATTTAAAAAATCCGATGACAAACTGCATAACCCGACAACAATTAATCAAACTTAACTCACCTCTTATTCACTTATCATGTTCTAATTTTTAATCAAACTAAAATCATATCTTTTTTATTGACTTTTTGCGTTTAAATATATAAAAAAATATTCGCATAAAATATGTTTGAATGTAAAAAAATATTTCTCAAAGCTTGAAATAAATTCTATCAAATACTTCGTACCGGTGCCGGTGTTTTGAAACTCAATGGTTGTCGTAAATAAAAATTGTGTTATTAAGAAATTTTCAAAGATGGCGTTGTTGTTAGGAAGTCCGTTCCATACTAACTTTAATATTATACTTTATATTATTGTTATCCATTTTTCAATTTTTTATAAGCTATCTGTTCCATTTATCCGGAGCGGAGAAGAATCCAATCCAGCCGGTTTCATAAAAAGCTTCAAAAGAACACTTTAGTTAAAGTTCCTTTTAAAATTTAAAGACTCCTTTAAGCTGACGCGTTTCATAAAAAAATATTCCAGCTAAAATTTGAAACGTCAAAAAAATATTTTAAAGTTGGTAGCAGTTGGTAGTGTTACCATGGAAATCTATAGAAAACATAGGTTGTTTACTAATATTTTCGCGGAATTTCTGTTGATCTGTTAATCTCATTTCTCAATAGAGCATCAATGTGCCGTTTTTTGTGTTAATTTATTATTATGGTTTATTAATTGATAAACGAAACCTGTAAACAATAATATTCTTCCCGTTTTGCTATGTTTTCCGCCCTATTTTAGTCATTTTTGTCCACAGTGTCACCGCATACAAAATGTTTATCTTTGTGACAGAGAAAGCGCCACGAAATTTTCTATGAACTCCGGTGGTAAAAATTTGAACTACCTAAAGTCGACTTTAACTAAAAATAATAATCAATTACTTTTAGCTAAACTAAAAGTCGGTTTTAAATGTCGTTTTGTTGTTATGAAACCCGTTATTTTTAAAGGGAGTTTAAAGTCTCCTTTATTTTTTATGAAACCGGCCGTAAGCACTATAAAAATCTGTTTAGCTGATCTCGAGTTATAAGTATTCGCACTAACCCGACTTCCTTTTATATAAAAAATATTTCTGTATAAGCCAGGGAGCATAGACCTACTATATCTATGGACTGTTAACGTGAACTGTCAACTTGATGTTATCAACATGCAAGTGATGCATCGGGAACTCAGGTTAGCAATCTATAAAATATAAGATCATTGTCAGGGAGCGTTGGGAAATGATGTCAGAAATGTGGACAGTTTAAAATACTACTTGGGAGTATATTATTTGGTTCCATTTTCACAAGAATTGTATTGGCGATTATTTCGTCCTTTAATAACATGAGAACAATATGGAAATTGTCTTCTCCACCAGAAGCAAGTATTGGCTCTTAAATGTACGCATTCTGCCAGTGTTATTATATGGGCGCGAGTCCTGGAACCTGACGAAGGCTGAAAAGAGTTTCTTAGTATTGAGAGTAGATTCTTGCGAAAGATTTTGGGGGATAAGGTGGTACCACATGTCTCAAATGAAACCGTTCGCTCCAGAACAGCTCAGCAGCAAATTATTTCAGACATCAAGAATCGCAGATTGAGCTTCTGTGGCCATTTTATCTGAAAAGTCTTGAATATGCAATGGATGGATAAGATGAGATAGATAAGACGTGGTAGGCCTAATTTAATTATAATGGGCCTACGTTGGGATGAGTGACTTTATGTAAGAAATACATAAGTAGGTACTCCTAGCTTTATCTTGCACTATAGTTCCTACACGTTATTCAATTCCTGTGGATTAGATTGGATTCAAGGCCCATGATTAAGATTGAAAATTATTATTATTACTGCCATAGAAAAACTGAAATGCGATGAAATTACGTCGTCTCATTATACAAAAAAAAAAAACACTAATGTGAAGGGATTTGGCACTCTCTGACATAAAAATATTAAGATGTTTATAATTCGATAAGATGAGATGTAATAAGTGCCACCTAAATTGATCAAAAGTTAATCGTAAAAAAGTCACCATAATAATTATGGTATATTATTAGCCTATCGGACGACAGGCATGAAAAAAGAAAAAAATGTAGACATTTTTACAATTTGATTTTGTTTTCCCGTAGCGGTATCAGCATGGACTTCAAATCACTAGGTCGCTAGTTCGATTCCCGGTCGGGTCAGACTTTTTCTCAGTGTTTTATCACTTGAAAATTCTACCCGGGTTTGGCCTGTCTCAGATTGGACGGGAATCGGTTAACTGGAAAAATTGCCTCAGGGAATAAGTTCCGCCGGCTATACTGACATGAACTTTTATAAAAAATTGTAAATTTATTAATTTACTAGCTTTTTCGACAGACGTTGTCTTGTAGTTCTTACTATGAATATACCTACAATTCGACTTTGTATTTCTTACAAAAAATACGTTTAAAATATGTTTGAATGTTAAAAAAATAATTTCTGAAAACTCCAAAGAAATGCTATCAAATTTCTGCGTACCAATATTTTGATACTCAAATGATTGTCAAGTAAATAAAAATTGTGTTGATATGGAATTTTTCACAGATGGCGTTGTCAGTAAATCCGTTCCATACTAAGTTTAATATTATATTTTATATTATTTGCTATCCATTTTCGAATTTTTAATAATTATTCTGTTATCCGGAGCGGAGAAGAATCCAATAAACCAAGCACCATAAAATTTTTTTAAGCCGTTCTCGAGTTAAAATCCGTCTTTCTTTTATATTATAGATTTATATAGGAACCTCTGATCAAGTATACTATATTATTATTTCGTTGATGAAATATTTTCTGCGGACACCTGTGATTTGGTTCGAACCAGCTTGATAACAATATGGAAAAATGTAAATTTGCATCACTCAAAACATCAGTAGGCTTGTGATATATTGCTACATCAAGGAATACATGAGACGGTTGTGTATTTTTGGCAAAATTCCAACATCGGCAAGTAGGAAAGATTAGAAAGGTACCATTATAATATGAGAACACATCTACATACACTTTAGGTAAAATATCTTTAATGTTTTAAGTAAGACGTATCAGACATACTCCATGTTCCTAGGCCTATCCGCTAGATATCAAATACTATTATAGTCCCGGACTATAATATTTGTACTAGCATAAAAATACAGATTGTTGCCAAAAGATCTTGAATAAATTGGTTGATATTTCAAAATTAAACCGTGAAAGTGTATGTATTACCCATTATCTTTTATGATATGGTAACGTGGACAATGTGTGCCAGAGACCAGCAGAGACGTGGTGCTGTTATCCTATCCAATCCAAATCCAAACAATCCTATGCAAATCTAGGCATAGGGAGGCAACAAGAGCTCTCCATTGCGGTCGATCTCGCGCAATGTTTATGACCTCCTCCCACACCATGTCCAGATTCCTCAGCTCTGTTTCGAAGAGCGGAACACAGTATGAGAGGGTCTTCCTCGTCTTCGGGACCCTGATGGGAGGAAGAACAGAGCGCTCTCTTCGACTGACTGTCACCCAATGATCTGAGTATTTCCGAGATTTTTATTTTTTTTACATTTAGAGAACAATTTAGAGACCTAAAGCGCTCATATTTCATTACTGATCAGTGTTGTTTCCAAGGTGTCATTAACGATAAATAAAGTATGCTGTATTTCTAGCTCTGTGTTTATGTTCGTTTGATGTAAACGCACATTAACAGATCTCATTTAAGAACTTTTTTAATGTTATCTGAGTCAAATGATTGATTTTTATAACCTTCTAGTAAACAATCTAAGTGTGCGCTTACACTAAACAAACATAGAGCCGAATCTAGAAACTATATTTTATGGTTGATATTAGAAACCATGGGAACAATAATAAGCAATAACTCATTACAATGGGCGATGATATATTAGAGTCCATACCATTGATCAAGAAAATATACTCTACTTCCAGCTTTGGCTCTATGTTCGTTTAGTTTAAATGCGCCTTTAGGTATAACATGGTTAAAATTTGTCAATACTAACTGACTGAAAAATATGACTTCTATAAATATTAACACCTTATAACACACACATTTTAAAACCGAAAATTGAATGCTTTTGAACAACATAATATAGGTATACCTACATTATTTCATAACGTACGAATTTTCAGTGAAGCTATTCTTCAAACAACGATAACGGGCTTACATGAAAGAGGAATTCTGATGGTTGGAGTGGAAAGTGTAGGGAAGATATATCGCTTGCTTGGCGGCAAAATACCCAGGGGGTATGATAGAATATTTTATTATATTTTCTTATTCTCGAAAATGCGGAACGTATTTTCAGCGAGTGTTTATACACGTTTGCAACATTTTTAGTAATAAGCAGATAACTTACAATATATTTACTTTCACTTTTAACATTTTCATCCGACATCTATCGCATTTCTAGAATAACTACATAGTACCGTATGTGATAATTTGTACATTTCTTTTAAACGCTAATATTAGATACTTACAACAGTTACGAATCCCTGAATTCAAAGCATGTATGTAACGGAAGGCGTTATTACCTACTTGATTCCAATGACAATAGACGATTATTCTGTGACAAATATGTAACAACTAACAGTTCGCCATTAGGCGGTAATGTTAAAGTCTTCCAAACTCCTAATCATGAGAATTCTCGACATGTTTAACATGTCGAAAAATCTCATGTATACAACAAGTGGATAATAATTAATAATGAATGAGATATAGAGATAAAAGTTGGAAATTATTGAGAACAAGAGAGCAACCAAATTTAAAGACTGCGACTGCTGTCATGTATTTGGCGCCAGGATATGAATATATCCATTTTTGTTAATGTCTCATCTTTATTGCCTATTGGTTTTGTTAGTGCACAACGTTCTAATTATGTATAGATTCATGTGACCATTTTTCAGGACTAGATCTTAACAAATATGTAACAACTAATGACTCTAACAATTCATTACTGATTTGAAATTTTAAATGAAATTCTCTGAATTCATTTGAATAATAATAATAATTGAGGGATATACATAAAACTGTAGATTTGCCATTTAACAACCCAAAATAATATGCTAAGACCGTTGGGTGGCCGTATTGCTCCCGAAAAACGATATGAAAACTACTAATCTTTGAAAAGATAAAGGTAACTGGTTCATTTCAAAATATACATAATTTCCACTCCCCTAAAAATTTAATATGAAAACAGTAAGACATTATAGTCTTTCGATGTCTCTATTTTTTTTAATATCCCTTATTTATCTACATATTATTGATGATTATTTGTTGCTTAATTTTGCACTTAAAATGTTCATCACTAAGTACGAGTACTGTCTCGAACATACAAAACACAAGATGCTCGTCAAGTGAATATTACAAGAAAGCGAATATTTATTTATTTATTTATTTTCTGTCAAAATTAAGCATTGCTCACCATTACAGAGTAATCCTTTGCGGTGAGCAATGCAATGTATAATGTAGTAATATTACATACCTATTTGAAACTGTATAAGTACTGGCCGATGACCGAGGAAGTTTTAAGAAGCTTGCGGACTTAACTTTGACGAACATACATACTATATTATGTAGTTACTGTAATATCCTTGAAACCTGCATTAGGTTAGTATAGAATTTCGCAACAATATTGCCGGACGGTTAGTTCCGTGTTATACGATAGAAGTATTCCTAAAGTTCGGTAGGTGAGAGAGCCTTGTACCTTGTTAAGTGGTTAACCGATGGATAATTTCATAGCTGCATATAGCTCAGTGGTATCATGGCTATACTCGCTTCTCTATGTACCGGTAGCTACATACTTTTCAGTACGCTAGAGCAGACTGAACGTTTATTCTCATTTACAAATAATAATATATTGATGGAACCGTTACGTACTAGATGCGGCATACGGAACAAAAATAAAATAAAATTTTACGATATACGGATGTGAAGGATTGTCCAGGAGAAGTGGAAGTAGTGCCCGCGTCAAAAAATCATAACAGTTTGTTTTAATTAGTACTTTTTCGTATACATTTTGTTGTTTTAAAGGAATGTAATAAGCGAGATATAAAATACAACATGTTTACTAGTCTTCTTATTTGTCCATGTCCGCTCCCTAGTTGGAGCGTATGGACTCCATAAGTCCTCGTCATGCGGACCTGTCTCCCGCAAATCGTAGTAGCCGCACCTCAGTCAAAACCAACGCCTCGGAGGTCAACTCTGTAGAGCCTTTTGATTGTTTAGAGGGACCTACCGCGTTTCCAATTGCCTTCTGTTTGTTTCTAGAAATATTTGAAAAATGTTTCTTAACAAAAAAATAATAGTGTCAAAAAGAGTAGGTACGTAACAACCTTTTATTGAAAAAAAAAAGAGCGTTGAAAGGAAAGTGAGTGATTGGAAAAAAGAGGAATGATCTATAAACGTAGTATTAGATGAGAACTCTATGTTAGATCCAAGGTGGAAAGATTATATGAGATATGGAAAGTGATTTTTTTAGAGAAGCTTAACTAACTATTATTGTTCCTTGTGACACTACGACCAAAATAGGACTGTTGTGAATTATTTTTTGTTGGTATATAGTCACTTCTCATTCTTAAGGCAAATGCTTGTAATTAAGTTCAGAATCTGTATTAGTACTCTTGCTCTTTGGAGTTCTGTAGTAGTCCAAGAAGGTACCAAGCTCTTATACGTCCCACCCAGGGAAGAGAAATACCCTGTCTTCGTGTTCCGTTTCTTCGGATCGGAACTGAGGGGTTCGGACTTGGCTTGGGAGTGGGTCATTGGAACCGCTCAACATCGAGAGCAGAGGAGTTCTCTTGTTGCCTCCTTTTGCTCTTAAGTATGCTCACAAAGGAAATACGTATGTACCTATGTATTTTTAGTAGTGGTCCTACGAGAATATGAGTTCATTCTTGAGTGACTGCATCACAGTTATAAAAAAAAGTTAGGAATACTTGGACTCTATACTATCACTCAGTCCGAAAAGTATGATACTACAAGAAGAATCTCGACCTTAAATAAATTAATAAATATATAGGTACTCCATGCATACTTCATAAATTATATGATATGCATGTTCAAATCAGAGTTGTTTTTTTTTATTTCATAAGTCGTATCGTTCACAATCATACGGTTAAAAAATCATATTATTATTATTCTTAAAAACATATCTTTTCTGGATGGATACGGCGGAGAAACATTGCAGATCACCGTAATCAGCTATTGGAACAATTGGCTTGTCCCAATGGTAATGTGAACGTTTTTCGGAGATTCGCGAGGCTTGAGTGCAAGGCCTCGGTCCTCATCTCCTGTGATACAAAATCTTGGCTTCACTACATCTACATTACGTGCTAAGTATTGTGATGCATGATGTTGCCATACATATTACTATCCTACCTTACACACTAGTATACTACAATAAGCTTACACGCTAATAATTGCTTACATACTAATATTGTGATGCAAGTGATACTGAACAAATATACGGGCGATGTTATATCATTTCACCGATCATGTTTCACAAGTGATGTCATTTTTACTTCAACGACATCTGTGTGATGAACCCAATAAGAAGCGATCATCATTGTAATCGCTGCATTTATTTAAAACAACAAACTATGTAGATATTTATGTGTAGGTATGTATATCTAGTAGACGTGACTCGGCTGTACGGACGTGTTGCACTCGATTCTAGGAAATGTTTATTTTTAATATTGTCTACATAGGAAGAGGTATATTTATAGCACTTAGTTGGTATCGAGGTAAGATTAAATTTATTAGCTTGCTGCACCACTAAATTATGAGAGCATTTTTAAAATATTTAAGGCATCAGTAACAGTTAAAGGATTGTACCAATCAAAATATTTGATTTTTCGTAAAGAAGTCCTTAAACCTCAACTGGTCAGAAAAGACACAATGAGCCTTGGACGCCTTCGAGCGCAATGGAGAGCTCTTGATGCCTCCCTATGCTCCTGAGTGGGGTTTGGGCCTCCCGCATTGTGGGTTGGTTGGGGGGGGGGGGGGAGGATCCGCGGCGGACTTGATTTGTGTGGGGCTTTTCGGTTTGATTGCTTTGATTTAGCTGTGGGGTCGTTTTCGTGCGGGTCGGGTTTGCTGTGGATTGGTCTCCTCCTGGCTGGCTTGCGTAGAGTGGGGGAACTTAACGGGAGTATGTATATATGTATGTATTTCGTAAAGAGCTGTTATTTTTGTTTCGATTGCTGCTGAGACTGCAGATGGTGCAGGAAAATGAGCTGTGGAAGTATATGCGGGAGGTCCAAGAGCTCTTGATTGCAAGAGCCAGGACAATTTTTGAAGAGTTTGGAAAAAATAAGCAAATGCATGATATTCGAACATACGCCTCCAGCACCACGACATCTCGATCGCATCTATGCGCTGCTTGGCTCTAGCCCTCATTGTCCAATGTCCATGTCGACTATCACATCAGGAATAAAGGGGAAGACCAGTGTATACGGTATTGACTTCTAGTCTTCAATGTCTTCCGTGTGTTCCTCAATGGCCATCCACATTTCTGGCGAATTCAGCATGTAGTCAATAGTATTGTTTTGAAGTGGTTGGTGACCCAGCGGATACAAAGCCGGCTTTCGTACTGCGGACGTCGTGGTTCGATCCCAGGTGCCGACCATCTTCCTCTTTCACGACACAAGCTGTATTTGTGTTCGCATCGCTATATAAGGACCTCCTAAAGGGAATGCTCAGCGTCATCAGTCTCGGATACATGAGGAGAAAGTTTTTTCATTTCCCAATATCGGCGTTTTTGAGTATATGTGTCAATCTTCCATTTGCAGAAATGTCCCACTCTACTTGCCATCTTCTCATTTTTTGCGTCTTTTCTCTCTCTCTCGACGTTTACACTCTTCTGTGATTGAGGATCTAGTCGGAAGACTCTCTCCCGCTTCCCAGCCAGGAGATCTGTTGGAAAAATCCCTGCCATACCACTGCTGTTTCTGTGGAGATGGTCCTGTATGTACAAAAAACTCTTCAGTATTTTTACCTTTCTCAGTGTATCATTCAATTTGCAATAAACTGCTATCAAGATTCTTTCTCCAAAAAATTCTTTTTTTCATAATCAAAACAGTTCTCTAGGCTTAAAGTAAGGAGAACATTATATTGGGAATTTATTATACGTTATACCTAACAAGATTTGGCATCTATTAATAACAATTATGACATTTCCTTTTCCGGTTAAGTTTGGCAAATATTTACACTCGCATGTATGTTAAAATGATTCGGCAGTAATATTTCATCCGACCGCGGTAATAATGTATAAATAGTTAATAGTTAATAACTTAGGACCATACGGCGCGGGGTAGAAAGGTAGAAATAACTTTAGTTTTGTATCCCCCCCCCCTCTCTCTCTCTAGACTCATAAATGCTTTATTACTGCTTCCCCACCGGTCTATTACACAATATGATAATTACTTTATTTATGACTTACGGAAATTCGTGCTCTTAGCGGTTGCTCTTGTTTTATGAACAAACTTATTTCAGCGTATAGTTCTGAAAATTTTATAGAGGTAGGTACTGTTCAATTGTTTATTTTCAGGTAGGTACTGTTCAATTGTTTATTTTCAGGTAGATACTGTTCAATTGTTTATTTTCAGGTAGGTAATATATTTCAAACCATCAGCTATTCTATGAATTTAGCTGCAGCGAAAATACTTTATTATATGCCAAACAAAATTATTTATTTTTAATAAAAATGAACCAGGGCTCACTTAAGGTGAACACAAACTTTTGACAGGTTTCAAAGAAAGCGAAGTGTGTATTTTCTCTCAGTATTCACTTTTAACGTAATTTGAAGGCGAAGTGACATGTTTTTTCTTTTTCTTATATTGAATTTTAATTGACGTTTGATATATGTAACTGTCATTTGTTTTTGTGGCGCGATTGTCATACAGAATGTGCCTTGCAAACATAGTTTAAAACAAATGCATCAGGGGTCTCATGACAGTGGTTTTCGAGTTTTTTTTTTTCAGTTTCCACCTTTTAACCTTAAAGCGAAAATTTTGATATAAGTACCTACTCCACTTTTTCTTTAAACTCAAATCAGTTTTTTCGAATATGTAACAACTTATAACTCTAACAATTCATTACTGATGTTCGAAATATCTACTTGTTGTATACATGAGTTGTTGAACATATTGAGAATTCCTCATGATTAGGAGTTTCGGAGACTTTAACATGACCACCTAATGGCAAACGTTGTTAACGTAAAGTGATCACACTAAGCCAGCCTCCAAAATAACAGTAGAAGACGGTCGTAAGCCCGTAGAGGTTTGTTCATACCATTTAAAATCGAACAGTATTAGTGATAAGTTGTTGATATATCGTAATTTTAGATCCCAAAGTGGAGTAGGTACTTTTATCACAATTTTCAGTTTTAAGTCAAAAGGTGGAAAACTGAAAAAAACTCTAAACCTTAAATAACTCGAACACCACTGACATTAGACCCCTTGTCAAATGGAACAAAATTATTGCAAATAAGCTTTAGTATAACCCCTTTCAAGAAATAGGTCGAATTACCAGTCACTCTGTGTAGTTGCTGAAGGAAACACGTAATTTTACCGACGTCTAAACAAAAAAGGGAAATAAACAGAATATATCTAACTATTATTATTTTTTTATTTTATTTTATTCAAGCAAACTTACAGTCATGTAACATATATTATAAATTTAAAATTTGGTACATCGATTCGACCAACTAGTATGCTAATATTACAATTACAATAATTAGGTATGTCATATGCTTACAATACATGAAGTTATAATAAGCTGTAAAACAGTTTTCTACGTATAAATATAACTCTATTACTAACTAGAATTATTATTTTATATGTATCTGGATCATATATCTCGGAATTAGATTGAAGTAATTTTCTTCTCTTTGATGTTTAAACTTTCTTACAAGAAGGTACATCTTGGCGTTGGCTGTTTGCCCACAGTAATCAATTTTCGGTATTATCTGATTATAAAACCGTGTTTTGCCCATGTATAAACGAAACCTTCGATAAAAAAATATATTCTGCCGTTCATCTTATTTGAATAGATTTATCAAACAATAATCACGTTTGTTTTTGCTTTTCATGCACACGCTTTATGATTTTGCGCGAAAAACAATTTTGAAAACAAAAAACACAAATTTCAAGTGAATCGTAGGTAGGTACAATATAAATAATTCAAAAAGTTCTCTGAGTACCTATTATAATAATAAACATGTAACGTGTAAAATTTAGTATTCCATTATTGATATAAAGAATTAAATAAATGAGAGTAATGATTAGAACAATATTTTAATTAGCCATAAAAGTAGAATAAAAGACTAAAGTTTCAACCAATCAGGCGTGAACACGCATGATTGTTTTTTGACAGATGAGTAATGTCCGTTGGTTCTTGCGCGCCAAAAACCGTGGCGTCACTCTGAAATCGGTTCCTCGGCCAACAGGGCGATTTTTCGTGCGCTCGACGACGCCATTGTGATACGAGTCAATAAGGACAAAAAAAGAAACCAGTGTATAATATAAATTAGCGTTTACAGTTAATAAGTATAACCAATAATCTAAGAACATATCAAGTTCTGTTGTGTTGTTTGGATAGTCATTAAAAGTGTGAATTGTTTGAGATCTGAATTAAACAAGTGTTTGTAACATTTTATTTATATTTTCTTCTGATAATAATACAAAATAAACTCTATTAAAGTAAATTTGGTTTTCTTCCATAACTTTTATACCTGTGTGTGGTGAATCTTTGGGCTTTCTCCCATAAATTAATATACTTGTGTGTGGTGAATCTTTGGGTTGTCTCCCATAAGCTAATATACCCGTGTGGTTAATCTTCAAGGAATAGTGTCTCAGCAATTCTCCTCGCCCATTGTATCCTGAGAGAGTAAAGAGTAGTGTTCTGCATCTGAGCTATCCGGCAAGAAATTCTTTTAAGAGAGGACACATCCATCCTGTTCATAGGAAAAAGATCTGTTGTCTGTTCCTGAGAGGCCAGCTGTCCAGTCCCAGTTCGAGAGGGGAATCAGGCCATATTTCATTCCCCCGTTTCATTGTCGCTCCAACGTGTGAGGCACAGAATTGCTGATTCAAGAGCCAATTCCGAGCATTCTGTCTACCTGGAAAGAAGATTATTACATCACCACAATAGAGGATTCCACAGGTGTGTTTTTCTTTAAACAAAATATCTAATTAAACTCCTGCTGTCGATTTGCCAAGTGAAACTGATAGCATATATTTCTAGAAATCATTTTGAACAATTTAATCTGAATCACCCAAAATCTACAAGTGTTCCTAGATACTCACTCATTGTATTTCATTCATTGGTTATTGAAATAGTTTCAGTCTTTTTTCTTCTCTTGTGATTGTTCGAATATTGGCTGTGGAGTAGTTACAGTGCATTTTTAAATCGTCATATTTCACTTGTAGAAATATTCTGTCTATATTTGAGAGCACGGAGACCTATTGCCATCTATCGATTTCTGCATTAAACAATGTGTGGTGGAATTCAGTGCTAAAATATAATTGTCGATAAAACAGTTTTCTCACTCCGTTAAAAATTGTCATAAGCCTCCAGAGACATCTATCGGAGAATAGATAAACCACCCCATTGATAAAATGTTCTAGACAAGTGAAAAATCCTGGTCATATGGTGAATTTCCTAGGCGACAAAAGGAAATTATATTTTTTATAATCAATATTGATTGCGTACATTGTCGTGTGCTTGTTTACTACGTTGAATCTTCTCTTCTTCTTCTTCTCGGAGCACACACATATTGAAAAGGGCCAAATTTGATATAAATGTTTTAAAATGTTAAATTTTTGTTACATCAATTCATTTATTGGTATCGTATGTGATCTATACAATTCTTCTTCCTCTTCTCTCATGTCCTGTCAATCGTTACAGCACTGAGAATAACTTTAATTCGAGTTGTAAAAATTTTCTGGTCATATAGTGAATTTCCTAGGCGACCAAAAAATTTCCTTTTAACAATCAATATTGATTGCTTAAAGTGTTGTGTGCTTGTTTACTACTTTGAGTCTTCTCTTCTTCTTCTTCTCAGAGCACACTCATGTTGAAAAAGGTCAAAAGTGACACAAATGTTTATGGAATTTTGAAAAGTTTGTTACATCATTTCGTCTAATGATGTCATAGTGACCTATACAATTCATCTTCCTTCTCTCACGTCCTGTCAATTGTTACAGTACCAAGAGAAATTTAGTACGGGTTGTATAGAGAATCAATAATCTTTTAATGTTGTTCTCACCAATCGTTAAGGATGACTTGTTTTATTACTACAAACAATCTGAAGGGGATCCGTCACTTTGCGAATCTTCTAGTCACTGAATAATAAAAATTTTTTTTTTCTTTTTTTCGGTTGTGGATTAGAATTGTTGGGTTTTATTCCAATAACTTCTTAGATTCCTACTGACGAGATTGACTAAGTGATTAAACCATTTGGTGACTGTTGCGTTCTTCTTCTTTTGAAGTTTAGTTTACCACTAAGGTTTAATAATAAAGCGCATACAGAAACAAAGAGACATTTCGATACCCGTCAATACTGAACTTTCTTTTATTTTTCTTTAGGCATTTTTTTTTTCTCTCTTCTCTTCCTTTGCGATTGCTAAAGTACGCTTCTTCTTCTTCGTTTGAGAATCTTTTCGTGACTAGACATTATGTCTGGAATCACAGATTGCCTTATACCACGTGTAGATTATGCCACGCGTAGAACCCTGGCAAAAGCGTTAATGTCTCGAAAAATTATTCCCCAAACCACAATAGAAGCCATGCGAGACCAGTGTAGACAATATAATAACATTATTAGTTCAGGCACAGGAACCGTGGATGAATCTCCTCCTGTTCTTGATTCAGAAGAGTTTCCTAATATCATAAGTGAGGCCAATGCACTCGAGTCCTCGCGACCTTCTTCTTCGCTCGAGCTACTTCCCGATGTCGTAACGCCGACTAGAACTAATAAAAACCGGTCTCCGCCACCACCTGAAAAGAGTAAATCCGTCTGTTCCAGTGCCCATGCACCCCCGTCAGTTAATTTTTCGGCTTGGCCCGTGCCACAATATGATGGTAATAATGAAGTACGTGAGTTCTTCACTCGACTTGAGGAAATAGCCAGATCTCGTAGATACCCCATTGAGTACTTGGGTGCCGCCCTTCCAGAATTTTTGAAGGATCGTGCCCTGGTATTCCATCGCACCACCTACTCAGATTCTCATTCTTGGTCTTTCGTTAAGAGCTCTTTCATAAAACGTTTTGAGACCCCGGCTTCATCTAATTATAAGAGGTTACAACTCCTTTCTGCTGTTCAGGAACCCCTAGAGAGTGCAGGTGATTATATTTCGAGAATTCTGTTATTGAATCAATCCCTTGAGTCTCCCCTTCGCCAATCAGATATCCTTAAAGCACTCAAGAGAGGTCTGGATGAACGTTATGCAAATGCCCTGGTGGCTAGAAGACCTTCGACTGTTGCCGAGCTAGAAGAACTGTGTTTGGAACTAGAAACCTTAACGGTTACGCTTCCTAAACCCAGTGCGAAATTCCTCAAACCAGCCGCTCGTCCACTTAAACAGGTTAATACTTCTTCTGTTTCTCCAAAGCCAAGGATTGTTTGTTATGCGTGTGGACGCCCAGGTCATATGGCTCGTGAATGTTATGCAAAAAAGAAATCTGTTAGAACTTACAAAACTCAAAACCCTATAAGGAATCCAGACTTCAGTCCTAGGAATGTAGTACAGCCAGATGTTTCACGCCCTCCTCCTAATTTAAGAAATCCAAAAAACGTATAAGGGATCCCGCCTTCTCACCTTCGCCTTCTCCTTCGACCGCCGAGGCGGAGAGAAATGCGTGGATCAATAGTGTCAAACTCTTCTTTTCTACTCTCAATATAAATTCCGTTCAGATTTCAAATGCCGAAGATCGTAGACCCTATTTACACTTCAAGATTTGTCAGGTACCGTTCAGAGGTCTGTTAGACTCTGGTGCGGCAGTAAATGTCATTGGTGGTCAACTGTATCTGTCTTTTGCAGAGGCAGGTTTTCTTCCAGAATATTGTCCACAAAATATTCGTGGTGTGGATGATTCAACTATACCCGCTATGGGAAAAATAAGGTTACCCTTGTGTTTCGACAACAAAATTCTGTATACCAACTTTGTTATAGCTCCTTCCATTGCAGATCAGTTTATTTTGGGTGTGCCATTTTTGGAAAAGTCCAGAGTTATTCCACGACTCTTTCCTCGTCAAGACCATTTTTCAGTTAATGCTCTTACAACTAGTTCTGTTAATCAGGTTAGTGTTCCTCCACCTTGTTTAAATTCAGTAGATGATCTAACTCCAGATCAGAAGTCTCTTCTAGATACAGTCAAGTCAGAATTTGATACAATTTCCTTTGAAAAAGTAGGATTGGGTCGTACCAATCTGGTTTCTCACGTAATTAATACAGAACAAAGTCCTCCTATAAAACAGCGTACATATCCTTGCTCGCATGTAAGACGCAGTCAGCTATGCGCAGAGGTTGATGCCATGCTAGCATTAGATGTGATAGAGCCAGCACGTAGCCCCTGGCTGAATTCTTGCTTTATTGTTCCAAAAAAGGATGGAAGTGGTAGGTTTGTTCTGGACCCTCGTAAGTTAAATGAAGTAACACGTTCAGATAGTTATAGGTTGCCCAATATAAATCGCATTCTAGATAATTTAAGGGACACTAAATTTCTCACAGCTTTAGATTTAAGCCACGGCTTTTGGCAGATGCCCCTCCATCCTGATAGTCGTTGCAAGACGGCATTTTTTGTTGAGGGTAGGGGGCAATTCCAATTTAAAGTAACGCCGTTCGGCCTTCGCAACATCCCCGCAGAAATGCAGCGTTTGATGGATAAACTGTTCTCGGATCTGGGTGAACATGTCTTCTGTTACTTAGATGACATTTTAATCTGCAGTCCCGACTTTAATTCCCATGTTGAAACCTTGCGTTTGGTTTTGAATCGACTACGCGAGGCTGGTCTCACCATCAAGTTAAGTAAATCAGAATTTTGCAAATCTTCTTTAACCTATTTGGGACATGTAATTAACAAGTTTGGAATACAAACTGACCCCGGAAAGATAGAAGTTATGAAAAATTATCCTCGTCCTAAGTCTACGAAAGAGGTCAGAGCCTTCGTTGGCATGTGCTCTTATTACAGACGTTTTATCAAAGATTTTTCTAAAATAGCTTCCCCTATAACCAAATTAACTAGCAATAAGTTTGACGGAAAGAGATTTCAATGGTCAAACGAGGCAGAAAGTTCTTTTCAAGCATTAAAATCGGCTATGATATCCGCTCCTTTGTTACGTCCACCTAACTACGAATTACCATATGTTCTAACTTGCGACGCAAGCAGCGTCAGCGTCGGCAGTTTTTTATCACAAAAAGATAAGGATGGCACAGAACACGTAATCGCATATTATTCCAGAAAATTATCCCCTCAGGAAAAAAATTACGCCACTACTGAAAGAGAATTATTGGCGGTAGTCTCCTCAATTCATCACTTCCGTAGTTATCTAGAAGGCACTCGCTTCACGGTTGTCAGTGATCACGGTTGCCTTAAGTTTTTGAGTTCTATTTCCTCCCCAAATGGTCGGCTTGCCCGTTGGGCTTGTCGTCTTTCACAGTATAATTTCGAATTTGTTTTTAAGAAAGGATGCGAGAACAAACTTGCAGACGGCTTGAGTCGGATACCTGTTTCAGGCGTATCAGTTCCTGAACCATTCACCGACATAAAGGATTCTTGGTATAAGAAAATCTTCTCAAATTGTTCACAAAATCCTCAAAAATTCCCGAATTTCATGCTAAGTAACGGTCATCTCTATAGATATTCACGCTTTAAAAAGGATCCGGTCACTAACATTTCTCCTTATCACTGGAAACTGGTAGTTCCTTCTTGCCACCTAGCAAATCTCATTCAGAACTATCACGAAAATCACTGTCATCCTGGCATAGAGAAAACGTTTGAACTTATCTCGCGAAATTATTATGGTATTGGATTATTGTCAAGTGTTAAACAAGTAATTGGTAACTGCGATAAATGTAAGGCTTATAAACACAATACGCAACCTCCCCACGGTATTTCTTCTTTCCCTAAACATTTAACTAAACCAATGGAGAGCTTATCTTGCGATTTCATTGGTCCTCTCCCCATGAGTTTCAGGAGAAATTTCTATATCTTCACTGTAGTAGATAATTTCAGTAAATATGTCTGGGCTTTCGGCTTGAGAGCAGCCAATTCAAAAAATATTATTCAATTGTTGGAAGAGCGTATATTTTTGCCTCACGGTGTTCCCCGCGTTTTGATTATGGACAACGGGAAGCAGTTTGTTTCTAAAGAATTTAAATCCTTTTTACACTCATACGGCATAGAAGAACTTAGATATAATGCTTTTTATCATCCCCAACACAATACCTCTGAACGCTATAACCAGTCAATCATAACCTTGTTGGCTATGTTGGTAGAAAAAAACCAAAGAAATTGGTGTACACATCTGCCAAAAATCTGCTCTTGCCTAAATTCCGTTAAAAATATAGCTACCGGTCAGACTCCTCATCTCTTAATGTTCGGCTTCGAACATATTCCACATGCTTCCTTCTATAGATTATTACCAAATGGTCAGACTAACTGTTCCGAAAACAACGACGCGATATCACAAAGAATGAATGACATTTCTCACTTAGAGGAATTGTATGAATCCATCTCACTGTCCTTAGTAGAAGCTTTTAACAGGAACGCGGTTCGTTATAACATGAGACGCAAAGATATAGTGTTATCGGTCGGACAAGTGGTCTGGCGCCGATCTTTTGTATTGTCCAATGCTGCCTTGTATTTTTCCAAAAAGCTGTCCCCCCGTTTTATCAAATCTGTAGTCATATCCAAAATTTCTCATACTGTTTATGAGCTTCGTGATGTGGAAAGCGGCTCCATAGGTCGTTTCCACATCAAAGATATTGTCAAATTGTGAATCGTATCTTCTGTTCCTTACCCAAACGTGTCTTGTCCTTCTGAATTAGTTATTATTTCTTTTCCAGAGGAACTGTAGTAGTGTAGTCTTATGGCTAGGCCCTGTTCTACACACTACGAGTAGGAGTGGTGTTTTTGTTCGCAAACCCAAATCACACATCTAGTTGTCTTATGACCATAAGCAACCCTGATACTTGTACGGATTATGCCATGTGGGCTCCAGGACCCGACCTTCAGTCGGATATCCACACGGAGTAGGTTCGGGCTACCTAGTCTTCCAGCGGACCTGAGAGAGACTAAGGTGTCCAAGTAGGCTCGGTTTTAGCCCCACTTCTTGCTTCAGGGCTAAGGCTGGGAACAACCTACTTTTAAAAAATCAGTTACCCGGAAGAAGCATGTTAATTTCTATCGTTATTTTATTATATTTTTTTTTGTTGTTTGCCCCGTTGCCTTCCTGCAACGTCGCTCAGCGAACTTTAGGGCAGTCGACCTCTTAGCTGTCGGTAGGTATTCCTCCTTTTCGTCTGAAGTTTTCAGGTTACCTCCGTCTTTTAAGAACGACCTTAGGTTAATATTCGTGCACCCTCCTCCTTATTTCCTTGTTAGGCTACGTTAAGTCTTCTTATAATTTCGGACATCCCCTGTCCAGCTTAGTTTTTCCATTATTGTACGTTTAATTTGTATATAACTATCCTTGGTTGTTTGTGTTATGGATCGTATCGACAACCACAAGGGAAGTGTCAAGCTTCTTAATATTCTAGTTTTAGCATGGCTTAGTATTTAATCCTAGTCTTCACATGTTTGGAAACTAGCATAGACCTTACTACTCTATTAAACTGTAGATTTTAGTTTAACAATTTTTTTTTGTTGTCTTGCGGTAATATTCCACAAGCCGTGTGGGCACAACGTCAATGTAAAGACAAGGTGTCATGAACATACGGAGTTATACATGGAAATTCGAGAACATTCGAATTTGTTGCACGGCTCACTGTAGGACGAGCATGTGTGAGTAAATGACACAAGTTGTTGAGTGACTTGATCATGCGAGGACATGAATCAGAAAGTTTGTGTCATGCTTTGAGCAGATTGGTGTCTCCTGGAAAAGAACCAATAGGCTCCACATTATAGCGATGCGGGCTTAGAATACGCATATGTCAAATTTCCTTTCTTTTTTTGCCAGGTTTGTGGAAATTGTTTCGAGAAATTATCTCTTAACTCGCAGATCCTCGGCTTAGATATAGTATTTATTAGAATAATTCTCCGGCTAGTTTATGTAAACCATCGTTGGTATCTAATGGTCTCTAGTTAGACTATTGAAATACTTTTCGAATCCCTTGTTTAAGATAATCAATTTTTTTTTGGCAATGTAGTTGGTCTCGTTGTATGAAAATATTAGGTTCATGATAAGTGGGACGCCTCTTTTTCATGGAACCATATTGTTTGTTTTCTAAGATATCTTTAAGGATAGTTAATTTTCTATTCAGGGTTTTTCTGTTCCCTTTAGTAAAGACAGAATGGCGCCTTCTTTTCTGAGTTCAGCTCTGTATTTTCCATCAGAACATTGCTAGCCTTCGATATCAAGACCTTCGAATACCTCTGTAAACACTTGGGCAATACAGAATTTCATTTAATTAATCTAAGTTATATTAATTTTAAACTCTGTGCATGTTGTTGAATGTTGAAAGTCACCCTTGGCAAATCTATAAATAGATCTCTCTAATACTTGGAGCTACCATCGCTCAAGTTTAGGCTGTGTATAATAAAACAAAAGTGAATACATACAGTGAAAAATAAGTGATGGCCTCAGTTCATTTGGAACCTGTGGTACGCCAATTTAACATCCAAAAATTAATAATATTCAATAACTACACAGATAGGCATATGTATAGTATAATCTGAATTTTAAACCTGTTATAATTGTACTATTTTATATGTGTTGATCCTTGGGTTCACATTGACCCACCAATTGTATTCTATGTTTGTTTCTGTATAAATTTATATATATTATTCTTGAGATACTGATCGGATATTTTGGATTCGCTCTTGATTAACGCCTTTAGAGAATTATGGGTGAAGTAAGCATGTTTAATAGTTTTTTTTTTTTTGGGACCCAACTTAATCTTTTGTATGAATGAAGGAAATGTAGAACGTGCGGAAGAATGCAAGATGTGTATGAAGAATGTATGCGGACGGAAACCAGTGTTCTCCTATTTTCTCTCTTGGTGCGGTCTGGAGCCACTCCTCCTTCTTTTTTTAATTCAATCAGTATAAATCAGACTTGAATAATGATAACTATAGTGCTGTATGATGTATTCTCCATTAATATCCAAGTTCTCATTTATGATTTGTAAGAAGTTTGTAATTTTGCAGTCCACAATTGTTCATTCCATTACATTTCATGCTTCCGTGTTAAGGTACAAAGATCATAAGTGACTTGTTAATTACTTTCAGGAATGAAAAGACCATTGCTCACCTATTCCATGGTGGCATATAGAAAATGTATAATGTCCATGGTCTGGATTTCATAGTATACATAATGTCATTTCTTTTGTCACTCACCTGAATTGTGAGCATAAATAAAGTATGTTGTTTGCTGGATAATTAAGTTATAAATTGCCTAGTCTATATAGAAATTATATTAATATTGGTTGTTAAAATATGTTTAAGTGTATTGTATGTTTGACCTTATGTATGGGTCATGTTACCGGAACTAGCCTTGTTGTCCGGCTTACATTTTGGTAATGTCTTTTGTTGATAACACTGGGTTGAATTTTCTTTTTTTTCTTTTGTTGTTTTCTTTTTTTTCTTCCCACTAAGCTGGAGTGGGGTGTAACGTGTAAAATTTAGTATTCCATTATTGATATAAAGAATTAAATAAATGAGAGTAATGATTAGAACAATATTTTAATTAGCCATAAAAGTAGAATAAAAGACTAAAGTTTCAACCAATCAGGCGTGAACACGCATGATTGTTTTTTGACAGATGAGTAATGTCCGTTGGTTCTTGCGCGCCAAAAACCGTGGCGTCACTCTGAAATCGGTTCCTCGGCCAACAGGGCGATTTTTCGTGCGCTCGACGACGCCATTGTGATACGAGTCAATAAGGACAAAAAAAGAAACCAGTGTATAATATAAATTAGCGTTTACAGTTAATAAGTATAACCAATAATCTAAGAACATATCAAGTTCTGTTGTGTTGTTTGGATAGTCATTAAAAGTGTGAATTGTTTGAGATCTGAATTAAACAAGTGTTTGTAACATTTTATTTATATTTTCTTCTGATAATAATACAAAATAAACTCTATTAAAGTAAATTTGGTTTTCTTCCATAACTTTTATACCTGTGTGTGGTGAATCTTTGGGCTTTCTCCCATAAATTAATATACTTGTGTGTGGTGAATCTTTGGGTTGTCTCCCATAAGCTAATATACCCGTGTGGTTAATCTTCAAGGAATAGTGTCTCAGCAATTCTCCTCGCCCATTGTATCCTGAGAGAGTAAAGAGTAGTGTTCTGCATCTGAGCTATCCGGCAAGAAATTCTTTTAAGAGAGGACACATCCATCCTGTTCATAGGAAAAAGATCTGTTGTCTGTTCCTGAGAGGCCAGCTGTCCAGTCCCAGTTCGAGAGGGGAATCAGGAAATTTTCATTCCCCGCGTTTCAAACATACAAATAATGTTTTCAAAACTGAATATCTACATTAAATTTAAACGAATGCTACAAAAATAAATCTTTATTAGGTATTTTCTTTATTATTATAATATTTTGTCAACTTAGTGTAGTGCAAAAGGCGATCCAAAGATTCTAGACCATCAATCGATCAATCAAGTATTCCTTGACACGCCACTTAGGGACAGAGGGTGTTAACAAGAGCTCTCCATTGTGTTCGATCATGCGCAATGTTGATGATGTCCTCCCACACCATGTCCAAATCCACGGTATGAGAGAGTATTTATCCCTCCTCGGCCAACTGTCATTCGGTATCCTTAACACAATATGTCCCAGCCAAGTCCATAATGGTAGAAGTGATGGTCCTACGCTGGGTGCGCCGTTTGTGATGTGATGGTACCATCTTACACTCAAAATTCTACTGAGGCACTTCGTTTTAAACGCAGATACATTTTGTGCCTGGGCCTTGGTCAGGTGCCAGGTTTCACACCCACACAGAAGAATGGGCATCACACATGCATCAAACAGCTTGCATTATTTTCGTCTCGGCACAAACGCCGACGCTTTCCATATTTTGGTCATGCTTTAGTTTACTAGCTTTAGCTTTAACATTGACACCACATAATGACCTCTTGACAAATAGGCAGTCAAAATAATTATGTTCCTCTTTTAACTCTTTGAAATTTTGCAATAAAACAGCGGTTTATTTCAGCGGAGGATTAAAAAACAAGTGCAGATCTCCATCTGATTTAATGTTTATGATATAAGGCTACGCTGTATCAGATTAAAGTCGATATATAGGTACTTAATCCGCCCCTAGTATGTTTAATTAAGTACTTACTCAAGTATTAGAAAGTTGAAGTTAGCAAATATAAGAAGTTAAGACTGGCGTAAACGTTCGAGAGAATCGATAAAATTTTATATGGAACTATTCTTAAATGCTTTAGAAAAAAGTAATTTTAAACTTTGAATAATATTTTATTGTTGACTAGCTTTCCCGACAGACGTTGTCCTGTGTTCCTTACTATGAATATTGAATTCGAATTTGTATGGTGATGAATTAATTATCATTTTTGACCAATGTGATTCCGAACGATGCGTCTGTTTTAAACCATGTATATTGCATCCGAATACTGTCAATCGCACCAATTGACAATTTCTTCGTCAAACACATTCTTATATGACAATTTCTGTCAAAATTTCAAAATTGGAATAAAAATTATAAGGTAAAAAGTACTAATAAGGTTGTTAACGTATAGTTTTCTTTAATTTTCTAATTTTCCATGCATTTTTCTTAATTTTTTTCTTCTAAAAGAACATTCTCCTGATAAAAGCCTACACGAAAATAAAAGAATTAGCGAAATCGGTCCAGCCTATCTATTTCCTTTTTCTATTTTAGGCGTGATGCGATGACATCGGGAAAAAGCTCTCCATTTTTATATATCAATCAATCAAATCAAATCTCCCTTTAAACTCCGCTTAGGAGCATAGGGAGGCAACAAGAGCTCTCCATTGCGCTCGATCTTGCGCAATGCTTATGACCTCCTCCCACACCAAGTCCATTTCCCTCAGCTCTGCCTCGAAGGAACGGAACACGATATGAGAGGGTCTTCCACGTCTTCGAGACCCTGATGGGAGGTAAAAAGCGCTCTCCTCGGCCAACTGTCATTCGGCATCCTCAACACATGTCCCAGCCATGCCCATCTCCTCTCCGTAATGGTGGAAGTGACGGGCCTGCGCCGGGTGAGCCGACGTATAGCGTCGTTCGTTATGCGGTGGTACCATCTTATACCCAAAATTCTCCTGAGGCACTTCGTTTCGAATGCAGATACTTTTTGTGCCTGGGCTTTAGTCAGGTGCCAGGACTCACACCCATACAGAAGAATGGGCAACACACACACGCATCAAACAGTTTACATTTCGTCTCGACACTAAACGCCGACGCCTTCCATATCTTGATCATGTTGTTGAACCACTTGTGGCGCCACTTGCCATACCGATACGTATCGGGAGCTCAGCCCCGAGGTCACTAATATAATCTTTAATAAAAATATAATAAAAATAAAATATTTCTTTATTTCTCGCATAAAAAAATTCGCAGACAATTTAAACATATAAACAATTTTGAAATAAAAACAAAAATATAATACAAATAAAAACGTATGTAAGAAATTAAGAGTTATTAAATGGAACATTAGATTATGCAACAATTAGAGAAATATATATTTTAAGTCAATAGAATAAATAAATTATGGTGAGAAATTTTTGATAATGGTCAACACAGATATCCCGAGTTAATAACAAATAAAATCATGATAAAAAAGTATAAAAAATATAAAATATAAATAAAATCCAGATAGTCGTCAAGTCATTAAGCAAATTGATAAAAAAACAATTTAAAAATGTGCAGAAACAATGTATCAAGTTATTTCAATAAAATCAAAATAACGATCAAGACATTCACATCAGTAGAATAAATATACATTTATAAAATAAAACAAAACAAATATACCTAACTAAAAATATATAAAAAGAAAAGACCAATGTAGTTATATAAAAGTATAAACATCGATAAATATATAAAAACAAAATATACAAATCAAAAATAGAGTAACACTTAAAAAAATAAAGTAATTGAAATAGATTAAACAATTACAAAGCTATAATAAAAATAAAAATTTGAAATAAAAACAAAAATATAATACAAATAAAAATAAATGTAAAAAATTAAGAGTTATCAAATGGAACATTAAATAGGTAATACGTAAATTAGAGAAATATATATTTTAAGTCAACAGAATAAATAAATTATGGGTAAGAAATTTTGATAGTGGTCAACACAGATATCCCGAGTCATTAGAACAAATTTATTAGTAAAAAAGTAGGTATATAAAATAAAAATAAAAAATCGTGACGGTCGTCAAGTCAAACTATAAAAAATAACTGCTAGGATCAACCCCGCACAACCATTTCTTTACTCTATTCAGATAACTCCTAAGATGCCTCAGATTTATAGGAATGGAGTTATATATTTTTGGAGCTATATAAGCAGCATTTCTCTGACCAAATGTCTCATCTTTATTATCTTTTGGCTTTGTTGGTGCACAACGTTCTAATTATGTCTAGATTCTTGTGACCTTTTTTTCAGCACTAGATCTCTACGAATATATTATTATAACCACTGATGACTAACAATAATTAATTACTGATGTTCCATTTTAAAATGTAAAACACTACCTACAACGGCTGTCTTCTACTGTTAATTCGAAGGCTGTCAATAAACCACTGAGCCATGTGGGGATTTCAACATTACTACTTAATGGCGAACGTTTTTTTATTTTATTTTAACATTAATATACAGACAGTGAAATTGATACAAAAATAAGACAGTACATAAACAATTACGAAACACACACCAGTTAAGTATATACATTTAAACTTATACACCAATGAAGTATACACATTAAATGTAAAAATACAAAGTACCTACCTAAACTTTAAGTACTCGGCTCAGATACTGGGAAAGGGAAAAGAGGACAGGCTAAAGGTAATGTATTGTTTCTGCTTGTTTTGAGAAAGAGTAGGAGCAATTTCAAATAAGTTTGCCCGCACTGGTCGGACTCTTAATGCGATAGCAAATGTTCAATCACAGACCTCTCAAAAACCTGCTGGGAAGAATTGTACAGGTTGACGTCCTTGAAAAAAGCATTACAAACGTTGTTAACGTAAAGTGATCACACTAAGCCAGCCTTCGACAGTAGAAGACGGTCGTAAGCCCATAGGTAAGGTTTGTTCATATACTACTTATTATTCCCCTTTTAATGCACTGGGTTCCTAAGTTGCGGTGCGTCATTTGACAAGACGACTGTCATCGAAAAGTACGGCAATATTTTTGTCTCTAAGGTAACCACGTTTACAATGTTACACCGACGCATTCACCGCCGTTTATAGCAACTGTATTCTTAGGAAAACTTACCATAAGACTATCTGTGATATTTTTTACGAAAAATCTGACATAATTTTTTTTTTGTTTCAAATGCCTCATCACGCAGTAACTATAAATTAATTAACAAACGAGCTAGCTGAAAACCATAAACTAGCATAAAATGCCAATTATTATTCTTTCAGTAAATTATATAAAAAGCTAATTATGAATAATGCGAAAGATAATGTTAATAATTTTATTCACTTTATATACCTTAAATATACCTTAAATACCTGGTATACTTATTTCAAATAAATAAGTAATTCTTAAAACTTTGCGATAAGACGTTTGAAATGTATAAACTTCGATTTATAATTTTCATTTTATAATTTTATAATTTTTATTAATAAAAATTAATAAAAATCGTTTTATAATTTTCAGGATCACATCTGTAATATAAAAGAAAGTCGGGTTGGTGCGAACACTTATGACTCGAGATCGGCTGAACAGATTCTTCCGATGTTTGATTAATTGGATTCTTCTCTGCTTCGGATAACACAATCTATAATATAGGGGACGTCCATTAACCCATATCTTCCCAGTGTTCCATTATTGGAACGGTATAGTTAGTAATTTTTATTATTTTTTTGGAAAAGCGCAACGCGTTTATTTTTTTCTGCTTAAAATCTTCGATTAATAGGCTTTAGTTAGAGATATTGTTGAATGATATTCGCGTCTGCTTTTTTCTGTTATGAAGCATTCTTTATAGCAGATTTTGTGGAAAAACATTGCTCGTTTTAAAATGTCCGTATATTTTTGTTTGTTATAATTAATATTCAAATAATACGTTACCAGTTATATTCCTGTCTCTTTTGTCATTATAAAAAATAAAAGAAATAAAGATGACTATAAGTAGGTATTTTAATGTCCTTTTTCCTAACCGTTCCATTTTTGGAACACTGGGATGATATGCCAATGTAAAATTTTTGTACTATTTTCATGCAATAAATTTATTTATTGTTGGCAATTTATTTTTTTGGTCGTAGTTTAATAGTGTACTAAATTATTTAACTCCTTGAAACGAAAAAAGTATTTTATGTAAAGAAAATATGCGCACACAGCTGGTAGAACTGAACCTTACACAGTAAGAAAACGTTGTTTGTATGGTTACTTTGAAGGTGAATGTTGTTGATTTTCAAAAAGTATCTGCAAAATCATCTTAACTATCGGATTCCACCTAAGATCTGCTACGCTCAAAAACAGAAAAAAATTAATTCATTGTACTTGTTGAGTGATAATACCACCAGGATGTGGTGATAAATTTTTTCATCAAAAACGCTATGAAAAACGTTAAAGCAGGTGTTATATCTCCAAAACAGGAGGAAATCCTGCATCAGAAAGCTATTGAAGTGCTTTGCTTTACAGTCAATAGCAATGTAACCTGCTTGCCTGATAAGTAAGGTCACAGGTTGATTAAGCTGCCGCAGAAGCAGTCTGCTTGAAAGATGTCATAATATAGAAAAACAAGGATATGAGGACAGACAGAAAGGTTCGTGAAGAAAGACACATGGCATTTATCCAGAGCAGACAATGTCAAAACAAAAAGCATGCTAAGAACATCTAAATTGAAAACACTCCATGGTTAATATCTGCGTGATCGAATTAGAAACACAGTAATCTGAGAGATCTAATAAGTCGAACAATGTGGTAAGGTGGCTACGTCTTAATTTGCTATAATATAATTAGTGACACCAACATGTATTGAAAAATTAAACAAAAGCAAGAATACTATATCTAGCCCTGCATGAGGGTATCAAATTGGCTGCCCCGATCAAAAATACTCGTCAAGCGATGGGAAGAAACCTGAAATAACGCAAGTCAAGATGATAACCCTGATAAAACACACTCCCGTGTCTAAAAAAAAGAAGAAGAAGAAGATTTTTTGTTTTATTATTTTATACAAGGTTTATAATTTATAAATTGTGGACTAAAATTTTGAAAAAACTTCATAAAGTACTTTACTACGCTCTATATCGTTTTAGATTTCCCATACAAAAGCCCAAATGTTACATGTATGTATCTTCCCAGTGTTCCATTATTGGAACGGTTCCATAACTAAAAATCCAAAAATCTAAAATTTTTTTTGACACTTATTTATCAATACATATACCGTAAATAGTCCCTGGTATGATTTTCATGAAAATCTTACGGCTATTTCTATGTCTGGGAAGATATGGGTTAATCACGTGATGTTTTTTTTTCAACTTTTTAGACCCCCCCTCCCCCTTGGTGATCTTTGGTGTGTATACCATTCGAAAAAGAAAATGAAACTGAATCGAATGGTATGATTCATTGAATTTTGAAAAAAAAAACAAATGTCAAATGTGTTATTTTAAACTAGCTTTCCCGACAGACGTTGTCCTGTGGTTCTAGCTCGAAGTGGCCCGTTAATATTATGTACATGATGTGCACTGCGCCCCCGTTAAACAATACAAAATTAATTCGATTGAGATAAGCTTATAACATAATAACATTAAACTATTCTGAAACATCCCTATTTCATTCGTATTCAAAGCTCTGGCGGGAAGTACTTGAGAAAAATGCGCTCGCGCACACATCCTACCTCGCCTATTACCAACACGAATTTGCCCGAAAATATTGTTGACTTTGTATGTAAATTTTCTAAATTTATCGAAACGGTGCGGTGGAGTAAGTAGGATGGGCTACTGTAAGAGCGTATGCGAGAATGAGAGGGAACTACCCGCGATGTTGTGGGCGCGTCCCAGTAACCTTTCCATACAAACTTAAATATTGTATTTTACATTGTTTTTTCATTTTTTTTTTACTTTTTATTAATTATTCTGTTATCCGGAGCGGAGAAGAATCCAATAAATCAAACATCAGAAGAATCTGTTGAGCCAATCTCGAGTTATAAGTGTTCTCACTAACCCGACTTTAATTTATATAGTAGATATGCAACGACGAATATTTTGAACGTATTTTTATATAAATTTTTTTTTTTTTTTTCAAAAATGTATCTGTGCTCACTCAAAGTGAACACAAATACACTCCCTGACTCTTTCACAGTAAGCTACCGAAAGCTTGTGTCGTGAAAGAGGAAGATGGTCGGCACCTGGGATCGAACCACGGCGTCCGCAGTACGAAAGCCGACGTTGTAACCGCTGGGTCACCAACCACTTACAAATTTGAAATCAATATTCATAGTAAGAACTACAGGACAAACGTCTGTCGGAAAAGCTAGTTTAATATAAAATTATAATATAAGCTCCGCTAATTAATTTTCCGTTAAAAAAAAAAATAAACACCAAGAGCGTTATTTTGTAATAAGAACTCGTAAAAATGGAGAAGCCTTAATCTCATCTAGATTATTGGTGTTCTATATGTTTTCCTATAAAAGTGATACAGCAATCGTACGATTCATTTAGTGACCCATTAAGCGACTTTGCTCTCGCTCTTAGGTACTTAATCTGCCTGAACCTCGATAATAAGATTATATTCAATAATGGATTCAGAGACGGAGTATCAGTGCGAAGGGTCGGGTGAACAAGGGGCTTTGTTGTGATGAAGGAACCCTCATCCACGCTCTGTGTCTCTCCCTTGATATGTCCATACTGGCGAATTGTTTTGTTTCCACTGTGAAACATTGTTTCTGTCTCTTATGGGGAATGCTTTCTATACCTGCATTTTATTTGTTATTAATTCCTTCTATCTAGATTGTTTTGTGCGTCATATTATTCCTATTCGTTCAGATAGTCCTTGGGCCCTGTTCTCGAGTTTCGATAGATGGGTTTTAAACTCGAAACCTCGAATATTGCATTAAATCTGCCTTCTTCGATGTAGGTACCTATGATTTGCTCGAAGATTTATCCTTGCCAACTGAGCCCCTTTTTTATAAAAAATGAATCTGTGCTCACTCGAAGTGACAACAAATACACATTTCGACATCTTTCACACTAACCAAAGGGTTGTGTCGTGAAAGTGGAAATGGTCGGCACGGCCGGGATTCGAACCTACGACCTCCAATACGCTGTGTGCATGAAAGCCGGCGATTGATACAACTGGACTACCAACCATCTCTTTGAATTGATTTTATATGGCTTTCGTATGATTTCTTTAAAACGATTTTCTTGAATCTTGACAATTTTCTGCGACGTCGAGTGCTACTTGCCCACTATAGAGTTGTATTCAACTCATTGCATCTGTTAAAACTTAGCTGGGCTCACGGTAAAAATCAAACCATAATTATGGATGTTATGAACTTTGACGTTTCGCAGCATTTAAGATATTACATAATATTATGTATCCTTTCCAATATACATACCTAATATCAATGAAGTATTTATGATCCTCTTATAATCTGCTGTTGTGAACATGATGTTTCCATATTTCCTACTGTTTGCCACAGTGCTAATGTTATGAACTTTGACGTTTCGCAGCATTTAAAATATTACATAATATTATGTAACCTTTCCAATATACATATTACCTAATATCAATGTAGTATTTATGATCTGCTTATAATCTTATAATCTGCTGTTGTGAACATGATGTTACAATATTTCCTACTGTTTGCCACGGTCCTACTGCTGTGACCTTTGACGTTCCACAATATTTTATATAACATATTACACAATATTATGTAATCTTTTCAATATAATATCAGCTAATCATAATATAAGTATAAAAAATCTGATTTTCCTTAATCACATCAAGGAGTATATTTTTCAGTGTCAAAATTACCTTTTAAATATCCCTTCCACGAACCGCGCTGGGAAAAAGGGTCCTTTCTTTGTTTAAGTCGTTCTTTATTGCTATACCTCCTTTTACTCCTTTTATACTCGCCCAACAATCAATATCATCATACTCGTCTTGAATAATAATCTACGTCGCCCTTATTTTTGTAATAATGTCTCTCCTTGGAATTTTTATGTAATCTCTGTTGATGCCTTCCATAATTATACGATAAACAGAACTCTGTATATATAATGTGCATCTATGTGTATGTAGGTACGTACATTTTTTTAAATTTCTTATGTTAATTTTTCAAACACAATATTTGTAACTTTGTAATACTTTGTAAGTCTTTATACCAATTTATAAAGAAAACTAACATTGCAGTATAATGATAATTCTGCAAAGTCTTTTTTTCAAGTGACTATCCTACACTTGCTACAGAATTGGGGTCTTGATATAAATTTGATATCCATCAAATCTCAAAATAAACAATTTATCGATAATAAAGATTATTCAATTGGTGGTCTGTGTCTTGGAGAAAAATCATTTCAACAGTTATTTGTTACAATAAAAAACTGAACATTAAAATAAATTTTCATTAAATTTGAAAATATGGCTCAATTTGTTCCTCAACCTGTAAAATTTACCATTCAGGAGATAAGAAAATTTCTAGTTAATCCATCAATATGGAGCAACATGATCCCTTTTGTCTGCTTCAGTGAGCTCAGTTTCCATAAATAAGCTTGCCATTAGAAAGATCATTCGACATGATTGATTTTCAATTCGTAAATTATAAGAATTTACATTTTAATAATTCAATAAATACTCGTACTATTGAAAATCCTTTACTTCCAAGCATAATAAAATTGTTATGCTAGTTCAACCGATCTATAAATACTTGGCTTTATAATAAAGCAAGGAATGCCGGACACTCAAATCAGCAGTATGCAAATCGTAAATTATGCCTCCTAGGCTACTGATGTCTTTCATTTGTTTATTAAAATTATACAATCAAATAGCCCCCTCTAAAATATATATGATCTGGATTCTGCAAATTCTGCAAAGTCAGTTTTCTATATGAATTGCTTTATGTTAGTTTGAGGAATACACGTGTAAATAATATTTGAATTCCATCGAGGCACCATCAGATTGCGGTTTTTATAAAATATTAAGCTAAGAAAAAAAAACTTATAAATGTGGATAGATGGAACCTAATTGTGAAGTGTTCTTCATTCTTTATAGTTATAATCCTAATGTTGATCGGCACCAAGCATGTAAACCTCGTTCCTTAACTCTTCCTTATCATGGTCCAATCTTTTTAGTTCTTAGTAGGTGTTGCAGCGCATGTTCCCGATCACCTAGTCTTAATAATTATCTTTGGCCCGACCTCTGGTTACTAGAGTGTAAATTTATCAATCTAAACCAGCGTTATCAATGAGAGTCATAAGCCCCAATGGTTACTAAATCCATCAAAAATATTAATATTGGAATTAAAAAAAATACGTCATCTAATCTATATATAACTAGCTTTCCCGACAGGCGTTGTCCTGTGGTTCTAACCCGAGGCGGCCCGTTCATGTTCATATGTACATAATGTGTACTGCGCCCCCCAAAAAAATACATAATTAATTCGATTGAGTTAAGCTAATAAAATATTAATATTAAAATATCATATTTCATTCGTATTCAAAACTCAAGGGGGAACAACGCGAGGATATAATATGCGCGCGCTGACATTCTACCTCTATATGCCCGATGTTGACTTTGTATGAAAATTGGAGTGAGTGGGATGGTCTATTGTAAGAGCGGCAATTACGTTTGCAAGAATGAGAGGGATGAGAATGATGGCATTGGCGCGTCACAGATGATCCGTTCCATACTAACTTAAATATTATATTTTATATCATTTGCTACCCATTTTTTCAACTTTTATTTAGTTATACTGTTATTCGGAGCGGAGAAGAATGCAATTAATCAAGCGTTGAAAGAATCTGTTCAGCCGATCTCGAGTTATAAGTGTTCGCACTAACCCGAATTTCATTTATATTAGGGATATTATATTTCAAAACTGGACGAATCTTGAAGAAGCTTTTTGGGTGTCTCAATGGTTATCCGAGGATGGATTTGAAGCAGTCAGATTTCTAGACGCCCTTTTTCTATTATAATTAATGCTTTTATCGATTTTTAAATGAGCGCCTCTATCGAAAACATTTAAAATAATAAAATTACACAAGTGAAATAAACGGCTCGGTTGATTTACTTTACACTAAAGGAAATAATTATCAATAAATTGTGATATATAAGTAAACTCATCAAAATGGTGATTTTATTAATAAAGTGAAGATATAAGATCGTAGAATTGTGAATACTTTTTCTTAAAAAAAAAAATAGATATTATTGGCTTAAACAACGTCTGTCAGTAAAGCTAGTAAATTTTTAAATCTCTTCAAAATTTTCTCAAATCTACTTATTTTGAGTAGTTTTATTGGTAAAATCGTTCATAAAATTTTCAAGCTAGACGAAAAGTTTGTCAAAAGTTGATTGCATATTTTTTTATGAGACAAATGTATACATACTTACTTTGACTTTCGTATGGATTTTCCTGAAATAATCTTGACCCATAGAGGGCTGCGTGCGGTCCTCTTCTACATTCTTGGCTCCAGCGCCATCAGTCAGTCCACCGCCTCCGGAGTAGCCTCGTGGATGTTTTGGAGGTTTCCTGTGAACTTTTTGAGATGACAGTTTGTATACATAAGAATGGGAAATAAGAAGGAAGTAGTAAAAATATAAGCAAGATATACAAAGGCTGAACTGTCAGGTAGTTTTGATGAGAAATATAAATTAATCAAACATTGAAGTCCCTTTATGAAAAAGGGGAAAGGAAATTGGGGGTGGAATGATTTCACTGTCCGCTTAAAAGAACGATCAAATATCTTAATAAATTAGCTGACAAAATCAATAAGTTCGAGGCGACTCGCAGCCACCGGTTTCGCGGAATATCCGCCTTTGAAAATATTTCCAATAATAAGAACAATATCGCGACATTATTTTGATTAAACACAAAAAACAGGTAGGTACTCAATTAAAAACAAAGCAATATTTAAAAATATAAAAAATCTTTCTGTCCGTTCTTGATCAGGTCTTTAAGGGCAAAACATTCCTTCAGCATTGGGCAGCTATTCAAGTGGTTGTAATCCTGAATCTGAAAGCGTGATGTAACCACTTCTCAAGATGTTTTCTATTGAGGCACCAACCCTTAGTCAACCCATATCAATTTTCCAAATTAAGATTTCAATGTTCAGACACGGAAAGTAGTAAGTTAACCTCCAAAATAGTTGTAAACAAAATGCCACTTCACTGTATAGTTTTTAAACCATAATTATACCTATTCGTGAATACGAAAAGTTTGCGAGGTTGAAATTAGTATGATGATTCTGGTATGCACTCATGTGAGGAGAATGGATTCATCTAGACTTCCTCACATTGCATTTCACGGCCCAGGAAGACCACCAAAGATACGGATAGACAGCAGGGAGTCGGCCTCTCAAGAGGATAACCATATTCTTAATTAAAACGTCGTTAGTACTTAAATAAGACGAAGATACTCATATTTTTTTGTTTTGTTTTTGCTATTCTTTCTTACGGTTTCGTATGTCTGCCTTTTTCAATACGCTCTTTCTGAAAATTGCTTACGAGACAATGATAAATCATAGACGAAAAAACATCTACTCAAGCCGTATGCAAATGTATGATAAGTGAAATATCAACACAGACAGAAGAAGAAGCACTTTGTACAGTACATAATAGTCATTATCGCCGGCTCTAGACGGCGCTGTGTACGATACGGAAACAAAATACGATACCGCGAAACTTATGCATACAAGCACCGCCGGTAGGCATGAAATGTTTGTTGTTCAACTGCTTCAAAATAGACTAGAAAAGCATGTCAGGAGGTCCTGTAGTCTTGTACAATGTTTTTACAACCGTTCTAGAGCTTCTTGTGTTGTTTGGGATATTTGCTAGTAAGCGAAACCAGACAGTTCTATAGAATGTTAGCAAACTTGTAAGTATAGTTTTCTACTCGTTTCTGTCTACTTTTGGTCTGCTTTAAAAAGTAAAGTTAGGCGTTCAAAGGCTATTCGGCCTTAATTCGGTAGTTTTGAGTGTAAAGTTGAAAACATCAATGAAGCTTTTGTCTTTATGGAATTTTCACCGACATTTTTGTTATATCCTATTCTTACGCTACAGTGTCAAAAAAAGCGCAATTTATTTATACCTCTCAGAATTCTCTCACATTCAACCCATTTTATAACCGATAGTTACCCAGAGATCAATGTGATCACACTAAGCTATTGAGAGATCAATGTGATCACACTAAGCTATTGAGAGAGTAAAGTGATCACACTAAGCCAGCCTTCGAAATAACAGTAGAAGACGGTCGTAAGCCCGTAGTGGTTTGTTCCATTTAAAAATCGAACATTAGTAATGAATTGTTAGAGTCATTAGTTGTTATTTTTTCTTTAAAGTGATCACACTAACCCATTGATTAAGTTCATCATCCGTTGAAAATGCTATGAAGAAGTGGCTCTCCCGCTACAGATAATGATTTGTATTTGCTATGAATATTGTACTGTAATTTGTATAGTACTAAAATTACTACATATTAAACTTATTTAATATATTTATATACATAGGTAGGTAGAGGACCTTAATTTTTTTCTTAAAAAAGACATATAAATAGTTTGGCCACGGTTGTGTATTTTAGTCTGAAAATCGGATTTTATTGAAAACTAGCTTGCCCGACCGACGTTGTCCTGTAGTCCTTGCTATGAATATTGATTTCAAATTAGTATTTATAAAAAAATACGTTTAAAATATGTTTGAATGTTATTATAATAATAAATACGGAAAGAGAACTTTGGAATATAATTGCTTAATATGATGCCGACATCTATTAAGAAATGTGGTATTAAAAGTGCAACAAAAAGACTTGTCAACGAATGGCTCTTGAAATGTGAAAAATCAAAAATTGTGTCTTTATGGAATTTTTCACAGGCGTTGTTGTCAGTAAATCCGTTCAATACTAACTTCAATATTATATTTAATATTATTAGCTATCCATTTTCCGATGATTTATTAGTTATTCTGTTGTACGGAGCGGAGAAGAATCCAATAAACCAAGCATCATAAAAATCTGTTTAGCCGATCTCGAGTTATAAGTTTTCGCACTAACCCGACTTTATTTTATATTATAGATTCACAAAAAAGAAAATAACTTTTGAACCACCCAGTACCGCTCAACATACATGGGGATAAATCGATAGGTATTTTTTCTCTACCTGTCGTCCCATACATTGGTTCCTAGTAATAGGTACAATAACCCGTATACAAAGGAATATTATGTTTGTATAATATTTACCTTTGTGTTCAGTTGCGATCTGAGTAACATATATAAATTGCTCAGCGAAAATGATAATGATAATAATGCTGATCAAGATTTAATCCATTGACCTTACATAATACTTACCGTTAATCTCTTATATAAATTAAAGTCGGGTTAGTGCGAACACTTATAAATAACTCCAAATCGGCTGAACAGATTCTTTCAATGTTTGATTTATTGGATTCTCCTCCGCTCCGGATAACATAATAACTAATAAAAAGTTGAAAAAAAAAATGGGTAGGAATTGATGTAAAATATAATATTTAAGTTTGTATGGAACGGATCACCTGCGACGCGCCAACGCCATCGCAGGTAGTTCCCTCTCATTCTTGCAAACGTTATTACCGCTCTTACTCACTAACTCCAATAATTTTCATACTAAGTTAACATCGGGAACATATAGAGGTAGAATGCCTGCGCGCGCACATTGTATTCTCGCGTTGTTCCCGCCTGAGTTTTGAATACGAATGAAATATTATGGATGTTTTTGTTTTTTTTTTAGTAGCTTAACTCAATCGAATTAATTATATTTTTTTTATGGGGGCGCAGTGCATATTATGTACATATGAACGGGCCGCCTCGAGATAAAACCACAGGACAACGTCTGTCGGGAAAGCTAGTATTTTTATAGATACAGAGGGAATTGTATCTGTTTCCATATCAGAAAGTCAAGTTGATTTCCGTTAAGTGGATATCCCTATCCCCTTTATATTGATATTAATTATTGTACCTATAAATTAAATTAATCTTGTCGTAATTCGCTTTTCATTTCTTCTTTGTAAGATGATATTTTTTTATTCCAGAGATATCACTGCATTCTTATCTTTCAAATGTTGTTGTTTTTTTAATTAAATTTTATGACAACTAATTTTCCCGTTGTCCTGTCTCAGTATTGCGCAAGATCGCGCGCAATGGAGAGCTCTTGTTGCCTCCATGTGCCCCTGAGTGGGGTTCAAAGGGAGATTGTTGGTATTGTTGTTCTATAGCGATAAATTAATAACTTGTTAAACAAATTTTATTCCGACCGATGCATCTGTTTTAAACGATGTTTACATTTCGCATTTAGACAATCGCACCGACCAACAATCAACAGCTAAAACACTCATCAATAATGAGTGGGAGGCTAATAAATAATAACTAACAATCAACAGAGTTTATCAAACTTATTTTTAATTTAAAAAATATGATTGGTTTTTCTATGATTTTCGAAAATTTTATAACGGTCCGTGATTTTTGCTGACCACTGCCGCCCGATTAAGAAATAAATGGCGGGCGAACACCACATGTTGAATATGTTGAAAATTCTCATAATTATGGGAGATTCAAACATTAATAATATAATACTTTTCTATACAAGGGTGTCAGTATAGCCGGCGGAACTTATATACGAATATAACACTATAACGGCGATTCTTTTAATTCTTTATTCTTATCTCTACATTGTGTGATCTCATGTGATTAGTGTGTAATTATTATTTTGCTTTCTACTGTCTGTATATTATTATTATTTTTGTTTGCAATTTGGGTTGGCTGGAAGAGATCCTACGGGTTAAGTCCGCCCTTTGACTCTCGTGAATGGATTGTATAAGGACTGTATTTTTTGTAACAATAAAGAATTATTTATTTAACTTATTGCGGGAGAAAATTTTTTCCAGTCAAACGGTCCCGTCCAATCTGAGACAGGCCAACCCCAGGTGGAAATTTAAAGTGAAAAAAAAAAACACTTAGAAAAACTCTGAACCGACCGGGAATCGATCCCGGGACTTCGTGATCTGAAGTACACGCCAGTACAACTAGGCTACGGAGGTCGGTGCCAACTAATGGCGAACGTTGTTAATGTAAAGTGATCACACTAAGCCAGCCTTTGAAATAACAGTAGAAGACGGTCTTAAGCCCATAGTGACTTGTTCATACCATTAAAAATCGAACACTATTAGTCAGTTATCAGTTGTTGTTGTTGATATATTTTTGTAAAGAGAAATTTGATTGATACCGACGGAACGTAATGTTTGAAGTATTATCTTCTAGTCAACCGGCTTGTCCAATCTGCGACGGGATTCCAACATCGGGTAGAAAATCCAAGTGAAAAAGTACAAAAAAACTCTGACCCGACCGGAAATTGAACCCAATACCTCTTTATCTAATGTTCGCGCATGTGCCAATAAGCTGTCGAGATCGGTAGAGGATCAATAATATGATTCCAATTTATATGCAGCGTTTACTCATGAATTGCAATAGCGATATTTCTTTATTGAATTTTGAACCTGAAATAGAAACTGGTGCACGTTTTAGATATTTTTATATGAACTAGTGATCGACCAGTGCTCGAAATACAACCATAAAATATATAAATTGTAAGTTTGAAGATTATTAATATTCCATTGACAAAGACTGAGCGAAAGCTATTTCAAAAACTTCTTTCCAAAACAATGACATGGATACGTCAAATTTGAAATGTTGATATGTACAAAGTTTTTTCTATCATTATTAAAATACAAGAGCTCTTTTTGCCTCCCTATGCCCATAAGTGGGGTCTAAGGGGAGTTTGGATTGGATTTGGATTAAAATACAAACAATATTAATCTATTCTCAATTTATATCCCGCCATTTCCAGCTCCACCTTCTATTTGAATATACCGCCTTCAAAAAGCTTTCTTCAAGTCACTTTTTATTTTACATTTGTTTCTACGAAGTTGATGATCTTGTGGAAGTTTGTGTGAGTGTCAAATACATAACATTTCAGTAGTGTTTGTAATGTTTTTTTTTAAAAGATTTAATCTATTAGCATTCGCCACTCCTTGGCTATATAAACTATAAGTGTGCGTAATTTCATACTCCTCGCCATTTTCGTAAAAATAGTCACAGTTTTTTCTTCACGTATTAATATATAGATGAACAACGTTTAATATCTCTCCATTATTCATTAAACCCCTCGATAGTGTTTAATACTACTGGATTTGAATTCATAGAAAAATGATATGAATATTTTAACGATTTCCTTCTGAAGGATATCGGGACCGATATTATATTTCTATGCCACTCTATTTACTCAATGTCTAACGACAAAGAGAACTTTACTAAATATTCAGAATTTCGTTCTTTTCTTACTGGATGAAAGTGCAACGGCTCGCTTTAAACAAGGCGGGAATGCACATAAACTAGAGGTGGGAATAAAGGCTTAAATTCAAAAAATATGTAAGCGTTTGCGATCCATAGCTGGTAAGTTGTATTGAATTAAGTACTTCGTGCCTAGAACCACACTCAAAATAATATACAAGTCTTTGGCAGAATCTTTGATTAGATATGGTATTGGTAGCACAAAAATCGATTTTAAGATTAATTGTCAATAAAAATATATGTACCGCGGCGCGTAATAATATTTCTTTATACTTTAAAAAGCTAAATATTTTGTCTGCTAAAGGCTTGTTTTGGCAAAGGATTGTCCTTGACCATCAGTTTTTGAAAGATGAATATAAGACGAGACCGCGACACGCTCATAATACTAGATTTAAACTAAATGAAGGATATATAGTACCAAAATATAATAATAAATACGGTAAGAGAACTTTGGAATATAATGTGCCTAAATTGCTTAATATGATGCCGACATCTATTAAGAAATGTGGTAGTAAAAGTGCAACAAAAAGACTTGTCAAGAAATGGCTCTTGAAATGTGAATTCATTTATAATTAAACATTTGTAAATAATTAAGAATAATGTTGTTTGCTGCTATTGGTTAGGTACTAAGTTGCTATTTTTATTATTGTTTTTATTATATTATATTTTTTTTTCACTTGTCTAATTAAAAAAAAACATTATAGCAGTTTCATTGATTGAAAATAACGTTATTATTAAAAGCTTTTTTATTTTACAAACCTCAATGAATATTATCGAATATTTGGTATCTGGAAACTTAAAAAAAGGTCGTGAGTACCCATAGTGAGCGCGAGCCTAATATTTTAATTCATCTAACTGTCATGTAAATGAAATGGGGGTAGGCTATTATTATTGCTTAATATAAACGTGACTATTATTTTTGTTCAACTAATATTTACAAATACCGTTTAATATAATTAACGTTAGAGGCGTTATTTTTATCAGCTATCGTTATAATGACCATCTCTAACAGAAACAGTTCAAATATGATGTATTTTTGTCTATTCCCTTTGGAATTACACTATGGTTAATATTTTATATGGGTACCTACAAGAATAATATTCAAAAAGTGTCATATTATGAAAATTTTTGATTCTTGATACTATTTTTTTAAATGTAAAAATGAATCGGTGCTCACTCAAAATGAACACACGTACATTCTTTGACTCTTTCACAGTAAACTACTTAAAGCTTGTGCCGTCAAAAATGAAGATAATCAGCACCTGGAATCGAATCAACGACCTCCAGTAAGAAACAGCAATACGTAATACAGCGTCGTAGCCGCTAGGCCAGTTTTCCGCGAACGTTTTGTGTTCAAGGTTCAAGTACACCTACCAAATCTATAAATTTCAGAGGTACACCAATGAAAAATAGGGGTCATTCAAATATTACGTAATTTCTTGGAGTTTTGACCCCCCGCCCTTGCCCATTAAACGCGCCGTAACGTTTTTCTCCTCCCTCCCCCGTGTTTAATGAGAAAAGTGTGACTTTTTAACTGAGCACGGCGATCAAAATTTAGTGCAATCTTTGATAAGGATGCTCTCCTATCTTCATTGATCGTCCTAAAGGTGGAATTCCTTAACGACTGTTGCGACTCGCATTTTTCTATGTGCATTTCAATGGGCGAATATATAGGTACTTATATCCGGCAGATAAATAAGTTTCACTACCCATTCTATTCTTTTGAACACAGAATTTGAACCATGAGCCTTTACAAACACTTGGATCTCATTTTTTGCGGCACACCGACCGATGACCATGGTACACCAGTGTGCCGCGTCACACCATTTGCGAAACACTGCGCTAGGCTACCAACTAGGTACCTACTTCATAAAATAGCTGCACGATAGCTTCCGAATCATTTTATGATGGTAAATATAGGATGTTTGGAAGAACGTTCGACAAACTTATATGATTTATATGCACATGAGACCATCTTGTGAGTACCTACTCAAAAATTATTTATACCCAAGGTTTTAGATTTTTTTTTAATTGAGAAATACTTACCTAAGTTTTACCTTATAGCTTCTATCCAACTTAGTTTTGTTTTTATCTCCAATATGTACATATACAGAATAAATACAATTTCCACAAAGCGATATCAAAAAAAAAAAAAATAGTTGCCCAAAAAAATCCATACCGCTCAAGAAAAAAAGAGTAAATTTTCAAGTCAGTTTGAAAATAGATTAAGTTCCTTCTATCAAAATATACTCGTACAAGTGGTTTATAACATGAAATTACACTTGAAATAAAATAAATAAGTTGCGGTTGTCGATATCTCATTATTTTTTTACGTCAATTTGTGGAACAGAAAATTATTTTTTATGACTTCATCAATAATCATAATATTAACTATCTGTGTAGGAAGTAGGGTCTTGTTTATGCTATACTAAGTCAATGATTTGATATCAAGTTTCTAGTCAAACCCGTTCAATTTGAGTGGAAGTTCTAAATGAAAGACCTCCAAAGTCAGCACCTACAAAATTACAAAGATTTATGAAATTGAATTCTTTAGAAAACAATATAGACGTCGATAAAAATATTATTACCTACCTACGCTTTTGAACGAAGAAGTAAAATGATTTGGGCAAATTTTATGTTTATATTTGACGAATCTTGTAATAAAATTTCACATTTTTTCCCCTTCACTTAACAATTTTTTATAGCGCAAACTTTATTCTCACGTAGGTTGTAGGTACAGTATAACCTTTCATTACGATCTTTTCAGAATCTTGCTCATAAAACGAAACTATTTCGTTAAAATTAGCAAGACGAGTGTTAGCTAGAGAACAAAGAAGAAATCTGCCTTAAAAATAAAACGAAATAACCTAACAAACATAAATTTGCACATAGCGATCCATGCATGGAAAGATAAATAATTGGTTGAGACTAAAATATAGAATAAGAAATGAGGAAATTAAGAACAGATCTAAAAGTGAGACGTTTTTGTTTCTCATTATAGGTCTTAATGCATCTCCCTCCCTGCAACCAGCAGTTTCTGCAACCAACAGTTTCTTTCAGGTCTGTTAAAATGCAAATATATGCTATTGCGTATCTCAGAGAACTTTCACCTCTATCAAAACTGTAAGTCATATTCTTAATATCTGTAAAGTTACCCGATCTGTTCATTTAAGCGTTTCATTTACATAATATGTGAATGAAATTGAATTGTTTGAATTTTGGTAATTGTATTATTTTATGGGAGAATCTCATTTGAAATTATATTTTTGAGAAATGATGTTAATTTTTATTGCAATGTTTCTGATCTTTTCACTGTTTTGTTTATTTGTTTTTTCTTTATATATTCTTCCATGATTATTGTCAATATCGAAACAGCCCTAATGTCTTGTGACCTTGTGAGGCAACAAAATTCACCATGTTAAAGTCTCTTTATCAATCGTGTTTTTTATATTATCTTGTTGTAAAATATTAAATTTTTTTTTACGTTGGGTGCGGTTTACGTTAATGAAAATTCTGTTTGCTTTATTCAGTGCGCGAATTTCATTATGAAGAATGAGACAACAAAAACTCTTGAAAATTTAAGATGGAGGCATTGGAAAAATAAGAGAGCGATAGAGATCGAGACCTTATTAAAGAGCATTAGGTGCGTTACCTGTGGTGGGAGTCAAAACAAAAATTGCCTGCAAGTAAAACTAAAAGGATAGGATGAATAGGATAGTATCGTCAGCTGAAGAAGAAGAAAGAAAATTTGATGACTATAATTCAATGTCCGAGATAGATACACGCGCGTGTATCTCGCCTATAAATAAAAAAATTGAAATGAAATTTATTTCCAAGAAGAGGAATTACAGCACAGATGAAATAATTATAGTTTGAACAAAAAAAAATTAAACTATACAATATCCTTCCTGGAATTTACTGTCTCAATAGATTAAAAATCTATTCTAGGACAGTACTAATAAAAAAAAAAACTTTATTACCAAATTTACAAAAGAAAATAACAAAAATAAAGCGGCGCATATACATGATGCAACCGCAACAAAATTATAATAAAACTAGCAACAACACTGTACGCAGCACATCATTATATCATGCTTAAAGGTTTGTACACATCTGTAACGCGCGGTAACGTAACCGTAACGTTACATGTAACGTTGCATTGGTGTAGGTATAGGCCATTAAATAATATGATCGTTTTAAGAAGTTCTAGTGTACTCTCGTTTCTGTCCCCATACAATCCTTACTTGATTTTATGTACAAAGTTAATTTTGGAACAAATTAACTTATTCAATTATTATGGGTCGTATAGCTACGTTAGAGCTGAAAATAAAACGGAAGAAGCGTGTAAGGATTTTATTGACGTAAAGATACTAACAAAATCTTTAGTGTTGTGATTTTTTTTTATATCAACCCTTTTTTTCTTTAACTCTCTCGAGTACTTACTTTGTTGAAAATAGGCATTCATGTGGTTGGTAGATCAGCATTTACAACGCCGGCTTTCACACTGTTTCGTGCGTCGATCCCAGGTGCCGACCATCTACCTCTTTCACGACACAAGCTTTATGTAGCTTACTGTGAAAGGCTCAAAGAGTGTATTTGTGAACACAGAAATTTAAAAACGAAAAATAAATAAATGTAAGGTCTTGAATTAGATATACAATTCATTATACTAAAAAATAGCATATTGTTCCCATTCTCCAGAGCTGATGTATCAATAACTTTTTGGTATTCCTTTCTGTCTCAGATTTACCAATAGGTACAGTATTTAAAATTTCATTTTTATTCTAAGCTATTCCTGCATACTGCCAATAAGTGCTTTTATTTTTCAAATCAAAGCAATAAAACAATTGTATTAAGTATACTTTTTTTTAAGATTCTCTTCGAAAAATCTAAAAAAAAAAAAAAAATTAGATAAACTGACTTGTGTTTAAGATCTTTTTTTTCTGAGGTTTTTAAAATTTTATTCTTTATTTTTTATTCAAAACATTTTTTTTATTCATGAGCTTGGACGACCAAAAGGTGAACTATTTTCTGCATTTTTTTTTCACACATACTTTATTCCGAGTTAAGCTTTTAATATTTAAATGTCACAATGAGACCATCTATGAAATTTTTGAGGCACTATAAAAACTAGTTCCTAAGCAATTGCACTGTAGTCATCGAACACGCTGACGGCCCTGTGTTGTATGGGGTTGGTTTGACGGAAATATCTGTTGAAATGTTCTCACTTATCCCCGCAGTCGGCATCGTATCGGATATATCTGCTGAATGTGTGATAATATTATTATGGAACTGGGAGACTTGTCGAATGTGGCGGGGCTCGCTCACAGCGGACAAGCCTAGTTCACAGTAGCGAGTTATTTAGTTACTAAATACTCGACCAAAAATTATTCACACTAAATTCGAGTAGGTACAGTTCATTAGTAAGGAGGGATTTTAAAACAAACAGCAGTGAATGGAAATATTTGAAAGTCCAACAATTTCTCACCAAAAATCAAATGTCATCTTTTGAAGGCATATATTAGTCCTGGCATGTGGCAAAGGAAACTTCTCAGCGTTGAAAACAGTTTTCTGCAACGAATTATGGGAATCGAGTGGTATGATTTCGTAATTTTGTAACGAACCGCGAAAGGATATTACAGCCCTCTGTAACCTCATTCATCCTCAATCGGGTTGGCTCAAAAAGGTATGTAGGTAGGTACTTTTTACATAATTTTCAGTTTTACGTCAAAAGCTGGAAAACTGAAGACAAAAACTCTAAAACTAACTCTAACTTAAATAACTCTAAAAACATTTCATTAAACCCCTGATTAACGGGAACAAATTTATTATTATTGCAAATAAACTCTAGTATAACCCCTTTCAAGGAATTGGTTTAGTTATCAGTCATCCTGTATAAATTAGGAACACCATTGTTATGGTTATAACCTAAGACTTAGGTGATGGTATAAAGGATTAAGTCTTACCTATTTTTGATCGATCAATTGCTGTAGGTACATTGAAGCAAATAGCTTGCGGAGAAAAATCCCAGCTACGAAGATTTATTTATTTATGAAATCAGTCATGTAGACAGCTTCTAGCTGGTATAAGTCGCGGTTAACTTCTTGGCATAGTTGGTTAAAATTGCGACAAAGGAACGGTTTGTGCAGGTTCATTGGCAGGTAGGATAATTTTACATAAAGATCAATTTAGTGTAAAAAAACGTTTTATAATTTTACTTAATTAAACGCGTTGTTGCAATTGTTTTAACGTTCTACAGTTAACGTTTTGTGCCAAGAAGTTTGCCGATACGTATATAAGGAGGAGCATAATGCTAACATAATCACTATTAAAAACAAAATAATTTTAAATAACTTTTTATGATAAATTGTATCAGAATAATGCATAAACATATAAAGATTTAACACAATGACATGTTGAATTAATTAAAAATATCTATTTGAAACAAATTTACACAATAAATGAGTATTTTTAATATTTTTTTTTAAATTAAAACACCAATAAGAATAATACAGCAATAGGCAATACCAGTCAATAAATAATTTTAAAAATAATGGTTAAATATAGAAAAGATACAGCAAAGTAGAATGCGAATAAATGCATTTCTATCAAATTGAATTAAACTCCGAGAATCGATAATAGAGCGTTATTTTATTAAGTATAAGTTCGGGCAGATAGATCAAGACACAGCGAATGACAAGCAATGGGAAATTATTAAATTTATAATAATAAATAAATAAAGATTAACCTGATTACTATGATATAAAACTCTAGTTTAGACGAATTCAAACTGGTCGAAATTGACAAAAACCTACTTCTAACATTAACAATAACAGACATGAAAACTTACCTGTTCACTTTAGAAACCTACAGTTATTCTATTTTATTTCCAACGTTGAAATCTATGTTCAAGCATCAACATATTTAAATGAGATACCTATATTGCAAGATAAAAATGCCTGGATGCATCAAGACGTGTACAAATTTGCGCCGCGAGCGGTAATGTAACGCATGCAACGAACTAAATTCCGTCGTTGCGCGCACGCCTTACCACTCACGTACCTACTGTGGGAATTATTTGGTTCGTTGTAGGGAATCCAATCCCGCATCAAATTCACGATCCCGCAAGCATGCGGGATTGGTGACCTCAATCCCGCGGATCCCGCGGGATTTGTGGGATCAGCGGGATTGACAATTCTTTGTTTTAAGTAGGTTATTATTATTAAGAAAACAATGAAATATAAATAATTATGCATTTTTTTAATTATTAGAAGTGTTAGCACTTGAAAATAATGATATTTTAGAGGTAGGTATAAAAAATCCGCTTCTTTTAGGAACGATATAATACAACATTTGAACGCTTAAGCTTTTAACATTCGTATTGACAAAAAATGAACACATTTATTGATTTAAGAGGCAAAAAACTAGTTATTTTTTTTCTGATAATACTTCCGAAGAAATCATAAAGTGTCTAAACGTTGACTTTTCATAATTGTAAGCAGTTTCCAAGTAGAGGTGAGCGTTATAACGAAAGCCGATAAATATGTTCGAAAAATAAAAATAACTTATTCTCGTTATTCGTATTAAACGACATTTGTTAATATATCAGAGTTATGACTTTACTGAATGACTTTTTTAGCGAAATTATACCTTACCGCCAACGGACATCAAATTTTCGGCATGATTTTTTTTGTAGGAAAGTCTTTCCGGATACTAATGAAATAAATAAGCTTTAAGCCTTTAAAAATAACGTTATTTAAAATTTATGAAATCGCTATAAAGTTTATGAATTTAAGCCGCTATTCCCACCTCTACAACATCCAAGTGCTTTCCTCTATTCCCTCTAGGGAATCCAATCCCGCATCAAATTCGCGATCCCGCAAGTCTGCGGGATTGGCGACCTCAATCCCGCGGATCCCGCGGGATTTGCGGGATCAGCGGGATTGACATTTCTTTGTTTGAAGTAGGTTATTATTATTATGAAAAAGATGAAATAAAATTAAGTATATATTTTTTTAATTATTAGAAGTGTTATTACTTATTAACAATTTAAAATAATGATGTTTTAGAGGTAGTATGAATACTTAGTTTCTTTTAAGAAACGATATATTACAACATTTTAACGTTTAATCTTTAACTTTGTGATTCGTATTAACAAATGAACTCATTCATTGATTTAAGAGGCACAAAAACTAGTTTTTTTTTTTATATTATTTCCGAAGAAATGTGTCTAACGTTGTAGAATTTACTTTAAATAAGTGTAAGCAGTTTCCAAGTAGAGCTGAGCATTATAACGAAAGCTGATAAAAACATTCGATAAATAATAATAACTTCTTCTCGTTATTCGTATTAAACGATATTTGTAAAAATACCAAAGTTATGACTTTCTTCTTCTTCTTTTTTACGAAGTGGCAATTCACTCTCGAGAGAGTGATCTATGAAAGTTATGACTTTACTGAATGAATTTTTAGCGAAATTATAGCTTACCGCCAACGGATATCAAATTTTCGGAATGATTTTTTTTGTAGAAAAGTCTTTCGTAACGTTTTTGAATTTAAGCCGTTATTTCCACCTCTACAACTTCCAAGTGCTTTCCTCTATTCCCTCCACATTCAAAAAGTATCGTCTCACGTTTCAATATCAGATCAAGAGAATTATCTCGAGTGGGTACGGATACAGGCACAACAGGTCTAGCCTCAGCTACCCATTAAGGACGGAGACTACGTTCTCATTCATTTTCTAGTGTAAGTGAAGGATCATCATTTAACAGATTCGTTAAAGGTATGCTTTTTCGTCGTCGTTGATGTCGTTGTCATCAACTTGCTGGTGTTCAGTTTCTTGTTGGACCCGCGCGTCTGACAGCAGTCTCTATAAAACACTTCATTTCAATTCTTTGCCCAGATAAAAGAATGGATCGTCCACCACATTTGTAGATCCTGAATCTTTTTCTAGATATTTCTTGGATTTTCCAAGTAAAGCAACACGGCAGTCATTGATGTACTTACTTACTTACTTAATTCACGTTCGTTCCCAGTGTGGAGCATGTGGACGCCACAAAGTTCCTCCAAGCCTCTCTATCTTGCGCCAGTTGCACAGATTCATACCAGCTCAGTCCACCATCGCGTAGAATCGCAGTGAATGCCCGCTTGATTGTTAATTTCGGCCTGCCTGGCCTTCTTGTCCCATCCGGATTGTAGTTAAGACTTGCATATTCATATTCAATCTCGGGGGACATGCGGAGAACATGGCCAAGCCAGCTCAATTTGCGATTCTGGATCACTGAAGTGATTGGCTGTTGTGCTGTTCTGGCGCGTACGGTCTCATTTGAGACATAGTGGTACCATCTTATCTCCAAAATCTGTCGCAGAAATCTATTCTCAACACTAAGGATCTTCTTCTGTTGAGCCTTCGTCAGATGCCAGAATAAACAACCATATAACGGTCGTTGATGTACGGCGTTCTTTTAACCGACTAGATAGCGACACTACAAGTTCCTGGCTTATCCTGATATTTTGTTGATCAATTTGGTTTCTGCAGTAACTAACAGCTGCCATAACTATTGCATCACTCAGGGCCGGTCTTATAAACATCTGTTAGTTAAAAGTCAAACCAAATAAACCGAAATATGATCAATTTGCTTGTTTTTCCGACTTAAAAAAATTCGTTTTTCAAATTTCAGTACGACAATTTGTTAGGAAACCATCGATAAACTTACGGATATTTGGTCTCTCGTTTATAAGATCGGCCCTCAGTAACCTTCTTTGACAATTTACTACGCTCAAGACTAAATCCCCTACCGCGGGAGAATCCCTAGCCATAGAGTAATTCAAATGACATTAATTTCGTTCCGTTCCGATACAGGATTCACACAACACAAAAATATAAATTCAAAACTTATTTAGTTGTAACTTAAAAACTTAAAATATAATTATTTTCCATATGAATTTCAAAGTAAAGTCCCGATTTTCCAGCGAAAGTTGATAAATCTTTTATTAATGAGGTTGCACCGGATCTAATAAATAATCAGAACTTCATCTGAGCCCATTCTTATTGTTTATTATTTTTTCTTTCCAGTCCCGCAAACTTGCGGGATCCCGCATGAGAAATCCCGCATTTCCGATCCCGCAAAAAAGGTGCGGGATCCGCGCTTTGCGGGATTGGATTCCCTAGTTCGTTGTATGCGTTACGTTACCGTTCGCGGCGCAAATATGTACACGCTATTACGAAATCTGTTGGAAACACATTTCTATATTCACATTTCACAACCCCGAGATATTTGAATGATTATCCTCTGAAACCAAAAGAACACTATGTAAACAAAAACTGCAAACTGTTTTCGTTAGTCAAATAACCTGTTATTCTTTGATCTTGTCTTTCAGATATGAAAACGGTTATGCCAAAAGATGCTTGGATCACGTCAGGGTTGTGCTACGAAAACTTAGTGATGTTATTCTTGATATAAAGATGGTGTTTGGATAAAGGGTGGTACGTGAGAGTAAAATAGCAGTATAACTTACAGCCTTTTTGAAATACTTCTTTATTGAAGTATTTTTGAATAAATAAAAGTCTCGGTTTCACTTTGGATACAAAATATCCTCAATATTTGAACAGAATGCTACTACTATCCTCAAATCAAATAACTACAATGCAAAGCCTGCGTTTTATCATAGAGCTTTTAGTGTTGCATCTTCCGAAATTTGTGATTAACTTCCAGCCTCCATCAGAGAAGCTCCAACTATCTCGAGGTTCAAGACCTCGCTCAAAACCTATCTTTTTAGAAAATCTTACCCTAATGCATCTATATAAAATATTAATTTATTTATAAAAGCGCCCTCGAGGTGGTGTTACACCACAAAACGACGTTATACAAAACCTCTTTTTTATTATTATTATAGAGTAACAATAAAACAAACCAAATTAACGGTTACAATAAAAATGACAAATAAAATTATTTGTTTATTGACAACGAAAAGTAAAAAACTGAATAAAACTGCTGTCTTGAAATCCTTCAGTGGTGGTGAGTTTCTGTTGTTTCACACCTGTTAATTAAGCTGTTTTTTTTTTATTATTTAACAAAAATGTTTCTGCACTCACTCAAATTGAACACAAATACACTCTTTGACTCGTTCACTTTAAGTCGGGACTAAGTTCGATGGGTCAGCTAGTCTACATAATAATTCAGAAATGTTTGTGTGCTTTCTATCGTATATGTGAACATCACGCTCAAAATACAAATGCTACGTCAGATATGAATCTGCGCAGAGCGGTGCAATTTGCTTGAGAAGGTTCTTAAATACAATTTGCTGCATTAACTTTAATATATTTACAGCTATTTAAAAAAGTCTATTTTTTTAGGATCTTCATACAAATTTCTCAAAAAGACAGTAAGCCATCTTTTGGAAACAAAATTACTCATGTAAACGTTGAATGGAATCTTGGTATTACGGTATGAAAATGTTATAAAATAATCGTAGATTGATTTTTTATACATATAAATGTTATTCAAATCTTATTATTCTCAATAAATAAAGATTTAATGAAAAAATTTGCAAAATGATTCCTCCATTTTGAAGTTTGAAAGATAGCGCAAATCACCCTCTATGGGAGCATAATTAATTATCACACATTAGGGAATGTAGCTAAGATTCAAACCACAGAGCTATCTCTCTCTCTATGAAAACTTGCAAATTATGTCGGTAGGTTCGTATAATATTATGAGGTCGGTGAAACAAAAATTTTAAAAGTGTCATTCTTCTTTTCCTGTGCTTATGTCAGTTATAGAGGTCTGTTAAGCAATGGGAAGCTAGACTATAACCTGTTTAATTACCTACCGATCTAGCCTGACAATCGGAATCAAAAACGTAAAGCAAGACGGGTATAAGCTAGTTATAAATATTTTTTTCTTCATACGTGGAGAGCTATGAGCTTACAAGGATTCTGATATATATATTAATATATTATTCTGTTTAAGGGTTCGAACACGTACAGTTATTTAGCACCTCCATATTACACACTACTTCCATTATTATTATTATTATTCTTAGTTAGGCCACGTCGCACACAAATGCCATTATCAATTGTGGCTTAGTGGAGGCCAGATCCAAAACTGCCAATAAGTACAACCGACATATATTATTATTGGAGTTATACAATATATTGTGTACGTACATACACACTCTGCGGTAGTCTGGGTTACAATGAATCTCTACGAAACGTTGGGGTCTTACAAGTATTAACAATCTATACAAATATTATACAAAACTGGATTGTTCGTTTGGTAAACGCACGCTACGCATTGAGGGTATATACCTACATTTAAATCTCACTGACGAGCGTTTTCAATGAATGACAGTGCAACGACCCGCTTATAACAAGGCGGGAATATGCAGAAACAGCTCAAACAATATGCATTTTTTGTCCATTCTCTTGGGAAGTAAACTATGTTTGATATTTTATCTCCCTACAAAAATATGAAGCTTCAAACCCCATTCAGGGGCATAGGGAGGCCACAAGAGCTCTCCATTGCGCTCAATCTTGCGCCATCACAGGGGGGATACTTGTTGCCTGAAACTCCTTCCCCCTGATGGGGTCCAGGTGTCCCCGGGGCTTATTCCTTGTGCCTTTTTTGACCTGTGGAGGTTTAAGGAAGTGAGGTAGTCAACTTCACGGTCCCGATCTGATTTTTCGATTTCCTGCCTCTTAACTATAAAATACTCGAAAAACCAGCAAAAAGAGCAGAGGTGCTATTCTTAGCCGGCAACTCCACGGCTATAGGTAAATTTAAATGTAAATTTCACTATATATCACTCAAAGTGAATAAGAATGAACTTTTTAACTCTAACACGAAAAGCTTGTGTCGTGAAAGATGAAGATGGTGCTTGGCACCTGGGATCGAATCCACGAGTAAAACATTACGGAAGTCGACAATGGATCCTCTAGGTTACCAATAGCATTCAAATTGGGACGAAGATCGAAGATTATATAGAATGGAAGTTTTATAACATAACGTGAATGAATTTAACGGGGTTTAATATTTCAAAGTAGTGTCAGAAAAGACGTCTGGAAATGTCGAAGCAGTGAACTTTAACGAAAGAGATAAAAGGATCGAACATCAGTAATGAATTCTTAGAGTTTTTAGTTGTTAGATATTCGTTAAGACCTAGTTCTAAAAAAAGGTCGCAAGAATCTAGACATAATTAGAACGTTGTGCACCAACAAAGCCAATAGGCAATAAAGATGATACATTTACAAAAATGAATAGTCATATCCTGGCGCCAAATACATGACAGCAGTCGCAGTCTTTAAATTTGGTTGCTCTCTTGTTCTCAATAGTTTCCAACTTTTATCTCTTTATTTCATTAATTATTTAATATCTACTTGTTGCATACATGACAGCAGTCGCAGTCTTTAAATTTGGTTGCTCTCTTGTTCTCAATAGTTTCCAACTTTTATCTCTTTATTTCATTAATTATTTAATATCTACTTGTTGCATACATTTTTCGACATGTTGAACATGTTGATTAGAACATGATCATGATTAGAAGTTTCGGAGACGTAAACATTACCACCTAATGGCAAACGTTGTTAACGTAAAGTAATCACACTAAGCCAGCCTTCAAAATAACAGTAGAAGACGTTTGTTCCATTTAAAAATCGAACATTAGTAATGAATTCTTAGAGTTTTTAGTTGTTAGATATTCTTTGAGATAAAAGGAGACTGGAAGAGATGTGGTCCTATAGGACACTTCTAAGTATATCCTGGAGAGACCACATAACAAATAAAGAGGTTCTCAATAGAATCAGAAGAAGGCACCTGCTTAAAACCTTGTATGAAAGGCGTGCAAGGTGGATAGAACACGTTATTTGAAACGAAGGTCTCTTACATGCCATCATTGATGGGATGACCGAGGGGACAAACTCCCGAGGACGACCACGTCAGGAATACCTACAAGACGTGTATTCGCATATGTGCTGTTCCTGAGGAGGAGCTGAGGAACTGAAAAGAGCTGCAACGGACAGAGCGGAGTGGAGGGACAGAGTTGAGAAAATTACTTCCAACTAATCATAAGATTGTGACCAGAGAAGAAGAAGAACGTCAAGTCGATGTAAAAAAATCTCTAAACCTGCCGTTAGAAATCTAATAAAAGAGTTTTTCTGTCGAGATTATTTACCATAATTCGTAAGTTGCAATGCTACGGGTGGTGGCTAGTTATTTCACATACTAGGTTGTATTATTATGTCCATTGGCGTATTGTACGGATGAAAAGAACATATTTTTTGTGTTGTTCACATTAGCCACGGGGTATTTAATCGGAACTAAATAACAGAGGAATGCTTTAGGTGTGTGGAAATTGGATGAAGTGAAATTCCCGAAAACTTCGTCGGTTTTTCGAGTATTTCTTTGATTCCAAATCTATATTGTGCTATCTTTTATGTGGCATTTTGAAGTGATTTTAATAAGGATACCTACAACTACTTAGACAAAAATGTATTCGTAGTTTTTGGGAATTCTTGAACTAGTTATACATCAACAGATTACCTAACTAACGATATATTTAATAACAGTTTACATAACTCACTAAACGCTACTTCTGGCGAGATGGCCAAACATTATTTGAATTCAAAACTTTTGGGCAAACAAGGTTAGATCATACCCGTTGATCACACACTCGTCATTGAAATCTGATTGACAGAAACTTTAATTGTGCGAAGGTACAACGACAAACCTTTAAATGCTTAAAAAGTTACAGTTTCATACGTTTTTTTAGTTATTCTCTCCAGAAATAGAGAATATAATATATTATAATAATATACTTACTATTACACTTTTCTATAGAAAGGTGTCAGTATAGCCGGCGGAACTTATTACCTGAGGCAATTTTTTCCAGTCAACCGGTCCCCGTCCAATCTGAGACAAGCCAACCCCGAGTACAAATTTGAAATGAAAAACTCTAACCCGACCGGGAATCGAACCCAGGATCTCGTGATCTGAAGTCTACGCCAGTACAACTAGGCTACCGAGGTCGGTATAATTAACTATAATCACTTTCAATATTTTTGTAAATACTTAAAACGCTCTATTACCAAATATATCGATCTCATTAGAAATCTTCTACCTACAAAGAGAGGAACCTTCTCCACAGGCGAGGTATAAGAAGACAAAAACTTATGATTCAAGTACATATTAATAATTATTCCTTTCATATTGAACCTGACTTAAGATTCCAAAATATACCTAAGACACTCATTTTTGCAACTTGATGATTATTTCTAAATTTATTATAATTTTGTTTTGAAAAGTATTATCCAATACTGTATCTACCTATTTTCTTGAGTTACAATTGCCAATAATTGAATATAACTTATATTTTCTTGCAAAGTTTAACTTTTAACTTAGAGCGTCTAACTTAGGTGATGGAGCTAGGACGGACCAAGGAATATACGAATATTCGTCAAGGATCAAAAGGGTCGAACAATAATTTATTATTGTTACAAGTTGAAGCAAACGAGAGAAGTTTTAGATTCATTATAGTTCCATATTGTACTGTGTGTCGTTGGACCAGAATTGAAGAATAAACTTGCAAAATATAATATTACCTTATTGCCTTTGGCTTTGTTGGTGCACAACGTTCTAATTATGTCTATGTAGATTCTTGTGACCATTTTTCAGGACTAGATCTTAACGAATATGGACTTTCTCAACAGGAAGTCCATGTATATTATGAATATGAAAGGAGCTAGTACGCAGCCCTGTCTGACTCCCGTGGTGATCCTAAAAGCTTCAGTAGGACCACCTGGCGTTTTCACGCTACACTCGGAGTCTTCATACAGGGACTGCACCATTTTAACTATTTTCGGAGGTATACCATACAGAGCAACAATTTCCCATATTGATGGTCTATGTGGGCTGTCGAAGGCCTTTTCAAAATCTATAAAGCAACAAGTGACCGGAGAGTTAAACTCTTTGCACTGCTGAAAGATGCACCTAGCACAGAAAATTGGGTCCGTGCAGGATCTTCCAGGTACAAAGCCGCATTGTTGCTCTCTCAGGACAGCCATGACAGGCCCCCGAATGCGGTGTAGTAAATATCTGAGCTGAGATAATACCTTACCGGGAACACTCAGCAGAGTAATTCTACGGTAGTTTCCGCATTCAAGGGGGTCCCCCTTTTTAAATATTGCGACGATGGATCAATTCCGCTAATCTTTTGGGCACCTCTCCTCTTCCCACGCCATTTTAAATATATCTAATAGTGGTTGGCCAAGGGTGTCTATGCCTTGTTTGAGGAGCTCTGCGTGAATTCCATCGTCTCCTGGCGCTTTGTTGTTCTTAAGACTCATCACGGCCAGCACCATCTCACTGTATGTCGGCGGGTCCTCACGTATCCCAGTTGCCTGAGGTATATTCAGACCAGCCATCTCCTCCTCAAAGTTGTAAGGCGAGAAGGGCTCGGGACGGTTTAATATTGACTCAGAGTACTCCCTCCATCACCCTTTAATCAGTTCGGGAGTAGTGACAGTGGCTCCACGAGAGTCTCGTATTGCCGTCACGGGTCTTTTTTGACTCCTGCCCCCGACCTCCCGGGTGATTTCGAAAAGTGTCCTTGAGTCATTTCCGGGTGCAGCAGACTGCGCTCGCCATATCTGAGAGTCCAGGTGTCTTCTCTTATCTGTTCGTACAGAGTGTTTCACCTTGCGGCTCAGCTCTCTGTACTCAGACACCAAAGCAGCCAGTTTTTGAGGGTCTTTTTCGCTGTCTCTGAGGGTCTTAGCCTTCTTCACATAAGCCTACAAAAATAGTCTGCGGGAATAAAAAAATCAATTTCTAATTTCTTAACCTTTACAGAATATAATAAACGTGGGTTTGGACTTAGTTATTAAAAATATCATTAATTATTTTCATTAATATCATTATTAACTGTTTTAATAATATTTTTTCCGTGCAGCAACAGATATCTCACTCTAAAAATAAAATTAATACGTAATATTAAGACGAGAATAACTCATAGATAATACTTAATATCAAGAAGTGTGAATTATTGTTTTTTCGTATACCTACTCAATTGATAACAACAATGTTAACAAATTGATTTATGGTTGTATAGAAAATAAAATGGATAGAATAGAAAATAAACGGATTATAAATGAGATTAAGGACTTATAACATTTTTTTTTAAATTTGCTATATCTGCTTATTTCAGTTAAGCATATTAAAAGTATGTATATAATTTGGGTTCTTCTGTAGAATGATTGAATCGTTTCAACAATTTTAAGAATGAGATCGGGGCACTGTATTGTAAATTATTCTCACCTTAACAAATCTAAAATCATTGATTCTGTTAAATGTAATTAATATGGAGCGGTTGAAGAGAAATTGGACCACGTTTTCTTCTCCTGTCCACATTTTGAATCGCAATGCTCCTACTCAACATTAAATAAATAACACTTAACCTACCCATTGTCCATATTACGTTTCTTACTCGTCCAGGGTTGTGAGAAAATTAACGCTGCAATAATAAGGTGCATCCAGTTGAACGAAAGATACTTTTAATTGGATGGATTTTACTTTGTTATTTTTTTTTCTTATGGTAATTTTAGTTGGTAAATTGCCACAATTTAATTAAATGAATAAATAAATAAATAATTAATTAATCACATTTCCTGTACAAGCAGACTTCATAGAACCTCTCATATTTCCTTTACTTCTGTCCTCCTTTATACCTGCACTACACTACCCCCCGAAGTTAGGCGAATACGATAGTATGGAGAGGCACTTCGCATTACTTCGATCATCCTCGGCTCGCCTCGGGCGACCTCCGTTTGTTGTCGGTTTTTGCTGCCACTTGAACATTATCCATGACGCGTTGCGTACGAGCGCTGGCGGACAACTGAGTTCCTCGCGAAGTAGAACGAGTGTGTGGCGACTACTTCGGACTTCGGTCAACTTTCCCGAATACTTCGTCGAGGAACTTCGCGAGTAGTGTAGTGCAGGTATTAGGAAAGAATCGAAGTTTCCGATGCACGCCATTCTCGGTCGACCACGAAACAAGGTTTCGTTGTGTACTAGTTTTTTAGCTTGGAGTGAGACATTTGTTTGCCTTAGTGATCCGCCCACCCTTCTATCACCAACTTTCCGAAGTTCGATATCTTTTTTATAATATGTACCTTTATCTACTATATAAATTAAAGTCGGGTTAGTGCGAACATTTATAACTCGAGAACGGCTCAACAGAATCTTCTGACGTTTGATTTTTGGATTCTTCTCCGCTCCGGATAACAGAATAACTAATAAAATGTTTAAAAACTGAAAAAAAATGATGTAAAATACAATATTAAAGTTTGTATGAAACGGTTACCTGGGACGCGCCCACGCCATCGCGGGTAGTTCCCTCTCATTCTCGCATACGCTCTTACAGTAGCCCGGGCACGGCACATTCGTGTTGGTAATAGGCGAGGTAGGGTGTGTGCGCGAGCGCATTATTCTCAAATTGTTCCCGCCAGAGCTTTGAATATGTTTCAGAAATAGTTGTTTAATGTTATTATTTTATTAGCTTAACTCAATCGAATTAATTTTGTATTGTTTTACGGGGGCGCATTGCACATTATGTACATATTAACGGGCCACTTTGGACTAGAAACACAAGACAACGTCTGTCGGGAAAGCTAGTACGTAATAAATACACTTCCCAATACTCATTCGCTTGTTCAAGACATTAATTTTCTACGGTTATTTTACAATTTGTTCTTGCTTCATCCCTTTCAAAAACCAAAAGATTTGTTTTAATGACGTACATTTTAAGACCGTTACACAATTTTCAAACAAACTCGACACAAGTTCTGGAAAATCAATTTTACACTCAGTTATAAGTCGAAATTATATTTCTTTTACAAATTTAAGGAATCAAATACTTATTATGTCCCAAAAGTGGCGATAAAAGTATTTAATGATTCTTGTATAATATGAGGTAGTTATTGTATGGCGTATCTACCTTTAGAGAACCTTTTAGAAACCCCACGTGACCTAAGGATTCAACCTTTGTACACTTAGCACATTATTAAAAAAAATGTATTTAAATACCTTATTATTCAATACCTAGGTGATATTATTAAACTTAACCCTTTAATATTATTAAGTGATAATGATACAGCAGGTTTTCAGCCAAAAATTTGGATTATATCTATAAATTAGAAGATATTTTTTATTGATCGATGATGGATTTTACACATAATATTGGATTAAGCATTCTGTATATATAAAAATCGATTCCTCTGTTAGATGAGACCGAAATTTCTCAAGAAGCTGAGAAAATTCTACTATTCGAATTTTAGAACAGAAAATTACAAGATATTTGAATTTGACACTTCAAGATATTTGAATGTTAGAACGGAAAATTATAAAGATTCTTACAAAAAACTGTAGATTTTTTTTACAAGGGACAGAAAATCTCTAATATAAATGAAAGTCGGGTTAGTGCGAACACTTATAACTCGAGATCGGCTGAACAAATTTTTCCAATGTTTGATTTATTGGATTCTTCTCCGCTCCGGATAACAGAATAACTATTAAAACTTTGAAAAAAAAAATGGTTAAGAAATAATATAAGATATAATATTAAAATTAGTATGGGACGGATATCCTTCAGCGCCAACGCCATCTATGAAAAAATCAATAAAAACAAATTTATTGTTAACCCGATAACCATTAACATTAAAAATATTGTTTTTTCGAGTTTAAGTACAGAAATAATTTTTTAACATTCAAACATATTTTAAACGTAGGTATTTTTGTATAAACTACAAATTTGAAATCAATATTCATAGTAAGGACTGCAGGACAACGTCTGTCGGGAAAGCTAGTAACTTATAAAACATCATTCAGTAAATACATACATTCGAAGGGAGATAAGGTGTTGTAACATAAATAACATTTAACATTTTTTCAAAGCCAAAACCGCGGTGGTTTCATGAATTTGTAACCTATATAAGCGATATACATTAAATAGCATCGGTGTGGATATAAACTCAACCCCTTGTAGGTATATGTATGTATACCTTTAAGAGTTTTATAAGTTTGATGGTGTTTTTCCAGTATAAATCATGTTTTGTTCCAAATGCGAGTTGGTCCTCCGGAAGTCGAAGTAACTTCCGATTGAAACACAAGTTTCATGCGGATTCATTAATCAAACTACGGAGTGAAACGGCGGACTTTTTGGGACATGACCCGTAAGGAGAGCCCAAATTATTGTTATATACCTATGTCATAGAGTTCGTCTCTTGTTTTCGGAGTTTTACAATAATTAGACACCATTAATTGGCTAAAAATAATATTGTAAGAAATCTATATATAATAAATTAATTTATTAATTTTTTTACTTTTTTAAAATAGCATCATCCAGCATAACAGGTTTACACCCTTTGCGCTGGATAGTGAGAACATTATAATAATGCAAAAAAAAACAACAATAATAACAATACAGGCCAAATTAAAATGCAAAATAAACAACACAATAAGACAAAAAGACAACGGATTAAATAAACAGTGTAAGCACCGAGCGGGTAGGTACCCTTCGGTGCAATAATATAGCTGAATATTTTTTATTGCTATTTTAATATCTACTATTATTAATATAATTTAAAGAAAGTCGTGCTAGTGCGAACTATTATATCAACAATTGATGACTGATTATACAGTACGATTTTAAAATAGTATGAACAAACCACTACGGGCTTACGACCATCTTCTTATGTTATTTCGAAGGTTGGATTAGTGTGATCACTTTACGTTAACAACGTTCGCCATTAGGTCGTAATGTTCAAATTTCCGAATACTCATCTGGTTTGCAATGGATGAATCCCCTGCGCATGATTTTGTGCAGCTTGTATGACCTCTTCCCAAACCGTGTATAAATTCCTCAGCTCTGCTTTGAAGGATCGGTACATTGTGAGAGAGGGTTATCTTAACAAAGGTAATAATACCTATAATTAACTAATTTCATTTTATTATTCAAAGAATATTCCTCATTTATTACTTAACAATATTACATTCTAAGCAAAAAAAATATACCTACTGATGTTCTGGGAATGCTATGCTAGAAAATAATTATAGGTAAGCTAAAAAATAACTAATATTTATGAAGAATAAAATGTAAGTGTTGAAAAATAATAAATTAGCATGTGATAGAGAGTAACTGGGTATATTTCCTTGTAAAATTTGACCTAAGTACAAAATTTTTCAACCTATGATCCAAAATTGTCAAGGTAAAAAGACACGCATTATAAATAAAGCATATAAACAAAGAAATATTGAAGAAATAAATATGAGTTATCGTATAGTGAACCCGTTTTAGCGAAGTAAATGCATCAAAGTTGATCTATTTTATTTGTATAAAATAATATTTGACAAAAATGAAACCTCTTAAAATACTGACAAGTAAATCCGCCATACTGAGAAATGTCATCCCACTGACTTAATGCCTTTTACCATGCCACCACAGAATTATAAAAAGGAACATTACTCACACAGACACACTTTAAACGCAGTGCGTAGTGTCATTTAATGACTATTATACAATGACATTAAAGTGTCCACATTCGTATAGATAGGCCGGCTCCGTTGGCTGGGACATGTATCGTGAGCAGATCAAGACTCGTTGCTAAACAGGATCTTCCGCACGAGACCAGAGGGAAGGAGGTGCATAGGAAGACCGAAGCTACGATGGCTGGATGGCGCTGAGAGGGATCTGGGGCTTTTGGGGGTTGGTGACTGGCGCGCACTGGCGGCTGACAGGGTCGCTTGGAGAAGTTTGCTGAGGGAGGCCGAGAACCACTCAGGGTTGTAGCGCCGCAGATGTATGTATGTATGTATATAATTAATACGTGAAGGAAAATCTTTGTGATTATTTTTAAATTAAACAAATATACATTCTAACCAGTGGTCGACCAGTAAGTACACCATTAATTGTCTAAAAATAATATTGTAAGAAATCTATATATAATTAATACGTGGAGGAAAAACTTTGTGATTATTTTTAAATTAAACAAACATTCATTCTTACTAGTGGTCAACCAGTGCTCGAAAATCGACCATAACTTATTTAAATTAGTTTTTACTAAGGGTCAAACTTCAAAGAGTGAGCGAGCGGTATTTCATAATTTTCTTTCAAAAACAATGACATGGATACGTAAATTTTGAAATGTTGATAATATGTTTTTTATATACTTGTTTAATAAAAAAAAAAAATAATAATCTATTCTCAATTTGACCACAGATAAACAAAAGATCTGTATCAAATAATGTCAAATATATCGATGTGTGTATGAGTATGAAATACGTAACATTACAGTAGTGTGCGCAGTGTTTTTTTTTTCATTAATTTATACATAATTAAAAAAAAATATTAGCATTCACCCCTTCTCTATATAAGCTATGCGAAATTTCATACTCCTCCGTCCGTGCATGCTACAATTTTTATAAAGATACGTAATTTTGTAGAAGCTCGGACACTGCAGAAAACATTCCGTCCATGTGCATGGCGTTTTTCCAAATTTTCATTAAACTCATGCATTATCATATAAATGAATCGAATTTGCATTTTTGCTGGAATCTTTTGAGATTCAAACATGTTTAGTAAACATAAATTTTAGGAGACGAGAAAAAGTAGAAAATTTAATAATTTGGAAGGTTAGGTTGTGAATCCTGGCGTTTGACCAAAAGTAAGACTTAAAAAATGTGCGCCTTTGAAGCAAAAAAATAATTATATGGTGATGCCACCTTAACTGGAACAACCCAGCCTAAACCCATCATTGTAGAAAAGAGATGACGTATGCCCAATGACATTGAGGAGAGCGCTTTTTATTATGCGATCGGGGTTCAAAGACGTGAAAACCTTGAATTTCGTGCACAACGTTCTAGTTATGTCTGGATTCTTGTGACCATTTTTTCAAGACTAGATCTTAACGAATATAAACATAACAAACATTTAAAAATCGAACATCAGTAATGCATTGTTAGTCATTGATTGTAATACTCGCTTGTATTTCGTGTTTCAATGTTCCGGAATGCACCTCAGGCACTTGAACATGGTGTGAAAGGAGGTCTTTGAAACTGCATAAGACGGACGCAACGGAGAGCTCTTGTTAGGCAACATAGGGAGGCCCCTATGCTCTTAAATGGCGTCATGATGGGAGAATTCATCTATGTGAACATATTATTTAAAGATTGTTTTAATTAAATAGTGTTTTTGGCACAAAACATCCTTATGGATGATTTGCCTAAAAGGTTAAAAAAAAAAACATATTATGCATGAAGTGTCAATAAGTAGACTAGCAATTCAGTCAACGGTTTTGGTACGTGTAGCGTACTGAGGGTAGTTTTTTTAAAGAATTTTAATTAAATGCTCCGAGGAAAATTCCCATTTAAATACAAATCTAAGATTAATTTAATTGCTTGTAAAGCAAGCTAATATAATATTACTATGTATAACATGAAAATCTTGTGATAAAAAATACAAACTGAACCATTCTGAATGCTGAAACTAAAAGAAAATAAATTTATGCAAGAAAATGCAATTCGGAAAGCGATGGATTTCTTCGAGAAGCGAATAAAAAGATCATTTTATTAAGTACATACTGTTCAAATACGGTATCGTTCGTCTTCAAGTCGCCCGAAAGATCTTGGCTTATTTAGTTGAAACAATTTTACAACGAATCATAACACTGATAAATGTTTTCCATGACATGCACATACGAAAAAAAAACAATCTCAATTTTGAGGATTGCTCGTAATCCATGGCCTGGGATATATTATGTTTTTCCTCTTCAGATCGTTGACACTTTCGTATTTCAGTATCGAATCCAGGATAATTATTAATACAATAAAACTCATAACGACGAAACCTTATGTCATGCCCTACCTATAACCTCAACTAATATACTTTTTAAAAACAATGTAGGTGTTTAGAAGCTAGGATTTTCTATAAAAAATGTTTTCTTCCTATCCCTACATATTTTGTTCGCTCATAGATCATATGTTTTCAACCATTTCCAAGTCCAAAAGTGCTCCCGTCATTTGGAGGGTAAAGAATCGATCTATAATCATCATTTTGTTGAATTTCAGTCTCAACATTCGCCTTTTGTCCTCTATCCTTTAGTTAGATTATATTCTCCATTTATATTTAACTAGCTTTCCCGACAGACGTTGTCCTGTTGTCCTAACCAGAGTCGGCCCGTTAATTAATCCAATTAAGTTACTAATAAAATAATAATGTTAAAATATTTCTAAAACATCCATATTTCATTCTTACTCAAAACAACGTGATAATATAATATGCGCGCGCACTCATTCCACCTCACCTATGAAGTAGGTACCAAAACGAATGTGCCCGATAATTTTGTTGACTTTGCGGTGGAGTAAGTGGGATGGGCTACTGTAAGAGCAGCAAATCACGTATGCGAGAATGAGAGGGAACTACCCGCGATGGCGTTGGCGCATCGCAGGTGATTCGTTCCATACTAACTTAAATATTGTATTTTATATCATTTCTTACCCATTTTTTTCAACTTTTTATTAGTTATTCTGTTATCCGGAGTGGAGAAGAATCCAATAAATCACGTATCGGAAGAATCTGTTGAGCCGATCTCGAGTTATAAGTGTTCGCACTAACCCGACTTTAATTTATATTAGAGATGTTTGTCACATTCTTGCCTCTGATCGACACTCTTTGCCATTTATCTAGAGACAGTGATATGTAGAAGAGTTGAGTAAACTAACAGTTGTACCCGGTGTTTTTTTACCTCTAATACCCACCTTCGTGCACTGTTTATCAAAGGAATATCAAAATTGTTTATTATAAGTATTGAAGAATCGGTGTGTAGGTATTCCAAAAACTTTCCGGTCGTGTTTTTATAGTAGAAACTTTTCAGTCGAACGCCGCATAGGGTAAAAATAACAAACAGAGAAAACCTCTTTGACTCACTGTACGGTGTTGTTGATTTAAACGAAATACGCCTGAGGCTCATACGTTACCTAGCCGCTATTTTGTATACAATAAAAAGAAATCTGGTATGGACTCATGTTCTGATATCATTAACTATATATATATATATAACTGTACTGATATATACCATTAACTAACTATACAATGTATAGACCTATCCGTAATGGAGCAGACCTTTTTCATAATGGACTCGACATTAAATTCAAAAAGGGTTTTTTTCCCTACCTAGTGAAATTATATCATCCTACGGCATATTTGATATAATTTGGAATATTAAATAACAATTTAGGTACTATCATGCATCTCAAGGCTTATGAAAACCCCCCTTACAAGGCAAACTACCTTTATTTTTAAGTAGACTTAAAAAAGGTTGAAAATTGACCTCCTTCTTTTTTCTCCCTTTGATTATCGAAAGACCTTTGTTATAAATATTCGTTTTTTTATGTTAAAATGGATGCAGAGCTTTTAAGGACCTGGAGAGCTCTTTTTACATTCCTATGCCCTTATGTGGGGTCCAAAAAGGGAGAATCGGTTTCAATTTACAAAAAAAAACTTTCTATAGTTTTTTGAGGTATAAATATAAAACCTCAGGCAGGACAAATAGTTCTAGAAAGATTGTAAGTAGGTTGTTGAAGGCTATACAGATCTTCTCGTCACCCTTTTTTTGTCTATTGTTCTCAGCCCTTTAATTTTAAAATGGAAAGTCAATTTCTGGAGAGCTCTCTAAATATACAACTTTTCCTATACCTCTTACACTATATAGCTTTCTTCCATTTCGTGCTGTTCTTTTAGGCTCAATCTTCGCTGAGACCAAGTAGTTGTACAGAGCCCTCCGGCTAATCGCTTTCCATTATAAAGCGACAGCAGCTTTTCCCGGGAGTATTTGACTAGAAAAGACTGAAGAGTTTTTTTAGCCTTCTACAACCTATCCAAAACCTTTGTAAAACCTCTTGCGCTACTTGAGGTATTTATTTCAATTCGCTTACTTCTTTTAGTCACTATCTTTTCTGTGCCGAGTTTATCATACACCTTTGTAGAGCCCTCCGGCAGTTTATTTCCATTTAAATATCAAAGGGCTGCTATCCTTGGAAATCATATTCTCTAAAGGGTTAAGTGGTTGATTTCTTTCTTTGAGAGTTTAACACACCGCGAAAAGCTATTTATTTTGTTAAAAAATTTTATTATTTTAAATTGTGATTTTCTAAGATATATTTTTAATTTACTTGGTATAGGCGTAATATAAATGCACATTCTGTTCATTACTCATTTTTGTAAAAAAAAATCTTACTTAAATGACTTCAGTAATCTATGTAGTAGTCAAAGGTGCTTGATTTGTTATAAAGAGCCTCTTAGACGGGCCCGATTTTTTATGGATATGTAAGTACTTTTGTGTTTTCAACATGCAATTAGGTACCTCCGGAAGTTGGTCTGTTTGAGATTTCACGGGAACGGTTTTCTAGAATTGACGCGACGAACACAAATAACCTAAGTTTAGTTGAAAATTGTAAATTCTTAAATTTTATTTATTTCCTCAATATTTTTGAGATACGTTGTGTTAGTTTTATTTCATTTTTGTTCGACGATTTGAACCTTAGCCATCTTCTATAAAAACAATATGAATCTCCAATAATAAAAAAAAATACAAAAACTACCGATTTTCTAAGATAAAAGGGTACTATAAATACTAAAACGAGATAAAATAATAATGTCGTGTAAAAATATTACATTTGTATGCAATAGAATGCATAAATTACTTAATTAAAGAGGGTTATAAAAGTAAAACATGTCAATTTGTTTTTTCAATTTGTACTTTTTCCAGAACCAGATCAAACAATAAGAACCGACAATTTGATGTCAATCATTCGATTTCAAGAGGTAAATAATTTTTTACGAATTTGAACCTTTTAGGGCTCATGACTGTCTTCTACTGCTGCCTCGAAAGTTGGCTTAGAGTTAATATTTTACATTAACAATGTTCGTTTGCCAACATGACGAAAATTCGCATAATTTCAGAATTCCGGAATTTCGAAGATTTCGAAGTATAAAAGGCGTATATAGGAATATTTTATTGGGATTTCTTACAGTTTCTTTCAATCTTTTTGTTCGTGAGCGAGACACCAAATGCAAATATTTCAAAGGTCACCGGGACATTATATTGAGAATTTTCGCTGTCCAATGTTCAAAATTTTCAGGTATGTTATGGCTTGTTTATGAGTCCCATTAGATGCAGTCAATAAAACATTGATAAGAATACCTATAGTACAGTAACTTTAAACATCACCGTATGCGTTAAATCCGGTAGTTCTGATTTTTTGCAGACTTGTTTATGATGTTGGCCTGATGAATATTGAATAATCCAAGTTTGTGAAAAAAATTATAATTCTTTGGCTTAATCTCAGAAACTATTGGGTTTACAGAGAAATTTCTAGTATCATATTGTAGCAAATTTAGTATACTTTAAAAACGTTCTGATGTTTTTTCCAAAAAATTGTCCTTCAGAGATTTAATCGCCAACATTTGAAGAAATAACGATTTTTTCGAGGTTTGTTCGATTTTTTACAAAGTTGCGTTCGAGGTCGCAAACTTGGATTATTCATCAGGCCAACATCATAAACAAATCTGCAAAAAATCAGAACTACCGGATTTGACGCATACGACCCCATTCAGGCGACAAAGTTACTGTATTACTATTTTTTTTTTCAAAATTCAGTTTTCAAATTATCAAATTATTATTCAAATTATTCAAAGTCTTTGTTTTCATATTTTTTTTGAAGCGGGATTAAAATATTAAAATTCTCCAGCACAACACAATATTTCGTACGAGAGAGTTTTCTATGGCAAGGAGATAATTTATGAAAGAAATTTCCCCACGATATTTCATATTGTATAAAGCGTTTCGAGTGTGAGTATGAGCCTTATGTGATGAACCCGCCGTGTCACCTCGTATTCAATACGTATGAAGGTACACCCACATACAAATAAAAGCGGTTTTTTTTTTATAATTTATATTTTCCTTTTTGTTCAATTCATCTATAATGTTAGTGAGTACACTTATAACTCGAGATCGAATGAACGGATTTTTATCATTTTTGTGAATTTTACTCACCAACATCAGTAAAAAACTCACAAGACTTTTGTATGGACTGTGGAGCTTTTCGAAGTATTTTATAGGGGCGCTATACAGTATACCTACACGTTTCCATACAAAATTTTGCTACTCCACGCCAGCGTAAATGTCACGGAAACTTAAAATAGGAGTACTGAACGTAAACTTTGATTTCTGTGAAAGATGTCGAAAGTGAACCAACATATTCTGTTCACTTTAGGTGAGCCAAGATTCATTATTTGAAATAATGAAAAAAAAACGATAAAATAACAATCACGTTTTAAATTGAGCCTTTAACTGCTGAACTAGATGAGCTGATAAAATAGGTTTAGGTACTACATACAATTCTGAAGAAATCTTTATAAGATAATTATTTTCAGTTTTGTGTACTTAATTGTCGCATAATATAATGATCCATATACATACATACATTAAAAAATGTACGGCTGTATGTATCCAATGAACGAGCAAAAAAAATCAAACTGTTCGCATAAATTGCTACAAAACTGTAGTGTCATCCACCAACCATACATTTACTTACACGTGGAGAGGTTTCAATGTCGTCTCTCCTTTTGTAAAGAAAGGATGTCAAAAAAAAGAAAGTTCGAATTGAAAATAAATTCTGAAAAGAATGAATGGAGAGTGGTTCAGCAGGTATTGTCAAATAGATAGATAGGTAGGAAAGCTTAAAACGTTTCAGCCTACTGCTTAAACCAAAAAAAAACATCGTTCTCACGTTTCTGATGGGTTTTACCTATACGTTTCGAGATTTATCGCGTCGATTCTATAGCAGTTCCCTGCTTATGCGTAGAAAGTTCTCAAATCTATAGTTACCTTTAAAAATGTGTGTTATAACAAAGAGTTCCGTTTAAACTATCATAATTTTTCTAGAATAATCCACTATTCGATGAATTTAATAACAACTGAGATGATCACGCTAAAAAGACAGACTAGGTATAAAAAAATTGCAATGCTTAATAAGACTAAGATTCTCCAGTTCTTCGGACACATTGCCAGGCGAGATGAAGAGAGCCTGGCAAAATAAATAGTCCTCGGTGGTGTTGAAGGATCTAGAGGAAGAGCATGCACTAGATGGACAGAACAAATTAGGCCTGCTACGGACACAAAAGTTGTTGGAGCGGTGGGGACGGAGATTTATCGGGAGAGATGGAGGACAACCATACAAGGTGTTATTGTGGAGGAAAGAGTGCTAGGTCACGACCTTCTAATGAGGAAAAACAACGACGACGATGATAATTATTGTATCAAACAATATATTGAACTTTTTTTGTTTTGATCAACGCTTCAATCAATTATGCACTGGGTCACCTGACAAGACGGCAGTCTTTCAAAATATATGACAATATTTTTTGTTACTATGGTAACAATATTGACAATGTTCTAAAATGACATTCTCCCCGCTGTTTAAAGTAGCGCCCGATTAGTAGGAAAACAGACCATTAATATTGTAGCGGCCAAGTTTCCTATGACGACATCATCCACCAATAGCATTTATCCAAGATGTCGTCACCCGGTAGCAGCCTGCCACATCGTACAACGTCGCACAACTGTCAGTCAGCACAACCATGAAGTCTCCATAGTCTACACAGAACATGCATCATTCGTCTCGCGACGCGCATCCCCGTCCAGGTACAAATCCTTTTATCTATTCCAACCACCCACAATATAATAAAAAATATGTTTACTAGAATATCCAATATGCTCCTGAAAGTTCATTGGTTGGATGGCTTCAAAGCCCAAATCGAATTAGAAACATGTTTCGTCTTTTATAGATATCTTAGAAATTCGACACACATGACAAGCGAGAACAGGCTCTTACAATTCAAATACATTACGGCATTCCAAGGTCTTTATCGAAAAAAGTCATTTGTCCAAATCCGTCCCTGTTTCTCTATACGAATCTTCTCTCAATAAAATATCAATATTAACTAGTGTTTTGTCATTGGATCGTTAGCTGTGGGTATATATTCATGGGTAACTTTTTATAGAAATTTTGGGTATATCGACCCTTTTTTAGCTTTCCTTTGCGTTCATTTCCGCTTCAGTATTATCTTACTTATACATAATCCCATCTTTCACTTATATGTTTTTTAGACTCTCGCTTTGGCGTATCTAATTTTCGCATAAACTATATTATTATTATATAGTTTATTGTGATATACAAACATATCAAATTCTGAAGGGATATTGTGGTATCGAAGTTAGTGTTGTCATAAATATTAATGTTAATAAGTTGAGATGGTTTGATCATGAGGAAAGATTGGATGCAAACAGAGTGACAAAGAAAATTTACAATGCTGAAAGGAAAGGCGTTTAGACAGAGAATGACGTGGATCGAACCCATTGATTCCGTCCTCAAGGAAACCCGCAGGTCAGAAACAATAATAATAGGACAGGTTTTATGAGAAATGGTATGTGGAAGAAGCGAAAATAATGTGCTTGGATTGAAGAGAGTGGAGGTCCGTTCTCTCTGCCTACCCTTACGGGTCACGGCGGGATGGGCAAAAACCTTAATCATTATAGCCAGTACTAAAATGTCAAATAATATTAATTTATGATTTATAAAATATATCTACCTGTTTTATATACCTAACCAAATGTTGTATTGAAGGGTGCGGAAAATTTACCTCTTTTGCAAACAGCAGATTTGCTCTTTTCAATTTCTATTTGATATCATGTTCTTTTTATAATACTTTTTTTAATGGATTAAAGCGTGTAAAAAAGAGCACCATAGAAAATTAGCTTCCATTCAACTGTTAATCAAAGTCGTCTGAATGCTAGATAAATCGTCTATATTTTATTAAGTCATAATTATTCCTCCCTTCTACTAGTTTGTGAAGAAATAACACCTGTGACGGATTCTACTGTTCTCAGATGAGATGAGCAGAACCCCCACACTGAGGACCGTCTGCCAAGGGTCACCGACTCCAAGGCAAACGATCAAAGCGTGTAAAAAAAGAACCATAGAAAATTAGCTTCCATTCAACTGTTAATCAAAGTCGTCTGAATGCTAGATAAATCGTCTATATTTTATTAAGTCATAATTATTCCTCTCTTCTACTAGTTTGTGAAGAAATAACACCCACCCTTTATGATTTTCGTTCTGTAAGTATATTTATATTTATCGTATTGACGTTTTATAACATCATTCGTATTTTACGAAACATAATGGATAACATTAGGTACATAACATTATCATATTGAATTGCACTATTATTGTGCAATATAAAATTATTATGCAATAAAATACTGTGTGTTTAGTATAATATATTATATCCTGTTACAAGTCAGAGGTTTTCAAGTATTCAGAAGCCGCTTCGATCAGGAACATGATGTTAGAGGAGTTCTCTTCGTATTGTCCGAGGTTGCAATCGGAAACAATGAGGGGGATGGTTTGTCTCTCTGTCGCTCTCTTGTTTGAGCCAACCGCACCTAAAAAAATAAATCTACCGATACATAATGCCATGGTTAGTATGAAACCTATTCAGTGCCGTCTACACCCTTCGGGGCTGGTTGAATCTAGATGATCGCCTATTTAATAATAAATAATAAAATAAATCTTTCACACTAACCAACAAAGGGTTGTGCCGTTTTCATATATACTTACAATCTTTCTAGATGCTATTCGCTTTATTTTGGTTGTGCCTGACAACAAAACATCGTTTGAAAAGCGATTAAAGGAAAAACAAAGAATAGTCTCAATATAATTAGGTAATATTGGCCTTCGTTTTGAGTCCATAATTCATTAATATTTCATAAGTTAATAAAATAATAATTCATAAGTCATTAAAACTATCTATTATTGTCTTTTTTCATATTATAAAATTTTCCTAGCCATGATATCTTTCTTATTTAATAAAACCTTTTAAAGAAAAGGGAGCCGTACATAAGTCTGCAAAATGCTACTTAATACTGTAATATTTATTACAAGAATGAAGTAGGTATAATATTTAAAATTGAGTGAAACGTCACAATCGTGTTTGATGAAAATTCACAAAAATGCAATCATTATGTGCGAAAAGTTTCTATACTTAGAGAAAATCGTAATATACTAACACCTAGTTTTATACAATCTGTTCAAAATGAACATCAATTTTAGAATTCTAATTTTGAATTTATTTCCATGACAAAGGTTCACTTTTTTTCTCTCCGTAAAACGATTTAGTGTGGGGGATTCACCTTTTTTCTCTCCTCGATGCACCCTCTACTGTGAATATTATATGGAGTCCTTTATATTGCCATGCCTATATCCTCTGTACGACCTATTGCTGGTAATGCCATAGACAATCCAGCTACTCTGTAATTCATTTGTCGACCATAAAACACACACATTTTGTTTATTTGCCAGGAGTATTCCTCCTGTGCCATATTACAACGGTACAGATTCAATTACACACGCGGGAAACAAAATACGACTTTTTGAAGTATAAAAACAAGTGAATTTCGTTTTTCTGTTTGTTTATCAAATAATACCGCACCATAATATAGCTGTAAGGCAAAATCTGTCCTTTAATCATTTATACTGTACCTATAACGCGAAGGGAACCAATTTTTTCACGCTGGCATGTGTTAAAGTCACTAATCCAATCCAAATCCATACTCCCTTAAGGCCCCCACTTAGGGGCAAAGGGAGGCAACAAGAGCCCACCATTGCGCTCGATCTTGAGCAATGTTTATGACCTCCTGCCACACCATCTCCAAAGTAACTAAATTTAATAATATTAATTTTGTATAAAAAACATCGTTGTAAATACCAACAAATGCTATTTTTTTATCAATAGCAAAAAAGCAAAAGCACATAACACCTTAGAGAACATAACAGCACATACAGACCAAATAATTATGTTATTAGAATAACGAATTGTGTAAATTAAATATTATTTTGCGATCAGTCAAATTCTGATTGGTAACATTACAAATCTTATGTACCTATATCTTCCACAAGTATATTTTATTATGTTTATAGGTAGTAAAATTTATTGCCAATTTTAAGACCCTCACAAAGTGTGTTCCGGTAATTCTAGGCGTAACTGAGGAATTTGGACATTGTATAATATGAAAACAGTCATTGACAATGCGTAGGATGGGGCGGAGCGCTGTAGATTACTATATTATTTTGCCATCCAATTTTCTTTAGTAAAGCATCAAGATAATGTTTGTACCTACATTTTTGTATGACTGCAAGGGTGTTTGTTAAAAAATACCTAGGTATATGAATAGTTTTAGTTTGTCTCATACCTAATAGTGGGCATGTTACTCTATTTTGAAACTCTCAGTAGTAAATAAAATGAGAGTTTATTAATTAGGTGTGTATAATCTGAATAAATCTAAAACAATAGCAAGCGGTAATAATACTACACTATTATTGGTGAGCGGTGTATCTAAATTTCCCGCATAGATGTCGGTGCAGTAGAATTCAGGTGAAGTGTGAAGTATGATTACGGATCTATTATAACAGATCGATGTCGTTCACACTGCAATCACAATTCTATCATCACAACTAGTTTGTAAGTTGATAGACGAGATCAATTAATTTTTTGAATAGGAGATAATCACTGACAAGGTTATCTCCTACCTCTTTTTATACATTTCTGATGGGACACACCTCTCCTTCAACATTTTGTAACGGATTATTATTACTCATAGTATATGGAATACATATACATGAGTCTTGTGATCGGATTAAAAAAATAAATAGATTTAGCTGAAATTAATTTTCTCGACGTTTTCGAGGGTGTAGATTCCAAAAATGCAAATTTTTTTTTTTTTAATTTCAGCGTACCTTTTACGCGTACGCCAAAAATGTGTGCGCACCCATAACTCATAGTAATTCTTATCCGATTTGATTGAAATTTGGTAGAACGTTTAGCCCCTCGATGTAGATGAGTCAGTGAAATTGAGTTGAGATCTGTACCTTCAGGGGAACCCTCTTAAAGTATCCAAAGAAAATTTCACTTGTTCTAGAAAAAGGGCTAAAAACTAAAAAAATAATTTCTTCGATTTTCATAAAATTTGGCATACGGGTTGGTCTTATGCTCCTACACAAGCACGTAACTTCAGTGGGTCCCCCTTAAAGTACCGATTAATATTGAATATGAAGTTCTAAAGCAGATAATAAAAAGCAATCGTTAATTATGCTTTTTTATGCAAAGTAATCTTTTACACGAAAAGGCTGTCATCATATACTATGAGTTCTGGGCTACCCTAGGTTAGCAGCTTTTTTATTATTATCTTAGAACCAAACAAATTTGTTATACAATACCTTTTCGGAAGTCCAAAAAACAATATTATTCATATGAATGTATTATAACTAACCATAAAATTTGGTATTTTGAAAATGAAATTTGAAGATGGGTACCGATAAACGTACCTAATATTATCTTAAATGAAACAATATTTCGAATAAAATTATTTATATTAACTACGCATGACTTACTTATGTAGGTACTTACCTACATATTTTTTTATTTTATTTTGGTAGGTGACAATATATACGTAATATATCCACTCAAAATTTACAGCTTTCGGAGCATTTAAATTAATAAATATTTTATTCAATGGAGAAACATGGTTAAAACCAAACATTATAAAGCGTATTGAAGATAGGGACGTTGTTGAAACATGTATAAAGACTCCGAAAGTAAATGATGCGGAAAAACAAATCTCTAAAGCTTTCTCCCGTTGTATGATTTCTCTTCACTGATAAGCAGAGCTGAAGTATTCAGAGGTGGTATAGGAAGGGTAAATGGCATTGAACAAGGCCATGCTCGTGAAAGTATCTTGTTCAATATCTATACCGTAGGATTCTCTGTCCTGTGCTAACCGGAGGAGTTCTTTCATGCAACCGCTGGATTCCAGTCCATTGTCTGATGTTTCTTAGCCAGAACATCTACCCACACCTCGATTTCCATATTTCCCCCCCTTTCTTTATCTGGTGAAGCATTTTATTGTATGTACAAGCCTTCTCGTCCTGTAGTCCTTTCAATGAATATTGATTTCGAATTATAAATTTATACAAAAAAAAAGTTTAAAATAATATGTTCAAATGTTAAAAATATATTTCTGAAAGCTTGAAAAAAATCCTAAAAAAATCTTCGTATCAATATTTTTAATGTCAATGGTTGTCAGGTTTACAATAATTATGTGGTTATAGAATTTTTCATAGATTTCACAGGTAAGACGGAGCGTGTGGTAGGGGCATTAGAGTCTCCCAATCCTTGCGTATGGCTGCTTAAGAAAGGTAATTGGTTGGTTTAACCGCATGTTAGGCGTATCACTTTTACCCTCTCTGTCTATGTCGCAAAGAATGTGACGTTAAATTTACTTCACCATTCATGACGTTAAATTTACTTCATCATTCCGTATTGTGCTTACTGCTATTATTAATCGATGTTCAAAATGTAGAATGGGGCTTGGAAATTGAGTAAGAGAATCGTTTGTGAAATTCAATCAACCTTGTTAGTGATTTCACATTACTGTCGCATCTATTCAGAGAGATTCCTTTATCTCATACATCTGTGCACATAATCAAGTATCGAACAATAATACAAGTTTAATCCGATAAAAATTTTATTTGTGCTATTCGGTTCGGTTAAAACTTATTATTATCATTTTAGACATTGTGTTTATTTTAAAATTTGATTCATATTATCAAAATATGTATACAACAGAACACTGAACAACACAAACAAAGTAAAAACATGAACAAAACACATAGAATATCCAGCGCTCCAATAGCAGGTATCTCCACTTATCTTCCTTAAAATATGTAAAATTGATAGAGCTATAGGTAACAAACACGGTTGCATATTCATTATAATACTTAATTGTTAGTGACTCTCTCGACAGAGAAATTGATGTAGGTAGGTACTATAATATTAGAACTATTCTCTCAATTTAACCCATATATGTCCAAGTTTTTTCATTAAAGATATTTTCATAATTTTTGGGGTTATTTTTAGACCTAAGGGGACCTCTTAAACAGAATAATATGTTGGTTTTGAAAACAAAAATTCAGAAGAAACAAAATATTTAGTTTTTTTCCCACAATATTTACTAAGCTAACCCGTTTTCGAAGACGGAACGTCTTCTTCGTCAGGCTTCGTCGCAAACAGAGAGCCTAGCCACTAGGCCACCTGAATCGACACTTTTTCATTCTTTCTACAGTTTTTTTTAACCATTTTGTGATCATTTAGAAACAAACGGTGAAAAACAAAAAGAATACCTCTAAAATATTTGCAAAATGTGATTTCTCTCCCATAGTATACGAGTAAACAGTGGTGCCTCTCGTGCCCAACGCCCCAATAATGGGACGTTTGACAAAAGCACTTCGCATGACCAAGGATATATATTTGTTAGTTTTTATTATACTGTTACTATTCTTTGTCATAAAAAGAATAGTAACAGAATAGAATAAAATAAATGTATAACTTCAAATACATAGAGGGAAAATATATAAAAACTTATATATTACTTTCAGACATCGTATTTGGCGATTTTGACCTCGACAAAGATATATCAATAAAAGCCACAAAAAATGGTCATAATTTGTATAAACGTCAAAAAGTTGTTGCCATATGCTTAGACTAATGACCTAACGCAACTGTAATTAAAGAAAAAATAACAACTAATGACTCTAAAAATTCATTACTAATGTTCGATTTTTAAATGGAACAAACCACTACGGGCTTACGACCGTCTTCTACTGTTATTTCGAAGGCTGGCTTAGTGTGATCACTTTACGTTAACAACGTTCGCCATTAGGTGGTAATGTTTGTCTCCGAAACTCCTAATCATGAGAATTATCAACATGTTCAACATGTCGAAAAATCTCATGTATGCAACAAGTACAAATTTAATAATAAAATGAAAAATAGAGATAAAAGTTGGAAATTGTTGAGAACAAGAGAGCAACCAAATTTAAAGACTGCGACTGCTGTCATGTATTTGGCGCCAGGATATGACTATATCCATTTTTGTTAATGTCTCATATTTATTGCCTATTGGCTTTGTTGCTGCACAACGTTCTAATTATGTTTAGATTCTTGTGACCTTTTTAGGACTAGAAGACTTGTAGACTTTTTCTTCAAGATCTAGTAGACTTGTAGACTTTTTCTTTAAGATCTAGTCCTGAAAAGGTCACAAGAATCTAAACATAATTAGAACGTTGTGCAACTGTAATTGCTTATCTTGTGGTTTCTTATTTTTATTTTAACTTTAGTGACTGCTTGAAAAATGGGGCAATGGGCGTATATAGGTTAGTGTTAAAAAATAAGTTCGTCACTTGCACGTGTTCATCCATTAGAGTCGTCGATAAAGGTATAATATTTATTGACAGAGTGAATCACATAATAATACACAATTTGGCAAGATAACTTGCAAAGAATGATAAGTGTCGTTACTCAACCACTATTTATATTTTATACTAGGTGACCCGTCGAACTTCGTATCGAAATAAATAATATGGGTACTCTAGGTTTTATGCAACAGAGATCAAATTCGTTTTTTAGTTATTTAACACGAATGACTATTTAGTGGCATTAGCAAAACCTGCATACCACGCAGCATTCATTGGGTCTGAGTTTATTTTTACATCAAAAACTTATAACCTATGTTAATATGATGTGGGAAAAAGTCATCATTGCGCAAGATCGAGTGCAATGGAGAGCTCTTAAGCCTCACTTTGCTCCTGAGTGGAGTTCAAAGGGAGTTTTAATTTTGATTGATTTGATGTTAATATGTAAAAAAAAGAATTTAGGTATGTCATTATATTCGATATTTTAATGGTTTTTTTGCTCAGTTAAAATAATATTGATTGATTAATCAAAGTACGATAAGGAACATCTCCGTACCGATTCAAAATACGCATTGAGGTGTCAATACTTTTTTTGCCCATCACGCTGATTCGCGAAGGGGGTAGGCAGAGAGTATGGACTTCCATTCTTTCCAATCCAAACTTATTCGCTTCCTCCAAACGCATAACATTCCGGATACATGCTCTTATATTCCTCTTGCTCCTGACTTGGCCCTCACGTAAGACGGCACCGATATGGTCGGTCTATGTCATTGCAGGTCGGCCTCGTCTGCGTGCACCAATTCTTTCAGATTTATATATCCTTTTAGTCATTCTCACATGCCCAAACCTTCTTTCTTTATTCACTTTCATTCTAGTCACTACACTAACATCCACTCCACATTCCTTTCTAATATTATCATTCCTCACCTTATCAATAATTTTCTTTCCGCATATCCTACGCCGTGATCTCATTTCCACAGAATTTATTCCAACTTCCAAATTTATCTTCCATGTCCAAGCTTCACTCCCATACCTAAATCATGGATAGTATCAGGATTGCATTGTGCATCAACTGTCGATTTCAGAGATATCTTCTTAGAGGTCTTAATGCACCGCCAACCCTTCTCCCAGCCAATTTCCTTCTTTCAATCTCTTTTTCACACCTTGCATCTCTTCTAAATAAATTACCTAAATAGACAAACGTCCAAGTTCTCGACATTCACTTTCACACAAAATTGCGTTCTTAAATCTTCTCTTTCATAAATAAAAAGCACATTTAATGCAGTATCTGTGATTTTTGTTCTATCTTCTATTACATCATGGTGGAAGTTAGAAGTGTAGCAATTTTTATTTTCAATAAAGAAACAAATGCTAGGTCATTAGCAAATAATATCCAGCTTTTTTTACATATTAACGATGCAGATTATATTTACGTTATATGTAGGTATGTACTCATCCTCTGTAAAAATCAGCCCATAAACGAAGAATTGATTTTCAATCAAACAAAAAAATATTCTACTTGTTCTTCAATATAATCATGTATTCCTTGTGTTAAAGCTTATCAAAACTCCTTATAAAATGAACTTCAATTAAGTATAACTCCTTAATAGCAATGTTATATATACGATTCTGTTTGCTGGCGGTTTTAAAAATCTCTGTAAATAAAGAAAGTTTTCAAAACTCCTTACACTTCATTACAATAATGAATTCCTTGTATTAAAACTTACCAAAACTCCTTAAAAAAATAACTGCAATGAATATTATATGACTTATCCATCCAATCAATCTATTTCATACGATATATTTTACATTCGCATTCTATCAATTGCAACAACAATCAATCCACTGATAGTTCTTTCAAATGTCAATTAATAAAAATTCAAAAGTAGAAGAAAATTATATTGTAAAAAGTACTAAAAAGATTACCTACTTTCTGTGTTTTCTTTAATTTTCTAATTTCCCATGCATTTTTCTTATTTTTTCTTCTAAAAGGACATTGTCCTGATAAAAGCCTACACGACAAAAAAAGAATTAGCGAAATCGGTCCAGCCATTTAGGCGCGATGCGATAACACCGGGAAATAGCTCTCCATTTTTATAGTGTTCTTAAATTTTCTAATTTTCCATGCATTTTTCTTATTTTTTTTCTTCTAAATCAACCTTCTCCCGATAAAAGCTTACACGACAAAAAAGAATTAGCGAAATCGGTCCAGCCGTTTAGGCGTGATTCGATGATATCGGGAAATAAATCTCCATTTTTATAGTTTTCTTAAATTTTCTAATTTCACATGCATTTTTCTTAAATTTTTTGTTCTAAAAGTACACTCTCCTGATAAAAGCCTACACGACAAAAAAGAATGAGCGAAATCAGTCCAGCCGTTTAGGCGTGATGCGATGATATCGGGAAATAAATCTCCATTTTTATAGTTTTCTTAAATTTTCTAATTTCCTATGCATTTTTCTTAATTTTTTTGTTCTAAAAGGACACTCTCCTGATAAAAGCCTACACGACAAAAAAAGAATTAGCGAAATCGGTCCAGCCGTTTAGGCACCATCCGATGACAACGCGAAATAGCTCTCCATTTTTATATATAAGATCTTTTATAATAAGTATTTTTCTCTCTAAACGTTTTTTTTTGGTACATATTTTTGCTATAACAATGAATCCGTGCTCACTCAAAGCGAACACAAAAATACACTCATTGACTCTTTCACAGTAAGCTACTTATAGTTAGTGTCACGAAAGACGAAGATGGTAAGCATCTGGGATCGAACCCACGACCTCCAGGAAAAAACAATTCAAGAGCCGGTGTAGTATGGCTGCCAATCACAATTAGTCATTATTTAAGTATGAAGATGTTTCTAAAAGAAAGAAAAAAATATAAAATATAAGAAATAAAATAAGTTCTATACATAAGTAATAATATTATTATCGATATAATAATATTATTATGATTCGACAGGTGTCATTTTGTTTTTATGAATTCTTAGGTACCTACCGTCATAATCTTACAATATGCATACGTATAACATACACAACAAATTCTTATCAATAGCGATAAGTACCTACCAATAGTTGAATTAAAAACATTTATTTAATTACTAGCAGCATCGCGTGTCGGACGAACGGCATAAAGAAGAGTCATTCATTATTTGAATTTTCTACAAATCAGTTATTAGGGAACCTAAATAAAAGAGATACGTTTCATGGACCACGTGACCTCCGCCATTTTTAAGTTAACTGTCACTGTGGTGTGTTGTCGTTTGTACTGAAAATCTTGTAATGGTGTAGGTATTTGAAATGTGTTTTCTCAATCAAATGCGATTGAATACGATTAATATAGTGCAGCCCCAAATTGTTCCAAAAGGATATACTGTCTACGACCACGACTATTAAATATGGCGGCCATTCCGGTTTGCCCGGATTCATATGGATTGTACCCGGAGGAGAGCCAAAATGAGCTTTCGGGTGTTGGAGCGACTGTTCGATGGACATGTCTTTTGCTTTGTTTTGATGACTCAAATGGGATGCTGAATGAGTTTGTTTTGTTCTGACCTGCTTACTGCATGGTCTTTCTTCTTTTTGTCGACAATTAGGTATAGACATGTCTTCCCATAACAACAATAACTGTATTTAGGATCCTCTGATCAAGTAGTATTAGGTACATTATTTTGTCGATATATTGTATAAGTACAACTTGTATTATCTACCTATTGACAAATAATGTAAGTATGAAAAATATTACCCGTTCTAGAAATGGTTTTGTCACAATGTACCTATGAAAAATATTGTCGCTTAGGGTTTCAAAGAAAATACTTACTGAGTTACGGATGAACTTACCAATTGTAGTACAAGATTAAGAAATTGTGTGCTGGGCTAATTATAGTGTCGACTTTCGTGTTTACTTGTTAGAAATATCTCGAACGAGGTATATTATTAGTGCACGTTTTAACTTTGAGTGGGCGAGGAGGTCTCCTGCTAACTATCGATTGTCTTAAGAGTGAGTATCGTGTTACTTATTAAATTGTTAGAATCATAATATTAGTTCGATGATCAACATAATATGCGGTGCAGCTATGTTCTTTGTAAATTCTTTGTGATGCAGTGGGTTTCTAGGGAACGGTCCGTCGTCTGAGAAGACGGCAATCTTGACAATGTTTTTTTTTTGTTACTACCGTATTAACAATATTGACGATGTACCAAGTTGACATTCACCTCTACCGCTATAAATTGCAGTACTGTAGTCCTAGGAAAACAGACAATGCCTATATTAATCTGAAATGAAAAACAGACGATTGAGTTGCGTCGTATCTAATTGTTATTGAGACTTTTGACATTTCTGTATGCTGAAAATATTTTATCCAACACATTAATTGCGTAACTACTGGCAACCGTTTAAGTTCTAAGCAAGAGCTTCTATTCTGCAATGACAAAAAACCTCGTATCCAATAATAGTTGTTGCGTCTTTTGACAGTTCTACGTATTCTGAATGCATTTAATCCAACACAACAATTGTGTAACTACTGACAACCGATCGAGTTCTACGCAAGAGCTTTTTTCGTGTTGTTTCAATTATTAAGGAGTTATACACACATTGTTAAGTAGCAAGTGTATGTGCGAGTGCGAGTTGCGCAGTAAAAGTTTGTTTGAATGAAATTTTCACTCGGGTTTGGTATCTTGTATTAAAATCGACTGACCAATCATTTTGTTGAATGGTTTCATACAGCTTATAAATGAAATGACTATTCGGGGTTGGGATCCTGTATAAAAACGGATAAACCTATTAAGTATTTAGCTATACAGATTAAAGCGGTTTTTATTCCAGTAATTTAGTCGTCGGTTTTATTAGTAAAGTCGTTTAGTTGTTCCTCAGTCAATAGTAGGTATAGTATAAAATATGCTACATTATTTCCCTGGCTCGGGTAAATCTCTGTCTAGGGGTAGATGGGACATAATCCTTGTGTCGAGGAAATGACTAAGAATGCAGTTTATGGTAAAAATATCAAATTTATTAAATTACTTACATAACCAAAATTAAGGCAAATGCCCAAAAATTAAAATAATATTAACTTAAAATTAACACATTAATATTTATAAAAAGCTGCTAACCTAGGGTAGCCCAGAACTCATAGTACATTATAACAGTATTTTCGCGTAAAACATATCTTTGCATAAAAATTTACGATTAAAATGAATTTATCCTTGGAATAATTATATAAACTTTAAAATGATATCGACTATTGGAGCTTTTTATTATCTGCTTTAGAACTACATATTCAATATTAATCGGTACTTTAAGGGGGAAGTTACGGACCTCAAATTTTACGTGCTTGTGTAGGAGCATAAGACCAACCCATATACCAAATTTTATGAAAAACGAAGAAATTATTTTTTTAGTTTTTAGCCCTTTTTCTAGAACAAGTGAAATTTTCTTTGGATACTTTAAGAGGGTTCCCCTGAAGGTACAGATCTCAACTCAATTTTACTGACTCATCTACATCGAGGGGCTAACCGTTCTACCAAATTTCAATAAAATCGGATAAGAATTACTATGAGTTATGGGTGCGCACACATTTTTGGCGTACGCGTAAAAGGTACGCGGAAATTAAATTTTTTTTTTCATTTTTGGAATCTACACCCTCGAAAACGTCGAGAAAATTAATTTCAGCGAAATCTATTTATTTTTTTAATCCGATCACAAGACTCATGTATATGTATTCCATATACTATGAGTAATAATAATCCGTTACAAAATGTTGAAGGAGAGGTGTGTCCCATCAGAAATGTATAAGAAGAGGTAGGAGATAACCTTGTCAGTGATTATCTCCTATTCAAAAAATTAATTGATCTCGTCTATCAACTTACAAACTAGTTGTGATGATAGAATTGTGATTGCAGTGTGAACGACATCGATCTGTTATAAGAGATCCGTAATCATACTTCACACTTGACCTGAATTCTACTGCACCGACATCTATGCGGGATATTTAGATACACCGCTCACCAATAATAGTGTAGTATTATTACCGCTTGCTTTTGTTTTAGATTTATTCAGATTATACACACCTAATTAATAAACTCTCATTTTATTTACTACTGAGAGTTTCAAAATAGAGTAACATGCCCACTATTAGGTATGAGACAAACTAAAACTATTCATATACCTAGGTATTTTTTAACAAACACCCTTGCAATCATACAAAAATGTAGGTACAAACATTATCTTGATGCTTTACTAAAGAAAATAGGATGGCAAAATAATATAGTAATCTACAGCGCTCCGCCCCATCCTACGCATTGCCAATGACTGTTTTCATATTATACAATGTCCAAATTCCTCAGTTACGCCTAGAAGTACCGGAACACACTTTGTGAGGGTCTTAAAATTGGCAATATATTTTACTACCTATAAACATAGTAAAATATACTTGTAGAAGATATAGGTAAATAAGATTTGAAATGTTACCAATCAGAATTTGACTGATCGCAAAATAATATTTAATTTATACAATTCGTTATTCTAATAACATAATTATTTGGTCTGTATGTGCTGTTATGTTCTCTAAGGTGTTTATGTGCTTTTGCTTTTTTTGCTATTGATGAAAAAATAAACATTTGTTGGTAAATAAACAACGATGTTTTTTATACAAAATTAATATGATTAAATTTAGTTACTTTGGAGATGGTGTGGAAGGAGGTCATAAACATTGCGCAAGATCGAGCGCAATGGTGGGCTATTGTTGCCTCCCTTTGCCCCTAAGTGGGGGCCTAAGGGAGTATGGATTTGGATTGGATTAGTGACTTTAACACATGCCAGCGTGAAAAAATTGGTTCCCTTCGCGTTATAGGTACAGTATAAATGATTAAAGGACAGATTTTGCCTTACAGCTATATTATGGTGCGGTATTATTTGATAAACAAACAGAAAAACGAAATTCACTTGTTTTTATACTTCAAAAAGTCGTATTTTGTTACCCGCGTGTGTATATTCCTTAAACTATGAGTAATTATTATCCGAATATTTTATTTGCACGATACGCACGGTAACAAACAGTCCATAATGTCCATAAAAATCAAAAGAGTGTTTGCGCAACACTAATTTACATGATGATTGTTATTTATGTAGGTACAAACGCATACGCATAACACTGGAGAGGAGGAAATATCCTCCTCTCGTCTCCAAAAGGGGAGGGTCTTCAGTCTTCACCCCATTGTTTGGCCGCTTTACACTTCGAAAAACAAACGAACTTCGTCGTGACGTAATCCAAAGCGGTCAGTCTCGACCTGCGCGTCACCGCTGCCCTGGGCCAAGCTTTCTACCCCGTGTATCCCTGTGACCTCCACCCCCATTGATCTTGAGGGTGGCAGGTAAATGCGATATTGGGACTGCAGATGTTTCAGCAGTCAAAAACTATCGTTACAAATAGTATAATAGATTAAAAATAAGACTTTATTACTACTGCAAATAGTGCAATATGATGTCAAACATTGGAACAATTGATAGAGCGGATTTATTCCGACGGATGTAATATAAGATGCTAATAATAGACGTAATCACGACTTTTTTTCTTTTTCCTCCTCTTTTTCCTCCTCTTTCACGACACAAGCTTTCAGTAGCTTACTGTGAAAGAGTCAAGGAGTGTATTTGTGTTCACTTTGAGTGAGCACAGATTCATTTTATAAAAAAAAAAAAAAAAAATGAAGTGAGAAAAGTAAACAATGATAAATTTAATAGATAATATACACAGGTAAATGGAAATATACAAAAACATAACAAATCTAAATGTAAAGAAAACAGCAGAAATCAATCAAAATAACATAAAATTATAAAATTAAGATATAAGATCACGTTAATATCCCTCAGCCATGTTCTGGGTTGAGCTGAGTGGCCGCGGCGTTTGGAAAGCTTCGACATGTTTTTGAAAATAGAGAGATCCCGACCAGTTTAAAAAGAAACGCCTTTGAGTCCTGCATACTGCCCGTAATGACGTACGGCCTGGAAACAATGACCTTATCTAGAAAAACTAGAGTCACGCAACTATCCATGGAGAGAATACGTCTCGCCGTCAGTTTTCGAGATAAAAAATAAAAAACGACGAACTCAGACGCCGAACAAAATTAACTGACGTCATGGATCGGGTTGCTAGCCTTAAGTGGCAATGGGCGGGTCATGTGGCAAGACAGGACGATGACAGATGGATTCAAAGAGTGCTAAAATGGAGACCATGGGAAATCGGAGAAGTGTCGGCAGGCCTCAGGAGAGATGGGCCGATGACATTGCAGCTGTGGGTGGAAAAATTGGATGAGGTTGGCAAATGAAAGAGAGGAATGGAGGCCTATGTCCAGCAGTGGACCAGAGAGGGCTGAAGAAGAAGAAGATGTTCTGGGGAAGGATGTTTGTCGACCTCCTAGTGGTCTACCCCGGGTTAAGCAAACAGACAAACAATTGGTGCTGCAACACAGCAATTAGGCGCTATATATGTAAACATACAATGATATGAAGAGATACATGTAGGGATAGGACGGACTATAGACTTAACATCTAGTCACTAGATGTTGAAGAGGAATATGGAAGAAAGTGGGGACGCTTCTCATCGTGCAATTATATTGAAGAATGGCAAATAAGTAAGTAAACATGTTAGGAAACTATCAGAAGACTTATGACCAATGTTAATAGATTATTTTTTCTATATTTTTTTTTTTTTTTTTTTTTTTTTTTTTTTTTTTTTTTTTTTTTTTTTTTTTTTTTTTTTTTTTTTTTTTTTTTTGGGCTTACTATAAAACAGTTTCCTAACATTTTTATGTTTTGGAAAAATTAACTATTTTTTAACTGTTTTTTATTTATATATTTATTTCTTTGGTTACCGGTTTCGGCTACCAGCCATCATCAGACCACCAGTTTTAAGTTTGGTCTGATGATGGCTGGTAGCCGAAACCGGTAACCAAAGAAATAAATATATAAATAAAAAACAGTTAAAAAATAGTTAATTTTTCCAAAACATAAAAATGTTAATAGATTAATTTAAAAAAAATCCACTCGGGTTGGCTTACTGTCTTTGAATTGATAGAACGATTAATCCGGTATTATTGTCTTAGTAGAGTATGTACGAAGGATAAAGCGGAAGTTTCAGGATTGAGGGTCTGAGGAAAGTAGAAGGATGAGAAGAATTATTAATGATGAGAGAATGACAAAAGGTGGACATGAGTTAGCAAAATGTTTAAGTTTTGTAAGAGCGTTCAAAACCTCATGGGTCGATGATATTGAAATAACATACCTACTCATAACACAGCGTGTACCGAGTTCCGTCATTCAAGATGTTTAAGGAAGTTTAACTTCCAAATAATAAGGTTAGCTGGGACATCATAGAATACGAAAATAAAATTTTCTACAAATATAGGCAAGAACGTAACAAATGTATGAAAATATGAATACAACATCGATTGAAAAAAAATGCAAAGTGCAATAATGCAAAGCCGACGCGCTCTTAATGTCAAGTGGAGTCGAGTAGAAATCGATACATAGGTACCTACCCAGTGAGTTACCGCTGATGTATCGGTTTCTCTTCGGGATGTGTGTCACCGCACTCTCATCGTTCACTCCTCAGAAAGACGGCAAAGTGCGGTCAAAAATAAGTCCATATCTTTAAATAAATCTATATTTCTTCGATTAGCGCCTTGTCTCCAAGTCCCCTCGACGATAGCGAGCACTCTAGTGAAAGCTTCGTAATCCAGCTCCATTTGAGACAGTTTCTTCACTTCCTATGCACACTGCAGTCGAGAACGTTCCGCAACTACGACGTCTGCTTTTTGGCAACCTTTAAACATCTCAATTTTTGACCATCGTTATCAATTATTGTAGCAGTCGGTCGTGACATGCGTGACTCAAGTACGAGTCATCGTGAAGCTTCTTCTTTTTTTCTATCCGTCCAGTAAATGCAAAACATTATTTAACGGCAAAGCCAATACAAACGCTATTAAGCCAAATTCAAATGTTAAAAAAAGTTACGTGAAATCCAAGGTTTTGTATAAGATGCAGGTTACTCTGCATCTCAAAGAATCTCTGCATTTGAAATGAAGTGCCTCAGGAGAATTTTGGGTATAAGATGGTACCACCGCATCACGAACGACGCTATACGCTGGCGCACCCAGCGAGGGCCCGTCACCTCTACCATTGTGTAGAAGAGATGGACTTGGCTGGGGCATGTGTTAAGGATGCCGAATGACAGTTGGCTGAGGAGAGCGCTGTTCTTCCTCCCACCAGGGTCCCGAATTCGAGGAAGACCCTCTCACACTGTGTTCCAAACCTTCGAAGCAGAGCTGAGGGATTTGGACATTGTGTGGGAGAGGTCATAAACATTGCGGAAGATCGAGCGCAATGGAGAGCTCTTGTTGTCTCCAAATGCTCCTGAGTGGGGTGTAAAAAGGGAGAATGGATTAATTGACCTCTATTCTAAGTTTTCGTGACATTATCGCTGGCGTGAAGTAACAAAAAGTTGTATTTATTTTAAATTAATGTATCACTTTATCACCTATTCATAATTTCGGTTAACCATCCTATTGATACCTACTAGTTAATTTCTTAAGATCTAGCCTAAAAAATATGTATACAATAATAATAATATCTTGCCATCTGTTAGTTATAGTATCCTCTCCCGCCATCATTGTACCAAACTTTTCTTTGAGTTTATAATTTTTATTTTAGTCTCTTGACAATGGAAAGTTCCTCAGCCTCTACAAATTTCCCGTTAACTTCTCGCTTATACTAGTGAGTAATATTTTGAAATAGGGGTACCTACAGGTAAAAATGTACCTACTTGGTGAAGATCATACACCATAGTACATACATGTCGCACGTGCGCGATGAACAATAAACACTTGGAAAAACGAACACACCCTCATGTAGGTATGTGACAGCGTCACATCTCCATGTCAAGTAGCCCTACATGAAGTCGAGTTGATTTTACGAACGCTCGTACTGGTTGGGATATTATAGGGAATATCACATCGCTCTGTTATTTTCTCTTTCGATATGCTGAGTATTTCCTATATCTCACCATAATAATTCAGTAAATTTGGTTGAAGTGGGGGTCTATTCTTTCAACAATATATACCTACAATAAGTAAACAGGCTTGACATGTGATTCATTTTATACTTCACCGCCATTTCTTTTTTTATTTTAAAAAGTAAAGAAATTATAGTGGAATTGTTGTGATTTCAAACTTATGATCCACCGAACTTCATCCCGCATCCGAATTAACAATAACTATTATATAATGCATAAAATTATAAGCTAAATTTAATTAAATTGTTGTGTCCTAAATCACATTTTATTCATTCACTAAGTCAAAAATATTTTTTTTTGTTCTGGGTTAGGTCGAAGGTCGACGGGCGGGTCAGCTAGTATATAATATACGGAATGTGCTCTGAAATTTCTATATATATAAATGGAGCCCGATTTCCCTTTAGCATCATATCACGGGTGAACTGCTGGACTAATTCCGCAAATTTATTTTTTGTTCCATTAGCTGAAGAAAGTTCTTATGAAAGAAAAAATAAGAAGGTTGCGTAGACCATTATAAAATTTAAGGAAACTACACGTAGGTAACCTATCTTCGTCTAGTACTTTTGACAATACAAATTTTTCCATTTTGAAATTTCACATTGGAAACAAACTGTCAGTTGATTGATAGTTGGTGAAATTGTCGTAATGTACCCCGTAAACATAGTTTAAAACAGATACATGGTCGAAATTATATCGGTTATATATATGTAGGTAATTTATTTGTCATTATTCGAATTCATACACCAGACAACGTCTCCCAGGGAAGCTAGTTCTAAATATAGTCTGGATGTTCTTTGTTAGTCCTTGATATTTTAATTATTTATAGGTATCTACCAATTTAATAAAAAAAAGCTTTCTTAAACTTTACCTACCTTAGATAAAAGTGTTGATTAAATGAGATATTGGACCCTTTACATGTGGTACATTTCCAGCAGACGTATACTATCGATATGAATAATTATTGTCATAGCAATTATTGATTTACAGACGAATAATATCAAGTGAGAGTGAGGTTAGAGTGTTTCAATGAAAAGCCATAACCTTACCAAACGGATTTTTGCCGCTTTCACGTTTTCGTCATTACTTAAAGCTATGTCCACACTGTTCCCCTTTCATCTTCAACTTTCCCTTCATCAATCTATTCAACTTTCCTTTAGGGCAAGCAACTGTTGAATGCATCATGTCCGTGCGTCATCCGACCGGAGTCCTTAATTATCCTTCAAGATAACAACATGTGCGACGAGATGATTCTATACTATGTGCGGCCTACTTGATTATAAGAAAAGCCCAAGTTGTATTTCGTAGCCAAAACTTGCAGACCGTCATTTCTTTTTATTTTGTTTGTGTAAAGCTTGTTATTTTGGTCCCAAAGTTGTGGAAAATTTCTGCAGTCTTCAATAAACTGTAAAGTGCCTAATGTCGTCCGCCATCTTGATGTTGAACGCTATGTTTACAGAAATCCACGGACCGCGAGAACGCGTGCGTCGTAGCGCGCGCTATGCTTTCAATCGATTTAAGGCATGCGTCAATGGCATGCCTCACATGCGCTGTTGACTGCGCTATGACGCATGCCCTTGTTGAACGAAAAAAGGCACAGTGTGGACATATCTTAAAAACCCGTTAAAATATAACATATTCGATCAAAATACAGTATTATAAATCTCTGCTGCAACAAAAGAAAATGGGTACCAATTTCGTTTTCAAAAAGGTGAATCGGAAAAGTTATTGTAAAATGGCGCGCACAAAATATTATCTATGAATAAACGAAACCGGATAAGTAGGCGTCATCACCCTAAATTTATCGATGGGGAAGCCGACCCGATTCGAGGAGATAGTAATTTGCAAAAGGTAGACGCTTAAGTAGGTTGTAACGTGCAAGTAAGGAAATTCGAGCGGCTTTGAAAGGAAACGCTTGAAGTGAGCGAAACAAGTGACAAATTGCTTCTGATGACAGATACCAGAATCTTCCATAAACGTTTAGATGTGGTATTGCGAGATTGATGATGGATTCTACCGCGGATTTAATTATTATAAGTTTCTGTGTGGGAATTCGGAATTTAGTCCTACATTTTCACCCTATTAGGTATAGTGATTTAATAATTGCTATTAACTACTGTTAGTTTCACACACTTAAATAACATAGGTCACATAAAATCTATCTATTTTTTACATGTATTTACTGTTGTATTTATAAAGCAGGTTAATACTTTACGAACAGTTTTAAATTTTAACCCTTTTCTGAAGTAAGTTTATTGATATCTTACCAACATTTCTCCATTTTTACTGTCATAATATTCAATAAGTAAAGTGATACTTTGACAACAATCCTCCATTTTTACTGTTATACTAAGTAAGTACATATAGGTAGTTTTAAATCTATACCATCATCCCAAGTTATCCTTTTTTATTTCCCCTTATCAGAGGTCTTTCTTGCTTTTCCAAAAGTAGACAGGTACTTATTTTAAATGTAAAATGTTGAAGCGAGTCCTGTCATCTTGCGTTAGTTCCAGCTCATCATTCGAAATAAGACATATAGTCCTGAAATCGGCAGAATACATTTTGTGCTGGCCGGATGCTGGAAAATGGCTGAAGGATTCATAAGACACCCCTAAAACGCAACGATAGAATTACCGTAAGTCACAAAAGTTCCATTATGGGACGCAGTGACGGCGGCCTCCATGGAGGCTGCAGGCTAGTATACAAATAATACCGTATGGTTGATGAGGCGCTGCATAGCTCCTACCCTCTTTATATCAGAAATTTGAAGAAACGTGATCTTTATGATCTGGTTTTAAGTCCGTTTTGTGGTAAAACACGGATTCCTATTATTTATAAGGTGATGCACTTAACGATTCTAGGGTATTAACCACCAATCTTCATATAATAAAACGTAATAAACAAAAAGATTCGAATTTTCATTATAACCGTGAAAAAAAAACCTCATTAAATTATAAGTACAGGAATATCGTAAAATTAAATTTCCAGGCTTTACGCATTTCAATTCATATATAATACTTATTAATGATACTGCAAACATAATTAATTAGCAGCTTCACAACTATGCTCATTGTTGATATAGATTTTTCAAATTCAATACTAATTGCACTATCTGTAGGTTAGTACTTTTAAATAGACAATTCTGTGCATTGTGATATCTAAATCAATATTACACCTACGATTTGGACGATATAAAAACATCAGTATTGATCGAGGAAGAATCTTTCATACCGTGTCCCGTTCTTTCAAAACAGAGCTGAGAGGTTTGGATCTGTGGAGCTAGTACGAGTTTTATCGAAAGCTTATTGCACGCTAAAAAGCGCTTATAAGCGTGCAAATTTTCGAAACTCTTTTGATGATCGAATTTCGAAACGATCATCGACTTATACAAGGGGTTGATCGAATAGGGTTGCTGGCTTTGAGCTGGATAGAGAATAGAAGATCATGGACGGTGCTTAACCGTATAAGAACGGACTGTGGAAGAAGTGCGGCCGAACTCCATAGATGGGGTTACGTCGACAGTCCCCGATGTGACTGTGGGAGCGACACACAGATGATACAGCATATTGTGCATGTTTGTCCAATACATATGTTTCCTGGCTCGATGGAGGATTTGAATTTGCTGACGACCGATGCCAAGAATTGGCTGAGGGATTTTAAATTGTTTTTATAATTTTGACTTTGATGCGCCTTTTAACCATACTTCAACCAAATTATTATTTCGGATACAGTCGCGTTGTGAGTTGTTCCCGATGTTGTTTGGAACATGATTAAAGGTGTTAGTTTGTTGGTTTGATGGTATATATTTCGGAGCCATCAGAGACTCCATCTTCAGCCTTTCGTCGTATTACAGAAGTAATAACGCCGAAAATTAATCTATATATATACAAGAGGTGATGGTTTGGGAGGAGGTCATCGAACCTGCGCGAGATCGAATGCAATGGACAGTTCTTGCCCTTAAGTGGGGTCAAAAAGGGTGTTTTTATGTTATGTTAATAATAATACAAAATATTTTCATCACTTTTAATGAAAATCGCGCGGACGGAGGAGTATGAAATTCAGCACACCTATGGTTAATATAGAATAAAAGGGGCGATGGTAATATTTTTAAAATTATTCTTAAAAAAAAATCTTAAAAAATACATTAAATCAATAAAAAAACATTACGCACACTAGGTGGTGTAGTGTTACCCTCACACACACGTCGATGAATTTGTCATTAACACGGACTCATATTTTTTGTTTATCTGTGGTCAAATAGAGAATAGATTAATTATTTTTATAGAGAAAAAAAATGTAGGTACCTATTAAAATTTCAAATTTCACTTATCCAAATATCCATGTCATTGTTTTGTAAAGAAAATCGTGAAATAGCGCTCGCTCAGTCTTTGGCAATGGAACCTTTAATGTTCAAACTTATAATTTAAATTAGTTATGGTCGAATTTCGAGCACTGGGCGTCCACGTGTGCTATGTTAATATGAAAGGAAATAAATATTATTCTCGATAAATGCAAGGCGAATGATAATATAATATACCTAATATTTGTTTGTTGAGTAAAAAAGCATGCTCATTTGTATTTTACTTGATAGCGTACTCTAATTGACAGCTGAGAGCAATTGTTTATCATCGAACAAAACAATATACAAACCGAATGCATTCAAAATGTCGGAATAAACATACGGAACATGACAGTATCGCGTATAGAATATGCTATGTGTATTGTATTGTATTGTGTAAGCCTGCTTATTGAATCAAAATGACATGGATACAAAATTGAACAATGTCCCACATGATTGCATTTTACGTAGGTACCCAGAAGTGCATTGAATTTCTAGCTATTGTTTAAATCGTTTCGTTCACGAAGTTTTCTCGGAACTTTTTCAATAATTTTGAGAGAGTTTAAATTAGAGAGGCTTTCTCGTCTTTGACCATGATGGGAGGAAGAACAACAATGTTCTCCTCGGCCAACTGTTATTCGGCATCCATAACACAATGACATGTCCATTGTCCATCCCGTTGAAGTGCATCGTTCGTGATGCGATTTTGTTTTGAGATACGCTGTTTTGTGAAAAACGTCCACCTCAAGGGCGCTATACCAAAGATTCTCCTCAACACTACCGTCAGCTAAACGATCAGAACCCAATGCTTAAAACATTCGTAATTCACTGGGTTCCTAGGGAACGGTCGTCGTCTGACAAGACGGCGTCTTTCAAAATAATATGACAATGTTTTTTGTTACTACGAAAACAATATTGGCAATGTTCTCAACTGACATATTCACCGCTGTTTATAATAGCCGCGTATACGTAGGAAAACAGAGCATTACCAACTAACGGATCCCGTTGTAAGTTATAGGATAAACGGTATCTATAATTATACATACATTATGTACTTAGTTAGTAGCGTAGGTATACAAAACGAATTTATTTTATTCAGATATTTTATTTATTTTTAACAAACTATGGTACAATAAATAGCATAATATAAACAACATTTTTTATAATTAAAAAAAAAAATCTGATATTGATACCAAAGATCCCACCAGGCTAAGCCTGTGTGTGGGTATACTAAACAAAATCAGATAATGTTAGAAAAAAACTATCCTACATCAAGTAATAATAGACAATCTTATTTAAATGCAACAATATGCATTTAAATAAGATTGTATAACAATGTCTCAAATTATTAAAATGTAATAATAGTTTAAATTAATAAATGTATTTCTTTTCTTTTTTGACAGTGTCCGCTGGCAGAAATTGGGGTGTGGCGGTATGGGCTCTCGGAGCCGGTTTGTTGGTTCTGGCTACCGCTGCTTCAGACAGAGAAAGATTGGACACAGCCCTGCAGATCCTAGCTGAAGTTCCGCTGATTGACGGGTGAGTTTTGTCTTGAACCGTTAAGAAAAAACTAATGTACATACTTACCTACCATTAATAAAACACCAATGTACCATTAATAAAATACAAATTACCATTAATTAAAAAGTTTAAATATTCAAAATAAATACAAACACACCAAATGTTCAAGTATTTTTAAATAAACTAATAAAAGTAGATGCGAATTCACCACAAAAGAATATAGGTAAATGAAGGAAATAAGCGACAACGAAAAATTGTGATTTTTTTTTTAGGAGAATGACATAATAATGTTTTAGTTCAGAATGAATATCAGTCAAATACATTAAAAAATCAGTGCCCCTAAGTATAAGTTATCGATGATCGAGTATCGAAAATAAAAAACAAAATGATTCGATCGTTTAATGTTAAGATGCATTTATAACAAATACCATAATAACCATACCATAAAATAATCGTTTATATGGTCACCAAGGAAATAATAACCAGAAAGAACTGTCATCGCCTACTAATAAGTTGTTGTTTCCATGGTGTCCATAATAAACGATTAGGAAAATACTCTATTTTCAAGCTCTGGGTCTTTGTTCGTTTGGAATAAATGCATCTTTAGAATACTATTTGCACGCTAATAACCGCTTATTAGCTTATAATTAGCTTTCGTTAAAACCTTAAGAAGCGTGAAAGCCGCGGCCATATTGTTTTTTCAATTGTCAACTTTAGTTTTAAAACTGGCTACCAGTAACAGCCCATAAAAAACCACAAGCGCTGTTTCACCGCTCGCATTTAACGTAAGTATAGAAATTTATTAATAATCATTGTTAATTAGGTACTGAAATGTGCCGATCGATAATGACTGCCATTCACGTACAAATATAAAATATTATTATTATTATATACTGGTATGATAAATGACGCGGTTAATAATATTTTGACATTAAATACATTTTTATCGAAATCACGATGACATGTAATGCGGACTATCTCCATTACGATAAAACGCTTATCTATAATATAAAAGAAAGTCGGGTAAGTGCGAACACTTATAATTCGAGATCGGCCGAACAGATTCTTCCGATGTTTGATTTATCGGATTCTCCTCCGCTCCGGATAACAGAATAACTATTAAAAAGTTGAAAAATGCACAAGAAGTAATATGAAATTAAAGTTAGTATGGAACGGATTTCCTGCAACGCCAAATTGTTCACCTGACAACCATTAAGTACACATTAAAAATATTGGTACGCAGATTTTTTATGGAATTTTTTTCGAGCTTTCAGCAATAATTTTTTAACATTCAAACTTATTTTAATCTTATTTTTTTATACCTAGATTAGGTACTAATTCGAAATCAATATTCATAGTAAAAACTACAGGACAACGTCTGTCGGGAAAGCTAGTAGGTAATAAAAAATAATAAAATGATTGAATGATATGCAATAATCCCAATTACATTATATTGTTAATACGATAATTTTAATAAATATCATTACTGTCAGATCGTTAAGATTTTAATCGATGATTTTCAGCTAATGCGGTTTATCGTATATTAATAATATGTTTTAATTTTAAAGAATGATATTATTTTGTTTGACCGGTACAAATCTTTATTGCAACGATTGTTTTTGATCATATGTGACAGTCCCTTCTCCCACCCTCTACTTCCCGCCTCTCCCTACTCCTCCATTATATTTTTATGTATTTTTGTGGCTTGTCTGATATATTTTTGTTCTGGGTGGAATCGTGTATAAAAGGTGACTTATTGGTTACTGAAATTTGTTTCTCTCTTTTTTTCTACTTGTTGTTTTTCTTTTCTTTCTCTTAGAGGATTTATACATATGTACCTACGAACGATTAAGAGTTTTGTGTGAACGCCGAATAATAAACTTTTACAAAGTTTTACTAAAATAAGTTAAATAAAGTTTTAATTCCAAGGATGCTTGAGTAATTGAATGATCTGTTGACTGAACAGTGTTAGTGTACTCTATGTATCATACCAAGGTGGTTGGTAGTCCAGTGGTATCGATCGGCGGCTTTCATGCGTACAGCGTATTGGAGGTCGTGGGTCCGAATTCAGGCGGTGCCGACCATATCCACTTTCACGACACAAGCCTTTGCTTGGTGTGAAAAACGTCAAAAGTGTATTTGTGTTCACTTTGAGTGAGCACAGATTCATAAAAAAAACATTATCTGTTCGTGCATTATAGATGAATAAAAAAATGTAGTCTTTTGACTATTTTATGTGGAGGTGCGGGAATATACTCCATATTAACTCATCTCTGTGGAGATATTAACCATCCACTTTAATATTATTCTCTATAGAAGTGCCAAGGATACAATACATAACTACTTAGTTTTTTTTTTTAACAATTTTATGGTAATTTTGAAATCTCCGTGTGTTCGATAGACAACATGGGTAGGCACTAGGTACGTATACGGAATTGAGTTTACGAATATAACGGCGTTTTCAAAATTATTCTATGCGTACTGGGTGCAACAAAAGCGTTCGCCTTTTCACTTCCCTTTTCTCTCTCTTCTGTCTCACTTACTTACAAAACATCAATATCGGAACAATGCGCTCGGAAAAAAGCTCATATTAAAATTACAGTGTTCTAATATAATAAAAGTGTTGTACACACCAGGAATAATACCGGAACAGGAGTAAAGGAAGCAACCAGAAAACAATCGGTAAGTGAGTCCCTTTTCCATACAGTCCACTTCTTCTTCGTTCGTCTGCGTACTCTCTGCTTAAAGCTGGGAGACGTAGTGAACACCATGAGTGTCCACGAAGAGCTGGTATAAGTCACGGCGTCAGCCTTGGGTATGAGTTGAACGGCTCGTTTTAGAAGGAAGTATATCAAAATGGATACTCTCCATTTATTTATCTGATGAATCACATATTTATTTGATATATTTCCATCTAGGTTTTCCTCAATCAAACCTGTGACCAAAACTCCTTTTAAGAGTCTTTCAGCACTTTTCATATGGGAATCTAGCTCCTAATTAATATTTGTTAGAGTAGAAAATAGCGGGGAAATTCACCGAACATTCTATCAACCTATTTCAGAGGGATGTAAGGTGTAATTAGGAGTTGGAGAGAGAAAAGGTTCGGTGGTGCACTTAGGTTTCTTATTAGAATTGTTTTATTATTTCTTAACTTGTACAGAAATATAAAGCCTCAATTAATACCGACCGGCGACGGTGAAAGTCAAGGGAGCTTAACACCTGCCTTTTGCGAAAAGATTCTTAGATTTTAAATACCCTTTTCAGATCCCTCTGCTGGAATTTTATTCAGAATTATATTACACTACCTATATGACGACTCATTGCGAAAAAATCAAAAGTTATGTGGTTGTAATATACAATTACAATGTCGGTAACATTACCGCCATCTGTCGAAACATAGGGAAAACTTTGATCTATAGAATCTTTCTACCAAAATATGTCCTCGGCTATGTCGAGAGTTGAAATCGATTTCTCAGTCTGAATTTGGCGAGTCTGGATTGTACCGGACGGTCTCCATATTTGACTGGTTAAACACATCCAGTCTTTCCTCATTGCGTCTACGATATGCGATTCTCTCCTGTTGTTGGCTAACTCTTGAACAATTCTGTGTTCACCGGTCTCTATACAAGAAATCCACATACTCAGACAAAAAATTGATCATAAAACAAAAAGAAACAACAATTTAATAGTGAAAGAGTTTATTTGTGTTCACTTTGAGTTTTTTTTTTTTTTATGTATTAGATCAAAAACTAATTATTACAAAGTTAAGGTACAATAATGAAGTCGCGCCAAATCCATACAAATGGATTTGTCGGCGCGTTCTTCTACAGAAATAAAAACAATAATAAGAAATAGTAACTTAAAACCTAACCAACAGCAGCAAACATAATATTATTCATAATTATTTACAGATTTTTCAGTTATAAACAAATCCACATTTTGAGAGCCATTCCTTGACAAGTCTTTTTGTTGCACTTTTACTACCACATTTCTTAATAGATGTCGGCATCATATTAAGCAATTTAGGCACATTATATTCTAAAGTTCTCTTACCGTATTTATTATTATATTTTGGTACTATATATCCTTCATTTAATTTAAATCTAGTATTATGAGCGTGTCGCGGTCTTGCCTTATATTCATCTTTCAAAAACTGGTCAAGGACAATCCTTTGCCAAAACAAGCCTTTAGCAGACAAAATATTCAGCTTTTTAAAGTATAAAGAAATATTATTACGCGCCGCGGTACATACATTTCTATTAACAATTATTAATCTTAAAATCGATTTTTGTGCGAGCACTTTTTAAATTTGTATTAGTACCTACAGTTACCCCAGCTACCAATACCATATCTAATCAAAGATTCTGCCAAAGACTTGTATATTATTTTGAGCGTGGTTCTAGGCACGAAGTACTTAATTCTATACAACTTACCAGCTATGGATCGCAAACGATGTAAATACAGTCTTTGGTGTAACTAAAACTCAAACGCCTCTTTCCGGAATCTAATAAGTCTCGGAAGCCTGGACCAGGGGGATAAACATGGTGAAAGTCAGAGCGCAATGGAGAGCTCTTTTTGCCTCCCTTTGGGTTTAAAGAGCGTAGAGATAGATAGATTGTAAATGAATCAGAGTAATTAAAAATTAAAGTTGAATTCTCAGAGTTAAAATACTACAAGTGTCATGTGTTGTAATTTACTGTTTCTTCAGTACCTACTTATAGGATTGCTATATTTTATGCAAAATCTCCATCTCATTCTCTAAAACGATCAAAGAAAGAGAGAGAAGGAGAGAGTCCTGAATGCCGAATGAATTGTTATAAATTGTAATCTAGATAAGCGACTAAATGTTTTCTTAAAACCGAACCTCTCCACCCTCGGCTATCAGATGGGGATCTAAGTGGATTCTCGACTGCTCTAAAGTCTCCAATGATAATACACTCTCAGTACGGCGAGTTCTCCCCTTTTTTGTCAGGGTTTAGTAAGCATCATTAATAATCCTTTTGATCTATGTCCGCAAGATTAGGTTTTTGTGAGCAAAATGATAATTCCCTCTCTGGTTGTATTGCTTCCTTATTATTACTTATTGTATTGCTTTTGGCATATAAATAACAACATAATATTATGTGCGTTACTGATCTTCTGACGCTGATTGCATGGAAAACTGTGACCTCATGATGATAAACTGTAGATCTTGGATTGGTCAGATATATTTCAATTGATGGTGGTAAAGGTTTGATCGAAAGCTCGTACTGGAGGTGGACGTTATATACCTAAAGGTACAAACTAACCAGTTGATTTAGCAGGCTAAAATATACCCAGAGGGTTTCTTTCCAGCAGGACTGTGGGATCATTGAAATTACTATTGATGACTTCATCTTCTTTTTGCTCAGTCATCCCTCCACTCCTTGATATGATATAGACCTCTTCCATCTATTTATTATAACTCCACTCCACTTGAAAATCTTGAGATTTTCTTTGTCACTTACCCGCGACAGGGACAATGTAAATGGCCCATCTTTTTGGGGCCAGCCAATTCCTCTTTTTTTATACCACATTGAAAACAACATATATCTTGAAAAATAGACAATATTATTAAGAAAACGATGCGATTTGCCATTGTGTATGAAATACATAGCTGAGAAAATTTAACTGCGGTACAGCTGCATCAAGCTAAGGACACACTGGTTACGGAGCGTGGTCTAAGAAACCTGTCAAATATTATGTGAGTTGCTTTTTTTTTTGGTTCCGGCCTGCCAGTGGTGTAACGAAGGAATCTGTTACCACAAAATAATGCAAAGGTCAGAGTGAAATAGAAAATAATGGAATATTATTATTAAAAAGATGAAGAGCGTGAAAGCTAATTAGAAGAGGAGATATAGGAATGGAAGGCCAGCTAAGAGAAGAGAGAGAAAGAGAAAAGATAAGAAAAGTAGACAAGGGAAGAGAAAGAAAACAAAGGGATAAAAAAGAAGAGATTCCAGGAAATGAAAACAGAAGAGAAGAGAATGTAAAAGAAGAGAAGACGGAAGAAAAAAAGGCAGAGAAGAGAAAAGAAGGAATGGGAAGAGAAGGGAAAAGTTGAGTGGAGCAGAGTAGAGAATAAAATGGAATGGAATCTAAATATTGTGTAGGTCTGTTCAGAAATAGGTAAATAATTTGGTTTAATAGCGCAGATGAATCACAATAAGTTTTGCTGTGTATCGCGAATTTGAAACTGCGTCACTACTTGAACACTAATTAATATATTCAACTTTTGAAATCTGTAGGTGAAGTTTCCATTCTCTTTCTCTCTGGATAGTTTTAAAAGTAAGTATATCGGTAAGTGGTAGCTTGTTTGTTATCCCAACTTATAGTTTGTAGCATATTGCCAGGGGCTATACTGTGTGCGTTTTAATAAACATGTTTTCCCATAATTCGTTGAGTTGTGAATTTAGGATCCGGATCAAATTTACAAGCGATGGATAGTATCTTTGTATTTGCCATAATCAGGTTCATAGGAGAGCAAACTTCTTACGCAATATAACTAACTAATTTATTACACAGTTTATTAATATGGAACACTGTCGAGAAGCATTGGGATACTACAACTGTGTTTTATTGAAAATCAGGGACAAAACCATGGTTTTGTAATATCATAATATATTAATAGCATTGTCAAAAATTTTGACAACACAAAGTTTACTCATTTCCATCGACGTTGAAGCTGAATATGCTTATACTATTATGTAAAATACTTATTTTACATCCGATGAAACCATGCTTTTTACGGATTTGGTAATCAATTTTGATGAATAGGTTCAAAATTTTGATGCTAAAATACATATAATAGGTAAGTAAGACCAAACAGCATGGATGTCGATTAAGTACACGTGTACTGGAAAAAATTAGTAGATAGTATGAAAAACTTTTCCCATGCACTGTGTCCGAATAAACAGCGGCAAACAACGATGATGCGGTCTCAATGTGACATTATTTGACTCTTGACCTCGGTAAGGGCCCTGGAGTGAATGGTTTGTTTGTTGTTGTCGGTGTTGGATTGGGGTAAATTTAACTAAAAAAATATAAAAAAATGGAAAAAAAAATTGACTCTGGTATGGGATATGGGAAGACGAGGAAGACCCTCTCACACTGTGTTCCGCTCCTTCGAAGCAGAGCTGAGGGACATGGACATGGTGTGGGAGGAGGTCATAAACATTGCGCAAGATCGAGCGCAATGGAGAGCTCTTGTTGCCTCCCTATGCCCCTGAGTGGGGTGGAAAAGGGAGAATTGATTGATTGATTGATGGGATATGGGACACATATTAATATTCTATCATACTTAAGTTACCTCTCCAAAACACGAGTTCTTACTCACATTGGAGAGCAATCATTCAATGATTTTTGTATTGCCTTTTTTTTGAAAATTGCCTTAATTTGTAAACTTTTTTTCTTCTGTGAATAAAATAATAATTATTAATAATATTATTATTATTTCACACTGAAAATAATTAACGGATATGAGTATTAACACTACTGTTTCCGATTTGACGTATTAGGCACCTACTATTAAACATGAATCTTGGCATTGAAAATTAAGAAGGAATATACTTTCCATTAGTCCTTTGATACAAAGCAAACAATATGGAAATTATTTATGGAGCTTATTTCAAGAGTATACTTTACTTTGGTTCATTTTGATATAAATTATTATCCAAGTAGTCTTAAGTACATTTTATATTTATAAAATCGTATAATGAAATGCACGGCATTAAGCTTTCAATCCTTCAGTCCATTCTTTTGATGTCTCCCATAAGAATTCCCTACCAAATTAAACCAATCGCAATAAGAGAGGCTCAAGAACACCTCCCTGTGGTACACCAACCCTTTCTTTAACAAAATATCGCGTAGCAACACTACATTGCGAAACTTTTAATTGAACAAGTTTTTGCTTAATTTAACTAAGATTGTGTTGTACCTGCAGGATAATAATTTATCTCTATAAGTTGTTTAAAACACCGTTAGTTTAGTGGTCTCGATGTCGTTTTTCTGATCATAAAGTTCTAAACGTTTTCTTGAAAGATTCGTCGTTAATTATAATATATAAGATGGTGCCGGATTTCTACTGGCTGAGAACTTTTATCGTCCTTTTCAAGTCGGTTTTGGTATTAACGGCATTACTAACCCATTTTTTTTCATAAATAATTATGTAGGAATATCTATCTGAATTTGAATGTTTATTTTCATAAGGTTTTATGTTCCTTGTGCAGGCTGTTTGAAAAAATGAACAACAATTTTTCCCTTGGTTATAGAATCACGCTTTACCGGCTTGATCAATTTCGCCAATTCGCTTTTTGTTGTGTTTGTTATTACCGGGAGAGGTTCTTATGACTGTAAATAAATAAGAAAGAAGAGAATAATAAAACTTCTTTTAAAACTTTAAGACCTAAACTTCTTAGTGATTTTGACAATATAAAATTTTCTGTTTATATATTGGCGTATTTGACATAAATGTCATTTGTTTGATGGGTGAAGCGATTAACAAAACGCACGCTAGAAATATCATTTAAGGATGCATTTAAACCAAACGAACATAATGCTGAAAGTATAGTTTACAATATTATATCGTTATATTGGACACCATGAAAATGACAACTATAATTTATTTATTTATTTATTACAGTAAAAATAAACACCACTCATCATAACAGCTTTCGCCTTTGCGATGAGTGATGACAAAACAAACAATAAAATAAAACAAAAATCATATCATAAATAGATAAAAACTAGAAAACAATAAATAATTACCTATTAATAGTAATAAATTTATATAATTAAAAATACAAATATACACACATAAATAACAAATAAATATAAAAATGCATTGAGGCATCATAAAATAAAAACAATTTCGCCAAAACAAAATTACATTTTACATGGTTGCAACACCGCGTCCGATAGAACGCACTGTGTAGTGTGTAAGTAGTGAGTGACATGACAGTTCTTTATCATTGTTATTTCCTCGGTGACCATATCAACGACCAAGAAAATACTCTACCTATACTCTTATTTTCCAAATCTGGCTATATGATAGTTTGTTATTTACGCACTTAAAACAAACGAATCTGGCTATATGATCGTGTGTTATTTACGCACTTAAAACAAACGAATCTGGCTATATGATCGTTTGTTATTTACGCACTTAAAACAAACGAATCTGGCTATATGATCGTTTGTTATTTACGCACTTAAAACAAACGAATCTGGCTATATGATCGTTTGTTATTTACGCACTTAAAACAAACGAATCTGGCTATATGATCGTTTGTTATTTACGCACTTAAAACAAACGAATCTGGCTATATGATCGTTTGTTATTTACGCACTTAAAACAAACGAATCTCGCTATATGAAAACAAACGAATCGGTCGGAATAATGATGAATTCATCACCATTTTACCGATTATTTAATTATTGATAGTTAAGACAGGACCACGTCTGTCGGGTCAGCTAGTTGGAAAATAAGAATAGAATGAAGTTTGCAGAAGTATTCGGAAAATGAATGACCACATTTCTGTTATTTTGTCTGCCTCAATATGTTGGAAGCGATTTCAGCATTGTATATTTTTCGAAAGGAACAAGATTTCTTTGTTTGAAATTCGTTGGCGCGTTGGATTGGCAACGTTTGAGGAGCAATATTGCATGCCCACAAAAGGCTCGTATCATTCATATTCCGTTGGAGTACGCGTGGGTTTCTCATGCAACGTTGAACAATACTCTCCAGACAAGTTGTAAATCATTTTTGCTTCGTTGCACTCCCTTAGGAGATTGAAGAATTTCTGTGCGGAGGAAACAAGGAAGCGGTTGGTGGAGTCTCTGATTCATCCCCTATTTGATTACGCTGATGTGTGCTACCTAGATATTTCAGTTGAGTCTTTGAATAAGCTCGAACGCCTTCAGAACACCTGTATTCGTTATATATATGGCTTAAAAAAATACGACCACGTTTCTGAGTTTCGCCAACGTCTGGGTTGGAAATCAATCGCACGGCGAAGGGATGACCACGTTCTCTGTCTTCTGTATAAGATTCTTTTTGATCCCTCCACTCCTCTGTACCTTAAGGAACGATTCACATTCTTGCACCTGCATGGACTCCCACTGAGGTCGGCGTCGAACAATCTTCTGGCTATCCCGCCACATAACTCTGGCTACTACACGGACTCTTTCACGGTGCATGGATCGAGATTGTGGAATCAACTTCCACTGCAATGTCGCGTTTGTTCGTCCATCAACACATTCCGCAGGATCATTGCCGGCCGTTAGTCTTCATTGTAAGATGAGAAGCATCCCCACCTTCCTCCCTATTCCTCCCCAACATCTAGTCCATCCTATCCCTATCCTCATATTGTATTTATATTATATGTATATGTTTTTATTTATTTATTTATTCCTAGACATATTTTTATTTTCTATTATAATTGTTTATTTTTTGTCACTTGTTATCTATTGTTCTGTCAAACCTAATATATTCTCTTTGATTTAACTGGGTTGGCTGGCAGAGATCCTTCGGGATAAGTCCGCCCTTTCGACTGTCCTAATTACTGTCTCCACACTATATTTTGATATAATAAAGTTTTATTTATTTATTTTATTTATTTATTTATCATTCATGTGATAAATGGCTATTGATTTTTATAAGTGAACGTACCATTTTTCTACCGCTGAATATTGACTGGACGTCTGAAGTAATAAAGTTGCTCAATATAATAATATGAGTAGTGCTGCCGTAGTCTGCAGGAGTCATTACGGAATATCCTAAATTATTATTGTACTAGCTTATAACCCGTCTTGCTTTACGTTTTTGATTCCGATTGTCAGGCTTGATCGGTAGGTAATTAAACAGGTTCTAGTCTAGCTTCCCATTGCTTAACAGACCTCTATAACTGACATAAGCACAGAAAAAGAAGAATGACACTTTTACAATTTTTGTTTACTGACATAATATTATACGAACCTACCGACATAATTTGCAAGTTTTCATAGAGAGAGAGAGAGAGCTCTATGGTTTGAATCTTAGCTACATTCCCTAATGTGTGATAATTAATTAGGCTTTCCATCCATAGAGGGTGATTTGTACTATCTGTCAAACTTCAAAATGGAGGAATCATTTTGCAAATTTTTTCATTAAATCTTTTTATTGAGAATAATAAGATTTGAATAACATTTATATGTATAACAAATCAATCTACAATTATTTTATTACATTTTCATACCGTAATACCAAGATTCCATTCAACGTTTACATGAGTAATTTTGTTTCCAAAAGATGGCTTACTGTCTTTTTGAGAAATTTGTATGAAGATCCTAAAAAAATAGAGTTTTTTAAATAGCTCTAATTATATTAAAGTTAATGCAGCAAATCGTATTTAAGAACCTTCTCAAGCAAATTGCACCGCTCTGCGCAGATTCATATCTGACGTAGCATTTGTATTTTGAGCGTGATGTTCACATATACGATAGAAAGCACAGTAGATAAGTTCGTCCATAACTATATTTTTAATAACAATATTTTTAGAGAACTTTTCTAAACGCTAACCCCACGAAGAATATTTTTCATACTTACATACGACCGTCTTCTACTGTTATTTCGAAGGCTGGCTTAGTGTGATCACTTTACGTTAACAACGTTCGCCATAAGTTGAAAATGTTCAAATTCCCGAATATTATGAGAAATTTCAATATGTTCAACATTTGGAGAAATTCCATGCCCCGGGCAGGATTCGAACCTGCGTCCCTCGTTGAACCGTGCCGAGACGGTAACCACTGGGCTAACTGCCCCGACACTAATTCCTTCATTAAACGTGTATATAACAAGTAGCTGATGTTAATGAGATATAGAGCCATCTGTATCTCATTAACATCAGTAAGCCGGTAGTGGTTTGTTCATACCATTTAAAATCGAACAGTACCTATTAGTAGGTCATCAGTTGTTGATTTATCGTTAAGATCTAGTCCTGAAAAAATGGACTCAAAAATCAAGATAAACTTAGAACGTTGCATATCGTCTAAAAAAACGTGAAACTTGACTAGACGTTCCTATATTCAACTGTTGCGATGGGAAGAAACGTCAAATTGACCGTAGGTTTCAACGTGGTAAAGTAAAATTGGTACTCTTGAAGGGACGATAAGATACGACGGACGGCTCCGTAGATAGACAATTTGAATTTTGTGGATGAACTTTTCGTCAATGTAGAGTGCGAAAAAATGAACTGTCCATTGGAACATAATACTATAAAAAAAATTATGAACCAAACAAAGACACTGATATGAAAAATAATAAAAGTTATAAGTTCATTTTCTTTCTACTCTTCATTGACGAGACTTAGTACGCTAAATTCAAATTGCCTTGGGCCCCCGAACTTAAAGGACAATCGATATTTTTCTTTTCGTCGCTAGTTATGCTAGCTATGAAAAGCGATAACTTGAATATAAAATATTGTTTGGTAAAAAAAACTCTTCACAATGAAATCGTACGGAAATTTGTTAATTGTTCGTTTTTGTGGCTTAAAAAACGAAGCTTGAAACAGACAAGCTAATTGGCTTAATTCAGTTCGTTTCCACTTCGGTCGTTCTCAGCCCAAAGTACACGACGCTGTAACCATTTTAATGACTGACTAAACAACCACGTTTCGAGCCAATTTTTTCACCAGCTTTAGTGGCGAAAACAAAAACACCTGTTGTGGAATGACAGGTGAGCATAAAAATGAATAAAAGCTCAATGTAGGTACCTATTGTTAAAATCGGAAAGGTCTAAATACGATCGGGTTGCTATCTTTTTTTGTTGCCACCATTTTAATTTTAATAATCTATAATATAAAAGAAGGTCGGATTAGTGCGAACACTTCTAACTCGAGATCGGTTGAACAGATTTTTATTATGCTTGGTGTATTGGATTCTTCTTCGCTCCGGATAACAGAATAACCATTAAGAATTCGAAAAATGGATAAAAATAATATTAAAGTTAGTATGGAACGGATTTACTGACAACAGCACCATCTGTTGAAAATTACATAACAACACAACAACAACCGTTGAGTTTCAAAACGCAAAACAAAAAAATAAAACAAATCTCAGATTTTTGATAGAATTTCTTTCCAGCTTTCAGAAATATTTTTTTACATTCAAACCTACTTTTGTATACATTACAAGTTCGAAATCAATAGTCATAGCAAGGACTACAGGACAACGTCTGTCGGGAAAGCTAGTATGTTTTGATAAATTATCCTGTCAGACGACATGTATTAGAAAAAGGTAATTATTGATTATTAGATTGTCCATAAATCAGCTGTATCGTTCTTAAATAGGTCCCAATTTTACATTACCACGTCGAGAATAATTACAGACGGGTAGTTTGGCATTTTTACCTCTGTCAAGTATCAAATATTTATTATATATATTTTTTTTTTTAAATGAATCTTTGCTCACTCGAAGTGAACACAAATACACTTTTGACATCTTTCACAGTAAGCCAATGCTTGTGTCGTGAAAGCGGAAAATGATCGACAGGGCGATTCGGACATTTGTTCGATAAAATATTTCCCGCGAACACTTGTAAGTTAAATTAACTGTCAAAAGAACTATCGACGATGTTTATAAATATGAAAAATATTTCCCGTACCTATTACTATTCCCATACCCGTAGGAGGTCATTCAAACCGGACATGATCGACCGCGGCGGAGGGTTCTGGTTGCCTCCCTTTGCGCCTAAGCAGGGTTGCCATGCATGTTCGGTATGAAAAAAAAATACCGAACTATGGAGTGTTCGGTGTTTTTATTTTCGAGAATGATTTTCAGTTTTCCTAGTGAATTCATAACTTCCCGGACAGCAAATTTCGAGAATGACCTGTTTTTTTTCTTAAGAGAAAAATCTCTCAAGCTCCGGGTAGGAAATTTTGGAAATGACCTTTTTGTTTTGGAAACTTGATCTTTCCGGATACCAAGCGGGAAGACTGTTTCGGTATATTTTTGAAAAAAACCTGGCAACCCTGCCCCTAAGTGAGGTCGAAAAGGGAGTAGTTAGTTATTTAGTCGCATTGGTTTTGTAATTTATAGGAATCGTACATCATGAGTGAATTGTTAGTCATTAGCAGTTGATATTCGTTTAGATAATAATAATAAATACATATATAAATAATAATAATAATACTTATATAAATAAAAGAGTAAAAGAAGGAAGGAGAGGGAGAAGGAGGGAGGGGAACCACTTTGAAATTGGAATAAAATTTTATCGTGTCATCAGCGACATTTTGAATGAGTGAATGGTCTGAGAGCCTCTCACGGAAAGTAGGAGTTGGTTCCACAGCCTAGCAGCATGAACGGTGAATGAGTCAGTGTAGAATCCGGATCGGTGGAGAGGAATGAGCAACAAATTATTTTGATCAGATCGCCCGTGCGAACTCAGGAACACATACATTCTAAGAAGATTATATGGATGATAATATCATATTATGTCGTCTGGGATAAGAGTATTCAGCGGAAACAACGAGTTTTACGGACGAATTTAACCGACTTGATTAAATTTTGAAGCGTTTGAGAAAATAAAATTTTATGTAGGTAAGTGCGACGTTATTGTCCTAAATTATTAGTCGCTACCTACCTTAGAAAATATAATACTTTGATTATTGCCTACCTACCTTCATAATGGGAGGTTTTCTGGGGAGCTTCCGACAAGACACACTAGGTGGCAGCGCTTCTATAATCATGTCTATTGTCAAATTATGCCAGCTGTCAAACATACCATCTAGCATTGACTGATGAATATTACGTTAATATATCTCCTCTCTTTTTGTTTTTTCGATTAAACAATTTAACGTTTTAATTATTGATGATTGAAAAAGTGGCTTTTTCTAGGAGGTAAACCATAGTGTGTCCTTTAACACTACACACAAACCAAAGCACTAGGTATGTATTTGTCTTCAAGGGTGGATTTGCAGTACTGGTTCTTTGACAATAAGTCTCAGTGGTGCTTTTCGGTATCTTCTTGTTTTATTGTTTTCTGTTGCGGTATTTTTTTCATTTGTGTTTAGGTAGGTATATAAAAAATAAAATAAGATAAACAATTATTTTATTTGTAATAGTATGTAAAATGTACAATGATTATTCTAATGATGTTGAGGTTATAAACGTTAATTTGACCAGTGTTGCCAACGCCGTTTATCAAACGCTAAGTAGCCATACTGAAAATTTGGTATGCGGTCATTTCGAAAATTTTAGTATCCGAAGAGAGGTAGGAGTTCACTAAAAAAAGGTCATTTAGTATCCGGAAAGGTGAAAATTCACTAATAGGGAAATAACTCATGTGGCTACCTGTCGCCTTTTAGATTTTTTCGTCGCCTATTCTCGTTCCAAATAGCCCTAATGGCAGTAAATTGCCCCCTTTGGCAACACTGAATTTGACAATAGACCGGATTAGCAAGGGCGCCTCTGGTGGCACAAAATGAAAATAAAAAACATCCCATTAATAAAATTGTTATAAGAAATTCAAAGTCATTTAAAAAATTCGAAAACTAAAAAATAAACTCAAATTCAATTCGGCAGATATAAAAAAGAAAGGCGAAAAATATTCGAGGTATTCTTATGATTGTTCATTGAAATCAATTCACTCGCAAAAATCAACGATCCCGAAATATATTATGGAGTAAAAATCCATGTGTAAAATTGTATCAGCCTTCATCGGCTCGTCTGCTGGGTACTCACATAACAAACGAAAGGTTTAAATAGAAAAAAAAAAACATTTTTCTGCCGTTCAGTTGTAAAATAATAAAAAATATCGGAACAACATACGATACCAAACTGTGCATGTGTGAAATGTTTATATTCCAATAAATATATAGAACCAGTACAATTTTTTTTCATTTGTTTTATATGCATTGCTTTGAAAATAATAGAGTATAATAAAAACCTTGCTGATGATGATAGTTTCATTTTTTTTTAAATGTTTCTGAGTTCACTCAAGTGTAGGTACATAAATACATTTTTGACATCTTTCACACTGACCGTGTCGTAAAAGTGGAAATGGTCGACACCGGGATTCGAACACACGACCTTCAATACGCTGTTTATACGAAAGTAGTCGACTGATACCACTGGTCTACCAACCAATAAACATCAACACAATGGGTGCATTTTTTTTTGATATATTAAAAGCAACAGTCAGGACCATGTTTCGAAATCCGACATGAAATTATTCACGATGAAGTTTCCTAGTCATTTGTCAAATTTTATTGCAATTAGTCTTAGTGTGCGTTTACACACAATCATAGAGGCTGAGCAAACAATTATAGCATTACCTTTAGACCGCCAATAATGACATCAAACAAATAAACAAAGAGCAAGAATAACACCAAACTAATCATTAACGGGCGATGACAGATTACACGCGAGTTCTGGCTTCGATTCTATGCTCGTTTGGTGTAAACGCATCCTTATATTGTTGCAGGGTTGCTAGGAAATAACAATTCTGAGGAGTTGTGGATACTAAAGTTGAATAATAGGCTAGAAAACGTTATCAGAGCTTCTTTAGGCCTCTATAACCAATTCACAACCTCTTTTACAAACTGTCAATTGATAGGATATAAGTCAATATATTGCTATAGGTTGATATTATACGAATCTGCTTCGTTTTATATCTACATTTCTTTTGTCATTGTTAAGTGAATATAAAGTTTACTAAAATACGGAAACGTTGAAATAATAAATTTGGGTATTTGAAACGATCGATTCGATTGAAATCAGACCACTCTATTCTATAGCTTACCCATTCCTTTGATCACCTAACTTTTAATGATTTTGTTGCATTGTTGTTTCAGACATAATGATCTACCGTGGAATTTGCGGAAGTTCCTGCGAAACGAGATCAATGAGTTCGATTTGGATACAGACTTAACGGTTGTGGAGCCTTGGTCCAAATCTAAGTACTCGCATACGGACTTACCTAGACTGAGAGCTGGCATGATGGGAGCTCAGGTAAGAACCCCATACAATACTATTTCTCATGTTTATTTCGTTTTTAAAGTAAATTGATGGTCCTTCGATCCGGATATTATGTTACAGACTACAACAGCTTTATGTGGTTTTTCAATACAGTAAAGAAAACATAAAATATATTCTTTGACACATTTTTAATCGTATACATAAATTGCGGACTTTAACTTTTCTTATTACTCATGGTATATTATCGTCGTCCCAATTCTATATGGAGACAAGTCAAAAATTATCAAATTTGAGTTTTTGATACAAATCGATTACAAATGATGGTCTGCTTCTATTTCTTTAGAGAGATAAGTCAAATTTGTCCTAAATATTTTTTTATAAAAGATGTCTTTTCATGGAATTATTTAAAAAAAATTGAACATTCAGTTCAATAAGAAGACAAATCAAATGTCTCACTTAAGAACTGTCAATGATTAACTTTCATTCTAGTTCTATAGGCAGACATCTTAGATGTCCGCCTATAGAACCGCCAACAACTGAAAAGATCTAGTTCTATAGAGAGACAACTCAAAAGTATTCTTGAAAATAACCATTCTATCAATAATAAAATCATGAATCTTAATTTTAAACATAATAAAAGACTTGACAAAACAGTACTTGATACATTTCTAAATTCATAAACTCTTAGATTGCAATTTTTGACACTTACTATATAGTAGTTTCTATCCATAATTACAACTTTTTTAATATGAAACGGCGTATCTAGTAATTTATATCTATGATATTAAACAACATATTAAGGTCTCTTGTATAGGTTTAGTTGATAAATCAAAAGTAATATTGATTCATTATTTCATGTTTTACAATCCCTAATTTTCTGTTAAAAAAAACGTAGATCCACCTATTACAGTGAATATTAAGGTTCCAGATTACAGTGAATATTAATGACTGGTTGACTCCTCTGCAAGATTAAGATATTTTTGGATATTTATTTTATTAGGTACATGAATAACTTATACATATTGGTATTTGAAAATCAGCACAAGATATTGATTATCGGAGAAAATTGTATTGGATAAGTAAATAAAATTTATCGAATGTTTAATGTCATCATCATCAATTTGCCGTGGGGTTGTCGGCTAAGAATAGCACCTTTCTCTTTTTGCTGGTTTTTCGAGCATCCTGTAAGAGGCAGGAAATCGAAAAATCAGATCGAGACCGTGGGGTTGACCACCTCACGTCCTTAGAACAATCGGTCAGAAAAGGCAACAGAATTAAGCCTCGGACGCCTTGACCCCATCAGGTGGGCCTTTGTTGACCACGGCTTGATTTAGGAACAAGAGCTTAAAAATCGGGACTCTGAATGTCCGCACTCTGGGCGGGCGGGGAGCTTGTTGTTGCCAAGTTGGCGGGAGATTATGGACTAGATATCCTGAGACTGAGTGAGGCACGCATCCCAGGCTCGGGGCAGAGTGATGCTGGCAATTATGTCATGCTTCACTCTGGCCACCGGACTGCACGGATGCGTGGCGTTGCTCTACTTTTAAGTAAATTGCCTTCTCTCGCCTTCTTGGTTGGGAACCTGTTTCTGACCGCCTGATGAGTGCGTCCTTTAAGATGAGTGGCGAAACACTGACGGTCCTTCCATGCTATGCTCCCACTGAGGATGGGGACGCGGCTGCTAAGGACTGTTTCTATGGCAGTCTGGATGTAGTTGTGTCCCATGTTCCGAGGCGCCATCGCCTAATAGTTCTGGGGGACTTTAATGCCAAGGTTGACAACGATCCCCAGAATGGACCAGGCGTCATGGGAAAGCATTGCTTAGGAGTGATGAACGATAACGGAAGCCGTCTCATTGGTTTCGCCATGCTCCATGGACTCTTAATAGGGGAAACTCTCTTCCCCACAAGGATATCCATAAATACACCTGGACCTCGCCCGACAGAAGAACGAAAAGCCAGATAGACCATCTCCTGGTAAGGACTAGCAACCAAACTGACCTGCGGGATGTCCGCACCTACCGGGGAGCAGACATGGACACGGATCACGAACTCCTTGTGGGCTCGTTCTGATTCAAATTTCACAATTTCCAGCTAAGATCGTCTGCTCCTCGCCCACTGGACATACGCAGGTTAGAGAGTGCTCAGTGTCGTCATACGTGCGAGGCTGAGATACGCACAAGGTTTGCCCCCTTCCAGGATCCACCCAGAGCTGCTCCAATTGAGTCAGCCTGGACTAGGTTTCGCGACGCGGTTATGGAATCCGCACGTTCTTCTGTCGGCTATAAGAATAAAAAGAGGCCAATATGGGTGTCCGATGGGTCCTGAAGTCTTATCGAAGATCACCAGAAGGCTAAGACACTCTGTACGAACAGATAAAAGAAGACATCTAGATTCTCAGATACGGCGAGCACAGTCTGCTGCACTCGGAAATGACTCAAGGACACTCTTCGAAATCACTCGAGAGGTCGGGAGACAAAAAAAACCTGTGAAATCAATACGAAACTCTCGTTGAGCCACTGTCACTGCCCCCAAACTAATTAAAGGGAGATGGAGGGAGTACCAACCACTTCTAGATATATTTAAAATGGCGTGTGAAGAGGAGAGGTGTCCAAAAGATTGGCGGAATGGATACATCGTCGCAATATTTAAAAAGGGGGACCCCCTTGAATGCGGAAACTACCGTGGAATCACTCTACTGAGTGTTCCCGGTAAGGTATTATCTTAGATATTACTAAATCGCATTCGGGGACCTGTCATGGCTGTCCTGAGATAGCAACAATGCGGCTTTGTACCTGGCAAGTCCTGCACGGACCCAATTTTCTGTGCCAGGTGCATCTTTCAGCGGTGTGAAGAGTTTAACTCTCCAGTCGCTTGTTGCTTCATAGATTTTGAAAAGGCTTTCGACAGCCCACATAGACCATAGCTCTGTACGGTATACCTCCGAAGATAGTTAAAATGGTGCAGTCCCTGCATGAAGACTCCGAGTGTAGCGTCAAAACGCCAGGTGGTCCTACTGAAGCTTTCAGGATCACCACGGGAGTCAGACAGGGCTGCGTACTGGCTCCATTTATATTTATTATTGTTATGGACTTCCTCTTGAGAAAGTCCATGCAAGGAGCAAGAGGTATACCGATAACACAGAGAGATGGTCTAATGGGCGAACTGTGCGATCTGGAGTACGCGGACGACCTAGCGTTGTTCAGTACGACATTGGAGGAATTACAGCGCAGTGTTTCAAGACTCTGCGACGAAACAGCACGCCTTGGTCTTCGAGTCAACGCCAGTAATATGGAGCTCATGACGAATAATGCTTGCCCCGATAAACAGCTACCGATAACCATCGACGGTCACCAGGTCTCCCGGGTGGATAAATTTAAATACCTGGGAGCAACCATTACCACCTCCGGTGAGCTCGGGGCTGAGCTCCCGATACGTATCGGAATGGCAAGTGGCGTCTTTAAAAACATGACCAAGATTTGGAAAGCGTCGAGACGAAATGTAAACTGTTTGTGCGTGTGTGTTCCCCATTATCTTGGCAACACACACGCATCAAACAGTTGGGTGTGAGTCCTGGCACCTGACCAAATCCCAGGCACAAAAAGTCTCAGCCTTTGAAAGGTTCCTAAGGAGAATTCTGCGCGTAAGATGGTACCACCGCATCACAAACGACGCTATACGCCGGCGCACCCAGCTTGAGCCCATCACCTCTACACTTGTGGGGAGGAGATATACTTGGCTGGGACATGTGTTAAGGATGCCGAATGACAGTTGGCCGAGGATAGCGCTGTTCTTCCTCCCATCAGGGTCCCGAAGACGAGGAAGACCCTCTCACACTGTGTTCCGCTCCTTCGAAGCAGAGCTGAGGGACATCGTGTGGGAGGAGGTCATAAACATTGCGCAGGATCGAGCGCAATGGAGAGCTCTTGTTGCCTCCCTATGCCCTTGAGTGGGGTGTAAAAGAGTGTTGTTGTTGTTTGTTATATTATGTCAACAATTTTTAGGTTATATTTTTTCAAAGAATTGCTTAAAACTCACTAATCTGCGATTCTGGGACTCTTGAGCTCTTAATACTTTCCACCATCATCTTAATTTTGCGAATTCTCGTATCCATTTTAAGATTATTAACCTTTCTCCGCAATATAAAACTTCTTAAATTAAATTTTCGACCGTTAAAAAAATCCAACCCACTGTTATGAACACAGAATTCGTACTAATAATCACTACTAATTCACAAAAAGTTCAATTTTATATAGAGACAAATCAAATGTCTCCGTATAGAATTAGAAAAATTTCCGGGTGACAGATTTTCGTTAAAATTAAGTCGAAATACCTTTGTATTTTTAAATATTTAGATATTTATAAAACATTTTAATAAACTAAATTTATGTTTTTTATAAAAATAACAATATTTCTCGCAACATGGCAAGATAATATACAAAATTTATTTATTTTCTTTAAAGATATCAAAGAAATACTTTGTTCAAAATCTTCAAATGCGTTTTACTCAAAATGGACTTTTTCGACTTGTCTCCGTATAGTATTGGGGCGTCGTTATGGAATATAAGTACATGAGTCTTGTGATCGGATTTCAAAAAAAAAATAGATTTCGCTGAAATAAATTTTCTCGACGTTTTCGAGGGTGTAGATTACAATGCAAAAAAAAAATTTTTTTAATTTCCGCGTACCCGTAAATGTGTGCGCACCCATAACTCATAGTAATTCTTATCCGATTTGATTGAAATTTGGTAAAACGGTTAGCCCCTCGATGTAGATGAGTCAGTAAAATGTTGAGATCTGCACCTTCAGGGGAACCCTCTTAAAGTATCCAAAGAAAATTTCACTTGTTCTAGAAAAAGGGCTAAAAAGGAAAAAAAAATTCTTCGATTTTCATAAAATTTGGTATACGGGTTGGTCTTATGCTCCTACAGAAGCACGTAAAATTTGAGGTCCGTAACTTCAGTCCCCCTTAAAGTACCGATTAATATTGTATTGTATATGTAGTTCTAAAGCAGATAATAAAAAGCTCCAATAGTCGATATCATTTTAAAGTTTCTATAATAATTCCAAGGATAAATTCATTTTAATCGTAAAATTATGAATTTTTATGCAAAGATATGTTTTACACGAAAAGGCTGTTATAATATACTATGAGTTCTGGGCTACCTTAGGTTAGCAGCTTTTTAATTGTATTGAATAGTATACATATAGTGCGATGAACTGGCCATACGCTAAATAATAAATAATTGCGTAAAATATTTTATCGGGATTCCATCTTAATTGGAAAACTAAAATAAGTTTTAAAAATCTATTGGGTATTCTGAAAATTATTTCGAACTTGATTCAAAGATGTTGGAATATTACGGAGAAAGAAAATCAAAGGTGTTTTTAAAAAAAAATCACAATTCTTTAAAACTGTTGTAAATGTATTTTCCTTTAATTTCTTTCGTGATTCAATGAACATAATTAATTAACATACTATAATTTTCTACGAGTTCTTTGTAAAGATGACAAGATGCGGCTGTTGGTATAAACTGAGAAAAAGAATTGGTTTTCGTTAATTAAATTCTTAATTATCTTTTTCTTTATGTTGAATCATTTTCTTTAAGTTTCTTTCTCCCGTGACAGCTTTCTTAACGTTTAAACCTTGTAATAAAGAACGGCTGTGACAGACCGAGTTAGTATATTGTGCCTTTACTCAGGTAAAATCCATTTATTTCTATTGTATAAAGAAGATAATATTATAATACTTTGAGTTACTTTAATACGTACTAAAGTAGTGCCATTTTGAATTTGAGAGACGTCATTTTAAAGATCGTTTCACTGTGGAATTGATTTCTTTCTCTGATCTCAATCTTTTAAATTAACGATTCAGTAATAAATATTTTGATCCATTCATCCTAATCCAATACAGTCCAGACATCAATTCTCTGGTCTCTCTTCCCTACCCTATCTCCTTCCACGCCCACCCCTAACACCCCCCTCCATCACAATACCTAAAATTTGTAAGTCACAATATTTTGTCATCTGTGCACATTAGTTTTAAGTTTGGTCTGATGATGGCTGGTAGCCGAAACCGGTAACCAAAGAAATAAATATATAAATAAAAAATAGTTAATTTTTCCAAAACATAATAACTTGTTAATAACATTATTGTAAATGAGAAAAATAATTATTTAGAAATAAAAGGATTGAAATACTCACAAGAAGGGAAAAGTGTATGACTAACTTACGAACTCAGTCGTCCCTTTCTGCAGAATAGATATAATCCAAAATAACCCGTTTAATGAATACTCTAAAGAATTCGTTAGCAGAATAATTCTACTCGGGGAAAAACAAACCTATTCCGTAAATTTTCAGAGTATAATTACTTAGTCGGTACACTAATGGTACGCGAATAGCTGGGAAGGAATATAGGGGAACTTCTAAAATATATAAACTCAAAATATGTAAATCGTTAAAAGATAGTGTTTGGCATTAACGGGTTAACTTTATTAACGCGTATATTCGCCATTAAAGTATGAGAAAGTACCACATATAAATCTTAATAACCGTAGAATCTTCGTCTCTTGGGTGTAATGTGTTTGTAAAATAAGCACATAAAAACCAACCCACGTAATGTTTTAAATCCATTCAAGTGGTATGTCTACTAGCAAAATATCTAGTACTAAAAATTTAACACATTTTTGCGCAAAGCTGACTTTAAAACCATTAAATTCTTTGTCCTTTATAGTTTTATGCGTAGGTACTTACATTTCGCCACACACAAAGGATTATGCAATTGCATGAAATTAGGTTGAGATAATTCTTAGGTTTTTATTGTTTTTTAGAATGTTGTATGAGATATTTAGGAGGACTTTTCACGAGATTTGTTATGAAGATCACAATATTGTTTTGAATATTTAAAAGAAGTGAGCATAGAATGAGAACACCCTTTTTAAGTAATTTTACCACCATTTTATGCCCTTTTTGGAACAGATATATTTTTATGAATATGTAAGTATTTGAGATAAAAAAAAAACAAATTTAAAAGTAGGTAGGAACTTAAGAAAATGAATAAGGAAGAAAGTTAAACTGAAAAAAAATGGAATTTATTATTGTTTTATTAATTCATAAAAAAGATCATCCTTTAAAAATTCTAAATATTGGAAGGGTACACGGCGAAAACAGGTTGACGGCGGAGAAGAAAAATGAAATGCTCTTAAGCCCACAGTGGTCCAATGCTTTATTCTTATTAAGAAATTAAAAAAAAAATTAATGAAGGTGCACCGAACAGGTACCTATCTGTAATATTGTTCGATTTTTTAATGTTAATATAAATAATATGAAGTATGTAAGTATATGTATTTATAACTTTAGTCACAGAAAGAATTTTTAAATTCACGATTATTTTGGATTTTTCGCACGTACGTACACCGAACCGCTGAAATCTCTCCACTGAATTGGCACATGAGGTTCTAGAAGGGTTATAAATAAGATGTTGTAGGCCACAGAAAATTTTAACAACCATTTCTAGCATACTTCGGTATGTCGGTAAATAATAATATTATTTCGCCGGAGTATACTTTGCGTCGCACTATGGAGTATGTGCCTCCGTATACCGACCAAAAGACTAAATCAAAATTAAAGGTATAGTAACGTTACGAATAAATTAAAGATGAATGATTGGTCCATCCATCGGCAGTCAAACAAAACGCATTTTGTGGCACTACTAATCTAGGAATTTTTTCATCTAGTTTTTTGTGATTAAATCCAGACGTTAAACTTCTGTTGAATAAGATTATTTATAACAATGTTGTATACAACGAGCATATTAACTTTCTAATGTAACCTATTTACTGTTTTTGACAACAGTATAAACTTTTCTTGACAAAGTCTGTCGGGTCAGCTAGTATATTAATGAAAATCAATGTTTCTAGTTTATTTATGTCGCATAGCAATTGAGCAAAATGTTTAATTTCTTTCTAAGATTGCAATAAGGTATAAAATACTTGTCATCATTTTTTTGGGAAAATATACCATAGTGCGCCGTCTTTAAGAGTTGTTTCATCCGACAAGTTTCCATGAAATACAACATAATATCAGATTTCAGAATTATTCCTTCTCATTTTATTAAATACCTTCTTTTCGCTTCAAAACCGAATACATCAAAGTGATTTATAACTCACAGCATGGCGACGCCGACGCTACGTTCTTTTTAAACATCCCCCATGTAAAGGAGCTCCTTAGAATAATTTTCTTACGATATACTCCGCAAGCGTCACTTTGAGTTATTCTGCATTTTCTGCCTTTCTCTGTGTTACATGATATTCCGATATCAAAAAATATTTAAAAAGGAGAAGAAAAACTTCTCAAAGAAAATGTATCGGGTCTCATAATAATATTAAATATCAGTTTATTTTTAAATACTGTTTGAAAACCGATACTTTTTTCACGTAGCTACCTAGCTTCCACCTTATTAATGGAAATTGAATATCTTCTATCATTCTTGAAACTTATAACTAACTAGCGGTGTGTCCCAGCTATTAAAATAATAATTCAATTTTCTTATACTCTTTAATAGATCCCTAACTTTATCAAAATATTCAATAGGCTATGTTAATCTGGAATAATGTAGCATTCTAATGGTCCCCTCCCGTCCGGCTCGTACCCCAGTGACGCCCTATATCTCTGCCGCATTCAATTATTTTTTTTAAATAAAAGAACACTTATTGTGGCATAACTATAATAGTTAGACATACGTTGTTGCGACGCTTTTTGTAGATAATTATGTCTTCTACGAAGTGTTAGTACATTATTTTATTCAATCATCAATGGTTTTCGCAGCGCACGCGATGTAAAGAATATTTTAGGTAATTTTTTTACACCTTCGGTAACATTATTGCAGTTTTAGTAAGGGACCCAATTTTTTTGGAAAATTGAATATACCCTTTGTTCACCGGAGATAATATAGCTTCCCAAAAACGAAAGAATTTTGCAAATCGGTTCAGCGGTTTCGGAGCCTATTCAATGCAAACAAACATACAAACAAACAATCAAATCTTTCCTCTTTATAATAATATTAGTGCAGATTTATGATACTCATTAATGATAAACACTTTCTTTTCTGTCTGAGTTTATTGACAGGCAAAGAATAGGATCATTAATTGTTTGATTGTTCTATAAATCAGTTTTTGTTAAATTAAAAATGAATGTGAGCTCGCCGACGAAATAGTCGCACAGACACCGAGGAGGTCACATCGGCAGCCTACGAACTACAACAACAACCACCACAAAAGTCCGCCACAGCGATGGGCGAAATATTGAGAAGACACCACAACCGCCCACGGCCCTACGCCCCGGATAACTTTGAAGATAGTTCTATGTTTAGTCCGCGAATCCTTTCTGGATCACGGTGGCCAATTTTGGAATAACATATACATACCTATCTTGGACATGATTACATTGTCTACATAGAGCGCCGCGCCATTCCCGTGCACCTAATAGAAATGGGCAGTATAATATGTGGAATATCAATCAATCAATCAATCATTATTCACTGTTTGATAAGGAGGCAACAAAAGCTCTCCATGGCACTCGAATTGCTGTAATTCGTCATTCGACATCCTTTACACATGTCCCAGTCAAGTCCATCTCCTCTTCATAATGGTAGAAGTGATGTGTCTCCGCTGGGTGCTCCGGCGTATGGCTTTGTTCGTAATGCGGTGGTACCATCTTGTACCTAAAATTTTATATGGAATTGATATTTCTTGCGGACATCATTGATTGATTGATTGTTTTAGAAACCATCGACTTACTGGCGAAAAAACGTAGACAAAATATTTATCTTAGTTTTATCATTTTATATGAAAAAAAAATGCACGAATTTTATGCGTGCTGTTAGGGCGTTTCATCGAAAATATCGAGTTATTGACGAACAACACAATAATAATATACATATAGGACTAATAATAATTATTAAGATAAGAATCTACAAAGAATAGTCCTTACTGTTCTATTATTAAAGTTGTTCCTTATAATATTGTGTGCTGAATGCTTGCGCATTCATCAGTGTTTTCTCTTCAGTCGAGATCATCATTACAGACGTTTTTAATGAGCAAGATAATAGCACTACTGTAGTACTACCAGCTTGGAAAACACGAACTTGCAAACTATATGCACACGCATTTACCTACTATGATATTATTTGTACACATTTATTGTTGTTTTACATGTTTTGCAAATATTTTGAGTGTTTCATTGTCTTGTCTTATCTCTTTATTGTTGCACGTTCATAAAAAATAAGCGCCCTAATATGTATTTGGATCTTCTAAAGATTTTGTATCTTGTATTTTTTAATGGTTTAATGTTTACTATTTAATAAATTATCATATCTCTATAATCCATGTTCGTTCCTAGTGTGGAGCATAATTATTATAGACGCCACGCAATTTCACCAAGGCCCTTATCTTCTTTTGTTTTTTTACTCTTTCATAGTAACCTATTTAAACATACGATTTCTCATACAACCTCTCCTATTTCTCTTACTTCTTACCTGGTCTTTTCTGAGGACGGAATCGATGCGTTCGATCCACGTCATTCTCGGTTGGCCACGCTTTCTTGTACCTTTCCTTTCAGCCTTACAGATTACCTTTGTCATTCTTTTTGCATTCATTCTTCCCACACGCCAAACCATATCAACTTATTCCCCTTACCATATTCTCATTCATTTCCATATCCCACAGTCTTTCCACGTATTTTTCGTAGAGCTCTCATCTCTACTACATTTACACTACATTCTTCTTTCTTCTTCCATGTCCACGTTTCACATCCATAGATTATCGTTGGTAACAGGATTGCGTCGTGCACTAGCTTTTTAGCTTGTAGTGAGACGTTGTTGTTACGTGATTTTTGTTAAAATTTGCACGTAGCCTTTGCGTGTAACAACGATATTAAGTAAATGTCTATGTGTAGATGAGTCATTTGAGTGTATATGTATATTATGTATATCCACATAGAATGTGTAGTGTTGAGTTGTCGCCTACTGCGATTCCACGTAGTTATTCCAAGATGTAGAGACGGTGTTAAATCCATTTGAAGCCCTGCTTCGGGGAACATTCGCGTTAAGGCTGCACGTAGAGCTCGTAGTCCGTGACATGGCGTAAATGCATACATTAATTAATAACCTCTGGCGTGTTGGCCAGTATTACTAGAAAATATGTGTAGTAGCGATAGTTCAGTGTAAAACCAAGTATGATGCTCTGACGTTGAAGGCATTGATGATTACCAACCTCTGTAGCCTCATTAAGTCATTACTCATTTTGGCAATTTTTATATAGGTTCCAAATTTGTTTTAGATTGTACAGACCGGTTGATTATCAATAAAGAACTGTTAAACTTTTACTCATTGTATATGGAATATATTACTCATAATATATGGAATATACGAGTCTTGTGATCGGATTTCAAAAAAAAAATAGATTTCGCTGAAATTAATTTTCTCAACGTTTTCGGGGGTGTAGATTCCAAAAATGCATAATTTTTTTTTTAATTTCCGCGTACCCGTACGCGTACGTCAAAAATGTGTGCGCACCCATAACTCATAGTACCTAATTCTTATCCGATTTGATTGAAATTTGGTAGAACGGTTAGCCCCTCGATGTAGATGAGTCAGTAAAATGGTGAGATCTGTACCTTCAGGGGAACCCTATTAAAGTATCCAAAGAAAATTTCACTATTTCTAGAAAAAGGCTAAAAAAGAAAAAAAAATTCTTCGATTTTCATAAAATTTGGTATACGGGTTGGTCTTATGCTCCTACACAAGCACGTAAAAGTCCGTAACTTCAGTGGGTCCCCCTTAAAGTACCGATTAATGTTGAATATGTAGTTCTAAAGCAGATAATAAAAAGCTCCAATAGTCGATATCATTTTAAAGAGTCTATAATAATTCCAAGGATAAATTCATTTTAATCGTAAAATTATGAATTTTTATGCAAAGATATGTTTTACGCGAAAAGGCTGTTATAATAATATACTATGAGTTCTGGGCTACCCTAGGTTAGCAGCTTTTTTTAATATGTGTTCGAGTTCAAAATTAATAACGGCAAAAACGGTATAAAACCTAGACTCCTAATCAAACCATCACCCGTATGCAGTATAGTTTCTATACTCAAGTGTTGACATATCAAGATGATGTCACACGAAGTGTTGACTGCAATTATTTGTATGGATTGAATCTACACTTTAGTAAACGTCATCAAAAAGATGTCCCATAGTTACCAAAGTGTCAGAAATTCATCCGCATACGGGTGTTAGGTATGGAGTGTTTTGATGTACCTACATATAACTGAGAGACTCGGCACCTGGAAGCTTCTGAGAAGTTGTCCTACAGTATTCTAAATCCTGGAACGACCACATAACACGAACGAAAAGATTGTCCAAAGAATTGAAGGACTGAGAAACACCTGCCCAAAACCCTTTCAAAGGCGTACAAGATAGATAGGATACGTATTGTACATAAGTGTCCTACATAATATAATTGGGGGGGTGACCATTGACCAAGTATAAGTAGGTACCTGCAAGACGTGTATTTGGAGTTGGGACATACGCTGCTAGAAGAACTAACTGTCATGGAAAGGGCGTAGTTGAGAGAATATGATTTCTTAGATTTGTGATCAGAGAAAAAAGTTTATTTTTGTTTTGGAATATGTGCATTTTTATCTTTGAAATTCTGTAATTGTAGTGTTTTTTGTTGTTTTTCATTTGTAATGCCTTTTATATTTACCATTTGTCTTGTATTAACTAGCCTCGACACAGGTTCACTCCTAGTGAGGCGACATTCTGCATGTTATTTGTAATGTATTTTTGTTATATTGATTTTTGTGACTGATATAAGTAGATATTTATTTATTTATTCAATATTTCTACGGCTTTTACAGCCTTTTACATTAAATAATTTAGTAAACATAGAAAACATTACAGCACTTGAAAATTACGAAAAACAAAAACTTAACCTAAAAAGCCGAAAAATCAACATGACGTTTCTCATCAATATGGTTTACAAATTTCATATTAAACAAAATATAATAATAATGTGATTAAGTTAATAAATAAGTGAATATAATATAACAACTGAAAACTCTAAAAATTCATTACTGATGTTCGATTTGTATATGGAACAAACAGCTACGCGCTTACGACCATCTTCTACTGTTATTTTGAAGGCTGGCTTAGTGTGATCACTTTACGTTAACAACGTTCGCCATTAGGTGGTAATGTTTAAGTCTCCGAAACTCCTAATCATGAGAATTCTCAACATGTTCAACATGTCGAAAAATATCATGTATGCAACAAGCAGATATTTAATAATTTTTAATGAAATATAGAGATAAAAGTTGGAAATTATTGAGAACAAATAAGTGCCTTTAGAAACATCCAAAATGGAACATAAAAGCAAGAAAATAAAGTGCTGATGATTACAATTATTCTTATAAAAATATAAAAAAAAAGATTTATTGCTTATAATTATAAAAGTAAATGCAAAATACGTATATTAAGTGTTTTTACATCTTGCGCGGCTGCCCCATTCACGATCACCCTGGTACCATCGAGAGTCCCGCCAGCCTGTCCCCAGAATTTCTTGAATGGATGGCGGCGCTGGATGTCAGACTTTAACGCCGTGACAAAAATACGACGACTTGCCAAACGATAAATAAATAAATAATATGTTGCAAATGTCGTTTTGGTGTTTTTACTATAATAAATTTGATTTTTTTATCTCTGTAGAACAGAATTGTACAAAGCCTTGTTAAGATAACTTCGTTTTGGTTTAAAAAAAAAACATAGAAAAAAATAAAAGGAGACACAAAACCCGCTTTTTAATAATTCCCCTCTATGCGTACTAATATGATTAAATCTGTTTACGCGAGTCAGTGGCTCGACTTAATAAAATAATTGCGTCATTTCGGGGCAAGAACATTTATTTTCGAAATCACTAAAAATGTACGTTCATTTTGTTTCAGCATGTTGAAATAGTTATAAAGCTCGTCTGCTTTTCAGCCGGTGTGTGCTCTGAATATAAATTCTTCACTGAACCCTTTGTAAAAAGAATAATATAATAAAAATAAAGGCCTCCTTTAAAATAAGGCTAATAAAAGTTTACATCACTTACACTAAAAAAATATCCACGTTCTTTCCCGGGCGTCGCATATGGAATTCACAATGCCCCTTTGAGACGTTTCATCCTTACAAAGAATCTAAAGCCCCACATTCACTATTGCTCCATAAGTCCAAACGATGTCGGTCAAAAAAATGACAGTGAGTGGGGAAAACCAAATGGATGATGTGGTGTGATGAGGTCATGAGTCGGATATCCATCAGTTCGAAATTTGATCCGGTCAAGCCATTCCTCCATCACTCAAAGGGCTAGTCTATGGAGAAATTTGAGTTGGCGTGATCCGGCCTCCGAGACAATTTGAAATTGGCGTTCGACTACAAACGAAGATTCGTCGAATTGCCCTGTCGGGTCTCCCCAACGTTGGCGATCGCTTCGACGAATCTTTCTCTATCCTGCGCCGTCTGGAACAGCTCCTCCACAGTCCGGATGCCGGTCCAGTCTCTTATGTTGCGCAGCCATGATGTCAGATGCAAGAGATGATATTTTTCCCCTCGCATTACATGGCCCAAGTATGAGATCTTGCGAATCTTGATAGTTGACAGTAGGTATCCATTTTTAGAGAATTTAAAGTATTACAGTTTCAAAGGTTATTTCAGAAAAATGCAATAATGCAGGTGCTTAGAGAACCACTATACCACTCGTATCTCACAGAAAGTAGGACTAGGCAGGTGTATGTGTCTGTTTGTTGTCTCATTTTGTCGAAATTCTTCTACCAGGGTACACGTGTTGCTGTTTGAAATTTAATAATAGTAAAATACGTGTATCAACGTAGTGTTCAAATAATTGAAAAAAAGAAACTCAAGTTTTAGATCTGTCAAAATGTTATACCGCTTCATTTGGATCAGTGGATCCGGACCAGTGTCGTTTAATGGATCCATTTGGAGATATAGTGAATGTGGTACTTAACAAAGCATATCCATCTCTTTTTGAAATTGTTATAGAGCTACCAAAGTTATGTGGTAGGAATATGAAAAATAACCATATTCACCCTAATGATCTAAGCCAGGAAATAGAGTTTTTGCATTGGACAGCGACGGATGCCGATTCGAGTCTTGCCGGTGGCATGTAATTTTTCAACTATTTAAGACTTATAATTGGAATTTTTGAATCGAAATTCGACCACCTAAACGGCGAACGTAGAAGTTAAATTTAAAAAAAATTGACATATAAAAATCGAACATGAATATTTATGCTAAAGTCACATAACCTATCATAACCTTAATATTCAATAGATATTCAACCTGAAAAAGGTAAACCCTAGAAGAGACTGTTGATTAATTTTGTTGAACGGCAATTATTGCACAATTATTAGGTATAATAATTTACTTATGTAACTATTATGTCAACCATTGAAAATGACGTATTTACCAAGTTCTCCCGAGAAGTACGTATTAGATAAATATCAAAATAATGAATATTCCATACACAAGAGGGTCAGATAGTTAATATTATGCATACTCATAGTATTCCCGGCAAGACTGCACAATGTGAATATTTGGACATGTTTAAATGTTTTATGTCGTCCAGCCCCCGTATAGACAATTTCAAACGGGCGTTCGACTACAAACGAAGATTTCGCCAATGTATAGTGCGAATAAATTATCTGTCCACTGGAACACGTAGACAATTATTTAAACCAAGCAATGACATTTATATAAAAATATAAAAAGTGGACAGCTAATTTTCTTCTTACTCTACATTGTCCAAGAATTCGTTTGTAGTCGATCGCCAACTGTATTTTGTCTAGGCCCTAGGCCCTCAGATTAGCATTGGGTTGTTTTTTTTTCCCAAAATGACCGCAACATGATATTATGCTAAAATGTCTGGAACATGTTATATTATTATAAAAACCGAGTTTAAAACTGATCTAAAGTTGTAGCTCTTCAGACGCATAAAATTCCATTGGTCATTTTACATCAGTGAGTTTCGCAGATCAACGAGTGGACCTTTCTCAGATCATCAAGACCAACAGCAATCAATAACATAACGCTAAAGTAATCTTCAAATTGGTATTTCTAGTTTTTTTATTGACTCAATTAGCCGAGTATGTTAAATTCGTAGGTAGGTGGGTGCCTGCTCAATTGGATAAATGTCATTGTATGTATTTAATTATAAACAAAGATAAATTAAAATCAACAAAAACTTTGTCAGTTCTACTTGAGTATATTTGGTTAAAACGTTTTCGGATAACCGTCCATCTTCAGTAACCTTAACAATACTGAAGTATTGTTTTAACCAAATATACTCAAGTAGAACTGACAAAGATTTTGTTGATTTTAATTTATTTTTGTTTATTTTAAAATGTTCTACAAAGTTGCTCGCGACAAAAAATTTGAAGATTATTTTATTATTATAAATTATTGTTCTATGTAAATTTTAATTTGTTTTTTATTGTAACGTCTTTGTTTTGTTCTAATATTATTACATACGTTCTTCATGATGGTGAAGTAGTATTGTATTTATTTAAAAAAAATATTATAATCCGATACGATTAGTTCTCATTAATTATTTTACAAGGTAGATGCAGAAAGCGGCGTCTTCTTTACGCAATATCAGAAAGAAGGCTTAAAAGGAAGAAAGATGTAAAACAATGAACTGTAATCTATTCTTCTGTAAAAGTATCGAATTGGAAGGTTGCGGGTGCGAACATTTTGGTTATAGACATATTATAATATGTATAATGTATATTATAGGAAGAAAGAGAGTAGGGAAGGAGGAATTTAATAAATGAAATATAGTACTGAACATTTCCTTAAACAAAATGAAATAATGATAAGGATATATTTATTGTTTATTTCTATGGTATTAAACTCTGTAGAATCTGTTTTCAAAACAGCATGAGAGAGGAAGGTATAAACATGTAAGCAGCAGGAAGTAGGACCATTATTTGACACCTACACGAAAAACAATATAGGTAGGTAAGTACTAAGAGCGCTTGGTTCGTTTATACGACACCTGTTTCATTTTAAAGATATGAATTCGTATTTTTTTAAGTACCTTCGTTTTCTTCTTCTTCGACCATGTCCGCTCCCTAAATGGAGCAGATGGACTCCACAAGTCCTCGCCACGCCACCCTGTTCCCTGCGGTCCTCACCGTCCCATCCCAGTTGATTCCAGCACCCCGGACATCGGCGTCGTACAGCCTCCTGATTGTTTGGAGGGGCCTACCGTGCCTTCTGTTGCCTTCCGGGTGGTAGTCGAGGCTCAGTCGGCGGGACCTTATGGTAGAGGTGACGAGAGGCTGACCCGTCGGGTCACTGATGGCTGTTTGGAATGAAATCGTATCACCGGACACCCAGCTTTTTTTTTTAATATAATGAATCTGTGCTCACTCAAAGTGAACACAAATACACTCTTTGACTCTTTCACAGTATGCTACTTAAATCTTGTGTCGTGAAAGAGGAAGATGGTCGGCGCCTGGGAACGAACCCACGACCTCCGAACGATGCAGTACGAAAGCCGGCGTCGTAACCGCTGGGCTACCAACCACCTCAATTCTTCGGAGGCACTAGCTCTCGAATCCTGCGATATGTGCATTTTGAGCACACTTTGGGTGCCAGGTTTCACAACCATACAGGAAAAAGGGAAGAACACAGGCAGTGTACAGGCGGACCTTTCTCTTTATGCTGAAAGCATTCGACCTCCACCTATTAAAAAAAATTTTTTTTTTTCCTATAATTATCTTAATAATTATTATAATGAATACAAGTTCAAGTTTATTTCTAAGTAGCAGCAAAACCTGTAGGACGAAGAGCATAGAAAAGGGTCTTATTATATAATTATTTGATTTTCTTATACTTAAATAAGATAATATATCGTCCTTTTCAGAGTCCCAATTTTTCTTTGGCCAGTAGAGAACTGCGAACAATTTGACACTTCCTCCTGCATCAAGTGATCTATGTATGAACTTCTGATCTAGTATAACAGATTTTGACATTGTCTGAATCACCTGTGACCATGCAGTACCTATGCCTGTAAAACTAGTCAATTAATTAATTAAAGACAAGGCATAAGAAATATCGGCAGACCCCAGGCCAGATGGGCGGACGACATCTCAAAGATTGGAGGCCGCTCATGGATGAGAGAGGCTCAGGACAGGAGTGATTGGAAGGAGAGGGGGGAGGCCTGTGTTCAGCAATGGACGGACACAGGCTGACGAAGAAGAAGAGCGTAAGGAGGCAACAAGAGCCCGCCATCAGGTCGATCCTGTGTTTTACATAGGTACCTACACATTCGAAAAAGTAGCAAACTATGTAATAAAAAAAAAACCTTCTAGTGGAAAACAAAGTGGAAATTCACAAAACATGGGCCAATCCAATAATAATAATTATGACCAACGGAATTGACTTCAGAACCGACTCAAACTGAATGAATCCACTGCCTAGAACCGCGGAGTTAAAGACCTAACATAATATCTGGACAAAATTTGAGGTAAACGATTAGAAACATTGTAACATTGTTAATACTAAAGATATTTTCAGATGGGAGCGTAGATATAGAAAAAGGACGGCCCATAAAATAACACAATCTCTTATCCTTCAAAGAGAGTACGATATACCTAATTGGAGTCCGATCTCCTAGGTACTATTTAAACAATTAAAATAGTCATCAGTGACCCTTTTCTCGAGGTTCGATAGATGGGTTTTCTAATAGAATTTTTAGGACTTTAGTTTTTTTTTTGGCCCAACTAACACACATGGAGATAAAAAAACCATAGAAGATGCTTTTGAATCTTAAATAAAATAGCGGGAACGCCCTTAATAATTCCAACGTTGCCGTAAGAAATTTTAATTTTGGTGTCGAGTGACTTCGAGAATAGACCAAACTATCGGCAGTCGAAATCTCAACGACTCTTTGATCGAAAATAATGTATGTGCGCGGAATTGTTTCGATCGAAATTGGAGAATTGACCCCCTGAACTATTAAATAGAAAAGGAAAAGTGAACAGAAAAAATAAGTAAAAGAAACGAAAATTTGCAAAAAATAATATAATGTTAGTTCAATAAGCGTATCATTCACCCTTCTGTTGCTAAAGCAAAAAAAGAAAGAAAAAAAAAGATCACGAATGTAATTTATGTATTGAGGTGCTTTTACACAAATCTTTTCGATATTACAGATTTCTATCATTTGATATAGCAGCCCTTACAGACTATAAATAATGATAAAGTATCCACGTACAGTCACTGTAAATAAAGTCTATTTCGTAGTTTGATATACATTCCAAGAAGATACTCATATTCATAAAATAATATTTCTATGGCCAACCGAACATTCACATGTTTCATTGAGCATTATCATTATTGGATCTAGTTGGGACAATTGATTGCTTTGTTGTTCAAATAACAAATTTATGCCACTATTACTTCCTTTACAAAACTTTCATGGATGCTTTTGCTCGAATCCCGGTGTGAAACATGTGGCTTTTGTTCTTCAGGCGAGCTTTGAAGATATTTCTTCTTCTTCTTCTATTTTTGGCTTATCGCCCCTAAATAAAAATGGGATGTTCCTGCCATGATCACACTGTCGGTTATACATTTTCGTCTCCTTTATCTCCATTAAATATTTTTATTAGTATCTACTATATTATGATATTTATAAAAAAGGTATTGTTAGTATGAATCAATTACATTATAAGATTATTAATTTAATAAATGCTTCGTTTCGTCGGTTAAGGTGAGGAAATCTGAGAAACTCCCTTGATATGCTCTTCTATCACTCTATGTAACTATGTGATTTATGGTCTGAGATTAATTAATTAATAAGATTATATCTTATATCAATAAATGAGATTGAGTAAAACAGAACATTGAGGAAAAATGTAAATTAATTTGAAGATATCTTTCATATTATGTAGTTTGTGTTTTGGAGATGAAGGTGTTCATTGAAGTAATATGTACTACGTTCTTTAAGCAGGCGCTCTATTCCTCTTTTTTTTCATTTAGAGGTAATTAACATTTTGTAGTTGCTGCCTTATATGCAAAAGGTCGACGTTTAGATATTTATTTCAAGAGATGGTTTAGATACGAGGGGGTACCCAAAAAAAAACAGAATTTCGTTATAATTTCTTTATTTCGTAATATTTTTACACGAAATTTGGATTGTCTCAAAGTATTCTCTCTTTCAACTCTGTCTGGAGTGGTGTTCAGCAAGCTTGGGAAGGTCTGAAGGTCTAATGCTTTCAGCATCAAAACTAAGGTCCGACAATACGATGCCTGTGTCTTACCGGTCCTTCTCTATGAATCTTGGCATCCAATCTGTGCTCTAAATACATGATATCTCATCAATGATAGACATAGACTGTGGCTTTACTTAGGGCTACTTTCATATAAGCAGATTTAAGCATTACAATAATTGTCTACGCGGCCAATTTCCCTATTAGGAAACAAAATAATTTTTACAGCCGTGCTTTGTTTTCGACAGTCGGCCATCACGTTTCGCCGAAATAAAAAAGGTGTTTCACTTAACAAAATTGTGTCACAATCCGATACATTCTCAGCATCAGAACATTGCACACTTGTTCAGAAGACGTGTAGGTACCTTACGAAAATAGCGTCGAAAAATGGGTTCCTTCAATCTCCTTCGCCATTGCAGGCCAACGCCCGTTTTTTGGGTCCAATCCCATTAAAATTTTTACAGCCGGTTTCAAAAAAAGCGGCAAAAGAACATTTTAGCTAAAGGAACTTTTAAAATTTAAAATTTCCTTTAATTTGACGTATTTCATAAAAAAATTCTCGCTTACTTTAGCTATAGTTTGAAATGTCAAAAAAAATTTGAAACTTGGTAGCAGTTGGTAGTGTTACCATGGAAATCTATGGAAAACATAGGTTGTTTACTAATATTTTCGCGGAATTTCTATTGATCTGTCAATTTTATTTCTCTAAAGAGCATCAAAGTGCAGTTATTTGTGTTAATTTATTATAATGTTTTATGAATTAGTAAACGTAATCTGTTAACAATAATATTCTTCCCGTTTTGCACCCTATTTTAGTCATTCTTATCAACAGTGTCAAATGTTAATCATTTGTGACAGAGAGAGCGCCACGAAATTTTCTATGAACTCCAATGGTAAAAGATTGAACTACACTAAATTCGACGTGATTTGATCATTTTGTTCATGTTTTTAATTGGAAATGTTCTAAATATCAGATAAGGAGTATAGAAATATTTGAATCAGGATTTCCAGTTCCGAAAAGATAACGGTAAATTAATCCATTTCCACCGATGCGTTCCATCAGAAAGATTAAAAGAAGAGGTAGGAGATAACCTTGTCAGTGATTATCTCCTATTCAAAAAATTAATTGATCTCGTCTATCAACTTACAAACTAGTTGTGATGATAGAATTGTGATTGCAGTGTGAACGACATCGATCTGTTATAAGAGATCCGTAATCATACTTCACACTTGACCTGAATTCTACTGCACCGACATCTATGCGGGAAATTTAGATACACCGCTCACCAATGATAGTGTAGTATTATTACCGCTTGCTATTGTTTTAGATTTATTCAGATTATAATATTAATAAACTCTTATTTTATTTACTACTGAGTGTTTCAAAACAGAGTAAACCCAATTTAAAACCATAATAATTATTATTATGTACCTAGATAAATCATAATAATAAACAATAGTTAACATATTATTTTATCATCAACATTTTTCCTCATTACTGAGGTTCGTGAACTTGCACTCTTTCACACATCATGTAGGTATAATTATTCTCCTCGACCTCTCCCGATACATTGCCCCGGCCGCACTGTTCTAACAACTGTTGTGTCCTTAGCAGACCTGATTTGGTCTGTCCCTCTAGTGGGTGCTCCTGCTCTGCCTCTAGATCCTTTGACACCACCAAGGACTACCAATTTTTCCATGCTCACTTCATCTCGCCTGGAAATGTGTGCAAAGAACGGTCCAACTATAAAGAGGAAAGTCTATCTGTTATACTAAACTCTCTCAACATTGACACATTGGTTCTTCTGGCCATCCAGGGAATTCGAAGCAGGCGTCAATTCTTTGTCTTTCCCGGGCTTTTATTGTCCATTTCTCGCCTCCGTAAGAAAACGAACTTCTGTGGTTATGCTCCCATCCTTTCGTATCTTGTCTAATCTCGTCATGGCATTTTTGGCCATTGCAATGCGACGTTTAATCTCTTCCGCACAATCAACCTTGTCCAAGAGTAATGACTCCATATAAACAAACTTCTGTACAATATTCATACTTTACTAATTGGTTGTGTCGTCATAATTTTTTTCTTAGATTTATTTACCTAGAGTCCTAATAGTCTGCTCTCATGTTAAATACGTTGCAGAATAAGAACCATGACTCTTGTTTGGATTTTGTTGTCGATGATTGTGGTGTCGTCTGCGTATCTGGGATTAGATAATAATAATGTTTCTACCCCCAACCTTCGCTCCACCGTCCTACCCGTCGAGTGCTCTTTTCATAATACGTTCGCCATAACCACTAGTTCTTCTTCTTCTTCATCCATGTCCGATCCCTAGTTGGAGCATATGGACTCCACAAATCCTCGCCATGCGGTCCTGTCCCCTGCGATTCCAGCAATCGCATCCCAGTCAACACCAACGGCCTGAAGGTCAGCTTCGTAGAGCCTTTTAATTGTTTGGAGGGGCCTACCGCGTCTTCGATTGCCTTCTGGATGGTAGTTGAGACTAAGACGGGTTATGTCCTGTGCAGGCTTCCTGAGTACGTGACCCAGCCAGGTCAGTCGGCGGAATCTTACAGTGGTAGTGACCAGTGATTGACCTGTTAGGTCTCTGACAACTGTGTTCGGCACAAAGTCATTCCAACGAATGCCCAGCATTCTTCTGAGGCACTTGCTCTCGAATCCTGCTATGCGGGTGTTTTGAGCGCATGTTGGGTGCCAAGATTCACAGCCATAGAGAAGGACCGGTAGGACGCAGGCATTGTACAGTCGGACCTTAGTTTTGATGCTGAATGTATTAGACCTCCAGACCTTCCCAAGCTTGCTGAACGCCGCTCCAGCCAGTGCCAAACGCACAGAGAGTTCTCTTTGCATGGTGCCATTTTCTTCTATGTGGGCACCAAGGTACTTGAAGTACTGAACATCCTCTATGGGTCGGTTGTTCAATGAAAGCCGTAAATAACTACTACAGGTAAAACTAAAACTTATCATATATTTTTAACAAATAACCTTGCAGTCTGTATTTTATATATTATAATATTCCCTTTATGCCCTACTTAAGAAAATAGGGGGGCAAAAATCTACTGCGCCCAATCCTATACGCATCATCAATGCCTGCTTTTCATAGAATATCCAAATTCCTGAAAAATGGTATGATTTCTTAGGAATACGGTACTGCTAATAACAGCGGTGAATGTGTCCTTAGTACCTTTGGCAATCGCTTTATTTGATCGATATATATTATTATTATTTTCATTTTTACATATTATTATTATTTTCGTTTCTTTCTTTTATTTCTTTATTTTTTGTTGTTATTTTAAATATTGCGTCATCTTCGTAACTTTTTACATAATTCTCCCCAAGATAGGCTTGACCTGGCAGAGAGATTCAACACTTTATTGAATATTATAATCAGATGAATATATTATGAATAATAAAAATAAAATGCTTACTCAGCTGGCCGTTTATTTAATTTACGACCCTAATAAATAAATTTTCAAGGCTAAAATATAAATTAACCTTTTTTTTCCCTCCGAAATATCAACACAAAGCTAAACATTATTACGAAGTGACATTCGACCTTATGTGGTCTGTAATCCCCGCATTTCGTTGCTTACACAATCCCACACATACAAGAAATACACAAAGAGAATATATTGTAGGCTTATCAGGCGGATTTTTGTTCTTAGATTCTCCTCATCTGGTCTCCTCCAGCTGGTAACATATTTGTACCATTTGGTCAAATGAAGAAATATTCTAGATTTTTTTGCTCCCTCAACTTATCCATGTACATATTTTGTCTTCTGTTATTATTTTCTTTATTTCTGGCCGTTCAACAGGGAAAAAATAATAAGACAGTATAAAAAAGTACAGAAAAAAATTAAACCATGTTCTTTAGTAAGACTTTTCATTTCAGCAAAATGACAAAAGATATTTTGTTTTCTTTTATGTTTTTTTTTTGTTTGAATAATAATAATTTCTTTAGAATGTTGGTTTGGTTATGATAATAATGTTGTGTTTTTTCTTCGACAGGCTTAACAAGACAATGCTAATTGAAACTTCCATTAAAGTTGGATATATATCCTGGAAGGAATAAAAAAAATCTGCTATATTTTAACCTCTATTTTAAACAAAGTATTAAATTTGTGACAGTATGAGTATATTTCTAAACTAAACTTAAGCTTTCTATATCTCAAATGAGCGTCTATATGGTTTCCACAGAAACAATCACAATATTGAGATCTCTCCATATTCGTATATCAGAATTACGTTTCTCCAGTGACCTACACCTTTGCCTTCCAGAATATCTTTTCTCGCAGAAGGCCGCATCCCATTATCCTCTATAGTCATTGCTTCAGCACTAACATTCATATTTATTCGTTTGCGTTGTCAAGGAAAGTGGACGCGCGATCATACGACGGCAGTTAGGACACACAAATTTTCATCGTGCGATCACAAATTTGTTTATGCGATCATCGCAATTGGACGATCGTGCAAGCTAGGACAGGACATAACGAGGTTGTAAGATAATATCATCTATACAAACAAACAAATAATCTAGGCATCTCTTTTGGATAGTTAAAATTAAACGAATCTGTTGTAGGTACCTACTTAAATGCTATTTTCAATATTGCACTGCTGCTAAAATAAATTTCTTATATGAATGTGGATTTCAACATCATTTAACTGGGGGATGTTAGCAAGTTGACTGGAAAAGCATGGATGACCAGTTTAATTATTGAATAAAGAAGCTAGATACGAGTGTGAAATGTCTCTATACAAGATTTCATTTTAGTGAATTAAACTTATAAGTTTGTTATTTTTTTTTTTTTTTTTTTTTTTTTTTTTGACCTTCGCCTTATTGGCGTTCTTGGTCAGTCTCAAGTTCATATTATATCTTTATCTTTTTTTTTTTTTTTAATATTGCCTATTTATTAAATTATAGTAGTTACAATTATTATATTATAGTAATACCTAGAATGTAATTAAAATCAAAGTTTTAGAGAGTTCTCCCGAGCAAACCAACCAAGAGACTTCACAATACTCTTTGATGGATCCGCAAGAACAAGCGAAAGCTGGGTAGGAAACCCCACTCCCGCCCGTCCCAGCATCTCCATCAAAGAGTCTGCGCCCCTCATGTGAGAGCATTCCATGATCAAATGGTTTGCATCACCCAATTCTGTGCCACAAACGCAGTGAGGTGTATCTAAAATATTTATTTTGTGGAGGTGGGCAGGAGACAGACTGTGGCCAGACCTTAGTCGACAGACCAGAGAAATCTGCCATCTTGTAATATTCATATTCCAGAACCAGGGAACTTTGGGAATATGAGGCTGGATCTCTCCAAACCATCGACCCCGCACAGCCAGAGACTCTCTCCAACTCCTCCCCCACTCTTCTAATGCACTCCCTTTGCAACTCAGAATCAAGTCAGCATATGGAATCTGATTAATCTTCCCACACATGGAGACTGAAGCCTCCTTTGCCATTTCGTCTGCCTTCTCATTCCCCGCAATCCCCCTGTGACCAGGTAGCCAGGCTAGAACTACGGATTGCTGATTGCAGTGTAGAAGATACAGCTGAGATTTCACTCTATTGACCAACAGTTTTGTTTCACCCTTAAATGGACTTGACAATAATTTTTTAAGGAAACTAAGTGAGTCTGTTAAAATGATTGAATGATGAATTTTTTCATTATGAATATGAATTAATGCCTGCATAATGGCACTTCCCTCAGCTGTAAATATTGAAGCCTCTCTGGGGAGATTAAATCCCTCTTCGATATTCAATGTTGAGTCGAAGAATGCACACCCGACAAAAGGCGCTGAAGGGGATTTTGATCCATCGGTGTAAATTATGTTGTAGCCCATAAAATTCTCCACAAATGAACCGAAAAGAGAGCGCAAAATGGGGGGTTGGGAATGTATAGTGTTTTCCTTCAACCAATCTTCATTCAATCTAATATCTGGAATATGAATGAGAGAGTCATATGATGTGTCAAATGTTGGGTTATTGAATGTTCTGATGCATTTCAATGCAGAGAAAGAAAGATTTTGGAAGCTATTTACGAGTGAACATGGATTGTTATCAAAAAGTGTAAATAATGTCTTGATTTTTTTAATTAGAGGGTGAGATTTCATTGAATAGACTCGAAGGAAGAATTTATCACTCAAATATTGTCTCCGGATACCAAGAGGCTGATCCACACATTCCACTTGTAGCACATTAGATGGAGTGGATTGCATGCAACCAGAAATTAGTTTTAGACACTTGCTCTGTATTCTGTCTAGTTTCAGTTTCAGGTATTGGGGTAAGGGATCCATTACTATCGATCCATAGTCGATCCGAGATTTAATTAACCCATTGTAAAGCATTTTTAAAGTTCTTGGGTGAGAACCCCACCAAACTCCTGTTGTTGCTTTCAGGACATTGAATGCCTTATTGCACTTTGACACAATCTGATCTATGTGGGAGTTCCAAAGAAGCTTACAGTGAAAAATCATTCCCAAGTACCTAACCTCCTTGCTAGGGAATCCAATCCCGCATCGAATTCGCGATCCCGCAAGCCTGCGGGATTGGTGACCTCAATCCCGCGGATCCCGCGGGATTTGCGGGATCAGCGGGATTGACATTTCTTTGTTTGAAGTAGGTTATTGTTATTAAGAAAACAATGAAATAAAAATAAGTATGCATTTTTTATTTATTAGAAGTGTTAGCAATTGAAAATAATGATATTTTAGAGGTAGATATAAAAAATCCGCTTCTTTTAAGGAACGATATAATACAACATTTGAACGTTTAAGCTTTCAACATTGTGATTCGTATTGACAAATGAACACATTTATTGATTTAAGAGACTAGTGATTTTTTGTGATAATACTTCCGAAGAAATCATAAAGTGTCTAAACGTTGTAGACGGAATAGACTTTACATAATTGTAAGCAGTTTTCAAGTAGAGGTGAGCGTTATAACGAAAGCTGATAAAAATATTCGATAAATAAAAATAGCTTATTCTCGTTATTCGTATTAAACGATATTTGTAAATAATATATCAGAGTTATGACTTTACTGAATTACTTTTTTTGCGAAATTATATCTTACCGCCAACGGACATCAAATTTTCGGAATGATTTTTTTTTGTAGGTAAGTCTTTCCGGATACTAATGAAAAAATAAGCTTTAAGCCTTTAAAAATAACGTTATTTAAAATTTATTAAACTGCTATAAAGTTTATGAATTTAAGCCGTTATTCCCACCTCTACAACATCCAAGTGCTTTCCTCTATTCCCTCCACATCAGATCAAGAGAATTATCTCGAGTGGGTACGGATAAAGGCACAACAGGTCTAGACTCAGCTATCCATTCGGTATGGAGACTACGTTCGCATTAATTTTCTAGTGTAAGCGAAGGATCATCATTTAACAGATTCATTAAAGGTATGCCTTTTTCATCGTCGTTGATGTCGTTGTCATCAACTTGCTGGTGTTCAGTTTCTTGTTGGACCCGCGAGTCTGACAGAATTCTCTCTATTCAACACACACATTTCAATTCTTACTTTGCTCAGATAAAAGAATGGATCGTCCACCACATTTGACGATCCTGAATCTTTTTCTAGATATTTTTACGGCAGTCATACTTACTTAATCCACGATCGCTCCCAGTGGGGAGCATGTGGACGCCACGAAGTTCCTCCACGCCTATCATTCTTGCGCCAGTTGCACAGCTTCATCCCAGCTCAATCCAGCATCTCGTAGAATCGCAGTGAATGCCTGCATCATTGTTAATTTTGGCCTGCCTCGCCTTCTTGTCCCATCCAGATTGTAATAAGACTTGCATATTCAAGATTCTCGGGGGACATGCGGAGAACATGGCCAAGCCAGCTCAATTTGCGATTCTGGATCACTGAGGTGATTCGCTGTTGTGACATAGTGGTACCATCTAATCCCCAAAATCTGTCGCAGAAATCTATTCTTAACACTAAGGATCTTCTTCTGTTGAGGCTTCCGTCAGATGCCAGGATTCACAACCATATAACGGCCATTGATGTACGGCGTTCTTTTATCCGACGAGATAGCGACACTATAAGTTCCTGGCTTATCCTGGTATTTTGTCGATCAATTTGGTTTTTGCATTAACATTGCATCACGCAGTAACCTTCTTTGACAATTTATTACGCTCGATACTGAATCTTCTACCGTGGGAGAATCCCTTCAAATGACATTGATTTTCTTCCGTTCCGATTCAGGATTCAGACAACACAAAATGTAAATTCAAAACTTACTTAGTTGTAATAAAAACTGAAAGTATAATTATTTTCCATATGAATTTCAAGGAAAAGTCCCGTTTTTCCAGCGAAAGTTGATAAATATTTCATTAATGAGGTTGTACAGGATCTAATAAATAATCAGAACTTCATCTGAGCCCATTCTTATTGTTTATTATTTTTTCCTTTTCAGTCCCGCAAACGTGCGGGATCCCGCATGAGAAATCCCGCATTTCTGATCCCGCAAAAAAGGTGCGGGATCCCGCATTTGCGGGATCTGCGGTTTGCGGGATTGGATTCCCTACTCCTTGCATATTGGTATTGGAGTGGAATCAAATATAATTTTTATTTCGGGAATTTTCCGCTTTTTGGAAAATATGACTACTTTGGATTTTTCCGGAGAAATATGCAAGTGATTATTTGTTAGCCATAGTTGAAGACTTTTTAGAGAGGTTTCCAAATTGTTAGCTGCGAGTACCGGGTCTGTGTTCTGGGTGTATACTATCAAGTCATCGGCATACTGTATCATATGTGCCTCCTCAGGTAGGGACTGCTCTATATCATATGTATAGACGGAGTAAAGAATTGGACTTAGGACTGAACCCTGAGGCAAGCCCCTCCATGTTCTATGAGAGAGGACCGGAACTCCTCGATGTAGAACCCTAATAGTGCGGCTGCATAGTATGGCATACACAAATTTAATTAAATTAGAAGGAACCTTAAGAATATTTAATTTGTTAATGAGAATTGGGATATTTACGTGGTCATAGGCTCCAGCCACGTCCAAAAATGCAGCTGTCAGGGATTTTTTTTTTGCAAATGCGATCCTTATTTCGGCACACAGCAAGCTGAGAGCATCATTAGTTCCCATATTTTTACGGAAACCAAATTGATGTCTCGCCAGCAAATTGTGGTGCTCCAAGAACCAAAACAACCTGTTTTTTATTAAATTTTCCATGATTTTGAGGAGACATGAAGACAAAGCAATAGGCCTGTATGAGGATCCCAAAGTAGGGTCTTTTTGAGGTTTAATAATAGGTATCACATACTGTTCTCTCCAGCTATCAGGAATAGTTCCTGATGCAAATATTTGGTTGAGGATGTTTAGAAACAAGTTTTGGAGACTTCTTGGAGCAAGTTTAATAAATGAGTATGGAATATCATCTGGACCCGGAGAAGAGTCTTTTAGCTCAGATAAGACAAATTGCAATTCAGCCATCGAGAATGGGTTGTTTAATTCATTATTGGGTGATATTTTGAAGGACACATTTAAATTTGACTCTTCTTTTGTGGGGACATAAGGAGGGGCGAGATTGTTTAAAAAATCATGAAGCCATGATACACTCAGTGGTGAACCATCCATCGGCGAGTCGAATGAAACTCTGTATCTTTTTATCATGGACCAAACAGTCTTGACAGAGGTATTGGGGGAGAGATTTTTGCAAAAGGAATTCCATCCATCCCTTTTCTTTGTTCGGAGAACCCTCCTAACTTTTGCTGCTGTGTTCTTGTATTCAATAAAACTATTAAAAGAAATGTCAGATAGGTATTGGCGAAAAGCATTCCTTCGTTTATCTACTTCATCATTACATAAGGAATCCCACCAAGGTGCGGGGAATGGTTTTTCCCTTTCTTTTGGAGGACGAAATGGGATATGTTTTTTCCCTACAGAATTAATCAAATCAACCAGGTTGTTATAATCACAAACATTTTGGTGAGGAGGATGCAGGAAATCATTTGCAACCCTTTCTAGATCTGCTTTAAATCCGTCTAAATTTGCTTTTCGCGAGGATATTCTAAAGAATGATCTGGATTGAGTTAAGCCTTTGTGAGCAGCCTTGAAATTTTTTATTATGATTGGAAAATGATCGCTTCCATATGGGTCGTCAAGGGTCTGCCAAGAAAGAGTTGTTGCTAATTGAGGGCAGGCAAATGTTAGATCTAATGCGCTTTCTTTTCTATTAGGGTAAGGCATTCTAGTAGGTGATCCGTCATTAAGAATGCAGAGACTTGAGTTATCAATAAATATTTCAGTAAGAATTTCCCCCTTTTTGTCGTTGGCGTTACAACCCCAAATGGTGGCATGAGCGTTAAAATCTCCTGCTATTAGGAGAGGAGATGGCAAGGAAGACACAAAATCATTCCACCATGTGGTATTAAATTTATATGAAGGACTACAATAGACCGATACCAAAGTGAATTCAGCAGTTGTTATAGCACATATTTGCATACAATTATCAAGAGGTACTACTTGAATTCTATTAAAGGGAATTCCGTTCTTAATAAGTATGGCTGAGCCTCCCCAGCCGTCCTCGCGGTCATCACGAAGCAGAGTATAACCAGAGATATGCAATCGATCCGTAGAATGAAGCCAAGTTTCCGCCAGAGCTGCAACTGAAACTGAATTAGAGTGCAAAAGTTGAGAAAGGTTGTCTTTATTTTTTTTTATACTTCTACAATTCCACTGTAGGATTACAGGATTCAGACGTTTTTGTTTCATTTTGTTTAAATTTAATAATGTTATTTGTATCAGCGGCAGCGTTGTTCGGTGAATTAGTATCTGTCATATTAATTATATAATTTCTCAATACGTTTATACAGGTTATTAAGGAACTGGTGATATTCTCTATTTCCTCAATTCTGTCATGTTTCAGAGCCACCCCGTTCTCCCGACTGGACTCCAATGGGGTACCATTGGGAGACAGAAGTAAATCATTATATGCTTGTCTGTCAAAAGCTGTTTCCATATTCTTTTGGGTAGGAGTCTTGTATTTGAAAATAGTCTTCCTGAATGAAGAAGAACTAGGAATTTTAATGTTATCTTTCACACCGTCACGCAAGGTGTTTTGAAGGGGCTCTATTCTCACTTTGTCTGCGAAGGATGATTTGACTCTTGGCGCCTCTTTGGATGCCTCCGAATATGATACGCTCTTTTCCGCCATGATATGTTTAATGTTTTTTTCTCGAATATATGCTGGACATGATTGGTTTGTTGCCATGTGAGGACCACCACAGTTAATGCATGTAGGGTTTTCCCTCGAATCACATTGTTCGCCAAAATGTTCTTCCCCACAGGCGAAACATCTCGGTTTCGATCTGCAATTTATCTTAACGTGACCGTATCTACAGCAACCGAAACATTGAATTGTTGGAAAGATGTATGTTTCAACAGAGATTCTGTTGTAATTCAGGAAGACGTGTGATGGAAGTTTCTGACCTTCAAAAGTAATTACGACTGTTCTTGAAGGCAGCCACTTTGGAGTCTCTGAATTTCGGTCTCTATAATTGAGTCTACGGATCCGCATTACCTTTCCATAACCGTCTGGGCATATTATTTCATTAAGTATCTCTTCATCTGGAATTTCCGTAGGAATATCCCTTATAATGCCCATTTTAGTAACATTGTATGTAGGAATGAATATTTTGTATTTTTCAGAGAAGCTGCTTGATACAAATTGATTTGCTGCTTCTCCCGAAGCAAACTCTACTTTAACTGTAAACTTGCCAAGAGCTTTTATGCTGCCTTGTTTTAGGTCACAAGCCTTGTTTTTATATATTTCTTTCCCCAATAATATGGGATGAATACTTCTTGGACCTTCTCCTTTCATCTGTATGTGCACAACAAAAGGACCTAAGTCCTGAGAAGTGTAGGATAATGGTTCGATTCTATTTTTTTTTGTACATAAATTTTCCTCGGAGGAAACACTCCCTCTGTTCCTCTTGAGTCCATAATCTCCAGATCCTCCCTTATCTGGGGGATCAGGAGGAAAAGGATCCTTATTTTCCATAATAAAATATGATAAAGATTATAAGTTGACAATAATTGTCAACTTATAATTAATAATTATTATTACCTACCCGTCCTAGTGACGACAGTAATACTTAAAAATAACAAACAAAAATGAAAAAAAAATAAAAAAAAACTCACCTGAGAGCAGTAATTACAAATAATAAAGTAATAAAAAAGAAAAACAACAAAAGAACAAAAAACCTGGTGGTCAATTCCAACAAATTCCTGGCAAATATTAAATTTAATTCAAACTAACTAACAGAAATAATTTTGACACAACCACACTCTAGGACTGTCAGTCATAGAAAAAACTAAGTTTGTTATTACCGGTTTACAGAGGATCAGATCTGCCGTTTGAAAATCTATGTGTAGGAAAGTACAATTTCGTTTACTTTAATTCTCGTAAAATAGCTATTGTGAACGTTTTTTTTTATTGTAAATATACGTAAATATGTTAATTTATTATTTGTAATTATCTCCATAAAATTAAACAAGTTATTTGATATTTAAAGTGAAATATCCATTAACCTTCCGTCGGGCGCAATGTTTAGTGCAACGAGTTCGGGCGCAATGTGCCTGATAGGCACACATAAAAACTGCTAATAATTTTTAATATAATGTATATAGATGAATTATTACTTATGATTATATTTATTTAGTATGTTTTTGGTAGAAATAAAAAGAAAAGATTCTTATAAAAACAACATTTGAAGAAAAATCAGTTTTACAAAATATGGTGTTCATTTTCAACTTTTTCCACACAGAAATAAAAATATAGCAAAAAAAATTAAAAATGAAAAAAAAAAACAAAAATTTTTTTTCCTTCGATTGTATGACTGTTCATTCAATTTAAAAACAACATTGAAAAAAATATTAAAAAATTATAAACATATTTTAGCGTGTCACAAAAATCATTAAAAAAAAACATTTTTTGTGTAAGATTTATGTTTTTCTTTCAAGTTTTGTGTAATTAATTACAATATTTTTTCAGAAAAAATATTAATAAAATTATATAATAGGTTTTATATCCCTTTCCCTAGAATATTTTCCTTTTATTGTATCCATATATTATTGATAGGTAGGTACAATTAACCATTGACTCTATATTCTATCATATCTTCAGAAAAAAAGATAATTCTAACAATCAATAATACTCGTAGCATTTTCGCTTTTCCTTTTAACCCTGGTAAATGCATGATTATATTGTGAGGAGCTGTACGTTGGGGGGGGCGGGGGGGGCTGAACCCAGTCATAGGCTATTTTCCGTATATCCTATATTATAGAGGATGAGAAATATATGAATTTTAAGTATATTCAAGAGTATGAATATTTTTTTTGGATTTAACGGCAAATCACGGTCTTAGAACTTTAGTTGCTCTGCAGTCTACATTTTTTAATCTCTTGGGGGGGGGGCAGCTGCCCCCCTTGGCGACGCCCTTGTCTGAACGTATAGAATCCTCATCAATTTCATCGTCTAGTTCCGTGTCTGAATTTTCATTACCTCATCCTCAGAAGCAATGTCACTCTATTCGTCAAAATCATCTCTTAGAATTGGATCATATTCCACTAAGCCCATCACTATATCCTCTATAAATAAGTCTTTGGGATTATTCTTATCAAATACTCTATACAATATACACAAATAATATATTATGTATAACATGAACGGGCGCAATGTGCCTAACAGGCCACTTGATAAAAGAGACGCAATAATTAAAAAAAAATATTTTTACCGTAATATTCTAATTAAATGTATTTTTTTTTTAATATTTTCATTAAAAAATATATAAATTCCGTACTTTGCGTTTGGAACGACTTCGGGCGCAATGAGCCTATTTGATCTCAAAGTGACAGAACACCTCCCCATGAATGTCAATTTCATACTAAATGTGTGCATATCGTGCACAATATAAAGAAGCGAAGGTACTGAGTACCATACACAAGTTTGAAAAAAAATAAAAAAAATACAGACAAAAACAATTTGAATGTGCCGGCTAGATCGGTTGCGCCCGACGGAAGGTTAAGCGAATTTTGTTGAGAGTAATGTTTAATATTAAACGAGACCCCTCGTATTATTATCATCAACAATGTGTTATAAATGCGAATAAAAATGCTTGTTTTGTCATACAAATAATGTATAAACGAATTCATCATGTTGTAGACTCACCAACGCGTGTGAGTTCATACATTTACATTTTTTTTAATTAATAGAACTAGTGGTCGGCCAGTGCTCGAAATTTGACCATAACACTAATTTAGATTATAAGGTTGACATTATTAAGATTGCTTTATCAGAGACTGAGCGAGCCCTATTTCACAATTTTCTTTCAAAAATAATGACATGGGTAATGGGTATGTCAAATTTGAAATGTTGAAATGTTCAAAGTTTTTTTATGGTTATTTAATACAAAAATTTTTAATCTATTCTCAAGTTGACCACAGAAAAACAAAAGATCTGTGACAAATAATGTCGAATACATCGAAGTGTGTGTGAGTATGAAATATATAACTTTACAGTAGTGTGCGTAGTGGTTTTTTTTTATTGACTTACATAATCTATTTTTATGCATAATTTAAAAAAAAATATTAGTAGTTTAAGTGTGCGAAATTTTATACTCCTCCGTCCGCGCCATTTTCGTAAAAATAGTCACAAAACTTTTCCTTTACGTATACCTATTAATAAATATATTATTAATAGACTTAATTATAGGTAGGTTACTATTATTTCCACTTATCCGTGCCCGCGATATTAAAGTATTCCTTAATCCATTGGTGATAGGGAAAGAAAAACAGAAATCCGTTCGAGCTGGAGGATATTGTTCGGTAATACAACACAAGTGCTGTAAAAGGAACGGCATTCTTCCACAACGACCCCCCAAAATGTGAAACGTAGGTAGTTTAAAGTCCTTATTTTGGAGGGAAAAAATGCAGTAGGAAGTTGAAAGGCGGAAAAAAACCCAAAATGCAGTAGGAAGTTGAAAAGAGAAAAAAGCCCAAAAGAAGTAAAGATAATGTTGTTGTGATTAACAATACTCGCAATATTGATTAATTATACTATTCTATTGTTAACATGATCTCTTAGAATAGCTAAATATTTTACATACAGCGCGCAGCTGATTCTTTCAAAAAAATGATCCCCTTTTGTCGTAATGACTAAATTTTGCTTTTGTAAGTAATCAAAAACCCTTTACAGACAAAGTGAAAGATGGATGAATACAGATTTCATTAAATTTTAATCAAAAGAGAGTAGGTACCTGTCGTTTATTTGGGCTGAAGGTATAAAAATTCATTTGAATAAATCATTTTATGATTTTTATCTTTAGTTTATTCATGTAAGCAAAGAAAAATAAAATAAAGATTTATTCCATGATAAAAATTCCACGATTGACTGTTTTTTTTTAAATAATGCGTTATCCGTAGCTCAGTGTAAGGTGGCCTTAAATATTAAAAATATTACGGCATTCCTATTCAAACGTTTTACTCGCCCAATCTGTGGCGGCGAACTGATTTTAAAATAAATGGGTTAACGTTATTGGTTGTTTGTATCGGATCACGCCCCTTCTGCCCGCTGTTCATCCTACCGTTCAAAACGCACTGAATCCCATTTTCGGTTGTCGAATTATTTGGTCGTTTCATTTCGTATCATATAATTATGCAATGGCTAATAATTATGGGCTAATTGGGTAACATTTATGGACTGGCAGAAACTCTCCATTGTATATTGAGTTGTTTTGGTGAACGCAAGTCAATAATTTAAAGAAACACCAAACATATTTTCAAGATTTTCAGTGTTCCAATCACAGTTATCTCTTGGAAAGTTATTAGTAGAATAATTACAGTTTTCCGATAAAATTAAGGGTGGTTTGACGATAATCCGTCATCAATCTATGAATCTAGTCCAGATTTAAATAATGATTATCTTAATAAAATCATAGTTACTGCGAAATGTTTCTGAAATTTAACAAAGATAGATTCAGTAATTTCGGAAGTTTCACAACCACAAATATTCACGCATCGCCAGTAAAATAATGGAATTCACAGCCGCAAACTCTAACGCATGGAGCAAGCCGCAAATTATAATTTTAATACATTGTCTACAAACTAGTAGGTATTATTGCAACGTGGTTTGAAATAATTTTAATAACGTGGTATTTTCGAAATATTAAACAAAAAAAAAACAAAAATGTAAATTATTTAAATACCTACATATATATATATATAAGCCGCTGGGAAGCAGCTCCCATCTGCCACAGATGATGATTGGTGGAATCCAATCGAAACGTCGGGCGACCAAAGGCTCTTTTCAGAGCCAACCTGAGTACACGGAGTACCCAAAACGTTTCGTTCACGCTTCATATACACTATATATGAAGAAGTGGTTGGTGACCCAGCGGTTACAACGCCGGCGTTCGTACTGCGGACGTCGTGGTTCGATCCCAGGTGCCGACCATCTTCCTATTTCACGACACAAGCTTTCAGTAGCTTACTGTGAAAGAGTCAAGGAGTGTATTTGTGTTCACTTTGAGTGAGCACAGATTCATTTAAAAAAAAATATATATATATTTATATATAATACAGTGATAATAGATAATAAATGTAAATGCTGCCCTTTTTACTTCGATTTTACGCGATTTTTGTTCATTCACAATATATTATGTTCCTTCAATATAAGAAAATATTTTTCATAATAAGGTATGTATCTTTCAATTTTCACAGTTTATTTATTTATTCCTTATGGCTCAACAAACGGGCAATACATATACATTTAGGCTATAATATAAATATATACAAAAAATTGATCTATGTAAAGGCCCACTTAAATGTGTGCACATATTTATGACAATGATTGATTTAAAAGCCAATCAAAAAAGTATCACAAAAATGACCAAAGTGAGACGAAAAACCATTTCGGATCACCATTGATTCGCACAGTTCGGGTCGCTATGCAAAGTGATTTGTTACCCATCACTATGGTTTGTGCATGTGTGGTGTGTGTGCCGCCATGGCCGCCATTGTGCCGCCCGGCAAACGTCAGATGACGTCATCTTTTAATGATCTATTGTCAGGAGTTCTCAACGTGTTAATGTTAAATAAAAACCCATTAAGAAACGATACAGTAATTAATTTATATGAAAATCAAAAAGTCACGGGTTATCCACTCTATAAAATACCCATACTTATGCATAATTGTCTTGAAAATCTCTTTTTATACCAGCAAGAAAAACATCGTAAAACTCCGAAGCCATTTTCCCTAATATTCAGCCCGAAAAATCAATTTAACGATAACTATCATGATGCGCGTTAATTTAATCGAAATGGTTATGGATAAAACATCGACATTAAAATGGTTATTTTAATCTCGCCAGGTGGTAAAAGTGAACCGCTTTAATGGCGATGTTTTAATAATGATTAACGGGATTGTTTTTAATGGATTATTTTAGCAAAAAAGTTCGTAGTTTTTGTTTATTTCATATGATACCAACAACTAGCCATACTTGTTAACGTCGTACATATACTAAGCATACTACATTTCCATTAACAAACAGCCAAAATAAAAATTACCGTCCTTTATTTTTTTTTTATTATTTATTATTTTTATATTGACCCCGTTTCACACGCCGAATATCCGATAGCAGTTTAAATAATGTAAATTTTCATATTTATATTAACCTACCTATAAGAAGGATATATCGTTAATTTTCTAGGGAAAATTGTTTAGCTTCGAGCGAAATATATTTTATTAAAATCCCCGTAAAAATGTTTCTCCAGAAATCATAACGAGTTCTTTGACTTTATATTCTCGTCTCTCTTAATTTGACATTTATATTTTCATTCTTTCTTTGTTTCTCAAAATCGTTTATTTGTTTTGAATTTTTTTTTGTGTTTTATTCAAATTGTTGAATTCGTTTGATATTTCGCTATCACAAAGGTTGTCAATTAAATGTGTGACATAATGAATACTGAGACATTAAATTTGTTTTTGGAAAGGATTTTTTGTATTAGTTTTTGTTTTTTATTAAATTTTTTAATTTAATATTTTTAATCATTTTTTATTAGCTTTATATAATGAATTAAACGTAAAGAAAATATGCTTATGAAGGATGATATAGTGAAAAAAGAAGAATCAATAAGGAACCTTGAGTTGTTGCTTGAGCAAAATATATTGTATGCCACTTACTAGTAAATATATTATTGTATGCCACTTACTAGTAAATATCTTGTAGGTATGCCACTTACTAGTAATATCTTGTATGCCACTTACTAGTTATCTTATATCGTCAAACTTTAATAATCTCCAATATTGAACTGTTTTTTAAATTTGTCATAGCACTTATTCATGTACAGACAAAAATAGGTATCGTGACCGCATGATATTTGACCGCATTGGTATAAGTTTGGCGCATATGGGTCTTCCACATCTGAACACGCGCGGTAACGCGATCGTGACGAACCACCGCGAACCACACCGTACTATGGAAATTTGATACGTTGTTGTATGCAACGTTGCATTGGTAACGTTACCGCGTGTGTTCAAATGTATCGTGTAACGCTATACTACCGTGATTACCTTCCGATAAAACTGAGAATAGGGATACTTAGCTTTTCACGTTCGGCTAGTATTTCAACGAAAATGCCGCGTTAAGAACGAACTTCAATTATACTATGGGGATATTTAACTTCTTTATTTTTATTTTTTCCAGTTTTGGTCCGCATTCGTTCCGTGTGCTGCTCAAAATAAGGACGCCGTTCAGCTTACCCTGGAACAAGTCGACGTCATCAAGAGATTAGTCGATAAGTATCCACAGTACCTGCAACTGGCAACATCAGTCAACGGTAAGTACACAAATAATTCATACAAAATATCTCACAGATGACGTGATAAAATAATTCGTATATTTCTGTGGTCTTTTACGTAGAAAATATGTAATAACAATATCATAAAGCTCATTGCGGTTCCTACGTGGGCCTTGAAGTACATATAACACCGTATATGACACGTCAGCTGTCTGTCGGATAGTGCTGCTTTCATCGCGCTATGCTTGTGCTTTCGTGATAATATATACTTACTTTTCTGGCGCTATGTGTACTGTACATCTTTTGCTACTGTACATCGTTGTAGAAATATGTCGAATATTTTTTTAGTAGGAGTAAGGCTCACTCACTTGAGCCGAAAGCGCGAGCCGTTGCATCAATATTTATCATAGTTCAAATGCGTACGTAGTTGACAAATTGAACGCGAGCGGAGCGCGTGCGTTTCTTTGATAATATTGATACAACGGCAGATTTTAATATACGTAAACGAACCAAAATTGCTGTAGATAATAATAAAAAATCAAAATATAAAATACAGAAAAGACAAAAATCATTGTAAGTAAACAAGCTTCACGTAATACTCTTTCTAGAAGAGCTTTTTTCGAATGACAACAATAATCGCTGTGTTTTAAATCAAGCAATCGATTTTTCTACATCCATATTTCGTGATTTCATTTGTTTAGGGTGGTGGCATCTTCAGAACCACAAAAGTTCGTTTGGTTAGGGCTCTAGACTTCCCAATATTTTCCTACGGAGGCGAGACATGGTCAATTTAAGCCCGAGAAAGACGAAGAATTGATGCCTTCGAGATGTGGCGCTGAAGACGTTTACTTCGAATCCCCTGGACGGCCAGAAGAACCGATGTGTCAATAATTTTAAGAGAATTGAGTATAGCAGACAGACTTTCCCCTTTGTCTGAAGCGGTTTCTCCAGTTCTTCAGACACATTGCCAGGCGAGATGAAGACAGCCTGGAAAAATTGGTAGTCACTGGTGAAGTTGCACTATCTAAAGGCAGAGGAAATGCACCCACTAGATGGACAGACCAAGTCAGGGCTGATACGGACAAAACATTTGTTGGAGCGGTGCGAGCGGTGAGGACCATTATACACGATGTTGTTACGGCGGAGAGAGTGCCAAGTTATGACCCTAAGTAATGAGAAAAAACGACGAAGATGATAAAGTGAGAAATTGTTTGCGGATCATACAAAATAAATATTAATATTTCAAAATGTAGAAGACTTGAAAAATTACTTTGCTAGTGTTTATCGAAATATCTTTGGTAGATTTATAGTTCTATTCTATGTAAAATAACAAAAGCAGATGTCTAAAAGTCCGCTCCAAGTGAAAACCCGTGTTTTCCCCTTAAGTTTATTTATTGCTGATGATTGTGATTTTTGGTTCTTCTAAATACTCGTCGTGAAGAGTGTGGGAGATATGCCTTCTCTCTATCCTCCCTTATCAGATAGGCCCTACACACTACACAGGCTAATTTGAAAGTAGACACTAAAACATGTGCATTTATAAAGGCTTAGTGTCTACACGTTTACACCCATTTTTACAGAAACACCACAATGACATCAAGACTCTCTTTTGATAATAACTTTTGATGTAAAAATTTTAATGCCGAGCTTTTTCCACGCAATTTACTAATTAATTAATGTTTTTTTTTTCATAATAATGTGGAAAACTTATTTGTTAAGGACTGAAATTTTTTTCATGTAACATTGTTCTTATTATTGTACAAATATTTATAGTAAAAAAAAATAACAACTAATGACTAACAATTCATTACTAATGTTCGATTTTTGAATGGAACAAACCACTTCGGGCTTACGACCGTCTTCTACTGTTATTTCGAAGGCTGGCTTAGTGTGATCACTTTACGTTAACAACGTTCGCCATTAGGTGGTAATGTTTAAGTCTCCGAAACTCCTGATCATGAGAATTCTCAACATGTTCAACATGTCGAAAAATCTCGTGTATGCAACAAGTAGAAATTTAATAATTAATGAAATATAGTGATAGAAGTTGGAAATTATTGAGAACAAGAGAGCAACCAAATTTAAAGACTGCGACTGCTGTCATGTATTTGGCGCCAGTTTATGACTATATCAATTTTTGTTACTGTCTCATATTGCCTATTGGCTTTGTTGGTTGGATTAATTATGTCTAGATTCTTGTGACCTTTTTTCAGTAGTTATAGTATTTATGGTGTGCCGTTTTTGGATTATTCATTATCAACTCAGCTTCTATTTCCTCATTCAGAGAAAAATAAAGGAAATAGAACCCCTTAATTAACCGACAGTGAAATTGCGCAACACTAATAACATCACCTTACTTGATGTGCAGAAACTTCCGTTCTGGTGGTAGAAGGGATTATGAGAAGGGGTTGCTCGATAGAAGGAAAAATATCCATATTCCTGGCCCTTCATCGTTCGAAATCCTTAACACATCCATTTTCCGCTGTTATGTTAGAGGTTGGTCATCACATGCTTTTTGCTCTCTTATTTTTCCTAATTCTACTAAGGAATTTTGTTTCTAAACACCATTTTAAGTACCTACAAAATAATAGGCGACACACGCGTTTTAAGCAATTTACATTTCGTCTCGACGCTAAAAGCGTGGCTTTTCATACTTTGGTCATGATGTAAAACGCGCCGTTTATACCTAACCACATATGAATATTTGATAATATAATCCCGTGACTATATTTTAAAACAATGCATATCACTAGTGTTGTAGTATGTGAAATCTACTATGTACTAATCCACATTCCCATAATCTACGATCAAAGCCCCCGCTAAGCTATGACTGAAAACCTCACTCTCCGGTAGTTCGGTATGGTTTAGTGCCGTATTACTTCATACTCGCCTGAACTATATAATATGTGACAATGGCTTATCTGTGTACTAAGATATTCACATGTATTACTATGCAAAGTACAATGTATAGACTTACGTGTCATACGGGTAAACCGTTGTAATATGTTTTGAAATCTATGGTGACGTTAGTGAAACGTTGTACCTCTTTTAATACTTGCTAATACATTTAACTACTGTAAGAAATATATACATAACATATGTCAGGATATTGTCGATCTTTGATGTTCATTGTGTGAGATATACTTATTGAATCCTTACCTATATGATATTTTATGTTTGAAAGATGAAATAAGTATGGAACAAGATGTTTATAAGATTGCATGTATATTATTGTACATAAATGTATAGAATCATACTAATGTAGGTTTTTTGTTAGAAGAAAAAAGCTAATATTAACAAAATGTTTACATCTTGTGATGTAATTTTTTGGTTTATTGGAAGTCGAAAATAGAATTGTTGAATTTCAATATTTTTTTATGGTAATAAAAGAAATGTAAAAATAGAAATATATGTTGTTGTTCATAACGATGTTGCACGTAAACTATAGCACCTGTGCTTATTATTGAAGTGCAAAGTTAGGCAGAACTTCCTTCGAACAATTTGCTATAATATCGTAATCTTCTCGTATTTTGTCAATAACTTAGCGTGCACTTTAATAAACACAATATGTTTCAAATTTTATGTTCAACGACGATATTATGTTATTTCATTTCAATGAGATATAAACTTTATGCTTCTCAATCTGAAATTCCGACATCCGTACTTAGAATATGCTCAATGAATTCTGCAGAAACCAGGCAAGCCTCCAACTGGGAGGTGACTCTATAGAGAACGTCGACCACTTTAAATATCTAGGAGTGCATTTAACACCGGATGGTAGTAGCGGAAAACTGGTCTCTATAAGAATAGCCCAAGCCAGCTCTTCATTCAGTGGCATGAAAAAGATTTGGAGATCCAACAATTTCTCCACCAAAACCAAATGTCGTCTATTGAACGCATGTATTATGCCAATTCTGTTATACGGCTGCGAGTCCTGGCATTCGATAAAGGCTCAGCAAAGGAAACTTCTCAGCGTTGAAAACAGATTCCTGCGACAAATACTGGGAATTAGGTGGTATGATTTTGTGACCAATGACTCTGTCCGAGAAAGAACACTACAGCCCTTCGATACTTCAGTCATCCTAACTCGTAGACTGAGTTGGCTCGGGCACGTCCTCCGTATGTCTCCCGAAAGCGTTGGCCAAGCCAGCCTATTTTACATTCCGGGCGGCACAAGAAGAAGAGGAAGACCGTGCCTCATAATTGCGCGAGCCTACAGCGCCGACCTGCAGAATATCGGAGTGACCTGGGAGGAAGCGGAGCGGCTGGCGCAAGACAGAAGTGCATGGAGGGACCTAGTGGCGACCACATGCTCCACCTTGGGAGCGAACGTGGATAGTGAGGTGAGTGCGTACTTAGAATTATATATTTGAGTGCTCAAACTCCTAGACAAAATCCCTTCTAAAGACTCTCATGAACTTATACGCAACTATATGGTGACCATTTCATTTTTTAATTAATTATTCAGAGGCAACATTAGGGACATTCAAAACTTGTGTCCTCCATACATGAGCCCTTACGGACTTCTTTGTCCACAACTCTCTCTATAAACGTAAGATGCTATTTCACAAAATTTAAAATTATTTCAGCCTTTCACTATTTATATAATAACTAGCTGACCCGTCGAACTTCGTATCGAAATAAATAATATGGGTACTCTAGGTTTTATGCAACAGAGCTCTAATTCGTTTTTTAGTTATTTAACATGAATGACTATTTACTGGCATTAGCAAAACCTGCATACCACGCTGCATTCATTGGGTCTGAGTTTATTTTTACATCAAAAACTTATAACCTATGTTAATATGACGTGCAAAGAGGTCATCATTGCGCAAGATCGAGTGCAATTGAGAGCTCTTATTGCCTCACTTTGCTCCTGAGGGGAGTTCAAAGGGAGTTTTAATTTTTATTGATTTGATGTTAATACCTACCTATGTAAAAAAAAAAAGAATTTAGGTATGTCATTATATTCGATATTTTAATAGTTATTTTGCTCAGTTAAAATAATATTGATTGATTAATCAAAGTACGATAAGGAACATCTCCGTACCGATTCAAAATACACATTGAGGTGTCAATACTTTTTTTGCCCATCATCGCTAGGCAGAGAGTATGGACTTCCATTCTTTCTAATCCAAACTCATTCGTTTCCTCCAAACGCATAACATTCCGCATACATGCTCTTCCTTTTGCTCCTGACTTGGCCCTCCCGTAAGACGGCACCGATATGGTCGGGCTATGTCATTCCAGGTCGGCCTCGTCTGCGTGCACCTATTCTTTCAGATTTATATATCCTTTTAGTCATTCTCTCTTCGTTCATTTTCTTTACATGTCCAAACCTTCTTTCTTTATTCACTTTCATTCTAGTCACTACACTAACATCCACTCCACATGCCTTTCTTATATTATCATTCCTCACCTTATCAATAAGTCTCTTTCCGCATATCCTGCGCAGTGATCTCATTTCTACAGCATTTATTCCAACTTCCAAATTTTTCGTCCATGTCCAAGTTTCACTCCCATAAATCATGGATGGTATCAGGATTGCATTGTACATCAACTATGGATTTAAGAGATACCTTCTTAGAGATCTAAGTGCACCGCCAGCCAATTTCCTTCTTTCAATCTCCTTTTCACACCTTGCATCTCTTCTAAATAAATTACCTAAATATACATACTTCCAAGTTCTCGACATTCACTTTCACACAACATTGCATTCTTAAATCTTCTCTTTCAAAACAGTGGAAATAAATAAAAAGCACATTTAATGCAGTATCTGTGATTTTTTTTCTATCATCTAATACAACATGGTGGAAGTGTAGCAATTTTTATTTTCAATAAAGAAACAAATGCTAGGTCATTAGCAAATAATATCCAGCTTTTTTACATATTAACGATGCAGATTATATTTACGTTATATGTATGTACTCATCCTCTAAAAATCAGCCCATAAACGAAGAATTGATTTTCAAACAAACAAAAAAAAATTCTACTTGTTCTTCAATATAATCATGTATTCCTTGTGTTAAAACTTATCAAAACTCCTTATAAAATGAACTTCAATTAAGTATAACTCCTTAATAGCAACGTTTTTTTGCTTTTATTTTTACTGACTTTTACTGTTGTATAATTTCTGTCTGCATCAACTGTTTTTGTACCGACTGATTGTATGATTCTCACTGGCTGACTTTTCTTTTCTTTGGTTTTTTGTTGTGTATGTGTTGATTTAGCCTTTTTGTATGTGTTTTCTTTTTGCTTCATATATTGTATATTATGTAATAATGTTAATGGCCTATGGCCGTATATGATTTAATAAATAAATAAATAAATATATACGATTCTGTTTGCTGGCGGTTTTAAAAATCTCTGTAATTTATTTACTTTTATTTATTTAAAGTTTTCAAAATTCCTTACACTTCATTACAATAATGTATTCCTTGTATTAAAACTTACCAAAACTCCTTATAAAAATTAACTGCAATGAAAATTATATGACTTATCCAATCAATCTATTTCATACGATATATTTTACATTCGCATTCTATCAATTGCAACAACAATCAATCCACTGACAGTTCTTTCAAATGTCAATTAATAAAAATTCAAAAGTAGAACAAAATTATATTGTAAAAAGTACTAAAAAGATTACCTACTCTCTGTGTTTTCTTAAATTTCCTAATTTTCCATGAATTTTTCTTAATTTTTTTCTTCTAATACAACCTTCTTCTGATAAGAGCCTACACGCCAAAAAAAGAATTAGCGAAATCGGTCCAGCCATTTAGGCGCGATGCAATAACACCGGGAAATAGCTCTCCATTTTTATAGTGTTCTTAAATTTTCTAATTTTCCATACATTTTTCTTATTTTTTTTCTTCTAAATTAACCTTCTCCCGATAAAAGCCTACACGACAAAAAGAATTAGCGAAATCGGTCCAGCCGTTTAGGCGTGATGCGATGATATCGAGAAATAAATCTCCATTTTTATAGTTTTCTTAAATTTTCTAATTTCACATGCATTTTTCTTAAATTTTTTGTTCTAAAAGTACACTCTCCTGATAAAAGCCTACACGACAAAAAAAGAATTAGCAAAATCGGTCCAGCCGTTTAGGCGCCATCCGATGACAACGCGAAATAGCTCTCCATTTTTATATATAAGATATCTCAGCCTTTTCACAAATTCCACAACTAAGAGGCCAGTTTCTGGAAATAATTGATATGATGGAAATTTAATCAGTCAGAATATATTTCCAATATTCACATATGAAAGAAATCCTGTTTGTAAAAAGTGGTGAACCCAAAAATTAACATATTATTTACATGTTTGTGAATATAAAAAGTAAATGTAGGATTCAGATATGTTTGAAGAAAATCGATAAAACGCCACTAGATATCATAATATTATCGTGGAGTTTTACTAATTGAACATTTTACCTTCTTGTTTTGAAATATTCTGGAGTTTTTAAACTTAACCGTCTTACTTATAAAAAAAATCGTTTATCGTAAGATTACGTAAAAATCACTGATCAGTTTTTACTTCAATTATAAAAAAAAATATTTAATCCGCGTTTGTTATGTATGAAGATGGCATTTCATACAAAATTTTGTAAACAATAGTAGCTGGGCAACGCGAGTGGTAACTGCCAATATTCGCTATGTCAGATTAGAACGATTTATTGATGCAGAATAGGTATCTATTTTTTTAATTATTTATTTTATATCAAAACCTATATGTTTCAGCCAAAATGAACCAATTCATGTTTGATCACTTCAATTTTAATATTATTTGTACCTACTTAAAAAAGTATTGTTTGAGTATTTTCTTCAAAACGTCATTATATTTCTTATAATTTTAGTTGATACATCATGGTTGTAAACCCTCGAATGATTACGGGAATGCATATTTGCTAAAATTTTCTATGATTGATATGATAAACCAAAATACAATGGACCTAAATATGAAGGGAGCACATAATTGGAAGGGAAAAAACTCAAATACAGTGTATTTATTACAGAAAGCGTTCTTGTATACTGGAAATAGCTGTCAGTTGACGTAAAATACAACATGGCGGGTCATAATATACAGAGATCAGCTCACAATCAAGCGATTTGCGTTAAACTATCTCAATGACGGCTTGATCGCAAATTTTCTACCGCTTAACTCTTTTTTCCACTGATCTTAGTTTTTAAATTAAGCAGTAACTAATTGCTTAAACCGATATTGTAAGGTGATGCTAGGTGCTAGATATTTCAAGGTAGTTTACCAATTATCAAAATGTACCTTCCTATTATTTTGTGAAGTATACGTACCGATCTATAGATAAAATTATTGAACGAGAATCAAACGAGGAACCTCCACTACTGACTAAGAAATTTGAAGTATGGATTAACTCGACTATTGATATCGAAATATATTTTCTTATTTGATTTTTTTTAAATTCTGAAATCTGCTTTCATTTATCAAAACTATAGTAGGTACTTAATAGTATGAAGTAAATTTAATGTTTTATTTTCAGTTCAAATATTGACAGTTTAATTAGAAAATGTAGTTAATGAAATTCACGTATTCGATTTAAAAATAAATCAAAGCTAATTTTCCAGCGTGACTCAAAATTAATTATTCAATCATTCAATGTCCGGTGAAAACCTGTATTCAAATTATTTGTATTGTTTTATTTATTTCAGCGAGTATTTTTGTTGAATAACAAAAGCTTGTATTATTTTTTTTAATGCAAATCAATTGCTCATGTATTAATGTGTAAGTTCTACCGAAAAGGGAGCTTATTATGAACTTCGAAAAACCCACGCACAACTATGAATGCAAGGTATGAATGGCACAATATATATTCAAATATGTTGTAAATGGACTCAATAATATGCCAACGGGCCCGAATAAATGTTGGTGTGATCTTGATTTTTTAATGCCGGTCTTACAAATCCGTTAGTAAAACTTCAGACTAAATTAATGGGATATTGGCCTATTGCCCTGTATTGAAACCACCCCTTATGGAAAATTGCCCTATTGCCCTGTATGAAAATACCCCTAATGGAAAATTGCCCTATTGCCCTGTATTGAAAATACTCCTAATGGAAAATTTTTCCGTTTTGAAACTAGTGCATAACGCAATCGTATTACCATCGATGATGTATGGTTGTGAAACGTGGACATGGACGAAAAAGAAGAATGTAGTATAAATGCAGTAGAGATGAAATCTCTACGAAGAATATGCGGAAAAACTTTATGGGATATGGAAAGGAATGAAAATATTAGGAAGGAATGTGATATGGAAGTAAGTGTTGTGACAAAGATGAAAGTTAATAAGTTGAGATGGTGAGGCCATGTGGAAAGAATGGATGCAAACAGAATGACATAGAGAATTCATACGGCTGAAAGGAAAGGTGTAAGAAAGCGTGGCCGACCGAGAATGACGTGGATCGAACACATCGATTCAGTCCTCAAGGAAGGCCAGGTAAGAAGTAAGAGAAATAGGAGAGGGTGTATGAGAAATGTTATGTCGGTGGAATTAAGAAGCGAAAAAAGTATGCCTGGATATAAAAGAGTGGAGGTCCGTTCTCCCTGCCTACCCCTTACGGGACACGGCGTGATAGGTAAAAAAAAAGATCCGTTTCCCTTTTTTCTGTCTTAAGACAATCCGTTAGTCGAATTCCGGTAAAATTTTACCGGCGGAATTTACCGACAGATTGAATCTCTGTAAGGGCCGGTCTTATAAACGGACAGTCCAAATATCCGTCAGTTAAAAATATTATTTTATTATCGGTCACTATGGTTTCAAAATAAAACTATGGATTTGAACAGAACATACGTCGAACTTTAACTTGAATAAAAATCGGTTAAGAATATTTTGATATGCAAGGTTTGTTAATTTACGCAATTTTTCAACGTTTTTTATGGACAAATACTCCGCCGCCGACATTTTGTCAATTATTTTTACACATATTCACACTCTAAATAATATTAAAAAAAATATGATAAACAGGCCTAAATAGTCACATAATGTAACCCCCTCTTTCTTAATGGAATTTAGTGAAATTACTCGGTAATAAGAAGTATATTTGGGCGTAAAAATAAAAGTTGCGATTTAAAGGGAATTATAATTATTTATAACGAAACGCGTTTCTTTGACAGCATAAGAATTAAGTTTCGGCTGTTAAACGCTGCAGATTAAGAGGAGGGATCAGGAGTGTAAGATTGCGAATTTATTTCAAGGGTGGTGTTTGCTTAATTTTGAAGTTTACGCTATCAATTAATCATACAGGCACGTAATCCCGATGTAAACACACAAACACTCGGTGTTTATAGGGAGGTGCATAAGGATTAGCGATTTATTAACCCGTTTTTTACCAAATTTTATTTTTCATTTTTTCTGCCATATTCTGTTAGGTTTTGGGACCAAAATAAAAAGTTAACCAGAAATTTTTCGAATCCAAAAAGAAAAACCAGCATTTTATTGAAAATTTTCATGATCCCCATATGGGGCCGACGGCTAATGGCGTGTTTTAAATTACTCCATACAATTATTATTGCAATAAGTATTTATTGTGTTCATATTCAAACAAAATTTAACAATTATTATTTGTTAAATAAATGCAATTTACATACTAGGTATGTCATCAACATGTAACCCTTTATCACATTTTATAAAAAAATATCTGAGATTTTTTTAACGAATCACACATTTTCATTGCTTTTGTCCTTTCTAAATACGTATTTCCCTGTTTGATATTTTCTCAGAGCATCAGAAACAATATGCTTTTCTGCACCGGTGCTATAAAGAAGACACCAAACTGCATAAAATCGGTATTTAGTGCATTAATTTTGCAAGCCGAACTTTGAAATGTTTATCTCTTTGATTTCTTATCTAATGGGTAGGTATTCCTATTAGCATTTTCTGGGAAATGTAAATTCCGTTTTATTTCCATATATTTTTCATCGGTATACAGTTCTTCACAATTCTACAGACAGATCTTTCTTTTCTGACCGGTAGGTACATTTGAAAGTGGCAGAGAATGGTATATCCTATCTGCAAAACAATACCTACCTAAAATCTTTTTCAGGACTTCTTGAAGATAATAAATAATTATACTGTTTATTTTTTGGAACTTCGTTTGATGGATTGGCATGTACCTACACACGGCCGTAGCAAAAGCTATCGCATGGAGGGGGTGCGTCCCCCCCCCCCCCCCCCTTTCAACATAACAATATTGTTTCAAATGATTTTGCCATACTCACTTGAAAAATCATTTGCTCCAAATTATTTGCGAGTTTTGATTGCATCGGATACTTAGAGGGGGGGGGGGGGTGGACCCCAGATCCCCCTCTCCTTATGTACGCTCATTTAGGTACCTATGTTTTTCAAAACCCTTGCATCATTGGGAAAATATTTTCCATTATTGTTTCGTCAAAACTTTTTCAATGGACAAACCATCCACATCACCAGCCGGCAACAAAACCAAGTGCACACCTTCTCTTAACTCTTCAATATCATAAAAATAACTTTTATCCATATAATTCTCAAGATTATTCAATAAAAAGTGCAATGCTGCCCAAAATAGCAATAAAATCACAACGAAAATATTGTTACCAATAGATACCCATACTGATTTAAGTACACGCTATTTACCGTGAGCCCCATTTGGGGATCATTCTATTTTTTGTACATAAAAAGTCTGAATATTATTTCAAATTAAAAATATGAATATTCTACTTAAAATACATGTTTCAATCACTTTTAAACGAAAAAAGTAAAAATTTAATTTATTTAACCTTTCAAAATCAGAGGTGAATTGGTTCAATAATATTTTGGAAAAAATATCGGTAAAATTAAGCTTCGATGATTATTTTTTTACTAAAAATACTAACAAAAAGTTATAAAATGTATTCCTAAGTAAAGAAGCACTCTTTCTTGATGATATCTAACTTTAAAATATACTAAAAACTCCTAGATGGTGTTGCTGGATGGATTTAAAGAAACGATCCCCAAATGGGGCCTATGGTATAAAACGGGTTAAGGCGCTGCTTTCTCTACTGTTTTGTAGGTGGCGCTGTATGGACGTGCCGGGGAAATTAGCGCGCTCTCACTCATTAATCTGTAACTTGGCAACATTATTTTACACTAACCTCGTTATTCCGCCAGTTCCTACATTACTTTTGGGAATTTGTTGTTTATTTTTCTTATTGCCGAAACTCAGAAAGCCCCTTTTTTGCTCATATACTTACTTCTTTTCTAGCCGCCTCTTCATTTAATTACTTTTTTTTTACATTTTAAAATATTGTTCGATGTTTATTTATTTTTATACTTTTTTATTTCTTCGTCTGCGTAAAAAAAGTTTATTTACATATTAAATTCATAATATTGATAATGATAATTTACACGTTGATTGTACCTACCTACTTAATTCTGCAAAACAGATATGATGGATATACCTGTTATTGGAGCACTAATTACCTAAATATTTGATTAACACACTAAGGAGTCATTTAAAATTTGTAAACATTATATCCATAGGAAGAGCTTTGAACACAACCGCTTTAAACTTAAAAAAATACGATCAGTGGAATAAAATCTCGTAGCTCAGCGATAGAAAATATTACGATCAAGCTGTCTTCGAGATAGTTTAACGCATATCGTGAGCTGATCTCTGTAGATTTTGACCCGCCATATTAGATTTAACGTCAACTGACAGTTGTTTTGAGTATACAAGAACGCTTTTTGTAATAAATACACTGTATTTAAGTTTTTCCCCGTCCAAATATGTGTTCCCTTAATATTTTGGTCCATTGTATTTTGGTTTATCATTTTAATAATAGGAAATTTTAAGAAATATTAAATATGCATTCTCGTAATCATTTGAGGGCTTACAACCATGATGTACCAACTAAATTTATAAGAAATATAATGACGTTTTGAAGAAAATATTCAAAGAATACTTTTAAGTAGGTACAAATATTAAAATTGAAGTGATCAAACATAAATTACATAGTTCATTTTGGCTGAAACATAAAGGTTTCGTTTGATTTAATAAAGACTTAAGGGGCTGTTATACAGTAGATAGTAATAAGACGTAAAAGAAATCTAAATAAACGCTTTACTTAATTCAGTTAATCTTAAGGTCCTTCGAGCCGGATGCTTTTGTAAAGACAGAAGTGGTCTACGACGTTTGTTTTGCGGAGTAATAACGATTGTGTTAATAATGCAGCATTCAAGACAAACAAACGGAACGTTAAACTCAATTTGCGATGTTAACATTTCTGTAGCGTGTCTCGTCCTCAATTGTGTATAGATATTTGCTCACCACAGAAATGCAGACACGTATATACCTATATTTCAAAGCTTAATATAATTCTCATATATTCAATTGTAGAGGATACCGCTTATCCGAGAATACATGTTTTACATACATAGATTGCACTCATATTTAATTCATAAACATAAATCCCCCTATTAACGCCATATTTATGCAAATTGAACCCGGGCGAAACGGATGAGTGTGGTTTTAATGTCGTTGAATAAGAGTATCTTTGAAGGAACTTTTAGATAAGGTTTAGTTGCATTTATATTTTTCATAACACTTAACGCCTATTGGACGTAATAAATGGTTTTCGAGGTATTAAAATAATTGAAATACATTATTTGATAAGAAAATGAAGAGATATTTAATTAGAATGATTACATTCCTAGTTCTTTATAAAACCAAGTTCGTCAAGTTTCAACCGATGGTTTCTCTGCGTGTTCACTTTTTCTGTACTTAAATATAATAACCAACCAACCAACAGATCAGATCAACCTGCTGGCGTAAGTACGTAACTGAAGCTGAGAGCATCACACGAAATATGAAGGACCTGTGGAATTTCCATAAATCTATTAGTAAATCCAAACAAGGTTTTCCTTCTGAGATGTTCCTGAATAACGTAAGAGTGAGTGGCTTGAGTGACACGGTTGATGCGTTCGCAAAATTCTTTGGAAGTGTATACGACAAATCTGGTGGAGGTCATACTGGCTTCATTCCAACTAAAACTGTTCATATGACGTCTACTAGTATAGACTTCAATGTTGTGTTTCGAAAACTGTCCCGTCTTGATTCTAACAAATCGGCAGGGCCTGATGATATTCCTCCTTTGTTCCTTAGGAATTGCACACCGTCTTTATTGGTCCCACTAACCTACATTTTCAACATCTCATTGTGCTCTGGTGTCTTCCCGTCTATATGGAAGACCGGCCATATAGTACCCATTCATAAGAAAGGCAACAAGCATAACATAGAGAACTATAGACCAATCTGTATCCAATCGGCTTTGGCCAAGATTTTCGAATCTCTTGTTTTAGATAACATAATGCCTGAACTGAATAGTTTAATTGTACCACAACAACATGGCTTCATGCCAGAAAGATCAACAATGACAAACTTGGCTGTATACGAGTCAAACATATCCAACAGTATCGAGAAGGGTTTTCAGGTTGACAGTGTGTATACTGACTTCAGTAAGGCGTTTGATAAGGTGTCCCATTGCATACTTACTGAAAAGCTGAAAATTTTGGGGATTGGAGGTGTGCTCTTGGACTGGCTGACTAGTTATTTGAATAGTAGGGTTCTTCACGTAAAAATTCAGGAATACAAATCTTGTCCCATATATGCAACAAGTGGCTTACCACAAGGAAGCCATTTTGGTCCTATCTTTTTTCTCCTATTCATAAATGATATTAGTAATGTATTGCGAGACGTCGAATTTCTTATGTTTGCAGATGACTTGAAGATGTATAAAGAGATAACCTGTCTGTCTGACTGTCTGATTGTTCAGGAAAATTTGAATAGATTGTATGAATGGTGTGTTAAAAATAATTTATTCCTAAATGTGGAAAAATGTCAAATTGTCCAATTTAGTAGAAAACGTAATAAAATCTGTTTTACATATAATATCAATGGGGCGGACTTGAATCTGATGAATCATGTTCGCGACTTGGGAGTTACTTTTGATAGCGGACTCTCCTTTGTACCACATATAACCGATATTGTTAATAGAGCAATGCAAACCATGGGGTTTGTACTCAGGACAACCAGCTGCTTCAACAACCTCTATTCTATTACGCTCTTGTACACCACCCTGGTGCGTTCAATTGTTGAGTACAACTCCCCAATTTGGTCGCCTACATACAGAACTCACATCGACGGTTTAGAAAGAATCCAACGCAAATTCCTTAGATTTATCAATTTTAAGCTAAAAATTCCTAAATCAGAGATTAACTATGAACACCTAATGTCTATCTTGAGGATCGACACACTGGAAGATAGGAGAACCTTTTTTGACCTTGTGTGTATTTATAAGATAATTAACTCTTATTTTGACAGCCCTGAATTGATTTCATTGATTAAACTGCGGGTACCTGGTCGATGTACTAGGAACCGCGACACATTTCATTGTGACAATATAACTACAAACTTTATTCGACATACTATCATGCCCAGACTGCACAATACGGCTAATTTATATCTGAGAGATGTGGATGTTTTTACGGTGGGCTTTAATTTGTTCAAATCACTTGCATGGGAATCCATAAAGAATGGATAGGCGCCCAGCTTTAACACAATGTTGTCTTTTAATGCCTCTTGTTTGTCTTTTTTTTTTCGTTGCACTTTGATGTAAATTTGTTCGCTCATGATCTTGCTGTGGACCTCTAAACATTCCTCCCGCTTCTTTCTTTTGCTCAAATACGATAACATGGGCATATAATATCTAAATAACTTAATATTATAAATGGGCCATTGAACACGGGTCGCCAAAACCTAACTCTTCTAACGTAGTCTTAATTTTACACTCTGTCACATGCGCATTCTCACTCACATCCGTTCATCATGACAGCCACTCAAGCATACGTAAATGAACAATATATTGTTGTTATCTCAGGCAACTAACTCATCTTTAAGTAATGATTCTTGTGAAGCATAACAGTCAAGCAATGGCGGACGTATGTTTTCAATTCAAATGTCACTGCTCACTGCTGTCACATAAGTACATGGCTGTCGGCGCTGTCGCCGTTTACTACCAGCCAGTTCAGAAATTGTGCGTTGTGTGTTGCCACTAGAATTATTGTTTGTCATGCCAATATAATAAAATGCTTCACTTCTTGATAATCCTGGATTGTATTAAATAATGATTCTGCATTGGGAGGCTACTTGTTTATTTTTTAATCATATTTTTTTAATTTTGTTATATTGAATCTGTATTATTGAATTGTTATTTTAATGATTTCCTTTTTTAATACCTAAATTTTTGTGATAAGATCAATAATTGATTGTTTGAGTTTAAAAATAAATCTTTCATTTTTTATATACCTATGTCTGATACATACTAAATGCTCGCATATGGTTGAAATTGATTTGTCTAATTGATGTTTTGTTTTTGTTTTTTTTTTTAATTTTGTATACTATAGGTATATCTGTTGTATATTTAACTGAGAAGTTTTCCAAAAAATATTTTTATGAATGTAGTATCTATGTACATACTTTTTATAACCATTTCTGTAAAAGGCTTTAGCCGTTGATTTAATAATAAATAAATAAATAAATAAATAAATAAATAAATAACTGACTTGTATTTTTCAACATCAACTACCTTTCATCCATGTATAACAATATCAAATGTACCTTTACAATTTACATCCCAATTATGGGCATAGGGGTATAACAACTGATCATGTGCAATGTTCAAGAACTCCTCGCACACCATGTCCAAATCACTCAGCTCTGCATTCTTCGAAGAAACGGAACAGGGTCTTCCTCATCTAAACAACGCTCTCTTGGGCCAAATGTCATTCGGCATCCTTAACACATTTCCCATCTTCTCTCCATAATGGAGAGATGGGGAGCCTACGCTGGGTGCACCGGCATATAGGTTCGTTCGTGATGCGGTAGTACCATCTTAAACCCAAAATCCTCCATACAAATACTTAACTTATTATGATTGTTTACACTTTGCATTCATGATTACATTAAATCAGTCATAATTATTAATCCACACATCTGTAACCATTCCGTGATATGTATCCGTAAATCTTAAAAAATTGTGTGTATGCCCGTCATTATATTGTTTTTATCGTTTAGAAACTTATGAAGGATCGACTACCTCCATGACAATACCATCAAGTGTCCTTTTTCCGCATTCTGTTCTCCTACGAACATCGAAGTTTCCTACTTAACAATAAACTTTGATATTGACATTTGTGTAAATATAGCAAGCATAATCGTTGTAAAATTCGCATTTCTACACAACCCTAACTCACAATATCATAATTATCGATTCAGACAAAGGACTTTTATGTCGCCATAATTAAAGATTTGGGTACTAAATAATAATAATAATAATAAAAATAACTTTATTACATCAAATGAAATGAAAAACAATACAAACAAAATCAAAAATCATTCAAGACAAATAAACACATTCAAGTGCGATCTCGGACACCCTCACTAGGCATAGCCTGTGTCGAGTAGTGTCCGTAGAAACAGCCTTCTTCTAAATCCACAAAAGGAAAATTATCCAATACATTCTCAATTAAAAACACATAATAACAGAATATAAGAAGAAAAACAAACAAAAAAATATAATTATAAATAAATAAAATAAAAATGAATAAAAATATTTAAACAGTAAAAGGAGTAAAATCATATTGCATCTATAATGTAACCGAAAAAAAAACAAATGAAAATATCGGAAGTCGTAAAAATTTTTCAGTCAATAAAATAGGTAAAATAGCAAAATATTGAATAAAATAAGTTCCTAAACATAATAAAATGTAAATATTCATAAAAATGTAACAATTATAAAGCATTAAAGCAGCACACAAAAAGTCATAAAAAAATATGTATAAAATATAAATCTTAAATACTCAAAACTCTTATTCTAAAAACTCTGCCAGAGATACTTCCTAACCTATAAAATAAACGGTTGACAAATTGAATTTCTGTTATCGAAAGCTAAATATCGTTTCCATGATACCTAAAGATTATTTTTATTGTATAATTTTATTCCACTTCAAAAATCACCCTCTACGAATGCCAAATTATTCGGGTTCTTTGAGATGAGAAGGTATTTGAAAATAAAATCATTATTAGTTATTACCTATATTTACTGAAAAATCTTATGAATAAGTAATATTGTACCTTGATATATTTCAGTATTAAGGCTTACACATTCACTGAACCGAAAAAGACCGACTTTTTTTTCACTCTTGCTATATTTGTCAGAATATTTTGCGCTAAAGTACGCCTTAATAATAAGGCAGGTTTGGTTCAACTATGACTATGAATCACCTACATAAACCTATTTCAAACATAAGTAATTTTCGGTTGTAAATGGTTCAGCCGTCAATTTTTAAAACGATCTTACTGTTAACCGTCAAACGAATGAATAAAGGCGACAATTCTTAAGTTCACCCCTGAATAACTACGTACGGTACATAACAACTTGTGCTGGGGCTCGTACAGAGGGATGAAGTGAAGACACGTATTGAAAGGAAAATTTTTTTTTTAACTCTTTATATATTTTTTTTCGAATTAAACCTTTATATTTTCAACATTAATATTATTGTACGTGCACACATTTAAATCTGGCATTAAACCTATCTCTTTCTTATTTTAACCTATGTCTAAACAAACATCTAAATAAATAAACCTGAATTATCCGTTTGTTGTATTATAAGGAAATAAAAAAATAAACCGTCTTTCCAAATTTTTCTGCCCCATCAGGGGGTGGGGCTAGTCTGCATTTACATTGCGATTTCGATTCAATTGTAATCTCAATAACGATGTTGTTATGACATTTGGATTTCGGTTGCTAAGCATGAAAAGAATTCCACGATTGGTCTATTTTGTAACAGGTATTGATTTGCGAAAAAAGGGTATAAATAAGGATTTACATAAGTTTTTTCCCCATATAATATTATGAAAATACACTCAAAATAGAAAAAAATACTTTATGAATTAATTGAAATATTATGTATGCTAAAAATTTCTTGTCGTAAAATTATCGGCGGCAGTTATTAAGAATATTCAGATATCTTTGAACTTTTTTTCCTCACATTTGCTACACGAAAATGTGTAATGGTTCGCGTTTGAGTATTCTGAAAGCTCGACAATTTCCAACACAACCGGCCGACATTGGAATTCAATTGCAATGAAGAGTGATCAATATTCGAGTCCTAATAAGAAAAAAAAAACACCGACTCACTATTGCCGGCCGCGACCGAAAATCAATACAGCCGAATATGTGGGAAATAGGTCTTATTAACCCTAACCGAAATATTTTGCTGAATTTTTGGGCAAAAGTGAATGTATTATTGTATTGGGCACAACTCCGTAGAGATCATATTCGTGTACATTATTGATTGGATTCTGTTCTAGAGTGGTGATATGTTGTAGACGTGTTCCGAGGCTTGCGTATCGTAAAAATGCCTTTATTACAAAGAATTTCGTATGTTATAATAACTTTTATTTACTTTAGCTGACCGATAAAAATATTTTATTATGAAAGTAACAGGAAAGATTTAGTATACAATAAAAAAATATCGCTGAACAATAATGTAACAAAAACAATATTAAGGATGTTACATAGTTAAGATAAAATGTCGAAGAATTACCGGATGTTGAAATTCTTTCTAGAGATATTGTTCAATCGAAAAAGGGTGGTCGGGATAAATTGCTTGCTTGGAGAAAATTTAACAAGTCGAAAACAGAATAAAGAATATCGCACGGCTATCAATAAAACGCTGACAAAATGAGATTATAAAATATCTGAAAATTACATCGATACTATTCCTCCTTGAATTTGGATTTCGAATCGAAGCTTTTGATGCATAAATGAAACGTCAGAAAAAGTGTGCGAAAATTATCATTCCTTATTGATAAGAGGCAGAAATATCTAAGGGTCTGTACACATCTGAACACGCGCGGTTATGTAACCAAATTTCCATAGTAATTCCAATTTCCATCGCGGTGGTTCGTGACGAACCGCGTACTATGGAATTTTGAATCCCCGCATTTTCAGATGTGTACAGGCCATAAGGGAAGATACGCATTTACGCGTGGCTTGCATAGCATCTAGCTCTAGAGTCTATCTATTGCCAAATCTCCTAGTAACCACATGTTCGTTAACTGGGATATATGTTCTGGGGAGTCATCAAATAGGTACCTACCTACTCATGCAGTCGTTTGTGAACATTTTAGAACATTTTTTATAGTAAACTACTCGTCAGGTGACTGGTTAGGTTAGGTTAGAATGGTCCGTTTTCCTACGAATATACGGCGCTGCTTCAAACAGCAGCGGGTGTGACAGAACATTGTCAATATTGTTATCGTTGTAAAAAAAAACATTGTCATATATTTTGAAAGACTCAAGTCTTGTCAGGTGACGGATCGCTCCCTAGGAACCCAGTGCATAAGCGCCAAGCAAGCTGACCTTCAGTGCAGCCTTGGCTTTAAACAAACGTCTTAAATGTTCACTACCGGGCGACACTTGACGTCTTCGCTAGTGTATCCCAGTAAACAAATACATTCGTGGTTTAGGGGATATGACAGTAGACTCTAGGCGCTAAGAAAACCACGCGTCAGTACGGATTTGGTCTAATACCTTTGCCTTTTTCGTCTCCTGTTCCAATGGTTAAGTGACTAATCACCTAAAAATCTCATATAAAAGTTCATATCCATATCCCTGAAGATGTTATAGACCCATATAGAATTATTTATATGCTAGATGACCTGAGAAACAAGACAGCTCTTAACTAGGATTGCCCAACAAAGAGCCAATTGATCAGGCACCCGGGCCTGCTCATTACCATCGTCGAGGGCATGATAGAAGGCGCCAACCACAGAGTTCGCCCTAGGAAGAGCTACATAGAACAGGTGATCGGCGAAATATGAAGATATGAAGAGGATGGCGTGTGACAGAGATCAAAATGCTTGGAATAGATCAATCTTTGGATTGAAACCCAAAAGAAGAAGATGACCTTATATTGTCATTAAAAAGCGCAATATAAATCATTCTTACTCCGCCCTATACTTAATAAAAAATATCAGGTCATCGTAACCGTGCAAGATCGAGGGCAGTGGAGAGCCTTTGACGCCTTATTGTGCCCCTAAGTGCCCATGCACCATCATGTTCAACTACAACTGCGTCCCTGCTCCAATAAGGATAGAGACAGCCTTAGTGTGCGTTTACACAAAACGAACATAGAGCCGAATCTATAAACGAAGAAACTTTATTTTATGGTTGATGTTGGACACTATGGAAACAATAACAAGCAAGAACTAATCAAAGGATGACAGTTTAGTGTTCATTTATAAACTATCAAGAAAATATACTCTACTTCCAGCTCTGGCTGGCTATATTCATTTGGTTGAAATGTACTCTTATAAAGAAAAAGTTTCGGCTATCCTTAAAAATATTCGAAGTTTTTTTAATGACTTAAATAGTTAAGTTAACTACAATTGTAAAAATAAAAAAAAAATATGAGAATATTGACGTATGTGTCCAATACCTCACGTCTAATTGACGCATAACAAACTACCGAACATAAGATGGATTGTATTCAAAGTCTCACGTTCTATTGACGCAAAAGGAACTACCGAACATAAATTTGATCACGCAAAACGAGATGAACGCAAGAAGTTCGTGCTTAAAATTGCACTGCAAAAAACGTGGATATTTCAAAATGATAAAAAAATGCATACTATTTGTCCATTCAAGGTCTCCATACAGCAGCTTGATCAATATAAAGCAAGAAGAAGCCGCTTGTAAGTCAGTGTTGTGACAGAGCTGTCAAGAAACCTACTCTCCTAAAAACCATTCAAAATGAACATAAATTGGATATGTTTGTGTGTTGTTATTTTGGCGTTCTTATACAGGGTAAGTTTCTAATACTTCTTTTTCAATATATTGATTTATTATTTTGCTAGTGTTCTGAAATTCTTTCAAAACTTATTGATGGAATAAATATTGCCTATTCTTCAAAATAAATCTTCTTTGGAAGCTAGTCAGGTGCCCCCGACGTTGGCGACCACTTCTGCAAAAGCCAATCGATCTTGCGCGAAAGAGTTTGTTTGCCACTTCGGTCCACTCCCGGGTATTTCGCAGCTTGGACACCCGTTTTCCTTACTTTTACCATCCAGTGTGAGTAGGAGAAGGCAGTATATCTTCCCTCTCAGCACACGAGCCTAATATGAAACCTTCATCTCATTGAAATAGATTGCAAAAAAATAAATGATGTTAAAAGAATACAGTAACGTGAAAACTCTTGTTTGTTCTCAGATAACTGCCGAAGATTGCTTCGCCAAAAGAGTAAAAAGAGGTAGTGAAGATGCTACTGAAAGTCCTGTTTACTACATTCAAGAATCATCGATAGCAAAAGATCCCATGATGGCTCTGTATTCGGATCAACAACTGATAAAAGAGGAAAGTCCACTGGCCACATTATTCAAACAGTCTTTGATAATAAGACCAAGTATCACCGATAATCTTGCTAGAACGAGTTCTGGTCAAATTCAATCCCTACACCAAATATTGAATTTAAAAGCATTACCAGAAATTCCCGGAATAGGCCTTCGAAAAACTCTAGGGAATCCCTTGATAAAGGAATTCTCAAAACAACCTACTATAATTGCAAGAAAAATAGAAGATCTTAGACCCAGTTCTTCCGATTTGTTTGCTTACAAAGCACGTGAATGCCTAGCCAATCCATTTAAAGACAGAATACTACAAACACCAAGACTTGCAGATAAATTGAAAGAGTTGTCAGAAAAAGCTAAAAAGGTATTCGATGAAAAAATCGCATCTACAAAAACCAAAATATCGAAACTTAAATCTTACTCTGCGAGAGAATCCAAGCCAATAAACACTGACGAAGAAGATGAAGAAGAAGTTGGATATACGTTCACGGTGGAACACGTAACAAAACCTACACCATGGGTGGTTTATGCGTCATTGAAGCCTCTACCAACTGAAAAAAGTGAAGAGATAACTGAGGCTCCATCGCTAGCTGAGAGAGTCAAAGCTGCAAAAGAAAAAAGTAGAAAGGCGTTTGTTGATGCAATCGCCTCTTCAAAAGAAAAGATGCGAAAAATTAATGCTATTATCAGGGGAGATCCCGAACCTGTAATCAAGGATGTCGTGTACGCTTCTTTGGAAGGTACTTTGCCAATAGAAGATGAAAAGTGATTAAAAAGTGTTAGGTTAAGCTTTACATTACATTTTAAATACAAATTATATTATTATTAATTTAAGAAATATACTACAATTATTACGATTTTATAAATACTTAAATATAAAATAATATGTTTTATTCATCATACTCTCCAATCCAAAGGTTTCGGAATAGCTGATTGATTTTACTGTTGACGAACCTTTGCCTAATCCAAATTTCCCTGCTCTACAAGGAACTTACCTACTTACGATGGAATATTTTTCATTGTTGATACTAGGGATTTTTCATTGTAGATCAGCGGTATCAGTCGACGGCTTTTGTACGTACAGCGTAAGTGCAACTTGAAACATGATACCTATAAAGAGAACATAAGTTTCAATATAATGATGAACCCTCATTATTTGTTACTTATTAGGTTAAAAGTGCCGAGGCGCGCGAGTACGGAGAACAGCTTTTATTACTGAGGTTTCAGGCTGTTTAACGACTTGCCGTCTCATGTGAAATGTGCACCAAGCTTACCGACTTTTTGTTGGAGATGTATGAAATTTTTAATTACAAAAAATGTTGATGGCTGGGTGTAGTATATAGTGTAAGAATGAATGTAGATAGTGCGTGAGGACCGAGGGAGTGATGAAGATATTTACAATAAAATTACTATTAAGAAGACGTAGTAATAAGTTAGTGTTAATTATATAATATATTCTTATAAGCTATATTGTGAATATATAATATAACTTAATAAAATTATAAAATAAAATAAATAAATTAATTCCGTATTCCCTTACTAGATGGAGCATGTGGTCGCACTCCTTAGTCATGAAGTGGAGGAACGACTCCACTCACACAATTCCAAGACCAAGGAGATGAGTCTTTACCCTGTTCTTGAAGCCCTCTGGTTGCCCCATGGCTCTCCATTGCGGATCCAATTGGTTATACACTTTTGGTGCCAGTACACTGTGAAAACGCGAACTAAATGTTGTGTTCACTCATGCCATCTCTAGATTAGCGACCAGTCTAGTGTGGTGGTTGTGCTGGACAGTTGGCATAGCCACCGAGTAACACACAGCATAAAAATAGCTCTGAGGAAATTTAGACCATAAATTTTACTTATACGGGAGAAAAATTATATTAGTTTCCTCAGTTTTGCATTTAAGGTCGTCAAGTGTTGACGCCAACAGAGATTCTCATCGACACACACTCCCAAATATTTAACCTGCTTTACAACCTTTAGCTCGTGACATTCATCGCAATTGTGATTTTCATGACTAGCGCTATGCACAATTATCCTAGGAAAAGTCTCTGGCTTAGAGCGTTTGTTAATATGGAAGCACACTACTTTTGTCTTGTCGGCATTCAGGGTTAGGAAACTAATATCCAGCCACTTCACGATTCTACTAAAGCCATTTTGTGCAGATTCCTCAGCCTCCCTCCAGGTTCTGCCATTGAAAAGCAAAATCGTATCGTCAGCAAATGTTATTATCTTCCCACTGATATTTTGGCATTCGCACGAATCATTAAGAAAGAGAACCGGCCCGAGTACGCTTCCCTGCGTTACACCGTATGCCTCGCATTGATATATGTCGCCAGTTTTACCCAGCAGAGACGTTTTCTGTCCTCTACATCTGAGATATGACTCGAACATTGCCTCTTAATCCGATCAGTTCAAGCTTTCATAGCAGAAGCACGTGTGAGATGGTATCGAAGGCTTTCGCCAGATCCAAAAACACCCCCATACACCTGCCTCCCCTAACCAAATTTTGAAACACATACCTACTTTGTAACCTGAAGTATCGCGTTCTCGGTGCTCATACCAGTTCTAAAGCCAAACTGGTTGTAATGAACACTAACCTGTCATCCCTTGATTAGTTCTTGCTTGTTATTGTTTCTAAGGTGTCCAATATCAACCATAAAAGGAATTATGCTCCATAATATATGCATATTGGGATCTATGTTCGTTTGGTGTTAACGCTCACCAAGTCTCTCTCTATACTTATCGGAGCAGGGCCGCAGTAGGTGAACATGATGGTGTATCTGACAAACTTACCTCAAAACAGTTAAATAGCAAAGATTATAAAATCAGACGAGGAGGACCATGAACCTTTCTTTCAAAGTATAAAAGTAGAGCTAAGGGATTTGGACATGGTGTGGAAGAAGGTCATTGAAGCCGTACAAGATCGAGCGCAGTGGAGGATTCTTGCTGCCTCCATATGCCCTTAAGTGTATAAACGACACAATAAAGTTATTATTGTTGATGGAATTCCATCTTAATTATTTTTTTATCAAGTTTTTAGACGCCAGACGGTACAAGAAGACGTGGCAGACTGACGATCAAGAAAGCTTCTGATAGAGCCCTTCAGATTACTGGCATGGAACGGATTGACACGCTAGATCTAGATAGGATAGGAATGTTTGGCGAGACTTTAAAGCGACCACATGCTCCATCTAGTAAGGGAATACGGAATTAATTTATTTATTTTATTTTATAATTTTATTAAGTTATATATTCACAAAATAGCTTATAAGAATATATTATATAATTAACACTAACTTATTACTACGTCTTCTTAATAGTAATTTTATTGTAAATATCTTCATCACTCCCTCGGTCCTCACGCACTATCTACATTCATTCTTACACTATATACTACACCCAGCCATCAACATTTTTTGTAATTAAAAATTTCATACATCTCCAACGAAAAGTCGGTAAGCTTGGTGAACATTTCACATGAGACGGCAAGTCGTTAAAAAGACTGAAACCTCAGTAATACAAGCTGTTCTCCGTACTCGCGCGCCTCGGCCCTTTAACCTAATAAGTAACAAAAATAATGAGGGTTCATCATTATATTGAAACTTATGTTCTCTTTATAGGTATCATGTTTCAAGTTGCACTTACGCTGTACGTACAAATACCGTCGACTGATACCGCTGATCTACAATGAAAAATCCCTAGTATCAACAATGAAAAATATTCCATCGTAAGTAGGTTAGTTCCTTGTAGAGCAGGGAAATTTGGATTAGGCAAAGGTTCGTCAACAGTAAAATCAATCAGCTATTCCGAAACCTTTGGATTGGAGAGTATGATGAATAAAACATATTATTTTATATTTAAGTATTTATAAAATCGTAATAATTGTAGTATATTTCTTAAATTAATAATAATATAATTTGTATTTAAAATGTAATGTAAAGCTTAACCTAACACTTTTTAATCACTTTTCATCTTCTATTGGCAAAGTACCTTCCAAAGAAGCGTACACGACATCCTTGATTACAGGTTCGGGATCTCCCCTGATAATAGCATTAATTTTTCGCATCTTTTCTTTTGAAGAGGCGATTGCATCAGCAAACGCCTTTCTACTTTTTTCTTTTGCAGCTTTGACTCTCTCAGCTAGCGATGGAGCCTCAGTTATCTCTTCACTTTTTTCAGTTGGTAGAGGCTTCAATGACGCATAAACCACCCATGGTGTAGGTTTTGTTACGTGTTCCACCGTGAACGTATATCCAACTTCTTCTTCATCTTCTTCGTCAGTGTTTATTGGCTTGGAATCTCTCGCAGAGTAAGATTTAAGTTTCGATATTTTGGTTTTTGTAGATGCGATTTTTTCATCGAATACCTTTTTAGCTTTTTCTGACAACTCTTTCAATTTATCTGCAAGTCTTGGTGTTTGTAGTATTCTGTCTTTAAATGGATTGGCTAGGCATTCACGTGCTTTGTAAGCAAACAAATCGGAAGAACTGGGTCTAAGATCTTCTATTTTTCTTGCAATTATAGTAGGTTGTTTTGAGAATTCCTTTATCAAGGGATTCCCTAGAGTTTTTCGAAGGCCTGTTCTGGGAATTTCTGGTAATGCTTTTAAATTCAATATTTGGTGTAGGGATTGAATTTGACCAGAACTCGTTCTAGCAAGATTATCGGTGATACTTGGTCTTTTCATCAAAGACTGTTTGAATAATGTGGCCAGTGGACTTTCCTCTTTTATCAGTTGTTGATCCGAATACAGCGCCATCATGGGATCTTTTGCTATCGATAATTCTTGAATGTAGTAAACAGGACTTTCAGTAGCATCTTCACTACCTCTTTTTACTCTTTTGGCGAAGCAATCTTCGGCAGTTATCTGAGAACAAACAAGAGTTTTCACGTTACTGTATTCTTTTAACATCATTTATTTTTTTGCAATCTATTTCAATGAGATGAAGGTTTCATATTAGGCTCGTGTGCTGAGAGGGAAGATATACTGCCTTCTCCTACTGGATGGTAAAAGTAAGGAAAACGGGTGTCCAAGCTGCGAAATACCCGGGAGTGGACCGAAGTGGCAAACAAACTCTTTCGCGCAAGATCGATTGGCTTTTGCAGAAGTGGTCGCCAACGTCGGGGGCACCTGACTAGCTTCCAAAGAAGATTTATTTTGAAGAATAGGCAATATTTATTCCATCAATAAGTTTTGAAAGAATTTCAGAACACTAGCAAAATAATAAATCAATATATTGAAAAAGAAGTATTAGAAACTTACCCTGTATAAGAACGCCAAAATAACAACACACAAACATATCCAATTTATGTTCATTTTGAATGGTTTTTAGGAGAGTAGGTTTCTTGACAGCTCTGTCACAACACTGACTTACAAGCGGTTTCTGCTTGCTTTATATTGATCAAGCTGCTATATGGAGACCTTGAATGGACAAATAGTACGCATTTTTTTATCATTTTGAAATATCCACGTTTTTTGCAGTGCAATTTTAAGCACGAACTTCTTGCGTTCATCTCGTTTTGCGTGTTCAAATTTATGTTCTGTAGTTCCTTTTGCGTCAATAGAACGTGAGGTATTGAACACATACGTCAATATTCTCATTTATTTTTATAATTGTAGTTTGCTTAACTGGTTAAGTTATTAAAAAAACTTAATAATTATTAAGGATAGCCGAAACATTTTCTTTATAAGAGTACAATTCAACCAAATGAATATAGCCAGCCAGAGCTGGAAGTTTATTATCTTGATGGTTTATAAATCTACTTGCTCCACAATATAAAGTAGGTAGGCACCACAATGTATATTAGGTAATAGTTAAAATAAATATAAAAACAAAGTCAAACATGTATACAGGAAAAACCGAAGTCAGCACAGCAATGAAAAGTCATATTATTTATTTTTCTTCGTAAATTCACATCGGGGAACAAATTCTATTTGATTGCACAAAGAAAAGAATATGAAGATTTAGAATTAGATTTAGAATCTTTATCGAAGTTCTTAATGCATGCATTTTACGGTGGAAGCTTTATTATTATTATGTAAAAAGCATGCAATTATCATCATACTGAGAATTGTCTTCCTCCAACTGTGTCAAATTTTCATCAAGTGAGGATGGACTTCTATTGAAAATCGTTGATTTATATTATTTTTATAAATTGTTTATGATGCATTTTTTTTAAAAAGCATAAAATATGCAAAGGATGACATAGAAATATTCACAATCTAATAGACACAGAAAATCATGTTAATTTGAAATGGCGAGATTATAATTCACATCGGGGAACGAATTCTATTTGATTGCAAAAAGAAAAGAAAATGAAGATTTAGAATTAGATTTAGAATTTTTATCGAAGTTCTCAATGCATGCATTTTACGGTGGGAGCTTTATTATTATTATGTAAAAAGCATTCAATCATCATCATACTGAGAATTGTCTTCCTCCAACTGTGTCAAATTTTCATGGACTATATGGACTTCTATTGAAAATCGTTGATTTATATTAGGTATTTTTATAAATTGTTTATGATGCATTTTTTTTAAAAAAGCATAAAATATGCAAAGGATGACATAGAAATATTCACAACCTAATAGACACAGAAAATCATGTTAATTTGAAATGGCGAGATTATCATAATTTATTCAAATATAATAATCATGCAACATATATCACATTTTTCATATAGAATGTTTCAAAGGAGAAGATAAATGTCTTTCATTTTATTACTTTAATATGTCTTGAAGTGCATATATGTAGAAAATGTAGTATAACTAACACTTATATTACAGTGTTTCTAAGAATAATTTGGTTTTTTACTGACTCTCGAAACTTTTTGTCAGCATTTCACTCTGTACCTTATAAGAATATTTGTAGAAAAAATAGTAGCCTCAATTCCTATTGACCTTCTTAAAGGACAGTTAAGTTTAAAACTGAATAAATACATTGATTTTTTTTAAAAATAGTTTATAAAATAATTATTATAGTAATTCTTGAACATTTCAATACGAAAATAATAATTTTATTTAGAGTAATAATTTCGATAATTCACATCGGGGAACAAATTCTATTTGATTGCAAAAGAAAAGAAAATCAAGATTTATAGCAAGAACACGGCAACGGTACGAGAATGAAACAAAACAACATAAAATCAACAGAAGGTAAATGAGCGCCTTCTTGAGCAAAATAAATAAAGCAAAGAAATTTACATAGAAATTGATAATACGTCATGGCGAAAACTCCCCCCAGGCTTCATAGCAATCAACTCGGCCCTTTCCATCCACATTTAATGTCTTAGAAGTGTGATCCCTCTCCCACTTCCACCCAGTCGCACTAGTCCTAATTTAGCATTGGTTTTCAAAAGGTTGTTCATCTCTATTTATCACTCCAGTAAGTTAACTACAATTATAAAAATAAATGAGAATATTGACGTATGTGTTCAATACCTCACGTTCTATTGACGCAAAAGGAACTACCGAACATAAATTTGATCACGCAAAACGAGATGAACGCAAGAAGTTCGTGCTTAAAATTGCACTGCAAAAAACGTGGATATTTCAAAATGATAAAAAAATGCGTACTATTTGTCCATTCAAGGTCTCCATACAGCAGCTTGATCAATATAAAGCAAGCAGAAACCGCTTGTAAGTCAGTGTTGTGACAGAGCTGTCAAGAAACCTACTGTCCTAAAAACCATTGAAAATGAACATAAATTGGATATGTTTGTGTGTTGTTATTTTGGCGTTCTTATACAGGGTAAGTTTCTTATATTTCTTTTTCAATATATTGATTTATTATTTTGCTAGTGTTCTGAAATTCTTTCAAAACTTATTGATGGAATAAATATTGCCTATTCTTAAAAAAAATCTTCTTTGGAAGCTAGTCAGGTGCCCCCGACGTTGGCGACCACTTCTGCAAAAGTCAATCGATCTTGCGCGAAAGAGTTTGGTTGCCACTTCGGTCCACTCCCGGGTATTTCGCAGCTTGGACACCCGTTTTCCTTACTTTTACCATCCAGTGTGAGTAGGAGAAGGCAGTATATCTTCCCTCTCAGCATACGAGCCTAATACGAAACCTTCATCTCATTGAAATAGATTGCAAAAAATAAATGATGTTAAAAGAATACAGTAACATGAAAACTCTTGTTTGTTCACAGATAACTGCCGAAGATTGCTTCGCCAAAAGAGTAAAAAGAGGTAGTGAAGATGCTACTGAAAGTCCTGTTTACTACATTCAAGAATCATCGATAGCAAAAGATCCCATGATGGCTCTGTATTCGGATCAACAACTGATAAAAGAGGAAAGTCCACTGGCCACATTATTCAAACAGTCTTTGATGAAAAGACCAAGTATCACCGATAATCTTGCTAGAACGAGTTCTGGTCAAATTCAATCCCTACACCAAATATTGAATTTAAAAGCATTACCAGAAATTCCCAGAACAGGCCTTCGAAAAACTCTAGGGAATCCCTTGATAAAGGAATTCTCAAAACAACCTACTATAATTGCAAGAAAAATAGAAGATCTTAGACCCAGTTCTTCCGATTTGTTTGCTTACAAAGCACGTGAATGCCTAGCCAATCCATTTAAAGACAGAATACTACAAACACCAAGACTTGCAGATAAATTGAAAGAGTTGTCAGAAAAAGCTAAAAAGGTATTCGATGAAAAAATCGCATCTACAAAAACCAAAATATCGAAACTTAAATCTTACTCTGCGAGAGATTCCAAACCAATAAACACTGACGAAGAAGATGAAGAAGAAGTTGGATATACGTTCACGGTGGAACACGTAACAAAACCTACACCATGGGTGGTTTATGCGTCATTGAAGCCTCTACCAACTGAAAAAAGTGAAGAGATAACTGAGGCTCCATCGCTAGCTGAGAGAGTCAAAGCTGCAAAAGAAAAAAGTAGAAAGGCGTTTGCTGATGCAATCGCCTCTTCAAAAGAAAAGATGCGAAAAATTAATGCTATTATCAGGGGAGATCCCGAACCTGTAATCAAGGATGTCGTGTACGCTTCTTTGGAAGGTACTTTGCCAATAGAAGATGAAAAGTGATTAAAAAGTGTTAGGTTAAGCTTTACATTACATTTTAAATACAAATTATATTATTATTAATTTAAGAAATATACTACAATTATTACGATTTTATAAATACTTAAATATAAAATAATATGTTTTATTCATCATACTCTCCAATCCAAAGGTTTCGGAATAGCTGATTGATTTTACTGTTGACGAACCTTTGCCTAATCCAAATTTTCCTGCTCTACAAGGAACTTACCTACTTACGATGGAATATTTTTCATTGTTGATACTAGGGATTTTTCATTGTAGATCAGCGGTATCAGTCGACGGCTTTTGTACGTACAGCGTAAGTGCAACTTGAAACATGATACCTATAAAGAGAACATAAGTTTCAATATAATGATGAACCCTCATTATTTGTTACTTATTAGGTTAAAAGTGCCGAGGCGCGCGAGTACGGAGAACAGCTTTTATTACTGAGGTTTCAGGCTGTTTAACGACTTGCCGTCTCATGTGAAATGTGCACCAAGCTTACCGACTTTTCGTTGGAGATGTATGAAATTTTTAATTACAAAAAATGTTGATGGCTGGGTGTAGTATATAGTGTAAGAATGAATGTAGATAGTGCGTGAGGACCGAGGGAGTGATGAAGATATTTACAATAAAATTACTATTAAGAAGACGTAGTAATAAGTTAGTGTTAATTATATAATATATTCTTATAAGCTATTTTGTGAATATATAACTTAATAAAATTATAAAATAAAATAAATAAATTAATTCCGTATTCCCTTACTAGATGGAGCATGTGGTCGCTTTAAAGTCTCGCCAAACATTCCTATCCTATCTAGATCTAGCGTGTCAATCCGTTCCATGCCAGTAATCTGAAGGGCTCTATCAGAAGCTTTCTTGATCGTCAGTCTGCCACGTCTTCTTGTACCGTCTGGCGTCTAAAAACTTGATAAAAAAATAATTAAGATGGAATTCCATCAACAATAATAACTTTATTGTGTCGTTTATACACTTAAGGGCATATGGAGGCAGCAAGAATCCTCCACTGCGCTCGATATTGTACGGCTTCAATGACCTTCTTCCACACCATGTCCAAATCCCTTAGCTCTACTTTTATACTTTGAAAGAAAGGTTCATGGTCCTCCTCGTCTGATTTTATAATCTTTGCTATTTAACTGTTTTGAGGTAAGTTTGTCAGATACACCATCATGTTCACCTACTGCGGCCCTGCTCCGATAAGTATAGAGAGAGACTTGGTGAGCGTTAACACCAAACGAACATAGATCCCAATATTTCACATGAGACGGCAAGTCGTTAAACAGACTGAAACCTCAGTAATACAAGCTGTTCTCCGTACTCGCGCGCCTCGGCACTTTTAACCTAATAAGTAACAAAAATAATGAGGGTTCATCATTATATTGAAACTTATGTTCTCTTTATAGGTATCATGTTTCAAGTTGCACTTACGCTGTACGTACAAATACCGTCGACTGATACCGCTGATCTACAATGAAAAATCCCTAGTATCAACAATGAAAAATATTCCATCGTAAGTAGGTTAGTTCCTTGTAGAGCAGGGAAATTTGGATTAGGCAAAGGTTCGTCAACAGTAAAATCAATCAGCTATTCCGAAACCTTTGGATTGGAGAGTATGATGAATAAAACATATTATTTTATATTTAAGTATTTATAAAATCGTAATAATTGTAGTATATTTCTTAAATTAATAATAATATAATTTGTATTTAAAATGTAATGTAAAGCTTAACCTAACACTTTTTGATCACTTTTCATCTTCTATTGGCAAAGTACCTTCCAAAGAAGCGTACACGACATCCTTGATTACAGGTTCGGGATCTCCCCTGATAATAGCATTAATTTTTCGCATCTTTTCTTTTGAAGAGGCGATTGCATCAACAAACGCCTTTCTACTTTTTTCTTTTGCAGCTTTGACTCTCTCAGCTAGCGATGGAGCCTCAGTTATCTCTTCACTTTTTTCAGTTGGTAGAGGCTTCAATGACGCATAAACCACCCATGGTGTAGGTTTTGTTACGTGTTCCACCGTGAACGTATATCCAACTTCTTCTTCATCTTCTTCGTCAGTGTTTATTGGCTTGGAATCTCTCGCAGAGTAAGATTTAAGTTTCGATATTTTGGTTTTTGTAGATGCGATTTTTTCATCGAATACCTTTTTAGCTTTTTCTGACAACTCTTTCAATTTATCTGCAAGTCTTGGTGTTTGTAGTATTCTGTCTTTAAATGGATTGGCTAGGCATTCACGTGCTTTGTAAGCAAACAAATCGGAAGAACTGGGTCTAAGATCTTCTATTTTTCTTGCAATTATAGTAGGTTGTTTTGAGAATTCCTTTATCAAGGGATTCCCTAGAGTTTTTCGAAGGCCTGTTCTGGGAATTTCTGGTAATGCTTTTAAATTCAATATTTGGTGTAGGGATTGAATTTGACCAGAACTCGTTCTAGCAAGATTATCGGTGATACTTGGTCTTTTCATCAAAGGCTGTTTGAATAATGTGGCCAGTGGACTTTCCTCTTTTATCAGTTGTTGATCCGAATACAGCGCCATCATGGGATCTTTTGCTATCGATAATTCTTGAATGTAGTAAACAGGACTTTCAGTAGCATCTTCACTACCTCTTTTTACTCTTTTGGCGAAGCAATCTTCGGCAGTTATCTGAGAACAAACAAGAGTTTTCACGTTACTGTATTCTTTTAACATCATTTATTTTTTTGCAATCTATTTCAATGAGATGAAGGTTTCATATTAGGCTCGTGTGCTGAGAGGGAAGATATACTTCCTTCTCCTACTCACATTGGATGGAAAAAGTAAGGAAAACGGGTGTCCAAGCTGCGAAATACCCGGGAGTGGACCGAAATGGCAAACAAACTCTTTCGCGCAAGATCGATTGGCTTTTGCAGAAGTGGTCGCCAACGTCGGGGGCACCTGACTAGCTTCCAAAGAAGATTTATTTTGAAGAATAGGCAATATTTATTCTATCAATAAGTTTTGAAAGAATTTCAGAACACTAGCAAAATAATAAATCAATATATTGAAAAATAAATATAAGAAACTTACCCTGTATAAGAACGCCAAAATAACAACACACAAACATATCCAATTTATGTTCATTTTCAATGGTTTTAGGACAGTAGGTTTCTTGACAGCTCTGTCACAACACTGACTTACAAGCGGTTTCTGCTTGCTTTATATTGATCAAGCTGCTATATGGAGACCTTGAATGGACAAATAGTACGCATTTTTTTATCATTTTGAAATATCCACGTTTTTTGCAGTGCAATTTTAGGCACGAACTTCTTGCGTTCATCTCGTTTTGCGTGATCAAATTTATGTTCTGTAGTTCCTTTTGCGTCAATAGAACGTGAGGTATTGAATACATACGTCAATATTCTCATTTATTTTTATTTTTATAATTGTAGTTAACTTACTGGAGTGATAAATGGAGATGAACAACCTTTTGAAAACCAATGCTAAATTAGGACTAGTGCGACTGGGTGGAAGTGGGAGAGGGATCACACTTCTAAGACATTAAATGTGGATGGAAAAGGGCCGAGTTGATTGCTTTGTAGCCTGGGGGGAGTTTTCGCCATGACGTATTATCAATTTCTATGTAAATTTCTTTGCTTTATTTATTTTGCTCAAGAAAGCGCTCATTTACCTACACGACATACTATTGTCAATTATTGATGGATGAGTTTTTAGGGCTATTGGGCCGTGGTTTCTTTGGGGTTTTATATACCCGACGTTTCAATTTTCACGGTTCTTAAAACTACCACAAATTATTAATCGGATGCTGGCCGTGAAAGCCTAAGAATTTATTAATCATTATCAATTTCTCAAGGCTGCTGTATTTCCGTTAAGATATGTTAGAAGAATCGGAGAAACCTCCAATACAGAAAACCAGAAAAGTCTCTCGACGACCCTTATAGCAAGGAAATATCAAAGTATTTTTACTATTTAAGTATTGCTTTTAGAAACAATATCACAACATTTATATAGCATGGGACAAATACTATTCCAATAAAGAACACAGTATAATATTTTATATGTTAAAATAAATAGAACTTGGTGATGAATTGGATATACCTAACCTGGGAATTCGAAAAATCAATTAATATAAATAAAATCGTCAAACCGTAGGGATTATTAAAATACAGTTTGATGATTTTAAAAAAGCTTTTGTAAACGTTTTCTCTTAAATTAAAATATTATTGGACGGACAGAACCAATGGCCCGCGGGCATTTTGTGGATTTAATACCGCTTTGCTACACACTTATATGGGTTGCAAATTAATTTTCTCAGAATCACTTTTATTATTTACGACTTTTTATCATTAATATTATATTCTCCGTCTCTTTCTCTCCAAAACTCTCTCCCTCTTTCAAGTTTAAAATCAGAACGTAAATAAATTAAGTCTGTTTGGTTTTTGTCCCTTAAAAACAAACTTGGATTGTTGATTTTGGAAAACGGCTATGTAAGAAATAATTGGGAATAGTTAGCAACTTTTCCGTATTCTACGATTATTTTGTGTAGGCGTAACCGCTAGTCTACCAACCACTTTACAATCAACCAATTTTATGATATTTTTGGGAACTTTTATTATATTTTCCCCATTTTGATTCTCATTCCTTATATGTATTAGTCGTGGAGGTATTCAGAAAGTCCGACTACCATAGAAAAGTAACGCATTTTACATGCTCTCTCTTGCACTTGCCTAGTAATGAGCCCGCATGAGCGGTTAAAGGGTACACTTTCAAAGAAACAAAGGAAGCAAGAATACCACGCAACAAAATTTAGGATCGGATACAAACGGCGGTGAAGTCGACCGTTTTATTGGAAGAGAGCCACTGCGAAAAGGATAGAATGAAGGGTAGAATATCGGTGGACAGAGGCTATTAGGAGACGCAGACCGACATTCATAGCGGGGTTTCCCTATTCGGAATGCGGACCTGTCTATCGGGCGCCGGTCTTCACAGCCACATAAGTTGATACGAAAGACAGAGTGAATAATTTTCTTCCCGTTTTTAGCAAACTATAGACTTGATTGATTGGTTTTCCTTCTTAAAGAGCCATATCGAACCACGACGTCACCAATTGGTACAAAAAGGCCTTATTCTTCGTTTTGTAATTTCCTGTGGAAAAGTTAACGATATTGACTACCCGTTGCTTTTTCTGGTGGATACTCTAAGCTGAATGGTACTAGTTCGGTGGCAGAAGGAACTCAATATTTTATCTTTTAATTATCTCATGATTTACAGCTTGATTCGGAATATTAATAATTAGTAATTATTATTATGCTTTGCGACTTGGCCAACTATGACTCAATTTCTCCATTCTCATCCAGAAAAATCCCTTGCCCCTGGCAGGACTCGATTAAGAGTGCGTGGCTGCTACATCATCCATCACATATTTAAAAATAAATATCAGGTTCTGTTAAACAAATCCAGAAAACATTGGTATGTAATTCTGGAATAATATAGTGTTGAAATGGGTAAGGACCAAAGACATAATGGAAGAAATCAAGAGTTCTCTGATGTGTTGGAATCGCAAAGAAGGTGTACCTTTAAATGGAACAGAACTGAGGCTTATGTCTTGAAGTGAGCAAATAAGGAGAAACAGAGATTTTAAATTAGTCATCAAACAATAAGAACAAAAAACTCTAAGGGCTGAGGGGAGAGTGATTTAAAATGAAGAATTTGAAGAAAAATGTAAAAAAGTTTTACATCGATTATTTTCGATAAAACAATAAAATGAACAACATTATTGAATAGATTGTTGACGTATGCAAGTTTACCAATAAGCACGTATGATTGATGCAAAAGGAACAGCTAAGCCTAAGCTATGTCACGTCTTGAGAAGATAAATGCAGAAACTATCTAGGAAATTCGTGCTTCACATCGCCGAACAAACATACGTGCATATTTCAAATATCCAAACAAATGCGTACTGTTTTAATCATTCGGGTCTCCATACAACAGCTTGTTCTATATAAAGCAAACCTACAACCGTTTGGAAATCAGTGTTGTGTTAGAGTTTCTAGAAAACTACTGTCCTAAAAATAGTTCAAAATGGACTACCTGAGGCTTATATGTTTATGTATTGTGCTTTTGGAGTTCTTATACAGGGTAAGTCATCAATATTTTATATATATTTTTTATCTTTTACTGCCTGGTCTCCTAATTCTTGTTTATTTGTATTGTCGCCCAGAGATAAGGTCGTTCCATCGTGATCAGCTCTGACAGTCTGAATTCTGAAATCTGCTTAAATTTTCGTTTTATGATCAGATGCAGCAGGACATTCTTATATCCTCTTTATTCAGCGACTAGACTTGAAAAGTGGTCATAAATTCACAATCAATTTGATTTTTTAAATGATTAGGTACGCATTGCTGACCACGTCTGTTCTAGCACTACCAACATGCTTCATTTAAATCTACCTTTCGGTCAATTGGTTTGTACATAGTTTAAATTTAGGGTCGATGTTTTCAATGGTGAAAAGATTTTAGAGATTTGAACTCCATTACCTTACTTACTTAGTTTCGATCGACATACAACTCCTGTACAGTATTGACTTCTTGTAAAATGTTTTTTCCAAGTCATCCTCTTCTGCCAACGGACTCCCATTGATCTCCTATCTATACCGAACACGTTCCGGTCAAGAGTAACTTTGTTCATCAAAGGTTGTAATGGTTTTCCTTGTGGTCTTTTAGCAATGGACGTACTGTCTAGCTAAAAGATTCTTCACGGACCTCTCTAACCACGAACTGATAATATGTCCAATCTATGTCAGTATTCTTGATCTAATATCACTTTTTTTGAAAGCTAATAAATAACTCAAAAACTATAAAAAATCTTATTAGATATATTGGTGTATTTGGATAGCCCTAAATGTGTTCTATATCTAGACTTTCGCTTAGTCGTTCATTCTGGAACATCCTGTATAGAACAAAATGAGAGATTTTTAGATACCTATTTCAAATTCTTGTATTTTTTTACAGGTATTTGCCGGAGACTGCGACGCCAAAATGGTAAAAAGGGCTAGTGAAGATGCAACTAAAAGTCCTGTGTACTACATTCAAGAACATTCGATAGCGGAACATCCCATGTTGGCGCTATTTTCGAATCACCAAATGATAAAAAAGGAAAGTCCACTGGCCTCATTATTAAAACAGTATTCGATGAAGAGACCAAGTATCAAGAAATCAGTTACCGGTAATCTTGCTAGAACGAGTTCTGGTCAAATTCAACCCCTGCACCAAATATTGAATTTTAAAACATTACCAGAAATGACCAAAAAAGTCATCAGAAAAGCTCTAGGAATTCCATTGATAAAGCAATTCTCAAAACAACCATACAAAAATATTCAAAATTCTAGAAAAAATGAAGACCTTAGACCTAGTTCTTCAAAAATGATGGCTAACGAAAAACTTGAACACATAGAATACCCAGCACCAGGCCTAATGGATACATTGAAAACTTTCGAAGAAAAGGCTCGAAAGGTTTTTGATGAAAAACTCACCTCTGCAACAACTAAAATATCGACACTCGAAACTGAAACCACTGAAGAAGTAGTAAAAGAATTAAAGGAAGATGACTTTGGATATAAGGTGGAACACATGTCAGATTACATACCATTGAGTACAATACTATGGAACCATAAACCTGATCCAACAGAAAAAGTATCTCAAATTGACTCAATTACTCCCGCTCCACTATTCGAGAAAATCAATGCTTTAAAAGAAAAAAATCGAAAAGCGTTTGATGATGCAGTCGCCTCTACAAAAGAAAAAATATCGACACTCGAAACTAAAACCACTGAAGAAGTAGTAAAAGAATTAATGGAAGATGACTTTGGATATACGTATAAGGTGGAACACATGTCAGATTACATACCATTGAGTACAATACTGTGGAACCATAAACCTGATCCAACAGAAAAAGTATCTCAAATTGACTCAATTACTCCCGCTCCACTATTCGAGAAAATCAATGCTTTAAAAGAAAAAAATCGAAAAGCGTTTGATGATGCAGTCGCCTCTACAAAATAAAAAATATCGAAACTCGAAACTAAAACCACTGAAGATTCAGAGCTAGTAAACCCTGACAATGTTAAAAACTTAACAGAAGATGACTTAGGATATACGTATAAGGTGGAATACATGTCTGATTACATACCATTGAGTACTATACTATGGAACTATAAACCTGATCCAACAGAAAAAGTACCTCAAATTGATCCAATTACTTCCGCTCCAACACTATTTGAGATATTAAATGCTTTTTATGAAAAAAATCGAAAAGAATTTGATGATGCATTGACTTCTAGAAAAGAAAAAATGCTCAAATTCAAATCTTTAATGAGAGGAGATCCCGATCCTGAAATCAACGATGTCATGTTAAAGGCCTCTTTGGAAGGGTCTTTGCCAAATAATAATGCAATCTGAGAAGAAAAGCAGCGATAAACATCATTTTTGATACTTACTGTTTAACAAATAAGTTTTTTTTGTATTGTACTCTTAGATTATAAATGTTTTATATTTTTTTAAGCATGTATTTCTGCAGGTTGTGCAGCTAGTAAATAATCATACTAATATTAAACAATTATTGTTTATTTCTTTCCTATATCCCCAAATCTTCTAAACGTTTTTAAATTACGCATAAGGATTTGTTTCCTTGATTTTTATAACATCAAAAAAAATGTTTTGTTTTTGAAATCCCGAAGAATACCGCGGTTAAGAGTTTTCTTTTTTGAGAAAGTTTACATTAAAAAGATGCTGAGATCTTGTAAAGAAAAAAAAATACAGTTGTACCTTTGATAACGGCTGTCTTGAATTTGAAACTAAGGATTTTCTAAATACAGGCAGTTGAATCATCTTCTTTTTAATCGTTTTCTTAATGTAGGAGGTTCGTGACCTTAAACTTTCTGGCATTTAATCTCTCTGAAGATATTATACACCCACCTCGGTTGCCTAGATTTACCGGCGTGGACTAGATCCGAGATCCCGGGTTCGATTCCCGGACGGGTCAGAGTTTTTCTAAGTGTTTTGTCAATTGAAATTTCTACCCGGGGTTGGCCTGTCTAAGATGGACGGGACCGGTTGACTGGAAAAAATTGCCTCAGGCAATAAGTTCCGCCGGCTATACTGATACCTTTGTATAGAAAAGTGTTATATTATTATTATTATTACAACGGCTACACTATGGCCCATGCTGGTCCAGGCTGGCCAAATAGGGGCTCTGGCCAGGCATTGTCAAGTAGCAACATTTGGCAAATATACTTGTACACCTGGCTACACTATTGGCCCAACATTGACAGCTAGTATGTGGCACGAGACTAGACTGCCACACAATGTTTCTATCACTGATTTATTGATTAATTCTTGCTTTTATTCATCATTTTACATTCCACTCTCCAATTATTCACTGTATATTCCTATCTGAGTGGGAAATATCAATAGAGTTTATCTCCCTCGGCAAAAAGGAATATTTCAATATAATTTCCAATTCACAAAAATACACAATAAAAACATTCATAATTTTATTAAGCCTAACCTACAATTTTTATTGATGTTTATTGATGTTTATTGTTTTGCAATAGGTATAATATATTTACCTAGCTCTTACAGGTTGATTTGGACTATAACGTAAATGAAAATAAAAGATATTGATAAAAAAAAAACAAGAATCATGTGTACATTTAGTTCTCGAGTGGTTTAAAGAAAGCATTCACCACCGTCTTTGCCGTTTGCGTTTTTCATTATTTAATAATAGAAAAGCAGATGCCGCATGTATCACTGAATAGGATGCTGAAATTAATGCCATTTCATTGTCAACTTCCATTATTTTATCTAAATTTAAAAAAAAATGTACAAAACAGTATGAAAATAATAACATGGAAGACATGACTGTCAACATTGGTCTAATATTGGTGAATACTTGCGAACTCGATCGACAAGTAAATAAGTAATGGCCAATATCAAATATTTGGCGATATTGGTCATTGGTGAAGCGGTCACACTACTTGCCCATGCTGGGCCAGAGCCTCTATTTGGCCAGCATGGCCCATAGTCTAGCCGTGGCTTTATAGATATATCAAGAATTGGGAGGGTGAGATTGGCACATCCAAAGAATGACTGATTAGGATATGCTTTAAAAATATCTTGGTTGCAAACTGGGAGGAAGAAAAAGTCCAGGAAGACCAAGATAAAACTTCGGTGGATAGGTGGTATGATATTATGGAATGCCCGACAGATTAGAATTTCCAGCGAAGTGCTGCGCTAAATGGTCTGTCGTGGTGGCAAGCTCTTGAGGAGGCCAAGACCCGATCTGGGTTGAAGATTTATCTGGCTTTCTCAGAACTGCATCAATAATTGCATAATTTCGAATATCATCAGCCACAATTCAGCATTGATCTGGTCCATTCATCGAACCACCTTGCGCATTATTTTCAAGTTTTAAAGGCAGCTGTCATCTCGCTTTTGGTCTGGTGCAGATGGGTACAAGTCATTGAACGTCGTAAGTCAATGAGTAATGAAGATTCAGTGAACGTCGTAAGTCAATGAGTAATGAAGATTCAGTGATATTTTCAGTTTAGCTGTTTGAGGCTTAAATATGCTCGAAGCAAAACAGCATGTTCCATGTGCTGCTTGTCTACGTAACTCATTGTCCAAGGGTCATAAAAACCTTTATATATTATTCTTACTATTTAACTATGTTTTTCTATTTATTTTTGAAGAAACTATAAAAAATACCTAATAACGGCTTTTTACAGTGGAGCGGATGATCCGCATTTCGTTTCATTTCATCTTCCTTGCGATTCGAGTAAATTAAAAACTAACAACATACCATATCTACGATTTGATACGAGCAATTAGAAATTCACGATATTTCATATACGAGAAATGTTATGAAACAATGTAAACTAACATGTCAAAGTTAAACTGTAGTTATATGATACTTGAATGATATCGCTATATCGTACTTCACCGATAAAGTAATAAAAAGTGTAATTTATAAACAAAGTTTCTTAATTTTCTGACTCGAGTCGTTATTCCTCTTTTTTCTCTCCCTCTCTGCGTTATTCTCCTGTGTTTTTTTATTTCTTTTCACTTTTCTGTAATTTTTCTTTCGTATTCGCGGAATAAAAAAAAACGTTTGATTGATTTTTCTCTTATTTGTCAGCAGTCACAAAAATAAATAATTATGTATATGTATATAAGTACGAATAAAATTTACTTACTCGTAATCTTTTTTTTCTTCTTTATTAAATACCTAAGTACCTATATATTGTTAATATATATTTTTTTCATATTATATAATATATTTTTATACAATTATTCACTTTTAAGGAATACATATGTTTTTTATCATTTTATGTCAAATGAGTAAATGTGGGTTTACACCAGACGAACATAGAGGCGGATCTAGAAACAGAGCATACTTTCTTTGTATGGTTGATATTGGACACCATGGAAACAATTACAGGGAAGAAATTAGAGGGTGATTAAAGATTAGTGTCCATATCAACAACCAAGAAAATATACTACTTCCAGTATTGGCCTTAAATATATGTTTGTGTCGTTTAAATGCACAATTGGACTAATGTTTGGTAAAAAAAAATTGGGCAAAACCTGTGTTAACTTAAATTCATCAAAATTAACTTTCACTATATTAACACTTTGAAGTAATTCATTATAAGTATATCATAATAGAAATAATAGTACCTATATAAAAAAAAATTCAAGTAGGTAATTGCTAAACTCGTTTGGCCCCAAAATCCAATACAAATTCACGGCTAAACGAAACCAAAAAATGTTTTCATGATATAAATAATAATTTTCGGGATTTAATTTAATCCGGGATTTAACAAAATCCTTTTTATTGGAGCGATTTAAATATTTTTAATTAATTTTCATACATAATCCTGATAATTTATGCCACTTATTTTATACAAATACTAGCTGATCCGTCGAGTGTTGTCCTATCATAACATAACTATGTCGTATATTAAACTAGAATTTGATGCTTAAAAATTTCTTATTTTATAGAAATACTTACTAGCTTTCCCTGCAGACGTCCTGTCTTTACTTTGTATTTGTGTATGAAGCTGGGTTTGTGAAAGATAGAAAAAATAATTAATGGGAGAATTCTACCTCTCAATAGGGAAATCTTCTCGTCTTCGAAGTTTTTAATTTTTTTTTTCAATTAAACCTTATTTTGATATTCGTTGGCATATATTTGTTGGCACGATGGTATTAGATAGACTCATAATTGTTTTTTTTTATCGACTAGGTATACCTGGGTACTATTCAGCTATTTCAGAAAAAAAAACAGTATTTACCTAAAAAAAAAAATAGAGTCTTTGTAACCATTTATATCCACATTCAGGGTTCGACAAAAATATACTAAAATAAAAATAATAACCATCAAGATAATAAACTTCCAGCTCTGGCTGGCTATGTTCATTTGGTTGAAATGTACTCTTATAAAGAAAATGTTTCGGCTATCCTTAATAATTATTAAGTTTTTTTAATAACTTAACCACTTAAGTAAACTACAATTATAAATATAAAAATAAATGAGAATATTGACGTATGTGTTCAATACCTCACGTTCTATTGACGCAAAAGGAACTACCGAACATAAATTTGATCACGCAAAACGAGATGAACGCAAGAAGTTCGTGCTTAAAATTGCACTGCAAAAAACGTGGATATTTCAAAATGATAAAAAAATGCGTACTATTTGTCCATTCAAGGTCTCCATACAGCAGCTTGATCAATATAAAGCAAGCAGAAACCGCTTGTAAATCAGTGTTGTGACAGAGCTGTCAAGAAACCTACTGTCCTAAAACCATTCAAAATGAACATAAATTGGATATGTTTGTGTGTTGTTATTTTGGCGTTCTTATACAGGGTAAGTTTCTAATACTTCTTTTTCAATATATTGATTTATTATTTTTCTAGTGTTCTGAAATTCTTTCAAAACTTATTGATGGAATAAATATTGCCTATTCTTCAAAATAAATCTTCTTTGGAAGCTAGTCGGGTGCCCCCGACGTTGGCGACCACTTCTGCAAAAGCCAATCGATCTTGCGCGAAAGAGTTTGTTTGCCACTTCGGTCCACTCCCGGGTATTTCGCAGCTTGGACACCCGTTTTCCTTACTTTTACCATCCAGTGTGAGTAGGAGAAGGCAGTATATCTTCCCTCTCAGCACACGAGCCTAATACGAAACCTTCATCTCATTGAAATAGATTGCAAAAAAATAAATGATGTTAAAAGAATACAGTAACATGAAAACTCTTGTTTGTTCACAGATAACTGCCGAAGATTGCTTCGCCAAAAGAGTAAAAAGAGGTAGTGAAGATGCTACTGAAAGTCCTGTTTACTACATTCAAGAATCATCGATAGCAAAAGATCCCATGATGGCTCTGTATTCGGATTAACAACTGATAAAAGAGGAAAGTCCACTGGCCACATTATTCAAACAGTCTTTGATGAAAAGACCAAGTATCACCGATAATCTTGCTAGAACGAGTTCTGGTCAAATTCAATCCCTACACCAAATATTGAATTTAAAAGCATTACCAGAAATTCCCAGAACAGGACTTCGAAAAACTCTAGGGAATCCCTTGATAAAGGAATTCTCAAAACAACCTACTATAATTGCAAGAAAAATAGAAGATCTTAGACCCAGTTCTTCCGATTTGTTTGCTTACAAAGCACGTGAATGCCTAGCCAATCCATTTAAAGACAGAATACTACAAACACCAAGACTTGCAGATAAATTGAAAGAGTTGTCAGAAAAAGCTAAAAAGGTATTCGATGAAAAAATCGCATCTACAAAAACCAAAATATCGAAACTTAAATCTTACTCTGCGAGAGATTCCAAGCCAATAAACACTGACGAAGAAGATGAAGAAGAAGTTGGATATACGTTCACGGTGGAACACGTAACAAAACCTACACCATGGGTGGTTTATGCGTCATTGAAGCCTCTACCAACTGAAAAAAGTGAAGAGATAACTGAGGCTCCATCGCTAGCTGAGAGAGTCAAAGCTGCAAAAGAAAAAAGTAGAAAGGCGTTTGCTGATGCAATCGCCTCTTCAAAAGAAAAGATGCGAAAAATTAATGCTATTATCAGGGGAGATCCCGAACCTGTAATCAAGGATGTCGTGTACGCTTCTTTGGAAGGTACTTTGCCAATAGAAGATGAAAAGTGATTAAAAAGTGTTAGGTTAAGCTTTACATTACATTTTAAATACAAATTATATTATTATTAATTTAAGAAATATACTACAATTATTACGATTTTATAAATACTTAAATATAAAATAATATGTTTTATTCATCATACTCTCCAATCCAAAGGTTTCGGAATAGCTGATTGATTTTACTGTTGACGAACCTTTGCCTAATCCAAATTTCCCTGCTCTACAAGGAACTTACCTACTTACGATGGAATATTTTTCATTGTTGATACTAGGGATTTTTCATTGTAGATCAGCGGTATCAGTCGACGGCTTTTGTACGTACAGCGTAAGTGCAACTTGAAACATGATACCTATAAAGAGAACATAAGTTTCAATATAATGATGAACCCTCATTATTTGTTACTTATTAGGTTAAAAGTGCCGAGGCGCGCGAGTACGGAGAACAGCTTGTATTACTGAGGTTTCAGTCTGTTTAACGACTTGCCGTCTCATGTGAAATATTGGGATCTATGTTCGTTTGGTGTTAACGCTCACCAAGTCTCTCTCTATACTTATCGGAGCAGGGCCGCAGTAGGTGAACATGATGGTGTATCTGACAAACTTACCTCAAAACAGTTAAATAGCAAAGATTATAAAATCAGACGAGGAGGACCATGAACCTTTCTTTCAAAGTATAAAAGTAGAGCTAAGGGATTTGGACATGGTGTGGAAGAAGGTCATTGAAGCCGTACAAGATCGAGCGCAGTGGAGGATTCTTGCTGCCTTCATATGCCCTTAAGTGTATAAACGACACAATAAAGTTATTATTGTTGATGGAATTCCATCTTAATTATTTTTTTATCAAGTTTTTAGACGCCAGACGGTACAAGAAGACGTGGCAGACTGACGATCAAGAAAGCTTCTGATAGAGCCCTTCAGATTACTGGCATGGAACGGATTGACACGCTAGATCTAGATAGGATAGGAATGTTTGGCGAGACTTTAAAGCGACCACATGCTCCATCTAGTAAGGGAATACGGAATTTATTTATTTATTTTATTTTATAATTTTATTAAGTTATATTATATATTCACAATATAGCTTATAAGAATATATATAATTAACACTAACTTATTACTACGTCTTCTTAATAGTAATTTTATTGTAAATATCTTCATCACTCCCTCGGTCCTCACGCACTATCTACATTCATTCTTACACTATATACTACACCCAGCCATCAACATTTTTTGTAATTAAAAATTTCATACATCTCCAACGAAAAGTCGGTAAGCTTGGTGCACATTTCACATGAGACGGCAAGTCGTTAAACAGCCTGAAACCTCAGTAATAAAAGCTGTTCTCCGTACTCGCGCGCCTCGGCACTTTTAACCTAATAAGTAACAAATAATGAGGGTTCATCATTATATTGAAACTTATGTTCTCTTTATAGGTATCATGTTTCAAGTTGCACTTACGCTGTACGTACAAAAGCCGTCGACTGATACCGCTGATCTACAATGAAAAATCCCTAGTATCAACAATGAAAAATATTCCATCGTAAGTAGGTAAGTTCCTTGTAGAGCAGGGAAATTTGGATTAGGCAAAGGTTCGTCAACAGTAAAATCAATCAGCTATTCCGAAACCTTTGGATTGGAGAGTATGATGAATAAAACATATTATTTTATATTTAAGTATTTATAAAATCGTAATAATTGTAGTATATTTCTTAAATTAATAATAATATAATTTGTATTTAAAATGTAATGTAAAGCTTAACCTAACACTTTTTAATCACTTTTCATCTTCTATTGGCAAAGTACCTTCCAAAGAAGCGTACACGACATCCTTGATTACAGGTTCGGGATCTCCCCTGATAATAGCATTAATTTTTCGCATCTTTTCTTTTGAAGAGGCGATTGCATCAGCAAACGCCTTTCTATTTTTTTCTTTTGCAGCTTTGACTCTCTCAGCTAGCGATGGAGCCTCAGTTATCTCTTCACTTTTTTCAGTTGGTAGAGGCTTCAATGACGCATAAACCACCCATGGTGTAGGTTTTGTTACGTGTTCCACCGTGAACGTATATCCAACTTCTTCTTCATCTTCTTCGTCAGTGTTTATTGGCTTGGAATCTCTCGCAGAGTAAGATTTAAGTTTCGATATTTTGGTTTTTGTAGATGCGATTTTTTCATCGAATACCTTTTTAGCTTTTTCTGACAACTCTTTCAATTTATCTGCAAGTCTTGGTGTTTGTAGTATTCTGTCTTTAAATGGATTGGCTAGGCATTCACGTGCTTTGTAAGCAAACAAATCGGAAGAACTGGGTCTAAGATCTTCTATTTTTCTTGCAATTATATTAGGTTGTTTTGAGAATTCCTTTATCAAGGGATTCCCTAGAGTTTTTCGAAGGCCTGTTCTGGGAATTTCTGGTAATGCTTTTAAATTCAATATTTGGTGTAGGGATTGAATTTGATCAGAACTCGTTCTAGCAAGATTATCGGTGATACTTGGTCTTTTCATCAAAGACTGTTTGAATAATGTGGCCAGTGGACTTTCCTCTTTTATCAGTTGTTGATCCGAATACAGAGCCATCATGGGATCTTTTGCTATCGATGATTCTTGAATGTAGTAAACAGGACTTTCAGTAGCATCTTCACTACCTCTTTTTACTCTTTTGGCGAAGCAATCTTCGGCAGTTATCTGTGAACAAACAAGAGTTTTCATGTTACTGTATTCTTTTGACATCATTTATTTTTTGCAATCTATTTCAATGAGATGAAGGTTTCGTATTAGGCTCGTGTGCTGAGAGGGAAGATATACTGCCTTCTCCTACTCACATTGGATGGAAAAAGTAAGGAAAACGGGTGTCCAAGCTGCGAAATACCCGGGAGTGGACCGAAGTGGCAACCAAACTCTTTCGCGCAAGATCGATTGACTTTTGCAGAAGTGGTCGCCAACGTCGGGGGCACCTGACTAGCTTCCAAAGAAGATTTTTTTTAAGAATAGGCAATATTTATTCCATCAATAAGTTTTGAAAGAATTTCAGAACACTAGCAAAATAATAAATCAATATATTGAAAAAGAAGTATTAGAAACTTACCCTGTATAAGAACGCCAAAATAACAACACACAAACATATCCAATTTATGTTCATTTTCAATGGTTTTAGGACAGTAGGTTTCTTGACAGCTCTGTCACAACACTGACTTACAAGCGGTTTCTGCTTGCTTTATATTGATCAAGCTGCTGTATGGAGACCTTGAATGGACAAATAGTACGCATTTTTTTATCATTTTGAAATATCCACGTTTTTTGCAGTGCAATTTTAAGCACGAACTTCTTGCGTTCATCTCGTTTTGCGTGATCAAATTTATGTTCTGTAGTTCCTTTTGCGTCAATAGAACGTGAGGTATTGAATACATACGTCAATATTCTCATTTATTTTTATTTTTATAATTGTAGTTAACTTACTGGAGTGATAAATGGAGATGAACAACCTTTTGAAAACCAATGCTAAATTAGGACTAGTGCGACTGGGTGGAATTGGGAGAGGGATCACACTTCTAAGACATTAAATGTGGATGGAAAAGGGCCGAGTTGATTGCTTTGTAGCCTGGGGGGAGTTTTCGCCATGACGTATTATCAATTTCTATGTAAATTTCTTTGCTTTATTTATTTTGCTCAAGAAAGCGCTCATTTACCTACACGACATACTATTGTCAATTATTGATGGATGAGTTTTTAGGGCTATTGGGCCGTGGTTTCTTTGGGGTTTTATATACCCGACGTTTCAATTTTCACGGTTCTTAAAACTACCACAAATTATTAATCGGATGCTGGCCGTGAAAGCCTAAGAATTTATTAATCATTATCAATTTCTCAAGGCTGCTGTATTTCCGTTAAGATATGTTAGAAGAATCGGAGAAACCTCCAATACAGAAAACCAGAAAAGTCTCTCGACGACCCTTATAGCAAGGAAATATCAAAGTATTTTTACTATTTAAGTATTGCTTTTAGAAACAATATCACAACATTTATATAGCATGGGACAAATACTATTCCAATAAAGAACACAGTATAATATTTTATATGTTAAAATAAATAGAACTTGGTGATGAATTGGATATACCTAACCTGGGAATTCGAAAAATCAATTAATATAAATAAAATCGTCAAACCGTAGGGATTATTAAAATACAGTTTGATGATTTTAAAAAAGCTTTTGTAAACGTTTTCTCTTAAATTAAAATATTATTGGACGGACAGAACCAATGGCCCGCGGGCATTTTGTGGATTTAATACCGCTTTGCTACACACTTATATGGGTTGCAAATTAATTTTCTCAGAATCACTTTTATTATTTACGACTTTTTATCATTAATATTATATTCTCCGTCTCTTTCTCTCCAAAACTCTCTCCCTCTTTCAAGTTTAAAATCAGAACGTAAATAAATTAAGTCTGTTTGGTTTTTGTCCCTTAAAAACAAACTTGGATTGTTGATTTTGAAAACGGCTATGTAAGAAATAATTGGGAATAGTTAGCAACTTTTCCGTATTCTACGATTATTTTGTGTAGGCGTAACCGCTAGTCTACCAACCACTTTACAATCAACCAATTTTATGATATTTTTGGGAACTTTTATTATATTTTCCCCATTTTGATTCTCATTCCTTATATGTATTAGTCGTGGAGGTATTCAGAAAGTCCGACTACCATAGAAAAGTAACGCATTTTACATGCTCTCTCTTGCACTTGCCTAGTAATGAGCCCGCATGAGCGGTTAAAGGGTACACTTTCAAAGAAACAAAGGAAGCAAGAATACCACGCAACAAAATTTAGGATCGGATACAAACGGCGGTGAAGTCGACCGTTTTATTGGAAGAGAGCCACTGCGAAAAGGATAGAATGAAGGGTAGAATATCGGTGGACAGAGGCTATTAGGAGACGCAGACCGACATTCATAGCGGGGTTTCCCTATTCGGAATGCGGACCTGTCTATCGGGCGCCGGTCTTCACAGCCACATAAGTTGATACGAAAGACAGAGTGAATAATTTTCTTCCCGTTTTTAGCAAACTATAGACTTGATTGATTGGTTTTCCTTCTTAAAGAGCCATATCGAACCACGACGTCACCAATTGGTACAAAAAGGCCTTATTCTTCGTTTTGTAATTTCCTGTGGAAAAGTTAACGATATTGACTACCCGTTGCTTTTTCTGGTGGATACTCTAAGCTGAATGGTACTAGTTCGGTGGCAGAAGGAACTCAATATTTTATCTTTTAATTATCTCATGATTTACAGCTTGATTCGGAATATTAATAATTAGTAATTATTATTATGCTTTGCGACTTGGCCAACTATGACTCAATTTCTCCATTCTCATCCAGAAAAATCCCTTGCCCCTGGCAGGACTCGATTAAGAGTGCGTGGCTGCTACATCATCCATCACATATTTAAAAATAAATATCAGGTTCTGTTAAACAAATCCAGAAAACATTGGTATGTAATTCTGGAATAATATAGTGTTGAAATGGGTAAGGACCAAAGACATAATGGAAGAAATCAAGAGTTCTCTGATGTGTTGGAATCGCAAAGAAGGTGTACCTTTAAATGGAACAGAACTGAGGCTTATGTCTTGAAGTGAGCAAATAAGGAGAAACAGAGATTTTAAATTAGTCATCAAACAATAAGAACAAAAAACTCTAAGGGCTGAGGGGAGAGTGATTTAAAATGAAGAATTTGAAGAAAAATGTAAAAAAGTTTTACATCGATTATTTTCGATAAAACAATAAAATGAACAACATTATTGAATAGATTGTTGACGTATGCAAGTTTACCAATAAGCACGTATGATTGATGCAAAAGGAACAGCTAAGCCTAAGCTATGTCACGTCTTGAGAAGATAAATGCAGAAACTATCTAGGAAATTCGTGCTTCACATCGCCGAACAAACATACGTGCATATTTCAAATATCCAAACAAATGCGTACTGTTTTAATCATTCGGGTCTCCATACAACAGCTTGTTCTATATAAAGCAAACCTACAACCGTTTGGAAATCAGTGTTGTGTTAGAGTTTCTAGAAAACTACTGTCCTAAAAATAGTTCAAAATGGACTACCTGAGGCTTATATGTTTATGTATTGTGCTTTTGGAGTTCTTATACAGGGTAAGTCATCAATATTTTATATATATTTTTTATCTTTTACTGCCTGGTCTCCTAATTCTTGTTTATTTGTATTGTCGCCCAGAGATAAGGTCGTTCCATCGTGATCAGCTCTGACAGTCTGAATTCTGAAATCTGCTTAAATTTTCGTTTTATGATCAGATGCAGCAGGACATTCTTATATCCTCTTTATTCAGCGACTAGACTTGAAAAGTGGTCATAAATTCACAATCAATTTGATTTTTTAAATGATTAGGTACGCATTGCTGACCACGTCTGTTCTAGCACTACCAACATGCTTCATTTAAATCTACCTTTCGGTCAATTGGTTTGTACATAGTTTAAATTTAGGGTCGATGTTTTCAATGGTGAAAAGATTTTAGAGATTTGAACTCCATTACCTTACTTACTTAGTTTCGATCGACATACAACTCCTGTACAGTATTGACTTCTTGTAAAATGTTTTTTCCAAGTCATCCTCTTCTGCCAACGGACTCCCATTGATCTCCTATCTATACCGAACACGTTCCGGTCAAGAGTAACTTTGTTCATCAAAGGTTGTAATGGTTTTCCTTGTGGTCTTTTAGCAATGGACGTACTGTCTAGCTAAAAGATTCTTCACGGACCTCTCTAACCACGAACTGATAATATGTCCAATCTATGTCAGTATTCTTGATCTAATATCACTTTTTTTGAAAGCTAATAAATAACTCAAAAACTATAAAAAATCTTATTAGATATATTGGTGTATTTGGATAGCCCTAAATGTGTTCTATATCTAGACTTTCGCTTAGTCGTTCATTCTGGAACATCCTGTATAGAACAAAATGAGAGATTTTTAGATACCTATTTCAAATTCTTGTATTTTTTTACAGGTATTTGCCGGAGACTGCGACGCCAAAATGGTAAAAAGGGCTAGTGAAGATGCAACTAAAAGTCCTGTGTACTACATTCAAGAACATTCGATAGCGGAACATCCCATGTTGGCGCTATTTTCGAATCACCAAATGATAAAAAAGGAAAGTCCACTGGCCTCATTATTAAAACAGTATTCGATGAAGAGACCAAGTATCAAGAAATCAGTTACCGGTAATCTTGCTAGAACGAGTTCTGGTCAAATTCAACCCCTGCACCAAATATTGAATTTTAAAACATTACCAGAAATGACCAAAAAAGTCATCAGAAAAGCTCTAGGAATTCCATTGATAAAGCAATTCTCAAAACAACCATACAAAAATATTCAAAATTCTAGAAAAAATGAAGACCTTAGACCTAGTTCTTCAAAAATGATGGCTAACGAAAAACTTGAACACATAGAATACCCAGCACCAGGCCTAATGGATACATTGAAAACTTTCGAAGAAAAGGCTCGAAAGGTTTTTGATGAAAAACTCACCTCTGCAACAACTAAAATATCGACACTCGAAACTGAAACCACTGAAGAAGTAGTAAAAGAATTAAAGGAAGATGACTTTGGATATAAGGTGGAACACATGTCAGATTACATACCATTGAGTACAATACTATGGAACCATAAACCTGATCCAACAGAAAAAGTATCTCAAATTGACTCAATTACTCCCGCTCCACTATTCGAGAAAATCAATGCTTTAAAAGAAAAAAAACGAAAAGCGTTTGATGATGCAGTCGCCTCTACAAAAGAAAAAATATCGACACTCGAAACTAAAACCACTGAAGAAGTAGTAAAAGAATTAATGGAAGATGACTTTGGATATACGTATAAGGTGGAACACATGTCAGATTACATACCATTGAGTACAATACTGTGGAACCATAAACCTGATCCAACAGAAAAAGTATCTCAAATTGACTCAATTACTCCCGCTCCACTATTCGAGAAAATCAATGCTTTAAAAGAAAAAAATCGAAAAGCGTTTGATGATGCAGTCGCCTCTACAAAAGAAAAAATATCGAAACTCGAAACTAAAACCACTGAAGATTCAGAGCTAGTAAACCCTGACAATGTTAAAAACTTAACAGAAGATGACTTAGGATATACGTATAAGGTGGAATACATGTCTGATTACATACCATTGAGTACTATACTATGGAACTATAAACCTGATCCAACAGAAAAAGTACCTCAAATTGATCCAATTACTTCCGCTCCAACACTATTTGAGATATTCAATGCTTTTTATGAAAAAAATCGAAAAGAATTTGATGATGCAGTCACTTCTAGAAAAGAAAAAATGCTCAAATTCAAATCTTTAATGAGAGGAGATCCCGATCCTGAAATCAACGATGTCATGTGAAAGGCCTCTTTGGAAGGGTCTTTGCCAAATAATAATGCAATCTGAGAAGAAAAGCAGCGATAAACATCATTTTTGATACTTACTGTTTAACAAATAAGTTTTTTTTGTATTGTACTCTTAGATTATAAATGTTTTGTATTTTTTTAAGCATCTATTTCTGCAGGTTGTGCAGCTAGTAAATAATCATACTAATATTAAACAATTATTGTTTATTTCTTTCCTATATCCCCAAATCTTCTAAACGTTTTTAAATTACGCATAAGGATTTGTTTCCTTGATTTTTATAACATCAAAAAAAAAAATGTTTTGTTTTTGAAATCCCGAAGAATACCGCGGTTAAGAGTTTTCTTTTTTGAGAAAGTTTACATTAAAAAGATGCTGAGATCTTGTAAAGGAAAAAAAAATACAGTTGTACCTTTGATAACGGCTGTCTTGAATTTGAAACTAAGGATTTTCTAAATACAGGCAGTTGAATCATCTTATTTTTAATCGTTTTCTTAATGTAGGAGGTTCGTGACCTTAAACTTTCTGGCATTTAATCTCTCTGAAGATATTATACACCCACCTCGGTTGCCTAGATTTACCGGCGTGGACTAGATCCGAGGTCCCGGGTTCGATTCCCGGTCGGGTCAGAGTTTTTTAAGTGTTTTGTCAATTGAAATTTCTACCCGGGGTTGGCCTGTCTAAGATGGACGGGACCGGTTGACTGGAAAAAATTGCCTCAGGCAATAAGTTTCGCCAGCTATACTGATACCTTTGTATAGAAAAGTGTTATATTATTATTATTACTAAGCTACGGCTACACTATGGTCCAGGCTGGCCAAATAGGGGCTCTGGCCAGGCATTGTCAAGTAGCAAAATTTGGCAAATATACTTGTACACCTGGCTACACTATTGGCCCAACATTGACAGCTGGTACAAGGCTAGACTGCCACACAATGTTTCTATCACTGATTTATTGATTAATTCTTGCTTTTATTCATCATTTGTATAGTGGAAATAAAATACGCACTAAACGCCAAAAATGAAAAAAAAGAGTTGAGTATGAGGAAATGTTCTATAAACCATTGTCAATAGCCTAAATATTGCACTAAGTCCATATCGATGATCTAAAGGCGTAAAAAACAGATCCAAAAATCATCATTGTACTATGTCTGTATGGGGGAAAAATCAGTTTTATTAGATTATCTCAAAATGAAGTTTTTGGCGTTTAGTGCGTATTTTATTTCCACTATACAATTTACATTCCACTCTCCAATTATTCACTGTATATTCCTATCTGAGTGGGAAATATCAATAGAGTTTATCTCCCTCGGCAAAAAGGAATATTTCAATATAATTTCCAATTCACAAAAATACACAATAAAAACATTCATAATTTTATTAAGCCTAACGTACAATTTTTATTGATATTTATTGATGTTTATTGTTTTGCAATAGGTATAATATATTTACCTAGCTCTTACAGGTTGATTTGGACTATAACGTAAATGAAAATAAAAGATATTGATATAAAAAAAACAAGAATCATGTTTACATTTAGTTCTCGAGTGGTTTAAAGAAAGCATTCACCACCGTCTTTGCCGTTTGCGTTTTTCATTATTTAATAATAGAAAAGCAGATGCCGCATGTATCACTGAATAGGATGCTGAAATTAATGCCATTTCATTGTCAACTTCCATTATTTTATCTGAATTTAAAAAAAAATGTACAAAACAGTATGAAAATAATAACATGGAAGACATGACTGTCAACATTGGTCTAATATTGGTGAATACTTGCGAACTCGATCGACAAGTAAATAAGTAATGGCCAATATCAAATATTTGGCGATATTGGTCATTGGTGAAGCGGCCACACTACTTGCCCATGCTGGGCCAGAGCCTCTATTTGGCCAGCATGGCCCATAGTCTAGCCGTGGCTTTATAGATATATCAAGAATTGGGAGGGTGAGATTGGCACATCCAAAGAATGACTGATTAGGATATGCAGGAAAAAATATCTTGGTTGCAAACTGGGAGGAAGAAAAAGTCCAGGAAGACCAAGATAAAACTTCGGTGGATAGGTGGTATGATATTATGGAATGCCCGACAGATTAGAATTTCCAGCGAAGTGCTGCGCTAAATGGTCTGTCGTGGTGGCAAGCTCTTGAGGAGGCCAAGACCCGATCTGGGTTGAAGATTTATCTGGCTTTCTCAGAACTGCATCAATAATTGCATAATTTCGAATATCATCAGCCACAATTCAGCATTGATCTGGTCCATTCATCGAACCACCTTGCGCATTATTTTCAAGTTTTAAAGGCAGCTGTCATCTCGCTTTTGGTCTGGTGCAGATGGCTACAAGTCATTGAACGTCGTAAGTCTTCATATAGATTCAGTGATATTTTCAGTTTAGCTGTTTGAGGCTTAAATATGCTCGAAGCAAAACAGCATGTTCCATGTGCTGCTTGTCTACGTAACTCATTGTCCAAGGGTCATAAAAACCTTTATATATTATTCTTACTATTTAACTATGTTTTTCTATTTATTTTTGAAGAAACTATAAAAAATACCTAATAACGGCTTTTTACAGTGGAGCGGATGATCCGCATTTCGTTTCATTTCATCTTCCTTGCGATTCGAGTAAATTAAAAACTAACAACATACCATATCTACGATTTGATACGAGCAATTAGAAATTCACGATATTTCATATACGAGAAATGTTATGAAACAATGTAAACTAACATTTCAAAGTTAAACTGTAGTTATATGATACTTGAATGATATCGCTATATCGTACTTCACCGATAAAGTAATAAAAAGTGTAATTTATAAACAAAGTTTCTTAATTTTCTGACTCGAGTCGTTATTCCTCTTTTTTCTCTCCCTCTCTGCGTTATTCTCCTGTGTTTTTTTATTTCTTTTCACTTTTCTGTAATTTTTCTTTCGTATTCGCGGAATAAAAAAAAACGTTTGATTGATTTTTCTCTTATTTGTCAGCAGTCACAAAAATAAATAATTATGTATATGTATATAAGTACGAATAAAATTTACTTACTCTTAATCTTTTTTTTCTTCTTTATTAAATACCTAAGTACCTATATATTGTTAATATATATTTTTTTCATATTATATAATATATTTTTATACAATAATTCACTTTTAAGGAATACATATGTTTTTTATCATTTTATGTCAAATGAGTAAATGTGGGTTTACACCAGACGAACATAGAGGCGGATCTAGAAACAGAGCATACTTTCTTTGTATGGTTGATATTGGACACCATGGAAACAATTACAGGGAAGAAATTAGAGGGTGATTAAAGATTAGTGTCCATATCAACAACCAAGAAAATATACTACTTCCAGTATTGGCCTTATATATATGTTTGTTTCGTTTAAATGCACAATTGGACTAATGTTTGGTAAAAAAAAATTGGGCAAAACCTGTGTTAACTTAAATTCATCAAAATTAACTTTCACTATATTAACACTTTGAAGTAATTCATTATAAGTATATCATAATAGAAATAATAGTACCTAGGTATATAAAAAAAAATTCAAGTAGGTAATTGCTAAACTCGTTTGGCCCCAAAATCCAATACAAATTCACGGCTAAACTAAACCAAAAAATGTTTTCATGATATAAATAATAATTTTCGGGATTCAATTTAATCCGGGATTTAACAAAATCCTTTTTATTGGAGCGATTTAAATATTTTTAATTAATTTTCATACATAATCCTGATAATTTATGCCACTTATTTTATACAAATACTAGCTGATCCGTCGAGTGTTGTCCTATCATAACATAACTATGTCGTATATTAAACTAGAATTTGATGCTTAAAAATTTCTTATTTTATAGAAATACTTACTAGCTTTCCCTGCAGACGTCCTGTCTTTACTTTGTATTTGTGTATGAAGCTGGGTTTGTGAAAGATAGAAAAAAATAATTAATGGGAGAATTCTACCTCTCAATAGGGAAATCTTCTCGTCTTCGAAGTTTTTAATTTTTTTTTTCAATTAAACCTTATTTTGATATTCGTTGGCATATATTTGTTGGCACGATGGTATTAGATAGACTCATAATTGTTTTTTTTATCGACTAGGTATACCTAGCTACTATTCAGCTATTTCAGAAAAAAAAACAGTATTTACCTAAAAAAAAAAAATAGAGTCTTTGTAACCATTTATATCCACATTCAGGGTTCGACAAAAATATACTAAAATAAAAATTATAACTAGAAAACTTTAAAAAATCGCTTGACTTATATATTGAGGTGTTTGGATTGTCCTAAATGTGTTCTATCTCTGGACTTCCGCGTGGACAACCTATATAATTTGATATTCAATTATGGAACAACTGAAAGTTATTTCAAAAGCTAAAAATGAAAAAATAGTAAAATTAATATCTTCAAAAGTAGAAAGTAAAGTAATCGAACGTAAGAAAGTTTCTGGTTGCAGGGTGGGCGGTGCACTAAGACCTATAATGAGAAACAACAACGTCTCACTACAAGCAATGAAACTAGTGCATAACGCAATCCTGTTACCATCGATGATGTATGGATGTGAAACGTGGACATGGACGAAAAAAGAAGAATGTAGTATAAATGCAGTAGAGATGAAATCTCTACGAAGAATATGTGGAAAAACTTTATGGGATATGGAAAGGAATGAAAATATTAGGAAAGAATGTGGTATGGAAGTAAGTGTTGTGACAAAGATGAAAGTTAATAAGTTGAGGTAGTTTGGGCATGTGGAAAGAATGGATGGAAACAGAATGACAAAGAGAATTCATAAGGCTGAAAGGAAAGGTGTAAGAAAGCTTGGCCGACCGAACACATCGATTCCGTCCTCAAGCAAGGCAAGGTAAGAAGTAAGAGAAATAGGAGAGGGTATATGAGAAATATGTCGGTGGAAGAAGCGAAAGAAGTGGACGTCCGTTCTCTCTGCCTACCCCTTACGGGACACGGCGTGATGGTTAAAAAAAAAAGAAGTAAGCAGGTTACATGAGAAATGTTTTTTTAAGGTCGTTATTTTTTTTTAATTTTCAAATGTTTCCCAAAACTTTCTTTTCATTTTTTTTTTCATAAGATCCTTCTCCTGACAATAGCAAACCCAACAAAAAAAAGAAATTGGTCCGGTTGTTCACGAACTATGCCGTGAACAAGGCAAATGGGGTTTTATTTTCTATATTATATACGGTTAAAGTATTATCCGTGTTGTGTTTGGTTGTCTGAAATATTTGTATTGTTGTGTTGTATAAAATATTTCGAAATTTTGAGTAAATTACCCAAGTTGCCTGTAAAAGATTTTCTGGAGCTCCTGTAGCCTTGCACGACCTATTTATAACCTAGTTAGAACCCTTTGTGCTACTTGTGAAGGACGAGTGAGGTATTTAATATGCAAATTGGGCACTTGTTACATTGTAGACAAAACCTTTAATTAAAGGGATTTTGAAAAGTTTTAAGTCCTTTCCTCCAAATATTTTCCCATATTATTTATAACGTTCATTCAGGCTTTTAATTATGTTTTGAAATGTGGCTTTTTAACATTTCGAATCTCTTTATCTTGGTGGTAGAATTTTATTATTATTTTCACAAACGGTGGGTAATGAATATAATATTATTGAATTTAAACTTGTCGTAATACTCTATCTGCTTTATTAACAAACTCTGATCAGTGGAAAAAAAGAGTTCAGCGGTAGAAAATTTGCGATCAAGCTGTCGTCGAGATTTAACCCATATCGACTGATTGCGAGCTGATCTCTGTAGATTTTAGCCCGCCATTTTGGATTTTATGTCAACTGACAATGGTTTCGAGTGTACAAAAACGCGTTCTGTAATCAATATGCTGTTTTTAAGTTTTTTTCCCGTCCAATCAGGTGCTCCCTTCATATTTTGGTCCATTTTGTTTTGGTTTATCATGTTGATAATAGAAATTTTAAACAAATAAAGCAAATATTGCATTACCGTTATCATCGAGGTCTTACAACCATGATGCACCAACTAAATTTATGATAAATATAACGACGTTTTGAAGAAAATATTCAAAAAGTACTTTTAAAGTAGGTACAAATATTAAAATTGAAGTGATCAAACAAACATAAATTAGTTAATTTTTGCCAAAACATATACGCTATAAGCCGGCGCACCCAGCGTGAGCCCATCACCTCTACCATTGTGGGGAGGAGATGGACTTGGCTGGGACATGTGTTAAGGATGCCGAATGACAGTTGGCCGAGGAGAGCGCTGTTCTTCCTCCCATCAGTGTCCCGAAGACGAGGAAGACCCTCTCACCCTGTGTTCCGCTCCTTCGAAGCAGAGCTGAGGGACATGGACATGGTGTGGGAGGAGGTCATAAACATTGCGCAAGATAGAGCGCAATGGAGAGCTCTTGTTGCCTCCCTATGTCCCTGAGTAGGGTGTAAAAGGAAGAATAGTATTGTATTGTAGCCAAAACATAAAGGTTTCGCGTGATTTTATAAGAACTTAACAATATTTTGATAATATAAAATAAAAAATAAGGTCTGACACCTATTCTGCACCTCCTCGAAATTATTCAAATCTGACATAGCGCATCTCGGCTGTAAGCACTCCCGTTGCCGGGCTACTATTTGTTTACACGTTTGGTTTTTGTGGTGGTTTGCCAAACCATGGCAAGCGTGTAAATGCAGCGTACAAAGAGTATGCTAAATAAAGGTAAGCAACGCTTAATCAAACGCAAGAAAAGACAGATAATGATAAAGGAAAACATCCCTTTTTTTAATTCGAATAATGCTGACGGAAAATGACTGATGGTAGCCTGGCGGTTACAACCCCGGATTTCATACTGTTTCGTATTGGAGGTCGTGGGTTCGATCCCAGGTGCCGACCATCTTCCTCTTTCACGACACAAGCTTTAAGTAGCTTACTGTGAAACAGTGTATTGAGCACAGAATCATTTACAAAAAAAATCCTATAAACATTGTATAATATCTCAGTAAGAAGTTTCTAAATCCAGACTAACAGTGCTTCACCTCAATAGTGTTTTGTTTCATCTTTCTTTTGTTCTTTAATGTCGGTAGGTGGTACATGCTGTTATGTTGTGGTGTTTTTTTCTTTCTTTTTGGCGAGGGCGATAAAAAAAGAAGATTGAGAGAATTCGGTTAAATTTCACCTCAAGGAATTCCAAATTAGGTTAACGAAGTGAGAAAATACAATTTGGCCATACACAAGGAATTTGCAAATTTAATATATTAAACTTTGTTGAAGTTAACCCAAATAGCGTATAATCAAAGACTTCTCTTAGTACATTTCTTTGCAAATCGTTTCTTATTTCTTTTTTGGAAATTTTCCCATTATCTTTACATCCTTTGATAAAAGTTACGACATTAGAAAGAGGCGCAACAGCGATCAATGGCAATTTATTTTTGTGAAACTTTAACTCCATACAATGTTTGTCAAATTAGTTTTTCCTACAAACGTATTGAAAAAATAATCAACGAATAAGTGCTGCGTGGTCGGCCCAGTTGTTCGCGCTGTGACTTGAGTCAGCTTAGGATGGGGGCTCGAGTTTGGTCGGATGCGTGGTATTTTTAGAGAATTTCAGCATGTTCGAAGATGAGAAAATTGATAATTTGAATTTATGTTCTTGTGCCGCTAACAGACGTTATATGATTCGACCACTTGATGCTTGCATTATATTTTTATAGAGAAGGTCAGGTTAGATATTTTGTGAAATCCTTCAACGTAGCAAAGCAGGTTCCAAAACGAGTAGGAAAGTGTCCAGTTGAAATACAAGTGCTAAAGAGACATTGAATGCTTTTATATTGCGCATAAAATTATTTTGGACCCCATAACATTATTTATTATGCCGAATGAAATGTTCTTATTTGAGTTGGCTGGAAGAGATCCTTCGGGAAAAGTCCGCCCTTTGGTTCTTTTTTGTGTGTTTAAATTGCTATTAAAATTCAATAAAGTGTTATTTTTTTTTACTCATTACTCCGCGTCCCGTAAGCGGTAGGCAGAGAGAACGGACAGCGTTATACACTAGTTTCTTTACTTGTAGTGAGACGTTGTTGGTTCTCATTATAGGTCTTAGTGCACCGCCTACCCTGCAACCAGCAACTTTCCTACGTTCGATTTCTTTTTCACACTTTCCATCCCGACTAAACATGCTCCCTAAATAAACATACTCATTCACTTGTTCAAGACATTCATTTTCTACGCATATTTTATAATTCGTTCTTGCTTCATCCCTTTCAAATACTAAAACCTTTGTTTTGCTTTCATTCATTTGTAGACGGGTTTTTGCACAATTTTCAAACACACTTGACACAAGTTCTTGCAAATCATTTTCACACTCAGCCATAAGTATTAAATCGTCTGCATACATAAGCGCACATGCCTTTATTCCATTCAATTCAACCCCTATATTTATATATTTAACCCACTGACGAAAAAATAACAAAAAACAAATTGAACAACCAGGGTGACATAACGTACCCTTGCTTTAAACATTTCGTAAGATAGAACTCCGGTGAAAGGTGACTGTTCATCTTCACACACGCAGTACTTTCCGAATATAACGAAGAAATGCCACGAATCAGTCGGTTGATCTCTCCATAGATCGATAGAACCTCCCATAATTTACCCTATGAAAACTTCTAATGTTTACTCCAAAGCTTCTCCGTAATCATCCGTAGAGTGAAGATCTGATCAGCAAATACCCTCCCATTCATAAAAAATATATTAGGTATTTTTATATTTTGTTGTTTTGAAGGGTGGCTCGTTGGGATGGCTTCGCTCAGTGCTCGAAATTCGACCATAACTAATTTAGATTATAAGTTTGAACATAATTAAGATTCCTTTGTCAAATAACTGAGCGCTATTTCACAATTTTCTTACAATAACAATGGTATGGATAGGTACCTACGTCAAATTTTAAATGTTGATATCTAAGTTAATTCTATGGTTATTTAATTTAAAAAAAATATTAATCTCTTCTCAATTTGACCACAGGTAAACAAAATGTCTATATCAAATACATCGAAAAGTGTGTGAGTATGAAATATATAATATTACAGTAGTGTGCGTAGTGTTTTTTTATTGATTTAATCTTTTTTTATGCATAATTTTAAAAAAAGTATTAGGATTCGCTACTCGTTCCCTATAAAAACTATGAGTGTGCGAAATTTCATACTCCTCCGTCCGCGCAATTTTCTTAAAAATGCTCACAAAATTTTTCCTTCACGTATTAATATATTGATAGATGACACTCACACACGGCACAGCTAATGTCATAGGTTTAAATCCTACTTCTTCTTCTTTCGAGTCACAATCCTAGGATTGGTCTGCACCAAGCATGCTGACTCTTTTTCTCCACTCCTCCCTGTCACTGGCCAATCTTTTCATTTCTTGGTAGGTGCTCCAGCGCATGTCTCCGATCACCTGGTCTATGTAGCTATCCTGGGGCGGCCTCTGTGGTTTCTTCCTTCAATCATTCCTTCGACAATAGTAAAGAGCAGACCCGGGTGCCTGATGTTATGGCCTATCCATTTGGCACGTTGTTGGGCAACTCTTTTTAGGAGCTGCGGTTTTTCCCCGGCTCTACTCAGTACCTCGTCATTTGTGATGTGTTCCGACCAATGGATCCCCAGCATGCGCCTGTAGCACCACATTTCGAAGGCTGCTAATCGCCCGGGTTCGCTCTGGTTAATGGTCCATGTGTCGCTTCCATATAGCAGTAGGTACACTCCAGACAAGGGTCTTGATCAAATTCTTCCTCACGTTGATGTCAATATTGGGGGATTCAAATATTTTAGATCTTTTGTTCATTGCGACTCTTGCCTGGTGGACTCTACACTTTATTTCTGCCGTTGAGCGTCCATCCTGAGCTGCCCAAGTATATAAATTCCTTTATCTGCCCAATAGGAACGCCATCCAGGTACACACTCGCAGAAACCTCGTCCCTTCCAGCAACCATACATTTTGTTTTATCTTTATTCATTTTCATATTATAGTGAGCCTTCAAGATATTTTCCTTCCTATTTAGGGCCTCATTCAGTTCTTGTTCTGTCTCTGCGATCAATGCAATATCGTCTTACGGGTTCCTACTACGGGCATGGAATTTTTCATACACATGAACTACTAAATCGGTATAAAGATAAAGTCTGATCTGCATGGGTATTCACGATAAAGCTTAGTACAAACTAAACTTTTACGTAAGGGTCATTACCCCCTATTTCAAACTAAAATAAGAACGTTCCAATTTTAATTAGCCGGATTGGTATTCGAGAAATTTTAGAACGTACCAATTTGTTCGTAATTAGACTATAGTTTGAAATTAGTTCATTTTGGTAATCGAATTTCGTATTTAAGTCAATTTTAGTGCGTTTATCTGTCAAAACGTTCCTAATCTTAGTTCACACCTAATTGTTTGCGTCTAAAAAGATATCTGATGATATTTTTATGATAAACGTTTTTTTTTAACCAAATAATTATAAAACCAGTTTATTTCTATTAAAAATATTAAGCATTTCCCCCGAATTTATTATAATTAATACAAATAATAGCATCGAAAATTATTATCATTGAACACCAATGCAATCATATAGTCGTCTTCGTTACACTTCGGGTTGGTTCGGCAGTTTCCGGCGACCATGTTACCTTGGAACTTGCTTGGAACATGGAGCTCGTTTGAATTTGTCTTCTCCGATTGGCTGTCCGCTTGTCAGCATCAACCAATAAGGCGCATGCTCGATCCATAGACAATTATAATTCAAAAAAATATTTATGGTGAACTAATATTGGTTTTTAGAACACGGCATAATTCCGAATACGAATTTTAGTTCGAGTGAACTTAATTCTAAATCATTGGGAACGTTCTTAATAAGAACGTTCCAAAATCCGAATAGGGGGTATTATATCGCTAAAAATAATTAATTTTTAGGTAAATGAGACAAATTCTAATTATTATTAAGATTAATCTTAATCACATCAAGAGCATTGCTTTGTTTATTGGGGAATGCCTTATTAACTTATTATAACATATTGTGTTCGTCCTCTATGGAGATAATATAATACATGGGCGCGAGATCTTATATTATTATAATCGTCAGGGACTTAGAGATTTAACTCCATTAGCACCTGTGGGTTATTTATTATGCCCGCTATAAGCTTGCAGAAGTGTCTACTAAGATATTATGATTTTCTTCGCCTCTCTTAATGTAGTAATATTTCAGCATCCAATTAAAGAAATAATTATGGATATTATTGTATTCTATACAAATGTCGGTGGTAACTTGGCCGCCGGTTTTCGTGCTGTTTCGTACGGAGGTCGTGAGTTGGATCACAAGCGCCTACCATCTTCCTCTTTCACGACATAAGCTTAAGTAGCTTACTGTAAAATAGTCAAAGAGTTTATTTTTGTGTTCACTTTGAGTGAGCACAGGTTAATTTATTTTAAAGATAAAAACAATACATGTTTCTCAACCCCTTACTGGACCTTTTAAATATTTATATGCAAATAGTAGATATCCCGAAACAAGTTTTTTTCGTTATTTTATTTTATTTCACTTAGCAAACAGACAGTTGTTTTAAATACCTAAAAATAAAATAACAAACATATTATAAACCAGCAAAGTTTGCAAATTTTTATACAGTTTACTTTTGTACACAATTATGAATATTGAGTTCGAATTTGTACAGGGTGGGGCATAATGGACTCCCCTAGTTTCAAACGCTCACTGTGCGCAGATGGGTTAGTGGAGTGAGATTTGTGGCGTTAGGTGGGGGAATCGACGCCTTTTTCATTTCAAGTAGTCGCCATGCAGTGGTCCGGCGAGCATCGAGGCTTTGTCGTAGAAACGTTCTTTAAAAACAATGATAGTACACGAAAAGCTCCCTTCGTCGCCACCAAACTATAAGGTTTTCTTATATTTTCTATTGTTCTGCGCAATTTTCTTAATTAATCTTTCATAAGAGCATTACACTAATGATACAAAATATATAAAAAAAAAGAATTAGCGAAATTGGTGCAGCTGTTCATGAGTTATTAGATGACCAAGGGAAATAATAGTGCTCCCTTTTTATAGAAATAGAGATAAAAACGTAAAAAGGGGCCGGTATTTATTAAGCCAGAAGGCAGTTTGATTGATAAATTCTGACACGGGATGCGCCCGTGGTCGATAATTTCCTCAATAAACCTTGTTATGCCGAAACAATTACAACGCCGAGGCGTTTATGAACCGCCAATAACTCAATTTGCACGTCAATCGAATGTCAGCATCGGTACGAGTTTCTTCCTGTTACACGAACCATGTAACATTGCGCTACAACGGATACCCAAATAACCAAAGAATTCGCCGAAATAGAACGCGTGGGCTTCTATTGTGTTAACATTTCAATGCTTTCATAATATTATGGTTGTTAATCATTTTATTCCATAGAATCATTGTTTATAACCTTTGTGAGACATTGTCCCGTGGTCCTTACTATGAATATTGATTTCGGATTTGTAAATTATACATAAAATATGTTTGAATGTTGAAAAAATATTACTGTTAACTCCAAAAAAGTTGCACTCATTGTATCAACCGCTAGAGTAGCACCTTTGTCGTGAGATAGGGCCTACTCGGAATATATTTTTTTTATGTTCTTCAATTGAAAGACGTTTTTCGACGTTGTTAAATTAATACAGAACGAAGACGAAAGACTTTTTTTACACGGAACGCCTGTACAGAATCAACACCACCTATATAAGAAGGCCTTAATGCAGCATCACATCGGGAGGCCCACCGTTCGCTTGTCTATATCTGTATGTACTTACCTGTACACTATGATATCTGTCTACACGCGGGCGGCCGTGACGCGAGAGGCCCTAAATGGCCGCCAGCACTAAGGCCTTCTTATATAGGTGGTGTTGTACAGAATGGTCATTCACTATTTTATATTCAAATCTGCTTTCTTTGCTTCTCATAGTCGAGCAACATCAATTGTAAAATGGCCATCATTGGACACTGAATGGATGATTTCGATCCACACTATTCTTAAAAAGTCTCTTCTTCTCTGGTTTTAACCTTAAAATTCTTGTTCTTCGTACGAAAGTTCAATCTTTTTTTTTAACATTCATATGTTAAATCAAGTCTCGTTTTATATATAATATATTTTTTTTTTTGTATAATCTTTCACTACTTTTAAAAAAAGTGCTTACTCGTATAAGAATAATATTGTAGGCTCCAATCAAACCAATATTTTTTTTATCGTATGGGCATATAAGTACATCACATCTTTACAGATAGAAACAATTAACAAATAATAATTATCGATATCTCTAATATAAATGAAAGTCGGGTTAGTGCGAACACTTATAACTCGAGATCGCCTCAACAGATTCTTTCAATGTTTGATTTATTGAATTCTCCTTTGCTCCGGATAACAGAATAACTAATAAAAAGTTGAAAAAAAAATGGGTAAGAAATGATGTAAAATATAATATTTAAGTTAGTATGGAACGGATCACCTGCGACGTGCCAAGGCCATCGCGGGTAGTTCCCTCTCATTCTCGCATACGTGATTGCCGCTCTTACAGTAGCCCATTTCACCTACTCCACCGCACCGATTCGAGCGTTTTAGAAAAGTTTCAAAACAAAATTATCGGGCACATTCGTTCGGTACTTCATGGGTGAGGTAGAATGTGTGCGCGCCCATCTCACGTTGTTCTCGCCTGAGCTTTGAATACGAATGAAATATGGATGTTTTAACATTATTATTTTATTAGTCACTTAATCGGATTAATTATTTATTTTTGTTTCTGGGGGCGCAGTGCACATATGAACGGGTCGCCTCTGGTTAGGACTACAGGACAACGTCTGTCGGGAAAGCTACTTAAAATATATTATTTGCGTCAATTGTATTTAATCGTTTGGAACGCTAAATGAACTAGCACTGCAGGTCGCCAGACAATTATTATCAACATCAATCTCCTGGCATAGTTACATCTCAAAGAAGAAAAAGAAAGCAAAGACTAAAAAAGATATTCAATATTGGTACAAGATACCAATCAAATAATCTCCCTTTACACCCCACTAAGAGGCATAGGGAGTCAACGAAATCTTTTCATTTTCATTGCGCCCGAACTTGATAATACTGTCACATATTGTACTCGAACGCTGCCAGAAACTAATTACTATAATCCGTTCCCATGGACAATAGAATGTCAACGATGGGAATTGTATTGTATTATGCAGAATGGGTGTGATTTTAGTAATAGATGAGCTAAATTATCTAATGGCTTATGTGGGATCAATTCTTTTTTAGTGTGCGGATAATGATATTGATAATTGCCAATTAGCTTCCTTTCAAGTTATTTGACAACAGAGTAATTTACCAGCTCATTAGAAATTTCTTCTATTTATTAAAGTTTTGCATACAAAAATGGTGAAGGAAAATGGAGTTGCTGAAAGTTGTGCGGAATATTAAAGGGCGTTATTATTGAGGTAATTTCTGATAGATTTTATCCCATAATAATATAGTATCCGAAACTATTTTTTTTAACTTTCTGCATAGTGTCCGAAACTTAACCGTTCGAGATATTGACTTTTAAATATTTTTTTTCAAAAATCCTGAATGTTGACGTTTTTTTTCGAATTTTTCGATTATGTTTTCGAATTAGAGCTCTTATTGTCTTTTTTTATGCATCTACATTAGTTATAGGACATGTCAGTTGATAAAAATGATTAACAAAAGCTTAAACTTCTATTAACAGCATAAAAATATTGCTCGATAAAGGTTAGAATTAAAGAATTTTCACTGAGTGTTTTTGAAATAAAAAAAATAAGTTATGGAACTTATTGTTCACTACGTCTCCCAGATTTAAGCAGGGAGTACGCAGACGGCGAAAAAAAGAGAAAAAAGGCGTTCGCTTTTGTTGCACTCAGTACGCATAGAATAGAATACTTTTGAAAACGACGTAATATTCGTAAACTCAACACTTATTACGCAGATAATTTCAAAAACTTCTACGTCTCTCTAGTTATTCAAAAAGATGTAGGGTGAGTTCGGGTAAGATCGAAAATGGGGGAAGTCCGATATTAGGAATTTATTACGTTATCGTACAACATTTCTAGTTGTTAGTGGTCAAGATTTATGCGTCGAAACCTTACCTTCAATTTTTTAGTTCACATCTGACTGTCGTGAAGGCCGGGTGTGTTTGGCGGGAAGTTTGCCGAAGGTGTATTCATACAAAAAAAAATCGAGATATTCGGTCTTACCCCACATCTCATAACTCAGGTATTTTTCAATTTTAATTTGTTATAATTAGATTATATATTTTATTTTTAAGTGTGTGGAAAAACTGCATCATTTGATTTCTATAATATGAAATATTTTAGCTTTTGGACAATATTTCGATCTTAGCGTTCACAAATATCAAGGGGTAAGTTCGAAATAATTTTTATTCGATCTTTCCCCATTTTAACTTTCTTTAATAAAATACACCTATTCCCAAACTTTCTTATTTGACACACAATAATAAAATTATGATAAAAATACTTACAACATTTCATTTATCTTAATTCTTTTCATACATTTGACAAAAATCGAATATATTTATTTACTTAATCTTTATGCATAGAATAATATGTAGGTATATATTCAAATCAACAAATTTTATAATTTGAAATTACTAATCATAAGATATTTCGTTTATTTTATGAATTAATCGTTGTTTTTTTTTCATTATTTTAGGTTTACTATGCCGCGAAATTACAAGAGAAAAACCTTACGCGCATGTTACTCCGATGAAAATATGCATTTAGCAATAGAGAGTGTAAAACACGGCTCGATAATTTATAGCGCAGCAAATTTTTTTTATATAGGTACCAATTTCAACACTGCACGATAAGATTACTGCAAAACATGTAAAAAGTCAAACACTTGGCAGACCAACTGTTTTACCATTGGAGAGAGAAAAACATTGCTGATTGCCTTAAAACTATGGAAAAATGGGGTTTCGGGCTATCAAGAAAGGAAATTTCAAACATAGTTTTCATTAAAAAAATGGTATCTACATCTAGTAGGTATAGATAAGTTCATTTTTTATTGTTCATGTTTTATTACTTAAGTACCTACTAATAAAAAGTAGGTACAAAACAATGCCATAAAATTATTGTTTTTTAAGTTTTTTTTTCTATATTTGTATAAATGGTTTATTAAAATATTGGTGTTTACCTACTAATAAAATTTTGTTAGATGTCATCACTATTTTTTATTTGGTATTGACCTTTTTTATTTACATTAAAATATTTAAAAAAGTTTGAGAACTGCATCACAAATTCACATGTCTCACGGTAAGATCGACATACGAACTTACCCCAAATTAAATTTACGGCACTTCTAGAACTATTTTACAGAGGAGTGAATTTATTTGGTTAACATAGCAACATAAAAATTGTACTAAACTATTTCTAATATTCTACGATGTCTATTAAAGATTTTTGAAACTATTTCGATCTTACCCCTCACTAGTACGATCTAACCCCACCGATTTATTGTTCAAGGGTTAATTTTAAAACGTTCTTTTTTATTATAGTATGACTGCTACATCTCTCAAATTAATTTTTATTTGAAGAATGGTTTGTTTTCTTTGCTGTAATGTTTTATTTTGTTAGAAAATATTGATAGATTTTAAGGGAAAAAAAATAATTAAAACATCGTGTACTTGATCAAAAATCCATTCGATCTTACCCGAACTCACCCTAATGCTTGCTATTTAATAGTCAAAACATTGGCCAAATAACAGTTAAGGTAGTTTCCCTAACCCTGATGTATATCCCAAATAACTGGTCCTGTTCAGTTGCACATAGAATTCCAACTCCGGAGTAACACTTGAACTGTACCACTAGTATCGTTTCGATATTCGATCATCGAAAGAGTTTCGAAAATTTTCCATACAAAAATGATCGAACGATTCGATCGTTTGATTTAAGAACACTATTTGCTTTCGATGAAACTAGTACTTTGAACTGACCATGAATCAAACTCAAGCAGTCTTGCTCAGAATTCTGATATTTGGAAAACTAGATCACCATGATGGTTACCATGGACGTATATAAGGGGGGGGTTCTGGGGGTCCGGACCCCTTAGCATACGACTATGATTTGTGCGGTTAGATTTTACCCTTGGAACTCCTCCATATGAAAGCTATTGCTACGTCCATGCCATGAACGTATATAAGGGGGGGGGGGGGGGGTTCTGGGAGACCGGACCCCCCCCCTTAGCATACGGCTATGATTTTTGCGGTTAGATTTTACCCTTGGACCCCCTCCATGTGAAAGCTATTGCTACGTCCGTGATGGTTACTACAATCTTCTTCTTATATTCTCTGAAAAAAATCTTGTTTTATCAAAGATTTGCCTCCTCTTGGATGCGGATATCTGTTTTTGAGAGAGATTCTATTCTTATTATAGAAAAATATCAAGTTTGCCTTAATTAAGGAGTTAGTCTGCAATAACGCACAAGAAACTACTAATAAGTCGCTTAATTAGTCTAGATGTTCTTAATCAGAGGAATTTATATCAATGTTATCAATTTGTCAACAATTCTGGGAGGGGAAATTAACAATCCTTGCTTTGTAGTGGAACATAATATTGTCTCATTAATCAAACGGATTTGATAGAAGTGGTTTTATGTAATTTCTCATATTATTTTATTAAACATACTGCGGTTTTGTAAGTTGTTTGACTTTTATCAGATTTTAAGATTATGAAACTAACTCTTGGATAAGTTTGAGTCAGTTTTGGCATAATATAGTGAAACTGTCTGAGATGTAGGTATTAGGGTCTCAAGTGATTCCCCACACCTCCTGCAAATGCCAAAGTCCAATATCCATTTGTTGCACATGTATTTGTTCAACCTGCAGTGACCCGTTAGGGATCGAGGTATAAGATCATCGGAAGTTCTAAAAAATATGGTCTTATGTAATAGGTGCTTCTGAGGAAGAACATACAGGCTGAAAATAGGAAAAAGTTAAAAGATATGGAGCGCAGTGGATAACCAAAGGCTTTAGAAGAAGAATTTTGTACCTCACGACTTTCAGCGTCAAATTCATCGAGAACACCGCAAAATTAATCTTTCACGCCCCTTTAACCACAGTTGAATAACAGTCGAACATTATAATGAATTTAAATGAATAAAACGCCTATAATATAACACAATTATTACGCGATATTTCCCCGTTTTTGGCCGTGAATATCACGACAACAAAATAGTAAAACAAAAAGTTATTTGGGACAAATCCAGATTTCGTAATAGTAATGCGCCACAAAGAAGTGTAATATTTTTTCTAAAATATTTTCGTATTTTTATCATAAAATTTTATCTTTTATTTGTCCAATGCGTTTGATTAAATGTCGAAAAAACAGTTTGTAAAGAGCATTATTTTTAGCGTTACTGTTCTTTTGTTTATAATTCTATGCAGCAAGAAGTTCATAAATATGTAAAATTCTCGAGCTGAAGCGCCGCACGTTTTATGAAAGATGTGTTTGGTGGTGGCGTAAAACTGCTGAAGTTCAGAACAGCCATCGTAGTACGTGTAAGTGAGAAAGTTTGATAATTTTTCAAGCTTGTTTCCATAAAAACGTATGCTTGAATTATTATAGTTCCCAGCTTGTATTATTCTCATATAAAAAAAAATACTTAACATGTGCATTATTATCATCATGCTTTTATAATTATTCATAGCTAGAAGGCTCAGTAAGTAAAAGAAAATTTCTAAAATCTCTTGAAGTATATTTGAGGGATCGAAAATACAGAAAAGTAACCACTTAAGACTTTTTTTTTTTTTTTTTTAAATGAATCTGTGCTCACTCAAAGTGAACACAAATACACTCCTTGACTCTTTCACAGTAAGCTACTTAAAGCTTGTGTCGTGAAAGAGGAAGATGGTCGGCACCTGGGATCGAACCACAACCCTTTTTGTTGTTGTTTGTCGAAAGGGAAAAAATATGTACAGTATGTGGAATGGACCTGAGAATTGAGAATGTAATACAAGCACCATCAGTGAATGCTTTAAAGAACAGATTGGACGATTTTATCAGAACCGCAGACGGCTCGGACATTGATTTGCCCATCAGCCCTAGGCTGCTTTCCCAAAACCGATAATAATAAAACAGTAACCATAAATTAATAAAAAATAAATATTCATAAAGTCGTCAACCTTCGCTAATCAAAACTTGCGTTTTCTTCGTCAATTTCGTGGAAGTAACTCGTATATAATTTTTTTTTTCTATTTCTGCTTAATTAAGGACTTGTGGCCGTAAAACAAGAGATGCTGCTGCAAAGTTGACTACCAGCTGTCCATCCACATCATCTTTGGTGGTCTTTCAAGGAGCCGTCTTCATGGGATTGGCCGTGCAATACCATGTGCGGAAGCCTGCCTTCTTGAAGTCTTCTTCCTTGCCTTTACTATCTCAATGTCGGTAGCCGGTAAATTCATCGCGAACAATTCATCGTCAGTACAATTCATCGCAGGTACAATTCATCGTCAGTACAATTCATCGCAGGTACTACAATTCATCGTGGGTACAATTATTTTGGTCAAGGTTCTGGGTTTTTGTATTTAACTCTGTAATTTATTTAGCGTATGGCCATTTCATCACAATTTATTTATAATTCAATTAATAAGTATATTTTTGTTTTTCTTGTTAAATAGTCAATATAATAAAAAATGGTTAGGGCGCAGGGGAAATTTTCCCGCTTGTCAGATGGTCAAATCCAGATTTATGTAATTATTTCTGGTGAAACTTCAGTTTAGTCACTCCTTATGATTTCGAGGTTATTTTAGGTATATACGATTTGAATAGGTAAGGTTAAGGTAAAAAAGTGTTTTAAACAAATTTTTATTTCTGAAAACATCCCTTCAAATTCTCAGAGCAAAGTCAGACAATTTCTTTTATTTGGGATATTTTTATTAAAATTTTGTAAAATTCCGATAACGGAAAAAGTATATTAATTATTATAAAATGCCTACATAAACTGCGCGAAAAAGCCAAATTCTTTTTTTTTTTTTTTTCAATTTTCAACACACCTGTCATAATATTGCAAGAATAATAATTTCTTTTTTTCCTTCTTGGGGAGGAACTTTTTTAAAGAATATTAAAACTTTTTTTTACAAAGTATTCCAATTTCAAAAAACATTGTTAATATTTTTTTACTCTCTTGTTTTCCTTGTTGTCGGCTATGATAAACGTGAATACTATCATCACATTTTTAAGACTGTTTACATGTTAAAAACAAACAACATTAATAATTATTATGATATTTGAATATGTATACAATAATATGCCCAATTTTTTTCTAACCATGATTTTTTATTTGTTGCAGGTAAGAAGAATCTTCGCCCTAGTAACATTCTGTTTTATAATTATTACTAGAAGCATTTTAATAACCAGGTAAGATTTTTAATATTTAGTTTTGCAGTAGGTACATTCAAACAAACAATAATATCTTGGTTAAGCATAAAGATATTTTAATTTTATAGACCTTTGCTAGAAGCCAGAGAAATATATTTTCAATATTTTACAACACAGAAAGTCTTAATGTTTTGTTTACCTTTTGTTACAACTTCAATAATAAACATACTTAGATAAGATTTAAAACAAAATTTTTAACCTATCAAAATTAAATTCATCAAAACAGAGAATAATATAATAATATAGTTGTTTGTGATGCTAGTGTGTCTGTTTATTAACAACAACAAAAATATTATTAAATATGAATGCTTTTAAAATGCATGTGTATGTAATTTGCAATTCTGATTAACGATAAACAAAGTAAAATGTTGTACGTGTTGTTTGGAGAAATTATGACGTGCGTACTTATTCGAATAGTACGTGTACATACAATTATTGTTTTCCGAATGAAATGTAACATTTTATATATATCATGTAGTTACGTGCGGAGATATTGGTGTTACGCACGTCAATACGCATTGACTCATCTGTCAACATAGATATTCGTTGATTTTCTATAAAAGGTATATGGTTAATAGAAGGTCTTCTCCTAACGGAGGTCGACGACCATCACTGTGAACTCCTCGCGGTCTTGAGCAAGCCTGATCAATAAATCTGCATCAGGTATTCCAACCAAACCACTGCCTAATATTTTTGAGCCAAGAGATTTTCTTTCGCCTCATACCCCTTCCTCGAACCATAAGTTGTAGGAGGTAATATTTTTCACCACGGAACGTGTGGCCAAAGCATGCGGCCTTACGTCTCTTGACAGTGGTCAGAAGCTCTCTTTCCTTTTGAATCATTTAAGGAATTTTGGGAAGGATTTAATGTCGAAGATGTTTGGTTTGGTAGATATCTTGATTAGGGGCTAGGAAAATTCACCGCGAACAATTCATCGTCAGAACAATTCTTCGTCAGAACAATTCATCGTCAGAACAATTCATCGTCAGAAAAATTCATCGCGATTACAGTTCGTCGAATAAACTGTCAGATTGTTTATGGTCTAAAAATAAGGTAAAACTTCAGTTCAGCCACTGCTATAAATTAAAGATGGCGGCAATTTTGACATACATTGAAGTGACATAAATATTCACATAGTAATGCACTGGGTTCCTTGGGAGCGGTCCGTCTTCTGACTAGACGGCATTCTTTCAAAATTATGATAATGTTTTTTGTCACTACTGTCACATCCGCCGCTGTTTACAGCAGTACCGTATTCCTAGGAAAACATACCATAACAGGCCTTCGTTATGTTTACTCGTATGTTAGTGTATTATCATTAACCATTATGAAATGAGTGAACGAAAATTATTCACAAATACAACAAATACCTAATGTGTAAAAGTTACTTAAATAGTAATTCCCTTAGGTACTATTAACCATCATTGAAGTTTGCGTAGAGATAATACAGCTATCCCTAGAAATATGAGAGTGCGTTCACGCCAAACAAACCTAGAGCCGAATCTAAAAACAGTGCATAATTTCTTTTATGGTTGATGTTGGACACCATGGAAACAATAACAAGCAAAACTTATTATTGAATGATGACAGATAAGTGTCCATATCAACGATCAAGAAATTCTAGCTCTGGCTCTTTGTTCGTTTGGTTTACATACATCCTAAGGAACATGAGAGAATCAGGGGATCAAAAATGATCGTGGTAATAAAAGAAGTGTTTTATGATGAATTTTAACAGGTTAATAACAGGGAAATGGTTAAGACGTTTGAACCTAAGGGATTATTGTATGACAAAAACGATATATTGTATGGTTAATTAGGAAATTTTCAGAAAATCATATCGACCAGGAAAGTCGTGGATTGTTCAGATCAAAATAGGTTCTTATAACAAGTTAGGACATGAGTAATGTACAGTAAAGTATAAATAAATAGATACAATTTGCAGCGGAAAAAATATCGCAATTCGTTTGAAAAATGTTCTACCTGTTAATAAGGAAACATTGTCATAAAATATACCCGAAAATGATTATTGTATCCTTTATAAAGTGAAGATCCTCCCGATTATTCTCGAAATAAACGGAGATACCTACTCAAAATCTGGAGATGGTGCAAAATAACAATGAACCACTTGAAAAGATTCCCTTTGAACTACAAAAATATGACATAATCCTTTGTGTTTATATTAGGATAACGGAATAATACAACAAGGATTATACCTACCGCCTACACTACACATTATTAGCTACTCCGTAGAGATATTCTTTTATAGGCGATAAAAATAAACTGCCTCATATTATAGAAGAAACTATAAACTGGCCGACAACGAGGTTGTTTTTCATGAATTCCAGCTACAGATACCTATTTTGCTAGTTAAGTCAGTTTTTCGATTCAAAACTAGGTATCGGTAGGCAGCAAAGTTATTAACAAATATGTAACAACTAATGACTCTAAAAATTCATTACTTATGTACGATTTTTAAATGGAACAAACCACTATGGGCTTATGGGCTTACGACCGTCTTCTACTGTTATTTCGAAGGCTGGCTTATGCGTTGGGTTCCTAGGGAGCGGCCGTCATCTGACAAGACGGCGTCTTTCAAAATTATATGACAATGTTTTTCGTTACTATGGAAACCATATTGGCAATGTTCTCAACTGACATATCCACCGCCGTTTATTGTAGCGGCGTATCCGTAGGAACCCAGACCATTAGTGTGATCACTTTACGTTAACAACGTTCGCCATTAGGTGGTAATGTTTGAGTCCCCAAAACTCCTAATCATGAGAATTCTCGACATGTTCAACATGTCGAAAAATCTCATGTATGCAACAAATAGATATTTTTTTTTTTTACCCATCACGCCGTTTCCCGAAGGGGGTAGGCAGAGAGTACGGATTTCCATTCTTTCCTATCCAAACAAACCTCTTTCGCTTCTTCCAAACGCATAACATTCCGCATACATGCTCTTCTGTTCCTTTTGCTCCTGACTTGGCCCTCCTCTAAGACTGAACCGATATGATCGGACCATGTCATTCGAGGTCGACCTCGTCTGCGTGCACCCATTCTTTCAGATTTGTATATCCTTTTTGTCATTCTCTCCTCGTTCATTCTCTCTACATGCCTAAACCACCTTAATTTATTAACTTTCATTCTAGTCACTACGCTAACATCCACACTACACATATTTAATAATAATTACACCACATATTTAATAATAATTAATGAAATATAGAGATAAAAGTTGGAAATTATTGAGAACAAGAGAGCAACCAAATTTAAAGACTTCGACTGCTGTCATGTATTTGGCGCCAGAATATGACTATATCCATTTTTTGTTAATGTCTCATATATTGGCTCTGTTGGTACACAACGTTCTTATTATATGTAGCTGTATTCTTTGAGTCTGCCCATCAAACGTTGGATTTCAAGTTCCGAAAATATTGCACGATTTATTCAAGACTTGTAAATTTTTAGGTTATTTTTTGTTGAGGACTTATTTTATTACCTACTCTAAATACTGTATTTCCCCCAATTTTCGAAATGCGTCCGTGGTCGCAAATCACATAAAGTAAATCAAATAACGACTCACAGAGGACATGTCCCGACCTTTGTTCTGGACGACGGATCTTGGGAGGGAGATCTTGATATATTTATAACTCCCTTGTGTTTGTGTGTTCCGGAGAACATTTTGGATGGACCTAAAGCCTTCGACAAAATGGCTATCTGTACGGAAGAACTAATTTATTATTACATCTTGCGAACTAAACCTACTACAATTATTGTCAAATTGTCAGTGTACTAGTACGTTGTTATCTCCCATTTCGAGGGGTTAAGAACCCGTAATGGCTTTAAAGTATTTTCATCTGGGGTATTGGTGCCGGTTGCGGGTTTCTTTGCTTGTATCCCCATATAACATTAAATGTGATTTTTGTCCCTTCAGACAAAACTTACATCTTCCTTAAAACAATTTTATTCCTCTAAGTAGAGAATAAAAACGAAAGACTGAAACCTAGAATCATGAGAAAAAGCATGTATGATCTCTATCGATACTGCAATAGCCATAATCTCTTTTATTATATAGATACTAGCTTTCCCGACAGACGTTGTCCTGTGGACCCAACCAGAGGCGGCCCGTTGATATAATATGTGCATAATGTGCACTGCGCCCCCAAAAACAAAAATACATAATTAAAGCGATTGAGTTAAACTAATAAGATTAAAATATTTCAAAAAGCATCCATATTTCATTCGTATTCAAAGCTCAGGCGGGAACAATGTGAGAATATATGCGTGCGCACACATTCTACCTCGTCTATGAAGTACCGATGCTGCGTGTGCACATTTATTTTGAATGTGCCCGATAATTTTGTATGACAATTTTCAAAAAACGTTCGAAACAGTAAAGTGGGATGGGTAAGAGTGGCAATCACGTATGCGAGAATGAGAGGAAACTACAATCAGGTGCAGTATAAACAATAATTTTTGTTGTTATATATTTTTCATTGATAGCGTTGGTGCGTCGCAGGAAATCTATTCCATACTATTTTTAATATTATATTTTATATCATTTCTTATCCATTTTCAACTTTTTGTTAGTTATTCTGTTATCCGGAGCGGAGAAGAATCCAATAAATCAAACATCTTAAGAATCTGCTAAGCTGATCTCGAGTTATAAGTGTTCGCACTAACCCGACTTTCATTTATATTATAAGATATGATATATAGACGCGTGAACGTCTGCCAGGAGAAGAATGTGGCGTGAAACATTATAAAATTTAAGAAAAATGAAAGAACGTAACATTTTTAGTAATTTTAATAATATTATTTAGGCAAAAAATCGATGAAATCACAAAACGTGAAACAAACGAACCCGGCATCGTTGGTACTTGACAAGAGGAGCTTAGGTCGCGTGAAACTTTGAAGGGAAGTCAGTCGACAAAAACTCGGAGAGGAGAAAAACGACGGTAATTAACAAAAGAGAAAGGGCAAAAACAGCCATTACCTACTCTACATTATTAAAGTCATTAAGAATTTTTGAAATTCAACCATCTTAGGTTTGGTTCAAGGTCGCTTAGATCTTTTGTGTTGGTTTATAGACTTTTTTTAAGTATTTTATCAGTTGGCTTTCAAATCTTTGATGGCTTTCGATCATTTTGCTTTTTTTCTGGTGCTATACCTACTTAAACAAAACATTCAAATTTTTGATGGCTTTAAGTCATTTTGTTTTTTTATAAAAATGAATTTGTGCATACTCAAAGTGAACACAAATACACCATTTGACTCTTTCACAGTAAGCTGTTTAAAGCTTATGTCGCGAAGGAGGAAGATGGTTGGTATCTGGGATCGAACCCACGACCTCCGAACGAAACCGTACGAACGCCGGCGGCGTCGTAACAGCTGGGCTACCAACCACTTTATACCTCATAAGTTTATAACTTGTATATTATATTGTAGCTTCTATTATTATCAAAGCAGCATAAGAGTTCATAGAAATGTTGCAAATTAAGAAACCCTTAACAACCTTTTTTAGAATGAGTTATTCTTATCTTTTTCAATGACGCTTCATCCAATATTGAAACCTTGCTCTACCATAATCAATGTTCCCTTTTAAAAACTCTTACCTTTAACTCTTCTGACCTGCCGTCTTATTGTGCTAAACCATCTTTTACCTCATGTTTTAATCGTCAGTTCAAGTCAAATGGAAAACAGTGGTTCGTTGCTGCCGATCAGTTTTGTATCCAAAGCATTTAGGTCAAATTTATTGAATTCTTCTGCTTTTTCTTTAAGCGAGTCTCTATAATTTAAAGATTTGGAAATCACAATATGCGATAGAGATTTGGGTAGGCACTCCTTGTATCTGATGGTTGGTCCGGTCCGGAAAACCGTTGTTAAATTTGGGAAGAGCCCTTATGTTCTCATAATTTCGACTCGATTCCATCTTGAGAGTAGCAGTAGCAGTCGGTCGAATGTTTTCTCAAATCGTGTTGTTAAATATTATGGATTCTGCCAACATAAATAAAATGATGTAACAAAAGTTAAGAAAACATGCCCATTCATCGTCGTTTAATAAAATAAAAACAATAATAACTTAATTTATGGAAATATATACAAGTTGAAGCCCGAAGCCACAGGAAAAAGGGGTGTCAAAATATCTTGACTATTAGCATTCTACGAGATGTTCCATTTTCAAAATCTATTTTCTTATTCCAGGAGACCTTCCATTTTCAAATATATTTTTTTAGTCTACGAGATATTCTATTTTCAAAATCCATTTTTCTTAGAATAAAATCTACACCAACACGGTCAAAGAGAGACTAAGGAAAAAAAAAAATTTTTTGAGAGTGAATTACAACTTATGTCTTCTATGACAATATTGTACTGTGCTTACCTTACATGGATTGAAGTCTCGTGGATTAGCAGAAGACTTTGTACACTTAGAGAATTTTATATCAATGACTGATAACAGCAGCCTTAGTATAAGTTTTCGATGATCGAATAACAATACGATCATCGAAAGAGTTTCGAAAAATTTCTGAAGAAAGAATGATTCGATCGTTTGATTTAAGAACACTATTTGCACGCTAATACGCGCTTATATGCGTGCAATTAGCTTTCGATAAAACTTGTACTAGCCCACTTTTGTTACTTCACGCCAGCGTAAATGTCACGGAAACTTAGAATAAGGGTACTATGGAGTTTTTTTTTTGCTCAATCGCTCGCAAAGCTATCCATAAATTAACGTTTTTCTATACAAAGGTGTCAGTAGAGCCGGCGAAACTTAGAAAAATACTCACCCGACTAGAAATCGAACCTGGGATATTTTGGTCATAAGTATACGCTTCCACTAAAAGGCTTCCGAGGTGTGCAAAAGTTTTGAAAAAAATATAGTGAAAAGTACTTTAAGTGTATAGATCGTGAAAAATAAAATGAAATGCCTTTGAAAGAATTAAACTTTGAACTTTGCTCTACCACAATTCTATAGATCAAAAAAGAAACAATAATTGATACACGAATTGGAAACATTCTGTATGTTTATTATTAACCGGTTCCTCTCTACCAGTTTTATCATACATTTTCAGCAATGAACGTTTTTGCGCAAACAGGTTAAAATTCAGCGATGGTTCGTTTTTAGTTGGTAACAGTTGAATTTAATAAATTTCTACCCTCTAATAACTGTCCAAAACAGAAAATACTGATGCTGTTACTAAATATATACAGGGGGTAATGTTTGCGAGAGATGAGGTGAGTGTACCGTGCACACAGCGATATCATCAATTGTACATATTCGTTCACGTAGGACAAGTACCAACAATTTCCATTACGCGTCTCGACGCTCTCGGTATCAGTTCTTTCATTCACTCTTGTGTACAACAAAATATATCTCTCTCCTTTCTTTCCATCTAGATTCACTCATTTTATACAGTTGTACACTTTTTTCTATGGTTCGAGTAAAGTAAATAACATTCAATAAACAAACGATTGTCGAACTAATATTGCAGCAGTGCCGTAGTATAGCGGCCGTGATCTTATGCACGCGAAATTAATGGTATGTTTACATAAATAAATAAAAGGAACACGGTCAATGTTGAAAACTGCCTGTTATGTTTTCGTGGCGGTAATATACATTGTCGAAATTTTCAAAGGCAGCCGTTTTGTCAGACGACGCACCGCCCCCCTAGGAACAAGACGATTTCTTTGTGATTATGTTTTTTGTCGCTACGGTTACCATATAGAAAATTTTCTACAGTGAGACATAGTATTCCTAAGAAAACAAAACATTACATTAATTGCACTACGTTACGGCCATAATACTACGGTCGCTATAATACGAATCAATTTCCTAAAAAATCAGACCTTAACGGTCTCAAGTATACTAAAATTCAAATAAGTATACACTTAATTTATATAATTGATGCAGTATGCAATATATAAAAACTTGTGTTATTGTGAAAACCAATGCTCAAAGTAAATGCTTAGTTGCATAGCGTAGAAGTCTGGAAGAAACGTAGGGAAAACAAGGGTTTGAAACAACAACTAAGAACTACGGTATATAACTTACGCTTTCTTAAAACTACAGTATCAAATACGTCGTTATAAAGAAAAAGCTATTTTCTATTTTGTATAAGGTCTAGTTTCAAACAAGCTTGTTTCCTAGATGAGCAATAATATTGTGCAAGTTTTTTGATGCAAATTTCACTTATTGAACAATCATGAGTAGGTATCTTTGATATTGCTGCTGGCCGAATTGGAGTATGTATTTGTTATTTTATTTTTAATGATTTTTTGTTTTTTGTGTTGTTTTTTTTCTTTTTATTCTAATAATTTAATGTTAATCATTGTGTAATTTGTAAAAAATTGTTGCATGGTACTTTAAACTGTTATGCTGAGAGACGTATCATTGTACCATAAATAAATAAATTAAATATATGTCAAAAAATCACATTCTGGATTGGATTATATTATCAAATAATAATTATTAAGAATGCGATAAATAGTAAATATGTATAATATTTTTACTAGCTTACTGCACACATAAGAATTTTATTATAATTGTTATGAATAAATGTAATAAAATATTGTAAAATGTTACAGATGAAATAAATAAATGAAATGAAATGATAAACGTTTAAATTCAAATAAATTTTTACACTTCACATATTGTGTTAATTTAGTAACACCATATTTTTATTTATTTCTTCCTGTTTTGGTGCGTATTCCCTTATATACCAAAGTGATTGCACAATATTATTGTGAAAAGAACTTGTGCAATATTATTGTTAATTTTCGCGCAATAATATCGTCGTAATATTTCATATAGTAATCTCACAAAATGTCAGAGTCACAGCGAGTAATGAAAAGTGGTGGACTTTATTCTCGCTAACATTATTAAAATAATAAATACACTATGTACATACATAGACTTATTTAATATTTTAATATGCGTAGGTACTTGTTGCATAATATAATAATATTTCAAAATGTAGGCCGGGTTATTATATTATTTTACTCGTACCATAAGAGCGCCGTGTTTCAATATTACATGTTTTGAGTTTGTAGGTACATATGTATATCGACAGAAACTTTTGACAAAATATTATGAACACTCGTGACTTATACGAAAATAATTAATTTGGTAACTTTTGATATACTTTTATAATATATTATCCAAAGTATACCAGAAAACTCGGTTTTATTATTAGTTTAAGTTATTAATGTTTCTCTTTTCATATTTTTCACTTTTACTTAACTTTTAGAAGGTTATAATATATATTCTTTTTTTTTTCGTCCTTGATGAAAATTTCCATTTTTTTTTTCAAATGTTAACATTTAAGGCATGGGTACGCATCCTGTTTTAAGCTAGATGATAGGGAAATTTTTATATTTGAGGAATCACAGCGCAGTGTTTCAAGACTCTGCGATGAAATAGCACGCCTTGGCTTTCCAGTCAATGCCAGTAAGACGGAGCTCATGGCGAATAATGCCTGCCCCGATAAACAGCTACCGATAACCATCGATGGTCACCAGGTCTCCCGGGTGGATAAGTTTAAGTACCTGGGAGCAACCATTACCACCACTGATGACCTCGGGGCTGAGCTCCCGGTACGTATCGGTATGGCGAGTGGCGCCTTTTAAAAACATGACCAAAATATGGAAGGCGTCGGCGTTTAGTGTCGAGACGAAAATGTACTGTTTGATGCGTGTGTGTTGCCCATTCTCCTGTATGTGTGTGAGTACTGGCACCTGACTAAAGCCCAGGCACAAAAAGTATCTGCATTCGAAACGAAGTGCCAGGAGAATTTTGGGTATAAGATGGTAACACTGCATAAAGAGGGATGCTATGCGTCGGCGCACCCAGCGTGAGCCCATCACTTCTATCAATATATGGAGGAAATGGACTTGGCTGGGACATGTGTTAAGGATGCCGAATAAGAGTTGGCCAAGGAGAGCGCTGTTATTGAGAGTATTATTATATGAGAGGTGAAGAAGTATCTTGTTGAACAGGCATTTTACAATATTGACGATATGCTAAATGGGACTGTTGACTCTATTTGATATTTGGGTTATGTTTTTTGTTACTTGGCGCCCATATGTGTATATATACAATATATATTCTCTTAATCGGTTGACGTGAAGCTGTTTTGAGCCCTTTACACTCAAAACAGCTTTAATATTGTTCTTTTATCTTTAGTGTATTTTTTTCTCTTTATATGTGAACCTGCATGTTGGAAATTATGTATGCCTATAGTATTTTTATTGTGTGCACCTATTATGTTTTATTGTTTGCTTTTGTATAATTTGACGATTCCAAGTGCCAAACTAATGGCCTAAGGATGATAAAAAAGAATAAAGAATAAAGAATTCCTCCCATCAGGGTCCCGAAGACGAGGAAGACCCTCTCATACTGTGTTCCGCTTCTTCGAAGCAGAGCTGAGGAGTCTGGACATGGTGTGGGAAGAGGTCATAAACGTTACGCAAGATCGAGCGCAATGGAGAGCTCTTGTTGCCTCCCTATGCTCCTAAGTGGGGCCTTAAGGGAGTTTGGTTTGGATTGGAATATATTTCTGCAAGCAATTGCAAGTAGGTAGGTATTGTCACCACTTACGAAAATGTATTCATACCTTCAACATTGTTGTGGTAAATTTATATGCAAATGAGTTAAACCAAGTTATACCAAACCCTGCTGTGGGGTTGCCGGCTAAGAATAGCATCCGAGCATCCTGTAAGAGGCAGGAAATCGAAAAATCAGATCGGGACCGTGAGGTTGACCTCGCGTCCTTAAACCTCAACCGGTCAGAAAAGGCACCAAAAGCCTCGGACGCCTTTGAGCGCAATGGAGAGCTCTTGGGGCCTCCCTATGCCCCTAAGTGGGGTTTAGGCCTCCTGCATTGCGGGTTGGTTTGGGGGGTATCTGCGGCGGGCTTGATTTGTGTGGGATCGGCTTTTTGGTTTGATTGCTTCGATCGAACTAGAGGGCTGGTTTTGTGCGGGTTGGGTTTGCTGCGGATTTGTCTCCTCCCGGCTGGCTTGCGGTGTGCTGGGGGCCTTAAAGGGAGAATGTATGTATGTAATGTATACGGATAAGATTGACAACCGTTGTACGAAAGTGCAATAACCTACCTTTAATTGCACATAAAACATTCAAATTCGTATATTTTTTTGTTATTCTCTCCAAAAATAGAGAATAGAATGTTTATAAGTTGTTAACAAAAGGGCGTTTCCAACCTTTGAGATTGCTAAAGTTATCATTCAATACAGAACACTTTAGCGTCTAAGTTATGAGTACGAAACAAGACAAAGTCATCCACTGCGGCCCATAAAACATAGACCAACAAAGGTATCCAAAAGTTTTGTCTATGTAAGCGTGCATTTGTACAATTTCTTCTTGTTCTGTTGAGTTCTTATTCTTGACATCAAGAAACCGGGTCCACATTCAATATCCCAAAACGAAGAGCACCTTCCTTAAATAGATCATCTCTTTTATGACGATATGCGCGGTGGCCCTTTACACCATCCCTGGATATTTGTATTGTAATTATTGATATCCATATGATTAAGATTTCTGACGACTGCAAAATTGGCTTTTTACACCACACACGAGCGAATACATAATTGTCGAATATTTAATTGTCTTTTGACAACTTTTTATATTTTTTTGGCACTTTTATAGTCCTTTATGTGAATTATTATTTGTATTCGTGTGCATAATTTTAATCACAATTGTACTGTTACTGATACCCCCAAGTGCCTGAATGGATGGGTGTAAATGTAAATAAATAAAAATAAATATTATGTTCAGTGTTTTGGTAATAAAAATACGGATAAAAGCATGAATAAAAAATACACAGCTGGAAAAAAAAACAAAGGAAATAATATAACAACATCAAAAATAATAACACCGCATAATGTTATTTATTTCATTCGACTTGTACCCGTCACGACCCAAATGTATGATCAATCATTATTAATATTTAAGTAACGTATTGGAGTAAGAAAAAATCGGCGTGAAGAAGTTTTAACAGTACCTATATTTTCTCAGGAGAGCATCACTCAGAAGAATCATCAACAAAACATGACCGCTGTTATCAACAAAATTTCCTAAATATTTTATCCAACACGCTATCTATATTTTTATATAAAAAAAAATTTACGAACTAATTAAGAATAACATCGTGTCTTATTCTTTTCATAAATCATAGATCTCAGATAGAAGTACTGTATTTTAATGTTTTTAAAGTATTTTTACTTTAATACTCAATCATTTGATTCTAATACAATAATATGTTGATGTGTAGATAATTATTCGTTTCTTTTGATATGGATTTATATTAGTAGGTACATCAAAATCATAACTCGTTGAAATAAGTTTTATGGAATGAATTATAACGAGTTATTCTTCTTGTTTTTTTGTTCTTTTATAATAATATGTAGGTACATGGCCAGACACCCCACTACTCATTTCTATAGGAGAATTCATATGGCAATTCTCAAGTTCGTACCATGTCTAGTTTCCTAGATATTCGTATACTTTTAAAAACATTCAACCCTATTTTTCACTCCGTTAGGGGTGGAATTTCCAAAAAACTTTTCTTAATGGAAGGTTTTGTAAGTATTAAAACCTACCTGTTTTACAAATTTCACTTCTCTACGATTAGCTGTTTGGGCTGTGCGTTTATGTGTGAGTATGTCAGCCAGTCAATCAGTCAGTCAGGCATTTTCCTTTATATATAAAGATTTATTTCGGCGCACCCAGCGTGAGCATCACTTCTACCATTATGGGGATGTGACAGACTTGGCTGGCACATGTGTTACGGATGTCGAATGACATTTGGCCGAATACGAGGCTGTTCTTCCTCCCATTCGGGTCCCGAAGACGAGGAAGACCCTCTCATACTGTGTTCCGCTCCTTCGAAGCAGAGCTGAGGAATCTGGTGTGGGAGGAGGTCAAAAACATTGCGCAAGATCGAGCGCAATGGAGAGCTCTTGTTGCCTCCCTATGCCCCTAAGTGGGGCGTAAAGGGAGTTTGGGTTTTGGATTGGATACTACATTTTAGAAATAAATCGTCACTTCAAAGGTAAAACAGAATCCTCAACAATATATTGATATAGTCATAAGACAGGTTTGATAATAATCGTGCAATAGTGAAAAATCTGACATAGGAATAATCATAATAGGAAGGTACTTTGATTTTGTAAATTTGTCTGAAATATTTATCGAGTACCTTCAATATTTATAACACCTTTTTTCATTTTAATCATCCTTGCAGTTTTAATTGAAGCAACGTTATAAATAAATTAAATTAAATTTTCTCGCATTTTTATATTAAATTTTACCTAGTATGTTTTGTTTTACTTTTTTTGTGTTGTTCAGAGTTCTGTTGGTATCCTCTAATAATTGAAAAAAAAATAAGCGATGTCAGTTCCTTCTGAGTATACCTATTATAAATAGTTTTTGAAAGGCTACCGTGGGGCCCAACTCTGGCTTTTTTTTTGCAAACTTTGCTTCGTATCCCTGAATTCGCATGTGAGTCTTTAAAAATACGAAATATCACAAATAAAAATGTACTGAATTCTAATGCGGTTAGAAGCTAGTTCATATTTTAATAATGAGATGTGTATATTTAAAAATATTACTCTCGCATGACATCCCTCAGCACGTTCTCTAGTGTCTGACTGGCTTTATGTTCGTACCTCCCCCCCCCCCCTCTTGTATGTTCCACACACGAATTAATTAATATTTAAAATTCTCTTCCCGCCATTACACATTTTTCGCGAAATATTAATAATATTATTATTATCGTCAGACACGTAGCGAAATGTTGACACGAGTTGTAAGTGTAACGCCGGTGTAACGTTGTCACGTCGTGCTATGCGGTCATGCCCGGAAAATATTATTATAAAGATGAAAATACAAAAACAACCAAAAAATTTTAAAATTCGGAATATTCGTTTGTTTGTACCACGTCTTATAATATAAAAGAAAGTCGGGTAAGTGCGAACACGTATAACTCGAGATCGGCTGAACAGATTCTTCCGATGTTTGATTTATTGGATTCTTCTCCGCTCCGGATAACAGAATAACTAATAAAAAATTTAAATTAAAAAATTGAAAAAAAAATGCATTTGAAAAAATATAAAATAAAATATTAAAATAAGTTTGGAACGGACTTCCTGCGACGCCAACGCCATCTATGAAAAATTCTGTAGCAACCTAACTTTTGTTGACCCGACAACCATTGACATTAAAAAGATTAGTAAGCAGATTTTTTATGGATTTTTATGGAAATAATTTATTTTTTAACATTCAACCATCATATATTCTCAACGTATTTTCATGTACGTATAAATAACAAATATGAAATCAATATTCATAGTAAAGACTACGGAACAACATCGATCGGGAAAGCCAGTTGTTAAATAAATGAACGAATTTCCACAAAAGAAATCCCGTACATACATTTTTTTTTAAATTCATTATTTCGAAACAATTTATACTTTTTTGTGTCTTCTTGATATAAAACCCCTCACAACTTCTAGAAAAATAAACATAAGATAGGTAATCGGGTAGTCAATAATAAAAATGTCGTGCTCATTAGTTTTGATTATCTCTTTCGTCTTTTGAATTATTGGGCGCTACAAAATACGTAACAAATCAAGGCGTGTGTAGTGATCACTTCAGTTGGTCATAATTTTCCCTATCTACAATATGTATTGACACTATATTGTGGACCCGTAAAAGAAGAAGTTTGGCGCATACGACGCAATGATGCATTGCACACCATATTTCAGGCCCCTAACATCTCAACGCATATAAAACTTCTAAGATTGATATGTAATGAATTCTGACAGGATATCCAGGAGGGAGAAGAAGGGTGGGCAGACCGAGACTGAGGTGGGAGGACGACGTGAAGAGAGACGCAGCGTAACTCTTGCAGGTGGACAATTATTGGAGAGGGGCGGCTGGGGAAAGGGAGCTGTGGAGGCAAAAGTTACAGGAGGCCAAGGCTCGATTTGGGCTGTAGCGCTTTGAAGAAGAAGATGTATTAACACTTGGTCATGCGCGTTCAAAGAATACCGTGATTCAAAACTTATTACAATATACTCAAAATGTCAAATTAAAAAAAGACCCAACATCATAATAATTAATCGTAATCTATATTTTAGTTCGTGAAGGAAAAAATCGTGACTATTTTTACGAAAATTGTGCGGACGGAGGAGTATGAAATTTCGCACACTTATAGTTGATATAGAAAAGGGGTGGCGAATCCTAATATATTTTTTAAATTATGCATAAAAACAAATGAAATCAATAAAAAAAGCACTACGCTCACTACTGTAATGTTAGGTATTTGATTCTCACACACACTTCGATGTATTTGACACAGATCTTTTGATTATCTGTGGTCAAAGTGAGAATAGATTAATATATTGTATTAAATATTCATAGAAAAATCTTTCAACATATCAGCAATTCAAATTTGACGTACCTATCCTAGTCAATATTTTTGAAAGAAAACTTGTGAAAGAGCGCTCGCTCAGTCTTTGACAAAGGAATTTTAATAATGTTCAAACTTATAATCTCAATAAGTTATGGTCGAATTTCGAGCACTGGTCGACCACTAGTTTCAATAATTAAAACTCAGAGGAGACACTAGCTGTCCGAAACAGGCGTCCGGGGCTTATGTCTTTTCTGATCTGCGTGATTTAAGAAAGTGAGGTGGTTGACAATCCTCGGCCAACAGCTAAACATTTACTGCTTGATTTAAAAACTACGATCAGTGGAATAAAATATCTCAGTGAATGGAAATATTACGATCAAGCTGTCATCGAGATTATATATTATAAGGCAATATAGAGAGATCAGCTCACAATCAAGCGATTTGCGTTAAACTATCTTGATGACGGCTTGATCGCAAATTTTCTACCGCTGAGCTCTTCTTTTCCACTGATCGTAGTTTTTAAATCAAGCAGTGTATGTTTTGACCCGCCATGTTGGATTTTACGTCAACTGACAGCTATTTCCAGTATACAAGAACGCTTTATGTACTAAATACACAGTATTTGAGTTTTTTTTCTCTTCCAATTATGTGCTCCCTTCATATTTAGGTTCATTGTATTTTGGTTTATCATATCAATCATAGAAAATTTAAACAAATAAAGCAAATATGCATTCCCAGAAATCATTCGAGGGCTTGCAACCATGATGCACCAACTAAATTTATTAGAAATATAATGACGTTTTGAAGAAAATACTCAAGAATACTTTTTAAGTATGTAGGTACAAATATTAAAACTGAAGTGATCAAACAATGAATTGGTTCATTTTGGCTGAAACATAAAGGTTTCGTATGATTTAATAAGGATTTAACTATATTTTGATATAAAATAAATAATTATAAAATAAGGTACCTACCTATTCTGCATCAATGACCGTGAGGTTCACAACCTCACGTGCTTATATCTCAACTGGTCAGAAAAGGCACAATGAGCCTCGGACGCCTTCGAGCGCAATGGAGAGCTCTTGATGCCTCCCGATGCTCCCGAGTGGGGCTTAGGTTTCCCACATTGCGGGTTTGTTTGGGGCTGATTCGCGGCGGGCTTGATTTGTGAGGGGCCAGCTTTTTGGTTTGATTGCTTCGATCGAGCCTGGGGCCCGGTTTCGTGCGGGTCGGGTTCGCTGCGGATTGGTCTCCTCCGGGCTGGCTTGCAGTGTGCGGGGGGCCTTAAAGGGAGAATGTATGTATGTATGTATGTATTCTATATCAATAACTCGTTCAAATCTGACATAGCGAATATTGGCAGTTACCACTCGCGTTGCCCAGCTACTATTTGTTTGTTTACAAAATTTTGTATTAAATGTCATCTTCATACATAACAATCCAATCCAAATCCAAACTCCCTTAAGACCCCACTTAGGGGCATAGGGAGGCAACAAGAGCTCTCCATTGCGCTCGATCTTGCGCAATGTTTATGACCTCCTCCCACACCATGTCCATGTCCCTCAGCTCTGCTTCGAAGGAGCGGAACACAGTGTGAGAGGGTCTTCCTCGTCTTCGGAACCCTGATGGGAGGAAGAACAGCGCTCTCCTCGGCCAACTGTCATTCGGCATCCTTAACACATGTCCCAGCCAAGTCCATCTCCTCCCCACAATAGTGGAGGTACTCCAGATCGCACAGTTCGCCCATTAGACCATCTCTCTGTGTTATCGGTATACCTCTTGCTCCTTGCATGGACTTTTTCAACAGGAAGGCCATGACTATTATGAATATAAAGGGAGCTAGTACGCAGCCCTGTCTGACTCCCGTGGTGATCCTAAAAGCTTCAGTAGGACCACCTGGCGTTTTCACGCTACACTCGGAGTCTTCATACAGGGACTGCACCATTTTAACTATTTTCGGAAGTATACCATACAGAGCTAGTATTTTCCATATTGATGGTCTATGTGGGCTGTCGAAGGCCTTTTCAAAATCTATAAAGCAACAAGCGACTGGAGAGTTAAACTCCTTGCACTGCTGAAAGATGCACCTGGCACAGAAAATTGGGTCCGTGCAGGACCTTCCAGGCACAAAGCCGCATTGTTGCTCTCTCAGGACAGCCATGACAGGCCCCCGAATGCGGTGTAGTAATATCTGAGATAATACCTTACCGGGAACACTCCACGGTAGTTTCCGCATTCAAAGGGGTCCCCCTTTTTAAATATTGCGACGATGGATCCATTCCGCCAATCTTTTGGGCACCTCTCCTCTTCCCACGCCATTTTACATATATCTAATAGTGGTTGGCCAAGGGTGTCTATGCCTTGTTTGAGGAGCTCTGCGTGAATTCCATCGTCTCCTGGCGCTTTGTTGTTCTTAAGTCTCATCACGGCCAGCACCATCTCACTGTATGTCGGCGGTTCCTCACATATCCCAGTTGCCTGAGGTATATTCAGACCAGCCAACTCCTCCTCAAAGTTGTAAGGTGAGGAGGGCTCGGGACGGTTTAATATTGACTCAAAGTACTCCCTCCATCTCCCTTTAATCAGTTCGGGGGCAGTGACAGTGGCTCCACGAGAGTCTCGTATTGCCGTCACGGGTCTTTTTTGACCCCTGCCCCCGACCTCCCGGGTGATTTCGAAAAGTGTCCTTGAGTCATTTCCGAGTGCAGCAGATTGCGCTCGCCGTATCTGAGAGTCCAGGTGTCTTCTCTTATCTGTTCGTACAGAGTGCTTCATCTTGCGGCTCAGCTCTCTGTACTCAGACACCAAAGCAGCCAGTTTTTGAGGGTCTTTTTCGCTGTCTCTGAGGGTCTTAGCCTTCTGGCGATCTTCGATGAGGCTCCAGGACCCATCGGACATCCATATTGGCCTCTTTTTGCTCTTATAGCCGACAGAAGAACGTGCGGATTCCATAACGGCGTCACGGAAGCTATTCCAAGATGTCTCAATCGGAACAGCTCCGTGTGAATCCTGCAAGGGGGCAAACCTGGTGCGTAACTCAGCCTCGTACGTATGACGACACTGAGCACTCTCTAACCTGCGTATGTCCAGCGGGCGAGAGGCAGACGGTCCCTGCTGGAAATGGGTAAATCTGAATCTCAACGAACCCACAAGGAGTTCGTGATCAGTATCCATGTCTGCCCCTCGGTAGGTGCGGACATCTCGCAGGTCAGTTCGGTTGCTGGCCCTTACCAGAAGATGGTCAATCTGGTTTTTTGTTCTCCTGTCAGGCGAGGTCCAAGTATATTTATGGATATCCTTGTGGGGGAACAGAGTTCCCCCTATTAAGAGTCCATGGAGTGTGGCGAAACCAATCAGACGGCTTCCATTATCATTTAATGTCATACATAACAAATGCGGATTAAATATTTTTTTTATAATTGAAGTAAAAACTGATCAGTAATAATTTATACATAATCTTACGATTGACGAATTTTTAATAAGTAAGACGGTTACACAATAACTAAAACAAACCATTCAATTCCAGGATTGAAGGCTGTCATCAAGAAAGATAAAATGATTAAAAAGGAGAATGCAATACGTATTATGCACTGTGTTATTCTAAGAACCATTCCTGTTTCTTCCATTTGGCTTCCTCCCATTCTCCTTTTCCTAATCCCTTTCTTAGTGAGAGCTCGTTTTGTTTTTTAATTTTTATTTGATTATAAAATACACCCGTCTTGAAAGTGGATTGTGTATATTACAGAAATTATTTTAACACTAACTTGCCGAGAGGCTACAATTTTGACTATAATTATACGTATTATTATTTTACCCGTTACTATGTACTTATTCAATTAATTAATAAAATAAAAATAAAATTTAACTCAAAAAAATCTTTGTTTCCAAAGAATAAAAAGTAATACAAGATAAAGCGGTAATGTCATAGATGAAAGGAGTAAAGAACCCTAGTTTCGACAAGACCTTTTTTATTTATTTTATTGGGGTTATCGAACATGAAATGCGTGTATGATTCCCTCTATGGCTGCTTTTATTTTTATCTCATAATTTATATGTTTATGTGCCCCTTGCTACTATTGATCCTTTTACCCTTTTTTTCCTTTTAATGTAGTTGTCTTTATTTTTATGTGACTACTAAAGTATACTATTGTGGATGTTACTGTCAAAATACAAATATTCCTGGTGAAATCTAACCAAATATTACGTATGATTACAGCTATTTTAAACGGTATATTTTTTTTTGAGATGCCAACTAACTGCAAATTGGTACTGAAATTTTTTAACTGTAAACAATGTACTCTTATCAATATTACGTCAATTATCAGCGGTTAACAAGCAAGGAAAATTTAGAAATTATTTCATAACAAGCTTTCCCGACATCGTTTTCCTTTGGATCCAACTATGAATGTTGAATCCGAATCCAGATGATTATTATTTTTAATATTAAATGATTTTGTGCGCGTTCAAAGTAAACACAAATAATAGGTACATTCTTTGACTCTTTCACAGTCAGCTTCTTAAAGCTTTTGTCGTGTAAAAGGAAGATGGTCGACACTTGGGATCGAGCTCTCAACATCTCCTCGAAACGGTATGAAAGCCGGCTTCTTAACCACTTGCCCACTTCTTTATGATATTTATATATATTAATGACCTTTTATCCAATGTTATTTCGTTGCATCTGTTTTAAACCTTATATTTTCCACCCGCATTCTCTCAATAGTACCGACTCTGAAACAACTTATAGTCTCTGCCAAACGCCAATTTGATTTCAAAATTACAGATAAATTATTACTTTGTACAAACCACTAAGAAAGTTACCTGCTTTAAGTTTTCTTATTTTTTGTTCAACTTTCTTAATTTTTCTTACATAAGAACCTTCTCCTGACAATAGCTAATACATAAAAAAGCGATGCGATGTTCACGGAAAATAGGGCTCCATTTTCGTTTACATATAGATATTAAACTTAGCAGATACTATTTGAAAAAAATACCTACAGATAGGTACTTCACAAACTTCATTGGCTGAAAAGTTCAGAACGTATAAAATTTCAAACACGTCTCCTAGTTATTTAAGGACTCTATTGCATAGCCCCAGAACTTTACGTCGTTAATACCTTGACACTCAACAATAAAAAAAGTTAACATAGATCATATTAAGCGAATTATCAACAACTACAGATGACTAACTAATACTGTTCGAATTTTAAATGGTATGAACAAACCACCACTGGCATACGAACGTCTTCTACTGTTATTTTGAAGGCTGGCTTAGTGTGATCACTTTTTATGAACAACGTTCGCCATTACGTGGTAATGTTCAAATCCCCGAATATTATGAGAATTTTCTACATGTTCAACATGTCGTAGAAAAATCCGTCGTCCCATGCAAAGACGGTAACCACTTGTCCAACTGCCCCCACGCTGATTCTTTCATAATACGTTTCGAGGGTCGACGAGGGGTGGGCCTACGGCAAATATCCTGGCTCCGAAATATTCGTGAGTGGACGGGGATCACGAGTGTAGAGGAACTATTTCGTGCCGCACAGGACCGGAATACATTCTCCAGAGTGATAGTCAACATGAAACAGAAAGAAGAAGAAGAACGAGTGGATGTTAATGATCCATGTATTGGAGATTTTTGAGAACAAGTAGAGCAGCAAACTTTTTAAAGATAGCTACACTGCTATATCATATAGTTGGCGCCAGGATATGACTATATCCATTATCGTTAATATGTCATCATCATTGATTTTTTGTATTTATTTTTTCGCAAAATTGGTGACCACTGTTGTGATTTGCCTTTGTAAGTAGGTATAATAATAATATTACAAATGAAATTTTAAATAAGTTTAGAAACTTTGAGTACGAAATAATGAGAATTTTAAAGCGTTTTTAGTAAGCACTGCGTCAAAATGTAGTCTTGGGGAGTTGATTCCATTAAAACATTTTGGGATCGCAGCATTGCTTGGGTGTATCAAACCGTGATAATTACAAAACTTCAACATTAAACTTTGTCGGTTTTCGAAATAAACATCGAGAATATCTGGAAACCTTCCGAGATTTCGTTTATGAAATTGAAAATACTTAATAGAAATTTGCCCAAAATGAGAAATTTTTGTTTCGAAGAATGTTTTTGTTTTTGTTAAGCCATCAATATTATTCTGGGAATGGAAAATTCATATTTCAATTTCGGGTTTTTATATTTTTGTTTAGTGGTCGGCCAAATCAAAATCAAATCAAATCTCCCTTTGAACTCCACTTAGGAGCATAGGGAGGCAACAAGAGCTCTCCATTGCGCTCGATCTTGCGCAATGCTTATGACCTCCTCCCACACCAAGTCCATTTCCCTCAGCTCTGCCTCGAAGGAACGGAACACGGTCTGAGAGGGTCTTCCACGTCTTCGAGACCCTGATGGGAGGAAAAACAGCGCTCTCCTCGGCCAACTGTCATTCGGCATCCTCTACACATGTCCCAGCCATGCCCATCTCCTCTCCGTATTAGTGGAAGTGATGGGCCTGCGCCGGGTGCGCCGACGTATTGCGTCGTTCGTGATGCGGTGGTACCATCTTATACCCAAAATTCTCCTGAGACACTTCGTTTCGAATGCAGATACTTTTTGTGCCTGGGCTTTAGTCAGGTGCCAGGACTCACACCCATACAGAAGAATGGGCAATACACACGCATCAAACAGTTTACATTTAGTCTCGACACTAAATGCCGACGCCTTCCATATCTTTGTCATGTTGTTGAAGGCGCCACTTGCCATACCGATACGTATCGGGAGCTCAGCCCCGAGGTCACCAGTGGTGTTAATGGTTGCTCCCAGGTACCTACTTAAATTTATCCACCCGGGAGACCTGGTGACCATCGATGGTTATCGGTAGCTGTTTATCGGGGCAGGCATTATTCGCCATGAGCTCCGTCTTACTGGCATTGACTCGAAGGCCGAGGCGTGCTGTTTCGTCGCAGAGTCTTGAAACACTGCGCTGTAATTCCTCCACTGTCGTACTGAACAACGCTAGGTCGTCCGCGTACTCCATATCGCACAGTTCGCCCATTAGACCATCTCCCTGTGTTATCGGTATACCTCTTGCTCCTTGCATGGATTTTCTCAACAGGAAGTCCATGACTATTATAAATATAAAAGGAGCTAGTACGCAGCCCTGTCTGACTCCTGTGGTGACCCTAAAAGCTTCAGTAAGACCACCTGGCGTTTTCACGCTACACCGTAGTTTTCATACAGGGACTGCACCATTTTAACTATTTTCGGAGGAATACCATACAGAGCAAGTATTTTCCATATTGATGGTCCATGTCTAAGTGGTCGGCCAGAGCTCGAAATTCGACCATAACTATATTTAAATTATAAGCTGTTTGAACATTATTTAGATTGCTTTGTCAAAGACGGACCTAGCACGATTTCTTTAGTACGTCAAATTTGAAATGTTTATATGTTCAAAGTTTTTTCTATGATTATTTAATACAAAAAAAATTAATCTATTCTCAATTTGACCGCCGACGAGTCTTCTGTCGAGACTTGGCGTGGCACAATTGTGCAATTGTATATTATATGATATTTTCTTGATTATACTATTTGTTTTGTTATATTATGATATAAAACACAGATAAACAAAAGATCTGTGTTAAATAATGTCGAATACCTACATTGAAGTGTGTGTGAGCATGAAATACATAACATTAACGTAGTGTGCGTAGTCTTTTTAAATTGATTTAATCTATTTACATGCATAATTTAAAAAAATATATATTAATATTCGCCACCCTTTCTCTATATATACTATATTCTTCTTTCTGTGTCGTGTCAGGTCGCCCCAACGTTGACTATCACTCTGGAGAATGCATCCCGGTCCTGTGCGGCACGAAACAGTTCCTCCACACTCGTGATCCCCGTCCACTCACGAATATTTTGGGAGCCAGGATATCTGCCGTCGGCCCACCACTCGTCGACCCTCTATTTTTCCCCTCTAAGTACATGCCCCAAGTAGGACACCTTCCGGACCTTGATATTAGTCAGCAACTCTCTATCAACCCTAGCCCTTTGCAGGACTCTTGTGTTGCTGACCATGTCTGTCCATTGTATGCGGAGCATTCTCCGGTGTACCCACATCTCAAACGCTTTCAATCGGTTCATTGTAGTAACTTTGAGATACTGTAAGTGTGCGAAATTTCATACTCATCCGTCCACGCAATTTTCGTAAAAATAGTTATAATGTTTTTCCTTTACGTATTAATATATAGATATTTTTTCATACAATAAAGCTATTTTTATTTTTTTATTTTTCTAAATTTTGGTTCCATGTACAATAAGTCATAGAAATTAAACAATACATATAAGCTTCTTTCCTCGTATAAGAGATGTTAACAAACTTAAAGAAAGACGAATCAAAATTCAGGGACTCGATGACGAACGTAAAGCTTCATTCTCACTTTTTTTTTGCCTATGCCAGCTTTCCATTCTTTGTCATATTTTCGCCTGGATTGAATTCTGACAGAGAAAAACGATCGGTGACTGTAATGTTGGGCTGTCAATTTTTTTATATTCTCACGTTTTTATGGAGCTGGAGCTGAAATAATAGAAAAGTTACTGAGAAACTTTCAAATCTTTCAAAATAGCTTTAGTTTATTATAAGTACATAACAATGGAAAAAAAAACAGATCATTGCATCAAAGCTGCACTTTTACAAATTTTAAATATTTTTTTTTGAGAATTTGACCGACAACTCAATCTATATAAGTTTTTAATGAATCTGTGCTCACTCTAAGTGAACACAAATACACTTTTGGGCATCTTTCACATTAAGCAAAGGTTTTTGTCCGGAAAGTGAAAATAGGGTTTGAAACCACAACCTCCAATAAGCTATACGTACGAAAGCCGCCCACCATACCATATCGTGCTACCGACGAACTTTACAATTTCGTGCTACCGACGAACTTTACAATTTATGATTTGATATTGTTGTTAAAAAAACACCTGAATAAACTTTAATCTTGAAACAGTAGAGAATGAGTTTTTCTTCAGAAATCAATTGGGTGATTTTTTTCCCCGTAAATTTTGCTTCCGCATTCTCAAAATTGCGACTTATTTGCTTTTTCCACTAAACGCTCAAATATACACAAAAGTTTTGTTCATACTATCCTTGTCGCATTGCGTAAATCGGTCATTGATTACTCTAAGTCAAACAATATTGGCGTTATGGAAAAAGGGGGAGCACCAAATGGGTATTGTCTTAAATACGTACATACTATTGATAGAGCATTGTTTTGCGGTATCAAAAAACTTTTTTCTAAAAAAACGTATAAAGCTGCCAACTTTGTATACCCAAGTATATTTTATCCAAAAGACAAAAAAGTATAACGATATTATTTTGTATCTCTATATATAAAAATCGGGTCCTATTTATATGGCGTCGTTATCGCATCACGCGTGAACTGCTGAAGCAATTTTGCTATTGTGAAGAGAAGGCTCTTATGAAAGAAAAAAATTAATAAAGAAGGGCGAAACATGCTAAAATGTATGAAAATTTAAATAAGGTTACCGTATTAAGTGCTTTTAACAAAATTATCGATTTTGAAATTACATTGGTGTTTCAAAGAAACTCGGTTGTTTGAAAGTTAGGTGCAATTGACAGAATGCGGATGGAAAATAAATGGTTTTAAACAGATGAATGTTTTTTTTTCTAGATTACCGGTGACTCATTCTATTGGGAACATTTTGCGCCGTAGTTAAGATGCATGGTTAACAAAAAGGATACATTAATCAATTTAAAATTCAATATTCATAGCTAGGAACACAGGACAACGTCTGTCTGGAAAACTAGTTCTAATATAATAATGCATCAGTAAAAAAGTATGACTATATTATAATGTTATGCTACATTTACACGGTTGCCAAGCCACCACGAACACCAACGTGTAAATGGGGTGTTTGCCGTGGCTTGTGTGGGCTTGCCAACGCTTACCCCGATCTGGGCTGTCGAATAACCGACACAGATCAAAGAAATTTGCGAAAAATATATTAAAATAGCGTAATAAATGGCGTCCAAGCGTTTGTGAAGGCTCGCTTGTGTGGCTTGCCATGGATTGTCAAGCCAACACAAACGCTCGGACGCCATTTTCGCGGTGGCGTGCGCGTCGTTATTTTAATACGTTTGCAGCAAATTTCCTTTGATCTGTGTCGAAAAACTGACTATCGCCCGGATCGGGACAAGCGTTAGCAGGCTCACAAAAGCCACGGCAAACACCCCATTTACACGTTGGTGTTTGTGGTGGCTTGCCAAACCGTGGCAAGCGTGTAAATAAAGCATTATATAATTCAACACGCAAAAAATATTACTACATTACCTATGTACCTATAATATATATAATTCAACAGACAAAAAGTGAGTCGTATAAACGATATTCTTTTGTCATTTATTATGAATGTGTTGTGTATTGGATGAGTGATGATGGTCCACGGAGTAAATAAGGAAGCAGGATTTTAAGAAAAAAAAGGCATTGAAGTTCTACATACTACGTACCTTTTGCCGCAGGGAAAATATTTCATGGTGCTAGGTAGGTATGTTACAAATAAACTTTTTTTTTCTTTCATTCTCTCTATACTGACTGATTTAAATTTAATATTTTTGCAAAGATTTTTTTTCTTTCTTTTTTATTTTCACCGTATCCCGTATGTAGTAGGCAGAGAAATTATCCATTTTTCTTTTTGTATCCAATGAATGATAAAGGTGCAATAATAATTAATTATTTAACTCTTACAAGTATATTTTCCTTTTAGCCGGATTATCCGTTATAAATATTCACGTATCACAACACGGAAAAATATTTTGTCATGTTTTTTATCCTTTTAGCTTTTTGAAACTTTTCAATTTACAGAAAAATGAACCACATTCCTTCCGAATCGCAAGTGCAGGCATATTTTTTATGATATTAAATTAATGTCTATCAACAATATATTGAATATCACTAATGTTTTTAAATTAATGTCAATAAACTTTATGCACGGTACCTACCTATACCTAATGTGTGTGAACATTCCACGTGACAGTGCTTCATATCGAATTGCTGATTGTCAGAATTCTCGAACTACGATGAGAGAATTCCAGAGAATTCCAGAATTCTACGAACTAATTACAAAATGCTGTCACTCATGCATTCCCACTACGAAATTTCATTCGATTGTGTACCACAATCTAAAGTTGTATTATTTATTAATATTACAAATTAATAAGTTTAATTTATCATTATACAGATTCGATTATTCAAGTTCACGTGGATTATGACACTGCTTGGTGGGCAACCAAAAGTTTTTGAATGTGTATATCGCGTGATTTTATTTTTTTTTATGTCTATCAACATAAAATGGAGCCGCATTTTCTATTGGTCACGCACAAACGGTTCGAACAATATTGCTAATTCCTTTTTTGTTGTTGCATTTGTCTGGTTTTTATGTGAAGATGAACAATAAGAACGATGGGCGGCACCTTAGAAAATTTTCTATTTTTGAATTATTTAAATTTCCGTTTTACGTAACTTTCGTTGTTGTTCGATACTAGGTGCGACTGCTCTACTATACCTAGTCGGTTCATTTTAAGATTGACCAAAATAAAATACCAATTAAAAAGGAAAGGTGTAAGAAAGCGTGGTCGACCGAGAAAGACGTGGATCGAACACATCAATTCCGTCCTCAAGGAAGGCCAGGTAAGAAGTAAGAGAAATTTGCGCGAAAAGAAAAAAAAGCGAAAGAAGTATGCGTGGATATAAAATAGTGGAGGTCCGGTCTTTCTGCCTACCCCTTGCGGGACACGAAAAAAGTTTTTCAGCCAAATTTAAAAAAAATGCCTGACAATCAGGCGGAAACTAAATAATATTAAAATACCACCTCAAAAGGGGCGTGAACATGCGTGATAAAGTCATTCTCTCGGTGAGTAGATGATAATATGGTTTAAAACAGATTCATCCGCAGGAATAATATTGGTTAAATAGGGTTTTCTTAGTAGTTTGGTAGGCTAGTTGTTGAGTCGGCGACTTTCAATCCGAAGTTCGATTCCCGGTGCCGATCATCTTCCTCTTTCACAACACAAGCTTTCTGTAAAAGATCTCAAAAATCACTAAAAAGGAAATTAGGGGTTTATCACAAGGTACATACATTTCAATCCAAAATTCATAGTTTGACAAGATAGCACAACATCCGTCGGATCTCCTAGTACCTACCTACTTACAAAATATAATTCTATAATTTGAATATAGGAACAAAAAACTAAGCACAGTGTCTTTTGATCTTTACAAATTGGAATATATTGGATGATATATTCACCAGAAACTTTTGAGAGTACATACGCATGTAAGATAATAATATAATATTAATATATGCCTTAATTGGGTAAATTTTCTTACATGCTAATACACGGATTCCTACATGACTTGGGACGCTACACGTTTTAATTAGCCATTGTTCCTTGAACTCAGTAAGGGGCTCGTCCTTCGGGAAACATCCTTTCACCGAATAATCGTCTCTCAGCATTGAAATATGGATTTCTAATTTAATATATGTATACTGTTCTGTGAGGCACTTGTCCTTTATAGGGTATTTCCTTCGAAGTTTTCTTATTGAATCAATATATCATATTTTAATTTGTCGAGATTTAAATTCATTGTTTGCGTTAGTGTGCGTTTACACCAAACGAACATAGAGCCGGAGCTACAAACATATTGGACACCATGGAAACATCAACGATTAAGAACTAATTATTAATGGGCGATGACAGTTCTTTCTCTTTGTTATGTATTTCCTTGGTGACCATATCAACGATCTAGAAAATATGGTCTATTGTGAAGCTCCGATTCTATGTTTGTTCGGTATGAACGCACCCTGATAGTATAAATGCGCCCTTACGCGCGTCAGTGTTCTGGTTCTGTCTCATTGTTGTTTTATGGTGACCATATCAACAATTAAGAAAATAAACATTTCGAGGTGGCTCTAAGATGCGGCTAAGAATAAGCACCTCTGCTATTTTTGCTGGTCTTATGTGGAGCATAGGCTCCCCTTAGTTCGGTTTGGGGATGATCCGCGGCGGGTTTGATTTGTGTGGGGCCGGCTTTTTGGTTTGATTGCTTGGATCGAGCTAGGGGGTTGGTGTCATGCGAGTCGGGTTTGCTGCGGATTAGTTTCCGCCGGGCTGGCTTGTGGTGTACGCAGGGGGGGGCTTAAAGGGAGACTGTATGTATGTACGCAGCTCTGGCTCTAAGTTTGTTTGATGTAAACGCACTCTATATACGAATACCTATAGCACAAAAAATAATAATTTTCTTTTGTATAATTTGTTTATTTATTATTTTCTTAGTGATTTTTTTTCACACTATTCCAAAATACAATTATTAATGTTCGACCGCTTTTGTTTTATTCCCTTCAAATTTATCGATCTAAAAATATTGTCAATGAACTTTTCTATTGCTAGACTAATTCACATTTTATAAATCTGTAAACCTTTAAATACCAACTGCGTACACGGTTTAGTTACCGTACCAGCTCACATCTATGTATTCTTAAAATGATGCAAACTAACCGTTTTGTCTTCTTCTTATAAATCTTGTGATCCGTTCTGGTCAGGTAGCTTACCCTGTGTTACAGTCACAATACCGATGCAATTTCAATCCTAATAACGATGTCATTATTATACCTACTAAGATTTTAGTTGTTATTGATAAAAAAGGGATTGAGTTTCAAGAGCACCCTCCCTGTTCTGGTCAGATAACCATCCACAGATATCCAGCTGTCCTTGCATCTTTCCAAGTTTCGGCCTGACATTTTACGGTTTTGTTACTGTATTAATTTATAGCAAAAAAATAGCAGGCTTCAGAAAAGATAACGATTTAAAGAGTCCTCTATCCATCTGAACATTTATGTCTGTTGCTGGCTGGGATGTAATTAAGGTAGGTTAGTATTGTTGGCCGCCATTGTCGGGTTGCCCATAAATGAATGTGCCTACACCTAACAATCTCCTTCTTATTCTTCAGGTCTCGCAGATGTTGGCAACCACTTCTGCGAAGGCTTTCCAATTCCTCCACCTTCCTTATCCTGTACAATTCATCAAGTGGCACATTCAAGATATCATTTACCTTCGACTAGACCTCTTCTTCCATAAACATTTTTATAACAATAACAGCTCATAAACAATTAAAACTGGTGCATTTTTATTTGGAGTTGCTCTTAAACTATATTGTTAGAACTTTAACCAGAAAATGCGTTGATCTGTGAAATAAAATAACTCCGTTTGTGGAAAGTTATATTTATAAGTAGGAACTTGTTCACTAGTGTGTGTCACTTCAGCGTTTTAAACGCTGTAGTGGATTCCCCAACAGCTTTTATAGCTTCTATAAATTGTCTTTAATGCGGTGTCCGACTAGGTGTTGAATCATTGCAAATTACTGCAGAAAATTCATTTTATCACCAATTAACGGCTTTAGTGGTAATTCTTACCACACCAATGGCTACAACACTTAATCACTCTTTTACACTCGAATCTCTTGCCGTAATATTTTATTTGGAAATTTCTCAGAATAGTAGAAACATCTCACTTAGACAAAAATATTAATTCATTAAGTCTCACATTTAGTGGTAAAAGGGTAAAAATGACCGATTTTTTGGGGCTATTAAACTCAAAACTCGTTGATGCTACGATCGTTTTGATTTGAAAAAATAATATGTAAAAAAAAAAATTAAATACTTACTTACTTCCGATGACCATACAACTCCTGCAGAGTTTTGGCCTCCTGAACAATGTTTTTCCAAGCCGTCCTATCCCGCGCAATGGACTCCCACCGATCTCCCACATCCAGCACGTCCAGGTCCCGGGCAACGTTGTCGATAAGCCGCTGCCTTGGTCTTCCAGGTGGTCTTCTACCCGTGAGCCTGCCATCCAGAAGACTCTTTGTGGACCTCTCCACCCCGGACCTGGCAACATGCCCGATCCATGCCAATCTTCTGGATCTGATGTCACTGGTGATCAGTGGTTGTCCTGTTTGTGCACGTATTTGTGCATTGCTTCTCAGCCTCCAGGTGCCAGCCGCAATCCCCGGCCTAGGTCCCGAAATCCGTCTCAGAATCCTGTTCTCAAAGATCAGCAGACGTTGCTGATCCCTGAGTCTCACAGTCCAGGACTCTGAACCATACATGACCGCCGGTTTAACGAGGGCATTGTACATCCGGAGCTTGAGTCGTCTGGATAGGGACTTGGAACAAATAAGCGTTCGGAGCGCTGCTGCCGTTTTAATTCCGCTCTGGACTCGCGACACTATTTCTGCTGACATCTCGTTGGTGTTGGTGAGTACACTCCCCAGATAGGTGAAACTTTCCACCTCTTCTATCACATCTCCACTGATAGTGACATTGTTATATGGAGGTGACGTAAAATAATTTAACTTTGAGAGGTGGAGTAGTTTGGTTTTCTGCGTATTAATATGCAAGCCCACTTCAGCTGCCCGTGCCTTAATTGTCGAATACATCTCTTCAAGGCCCCTGTGGTTATCTAACACCGAGGCAAGATCATCCGCATATCCATCCATAAATTATGAATACCACTTAAAAAAAACATAATACTCGTCTGTAAAAAGCATAGGAAGTGCATAAAATGGAAATGAGGGCTGTGTTTGGAGTTTTAAATATGAAAATTTCCTTAAATAATTTAATTTCTTTTATTCATTCAATAAAATAATAGCTTAAATAGTTTACAAAAATGTTAGCTTAAACATTTGACAATTTCTTTTTTTTTTTCACGTATATTGACCGTTTGAAATTAAAAAAATTTATAATATTTTATTTTTCTTTTTATTTGAGACCAAAATACAACATATGTACTTGATTTTTGCTCATAAATGAAGACCGCTCTAACATACATTATATGACCGTCTTTGAATAATTGATGCGCATACATCAACAATTACATAAAAAATCTAACATTCTCAATAATTTTAAAACTATTTATCTTGTATTTTTTTTTGTTTTATCTTTACGGAATACGGAAAAGTTTTCAAAAAAAATCAATTGTTTTTGTGATTAACTATGTATTTAGGTTTAGCTGAATAGTTCCTACATAACTTAGGTTATTTTATTAAGCTCAGTCTAGATATTTTGAAACATTACCATAACCCAATAGTTGTTGTCTACGTACAAAGCAACGATTAATGCGGTTATCGCTTCTAAACAAATTTACTAACTTGTACCACATTTAGTGGTTGAGCCAACATACACTTCTGGTGGGTAGGCGGAGAGACCTAAGTTTGTTCAACGTCTCCGTATGTATCTATTATAGATGCACCACTACCTATGTAGCAACACTTTGCTTCTATTGTATACGTAAATAGTTTTCAATAATGCCTACCAGTGCAGTGGTGTGAGCTTTGAGAAGAAATAATACTAGAGAAATAATGTGCTTCTGCGCATGGTCCCGACATGTACCACGTGACTGCTGTTAAACTCATACAAACTGTGACGTTTGTCGGTAGCGGTGTGTGACATTCGATTTTTTATTTTTAATATTTTAGCGTTATGTAACACAGAGGAATTTCATGTTTCAATCATATAATTAGTTAAAGGAAGTAGGTACCCATGGGTTTTGTTGTGTTGTCTTGTGCTTATGGATGAAAGTAACATGAATAATTTATCTTTAGTCACGTGTCTGTTGAATAAAGGAACCAATTTTCGGTTCTGCGCATCCTCAATAGCTCTCTAAAAATATTTCTATTCAGTGGGTGTGAGGCATAACGAAAGTTTATTTATCATCTCTACTACTTGATTGGCCGCGTTTTGCGCTCAATGTCATAAACCACCTCATAATGGGCGCAGAAAGCTTTTTGAAGGCGGATTATTAAAATGGAAGGTGGAATTGAAAATAGCGGGATATTAAAACTCATTGGGTCAAATTGAGAATAGATAATAGATAAATATTGTTTATAATAAATTCAAATAAAGAAATTAAACAAAATTTAGGCAGAAGGTAGACTATTGTTTTCAATCACTCTTATAACTCCGCGCGAAATAATTTCAGTTTTGCTTTTGATTTTGAGTTTTTCATTATTCTTAAAGTTTTAATTATTGTGTTCAATCTGACATCTAAGGAATTTTACGAAGAATTGTGGGTAAATAAGAGACGAAAATTCAACGACGCGACGTTTATATCTTCCTTGGTTTCTGATTAAAATGCTTATCACTCACAAATCTGCAGAAGGACTTTTCAACATTCCCAAGACAAACCATACCCAATGTTTAACTTTTATCCCGGGTAATTCTTTGTCGTTGTATCGTACTACGTCTCTTTATCAGCTCACCCGATTATTGTTATTCAAAACTACCTTTCGTCTCCCGTGGTCCTAACTATGAATATTGTATTTGATTTTGTATAATGGTACATTAACTGTGGCTGTTCAATCCATTCTTTGATTTTAGCGTGCGTGATGTAACAAATAGTGTAGTGGGTGTAGATCTGAATGGAATGAATGTGTGTAGGTACTCTGATGTATGCAGACCTAGTATTGATGGCTGAAAGCGAACGTAATTTGCAAGAACTTGTGACGCATATTTATCAAAATTGTGAAAATAATGGTCTTAAGATGAATGTCAATAAGACAAAGGTGATTGTTTTTTGAAAGAGAAGATTTGAGAACGCAATTTTGTGTGAAAGTGAATGATGAGAACTTGGAACAAGTGGATGAGTATGTCTATTTAGGTAGAGTATTTAGCAGAGATGGAATGTGTAAAAGAAAGAAACGGGCTGGTATAGAAGGGTTTGCGGCGCACTTAGACATGTAATGAGAAATAAGAACGAGAACGTATCTCTTAAATCCAAACAGTTGATGCACAATGCAATCTTGATACCATCCATGATGTATGGGAGTGAAACTTGGACGTGGACAAAAAATCTGGAAGTTGTAATAAATGCTGTAGAAATGAGATCACTGCGTAGGATATGCGGAAAGAGGCTGATTAATAAGGTGAGGAATGAGAATATTAGAAAGGAATGTGTAGTGGATATTAGCGTAGTGACTAGAATGAAAGTTAATAAATTAAGGTGGTTTGGGCATATAGAGAGAATGACTTAAAGGATATATTATAAATCTGTATGAATGGGTGCACGCAGACGAGGCCGACCTCGAATGGCATAGACCGACCATATCGGTGCCGTCTTACAGGAGGGCCAAGTCAGAAGCAAAAGGGATATAAGAACATGCATGCGGAATATTATGCGTTTGGAGGAAGCGAAAGAGGTTTGTTTGGATAGGAAAGAATGGAAGTCCGTACTCTCTGCCTACCTCCGCTTCGGGAAACGACGTAATGGGTAAATAAAACATTAATAATTAAATAACTTTCAACCAATGTAACTCCGACCGATGCATCTGTTTTAAACCATATTATATTTTCCACCCGCGTTCTGAGTTTTGTTCAATTTTCTAATGTTTCCCACAATAATCTTATTTTTTTCTTTCATAATTAAAGACTTTCTCCTGACAAAAGTATACACATTCACAACAAAATTGGTCTAGCCGTTGACGCGTGATGCGATGATCACTGAAAATTGGGATCCATTTTGTATATTGGGCTAACCTCTCATCACCGAATTCCTTATTCTTTCTACTAGATTTCTAGTCACTCACAATAAAAACAATTAAATTGTTGTTTTTATTCTATTTTCCTGTCAATTTTTTATCTTCACGATCAGTAAATGAACTTCTTACAGAATATCTTGTTTTTATTACTGGGCTTATATTAGAATCCATCATTGTAGGAGAAAAGAACAATGTAACTATGCGATTATTTATTGTCGGCAAATTCTTTTTTCTTTTTGTATGACGTAGACGGATTGAGAAAATAGAAAGAAGAAATTGACGTAACCTTACTGCAAAAATGTTTGACCGCATTTTACTACGATAACTAATCGTATTATTTGTATTTTTCTTTCTCTCTCGGCGTTTATATATTGTTTTTTTTTCTTTTATTTAATTTCCGTTATTCTTTTCTTTTCTTTTATCGAAACTTTAATTTATCACGCCGAAGTCGTCGAGTATAGTTTAATATTGTACTGGCAAAAGTTTTGTTGAAGTCTGAATTTAAATTTCATCTTGCACAAAAAAAAAGTTAAAAGTAAACTGTAGGTGTTTGATAATTGATTAGTCAATGTGGGGTGAAGTTACAAGTTTGTTTCTTTATAACACTTTTTGGTCTCCACGTTAATAATTAATCATTGTTCAGATGTTTCCATATTTTTTTTTATTTATTAAAGATATTTATCATAGATACAGTTACACTATTGTGTCACGCCAAGTCTCGACAGAATACTTTTAAATTCTACATACTCATAAATTCATTATCACCTACTTGAAAGTTTGAAGTCATGACTGCCGTTTATGTAATGTGAATGACATACTTTGTCTTTCGTGTAGGTACATTAACATGCACTGTAAATGCTTCCAAATGGATAATATGAATCTTTAATATTTCTTCTATTTTTTATTGTATAAAGGTACCTACTTTGTACTATGTTTATTGAGAGGGAAATTATTTTCAAATTTAATTCCTTTTTTTTCAATTTTATTGAAATGATGAATGTTTCTTTTTTTTTGAATAGGTATATCTACAAAAAAAATATCTTAAATTTTTATTGCTAAATAATGATATTTTTCCAGATGTGTCCTTTATGGACGAGTTGATTCTACTCTGATTTTTCGTTGTTATGCATTATAAAACGGTATGTTTGCGAAAATTTGAAAATGTTTTATTAACTGATTTAAATTTTATCAACATGCAAACCAATACTTTATTGTACCTTTTGTTTTATTTCAAAGACAGTATTTGTTCTAAATACAAAATGAAAATATCGCTTATTTTGTGTTATTTAATTTAACAAAACGGTTCCAGCGCTTTTGGTGCGCGTCGGTCGGTTCGATCGTGTAGAACATTGTCAGCGTTGTCAAATTTGTCACTCGAGGCGTTGTTATAACACGGTAAATGTTATCTATTTCCCAAGTAACAACCTTTGGTAAGAATAATAATAATTGCGTTACAAAATAACGTGGAAGAAAACAAAAGTGAAACAATAGAAAGACGTGTTTACATAAATTGTGAGAAAAAGGGAAATTGTTTTACCGAAGATAGCCCCCCCCCTCCTCTCTCTGCCTATTGTTCCTTACATGTCACCCCTCTTGGGTAACCTGAAAAATTTGATGGAACGTCGTAATGTTCTTAAAAACTTCACGTTCCATTTTAATTAATTATGAGTCTCAACAAAGTGTAATAAAGCCCGATGGTCATGTAGTATTATGCATTTTTTCTTATCCTTTTCAACTGAAAAATAAATTAACTTTTCAGTACAAATACGTTAGTATAACCGGCAGAACTTGTTGCCTGAGGCATTTTTTTTTCATGCAACCGGTCCCTTTCAATCTGAGATAAGCCGTCCTCGGGTAAAAATTTCATGTGAAAAAACACTTTGAAAAACTTCTACCCGACCGGAAATCGAACTCGGTACCTCTTAGGCAAAGGCGCTTTCTAAGCAGTGTTAATGTTTAAAACTTGTAATTATTACTGTCAGATACTTATTTTCCCTTATTACTTTTTAATAGAAGAAAGTACCCACATTATTCTTTGAAAAGTGTTCTTTTTCTACGCGTTAGTACTTATCAGTTGACGCTGTTTTTACACTCAATTAAGTCCCCTTCCGCATCGCTGGAGCGGAACATTATTTAAGTTGGATGAAAATATTGACCTTACAAAGTACTTACGTTTCTCACATCTTCATTTTACTTTAAAGTTAAGTAAGAACGTCATGTGTAACCTAAAACTTATGAAGTATCAAACAATCACTCAACCTTATCTTTAGGAACTATCGAAATTTCCACAAATAATGATCCTCAAAAATAGTCACAAGAGGAGTATATGTGATTGACCATACATACCTAGTAAAAATTATCGAAATGGTTTAAAAGTATAAACTTGCACTAACAAAGGAGTTCTAAGCTCCGTTGGCTCTTGGGGTCGACTCTTTTCGTCCAGAGATTGTATATTCTATGGCCTTGGTTTCTTTTTCTAGTATGCCATTTCTCTGCAGAACCTTATTTCTTTGCATCATTTATCAATTCGTGGGTCTCCCATTATTTAAATGACGGAAAAAATCGATATCGTTTGATTCGTGTGATCTGATTGATCTTTGATTTATGTGCCCATGGCCCATACCATATTAACTTGCATTCGTATAGGCTAGTAATGGTCTGTTTTCCCTAAAAATACGGAACCACTTCAAACAGCGGTAAGTGTGTCAGCTTAGAACATTATCAATATTGTTACCATAGTAACAAAATATATTGTCATAATTTTGAAAGACACCCTTCTTATAAGACCATGGACTGCTCCCTAGGAACCCAGTGCATAATGCTATGTTTACCTAGAAAAGAAAAGCGGCCGTAACATTACGAACGCAGTATTCTTCGTGACGAGTACAAAGTATGTATGTGTAGGTATATATCACTGCCAGCAGTAAAATAATGAAAGCTGGAAAGAGACAGTGTTCTCTTGACGTTTTGTGTAAATGAGCGTAGCTTGGATACCGCAGTAAACAGAGCCCACTGAAATAAAACGCACCAACTGAGTAAAAAGGTTAGTTAACTTGTGATTCTGTCTTGGAGTGATGCTTCCAAAAGTCGGGACCATGCATAATTGCGGGTCTGAAATAGTTTCATATGACTTTCTGATTAGTTTTAATGGCATTTTGCTTCTTCTTATTCCTGCTTACTTTCAAGAGCAGTCTGTAATTCGCAACGGTTGTCTTATATCAGTATTACCTTATCTAAGTACACTGTTTACTTCATGATTTGTTAGATAAATCACAACCAATATGAATAACAACGGGCCAAGAATAGACCCTTGATGAACCCCGACACGTATATGGAATTATTTTTGTCATGTCCGCGATTGGCATCTGACCTGCGTTTATACATGATTATACTCGTCTATGTTTAGCACACTTCTGGTATATTATGATATCTCAGTGCAGTCCATATCCAAAATTATCAAATTTAGTGGAAAAATTCGTATCTTCAACAATTTTATAAATAATTTTTAATGATCTTTCAAACAGAGTGAATAATTTTTGATATTATTAAAATCGTTTTGAATGAGAGTTGATTGTGTCAAAATTGTAACTGAAAATTTAATTTTAATTTTTTTATTTATTTTCCAACAATGAATTCTTCGTTATGCGTTGAGTACTTTAGTGTGTTCTTTTGTTTATTTATGTATCAACGAAACAATTAATTGCTTATACGAACAGAAATATAATAATTATTATTCTTTGTTAAATATATTTTCAATTTACAACTGTCAAGGGCTGTGGGTTATATATTATTTTATTAGACTTTATTTTATACTGCGGTTATACTGAGGGTAAATTTGAATATTTTTTTATCTTCGAAGTAATAAAAAAACTGTATAACTATAATATTATTTTTCAAAATTAACCCCGGAAAACTTATATTTATTCCTTTGCTGTCGAGGAGGTGGAGGTTCACGATGGACTGTATTTCCAATTATGATGATGATTAATTTCAGTATATGACTTTTATGCATACAGTAAGGCATGACTTTTAAACACTCAAATCACACCGTATCCCTTAATAAGCAGGCAAAGAGAACGGACTTCAATTAGTCTCTATCCAGGATACCCATTGACTCTTCCAACTTCCAACTGAAATTTATTTTTTTATTATAGGTATAATAAACTTTAATTAAATAAATAGTTTATTTAGTTAAGGATACGTTTTGAGTAATTTTATTTTTTCTGGAACGTCTCTCAAATTTTTATCAAATAAACATGTTTTTTTTATTGGTTAACACTCCCTCCAAATAATATTATTATAATAAATATAACTTTTTTTTTCGTGAATACCAACCACTTCAGGTCTCATTCTATTGAAAATTATCCAAAATAAGTTATTTAACAATACGAGTATGCCATCACTGTCATGTAAAAAATATACGGTTGTTCTAAATTATCTCGTCACTCAACAAAGGTTTAACTTTTTTCAACACACGACCCGAAATATGGTCAATAATATGACAACACGACCAAATATTTCCCTCCGCTAAAATAAAAATACTTATGACATGTTTCAGATAAAAACACCAACACTTAACATTCTATAACTAGTAATAACTGAGCAAAAATATTGAAAACTAGCTGACCCGTCGAACTTCGTATCGAAATAAATAATATGGGTACTCTAGGTTTTATGCAACAGAGCTCAAATTCGTATTTTAGTTATTTAACATGAATGACTATTTACTGGCATTAGCAAAACCTGCATACCACGCTGCATTCATCGGGTCTGGGTTTATTTTTACATCAAAAACATATAACCTATGTTAATATTATGATGTGGGAAGAGGTCATCATTGCGCAAGATCGAGTGCAATTGAGAACTCTTTGCTCCTGAGTGGAGTTCAAAGGGAGTTTTAATTTTGATTGATTTGATTTATATTCGATATTTCAATAATTATTTTGCTCAGTTAAAATAATATTTCAAATTTTCTTATCAACTTATATCTCTATTTTTCATTTTATTATTAAATTTCTACTTGTTGCATACATGAGATTTTTCGACATGTTGAACATGTTGAGAATTCTCATGATTAGGAGTTTCGGAGACAAACATTACCACCTAATGGCGAACGTTGTTAACGTAAAGTGATCACACTACGCCAGTCTTCGAAATAACAGTAGAAGACGGTCGTAAGCCCGTAGTGGTTTGTTCCATTTAAAAATCGAACATCAGTTATGAATTGTTAGAGTCATTACTCATTAGTTGTTAAAATATTCGTTCTTCAAAGTATTAAAAAAGAACGGTTTATTTCGCCATGTGTCATTATTTGACATTCTTAAAACGAAGCACATGTTCTGGGAATTTCTTGCTCCTCGCCATCATGGAAGATAATATGATAAATCTGCATGCACCTATGTGATGCCGTGGTTTCTAACAGTTTTTGCAAGGCAGTTGGTTTCAAAAGCGGATATTTTTGTGCCTGGGCATTGGTTTGGTTAGTAAGATTGAGTACTCACGGCCTAGAATGGAGTAAAGTACATGGAGTGCAATTCATACGTCGAGTTGAAGAGAAAAGCGAAGAATCGAGAACAGTGGGGAAGAAGATGTTCGCGCTTGCTGCAAACCAATCCACAGGATTGAAACCGCAGAAGAATTTTGTTAGCAACTGCTTATCAGTAGATTGCGCCAGGATATTTGCTTTATGCATTGTAATCTGTCTCTAATTGCCTATTGGCTAATTTCAAAATGAGATGGATTCTCGCACCGTTTTCGACCAATGTTATGTAAGTTCCAGTAGTCCTGAAAAATGGCGAAAGAATCCATAAAAAAAAATTTGGAACGAGTCAAAAAGTAAAAAAAAGTAATTTATAAAACTGTCATTAGAAGACTAAATGACTTTTTGCAAGTCGCAATATCAAACAAAACAGAATTAACCTTTTTGTTCGTAACATTCGGGTATTAATACATATTAGTTCACATACAAATAATTCATGCCATCGAACTGACCAGATGGGACCAAATTAAATACATCCCTCCCTTCATACATATTACATACCCTACTTTATGGAGGCGCGTGGATGCAGGGTATAAATGTTAAAAGCTTAAGTGATTATACAGCGTTATAACGAGTAACCATTTTCTTGACCAATAAACGAAAAACCCCCGTTCCTACACCATTATCGTAATATTAATCTCTAATGTAAAATAATGTCGGGTTAGTGCGAACACTTATAACTCGAGATCGGCTGAACATATTTTTATGATGTTTGGTTTATAGGATTCTTCTCATAACATGATTACTTATAAAACATCGAAAAAGGGATAGAAAATAATACAAAATATAATATTAAAGTTTGTATGTAACGGATTTACTGACGATAACGCCATCAGTGAAAAATTCCATAACAACACAATTTTTGACATAAAAAATATTGGTACGCAGATTTTTGATAGAATCTATTTCAAGCTTTCAGAAAAATATTTTTGAACATTCAAACATAATTTGATCGTATTTTTGTATAAATTACAAATTCAAAATGAATATTCATATTAAGGACTACAGGACAACGTCTGTCGGGAAAGCTAGTTGTACATAAAAAAAGATACAATTATTTTTGGAAAGAAATCTCTTTTTCACTTAGTAGTTGCTCCGTGAAGACATAAAAAAGACGGCAAAATATATTATAAAATAGACTAGATAACGAATATGTAACTACTAATAATACGTAAAAAAATTGTCGGCCACATAATGTTATGCTTTCACTCCTCCGTTTTTAGATTGCACCTTTGGTTTGTAGATGCCGGGTTATTTCATTTACCTCTGACGTTGCCCTCTGTACTCCACCGCAGGGTTACTTCAGCCTTATGGGTTCGATGGAAGAGATTCTTCAATTTAGTCCCCCTCCTGAATGTTTCAATAATTTATCATTGATTACTAACTAGCTTTCCCGACAGACGTCGTCCTGTGATCTAACTATGAATATTGAATTCGAATTCAAAATAATGATAAAATGACTTTTTACCAATGTCGTTCCGACTGATGCATCTTATTTTTCTTCCGATCGTTTTCGGTTCCATTCTGGTAAAGCTCTACTTCTCTCTTCTATCGTTATTTCTCTACGCTCCTTGTAATTTTGTTGGCTCTTCCCGTTGGTTCTGTTTGTGCTTGTTTTACAAGATCGTTGATGTTTCACGGTAGCGAATATCCTTTAGAACTAGATACTAAAGGAGATGCCTTTTCTATCGTTATTTCTGTATGCTCCTTGATGTTTTGTTCAATTAGTTGTGTCACTACCTCGGATGAACTAACTCTAAGATATTTTTTTTTGTCTTGAAACTATTAAATTTTCCAAAATGTTTGTTAATCTTCCTTGTGGTTGGTGATTACCTAGTCTTTTACGTCTTTTACATCAGTTTCTTGTTGTTTTAATCCATCCAATGTATTTTGACGTTGAAAAAAGTTCTGGGAAACAACTTTGTTGCGTTTTTGTATCATCCAGGTCCATATAGGGCTTTAGTGGCAAAGGTCTTTTGAAACTAACGAATTTATTAGGGTTTCTCGCCAAATCTTCTAGGTTATTCAAAATATTTGGGCGTTGTGTTAGATTTGAAAATATGTTTGTTATCGGGCATTTTTGAACTTTGATTGTCTATGATAGGGATTTCTGATAAAGGTTTCAAAAAAAATATTTTGAAATGTTTTGCAAATTTTGCATTTCTTGGTAAACCTGACGGATTATTCATGGTGGTTGATTCAATGCAGAGAAACCATTTTTTAGGTAAATCACCATTTAGTAAGTTGGGCAATGTTTGTATTTGACGAAATTCCATCCGAGGAGCGTTTAACGACAGACTGAGTGGTTGCGGAAGCAGTGGACTATTGATAAGTAGTCTGTTTAAATCGAATTTTCTTAAAAATTTTGCCAGTGGTCTTCCTCTTTTGATGCCATTGCTGCCATTGGAGCTGGCAATACCGGTGGATTTTCTAAGTAAAATTTCAAAGATTCACTGGGATCCTCTCTTGCTCTTCGCAGTCTCCAGCTGATGTCATGGCTATTTTTAAATATGAAACACGTTTTTTTTTATGTTTTTTCATTTCAAACTTTCCATTAAACTCAAGGATAAACTCAAAGGACATAAGAACCTTTTATAAACTTTTCCTAGTATAATGGTTTGCTTATGGTATATCGGATACGCAAAAAGTAATAAGGTGAATAATAATATTTAAAATGATATCTCACCCTTTATAAGAACTCCAAAAGAACCACACACAAGTATATCCACTTCTCGTACATTTCTGATGAATTTCAGGACCGTGTAGTTTGAAAAGTCTGAGAAACTCTGGCACTACATCGGCTTCCAAAAATGATCATGGCTTGCTTTATATTGATCAATGTGTTGTATGGAGAACCTTGAATAGTGACGCAATTGTGTTTTGTGTTTCAAAAGTGTTTTGATGACTTGAAATATCCATTTCCGCTTGGACAGCAATTTGAAGCACGAATGTTCTCGACGATTTTTAGAGTGCTTCATATATTTTTTTACGCGTCCAAATTATGTATGATGGTTTCTTTTCCGGCAAACTATACATTACAATTATGAACCATAAGGGGCTTACGTCAGTTGTCTCCTTACTGCTAATGCTTTAGGCTTTTTTACACATACACTATTACTGACCAGGGAAACTTCTCACTATGTGACGGATGTATTTATAAAATATAATTTTGTTAAGTTGTGTAAATAATTGATGTAGTGATAAAAATTAACAACACAACTAACGCATTACGTATATGAATTATGTGTGGATGTATCCGCCCGTTTAAAATTACAGAACTCACGCATCACTTGAACGATAGCGCTAGCTGTCTTGAAGACAAGGAAGACCCTCTCACACCGTGTTCCGTTTCTCCAAAGGATTTGAACGTGGTGTGGGAGCAGGTCATTGAAGCTGCGCAAGATCGAGCGCAGCGGAGAGATCTTGTTGCCCCCCTATGCCCCTTGGTCTTTTCAGTTCCCAATAAAAACCCCAACAACTTGAAGACATTTTCAAATCGCTTTCCCAATTATAATTCTTTAACAAGGTCCAAAAAGTCGCTAACACAATACATAGCAATTGAACAACAGATCTTACATAACAAGCTGTGTTTTTTTTATACATATTTTGTTTAAAATATGCATACAAATAATAAAAAATGATATTGTGAAATAAAAACATGGTGAAAATAAATGATATTGGGGTGTAGAAAGCGAAAACCATAGTATATACATGCCATTACAAGGTTTTGTATATTGAGACGTTTCTACGGGATCACGTGCGACGAAATCCCAATAAGAGATGACCAGATTATAAAATTGGGGAAGAAACCTTCAGAGTATGGGGTTTAAAAAATAAGTACCATAAATTCCTCTCTAAAAACTGAAATATGCGTAAAATCTGAAAAAAAAAAAACTGTAGATTTATGACTTAAATTTGGTAGTCAAGAAGTTAAAGATTTTTGAAGTGATTTTTTAAACTTTCTTAAATTTTGTTAATGATTTTATGTTTTGACCTCACAACCTACTAAATTTATTTTTGAATACGAATTTGCATGCAACGTATCAAATTTCCATAGTGCACTGTGGTTCACACTGGTGTGAATTGCGTACTATGGAATTTTTATACATGTTGAATGCAACATTTAATCAATAATTTAATCAATCGCCTGATTTGGGATTGGATAACAACTTCAGGTGGAAAAACACACACGAAGTGGTTGAAGCCCAGCGGTTACAACGCCGGCTTTCGTACTGTATCGTTCGGAGGTCGTGGGTTCGATCCCAGGTGCCGACCATCTTCCTCTTTCACGACACAAGATTTAAGAAGCTTACTGTGAAAGAGTCAAAGAGTGTATTTGTGTTCACTTTGAGTGCGTACAGATTCATTTGTTATAAAAAAAATACTTTGAGGTTAGAAGTATGCGCGAAAGACATAAGTCGCTTTGTGCCTAACCACGTCTCTGATATCGTCTAAACTAAAGATGTTTGGTCTAGATTTTCTCTGTTTTGTCCTCGGCCACCGACACAATAAAGGTTCTGTACATTTTTCTATGCTTTACATTTGGAGCAAATGCGGATTAAGTAAGTAATCCCAACAAGTACAAAATATATCTCAGTGTAGTTAAATAAGATTTTCATACCATTTCCTTGGTATTAAGTTTTCCCACACAACCTTTTTTTTCACAAAATTAATAATAAATTCACGCAAAATTAACCTATCAGAACTCATAACAAATTTATGATAAATATGCTTGGTTTTCTTCCACAAGTATTTACTCACAACGAATTAGTTCTCTGAGCAGTTTTCTCACTTGATTATTAATGCACATGCGTTGAAAAACGAAGTACTTTTATATTGATGTAAAGAATATCATACAAATTTGTTTTTTCTTTTCTTAATTTTTATTTTGAATCTAACATTTGCAGAACATCTCGATATGTACGTTAAAAAGACATTGTTCCCTTAGTTATACATTTACCTCTAAGCGCAATTTAATAGATATTATACTAAAAAATACGTATATGATATTTCAGCTTATTTTTGACATAAAAATTACATCAAACAATTTTTGGAACTGGTTTCTTTGTGTTGAATGGAGGTGAATTCTGAAATTTTTAAACAAATGCTTGACGCATTGATTTTTCTCATGGGTTTAGTTCAGATGACTATTTTTGAAAGAATACTAGTCGATGGCCATTCAAGTGTTTCGTTACGCAATTTTAACTCAAATATTTCAAATCCGTTTTATACGTCACTCATTTAGTATTTGTGTTCGCTTGGTCAGTATTTTTCTCGCCGAAGTTAGTATTTTATATATTGGATTTTAGTTGTAGGTAAGCTTAGATAACGGTTACCCACAGTGAGTAGTACATTTTTATGAATTTGAGCTCATTCATAATATATCGCCAGTTAAGTTTATTTTTCACTCAAATCAATCGTCCATAAATTATTTTCCAAGAGAAAAAAACGAACCCAACAAATTAAGATATTTATGTATCAGACTGTTAAAATATTATTATTTTATATAGTTCCTCCGAACTTTTCATATTATTGGAAAATCATTTCAATAGATTTCTTTTGAACAACTTTTCAACGTGATTTTGTTATTGTGTATTCGATTCTTTTCAATAAACTTACCAGGAGGGTGTAAGAACAAAACTTTTTCTTGTAATATCTTGTTGAAATCGTTGTCAAAATACACGGTCAGATTTTCAAGTGGAAAGCATCTGCATTCCAAATAAATTCCTTCATATAAAAGCACCCAGATTTGATTGCTAAAAACGCGCTAACTTAATAGTATGGTAACCATTGTAAATGACTCATAATAGAGTTGTGACAAATTCAATAACCATACATTATGAATAACGTATTGCAACAAATTTCATAACCATACGTTGTAAAGGGCTCTCATTAGAGTTGTGACAAATTAAATAACCATAGGATAAATTACTCTTATTACAATATTGCAATGCAACAAATTCAATTATCATAAAATAAATCAATCTTATAACAGAGCTGTGACCGATTCAATAACCATACATTGTAAATGACCCTTATATTAGAGTTGTGACAAATTTAATAACCATCCGTTATAGATAACTCTTATGACAATATTGCAATGCAAGAAATTCAATTATCATTCATTGTAAAATAAATGAGTTTTATAACAGAGTTGTGACAAATTCAATACCTACCCATACATTGTAAATGACCCTTATATTAGAGTTGTGACAAATTTAATAACCATCCGTAAAACTAGGCTACCGAGGTCGGTATATAAAAGTCGTATAATAATAATAGTCGTACAATATTGATTGCCTAATGAATAATGAACAAAGAAAGGGTAATCGGAGTGGGTAGTACATTGGACGCGAGAAGGCTGGCCGGACGTTAAGCATTCAGGGATAAGTTGGGGTTGAGATTACAGCATACAACTTATGGTCCCTTTTCTCATTCAATCTCTCTCTCTCACTCTCTCCTCGAAAACATTCATATCCACATTGAAAACTCCACAATGACTACTAGCTTTCCCGACAGATGTTGTCCTGTGGTCCTTACTTTGAATATTGAATTCGATTGCGAATATAGTGATAAATAATAATTAGCCAACGTTATTCCAAAAGATCAGTATGTTTTAAGCTATATATTTTGCATCTGAGTCTATCAAACAACTAACAGTTTCTGGAAAACGCCGAGTTTTTTCTTATGTTTCCCGCGCAACTTTCTTATTTTTGTTTTTCAATTTTAAGAAACTTTTCCTACCAAGAGCAAACACAAGAAAAAAAATGAGCGAAATCAGTCAATCAGGTGTGATGCAATGACCACGGAAAATAGGGCTCCATTTTTATATACATATAGGTTGATATTGTATTTAAATAAACAGATGCGATAATATTAAGATGATATTTTCTAAATGAATATCTTAACGACAAGTTCGAAATTACGAATATTTTATGATATATTTTACAAATTATTATTCATAAGAATAGACAAAAAAAATAAACATAAATTTTCCAAAATATGACTATGTAACATCTAATGACTCTAACAATTCATTACTAATGTTCGATTTTTAAATGGAACAAACCAATACGGGCTTAAGATCGTTTGCTACTGTTATTTCGAAGGCTGGCTTAGTGCGATCAGTTTACGTTAACCGCGTTCGCCATTAGGTGGTAATGTTTAAATCTCCGAAACTCCTAATCATGAAAATTCTCAACGTGTTTGACATGTCGAAAAATCTAATGTATGCAACAAGTAGATAACTATTTAATAATTAATGAAATATAGAGATAAAAGCTGGAAATTATTGAGAACATGAGAGCAACCAAAATATGTCCCTCATGGGAAATAATTCTTAGTCTCTAAAAGCATAGGCGGAGGAAATGGGCCCTTACTCGTTTCTTTCTTGACACACTTCTTTCTCTTTTTTCAAAAACGTACGAAGGTCACTATTATATCAGGCGGGACTTATTGCCTTAGGTTATTATTTATCCAGTCATCCGGTCCCGTCAAATTAGAGACATACCAATTTTCCGTTTTTTGAGACCTGCTATTCTTTGAGGACGGAATTGATCTCTTCTAGATTCACTACACAAATCATCTCATCATTTCTTTATACCAAGCCACATTCTTTCCAAATGTTCTCATTTAATATTTCACAGAGACTTCTTGTATTATAATTTGAGTAGGTAACACTTTCATCCCTTCTGCATTTCAGGTATAATGTCTGTCAATAATTATTGAGAAATACGAACGCTGTCGTGTGAATTATTTAAAAGACAGTCATAATTCACAATAATCATACACATAGCTATTCACCCTCTTGCCAAGAGGAAATAAATAAATATAACATTTCAAGGAATTTAGGAAGTAATTTTGCGAAATTTATTCACTGAGTTTTGGGGTCAGCGATGGAATATTGCGCAAACGGCTATACAGGGAATTTCATACCGATGTTATCAGTCAACTGAAAATGGCAAAATATCCTTGCGTCTGTTTTATATTTTAAAGAAATGTATATATCAATTATTGCATGTATATATCAATTATTGTATGTATATATCAATTGTTTTAAAATATATGTTTTAGAAATAAAAGAATTTATTTATTTTTTCTTCTGGTTTTTCCTTTATTGGTTTCGAAGGTTCTTGTCCTTAATTATCACAATATGCTGAATAAGTTTTTTTATTCTAATTTTCATTCCCGTCCAATCTGAAACAAGCCAACCCCGGTTAGAATTTAAAGTCATAAAAAAAACTTTGAAAAACTCTGATCCAACCGGAAAACGAACCCGAAATCTTTGATCTGAAGTCCAGGCCTATACCACTAGGCTACCGATGTCGTTAATATGTTCATACTTGTAAATGCGTTATTTGAAATTACAAGTTAATGCCCAGAAAAGACGAGAAATAATATTAGAATATGTCGAATTTCAATTATTCATAAACTAGCTTATACCCGTCTTGCTTTACGTTTTTGATTCCGACAGTCAGGCTCGATCGGTAGGTAACTAAACAGGTTCTAGTCTAGCTTCCCATTGCTTATCAGACCTCTATAACTGACATAAGCACAGAAAAAGAAGAATGACACTTTCACATTTCATAAAAAGAGAGAAGAATGACACTTTTAATGTTTATTAAAAAGAAAGAAGAAAAATTATAGTTTGCCACTCACATGAAAAAAAACCTGCATGTATCATAATATGTTACATCTCACACTTGATTCAATTTCACTGTTCAATAGAACCTACATTCCTACATAATATTATCATAGTTTTACTCTCTCTATGGTTTGAATCATAGCTACATTCCCTACACCCTCTATGTGTGATAAAGGCAGCTGTTTTACCGACCTCAAAATATCACTAAACTATGTCAAACTTCAAAATGGAGGAATTGTTTTGCAAATTCTTTCATTAAATCTTTATTTATTGAGAATAATAAGATTTGAATAACATTTATATGTATAACAAATCAATCTCCAATTATTTTATTACATTTTCATACCGTAATACCAAGATTCCATTCAACGTTTACATGAGTAATTTTGTTTCCAAAAGATGGCTTACTGTCTTTTTTGAAAAATTTGTATGAAGATCCTAAAAAAATAGCTCTAAATATATTAAAGTTAATGCAGCAAATTGTATTTAAGAACTTTCTCCGGTATTTTGCACGGCTCTGCGCAGATTCATATCTGACGTAGCTATTGTATTTTGAGCGTGATGCTCCGACATACGATAAAAAGCAAATATACAAACATTTCTGAATTATTATGTAGATAAACAAAACTAAATAAATAATATAATAACATAAGCGTTAGCTATTTTATTAACTCTGTGCCGTCTTTCATGAGGGCCAAGTCAGGAGCAAAATGAATAGAAGAACATGTATTCGGAAAGTTATGCATTTGGAGGAAGCGAATGAGGTTTGTTTGGATAGGAAAGAATAGATACTCCGTACTCTATGCCAAAAAAAAACTTTTAACTAAGGGAGGCTCCTTGATCTGAAAGGAGGGAGCCCCTGATACCAGGCAACCTTTGGATGACTTATAGTCTTACTTGTACTTGCGGGGCTCTATAGGGGTAGAATCATACATATTTCCCTAGCTTTGGCTATAGAGGAGGCACCTGGCACCTCTGTAGAGAATATTAAGGAAGTGAGAGCTATGATTAAGTATAATAATATTATGCAAGTGAAAGCTACTCCTACTACCTCTATAAAGATGACCTGATGTAGAAGATAAACCCAGTAGATACCTCAACATCAGTTGTCTAGGATGTCAGGAATTTAGAACGCATGACCAAAGTCAATTACTGACACACTGCAAGAGGCCTCTGGAGATGAAGCCCAATAAGAGGCAGCGCTCCAAGAACAAATTGTAGGATGCCACTATAAATACACCTAATAACTACTAATTAGGTATCGGTGCCAGTAGAAGCATACTTCTTGTCCCTCGACCTTCTTTGTTAAAAAAAAATAGATAAAATAAAATAAGTTATAAGGGGGTACGTCACTCCCTTTATAGATTGTTACAGTAGCGCTTCGCAACCTTTTCTCATCTACGAAAATTAATAGGTACCTACATAGTTATTTCTAGAATTCCACTTTTGAGGTAAATTTCAATTGTTTATTTATTTTATCAACGCGAAAGTATATAGTGAGATATGTATAGTACAGTCAAAAAATTATGACACTGTTCAAACACAGCACCAATAAGATAAGAGATAGAATGAGATATAAGGCGATATGACAGAGAATAAAAATGACAGATATTTCACATGCGTTTTGCATCTTTCAAATGACGGTGGCGGGTCATATGGTCCATATGGATGGTCGGACCAAATTAGGGTGCAGCAAAAACAACGGTGTAATAAGGATAGCGATTCGTGGAAAGAAGTATAAAATATAATTTCGGCAGTGAAAATAGAAGTTCATGAATTTTTTTGTTCAGGGTACTTAATAAACTTGGTTGGAATTGGCAGAGACATATCGTGTTAAATAAGCTTAGCGACAGAAAGCCGAGGAACGAGATTTTTTTCATTCCATAAAGGTAACAGAGGGGATTATATCTTTTTTTCGAAGCAACGTTAGGCAAATACCAGTATTCCACATCATCGAAAGTGTGTATATCATCAAGTAACAAGTAAAAATAGCAGCTGCGAGTTGCGGGCAAAAATTGCAGGTCAAAAGTCAGTTTTCACTTCTGTGAAGTTCGAGTTGGGTTAGTTCAAAGTTGCCCCATCAATATGTTGTTAATTTCCTTTTTCGACACCGGGGGAAGCGTTTAAAAACAGGTTGTGCGCATCTTCGTTAGCTTTATACTGCGCATTTGGAGAAGGAGTTTGGGCTAAGCTACTCGCAAAAATTGATAGTGATAGAACCAGCTTAATACTGTTAAATTTACTCGCAACTCGCAGTTCTGTCCGTCCGTGTTTACTGCTTTGTTAATTCGCACCCGCACTCGCACATACACTTGCTACTGCGCTTACTGGAAACGGCCCATAAGTAAGGTCACAGCCACAAGTATTATAATAGGTTAAGATCTAGTCCTGAAAAAAGGTCAAAAGAATCTAGACATAATTAGAACGTTGTGCCCCAACAAAACCAATTGGCAATTAAGATGATATATTTACACAAATGGATATAGTCATATCCTGGCGCCAAATACATGACAGCAGTCGCAGACTTTAAATTTGGTTGCTCTCTTGTTCTCAATAATTTCCAACTTTTATCTCTATATTTCATACATGAGATTTTTCGACATGTTGAACATGTTGAGAATTCTCATGATTAGGAGTTTCGGAAACTCAAACATTACCATAAAAAAAGTGACTATTAGGCGATACATTTTGGATGAAAAACATCTATACGTATCGAATGTGATAATCGCATATAGACGTTTTTCATACAAAATGTATCGCCTAATAGTCACTTTTTTTCAAGTGACTACCCTACACTTGCTACAGAATAGGGGTCCAGTTAGAATTTTTAGTTGTTAGATATTCGCTATGATAATAGGTAACTACTACCGCTTTATCTGTTCCGGGTATACTGGTTTCGAAACTGCACAATTCATACATAGTTTTCCTCATAATACCTGCCTTGCCTATATGGAATATGTAATATACACGTTCAGCTGTAATAACATAATACAATATAATATGTAGACCTAATGGAGGAACTTCTTGGATGGAACCTTCCCTTAATTCAGCGTGAAGAGTGTTCTTGTCAAAACATAAGTACATTATTATCTATACTAATATATAAAGAGGAAAGATTTGATTTTTTGTTTGTTTGTTTGTTTGTTTGTTTGTTTGTTTGTTTGTTTGTTTGTTTGCTTCGAATAGGCTCCAAAACTACTGAACCGATTTGAAAAATTCTTTCACTTTTGGGAAGCTACAATATCGGCGGTGAACATAGGCTATATTTAATTTCCAAAAAAAAGTGGGTAACCTACGAAAACTTCAATAATGTAACCCAAGGTGTAAAAAATTTACCTAAAATATTCTTTTTATCGCGAACGCTGTGAAAACTAATGATGATAGAATAAAACAATGTTCTACAATTTTGTAGAAGACATCATTATTTACAAAAAGTATCGCGACAGCATATGTCTAACTATTATAGTTATGCCACAATAAGTGTTTTTTTATTTAAAAAAACCCAATAAAATGTCACCTTTAGAAAAAGCTCTTTATTGGTATCTTGGTATTACTCCTTATTAAAATAAATTAGTTCATATTCAAGTCTGCTTCAATATGTTTGTATAACTTTTTGAATTATTCAATTCGGACATTCCATTCGAAAGTTATCACGAGTTTAAAAATGTGAGTATTGGAAAAAAAAGCATAGTCTCTTATCATCTCAACTTATCCGATGCAGAGTGCGTATGGGAGCCGGGGAGGGCTGAGGGGAGTCGTGTCAAGTTTAGTAGAAATACCGCGCAAAGTAGTCACGGTGGTAAAGTGACGTGACACGATACATTGCAATGCAATTATTCCAGATTAACATATTTATGCTATAAAATATTTTGAAAAAGTTAGGGATCTGTCTGAAAACTAAATTATTTTTAAGTATCTATCTACCCGTGCGAAGCTGGGGAGGACCTCTAGTGAATAATATAAGTGTTAGGGCGAGGTTTCTGGCTAAAATATATATACTTCACGAATGTTATTACAATTATTATTATGAAAGGCAACGTATATACCTATTCTGTGGTGGTTCTTTTCCAACTCGAAAGCTTCTTACGAAAAAAAATTTTGAGATACCAAAATGACTTTTAGTTGAGTTTGGATTGTACTCCGTAGATTATATGAATACACGTTCAATACAATATAGTAGACGTCAAAATTTAAACAACTAATGACTCTAACAATTCATTACTAATGTTCGATTTTTAAATGGAACAAACCACTACGGGCTTACGACCGTCTTCTACTGTTATTTCGAAGGCTGGCTTAGTGTGATCACTTTACGTTAACAACGTTCGCCATTAGGTAGTAATGTTTATGTCTTGAAACTCCTAATCATGAGAATTCTCGAACTCTACGGGTCGTAAGCCCGTAGTGGTTTGTTCAGTAAAAGACGGTCGTAAGCCCGTAGTGGTTTGTTCCATTTAAAATTCGAACATTAGTAATGAATTGTTAGAGTCATTAGTTGTTATTTTTTCTGTCAAAATTTACTTGAGTACTATTTTAGTGTTAATAGTTGTACCATTAGGGCTTGCGACCTTCATCATTGATGTTGGGTTAGTTGTGATCACTTTTATGTATACAACACTCCCCATTAGGTACTTTGATTGAGTGAACATCAACGTCATCTATTGAATTTTAGATATATCACTATTGTGACCCGCCATATTGGATTTAACGTCAACTGACACCTGTTTTGAGTATACAGAACGCTTTCTGTACTGAATACACAGTATTTGAGTTTTTTTCCCTTCCAATTATGTGCTCCCTTCATATTTAGGTCCATTGTATTTTGGTTTATCATATCAATCATAGAAAATTTAAACAAATATGCATTCATGTAATCATTCGAGGGCTTGCAACCATGATTCACCAACTAAATTTATTAGAAATATAATGACGTTTTGAAGAAAATACTCAAAGAATACTTTTTAAGTAGGTACAAATATTAAAATTGAAGTGATCCAACATAAATGAGTTAATTTTGCCTGAAACATAAATGTTTCGTATCATTTGATAAGGACTTACCTTTATTTTAATATAAAATAAATTATTAAAAAATAAGGCACCTTCTCTGCATCAATAACTCGAAATCACACTAGCGCATATTGGTTGAAAGCACTCGCGTTTCCCGGCTACTATTTTGTTTGTTTACAAAATGTTGTGTGAAATGTCACCTTCACACAATTCATAACAAACGCGGATTAAATATTTTTTTTATACGTAATCTTACGATTAACGATTTTTTTATAAGTAAGACGGTTAGTTATCAGAACACCTGGTTTAAATTCGAATCCAACACACGAGAAGTAGAAACAGGCTTTTTACTTTCTACACTTGTCATATGATATAACGTACGGTATCATTCCGTGTTTTTAGTTTTTGACACAACATAAACTTCAGTAAATTTATTGTAAATTAGGGAAATAACTGACTTTTTGATAGGAACCAATCGTTGCTAACAAATCGAATCGGAGTAATACTGTGTCAACTTATTTGGAGCGTGACATCCATATTTATTTGCTCTCAATCGTTGTTTGAATGTATTGGACCATAGATTACCAACCTTATTACGCCCACCGTCCACTTTGAGATAATTTTTTCTGAAACAGGAATCGACGCAATATGCCTTCGTTGAGCTGATCAGCATTAAAAATAAAAAAAGTTATACTCTTTGCCTCTTTGAAAAAGGATCTATCTCCTTTGAATGAGGATATCACATCAATAAATAATAATTTCAACCGAAACACCGGCCTTCCTGGATTTTCATAAGAAAATTCAATTTTTACGTATTCCTACCTTTCTTCTTACATATTATGAAATTCCGGACGGCTTAGAATTCCTCCGAATTCACGACAAAAGTTTTTTTTTTATATTCTGGAAGATTATGGAGGCGTGGCAACCATTGTAGATCTATCTTCGCACTTACCCTCAAACCGTCACCGTCCAAGACCCCGTGGTTTGTTCCATCCCACAGTCCCTGATTACGCGCTGAGCCAATCTGCATAGCTTTGGATTTATCCTATTGTGTCTCATCTCTTTTATGATCCTATTAAGATGCCAGACCATTGGTCTGTTCAATATTACCTTGCACATTCTTCGTTGTGCAAGTGTTGCGCATATGTAGATATGAATACTTTGGCAATCTTTGATGTGGTTGCGTTAAGAATGCTTTTTTCTAGATTTAAGGTGGCTATATGAAAGAACACGTCATTATTCGTCGAGGTTTCTCCTTTACTATCTGGAGCATGAACCGTTTTCTTGATTTTTCATCTAATACGTGGTCGTTATATGACTTCTTTCATATTTCTTAGCTTAAAGAAAACTGCTTCAAACACTCGTTGGTCTTTTCCTATGGTATACATACATAGACTAAATCTCACAAATAAAAGCAACATTAGTAAGTATTCAAAGAATGTCTATTTTTAATCATATTTTGTCTTCTTCGAGTGTTAAAAGGTTTCAATTTAATTACACATATTATAAATCACACGATATTTAGAGACCTTTTATGTTAGTTATTTGATTACGGGAGATAATTTATATTCATTGACTTTTTTTATGCTGCATAAGACAATAAGAGATCCATATTTACTAATAAATCTTCATAAGAACCTTCAAATGAATTCGGGGCCTTACCTATCTAAACGAACCTCAGTCCCACAAACGAACATCAGTCCCACAAACGAACCTCAGTCCCACAATTGAATTAATGAACGAAGTAAATTCATTTCAACATTGTGTCAAAATGTTATATTATAAAGGAAAAATAACAACTAATGACCCTAACAATTCATTACTAATGTTCGATTTTTAAATGGAACAAACCACTACGGGCTTACGACCGTCTTCTACTGTTATTTCGAAGGCTGGCTTAGTGTGATATTATATGTGTGTTATATTATAGGTACAATAAAGATAGACATACATACTTACATCAAAATGTGAGAAAATATTAATAATGTATTTCCGAGTTGAACATTTTGCTCGAATAATAATTCCGCTATTGAATAAATAATAATGTTAAGAAAAAAATGATGAGTTAGGAAATGTCATGACGACCTACAAAAATAATTCTTGCAAATTGTCCCAAAAAATAACGGTGAATCCAACGCTTAATAATAATTTATTATTATCATTATTTTGGGTCTAAATAAGAAGACGGTCGGGGCCTGCCTCAGCCAAGAAGTAATCAATCATTGCCTACCTTCGTTTTACCGTAGTTCCGTTTATCTACTTGGTTAAGCATTTATTTAGGTATAATATAAAAATATTATTTTGCGAATAATTTATTCTAATTAATAAATTATTTACTCAGGCATTTTCTCGCGCATTAAACAAAGCACAACAATTATTGAAAAATACCATTTTAAAACATACTTTTTCACCTGAGATAGAATGCGAAAGCTTTTAAAAACAGTGGATGACTTCTAAAATTAATGTTTCAATTGATTAGAAATCTACTCAACCAATGGTTGCTTTTACATACAATTTACAAATCAAAAGTAAAAAAAAACACAATAGCTATGTATCACAATAAAGAAAAATAAGTAGATATCTCAAAGAATTTAATTAGCAAAGTGGCACCTAGCATTTTTTGAAACTATACAAAGTGTAGAAAATATAATAATTTTGCCGAGATCACTATCCCCCCCCTTAAGTAACCTTTGCATGGGCGTGTTCAAAGAATAGTTTGTGACGCTGTTTGCTAATATAAAGGTATGTGTACTACGCGTGCTTCTGGAAGGGACATGAAGCTCCACCTTAGACAACAACCATTTGGTCTAAGCATCCATTCAAAACAGTTTTAAGGGGTCTTCTTCGGTTAAAGTATAAATAAATGAACAGATCTTAATAACATGAGGTGACATAACCTAAGGAGTTTATATACTCTATTATATGTAGGTATATATGTATAAGTAGGCAGCTACCTGTAACCTAATGTATGTTTCTGTTGAGAGTACGTACGTAAATGTCAGTAAAGATACGGCTGTCAGTTACAGAAAAGCAAGAAAAAAATGTCCCCTTCTTTGCAGTCTCTCATTTTTGCTCTTTATACTACATCTGTGATAATGGAGGTATATAGGTCCTACTAATAGGCACGAAGTAATGATAAAAATAAAAGTGGAAGGCAGCCCGGAGTTGAAAAGTATTGTACCAAAGTATCGTAGTAATAATACACTGGTAGATGTTTCTACTTACTTTCTCCATTTCTACATAAGAAAAATATTCAAATGAGAAAAAAGGATTTTGTTCTAGAACACTTTTTTTTTAATTTGATTAAATATTCGATATATTTTTTTTTTTTGAGAAAAATGTAATATTTCTTCTTAAATAAGTGCTATGTCATGTATTGTAATGAATTCAAATATAACTTGTTGTACCTACTTACTTTGTATTTAGCAATATAATAGTCATCATCATCATCATCCACGGCGCTACAACCCATTGTGGGTCTTGGCCTCCTCAAGTAGTCGTCGCCACTCCGCCCTGTCAGCCGTCCTGCGACGCCAGTTCCTCACTCCCAGGGACTGCAGGTCTCCAGTCACGCAGTCGAGCCATCTCAGCCTTGGTCTGCCAATACTTCTTCTGCCAGTCGGGCTTTCACTCCAGAGTTTCTTGAGGGTAGTGTGTTCGTCCATTCTCTCTATGTGTCCCAGCCAGCGGAGACGGCATATTTTGATGAACTTGCTGATATTAATGTCATCATACAATCCGTATAGTTCATCATTGTACCGGATTCGCCATCTTCCGCCTTCATTAATGGGCCCATAGATTCGACGTAAGATTTTCCTCTCGAACACATCTAGCCGTTCCTCATCCCTCCTCGTCAGTGCCCATGTTTCGCATGAGTATGTGAGAACAGGTCTTATTAAGGTCTTATAAAGCTGAGTCTTAGATTTTCTTGACATAAGCCTCGATTTAACAAGCTTCTGGAGCCCAAAGTAGCTTCTGTTTGCCGCCGAATATAATAATAAATCATTAAAATAAATAAAAGAATAAAGAGAACTTCAGGTATGTACTTATTAAAATGGAAAGGATTTGACTCTGGTATGGGATATGGGACACATATTGATATTCTATCATACTTAAGTTACCTCTCCAAAACACGAGTTCTTATACTCACGTTGGAGAGCAATCATTCAATGATATTTGTATTGCCTTATTTTTCGAAAATTGTAAATTGCCTTAATTTGTAAATTTTTTTCTTCTTTGAAATAAATATTTTTATTATTATTTCAGTTCATTTATTCATTAAATCATAATATATCATATGAAGTATACATCATTGTAAAAAAAATAATAAAAATAAATTAAAATTAAATACAATGCTATATACTAAATATAAAAATATCGTTATTATCTCTCATGATACATCACGATGTAATGTAATCATGAGAGATCTTCGAACTACAGAGAAAGGAACCTTCTTAACATCCTACATGAGGACAACAGAACTGCCTTTTGGATGGCATATCTGAGACCACAACAGATGCCAAGTTTCCCTAGATTGTCTTTAAGAGACTTAGGAACAACTCCATTCGTCGATATCACTATAGGTATTATGTGTGTGGTTGGTGTATGCCACATATCCTTGATTTCGTGAGCAAGATCAAGATATTTAATTATCTTTTCTTGCTCGGCTTTTTTTAAATTTTCGTCATACGGTACAGTGACATCCACGAGATACGTTGTCCCGTTCCTACGATCAACCAATACAATGTCCGGACGATTTGCGTTAATCGTTCGGTCAGTCTGTATTGGTATATCCCAATATAATTTTGTATTATTGTTTGGCATTACCGAAATTGGGATGTACCTATAATAAGGTACTTCAAAATCGAGTAAACCATATTTTAAGGCAAGTTTTTGATGAACTATTTTAGCCACATCGTTATGTCTGTGCAGATACTCAGAACCACACAGGAGAGAACACCCAGACAAAATATGTCTGAGTGTTTCTCCCGTTTGGCCACATGCACGACATTTATCAATAGTGTCAGGTGTTTTTTTATTATTAGATATTATTAGTACGCAAGCAGCAAAACCAGTCGGATAATGAATGGCATAGACAAGTTCTCTAATATTGAGTATCATATAATATTTCCCGCAGACTCTATTATCGATTATTGTCATAGAAACGATCATAAACTTACAGACAAATAATATGAGTATGATAGACATTTTGCGTGAGTTTGGAGCGTTTCAACAACAATACCTGGAATAATAAGCTGGAACGCCATCATTAAACATAGATACTCCTCCTCTAATATTATTTGAGGAGATTTCGGTTTAAATCGGCAGTTTGATTTGTTCCGTGCGCTCAAGGGTAGTCCCTATGTTTTATATACATACCTTTAATCTTCTACATAAAAATTCAAAAATGTGTGTATATTTATTGCAGGTATATTTATCGTAATCATAGAAACAATTTTTTACAATTTCTCAAATACGTTTAATGTAATTAATGCATTTCTAAAATTATAAAAAACTTCATAGTAAAATCTCCGTAACACAGATGGCCATCTTTTGAAAACAAAATTACTCATGTAAATGTAGCTTGGAACCAAAGTTTGACGGAATAAAAACGTATTTAAAAGATTCAAGACTGTTTTGAAATAAAAATAAATGCAATTGAAACCATATAAAATACATTTTATCAACATTACGTTTCGACTGACGTTTGAGGTCGATAAAGCAGTTGCCTTTATCATTATTTTAGTCAATCACATAAAATTTGTACCATTCCACACATAGACGGTGTAGGGCTGTAGGGAATGTAGTCAAGACTCAATCCATATTGAGAGTAAAACTTAGGTTGGTTCGTATTATATTATTATTAAAGGAATTTTTAACCCTTTTATTGTGCAGTGATATTGAATCAAGTGTGAGATGTAACATTATGACAGTTTTTTTTTCTATGTGAGTAGCAGACTATAATTTTTCTTCTTTCTTTTTTATAAACATTTAAAGTGTCATTCTTATCTCTTTTTATGAATTGTGAAAGTGTAATTCTTCTTTATCTGTGCTTATATCAGTTATAGAGGTCTGCTAAGCAATGAGAAGCTAGACTAGAACCTGTTTAATTACCTACCGATCAAGCCTGACATCGGAATTAAGTACGTAAAGCAAGACGGGTATTAGCTAGTGATTAATAAAGATTAAGGGTGGTTAACTTCATAAGTTTGTAGTTTCCTACTTTAATGTTTAAGGTAACAGATAGATGTGAGAAACGTAAGTACTTTGTAAGGTCAATATTTTCATCCAACTGAAATAATGTTCCGCCCCAGCGATATGGAAGGGGACTTAATTGAGTGTAAAAACAGTGTCAACTGATAACAAGGTAGGTACCTACCTACGCGTAGAAAAAGAACACAATTTAAGAGAACAATGTACCTACCCTTTTCTCAAAAAAAAAATCCGGCAAAATAATTACCTATTTTAGTTCATTTACCAATAAAGTTAAATAGGGGACGCAGGTCCGAATCCCACCTGCATGTTGGAAATTCTCAGAATTATTAGAATTTTCGGGGATTCGAATATTACCACCTAGTGGTGAATGTTGTTAACGTCACTAAGCCAGCCTTTGGAAAAACAGCTAAAGACGGTCGTAAGCCCGTAGTGGTTTGTTCACTACCATTTAAAAATCAAACAGTATATTAGTTAATTGTCAGAATCATTAGTTGGTATGTTATATATATGTAGGTATATATTCGTTTACCATCAGAGTTTATTCCTTTTCAAAGCCTAGATCACACTTGTCGATTTATTTAGTTGAGTAGCGAGTAATCAAGTACTTAAAATACGTCTCTGAATAATATCTTGAATTCATACGAGTAGATTAGCCGGCAGTTTAGTCGATTCGTTCCATTTTTATATATTACTAGCTGACCCGTCGAACTTCGTATCGAAATAAATAATATGGGTACTCTAGGTTTTATGCAACAGAGATCAAATTCGTTTTTTAGTTATTTAACATGAATGACTATTTACTGGCATTAGCAAAACCTGCATACCACGCTGCATTCATCGGTCTGAGTTTATTTTTACATCAAAAACTTATAACCTATGTTAATATGATGTGGGAAGAGGTCATCATTGCGCAAGATCGAGTGCAATGGAGAACTCTTATTGCCTCACTTTGCTCCTGAGTGGAGTTCAAAGGGAGTTTTAATTTTGATTGATTTGATGTTAATATGTAAAAAAAAGAATTTAGGTATGTCATTATATTCGATATTTCAATAATTATTTTGCTCAGTTAAAATAATATTGATTGATTGATTAAAGTAGGATAAGGAACTTCTCCGTACCGATTCAAAATACGCATTGAGGTATAAATACTTATTTTACCGATCATGCTGATTCCCGAAGATAGTATGGACTTCCATTCTCTGCAATCCAAACTCATTCGCTTCCTCCAAACGCATAACATTCCGCATATATGCTCTTCTATTCCTTTTGCTCCTGACTTGCCCCTCCTGTAAGACGGCACTGATATGGTCGGACGATGTCATTCGAGGTCGGCCTCGTCTGCGTGCACCTATTGTTTCAGATTTATATATCCTTTTAGTCATTCTCTCTTCGTTCATTTTCTTTACATGCCTAAACCTTCTTTCTTTATTCACTTTCATTCTAGTCACTACACTAACATCCACTCCACATTCCTTTCTAATATTATCATTCCTCAGCTTATCAATAAGTCTCTTTCCGCATATCCTTCTCAGTGATCTCATATCCACAGCATTTATTCCAACTTCCAAATTTTTCGTCCATGTCCAAGTTTCACTCCCATTACTCCCATAAATCATGGATAGTATCAGGATAGCATTGTACATCAACTGTCGATTTCAGAGATATCTTCTTAGAGGTCTAAGTGCACCGCCAACCCTTCTCCCAGCCAATTTCCTTCTTTCAATCTCTTTTTCACACCTTGCATCTCTTCTAAATAAATTACCTAAATAGACATACTTCCAAGTTCTCGACATTCACTTTTCTCTTTCAAAACAATGGAAATAAATAAAAAGCACATTTAATGCAGTATCTGTGATTTTTTTCTATCTTCTATTACAACATGGTGGAAGTGTAGCAATTTTTATTTTCAATAAAGAAACAAATGCTAGGTCATTAGCAAATAATATCCAGCTTTTTTACATATTAACGATGCAGATTATATTTACGTTATATGTAGGTATGTACTCATCCTCTGTAAAAATCAGCCCATAAACGAAAAATTGATTATCAAACAAACAAACAAAATATTCTACTTGTTCTTCAATATAATCATGTATTCCTTGTGTTAAAACTTATCAAAACTCCTTATAAAATGAACTTCAATTAAGTATAACTCCTTAATAGCAATCTATAATAATAAAGGAAAGTGCCTGACTGACTGACTGATTGACTGACTGACTGATTGACTGACTGACTCATCAACGCACAGCCCAAACGGCTAATCGTAGAGAAGTGAAATTTGGAAATCAGGTAGGTCTCAATACAAAACCTTCCACTAAGAAAGGATTTTTGGAAATTCCACCCCTAAGGGGGTGAAAAATAGGGTTGAATGTTTTTCAAAGTATGCGAATATCTCGGAAACTAGACATGGTACGAACTTGAGATTTGGCATATGAATTCTTCTATAGAAATGAGTGTTAGCGTATTCGGCAATTTTTCCAAAATTTAACTAAAAGGGACGAAAAAGGGCACATATAAAAAGGGATGATTTTTAAGTGCCTCCTAAAAAGTTTAAAACTGGTTTTATCGAAATTTCAAAAAAATGATTTCTTCAGAAAGAGTCAAATTATACTATTTCGTTTTCAAAAGATATCATTAATTAGAGGGGAGGGGGTGAGGGGCACTTTTCCAACGTGTATGTGTGTGTATCCGTCCCCTCTTTATAACTTTTGATTCGCTTGATGCCCAGAACCTAAAATTTCAGAAAATATTGAATACTTTAAGCATACAAAATTTGTATACTCAGAATTTTGATTTTTTTTTCGGTCAGGGGTTATCAACCTTTGAATTTTTATTTAATTTTTCCATATATCTCGAAAACCATAAAATCTAGAACCCTAAAATTGTGTATGTATATAGAAAAATACAATATCTAAAATACAATTTAATGAAGAAGTTCCAGGATTTCTCAAACTTTTTTTATAAAGAAAAATATTTTTTTTATGACAAATTTACGAGTTTCAGTGCTTATATTTCAGAATTTTATAAAAATATCGAAAAACGCCGAAACGCTACAACTAGATATTTTATTTTTCTATAAAAAATACATACATCATAGCAGTACATCTCAAACTTTTCTTAACAATTTTTGTAAAAATTTAATTTATTGACGACATCGTTTCATGTTTATAACATACCGACTCAGGCCATCGACAGTTGGATCTCATTCGGCGAGCCGGGCCGGTGTGATGCCGCGGTGTATGGCTAAGAACACGTAGAAAGCCGATACCGACCAATTGTTAAATTATTTTATATCAAATGTAGTCAATGTGCAAAATATTAAATTTTAAAATTATCTACAAAACCTCACATCATTTTAGGACAGATCGTAAATAATTGTTTTGAAAACACTGGCAAGTCAATGACCACATCATTTCGTCACTGTATAGTGCGAAAAAATTAACTGTCCACTGGAACGTATAAAAAATAGAGACGAAAGGGATAGCAGTTAGCCGGATATTATGACCTTCTCACACACCATTTCCAGATCCTTCAGCTCTGCTTCGAAGGAGCAGAACACGAGGAAGACCCTCTCGGTATGAGAAGATCTTCTTTGTCTTCGGAACCCTTGCGGTAGGAAGAAAAGCGCTCCCCTTAAAATATCGGTGTTTTTATTTTCAAAAATTTATAAAATTCGCAGAATGCTAAAGAAGTCCTTACTAGAGCCCGGCCAGTGCGTAAATTACCATGGGTACAACGCATGAATTACGCTTACGTAGGCGGTATATACCAATTGAACTGACTCCGTTGCCGGAACGTTATTGTTTCAAAAATCGCGGAAACTATCTGCATCTTCAGCCAGGATGATATATGACGAAACGTTGTTTTATTAAACTTCCCTTACTTACGAAGACCAGCAAAGCTGCTGTTTTCCTCTATATAGTCTAATAGTCTATATAACGAAATATTATATAGAATTACTCTCCATAATTTACCTTATGCTTGATAATCAATTTTCTAAGTTGTAGAATTTATTTTGTGATTATAAGGTGTATTTCTTAAGTGATACTTTAATAAACAAATCAATGAGTTATCCAAACATGCCTCTTTTTACTATCCGGTATCCAGCAGGATATTATTTACGCCGCCGGATAGACCGGATATCGGATAGTTGCCGATATCCGTTTCATCTAATAAAAAATATAAACAGTGGACAGTTAATTTTCTTCCTACTCTACATTGTCGAAAATTCGTTTATAGTCGAACGCCAATTACTTATACCATTAGAATACTGAGGTTGACCACCTCACTTCCTTAAACCTCAACCGGTTAGAAAAGGCACAATGAGCCTCGGACGACTTCGAGCGCAATGGAGAGTTCTTTATGCCTAACCTATTCTCCTGAGTGGGTCCAAGGCCTCCCGTATTATGGGGTGGTTTGGGGGGAACCGCCACGGGCTTGATCTGTGTGCGGCTGGCTTTTTGGCAATCGGGCTAGGGTTTGGCTTTGTGCGGATCGGGTTTGCTGCAGTTTAGTTTCCTCCGGGCTGGTTTGCGGTGAGCGGGGGGGCTTAAAAGGGAGAATATTACGTTATTATAAAAATGGAGACCTACTTTACGTGGTCATCGCATCACGCCTGGAGGCCAAGTCGAAATATTAACGACAGCTCCAACGTTAACAATTTGTTGTTATTTCCATAGAGATAACGTAAAAACTGTTGTTCAACGTGCGTTAAACAATGTTGTTCCAAATTCCGAGTCAAAAAAATAATTCTGTCAGTTATTCAAAATTAACGTTAAACGTTACCTCAAAATATTTGGAAGTATTACGACGCTGCTATTATATTGAAGACGAAACGCATTTTTTTTTGTTTGGAAACCATTTTCAATTTGGTAAACGTTAACGTTCGGAACGTTAACAGTTTTCACGTTTAACGTTATTTATTTCTACCTGAACGGCTGGACCGATATCGTTTATTCCTTTTATGTCGTGTTTGCTCAGGATAAGATATTTATGAACTAAATTTCGAACCTACGACCAGACAAACAACAACAAATCAACGTGAAAGATATAAATTGAAATGTTAAAAAAACGTCTGTAGCTTGAAAAATGCCCAAAGCAGATAGAAATAAGTGTTTTAAAGATCACTAATTTCATTGCTTTTCGAGACCTGAATATTTTTCTATTCATATCCAGCAATATAAAAATTGATTTCAAATAACGTCATTTGATGGAATAAAAGTTATTCGAGTTATTTTTTGGGATTCTCATAGAACAATGTCAGTCAAGTTAGCGAAATTTTTAAGTTCGCGGGCTGATTCTATTTGTATAAGAAGCACATATTTTTTAAATACAGATTAATAACGACAAATATAAATAAAAATATAGTAATTTAATGGAAATTTTAGAATATATATTTAAAAAAAGAAATGTTGATGATGTTTCTTATTATTATTAATTTTGATGCGAATATAATTAATTCTGCATTGTTTAGGAAGAGAAAGCAAATACAGTAACACGTGAGCGAAGCCACGGGTAACTAGCTAGTGTTATATATACGATTCTGTTTGCTGGCGGTTTTAAAGATCTCTGTAAATAAAGAAAGTTTTCAAAACTCCTTACACTTCATTACAATAATGAATTCCTTGTATTAAAACTTACCAAAACTCCTTAAAAAAATAACTGCAATGAATATTATATGTATGACTTATCCATCCAATCAATCTATTTTATACGATATATTTTACATTCGCATTCTATCAATTGCACAACAATCAATCCACTGACAGTTCTTTCAAATGTCAATTAATAATAATTCAAAAGTAGAAGAAAATTATATTGTAAAAAGTACTAAAAAGATTACCTACTTTCTGTGTTTTCTTTAATTTTCTAATTTCCCATGCATTTTTCTTATATTTTACTTCTACATTGTCCTGATAAAAGCTTACACGAAAAAAAGAATTAGCGAAATCGGTCCAGCCGTTTAGGCGTGATGCGATGACATCGGGAAATAGCTCACCATTGTTATAGTTTTCTTAAATTTCCTAATATTCCATGATTTTTTCTTAATTTTTTTCTTCTAAATCAACCTTCTCCCGATAAGAGCCAAAAAAATAATTAGCGAAATCGGTCCAGCCGTTTAGGCGCGATGCGATGACATCGGGAAATAGCTCTTCATTTTTATAGTGTTCCTTAATTTTCTATTTATCCATGCATTTTTCTTAATTTTACTCTTCTAAATCAACCTTCTCCCGATAAAAGCCTACACGACAAAAAAAGAATTAGCGAAATCGGTCCAACCGTTTAGGCGTGATGCGATGATATCGGGAAATAAATCTCCATTTTTATAGTGTTCTTAAATTTTCTAATTTTCCATGCATTTTTCTTAATTTTTTCTTCTAAATCAACCTTCTCCCGATAAAAGCCTACACGACAAAAAAAGAATTAGCGAAATCGGTCCAACCGTTTAGGCGTGATGCGATGATATCGGGAAATAAATCTCCATTTTTATAGTGTTCTTAAATTTTCTAATTTCCCATGCATTTTTCTTATTTTTTTTGTTCTAAAAGGACACTCTCCTGATAAAAGCCTACACGACAAAAAAAGAATTAGCGAAATCGGTCTAGCCGTTTAGGCGCCATCCGATGACAACGCGAAATAGGTCTCCATTTTTATATATAAGATATATTCTTTCATTGCATTTATATTATTTTGTCTATATTGGTGTGCATTTTGTACATGGTTGAATTGTTTATTACTGTATTGGCACTCCCAAGTATCCGAATGGGTCTTCGGGTAAGATAAAATAAATAAATACATACCTACACATACATTTAAACCTCACTTAGGGGCATAAGGAGGCCACAAGAGCTCTCCATTACGATCTTGCGCAATGTTTATGATCTTTTCCCACGCCATTTCTAAATCCCTCAGCTCTGCTTTGAAGAAGCGGTACACGGTATGAGAGGGTCTTCCTCATCTCCGGAATGGAAGAAAGAACAGCGCTCTCCTTGGCCAGCTGTCATTCGATACCTTTAACAGATGTCCCAGCCATGTCAATCTCCTCTCCACAATGGTTGAGTTGATGGGCCTTCGCTGGGTGCGCTGGCGTGTTGCGTTTTTCGTGATGTAATGGTACCATCTTATACCCAAAATTCTCCTAAGGCAATGCGTTTCGAAATGGAAATTTTTGTACCTGGGGTGCGTTCAGGAAACAAAATATCGCTCGACGACGAGTGACTTCGGAACGAACATGAAGTTGCAGTGAATGGCGATTATCGCACTAGATCACCGTTAACGGTTTAGAGTGACTTTTATAATATGATTGTACCCAAATTATTTACCATGCGGCTTCAATCAAAATGAGAAAAATGTTTTATGTTGATATAAATTCGATAGTATATCAAAACGTTCATATTTATGCATCTCAAATCAATGTTTGTATATAATTTGCAGTATGAAATAAAAATAAAAGAATGTTATTTTGAATTAAATGTAGCCCATTTATAACAATTTCTCTTCCGTCTTCGTTCCTAACCAGAAAATAATCAATTTTAATAATTAACTCTGAAAACCAGCTAATAAAAATTAAACTCTACAACTGACAGCGGCTCGTGACAGTAACTTTGAATGAATTTTGACACAACAAACGTCAGTGCGACATTCACCCGAGATTTCTTTGGTGCGTTTGGTTGACATTAGAGCGATCGCTCGACGATTCGCTGAACGCTTCGGAGCGTTTCGTCCGACGACTCGCTCCGGTACACTGAACGCCCGGTGCGATCGTCGGGTGATCGCTCGATGACTTCCTGAACGCACCCCTGGGCTTTAGTCAGGTGCCAGGACTAACACCCATTTAGGTGCCAGGACTCACACCCATACAGGAGAATGGGCAACACACACGCATCAAACTACCGATGAATAAAATAAATAAATGGCATAACTTAAAAATAAAATATACATTCCACCTTGAAAGTGAAAAAGTAACACCTACAATAAAAGACGAATCTTTGCACAAAATTCTCACAATTTTCCACAAAGTTGCCATTGTACTCTTTATATTCTTTCTCTCTTGAACAAGAAATGGAGTTTTTCCCCTGTCTTTATTAACTTCTCTCTTTCTCGGGCTTACATTTTACACACCATCCTATTGACATTCTCATAAAATACTGGCGATATTTTCTTGTTCAATATCACGTAATACAATTCTCACCATAAGTACATACACACGAATGTATTGTATGGAACATGGTAGGTATATATATATTTGTTGTACCGAAACACACACGAATGCCAATAAAGACGATCAAAAGTTTCCAATGATTTACTACATTTTTACGTTGCTTGTGTTTAGTATAATGCTTTTTTGTGCATCGTATAAATTAATTATAAAATATAAGTAGGTACATCCATATGAATACGGGATTTTAAATAAATTTACCCTTTAAAATTGAAAATCTCAATTTATCATGATACGCTTCGAAGCTTTGTGATAATAACTATTCGGAAAACCTCGCCTGCAGGGTTATTCTCGTAACGCGGAAGAGGCAATATCACTCTGCAAGGTGCCTCTGGAGACGAGACACGAGTAGGTATATAAATAATGAATTGAGGGATGGATGTCACAAAAGATCTTATTTGACCGTAATGACACGCGACTCACACGAGGTCCCTTGACTTTCTGTATTATATCATAATAACGAAGTAATGTCAAATTCTTCGTAGTTCTCAACGTGGTAAAGTAAGCGTGGGAGCCTTTAAGGGACTTCCAACTGTATGTGCTGCTATTTACATTGTTTGAATATTTATTTTTTTCAATCTATTCAGAAGCATATCTTCTTGGATGAGTATAGGACATGCATATTTTAAAAATTATTATAGTAATAATTGGTCAATTCAACTTATAATAATGTCTTGTTTTGAAGTTTAGAAGGCAAAGAGTATGCGCATGTGGTATGACGCAATCGATCGACAACTTAGAAAGGTATTTCGAATGAAAATTGAGGAAGCTTTGACAAGCGATGCGAAACAAATGCTTCCGTCGTTGAAGATCAATTGTTATTTGTGGGCTATTATGAAAAAAAAATACCTATGTACATTTTTTTTGTTTCGAAACCGATTGTCAGAATATACAATGTGTACTAGCAGTAAAACCTCTCGGACAACAGGCAGAGAAAAGCATAAGTAATAATACGTGTTTGTAATAATAATAAATCAGTTATACAGGGAAAGTCGTACTGAGTATTAAAGTGCGTTATTATTTATTTATTTACAATCATACACGGCCATAGGCCATTAAAATATAATAACAATAACAAAAAAATTCACATCTATTAATGTCAAATGTCCAGGTACGTGAAACACAACGAGGCACGCCGACACACCATCGCACCACTCACACATACCACTGTATGGTAAGAAGGCCGTTATTATTAATTATTCAGGACGTTTCTGATGGATTTGACCCTAAAAGCTCTAATACGAAAGAAAATTGAATAAAAAACCAAAAAAATTAAGTATTTTTCAAAAAATCTTTAAAAGTCAATATCTCTGTAATGGTTCTTTATATTCAGTACCTACGACTTCCCTTGCAACCCTCTAAGGTTCTCAACTTTACTCATCCACATTGAGAGCCACGAAAAATTTGGCTTTCCTTCCTGTAGCGAAAGTCGTAAGTAGGAACCTTGTATCAAGTATCACATATTTCTTCAATATATTTCAGACGAATAATATAAGTATGAATAATATTTCCCGTTATTGGTTTGTCATAATGTATTAAAAATATTCGTGTGTGGTTACGGGTTAAAGTGATGCAACGAAAATACCGTATTACTGACGAACTTACCAATTATCATATAGGATATTGTGTCCCGGGTATAAAAAATGACTTTGTGTTGTTTTGGGGGGAATTCCCGTCTTTATTCTCGGCCCTGGGGAGAATTCTGATGAACATTTCACAGATACTTAGTAAGTAATTGTTCTTCCCTTCACTACGAGGGGAGTTCAAAGTATACCTTCTCGGTATGGATATGAAAGAAAAAGCAGAAATATCTGAAATATTAATTATTATTCGTGGTATCCATCTTTCGGCAGACTTTAACAAAAAGTCATGAACTATTACTTGTTTGATATCCACTGATAGCATTGTGATCATTGCTTACGAATTGACTCTTTTTTTTAATGAATCTGTGCTCACTCGAAGTGAACACAAATACACTTTTGACATATTTCACAGTAAGCAAATGCTTGTGTCGTGAAAGCGGAAAATGGTCGAGACGGCCAGGATACGAACCCACGACCTCCGCACGAAACAGTGCGAAAGCCGTCGTCGTAACCGCTGGTCTATCAACCACCTCAGCATATTCGAGTACAATATCGTCGACTTTTTTAATATTTAGTTCCGTGGAGGATAAAAAAGCATCAACTTGATCTATTGTTATCTTCAATGCTTTTTTACCATTGTAAAATTTATTTAGACACTTTTCAATTGTAGAAAACAAAGAAGAACAATCTTTTTAAGCCACTCATGTTGTCAGGAGTTTAATAACAGCGCGGTATTCGATTTCAGACAATTTTTTTTGTTGCGATAAAACAAATGATAGTTGAGGGAAGAAATTTTAAAATTGATTGTCACTTTATGATAAAGAGTATAGGTACTCATAGCTTGCAAAAAAAATTTCAAACCGAGAATACATTGAACTTCCCTCGTAATAGTATTAACTTTTCTCGAACGATCAGGGCCAAAATTTGCGGAAATAATATTATAATATTTCTCAAGAATACTTACCTACTGTTTTTAATTATTTTTACTGTCTTTTTTATTGGTTTCTTTTATTGTAATCCTTGCTTTTTTGTATTTATTTTTTTATGACAGTCTTCTAAAAGTATTCTAAAGGACTGAATTATGCTACCTTATAAAAGAAACTATACTTTTTTTTTTAAACTAATTATTTGAAAATCAAATAAGGTTATGTATAGTTTTCAATCTTTCGTCAATGGTGTTTCAAAAACAATGTCTGATGGTGTTTATACCTGCTGTAAAGCCAAGTGTATCTCGACTATATTGGAGAATTTGCAGAAATCTGAAGATGTCAGTTTCAGAAAAGAAGGTTATGTCTGTAATGAGTGGAAAAACATCAAATCTCTTGAGAGTTTTCAGAAAAACAATATTACGCATGCTAACAAATAAATAATGCCGTAAGGTGATATCTAGATCTAGAAAAATAGTTTTAGAACAAAAGATTCCGACTCAATCTTCTTGTCAATTTTCTTCTTCATCTAAGAAAAAAGTAATGATTGTTTTTGCATTACCAGTAGATGAATATTGTTTTTTATGTAACTGCTTAAGGTTTTGACAAGTATATACGGCGGCTACTTTTGACTATCGAGGAAAACATGGTAGAAATGACGAAAGGTAATCCAATGACAGATATTCTATAAATGCAAGTAGTAGGACACATTCTTGTTGTTGAAATATGTTATTATATGATTATATAGTTTCCGTGACATTTACGGTGGAGTGGAGTTACAAAATTTTGTATGGAAACGTTTATAGTGTCCCTACAGGACACCTATTCTGTAGCGAGTGTAGGGTAGTCACTTGAAAAAAAAGTGACTATTACGCGATACATTTTGTATGAAAAACGTCTATATGCGATTCTCGCATTCGATACGTATAGACGATTTTCATACAAAATGTATCGCCTAACAGTCACTTTTTTCAAGTGAGTACCCTACACTTGGTACAGAATACAAAAATGAGCGTAAATGTTGTATGCACTTGTGATTGCTGGCAGTCTTTCGCATAAACGAAAGGGTGGTGCGAAAGAGAGACAGTAAGTTTTGTATGTACTTGTGGTTCCTGCGTGATTGCTCTATCGTTCGCAAATATACGAAAAACTGCTGCGAAACAGAGACCACGAGATTCCGCTACTCCAGCGCCTTAGGCTGTTAGCACACCTCCGCCGCGAATCACGGAACACGAAACTGCAGAAAGCGAAATCGCAGATAGTGTTAGTACACTAGCGGGTAAACGAGTAGCGAAAGAGAAAAATACACATAAATAAGTATTCTATGGTTATGTTTTGTTGGGAAATATAAATAATTAAAACCACAATATTATTTCACATTTCATATAAGTATTTTAAATATTACAACATCAACAACGTTTTTACTTACAATTTAGAAAATAATATGCACATCCAACTTCTGCAAACCATCCCATAACAAAACGCAATTAACGTTTTCCATCTTTGATTTCTATGGAAAACATGACGTTCGCTTCAATTTCGCTCCAAAATTCTGTAGATTTTGACAACTTCAAAAGCGGGCGGAATGCGAAACACACGGATCCGCGAAATATCAGGCGGAGGTGTGAATAGAATTTGAAGTAATCTATGGCGAAACACCGCAAGAGAGAGATGAATGTATGGAAAACAGTACGGGTTTGAGCATGCCATCTCACTCTCAACATGGCGCGCAGAAACTGACAGATGTGACCGTCGTCGCTTCGGCTAATCCGCAGCGGAGGTGTGCTAACGGGGTTAGTACGTAAGTGTGAAAACACGTAGAACGCCGATTCCGACAGGCGCCGATCCCTGCAAAGAAAGTGGTTTATGGTTTCAAGTTTCAATGCATTTGAATGGGCATGCCGGAAAGCGGGTTCCTGCTTTTGCTGTGCGTATCCCTATTCAAATGCATAGAAACATTCTATGCGCCGCGCGCGCCGTTCTACGTGTTTTCATCCTAACATTACTATGATCCTGCCTTTTGGGAATGAGGCAGTTATCCGGTAATTTCTTGAAGTATGTCTTTGAACCACAATAAGAGAAACGTAAACTGTTTCGGCCCTGTATTGTTGTGTATGGCGTAGGATAACGAAGTAATATTGTCTTGTATCATTAATACCTAGCGGATACGACGTTCTTCGCAGAATGAATTTCTCTCAGTAGTATGTACCTATACATATACGTACTTATTGTTATATTTTTATACCTAGCTATTACAGTATAAGGCACCTGACTCAGCGAGATTATGCTGAAAGTAAATAACAGTAAAATAGTATGTTTATTAATTCTTAATGCCGACGCAAAGGTATATTGAATCTTTATATATAAAGAAAACAATATTTTTATATAAATGTCGTGATAACTTAATAAAACTACCGCTCACTTTCAGAGCTCGCTTTGTAGCTACCGCCATCTTTGTAAATTGCTTCGAATCAAAATTATATTCGATTATTTAGAATATATTACTTATTCATATAGAGATTTACGAATACTTATGTTTTATACTTAATGAATTAACATTGAAAATTGGATCTACATGATTTATTTAAATAGAATTTATTATATATTTACCAATCTACGTACATAAAAAAAACGAAGAAAAAATATTTTTAAAGAAACAAAATATTTAGTTTTTTTCCACAATTTTATTCAGCTAACCGGTTTTCGAAGACCGTACGTCTTCTTCGTTAACATCTACTAGCCTGACGAAGAAGACGTACGGTCTTCGAAAACCGGTTAGCTGAATAAAATTGTGGAAAAAACTAAATATTTTGTTTCTTTAAAAATAAGTTCGAAGTATGTTCCACCAAGTAGCCACGGTCGAAAAGATAAATTATAGAAGAAAAAATACCCAACACGCGCTCCGATCACTTTGGACACAGAAACACAAGCCAATATTCCTAATAAAAGAAAATGACACGTTTAAAAACATGCCAATGTAGCAAAAGGCAGTTCTGTTGTCCACATGTAGGATATTGTTAAGAAGTTCCTTTCTCTTTAATTCGAAGATCTCTCATGATTACATCACACCGTGATGTATCATGAGAGATAATTCCGATATTTTTATATTTAGTATATAGCATTGTATTTAATTTTAATTTTTTTTTTATTAATATTTATACAATGATGTATGCTTTATATGATACTAGCTTATACCCGTCTTGCTTTACGTTTTATATTCTGAATGTCAGGCTTGATCGGTAGGTAATTTTATTTATTTATTTATTTCTCATGGCACAACAAACAGACAAAACATATACATCTAGGCTATAAAGACAAACAAATGAGCAATTAAACAGGTTCTAGTCTAGCTTCCCATTGCTTTGCAGACCTCTATAACTGACATAAGCACAGAAAAAGAAGAATGAAACTTTCACAATTCATAAATAGAGAGAAGAATGACACTTTTAATGTTTATTAAAATTTTGTATGAAGATCTTAAAAAATAGAGTTTTTTAAATAGCTCTAAATATAATTAAAGTTAATGCAGCAAATTGTATTAAAGAACCTTCTCCGGCTTTTTGCACGGCTCTGTGCAGATTCATATCTGACGTAGCATTTGTATTTTGAGCGTGATGCTATGACATACGGTAAAAAGCAAATAAAAAAACATTTCTGGATTATTATGTAGATAGAGAAGGAGGGGCTAATGCGAGTTTTATTTAATTTACCACGCAACTTTCTTATTTTTTTCTTTCATAAGAACCTTCTACTGATAAAAGCCAACACGACAAAAAAAGAATTAGTGAAATCGGTTCAGCCGTTTAGGCGTGATGCGATGACATACGGTAAAAAGCAAATAAAAAAACATTTCTGAATTATTATATTGTATTGTATATGGTTCAGCCGTTTAGGCGTGATGCGATGACATACGGTAAAAAGCAAATAAAAAAACATTTCTGAATTATTATATTGTATATGTCATATAATTTTAATGGCGTATGGCCGTGTATGATTTGATAAATAGATAAAATAAAAATAAATAAATAAATAGGTACCCTCAATGAATCTGATAAAATTCAAATAAAACATTAATTATTTTCCCCTTATCTTTCACGTTGAATCTTTTCAGAATGTAACGAAAATAATAATATATCAATAAAAAACCTAATACGTCATTTTAATATCCCTCTTATTTGGACCCTTCTGAAAAATATGTTTTTATTATTTAAGTATTTGGCCATTAGTAACTCTTTTTCAGACATAAATATTATAAATGTTTTTTTTTCTCCGTACTTCCATACCCCATATTATTATTATATTAAAATTACAAAAAAAAATCTTCAAAACAGATGGAGCTTATAATACCTACCTACGTTCGACCTACACCTACCAGTATCTATGTACATAATATATATATATATATATATATATATATGCATATACCACACATTTGATTTACATATTATTATTAATATTTGGGTCCCTCTTAAGAGAGGAAACGATTTTATTTTTGAAAATGTATTCAACGTTGATAAGTAGATACTTGTCATATTTGACCTATTCACAACATGAGCAATGTAGGTATATCTAAAACTGTTAGAGTAAACAATATAAGTAATCATGGAAACTTGGCTCTGCCCAAATTATGGCATTGCGTGAAGAGTAAAATAATAATTTCCAATCTATTCGAGTTCTAGCGATTTACTTATAATACATAATTTAATTTGTTTTAACTAATTTTTAATGAATTTGGGCTCACTCAAAGTGAACGCAAATACTCTTCCGATAGGTATCTTTCACGTGAAGCAAAGCTTGTATTGCGAAAGTTTAAATTGTCGGCACCGGGATTCGAACCCCATCTGGTCGTTAATTAATACACAATATGATAGTGCGAAACAGATTAAATGATAATTCATGATTTTTTCGGAACCCCTTAAACACCCTCTAATGATCTCGTATGAAAAAAAAAACTGACCCTATCTATAGTTTAGAACTTGACGATTTCCTTACATGATGAACACGATGTGCAGGGAAATCCGAAGAGAGGAATGGAGGTAAGGGTACCTCGAAAACGAACCTCTGCGGGCCAAACCACTATGGTTTTCGAGGGGTCGCATTTTTCAACGGCCTCAGTGCAGAATTGAGAGGCACCACAGTCACCACACACAACATGAATTTAAAAAATTTTTAAAGGAAAATTCGCGACTCATTGAGGGCCTCGGTGAGAGCCCTAGAGTAAATGACTTATTTGTTGTTGTCGGTGTTGGATTGGGGTGGCTTTTGTGGTTTGTGTGTCTGGGTGTATTTGTTTATAAATTTTAACTTAATTTAATACAAAAAAAATAATAATAATATAAAATAAAAAAAGAAATAAAAAAAAAGAAAGGATTTGACTCTGGTATGGGATGTGATACACATATTGATATTTTCTCATTCTTAAGTTACCTCTCCAAAACACGAGCTTTTACTCACATTGGAGAGAAATCATTCAATGATTTAATAATAATAATAATATTTTTTTATTTTTAATATTTCAAAAATGTTTCCAGGTTAGCCATGCCGGAGATGCATGTTATTAGAGCACTGGACATTCTATATTTTTTTTGTTTGTGTTGTTAAGTGTTCTGTCCCAAATAAATAAATAAAAACACATTCGAGTATTTTCAGATAATTTTTCGAAATTGCCTTTATTTCAAAAGTAGTTTCCCCTGCTAAGTAAAACTATTTGTTGGTGATAATTATTATCCGCCATTCTTGCGACATTCCCGAGCCTTTGTTAATTTTGCGCTATTTTGGTATTAATTATGTTATATTAAAATATTCGAATTAATATTAATAAGCACGTACATTGTGTTGCGAAATGTGAAGAAAACCAATTTTTATAATTTATTTTTTGTTTCTCTGTTTCCCACAGTCTCCGACACCCACGTGGCACTTTAAACCACTCAAATCCGTCGAAAACCGCGAGATTTTCGGCTTTCGAGATGTATTCATTTATACCAACTAAACAACACTTGCGGGAGGCAACTTTACATGTGTGCATCACTTTTGGAACTTCATCGATAAAAAGGTTTTCTGCACCGAGGCATCATTAGTGATGAGAAACTGATTTTTTTGACAACCCCAAGCGCCGTAAAGTCATCTGGCACCCAGGCCAGCCACTTCCAGCTCAAGCCAGCATTCCAAAGCGCAATATTCATGGGTCAAAGGCAATGTTTTGCATTTGGAGGGATCAGCAAGGTGTTATCTTCTATGAGATACTTAGGGCTGGTCAGAGAGTCACAGCAGAGCTTTACAAAAGCAATTGATAAAACTGGAGGCAGCAATTGAAGAAAAACGCCCAGAATATGCAGCTCGTCATTCTTAAAGATCAGATAAACTCTTTTGATTGGCGAGTTTTACCACACCCGCCCTACTCCCTAGATGTCGTACCATCTGATTATCATTTGTTTCGGTCAATGCAGCATGATTTATCTGGAGAACTCTTCAAAAGTTACCAAGAAATTGACTTGTGGGTGACAAATTGGATTGCCTCAAAAGATAAAGTTTTCTTTTACATGGGGGAATAAGGCTTCTTTCTGAAAGATGGGCCAAATTAGTAGAAAGTGAAGGACAATACTAATAAAAAAAAAAATTGCATATATTTTAGTATGAAAAACGGCAGGAATTTATAATTCGACCCCCTAATAATATAGTTTTGAGAAGAAACTTGTAATGAATGTTCACGAATAATATAAACTCTACCATAAAATTAGCAGAAATAGTGCAAATCGTAATATAATAAATGCTGACATTTCTTATCTCTGACAAAGCATTCGTCACGTTAAAACGTGTCCAGTTTTTTGACACTCCCTGATTTTGATATTTGATACGAACCGAGGCATTTATCCCAACAACCCTGCGCATTTTCGCAACATATAAAATAAATCCTTACAAAATCGCTGTATGAAGGCATTGATGCTGTACCGTTTTTAATTTATCTCTGAAAACAAAATGTAATCTCATCCTAAAAATAGCAACTAAAAAATATTTAAAGTGTTACAATTATGATAGACGATTATACACTTATACAGCCTCATACTCATACAAACAAAGCTCTTTGACAGTAATCTATGATCAATAGGGAATCAAACAATCAATGCTCCCTTTTACACCCCGCTCAGGGGCACAGAGAACATTACGCTCGATCTTGCGCAATGTTTATGACCTAAACATGAAACACATAAAAACATGTCCCAGCCAAGTCCATCTCCTCCCTACAATGGTAGAGGTGATGGGCCGGCGTATAACGTCGTTCGTGATGCGGTGGTACCTTCTTACGCCTAGAATTCTCCTGAGGCACTTCATTTCAAAAGCTGACTTTTTGTGCCTGGGCTTTGGTCAGGTGCCAGGACTCACACCCATATAGGAGAATGGGAACACACACGCATCAAACAGTTTACATTTCGTCTCGACAAATCTTGGTCATGTTGTTAAAGGCGCCACTTGCCATACCGATACGTATCGGAAGCTCGGCCCCGAGGTCACCAGAGTGGTAATGGTTGCTCCCAGGTATTTAAATTTATTCAACCGGGAGACCTGGTGACCGTCGATGGTTATCGGTAGCTGTTTATCGGGGCAGGCATTATTCGTCATGATCAATAGGCAACCCGGATAAAATAAGTAAGGGGGGAACCTGTAGTGTGATGTGACCGGATTATGATATTAATAGACATGAGCCATGCAGATTATGGAGGTCAGAGAGGATTGAAGCACCACCACCAAGACACAATTGAAGGCGTTTGGTTCTCAAAGTTGGCAACAAACAAATTTTCGAAGCTAGAACATCGCGTCTCCTCTGTAGCGTTGAACATAACACAAACACAAAATGGAACGAAAGTGATTTATTATGGGCGTTGTTGTAACATCTCTCTTTCCCTCTTTTCACAAAATGACAAAATATCCACCGTGGATATTCATTAAATAAATTTCATCTACTTCCATCACATTGCTTACAATGAATTTTATTCTTTCATCTTTGTTTTTCTTTTTCATTCTCATTCCCTTTCTTCCATTTCCATACCGCTTATACAATATACAGGGTATAATAACATTAGTATTGTAATTTTGTTTAGGTTGATAGTTTTATTTTGTACGTTTGTTTATATGTCCGTCTGTACGTAGTCTTTTCTCCTGTGCCTATGTTTATTTTTTCCTGATTGGTCGAATGCCAGCTATTTCGTTAGCGTTTTGAAGGTCTGCCTGGAAGCCTTTATTCAATAGAGCGACCTTTGACAGTCCTACAACCGCACTTTTCTCCTCTGCCAGTTGTCCAATCAATTGATCCAGTTTCGTCATGATTTTGTAGTAATCCATAGTAGTAAAACCTGCAATAGAAATTGATCACATCTTATCTAAATAAAACTCATTGCGATAACATTTGAAGACAACTCAGAACATGGTTGAGAGAAGTGTAGAAAAAGGACATTTATTGCAACAATTAAAGATGGTTATTTATGTAAAATATTTTTCGTGAGGTTTTTATATTTACGTATTGAAAGTTGGTTGTGATGTTGTTAAAGTCAATACTTACAGTTTTATGTAACTTATTAACTAGTTATTTGAAGTTGTTTATTACTTTCACAAAAAATCAACAGATGTGTCTAATCGGGTAGTCTTCAACAGAAAATGAGTGACTTAAATGCTAGTTATAATAATTTAGTTGGTACTATGATTATTATTATCATTCTCCTCCTTGTTTATTCGTTTTAGTCTAAGACTTTATTATTATTATTTTTTATTTATTTATGCAGATTATGTTTATTATTAATAATATCATTATTTTATACTGTCCCGTGTTTAGTTGTGAATAAATTCAAAACCATTCATTCCTACGTGCGAAATTTTCTTTTCATTTAATTATTATTCAAATATCAGTCCCTTTTTATAAAACTCCACCCACTAAAGGGCTTCCAAGGGTCTGTACTAGAACCAACATACAAAGGTTTCTATAGATCATTTGTATTTTCTTCAAACCGCTAGGAGTTTTTCAGTAGGAACGTAAATTATTATTTTTAACCTTTTGTTTTTAAGTTTAATTAATGATAATGCGTAATTAAATACGTTTGTACGTACACATTAGTCGTATACTTCGCTATATTATGTCGCGATCTATAAGAAAACCGTAGTTTAATAAAAAAAAAATAAAAAAAACGCCTTACTACTGCCCTCCGCAGCCCACAATACCGAGTTTAAGTTTCCACCAGTCATTTCGCTCTCTTTGCGTACCTATATCGTTACCCATTACTTCGTTAACAGTGTTGCCACCTTTGTAAAATTTTCGACCCGACCATAAACTTAAAACAGTCATTCCGAAGGTGACAGTTCGCATAAAAGTCATTAGCCGTGTCCAAAGAGACCGAGCACGGCTCGCGAGGCAGTCTCCCGAGCCAATGCCTTGCCCGGTGTGGACGTGGCTCGGGCTGCCTCAGAGATCCGTTGCCTCGGCCGAGCGCCGCCGCGCCGTTCGACGTTTTTGACAATTATTCTCAATGGCACCTCAATCTGAGCTGCTCGAGTGGTGTGGACGGTTTGATCGATACTCGCAAGCCAGTGCAACATTATGGATAGAGAAGCTTGTATTCGTTTAATACAAGTTTATGGAAGTTTCAAAAGGCTTTGGGATTCTAAAGATCCAGATCATTTGAATAAAAACAAACGAGATAATTGCTGGAGAAAGATCGCGGGAGGGAAAGGAAAGATCGTATACGTAGGGAAACTAAATGCTCAAATTGGCTCACCGTGGCTCGCGAGGCCCGCTCGCAAAATTTAAAATTTGCCTCGGGTGCCACGGCTCGCGAGCAGGAAGTCTGAGCGTGGATCGTGAGCCGTGCTCGGTCTGTCTGGACACAGCTATTAATTGATTAGGTAAATATTATACGACCCGAACATTTTAGGTTACACCCATTACGAAACATCAGTCTAGCCCGGTGGCAACTAACACTGATCGTTAAGATAATAATCGTTTTTTATCTAACATTTTCACTTCATGGTCCTATAAAAGGTGATGAATAAACATCATAATAATAAAAATGATTAAACAAGATAACAGTACCCCTATTCTCTGTTTTATCGGAAGGTAGTCACGGTGTAAAGTGAGAATCGCGTTTGTTTCTGGAAATATTTCTGTGGCGGCGCTTTACACGTTTCCCATACAAAATGTATCGTGTAATACTCACTTTATTACCGTGACTACCTTCCGATAAAATAGAGAATTGGGGCTCAGGTCACCATGAATTTCGTAAGGACGAATAGGGTGAGGGGTTCGAAAATATCCCAAAAGGAAAGGAGAATTGACGTGAGAATATCATATGCATTTATTTACTTATAAGTTGGTAAAATACTGATTCTTTCGGTGACCAAACAAACACACTCACACGGCTGCGTCTTATACACTTTGTATGAATTTGTAAACGCAAGGTTTCACAAATCGGACTTTACCTTTTACACTATATTTTTTATCCAAATCCAAACTCCCTTAAGACCCCACTTAGGGGCATAGGGAGGCAACAAGAGCTGTCCATTGCGCTCGATCTTGCGATATTTTGATATTTTTTATACTTATATTTAATACTATAGGTTCACAACTACCTACAAGTGATTATGATAAGGAGGAAAGGGGGGGGGGGTCCAAAGAGTTGCTTAAAAGACATGTTTTGATTAATAAAAGTAGACGAGTCCTAAGATGTTTTTTTTTTCATTAATATATATGGGAAATGAATGCACTGACAACTAATTCAAGTATTATTAACAAATCGTAACATTTAACATCCACATTTGGACCAATGTTGATAATTATTGTAGATTTACTTCCTTTTAGGGGACTGGTGTGTGCGAGAAATATTTCAGTTGGACACCGAACATGGTTTTGCTTTTATTACAATCTGCACACAAAAAGGTAATGTGTGAAATTCTCCATAGTGTCTGCGGGGTTGTAGTTGTAAGTACTCGCTCAAAGCTCTAAACACGGTGTTAAATATAACAGTAGCCAGAACAATCCTATATTATAATTGGTAAATTCGTCGGTATTTTTGTTGAAACACTCTAAATCCACGCGAAATATTTTTCATACAACAACAACAATCTACCATTGAATCCCACTCAGGGGCATTCGGAAGCAACAAGAGCTCTCCGTTGCGCTCGATCTTGCGCAATGCTTATGACTTCCTCCCACATCATGTGTTACTCCCTCAGCTCAGCTCTTCAGAGAGTCTTCCTCATCTTCGGGACCCTGATGGGAGGAAGAACAGCGCTCTCCTAGGCCAACTGTCATTTGGCATCCTTAACACATGTCCCATCAGCCACGTCCATCTCATCTCCTAAGTGATGGGCCTGCGGTGTGTGAGCTGGAGTATAGAATCGTTCGTGAGGCAGTGGTACCATCTTTTTTTTCATACATATGACAAGCTCAATCCAACTACAAGAAATATTTACACCCTTATATTATTCATCTGTAAGTCGATATATTTGTTGCTATTACAAAAAAAGGTCCGTTCTCTATACATATAGAACTACCCCTTATGGGACACAGCGTTATGGGTAACAACAATATTATGTGGTGGTTGTTAGACCAGTGGTATCAGTCGGCGGCTTTCGTACGTACAGCGCATTGAAGGTCGTGGGTTCGAAACCAGGTGCCGACCATTTCCACTTCACAACACAAGCTTTGTTTTAAGTAAGAGATTATATTTGTATATTTATAGAGATTATAACATAGTATTTGTGTTTCACTTTGGATGAGCTCAGGTTCATAATTAAAAAATATATATTATATCGACGAAATAATATGTGTTAATTGATCAGAAGTTACAACATAATATGTACATCTGTTGCTGCGGGAAGTAATGTGAAATTGTCTGCAGTCCCCAACGCGATGAAATAAAATAAGGACACCATATAACTGATTCATAGGACAATCAAGCAATTAACGACACGTTTTGCAACTACTTTTAACAAAAGTGGAATAAATAATTTATTTATTTTCTTCGGTAGTACGTGGATTCATCGATGTAGATAAAAAAATCTCCCGTCCTAGTTAGCGAAGTTCTTAAAGCCTTATTGGCAGTCGAGTCTTTTGCCAATACTTTGATTTCATTGATTCTCAGTAAATCGAAATAATTAATTAGTCAACGAACAATATTTCTATAGTTTTCGAGCCTAATACTTCCTAAAAATTGAATTGAAATCTTAAACTAAGAATTTCTTCTCATATTATGTAATCATTTTTACAGGATAATAATATGATCTTCGGTATTAACACGCCTCGCAAGGAATTTGTTCCAATACTCGATGTTGGAACAAGTGCTTTGTCGCAACGGTAATATGAACGTTTTTCGGAGATTCGCGAGGCTTGAGTGCAAGGCCTCGGTCCTCATCTCCTGTGATACAAAATCTTGGCTTCACTACATCTACATTACATTCTAAGTATTGTGATGCATGATGTTGCCATACATATTATTATCCTACCTTACACACTAGTATATTACAATAAGCTTACACGCTAACGATTGCTTACATACTAATATTGTGATGCAAGTGACACTGAACAAATATACGGGCGATGTTATATCATTTCACCGATCTTGTTTCACAAGTGATATCATTTCTACTCCAACGACATCTGTGTGGTAATTATAAAATCGATGCATTTATGTATATAGCAACAATTTTACTATGAGTAGGTATGTCCACGCGTAGGTATTCAAGACGCTCGCTATTTGTATACGGGCGGTGCTGAGTTCGAATTCTAAGAAATGATCGTCAATCTGGTACCGATACTAGGTATACCTACTAGGTATCAATCAATTCATGTCGACATTGAAATCACGTGTTAAATATTATCTAAAGATAATATGGTTGAGTTAATGCTAATGCTTTAGGTACCTAAACTCAAGAAGGTCAAAAAAATTTTTTTTGACCATTATTTAATACCTAAGGCGCAATTACATTTTGCATTCAGTCGATTATTGATTCGTACAACCACATTACCTGTATGATGGGGATGTGTGTGATTATGTGTCTTGAGGGTGGAAACGCGCGTGTGTGTCCACCCCTTTCAAACAACAGAACTGCTTATTTGTGCAGGTCCCGTGGGTAACGTTTCGGGAAGACTTGCGTTAGTCGATGATTAAAGACCGATTTTTTTAAAATTATATGTGTAACAGGTACCTAACTGCATGATTTATTGGTATACCGATTTAAATTAAAATAATAATAATTTACGTATTTTTAAAAATAAGAAAGAAAATATAGTTTTGGACTTATTCTTAATATTTTTATTTACACTTTTATGCTCTAGTTAGAATAAACCGCCTATTTATTTTTATAAAATGACTGTTAATAATGACGAAAGTCCACAAATTCCAGATAAGTATGCACATCAAAAATATCACCTTGTTCACAGTTCCCAACATAGAAGTACAATAGGGATCGTTTAAGTGACGATATGACAGAGAATGCTAAGGATGGTCAGAGACTTGGACTCTGAAGGTCAACAGTCTACACAATGAACAGGCTCGAGGCTTTTGAGATGTGGTTACATCACACAATGCTGATATCCTGATATAGACCGTAGAGCTTTGCGTTGTATGATTTTCGCCATCTTTAATAGGTCCATAATAATAAATATTCGGCGAATGTTCATTCTGCTTGGTCTATGTCCAAGTCTATGAAGAACATGCCAGCACTGGTCTAGTCAGAGACTTATAGAGCGTCGCTTTCGTCTTTCTGGATAGTAGGCGAGTGTTAGTTGTGCTACGAGACCGAAGTAGCAGCGTTTGGCTGCAACTTATAGAAAACATGAATACGTTGAAAGAAACTATGAGACTAGGTAACTGTAACTAAGTCAGATTTGTACATGCGTCTATTTATAGAGTGTGTTTGATATATGACAGGGTGTGTATTAAGTTCATGTATTAGTTCCGTGACACGAACTCAACACTGATAAGCTGAATTGATGATGAGATTTGAATCTGCTTTGAAAATTATATCATCAAAGTTATCTCAACATTCATAATCTCATATATTAAAATGGCGCCCATTTTGCGTGGTCATCGCGTGCTGAACGGCTGAACCAATCCCGATGATTCTTTTTTGTCGTGTTGGCTTTTGTCAGGAGAAAGTACTTGTGATAAAAAAAAATTAAGAAAGTTTCTAGAGCATTAGAAAGTTTAAGAAAATTTAAATTGGGTATGTAATTTTCTGAGCGCGTTTAACAATATAATTTGATTCTTAAACTATCAGCTGTGTGATAGAATGCATATTGAACTATTTATGGTATAAGAGGCCCGTCAAATAGCGACAAGCGACGTGGCGGAGGAGTTCTGCTGGCTGTCAGGAGAGAATACACAGTGTCTTTCATTCGACCTTTATACAATGATGTTGAGCAAGTTTTTGTCGCGCTCAAATTGAAGCGAAGACCTCTCATTATCATGGGCTGCACATATATTCCTCCGTCCTCATCGGCGGTTGTTTACCGGCATCACTCTGAGGAGATCGAGACATTGACGTCCAACTACCCAAATGCTGAGTTTCTGTTCATGGGTGATTATAATCTGCCGGGGATATCCTGGTCTGACATGGGGCGTGGTTGCAGCGGGAGTGGACAGGTTTCGCGAGGATCTAATGTTGTGTTGGATGTGTGTATTGTAGCAAATTTGCGACAAGTTAATACAGTTTTAAATGTAAATAATGTTATATTGGACCTCATATTGACGCAAATGGCAGGTTTATTCGTTAATGGCTCTGCTGAACCTCTGTTACCTATAGATACCCATCATCCCCCACTTGATATCCGCATCCTTCTGAGTGGTCAGCCTGCTCGCAGCGCTGAATCCATAGAATACAGAAATTTTTTAAAGGGAGACTACGGCGTGATTAATGGGATACTTGGCGAAACTGATTGGGAGAATTCTTTGTGCAATGCTGCGGATGTAAATATTATGACTGACAGATTTTATAAAATTATAACCAATGTAGTAGAAGCTCATATTCCTCAACAAACGATTTTTTCGTCAACATATCCTCGTTGGGTTACGCGTGATTTGAGATTACTGATTGAACGTAAAAAGATTGCTCACTCTATCTATAAAGCTTCTCTTGAGCCTGGTGACTATTTAATTTTTAGCGATTTGAGACGAGAATGTAGAAGACTATCCTCTCAGTGTTACAATAACTATATTAATGAATTGGAGGAAACATTAGCGAGTGGTAGTAATCCAAGAGCATTTTGGAGGCATGCCTCGTGCCTGAGATCTGGTGGGGGTGAGAGTTCCTTGAGTTCTCAGCTCCCTCGGGTAATTAAGTTTAAAAGTGAGACTGCAAGCGATGAGGGAGATAAAGCAAACCTCTTCGCTGATTTCTTCGGCACCGTTTACGAGCAGGCAGTTATGCCGTCTGATTTTGACAGAGCTGTGTTATCCTGTGGTCACGGCATAGAGATGTCGAATTTCTTAATTGATATAAATGATGTGACTCGAGTGCTCGGGTCTCTTGATGTGAACAAGGGGCCCGGTCCAGACGGCATTCCGCCGTTTTTCTTGAGATCTTGTGCAGCAACATTATCGGGGCCGTTGCAAATGATCTTTAATAAATCTTTGGCCACTGGCAGCTTTCCTCTTCATGGAAACGAGGATTTTTGACCCCTATATACAAGTCTGGTGATAAAGATCGCGTCGAAAATTATAGACCGATATGTATTCAGTCGATAGTTGCAAAGGTATTTGAGATCCTTGTATTGGAGAGAATCTCACCGTGCATTCGCTCCTATGTAACAACTAAACAGCATGGATTCGTTCAGGGAAGATCAACCGTGAGCAATCTTCTAATATATAACCATTACATATCTGATGCGATGGTGAGGGGATATCAGGTCGATAGCATATACACGGATGTCTCCAAGGCATTTGACTCTGTTAACCATCTACTTCTCATAAAAAAATTAGAACGCATGGGTTTTGGGGAGTCCTTTGTCAGTTGGTTGGAGAGTTATTTGATGGAGAGGAAACTCGTTGTGAGACTAGGAAAATCCCTGTCACGAGAGTTCTCACCCACCAGTGGGGTTCCACAGGGCTCTCATCTTGGTCCAGTCCTTTTCGTTCTCTTTATAAACGATTTAGTTAATAGGTTTAATGGGGTTGAGGCTCTGCTCTATGCAGACGACTTAAAAATATTTAAAAGTGTGGCCAATATGGGAGATTGCATCCTCCTGCAGCGGAAGATTGATGCTTTGTCGAGCTGGTGCGCGGAAAACGGTCTCAGGTTGAATGTAGAGAAGTGCAATGTGATACGTTTCACTAGGGCGAGGGATAGGCTAGTTTTTGGTTATGGGCTGGATGGTGTTGGTCTGGGGGCTCGCTCGGTAATGAAGGATCTTGGTGTTGTATTTGACGAAAAATTAGCATTTGTTGACCATATACAAAGTGTTAAAGACGGTGCAAATAAGCTCCTCGGTTTCATACTGAGAATTTCTAAGAATTTTAGAATGATTCAAACTTTAAAGGTTGTATATTGTGCGTATGTCAGGAGTCAGCTGGAGTACGCAACTATAATATGGTCTCCGAATTATGCTGTACACATCAATTCCATAGAGTCCATACAACATAGATTCCTTAGACATATAAACTACCGACTGGGTATCTCTATAGAAGATCTTAACTACGATCTTCTCATGCTTAATACGAGATTGATTAGTCTGCGTGATCGCAGAGTTTTGTTTGACCTCATCACCTTAAAAAAGATAGTTGACGGTTCCCTGGACTGTCCCGAGCTGTTGAACTTGATAAGCTTTCGTGTCCCTCATCGACCCACTAGGAATATGGCGCTGTTCTCCGTTGGGATGTCTCCAACAAATTACGGCTATCATGCAGCCATGAACAGGTTACACATGGTTGGCAATGAATTCTGTAATGATATAGATATTTTCTGTGATTCAGTGTACGCTGTGAGAAGATGTGCTGTGAGTAGGTTTGTCCGGCACTATGGTGCGGCTCTGGATTTGTAGTTTTTTTTTTCCGTACGAATGTTTCCCTTTTCCTTCCCCACCCTCTCTTTTGTGAGGTTTTGCGGATGCCACTTATTTTGTTAATTGTTGTGTTTTTGTGGTGTAATTTTGTTATTGCTTAATGAGTTTTTTTTTAGTTTGTTTTTTCATATGAGTTTTTTTTTTATTTTTAAGTTGTGCAATTTGTCATTTCTTTAATTTGTATTAAAGGCCACATGGCCGTTTATTATGTTAATAAATAAATAAATAAATAAATAAATAAAACAATAAAGCATCAGTCGGAATTTCAATCCAATCTAAACTGCATTTACGCCCCACATAGGGAGGCAAAAAGAGCTCTCCAATGTGCTCGATCTTGCGCAATGGTTATGGTTGTCCTCTTATCACACCATGTCCAAATCCCTCAGCTCTGCTTCGAAGGAGCGTAACACGGTATGAGAGGGTCTTCCTCGTCTTCGGGACCCTGACGGGAGGAATAACAGCGCTCTCCTCGGCCAACTGTCACTTGGTATCCTAAACACATGACCCAGCCAAGTCCATCACCTCTCCATAATTATTTATTTTATTTTACTTTAATAAAAATGATCGCACTCAGTATAACAGCATACGCCTTTTCGCTGAGAATTATAATGAATAATTAATTATTATAATGGTAGAAGTGATGGGCCTACGCTGGGTCGGAATTACATTGGTCAAAAAGGTAATTAATTTATTATTATACCTACAAATTCATATGCAATATTCACAGTTTGGATCACAGGACAACGCCTGTAGGGGAAGCTAGTATATTATAGATATATGTACTTACGTACATATTCATAATAGTTATGTGTTTGGATTCTGAGCCAATTTTGCCGTGAAATGTGGCGTACAGTTCAAATTCTCGTATATTTAATCAAATCCCGGTCAAAATTCATTACTCGGGATTGGATTGATAAAATAATAATAGTTGACAATACGCGAAATAACACATTGTGACCGAATAGATAAAAGCTAGAATCGTATTCGTGCAATGCAAAACGTTCAGCGTAATAATGCTTATAGCTACATTCATGCAATAAAGGATTATTGTGAGAAACTCGCACAAACAATCCGCATAGATAAAAACATTTATTCGGTAATGATTATTTGTAGAGTATCTTTCTTTTTATGAGTATTAATTTTTACCTAAAATCAAAAATTAATCATTTACCTAAAACAAAAAATGTTGGATAAATTTTAATTTTCGCGAATGATAAATATAAATTGGTATTATATTATTATTGTAAGTGGTTGGTAGACTAGCGGTTACAACGCCGGCTTTCGTATCGGAGGTCGTGGGTTCGATCCCAGGTTTCCTCTTTCACGACACAAGCTTTAAGTGGCTTTCTGTGAAAGAGTCAAAGAGTCTATTCGTGTTCACTTTGAGTGAGCACAGATTCATTTTTTTTTAAATATGGAATAGTTAAAGAGACTTAAAATGTTTAAAAGGGCCATTAAGACACATATCAGTTTATTCATATAAACATTAATTTGGATGAGCTACAATATTTTTTGGCTTACATATTTGATTTTTCTACCGTCGATCAACTGCGGAGATCCAGCCACAGAAATCAAGTGGTTGACGATATGCACCATGGCTATTTATAGTACAAGTGGAAGAGGCTTGCTAAAGACAGGGAGGTGTAGAAAGAAGCAGATCTAAAAGAAGAAGAAAAATATAAAGCACACACCATATTCTCTACCCATTGAAAATAGGTCAGTTCCCCCCAAATCGGCTTGTTATAAATACAGAATAATATAGTAAATGAGGTTAAGTAGGTATATCTGTCTCAAATTGTCTCGTTTCGAACGGTTGAATATTCGCATCTATTCTTTATCTCCTTTGAAACGTCTCCCATACATTTTAGATTCAACACACGTTAGTACATTATTCAAATCATTCGGAATACAATTTCCGTTTTGCGAAATGTGCAATATTTTATTTACAAACCGCTTCACCATCAGATATAACTTACTTCTACTGAATTGTGTTTATTGAAATATATTATACCAATAGATTTTGAACGAACTCTATTTGCTAAGAAAAATAATACGTCATTACTTTATAAATATTATTTATTGAGTGTTAAAATAATGTTTTGAATTAGGTACTTTAAAAACATCCTTTCGTCAAACTGGTTATAACTATTCGATATGTTGAAAGGCGTGTGTTTTGAATTTGCCTTTTTTGTTTCCCGACTGAAGTTTCGGATTACAAACCCCGGTATCGCAAATTTTACACTTTCACGACTCAAGCTATGCATATGATGAAATATTATGTTAAAATAACCTATGGTTCATTTTTTTTCTGAAGAAATAGTGCTGAGAGATTTCGTAATGTCCCTGTTTCATGAGAAAGACATAAGAAAGATACACAACACCTAAATAAAATTTATAACGTGGTTACAGAATCAATTGTTTCGTAGGTAATTGTTTTTATGGGTTCCAATGCACACTGCACGACTTGTATGAAATCTTATTTAAGTCTTATGTACCAAAATAATGAAATCGAGACGTAATGAAATCTCTCAGCACTTTAGAAAAAAAAAACTGCAATAAAAAGTTGCACCTTGTAATATTGACTAGACTGAAAAGAGCGAAGTCCACAGCTGTATCCATGGAGCAAGAGTTGAACTTATTAATACCTACTAAATAAAAATACTAAATTACAAATTTATTAAATCCTCGTATAGATTGTGTTGCTGCCTATCCAAAAGACATAAAAGGAGATTGGAAGCGTTGAAGATGTAGTCCTACTGAAGACTTCTATACGAAGAAGAAAGAATCGAAGGACAAAGGCACGTAAGATGGCAATGTCACGAAATAGCTTAAACTCTCATGATGGGAGAACCACTTCAGAAGTACCTACGCGTTGTTTATTTAGGCATCCATTGTTCCTCCTATAAGGAACTCAAAATGTCTGCTATGGATAAGGCGTAATGGAGAGTGAGCATTATGTACTGCCAACTAATCCTAGGATCATGACCAGAGAAGCAGATATTAAGTTAATCAAAAATTATACTAAAATAACCGAATTGAATGTCATTATTGAAGAATTTTATGTTTTTTTTTTATACTTCTTTTGGGGGAAACATGTTTATATTATAAGTGGAGAGCAAAGTGAGGATCTACAAAACGTGTGGAGGACAATTATAATACATGGAATTGAATCCAGGGCCGTCACAAAGAGAACTAAAGCTTTGCTCAGAACATCCGAAATCAAGACTCTTCCTGCTATTCTGGGAAGATAAATAAGTGAAAGGATTTGCAGTACAACCATCAGCGAGACATTGTTAGATAGGGCAGGACATGGGGAATCTTCTGGCATGACCACGTGGCTATAGGGTGGATAACACCAGGATCCCCAACGTGGTGGCGAACAACATCTCATCGGGCAGACGCCAAACCGGGAGTTCTCCAAAAAGATGGAAAGATAGTTGGATTTCGGCATACCAGGAAACTTCTGTGAGAAAAAAACAGATCATCGGATCTTGTTCAAGAGTAAGAAGAAGACGATTTAATATTTATAGAGTTCTCTCCGTGTCGTTTAACAATAGAAACTTTGTTATTTGATTTCAGTAAACTCAGACAGTTTCTTTGCACGTTCTTTAATGAATTTAAACTACCAATTACGCAGAAAATCATAGGCTTATTCATGACTAGCTGATACCCGTCTTGCTTTACGTTGTTGATTTGGCTAGTCAGACTTGAGCCGTAGGTTGAACAGGTTTTGTATGCAGCTTTCCCCTTCTCAGGACCAGTAGGCCTAGACAAAATGCATTTGGCAATCGACTACAATTAATGACTTCGACAATGTAGAGTAGGAAGAAAATTAAATGTCCACTTTTTATATTTTATATTATAAGGATCATTGTTTGGTTTGAATAAATGTTTATATGTTCCAGTGGACAGTTAATTTTTTCGCACTATACATTAGCGATATCTTTGTTTGTAGTCGAACGCCAATTTGAATTTTTCTACGGCGGCATTTCACGCTAAGATTTAGAATGTGTACCCAGCTAATGTTTCAAAAAAGGAAAAAATAAGAGTCACTGCTAAATATGCGAAAAATTTGAAAAACTAATGTCACTTTCAATATTTATAAAAAAATAGAAGATGAGGAAAAATTAATACTCACTGTTGAATACGCGAAAAAATTAAAAGAAGAATGTAGTTATACATAGGTACCTACCTACCTAGTATTATAATACGTGTAGTTGTTCCTAATGAAAACCTGTGTGTAGATATAGGTACCTAACTACCTAGTATTATATTATGTATAGTTAGTTTGACCTACTTATGACTGTAGTGATAAATTTAATGAGGTACCTTAGGAGAGAGAGGGTGCAAGCGAACTCTGCTTTACCGGCTTTAGTCATCTGTCATGGCGTACATATTTTATAAGAAGTTTCGGTGAAAATCTTTATAAAATAAGAATTAAAAGACTTCTACTTACATTTTTTGTATTTCAAATCAAACTTCGATCGATTTTGTACATTTTCATACCGTAATGCTACAGTTCTACACAAAATTTAGAGGTATAATTTTACTTTTAAAACATGACTTTCTCATTTTTGTATGAAGATTTTAAATTTTTAGAAATTTGTAAATAATTTAAAATATATTTAATGAAATGTAAATATTTGTATCTCAGATTACCACAATTGTATTTGCGAAAAACTGCGAAGAAAAATATTCAACGCAGAACCTACGGTTTTAGCGTGATGCTCTTACATACAGTTGGAGTGAAACAAATAAATAAATAAATAAATATACATACATTACTGAATTATTATGTAGATAAATTAATATGAGTTTGCTGCTCTAATAGATTTTTCGGTAGGTACCAAATATTGTTTATTAAGATTATAATCCCTTCTTTGTAATTTTTAAGTATTGGCTCAGAAACATAAAAAAATATTGACATTTTCTGTAACATTCTTTCCATCGCTAGGATTTTATTATTTTTTTAGTTTAAGAATGCATGAATCACTTTTAAATGGTAACCAAATTGAAAACAAATGAGCTAAGACTTTCATACTCTTTTTCAAAATATATAAGCAATATGATGTATGCTAAACTAAAAGATTTGATTTTAAATTCAACCATTAGTGCAAAGGGGGTTAGTAAAGAAAAATAAACGCAAATATTTATTGACTGATGATTAATTTATTCATTTTCAGTGTCACAAACCTTGGTTACTTTTATCTGTCATCAAATTGTGCTGTGACTGAGATACCTTTGGGTTTTTTTGCGTCAAAACCTGTCAATCTTCACATACTACATCCAACGATTGCAGTTTTGGTCTTTCAAGGATTCTTTATTCTACAGGATCATGTTTGAGATGTGTAAAGAGAATATGTTGTTGACGGAAGAAACTACTACAGCAATAATCCCATACCATACTTTTTAAATATAATGCTTCTTGTCGTATTATGAAACATACATGAAGATTTAATTAACGCAATAAAATATTAATATATATTTAACATTGTTTTTAATTTATCTTCATACCTATTAATTAAGAATTTAGATAATTTTGTTATTATAATAGCAAATAAAGTGATCTTCGAATAAAGTGATATTCGATGTTTCTATCCACAACAATCTGTTTTATGTGATTAATTCAGATATGAATATTATACACACACACACACACATTCTCCCTTGAGGCCCCCCGCACACCGCAAGCTAGCCCGGAGGAGACCAATCCGCAGGAAACCCGACCCGCACTAAACCGACCCCCTAGTCTGGTCGAAACAACCAAACCAAAAAGTCGGCCCAACACAAATCACGTCCGCCGCGGACCTTCCCCCCAAACCGACCCAAATACGGGGGGACTAAGCCCCACTAAGGAGCATAGGGAGGCACAAGAGCTCTCCATTGCGCTGGATTATGCACCTTTACAGGTGGAGGGACCATCTGCCTGAACTCCACCTGATGCGACCGAGGCTTATTTCTTGTGCCTTTGCTGACCTGTTGGGGTTTAAGGACGTGAGATGGTCAATCTCACGGTCCCGATCTGATTTTTCGATTTCCTGGCTCTTACAGGATGCTCGAAAAACCAGCAAAAAGAGCAGAGGTGCTATTCTTAGCCGGCAACCCCACGACAATATGACCCCATGAATATTATACAGTATTTCTTAATTATTATGATGTGGATAAAACAAATATATTTTTTACTATAATAAACATGCACAAATACCTGACAAATTCATTATGATTTTGATAAACAGGAACGACTTAGTTCCTGTCAGGTTCGCTTTCTTTCAGAGTTCTGTTTTATCAACCAAATCTACTAAAGAATTTTTATACGCATTTCAATTTACAAAAATCATTTTTACGATTAATATATTTAAATGTATTATGAATTTAATTTAATGTATCTTTATTATTTACCAACAATTTATATGATTTTATCAGGTAGCTACATAATTATTACTCATCTAATGGCTACGACGGTTTTACACAAAATGTGGCCATAAATTTTTATAAATGTGTCAAATTACAAAATGGAGGAATTATATTTCCAAAATTTTTCATTAAATCTTTATTTATTGAGAAAAATAAGATTTGATTAACATTTATATGTATAACGAATCAATCTCCAATTATTTTATTACATTTTCATACCGTAATACCAAGATTCCATTCAACGTTTACATGAGTAATTTTATTTCCAAAAGATGGCTTTCTGTCTTTTTTGAAAATTTGTATGAAGATCCTAAAAAAATAAAGTTTTTTAAATAGCTCTTAATATATTAAAGTTAACGTTGCCAATTGTATCTTAGAACGTTCTCGAGCAAATTTCACCGCTCTGCGCAGATTCATATCTGACGTAGCATTTGTATTTTGAGCGTGATGCTCGGACATAACGGAAAGTATTGTCAAAGGCAAATAAAAAAACATTTCTGAATTATTATGTAGATTATAAACACTTATATACATCACGTTGCAGTCGAAGTACTTGCTTGTTTTTCACTGCACCAGGAATTAATGTAACTTTTTTAGTAGAGATTTCATGTGAAAGAATTTTGGTGTCATTTAGCGGTACGAATAATAAATAATTCATCAAAAAATTTAAAAATATAAACCTTATCTATACGTCAATTTTTATGATTTGAAAAACTATCAATAAAAAAATAAATATCAATAATTTGGTGCCCAAATACTGAATACTCGCTCCATAAGGACATTATATACCTATTATTTTTATTATTTTATAGTACATATTATCTTTAATAATAATAATATTACTATCACAATAGAACATTTTGCCTTCCTGTATTGACAAAGTGACAAGTTAACATTTCGTATGAGATGTAACGATATGGAATAATCTCTATACAAACATGTGTTTTGTCCGTTTGGAAAATTCCTCGTTTGTTGATTTCTATTATAGATAATATTATTCACGCTTAATTTGTTCTGCGTGATATTACAGTATACATTTTATAGTAGGTACATATTATTGTATCGTTGAGAATGTTAAATATAACCTTAAACTTCGAAAAAAATTCCGAATAAAAGATGAAAGTTTATCGATAAAAAGGGATTTTTTTGTTTTTATTAAATCATTTATTTTTAATTTAATATTCTAACTTCGTATACCGTTTTCTTCAAATTAATATCATTCGAAACCAGAGAGTAATTGAAAATGTTTTTAAGAGTGTATAAAATATTGTAAGATTTCATGCTAAGAGGCTTTATAGGCTTTGAAATATTTTGATTTTATTTATTTATTTATTTATTTCATCTGTAACATTATTTCTACTCTGACGAAAATTCTCATAACAATTATCAGGGATTTGAACAATACCACCTAATGGTGAACTTTGTAAACGTAAAGTGATCACACTAAGCCAACCTTCGAAATAAAAGTACAAGACGGTCGTAAGCCCATAGTGGTTTGTTTATTTCATTTAAAAATCTAACAGTATTAGTCGTCATCAGTAGCAGTGTTCTAAGTTTTATCGGAAGGTAGTCACGGATGTAAAGTGAGTAATACGATACATTTTGTATGAAAAACGTGTATACGTATCGAATGCGAGAATCTATTTTGTTTATATAAATATCCTTGTGGCGGCGCTATACGCGTTTTCCATACGAAATGTAACATGTAATACTCACTTCCGTGACTACCTTCCGACAAAACTTAGAATAGGGGTACCTACAATTACCAACAAAGCATAGGCAAAAAGATGAGACAGTTACAAAAATGGATATAGTCATATCCTGGCGCCAAATAAATGACAGCAGTCGCAGTCTTTAAATTTGGTTGCTCTCTTGTTCTCAATAATTTCCAACTTTTATCTCTATTTTTCTTTGATTATTAAATATCTACTTGTTGCATACATGAGATTTTTCGACATGTTGAACATGTTGAGAATTCTCATCATTAAGAGTTTCGGAAACATTACCACCGAATGGTGAACGTTGCTAACGTAAAGTGATCAGGCTAAGCCAGCCTTCGAAATAACAGTAGAAGACGGTCGTAAACTCGTGGTGGTTTGTTCCATTTAAAAATCAAACATTAGTATCTAATGAATTATTAGAGTCATTAGTTGTTATTTTTTCTTTAAGTACCCACAGTTGTTGATATTCAATAAAACTGCCTGTAAAATTTATTATTATCTTAACGAGAATCATTATTAACGGCCAGTACGAGAAAAGCCGCTAAATAAATACAGTGGGTCTTATAAGCTCATTAATTGTCGTGTCAGAAACATTTTACTCTATAATTGCCTATTGATTGATCCCTAATTACTGTATATTAATATTACTATACAGGTACTACTTCCGATAAATTAAATTCTTCCTACATTTAGTTAGTTTATACAATCGTCGCTTATTTTACTTAGAATATTACCCAGAACCGGTTGATTCACAAGTAGTATTTTGTAGTGGAAATGTCGGTTTGTGTTTGCGGCGAGAAATTTCATTGTTTATAGTTTAAAACGAAGAGATAAATTAATAATAATAAAAGGATTTCAGAAGATTAACAGATTTTTTACGTCATGTTACATAACCTAAGCCTACAAATATTTCTTTCTTAACATCTCTTCAAAACGACAGCAAAAGGCGGCCGTTATCCCGTACTGTTCTAAATTTACCATTCGAAATTCTAAGATTATTAGGGTACGTACGGTTAGAATAAAAAAGTTGTTTTTTTTTTATTGACATGAAAATTTGTATTTTTGGCACAAAACATCCTCATGGATGAATTACCGAAAAGGTTAAAAAAAATTGTACAATAGTTGTAAATAATAATAATTGGGAATTAATTCGTAGGAACGGGATAAAGTATCTCGTGGTATCACTATACCGTATGACGAAAATTTGAAAAAAGCCGAGCAGGATAAGATAATTAAATATCTTGATCTTGCTCACGAAATCAAGGATATGTGGCATACACCAACCACCCACATAATGACTTTTATTCTGAAATGAAAAACATACGATTGAGTTGCGTCGTATCCATTTTTTATTGAGACTAGACATTTCTGTATTCTGAATTAAATTATCCAATACATTAGATGCGTAACTACTGGCAACCGATTAAGTTCCAAGCAAGAGCATCTTGCGTTGAGGTGGAACGTGAATTTGAGAATACCAATCAATACCTATAGTGATATCGACGAATTATTATTATTTATTGTTATTCCTGTCTCTTAAATCTAGGGAAGCTTGCAATCTGTAGTGGTCTCAGATAATAATATGCCATTCAAAAGGTAGTTCTGTTGTCCTCATGTAGAATGTTAAGAAAGTTCCTTTCTCTGTATTTTGAAGGTCTCTCATGATTACATTTAGAGGTGGGCATTATAACGAAAGCTGATAAAAATATTTGATAAAAAAAAATAACCTCTCTAACGTTATTCATATTAAACCTTATTCGTTATTCGTAAGCTGTGAAAATAAGTCTAACAAAAATAATGTCTCAAAAAAAAAAGTTTATACCTTCAAAATAATCGTCTAAAATATTCCACTATTATTTTGCACCTCTAGATATCCGCATGTTAAAAATAATCCACTATTATTTTGCACCTCTGCCTATTAAAAATAATCCACGATTATTTTCCGCCTTTACGTTATTCGTCTGATTTCTAACGTGGCCGTCTAAAATAATCCACTATTATTTTCCGCCTTTACGTTATTCGTCTGATTTCTAACGTGGCCGTCTAAAATAATCCACTATTATTTTCCGCCTTTACGTTATTCGTCTGATTTCTAACGTGGCCGTCTAAAATAATCCACTATTATTTTCCGCCTTTACGTTATTCGTCTGATTTCTAACGTGGCCGTCTAAAATAATCCACTATTATTTTCCGCCTTTACGTTATTCGTCTGATTTCTAACGTGGCCGTCTAAAATAATCCACTATTATTTTCCGCCTTTACGTTATTCGTCTGATTTCTAACGTGGCCGTCTAAAATAATCCACTATTATTTTCCGCCTTTACGTTATTCGTCTGATTTCTAACGTGGCCGTCTAAAATAATCCACTATTATTTTCCGCCTTTACGTCATTCGTCTGATTTCTAACGTGGCCGTCTAAAATAATCCACTATTATTTTCCGCCTTTACGTCATTCGTCTGATTTCTAACGTGGCCGTCTAAAATATTCAAACTATTATTTTGCGCCTGTACGTTATTCCTCTAACGTGGCTGTAATAGGCGTGTACATACATATCACATATCACCGCCACTCTGCCGTGCCCTTGCAACTTTCCGGGTACAAAAGAAAGTGTATGGGTAGGTAGGTAGGTACCTATGTGTGTGTGTGTATGCCTTGATTTACTTATAGACTATTATAGAGTGTTGTATATTCTTGTAGGTAGCAATTAATTGTAACTCTCCTAAGTCCATTTTTTTGCATGAGGTTAAAACGTTTGTTTATTTTCAATATCAAGTAGGTATAACTATTTTGACGACTAAACCAACATATGAAAATATTTATTTTATTTTATTATTCATCATATTGAGTTTTTCACTATTAGTTGTGCAGTACTGAACCAGGATTTATGAACTTTCTCTATACAACAATAATATTAAAAAGTAATAAAATATTAAAATGGAAAAATTGTACGGTTGATAATTTTATGTAAATATTGTTCCTATTACATATATAAATTATTGTTATTATTTTTTAATACTTGTTTGTTGCTTTTATTGTTCTTTTGAACTGTTGTCAAAGGCACTTTGTGCCGGATTATTATTTTGATAAAATAAAATAAAAAATATCATAGGCTAGGATTCGGTTTGGTCTTTTTCACCTCCTGCAAATCTTGGTAATTTCTCCTTAAAATTAAAATACGGATTGTTCGCAGTGATAAAGTGCTTCTAAAGGATTGAGAAAAATTGATTTTCCAAATATCTTTAACAGTAGATTGTAATTTATGGATGAATCGATTACTTTTTTCTCTGGGCCGGGATAATTTTTCATAAATGACGCACTTATACCTATTTATTTTAGCAAGTTTTTCGTTTTGGTGAATATGAATATTTTAGCGAGATTTTCATTGTTAGGAGTTTCGGAGACTCAAACATTACCACCCAATGGCGAACGTTGTTAATGTAAAGTGATCACACTAAGCCAGCCTTCGAAACAACAGTAGAAGACGGTCGTAAGCCCGTGGTGGTTTGTTCCATTCAAAAATCAAATTCAGTAATGAATTTTTAGAGTCATATTAGTTGTTAGATAATTCTTGAAGAATATGAAAAAATTAAGTAAAAGTGATATTGATTTGAGAGTTTCATCTAGTGGTGAGAGTTTCACCTAGTGGTGAGGGATACGAGGTACGTTAAAACTGCACCAAAAACCCGTTTTCGACAAAATCGGGATGTGCGAGGTTTACAAAATAGGTTGACCTTGTTAGAGACGAAAGGCGCGTGAATGTCCCTATGAATGAACATTATGAAATTATTGTTTTTATTATTTTGAGAACTTTTGTTTATTTTTTTAGTATCGTTTGTAGCGCGTATAGGTTTAGTTCGTTGTTCGTCGTTGCTTTTCTCTGATTAATTTATTCTCGCATACAAAATTCGTTTTTTTCTATTAAAAATGCTTTATAATTATTTGACCTAAAATTGAGTCTTAATTAATAGATCGTGTGATTGTTTATCTTCGGGGGGTAAGTTGTTAATTTTTTACAACTATATAGGTATATTTAATATACGCTACGAAATAAATAAGCCTTTTAGGTTTTCAGCTTTTAAAAATAACGTTATTTAAAATTAACGAAACTGCTACAACGTTTTTTAATTTAAGCCGTTATTCCCACCTCTAATTACATTACATCGTGATGTATCATGAGAGATAATACCGATATTTTTATATTGAGTATATAGCATTGTATTTAATTATTTTTATTAATTTTTATACAATGATGTACCTATGCTTTTTATGATATATTTTGATTTAATGATTAAAATGTTTTGAAATAATAATGGTTTATTTTCGAATAATATAGGTCGGCCTAATATAATATAATAATGCAGCGAGGCCTTTGTGTTTGCTCCTCTTGCATGGTTTTATTTTTGTTTGTTTTAATGTGAAATTGTTAATTTTTTTTATGTCATCTTATAATAACCATGGCGTATCAAAATGTATAATATATTTTTAATGTAAAAGCAACAATTGTTGCGTAGAGAGAAATAAAATAAAATAAAATAAATACACTTTTTAAATTAACTTAACAATTAAACACTTCGAAAAATCTCACATGGCATAGCCTGTTTGTGGGTGTAGCATAACGAAAACAACATTTTAACAAAATCAATATCTACAGCTCATTGGTTGGAAGAACTGAGGTAAAAAAATAACAATATTGAATAAATTAAAAAAGAGTACCTACTTAATTAAAAAGGAGTACTTAATTTAAAAAAAAGTTCAAGTACCTACCTACTAAATAAAAAAAAACAATAATAATAACAAATCAAAGCAGGTAATACAATTTTTAAAAAAAATGTAATTTTTTTGAATTTTTTATTTGTATCTGGTGTGTATTATTGTTTTGAACTGTATAGTATGTATGAATTTGATGTGACAATGATTAAATAAATAAATAAATAAATAAATACCCTTTACAAGTATAAAACCAGACACAACAGCAATGAGCAGAGGGTTTTGAGAAACTTTACTTCAAATAGACAGTAATGTCCAATCCCCACAGTCACAGCTTGATGTGCTTGAGGAACGTTTCTCTTCTCTTTGCTCCTCAGACTTTCTGGGATGTCTTTGTATAATTTAGGGCCAATATAATAATATGACGGTTGCCTTTGCGCGTGTCTACATCTGCATAGCGGAACTATAAAAATGTGTTTCCCAACATAGCACTAGCCCGTCTTTCAGTGTTTATTCGATTAAAACTCTCCGGTTTTTTTTTTGTAAATTAGTTTTAACGTTTGGAGGAAGTATAGCTTGTTGAGATCAAAGAAACCGCTTATAAATAGAAAGATGCCTAACCCCTTACGGAATTTTTTACTGTTCTGCTAACATGTCCTAGTATCATACACCTAAAAATAACTTTTAAATAGGGTAGGTACGTAACTTTCGTATTTACGAAATAGAAGTTGAAATTTGCCAATAGAAGTTGAAATTTGCCAATATATGCTATGAATAGTCATAAATTTGCCAATAGAAGTTGAAATTTGCCAATATATGCTATGAATAGTCATATGTTAAGTATTTTTATATTTTGTACCTAGAAGTGATTCATTTTTGTTATTTCGAATTTATAAGTGTGTATATAGGTACTCGTAAAAGTGAACACGCCTACAAGTCTTCTGTCGAGACTTGGCGTGACACCATAGTGTATATTATATTATAACATTATCTTTAATAAATAAAAAAAAAAACGAAGTTTTAGCTATTAGTTAGGGGACGTCCATTAATCACGTAATGTTTTTTTTGCAACTTTTAGACCCCCCTTCCCCCCTGATGATGTTTCAGAATCCCCCCCCCTTACCCTCCGAAAATCACGTGTACTTTTTTTGGACAAAAAATTACGAAACTTGTCATTTTAATTTTCGTCAATTTTTAAAATTTCTGAAAGTCCAACTGTGTTTCTTTAAATTCATCAGAAAAAATAAATGCACGTGATTTTCTCACTAGACCCACCCCCCCCACTCCCTACGTGATCTTTCGTGATTTTTTCCAGACCCCACCACCCCCTTTTGGGCTCACGTGATTAATGGACGCCCCCTTATATGGGTGATTAATCTTTTTAAAAGGGAAACGATCAGGTAAGTCGTCAAACGAGCGCTTGATGCTTGATCCTTCTAGAGATGACTTAAGAAGTATGTAAATATCTTTGTAAAAATTTCACCCAAATACACACTTTAAAAAAGGTCATACTGAAAATTTCGTACATTACATGTCATTGTGGCAACACAACCTACCACCCTGCGGTATTTCGCATAGCGAAGCAACAAAATGAGAAACTGAAAAATCAGCTAGTAGTAGTCGCTGATGAAAATGTATTATTTATTGAACGCGTATATTTTATTACATACTGACATATTATGTAAATTTTCTACAATTGTTAGCTTTTAAGTAATATTTGAATTAAGTACTGTATTTTATTATTAACATTTTATATACCCACTTACCTAAGTTTTATGCGAATAAATGTAAAATTTAGATTTTTTTTATTTGCTAAAATTACGTACCTCTACTTGACAATTAGATACTAGAAAAATAGCACTTAATTTGTGACTTTAGTCCGCGTGTATATTATTTTTTACCTATGATGGCAAGGTCAAAATGTTAACATGGATAAAGTTTACATAATATGCTGGCGTCATCTTGTGTTTTACCATAGACTTATCATGTTATATCCATACGTTTGTTTTCATCGATTTCAAATGGTTAAATTAGAATTTGAACTAAAACCAGTTTATTACGGTTATAATGAGGGCTATAATGTTATTGTACGGTTATAATGAGGGCTATAATGTTATTGTACGGTTATAATGAGGGCTATAATGTTATTGTACGGTTATAATGAGGGCTATAATGTTATTACGGTTATAATGTGCCATTCGTTGATCGCATGACTTGAATGTTGACATGTTAAGCGCTCGAAACTCTGGTAGAAAACGTTCGTTAAGTCAACATTTTTTACACGTACAATCTTCTTAATTCGAGTTTCAATCCGTAATTGGTCTCTGTCTCGATGCCTCCTTATCGTCAGTAGACTAGAAATAGTTGTCAAGAGATTCTGTAGCCTTTTATAACCTATAAATAAACTTTCTAGAACCTTCTGTTGTGTTCAGATGTAGGTACACACATGCTATTGCGACACAGAAACGTTTCTACGTAATACAGTCAAGAAATAATAATATACGAGTATTATAAAACCGTCTTCAAACAAATAAATGTGGGACATTCATTTGTTTGAAGACGGTTTTATATTAGGTACCAACCTTCCTACATTATTATACCTTGCGTATTTTTTTTTTCACAGAGCTTATCAAAGAACGCGCCGTTCTTTTGTCAAATCGGTTGAACATTATTTTCTCTAACGTTTCGTTTGGTTCACAAAGTCAAACGAACGCTCGTCATTCCTCTCTGATGAAAGAGGTGGAGGTAACGAAGATAAATTACCAAGTGCAGTGTGTAGTGCCGTAATTGAACACTAGATGGAGCGAAGCTCGAACAAAAAGAAAAACTCTGTTAATGATATCACCTGCTTGACGGAGCTTCGTTGAAACACTCCATAGATCCAAAGGAAAAACTTTATGACCATTTTTACGAAAATTGCGCAGACGGAGGAGAATGAAATTTTGCACAATTATAGTTTATATAGAGAAGGGGTGGCGAATGCTAATTTATTTCTTTTAATTATGCATTAAAATAGTTTAAATCAATAAAAAAAAACACTACGCACACTACTGTTATGTTATGTATTTCTCATACTCATTCACACTTCGATGTATTTGACATTGAAACAGATATTTTGTTTATCTGTGGTCAAATTGAGAATAGATTAATATTATTTTTTTATTAAAAAAACCAAAGAAAAAACTTTGAATCAAATTTCAAATTTGGCGTATCCATGTGCATCGTTCGTCGCAAAGGATTATAATATACTCTGTAATGGTGAGCAATGCTTTATTTTGACAGAAAATAAATAAAATAAATAAATAATTATTTATGAAAGAAAATTGTGAAATAGCGCTCGCTCAGTTTTTGACAAAGCAATCTTAATAATGTTCAAATTTACAATCTAAATTAGTGTTATGGTCGCATTTCGAGCACTGGACGACCACTAGTTTATATAAAGTCTTATTTTAAATGAAACAGTTTTTTTTTCCACAAATTATTTAAATACCCTGACTAGTTATCTATGGTCACAGGTGACAAAGAAGACAAATTAATTGTTTCATTTAAATTACTTTTACGTGGCTTTGCCTTGGTACAACAGAACTATACCTACATACAGAAAATTGCTGAAAAGTTTTAAATAATACTGTTTAATGTATGTGTTTACTTTTATTTGTGTAGCAAAAATTATAAAAGTTAACAGCGTGCAACTAACAACATTTTATATTATTAACTTGCAGATATCCTGGAGTCGCACGGGGCCAGGCCAAGGAAGATAGCATCTCTCATCGGTGTGGAGGGCGGCCACAGCATCGGCAACTCCCTCGGGGTGCTGAGGATGTTCTACGAGTTGGGCGTGCGATATCTAACCCTGACACACACCTGCAACACTCCATGGTACGTTCCTAATTACTTAACATACAATTTCCATAAATTTTGTTGTATAATATATTACCTTTATATTACATTGGTTACATCATAAAATGTTATAATTTTTAAATTCGTTAGTAGCTTGCAATTTTTGTTGGAGCTCACGCGAATTTTTTTTCATATTTAAAAAGGGGTCCCCCTCGAATGCGGAAACTACCGTGGAATCACTTTATTGAGTGTTCCCGGTAAAGTTTTATCGAAAATATTAAAACACCGCATTCGATGGCCTGTCATGGCTGTCCTGAGAGAGCAACAATGCGGCTTTGTACTTGGCAAGTCCTGCACGGACCCGATTTTCTATGGCAGGTGCATCTTTTTTTAGCAGTGTAAAGAGTTTAACTCTATAGTCACTTGTTACTTAATAGATTTTGAAAAGGCCTTCGACGGCCCACATAGACCATCGATATGGAAAATATCAGCTCTGTACGGTATACTTCCGAAGATAGTTAAAATGGTGCAGTCCCTGTATGAAGACTCCTAGTATAGCGTCAAAACGTCAGGTGGTCCTACTGAAGCTTTTGGGATCATAGAGCGCAATGGAGAGCTCTAGTTGCCTCCCTATGCCCCTATGGGGCGTAAAGGGAGTTTGGATTTGGATTGATAAATTTTTTTCATACAAATGCAAAAACCAATCCAACTACGGCAAATAATATGTGTCATACTTATAATTTTCGTCTGTAAGTAGATAGTTGATAATATTATGACAATTATTAAAATTTAACAGAGTTTAGCTGGAAGGATATCGAAGAAATATACGATACACCTTTTGAAACCAGTCTCCACAGGAGTCTTCATTAACATAATTAATATCCATGGTGTTACAGTTCTATGTGAGTGTTTGTCTCAAACTGCCTACTTCGAAGACCCCTTACCTCCTGCCATATAAAAATACTGATCAAATAATGTTTCAAAAGCCTTTGGTTCATGTTTCAGGTTGCAGAACACCGATCTTGTTTTTACGATTCTTTCATAATGTGTAATTAACATCATTATTTATTGTATATTTTATTTCAAGAATAAAAGTAAACAAACTATGAGAGAGAAATAATATACTGTTTTGATAAACGAGACGGCCATTTTGTCCGCTATACCTTTTTGCGTTTTTTTTTTTTAGCATATTAAGTTAAGTATCTACGGGAGACATACAAAATTAAAATGTTATGGTTCCAACAATAATTAGGTTCATTCGGATTTTGTATATTATTACGTTTATTTTTTTGTACACAGCCAATGTACTAGATATATCAAAATATTAACCGCTCTACCCGACTCAGGTGCAAACGAAACTTTTAGAGACATTTTGGCTACATAATGTGTATCCTCTTAATATTTATGATAATGAGCGTATCCTATGTACCTATTTAATAATATCACGGGGTGACTTTAATATGTTTTTCATTCAAATAAGTCCGAAATTCTGTTTACAATACACGAAAAGTAATGACATTGATTTTTTGAAACACGAAGTGAATACTTCAGTTTCAAAAAATGCAATTATATAGTTTAGATGAGACATTAACAAAAAAGGATATATTCATATCCTGGCGCCAAACACATGACAGCAGTCGCAGTCTTTAAATTTGGTTGCTCTCTTGTTCTCAATAATTTCCAACTTTTCTCTCTATATTTCATTAATTATTATTAAATATCTACTCGTTGTGTGTACCAGGGGCGTGCCTAGGTTCAACGTATTTACGTATTTAATCGTCTACTGGAAGAGGGGAGTTTCCCAAAAGAATGGAAAACAGCCAAGCTCATTCTATTGGAAAAGCCAAAAAAATTACCGAATGAAGCTACAAAGTATAGACCAATATGCCTTATTAATGTTCTGGCTAAAACATATGAATCGTTAATAAAAAATCGCCTAACAACCGAACTAGAAGGAAATGGAGCTCTATCAGACAATCAATATGGATTCCGTGCGAACAGATCTACGGTTGATGCTGTAAATCGCATAATCAAAATAGCCAAAGAAGCAAAAGCGACAGGGAGTGGAAATTTGCTAGTGCTTATAGACGTAAAAAATGCATTCAATTCTGCAAATTGGCAAATAATAAGAAGTAAATTAATAGAAAAGAAAATAAACGAGTCCATAATAAACTGTATAGTAGACTATTTAACAGGTAGGAAAATCCAAATAGACGGCAAAACTATGATGGAGGTTGGGGGCGGCGTCCCGCAGGGCTCGGTTTTAGGGCCAACGCTGTGGAACGTTTTATACGACGACGTCATGAGGATAGAAGTCCCAGAAGGTGTAGAACTTGTTTGCTACGCTGACGACCTAGCGATCTCCATTACTGCGAAGTCCGAAGATGAGCTAATAGCAAACGCCAACGCTACGCTGCACAGAGTGAAAGCGTGGATGAGTCGCCACAGCTTGGAAGTCGCACCTCAAAAAACAGTTGCAATAATACTGAGCGGAATCAGACGAGTGAAGGACGTTAAGATTCATTTCGATGGAACAGATATCACAACCTCGACGGAAGCAACGTACCTGGGTGTAGTCCTAGATTCTAAACTCAATTTCACTAGACACATAAGGAGGGTGACAGAGAAGGCTCTCGCAACAACCCGGGCACTGTCGGTACTATTACCAAATACAAAAGGTCCGAAACACCATAAAAGAAAGATCTTGGCAATGTCCGTCCAATCAGTGTTGCTATACGCTGCGCCGATTTGGGATACGGAACTGTCAAAAACGAATTATGCGAAAATTTTAGCAGCCCAGCGGCCTCTTGCGCTGCGGGTGTGCTGCGCTTACCGCACGATATCAACCGACGCAGCGCTGGTAGTGGCGGGGCTTGTACCGGTTCATCTTCTGGCGCGCGAACGCGGCAGACTATATAGACAAAGAGAATTGACACAGTCCGGAGAAGAACAACGCATCGAAAGAGAGAGAACCGTTGAAGAATGGCAGAGAGAATGGGACTCATGTGAAAACGGCAGATGGACACATCGCCTCATTGGGGACATTAAGCCCTGGTTGAACAGACAACATGGAATGGTGACGTTCAGAATGACGCAATGCCTGACAGGTCACGGTGTTTTTTCTGGCTACCTGAAACGAATAGGGAAGCTGACCACAGGACAATGCGTTTACTGTGGCGAGGAGGAAGACGACGCGGAACACACTCTATTTCGGTGCAAGAAATGGAATGCGGAAAGGTTGACTCTTGTGACAGAGATGGGGGGAGCCTTAGAGCCAGAAACCCTCGTGCAAAAGATGTGCCAGTCACTGGATCTCTGGAGGGCGGCAGAGGCCTTCATGGAGAAGGTTATGAAGGCAAAGGAAGATGACGAGCGAAGTGCTCAGCAGTAAAAAGTAGACAGCTTCGCATCTCTGGGTAGGCCTAATGGCAGGAACCGAGGTGTGAATGAAGATGGGGGGTTTTAGCCGGTAGGAGTCCGGCACTACCGGGTCCTTTGGGCCAGGTGTCCTATGACGGATTTCCCCCCACAAAAAAAAAAAAAAGGGGCGTGCCTAGGGTTATCTGGGCACGCATGCAAATTATTTTCGAGAGGTCCATAAAAGAATAGTACCTACACCTATATGAAGAGACTCCGAAAGTTGTTACCTAAGTTAATCTCTCTATTATCACTTTATTAACCGACCTCGGTAGCCCAGTTGTGCTGGCGTGGACTTCAAATCACGAGGTCCCAGATTCGATTCCCGGTCGGGTCAGAGTTTTTCCATAAATTTGATCTTTTTGAATAAACTAGGTATATTTTTTTCTCTATCGCAATCATTAATAGCTCTGACATACGATCTTGTGTTTCTCATATAAGTATGAATTCGTTTTAATGCTCAAAACGCACGTTCTGCTGAAGCGCTTGCTGCTGGTATGGTAACGCTTAATTGGGATAATTTAACCAGTTCCGAAAAAGCAACATCCAGACCATTTTCGTTGATGAAATCTAACAGTTGGAAAACATTTAATGATTTTAGTTCTGGATGTATACAGAGATATCAATTGATTTTTAAGTTTATAACATTCATGATTTATGTTTAAAAAACGAACTTCAGCTAATTAAAAAATAAAACGGTCATAATATAACCCTTAAAATGAAAAAAAATAAACAATATGGTTAGGAAATCAGTAGAATAAATAAATAAAAAATGGCCTGTTTTAAATGATGTCCAATGTCAGCGATCTCCTGATGCACAATTTTCACTAAGGTTCACAGAAAACTATAATTATATCAAAAAGAAAGCATTGAAACAAACACAATCTATGAAACCGCAAACCAGTTTAAGTATATCATGCATAATATTACGAAATTTTAATTTCTTATTATTTTTAACAACTCCACAAAAAAATGTAAACAAAGACTTAATGAGCTAACCTCAAAAAGAAAACATTGCATCAGCTGTGACATTGATACGGTCAAAATATTACATCTAATAATAAATAAAGCACCTGCGTGAAGTTTGCCCTAAGTGAGAAATCAACCAATGAATCTTTCCAATTAATCTTTTAAAGCCCGGCCTCTATGGACTTCCAATTTTTTCATATAAAAATGAATTATTGAGGCATAACCATAGGGACGTGTGTATGGTGTCTCGCGGAAATATCCAGACTTTTTTGCTGGAAAGAGTGCGCAACATAAAGCCCGGTAAAAGCCAAATAGGTGCGAGTAGGACACTGTTGCGGTACCTATGCAATTCATTATAATTCGTTATTATAGTCGATTTTTGCATACGTACGGCGTACCTATGTATGTAAATACTTACTTCTATTGTACTTTAGTACGAAATACAGGCGGCGCGAAATTTGAATTTTGTGTGGGTTAATAATTTATCTTTCTAATCAGTTTCTTGTTTTTTCTGTTAATAGAAAATAAATTATATGTACTTGTCATTGATTTCGCTACGCATGCCAGGCTTTTGGGCTTATATGGAGGTACCGCCCCTGGTGTGTACAAGGGATTTTTAGATTTGTTGAACATGTCGAGAATTCTTATATGATTAGGAGTTTCGCAGACTTCAACATTACCTACCACCTAATGGTGAACGTTGTTAACGTAAAGTGATCACACTTAGCCAGCCTTCCAAATAACAGTACAAGACGGTCGTACGCCCGTAGTGGGTTGTTCCATTTAAAAATCGAACATCAGTAATGAATTGTTAGAGTCATTACATACATACATACATCCTCAGCGTCACAACCCTTGGTGGGTCTTAGCTGCCTCCAAGAAATATCTCAAAACCTCCCTATCGCCGGCTGCCACCTTCCAATTCCTTTGCCCCAGAGCCCTGCAGTCTGCAACAACATCATCCAACCATCACAGCTTTGGCCTTCCAACGCTTCTTCTTCCAACTGGATCATTGAATAATACTCTTTGTAAGAGTCATTAGTTGTTACATATTCGTTACCTACAATTTAAAAAAAAAGTATTTTTCAAAAACAATAATTTCGCAATATCATCGATAACTTTTCCTTTGAAACTGTATATCTGATATTTCGCACTTACTATAGAGGCATCTATCGATGTATTTATAAAACATTATCTCTGTTGAATTCCCTCCGTCATCCGGCACCTTCTTCATTTCCTCATAGTTACCACCTGAACTTCCGCGATGTTTATATAATCACATGTTGGTCTCCCTCTGCAATTTCCGTGCTTAATCATTTCCTGGACTCCTTATGCGAGTCTATTTGATGTTTTGTTGTTTAATTTATTTGTTAATAGTACACTGCCCATTACATTATTGTGTTGCCCACCGTTATCCGTTATCATAGGGGTTCGCAAAGAGGTACCTATCAAAAGGTGTCGAAGATAAGTCGGGGTTTCACAAAACCCACCTCCTACTCGCCGGTTAATATAGATCCTTAAGTAGAACTAAATTACATTATTTATAATCGCGTTATCAAAGTTTAGAAGAGCTGGCGCCTTTGTTTCTAGGAGAAGCTTTGAATTTCTCTAGTCGGATTTGATTTTGCAGGAGCTCATACAATACAACACATATAATTACTTTCTTCCATAATAGGAGATCAGAAAGGGACCAAGGTGAAACAGTTAATCCCATCTAGAGAATAATATCGTAATATTAATAATATTATTATAAGAAGATAGTGTTAGTTTATTGTTTAATATTATTAGGTTAATACTCATTTTCAAATACCTATTTCAGATAAAACCATATAACGTAGCAATAATTATTGGCCCTTCGAATCCCAAATTCAAAATATTCTTCTTTTAATTTCTTAAATCTGATTTGCATCGGTGACTCTTTTATTTTCTACTAGCTTTCTCGACAGACGTTGTCCTGTAGTCCTTACTATGAATATTGATTAAAAATTTTGTAATTTATACAAAAATACGTTTAAAATATGTTTGAATGTATTCAGGGAACATTTCTCATAATATGTATGTAGTTTTGATTAGAGAACATCTAGCTCTCTAAAATGTATCTTTAACACACCATACCGAGTATCTAGAAACATTAGTGCATAACGCGATGGATGCGAACATGGACAAAAACTCTACGAAGTTTATTATGTGGAACGAATCTGCGGGACATGCAAAGAAATATGATTATTAGAAAGACATAATATGGAATATACGTTAGTGTTTTTTTTAATAAGTCGAAATGTCATGGGCAAGTGGAGTAGGTATGTGCGTATCCGCCCGTTTCAAACAACAGACTCACTCAATTGTTTTATCGAATATCCCCTTAATTTCAAGTAAAACAATATGTCCTCATTGAGAATCCCTGAAATCAAATTGCTTTCGAAACTTCACTCCAAAATCATTAAGCGTACGACGTGATGATATTAAGTTAAGATTAGTTTCAAAATACAATAGATCAATAATTATTATGTAGGTAGGTGACCGGATTGATGATATCTACAATACAAATTACCAAATTCAATAAACAATTTCCAATAGGTAATTTATACATAATAGGGGCGAGTATGCTATACAAATGACAATTAGGTACATGATACAATAATTGATTAATTACCATTATCGCCGGGAAATGCCAAGTATCAGTATAATCGTATGTTCCCGGAACACAGTAGGTATTTACGGAATAGTTTATCCGAATTGATCGTTAGGATATTATTATGCTATAGGACGGCTTTGAACATCCCGTTTATAAACACACAACTAATATAAATGTGACTTTGTAACTTTTCCCCACTGAAATGCACTTCTGAAATCCAAAGGATTAATGATATTACATATAGTGGCGATAGTGGAGAAACGTGTTAACCAACATATTTCTTTAATATTCGTAACATTTTTCATAACTTTATCTATACGACTGAAATAAGCGGTTGGTAGACTAGCGAGTCAATGCCAGTAAGACGGAGCTCATGGCGAGTAATGCTTGCCCCGATAAACAGCTACCGATAACCATCGACGGTCACCAGGTCTCCCGGGTGGATAAATTTAAATACCTGGGAGCAACCATTACCACCTCTGGTGACCTCGGGGCTGAGCTCCCGATACGTATCGGTATGGCAAGTGGCGCCTTTAACAACATGACCAAGATTTGGAAAGCGTCGGCGTTTAGTGTCGAGACGAAATGTAAACTGTTTGATGCGTGTGTGTTGCCCATTCTCCTCTATGGGTGTGAGTCCTGGCACCTGACCAAAGCCCAGGCACAAAAAGTCTCAGCTTTTGAAATGAAGTGCCTAAGGAGAATTCTGGGTGTAAGATGGTACCACCGCATCACGAACGACGCTATACGCCGGCGCACCCAGCGTGAGCCCATCACCTCTACCATTGTGGGGAGGAGATGGACTTGGCTGGGACATGTGTTAAGGATGTCGAATGACAGTTGGCCGAGGAGAGCGCTGTTCTTCCTCCCATCAGGGTCCCGAAGACGAGGAAGACCCTCTCACACTGTGTTCCGCTCCTTCGAAGCAGAGCTGAGGGACATGGACATGGTGTGGGAGGAGGTCATAAACATTGCGCAAGATCGAGCGCAATGGAGAGCTCTTGTTGCCTCCCTATGCCCCTGAGTGGGGTGTAAAAGGGAGAATTGATTGATTGATTGAGACTAGCGGTTACGACGCGACGCCGGCTTTCGTACTGTTTCGTTCGGAAGTCGTGGATTCGATCCCAGGTGCTGACAATCTTCCTCTTTCACGATACAAGCTTTAAGCGGCTTACTGAGAAAGAGTCAAAGAGTGTATCTGTGATCACTTTTAGTGAGCACAGATTCATCAAATAAAAACAACTGTAGATGGTTCTTATTTATGATGTATTTTTTTTTGCAATATTTGAAGCCAGTATTGCTTAGTATAATAATATATGTAGATGTCGCCTAGAAGATTACTTGAATAAGTTTAGATATGATAAATTCGCAATCAAACTGTATACGCAAGCGACCATATGGTTACCGGCGGTAGGTTTTTACACACATCGTAGGAACTTTGGTTCAAAGCCTGCCCCCAACAACGCTGGAGGGCAAAACCTGGATCAATGGAACCTAACGGTAAATTGTTTCTGTAGTGTAAAATGATCATTCTAAACCAGCCGCTAATGCGAGGGTCATAAGCCCCAATGGTTCCAAATCCATCAAGACATATGTTTTTAAGTTCTGTAGGTAGTTTTACCATAATATATTCTGAATTTCAGTTGGCCAAAAAGAGCGTTTGTCTTTCTCCCATCAGTTTCGTAACGAGGGAGAGCCTTTTCTTCAAAGCAGAGCTGAGGGAACTCGGCATAATAAGGGAGGAGGTCATAAACTCTTAAAAAAGAACTCTTGTTACCTCTCTATATCCCTAATTTGGGCTAAAATGGAGTTCCCTCTCTATGTATGAATACACAAGTCCGTGGCGCTACAATCCTGCGTGGGCTTTGGCCTCCTCCAGAAGATTTCCCCAGGCAATCCTGTCTTCCACCATGCTCCACCAATCGTCTATCTTCGTCTTGTCGTCTTAGCCTGAACTCTGTACTTTCCAATGCCAATTCCATTAAGTAGGTCTCCCACAGAAAACTTCTTTGAAAATGGGCAGTCAGCGGAGTCGGCTAAACTTAATGACTTTCGCTGCATTGATGTCATCATACAATTCGTAAAGTTCGCAGTTAAACCAAATGCACCAGTCTTCTCCATCTCTGACTTATCCATAGATTCTCAATAGTATTTTTCGTTCATAGACGTCAAGACTCAAACAAAATATACAACAACAACAACACTCCCTGTACACCCCACTCAGGGGCATAGGGAGGCAACAAGAGCTCTCCATTGCGCTCGATCTTGCACAATGTTTATGACCTCCTCCCACACCATGTCCATGTCCCTCAGCTCTGCTTCGAAGGAGCGGAACACAGTGTGAGAGGGTCTTGAGGGAACAGCGCTCTCCTCGGCCAACTGTCATTCGGCATCCTTAACACATGTCCCAGCCAAGTCCATCTCCTCCCAACAATGGTAGAGGTGATTTCTTCCTTTCAAAACAAAAGCTGAAACTTTTTGTGCCTGGGCTTTGGTCAGGTGCCAGGACTCACACCCATATAGGAGAATGGGAAACACACACGTATCAAACAGTTTACATTTCGTCCCGACACTAAACGTCGACGCTTTCCAAATCTTGGTCATGTTGTAAAGGCACCACTTGCCATACCGATACGTATCGGGAGCTCAGCCCTGAGGTCACCAGAGGTGGTAATGGTCGCTCCCATCAGGTATTTAAATTTATCCACCTGGGAGACCTGGTGACCGTCGATGGTTATCGGTAGCTGTTTATCGGGGCAGGCATTTTTCGCCATGAGCTCCGTCTTACTGACATTGACTCGAAGGCCAAGGCGTGCTATAAAATTTTGTTAGTTTTTTTTTGGGGTATATTTATATATAAATTTATTATTATCGTATGGTTATTATTCATGCTAAATGGAGACCATGGGAGAAGCGTCGGCAGGCCTCAGAAGAGATGGACCGATGACATTGCAGCTGTGGGTGGAAAGAAGTGGATGAAAATGACAGAGAGGAATGGAACAAAATCGAAAAAGAAGAAGAAGAGAAGAAGATACATAGAACACCACATCTTGATAGAGGAAAAATATAGATCAATGAGAATCTAAATACATCAAATAAACTAATTTCTAATTAAAATAAGCTAAATATGCAACTTTGAATCATGGATTCTAAAAATTCATTAAAGAAGTAATAATTAATCATAAAATTGTTTATTTAAATGTTGCGCCTATACGGGCGCTCGACCGAGATTTGTATATTAACATTCACTCCACATTACTTTATAATATTATTATCATTCCTCACCTTATCAATCAGTCTCTTTCCGCATCGGATTTAATTATAATGTAACAAAATTGAACTTAATAACGTAATGTTTGCATCAAAAATGTCCCCTTATATTGCTATAACTATAAAAACTATGACTAATTTTCAAACTGCAATATGAGGAACGTAGTTCTATGCAAAGTTTTCACTGTTAAATATTATTATTACTACAGTTTGCGACGTATGTTCAGAATATTGTATTTTGTAGCTATTTTATTTATGAAAAAATATAACAAACACGTCTTTTGTACTTATATCCACTTTCCTCTGCACACAAAGGAAATATACAACATAAGTAAATAACGAACTAAAATCATTCAAGTTTGAATCTCTTTTGTGTATTTGAATACAAACGTCAACAAATTCGTTGCGAACAATTTGTTTTTCCAATAGATTCTATACATAACGGTATTCAACCAAAAAAAAAACACCACACCGCCTTTAGTTATGTGTACCTCTATCCAGCCAATAACGCGTTGCGTATTTTTTTATTATTTTAAGTCCGCGTTTTTTCTTAGCATTTGTAGCTTCCTATTCTTCTCAAAATATATAAAAACAACCATGCGGGAGATACCTGTTATTGGAGCATAGTAGATGTTTTTATGATTCTACATCGTCTTAGCACCTCTTATGCACCCTTCCGACGCTTTTTTATTAGGCCTTTTTTTATTTATTTATTACTTACTAGCTGACCCGCCCGTCGAACTTTGACCTAACCCAGAATAAAAAAATAATTTAGACTAATTACATGAATTAAATACAGGTTACGACATAAAAACTGAATTAAATTAAGCTAATATTTTTTTTGCATTATGTAATAATTAGGTATTGTTGATTCGGATATGGGATGAAGTTCGACGGGCATATAAGTTTGTAATAAAAACAATTTCTTTTCGTAACTTTTTGAAAAATTCAAGAGATTGCAGTGTAGTAGGAAATAAGCCACATGTGATTCATGCTACGTTATTGTACCTACATATTATTGAAAGAATAGGTTCCATTCAAACCAAATTTTACCGAATTATTATGGTAAGATTTCTCACATACGGCGATAGCGCCTTAAACAATAGAGTGTAGAAATTTGAGGACAACAAAAGAAAATCAATTGAACAGATAAAAAAAAACAGATACCTACATTGGATAGGAATTATACAAAAATAAATCACACTAAATATACAAAAAAAAAAAACACAGAGAGAAATTATTATCGTGCCAACATAAATTTGTACAAATTAAAAATTAGCAAAACAATATCAATAATACATCCGCAAAGCATATAATGAGATCTATCTTTAATTCCGGTACAAAATAAAATACCCCATTGTTATTTTTACATTCTGGACCATGAGAAAGGAATCAATCAACAAGATAGATATGGGAGATAATGTATTCAAAATAAGTCAATTTCTGGCATTTGAGTACCTACCTAAATCCTTCAGATGACGTATATAGCTATATTATTATTACTTTTAACATAATATGTATATCTCTTCTTCTTCCTCAGAGCATTAAATTGTTGGTTCTATTTATAGGTAATATTATGTTATATTAATTTATATTTACTTTGTTTCAGGGCTGATTCTTCAGGAGACAAACCAAACGTGAATACGCTGAGTCCCTTTGGAGAGGTAGTATTTGATGATTTAAATTTAGTACTTAAAATGTAAATGTTTCAAATCACGCGTTTGCATTCAAACTAAATTCGCTGGCGAACTGATTATTTATGTGCTAATTAATTATGTTTATAGACATATTAGGCTCTTTATGTACTTAATTATGATAATATTATGTGATGCACTCTACCTCATATACATAATTAATAAACAAAATTCATTTATATATATATATACGTAGATGTGGGTCTAGGAAAATTCATCGCGAACAATTATTCATCGTCAGTACAATTCATCGCAGGTACAATTCATTGCGAACAATTATTCATCGTCAGTACAATTCACCGCAGGTACAATTCATCGCGAACAATTATTCATCGCAGGTTCAATTCATCGCGAACAATTCATCAATCTATATTATAAACTGTCAAATTGTTTATGACCTAAAAATAAGGTAAAGCTTCAGTTTAGTCACTACTATAAATTGAAGATGGCGGCGATTTTGACATACGCTGGAGAATTACCGTGTTGTCACTCGGTGGGGTATGGGCGTTCCACCCCCCAAACGCCTCTTTGTAATTACCAACGTTCCAACCTTAACCTAACCTATTCAAATCGTATATAAAATAACCACGAAAGCATTAGGAGTGACTAAACTAAAGTTTTACCAAAATAATTAGGTAGAGTTATATTGTACTCGCGAGGAATTGTTCGCGATGAATTGTACCTGCGATGAATTATTCGCGATGTATTCGCCGACTACCCGTAGATGTGTGGTTCAATTAACCAATTCTAAATTGTTGGTTTAAAACGTAACTTTGTAAATGGCATTTTGTAAAACTTTAACGTTGTACAAAGCTATTTTACAAAACTGAATAAAATAAAACGTGGTAGGACTTTCTAGTAGGATTGCAACGTTTAGTATTCTTTTTTATACAAATTTAATATTGTATACTTTTTTGTTTTATAGGTATAAAAAAAATCGTTTGTTTTTAGTTTTACCCAGTATTTTTGTTAAATCCATAAAATATCATTTTACATTTCTATAAAACCACTTTATAATTCGCTAGATCTTTTTCATATTTTTATAGCAGTGTTGTTTTATAAAGCATTGGTCCCCAACTAATATAAAATCTTTCCAATGATTTCTATTGTTTAAAAAAACATGCAAGTGCAGTACAGATCGACGTTTGAACGAATCTGCCGCTAGCATTTCTAAGGTCTCTGTGCAAAGCCAGAAACAGATTAATTTACTTTCAATGTTTGACTAAAACTTTAAAAATGTATAGGTTTCACGCAAAATTCTTCAGTTAAAGGCTGAAATTGGAATATATCAGGGTTAGTCCATTAACCAGTATTTCCGGGAAGAGACCGCATATGGACGATAAAAAGAATAATGGTTTATATTTCGATTAATACAATCTTAAATAATTAACTGAACAATTAAACACTTCGAAACATCTCACAAGACATAGCCTGTTGGTGTGTGTGTATGTGTGTAGCATTAAAAAAAAAACAACATATTTCCAAAATCAAAACCTACAGCCGATTGGCTGGAAGAAAAATAAGGTAGAGAATAAAAATTATATAGGTTTGACTGTCTTTAACATAATTTAGGTATTATTTTATAATATTCATAAAATATATAAAACCATTAAGTTTAAAGCCTAAAACATCCTTTTTATTTGTAAACGAAACATTACCTTGGTCGGTCTTTTTTAAATATTTTTTTATGTTTATTATAGGTAGGTACGCTGACGGTAGACATATTCAATTTGTTAAATGAAAATAAAAACTCAAACTACGCATATAGGTATAATAATAATATTATACTAGCTTTCCCGACAGACGTTGCCCTGTGTTCCCAACTAATAATTGTTGAATTTCGTTTTGTTCTGTTGAATTCGAATTTGTATGGTGATGAATTAATTTTCATTTGACCAATGTGATTCCGAACGATACGTCTGTTTTAAACCATGTATATTCCATCCGCATTCTGTCAATCGCACCAATTGACCATTTCTGTCAAAATTGGAATAAAAATTATAAGATAAAAAGTACTAATAAAGTCGTCTACGTAGAGTTTTCTTTAATTTTCTAATTTTCCATACATTTTTTCTTCTAAAAGGACATTCTCCTGATAAAAGCCTACACGACAAAAAAGAATTAGCGAAATCGGTCCAGCCGTTTAGGCGTGATACCATGACATCCGGAAATAGCTCTCCATTTTTATATATATGAAAATAAGAACCCCCCCCCCCCTCTCCTGTAAACAATCGATGTTTCTATCAGATGCATCGGATAACATTGATGTATAGTTCCAATGCATCGCGCATCGATGTATTACTTATCTAAAAAAACCAACCGTTCTTTACGCGATGCCCGTTTCTTGTACATATCTACCTATATAAAGAAAAAACCTTAACATAATACCTGCTTAGAAAACGAACAACAATTTTATGACGTTTAAAAAAATACAAACGATTCTTAGGTCTTATGTGCGCTCTTTAGAAATAAAATCACCCTTTTTACGAACGTAGTTGTTTTACTCGAAGGTGTTTTGACATAAAAGTTGAAATGGGATCAAAAAACGCAAAAACTAAAAACATTAATTAAAACAGAAATATATAGTATCTAGAAAGCCCTTCATCTAAACCATCCTTGGGTAACCCTCGACATCTCCAATTTTTTTCATCGAAATCCGTCCAGTATAAAGGAGGAGTTAGGTAACAAAGAAAACGGCTAGATTTTTATAGAGTAAGGGTGGATCTTTTGAACAAGCATTATACAGTCAAATAAGTTTTAATGGAGGATTAACTCACTAATGTCCCATAAGAGAAAAAAACGGATCTTTCAACTGTCAAATAGCGGCGATTGGGGCATTAAACACCTTAATGAAAGATTAAATTTAGTGGGCTGCTCCAACAGCCAATAGCACACTAATGGACAATTTAGAACTGTCAAAATGGTTGCCAATTTTGTCTGTTTTCATACCGTTTTTCGAAATTGTTGATGATTCTTATTATGAGAGAGCCCATTTTTTTCGACCAATTTATAAATCGGATTACAATGCTTTCTATAAAGCATCAAAATAGGAACTATGCGGTACTAAAATATCGTCTATTTTATAAAAAATATCTCACTTTTTTAGTAATGCTATGTGAAATGTCAAAATCATAAGATGACGCACGTAGTACATAATATTATTATAAACCATTGGGAATAATCTCGAAATACTTATTTTTAATACAGAAAATAATGTATATGAATTATTTTATATATTTGTTTGGGTTCCCTTTTAAAAATATTTAAATAACAGAAATAAAATAAAACTTGACTTGACAGTTGCAGTAAAACAAACACATAAGACCTTGTCTGTCATCTCTTTCTAACGAATGGTGTTTACCGCGCGTCTCGCTCTCACACATGTATAGAGTGAAGATAGCAACAAGTTCAATATTGCCAGTCGCAAAAAAAAAAACAAGATAATTGTCAATTAATCAATGGTCCATTAAATTTCTCATGAAAGACCCGTTTTGAGTTAGTGGATCCTTTAAAGTTATATGTCCATTTACTATTAGGCTGTATAATGCTCATTCGAAATACCGGCCCTAAGATTTAGTTATGCGTGGCTTAGAAAATGTTTGCTCAAAGACACAGTTAAAATTAAACATGAAATTAAAACTAAACAAAATATATATGTAACTACCTATTCAATTAGGTACTTTTATGCAGTTTCTTTCGACATTGCCCCCGCTAGGTCGCAACTACAAATTGAAATCCGATTATTTAATAGCTGTGATTGACTCGTATTTGTAGGCCTAGCGATTTTTTGCATTCTATGACTACTCTATCAACAAAATAGCGGTTTCGTTGTGATTTTAACACAAATTAGAATTGTCAACGACTTGTCCTTTCGTTCGTACGTTTGGTAGGCGGGGCGATGTGACAGGTCACAGAATTTCTTTGTTTAGAATAATGTGTCAAAATGCTTACAAAATAGATTTAAAAGTAATTTTAAAATCGAAATAAAGACTTATTAAGCTGATTTTTTTTTTATATTTGTTTCGATGGAATTATAGATCAAAGTTATACGAATCTATTTTTCCGAGTATTGCATTATTCGTTCATGCGAATAAATGTAAAAATAGAAATTTATAGTTAAACGTCACCACAAACAGAGAAGAAATGTGTATCTATATATTAATACGTAAAGGAAAAACTTTGTGACTATTTTACGAATATTGCGCCGACGGAGGAGTATGAAATATTAAGCACACTTATAGTTTATATAGAGAAGGAGTGGCGAAGTATGTATAAAAATAGATTAAATCAATTAAAAATCATTACAAATACTACCGTACATAGACATAAGTATCCATATCATTGTTTTTTAAAGAAAAATTTGAAAAAGCGCTCGCTCAGTCTTTGGAAATATAACCTCAAAAATGTGTAAACTTATAATTTAAATAAAAGTTATGGGCGAATTTCGAGCACTGGTAGACCACTAGTCATAGATAAATCTTGAAAGATAAAGTAAATTTTCTTTATAAAATCCGACCCCAGAGAGACGCCGATAGAATTCTCTGTGACAGAAAAAGCTAAATTAGCTACTAGCTACGAGTTTTCTGTCGTCTGTCTGTAGATAGTCGTTGAAAGCAATTTTAGCTACGCCCCAGGGTTATGATGACTGTCTTTTAATATATAATTTTCGATTGTTAACTCAATCACGATGTGTCCCTGAAGGTGCCAACAAAGTCCTCCATTATTTTTTTATCATACAGCTTCTCCTGTTTCTTCGTCAAGTCTGTGTACAACCTTTATGCAACCTCACGTGCCACTTGGATAACTTCATGACAAATTTTTCGTATCTAGTGTTTCACTTGATATCACAAACATTGCGTCAATAATCTCGTTCTTATTATTCTTCAACAAAAAATCTCGTATGAAAGTTAAAAAAGTTTCAACTGTTATGCATAACTACGGAGGCTGGAATCTGAATAGGCCACAGGGCAACATTGTACGCTCGGGATAATGTAATAACATAGCGTGGTGTATGTGGTATAATATCTGTGAGCTACTTTTGTGGAGGAATTTTAGTATTCAGTACGGCATTCAGCACGCCACTGCATATTCCACAATGAGCCTAGAAAATCATAATAATTTGTCTTCAGATTGTAAAAGACAAAACACACATACAAGACAAAACACACATAGGTACTATGAAACTTAAAGTAGTAGGTTTGTATGTAGATAGTAAAACAACGGAATTCAAATTAAACATCGTTAGTAGGTATCCATTGTCGTATTAGAAATTATTACTTATATAATAATTATTATCTTTTGTACGAAAACAAAAGAATCAGTTTCCTTGTGTATTTTCTTTTTAGTATAAGAGTAAAATCAATATAAACGTGCCGTTAAGACCTTTAATTATTACTATATCCACTATATTTTTCATCGCAAATTTATCTTTGGGATGAAAGAATAATTATATTATAGTAAAAAGTCCATACTCGCTACTCATCTTATTATATAATGAGTATTACTAGCTGATCTTATAGGAGTTGCATTATTGTCAAAAAAAAAATTAAGATGGTTACATTAGAAAAGCAGAAACGTTTCAATTTTTTTTCGCGATGCATCACTTAATCAAATGTTAAATTTTTAGAAACATAAGTTGCGGTAAAATGTGGAGATCAATCTTTAATGATTTGAAATTTTCTCATTTACCTAAAAATTATTTCTTTTCAGCGTTATAATGACCCTTAAGTAAAAGAACAAGTTTAGTTCGAGGTAAGCTTTTTCGTGAATACCCATTCTGGTTTGCTACTAAAGCCAGGCATTTTCGTGGCGGTGTTTAGTAAAAATGTATGTTAATTTATGATTTGATGTACCAAAGTTGTATTCAAGTAAGTAGGTACATATACCTTTCATTAACATTAAATTATGAAGTTCGTACTTAACCGCCTAGAACTCTCACGACTACAACTTCCCTGCGCTGATTTTGATGTAATAGGCAAAATGCTATGTGTTAACAAACCTTCCATAATGGAAACTCACTCACCTACGGTGTTCGTGTGTACTTAACCAGAACTACACGTAAACATCACGGCCCATTTTAAACTCGACCGATTTCTAATGTTATAAACAAAATATAAGGCCATGTTGACTTTAAGTTGATCTCTCTAACACTAAAATATAGGATTAAATGAGACGAACAACGTTTCCTGAAAATGCGGTTCGCACTTCTAGCAGATTCACGGGAAAAGGAATTATACTTTGCATTTTTTCTTTAACATATAAAATATACAACAGGTAAAAAAGATAACCTATGTTTCCTGAAGCTTTTAGGATCACCACGGGAGTCAGACAGGGCTGCGTACTAGCTCCCTTTATATTCATAATAGTCATGGACTTCCTGTTGAGAAAGTCCATGCAAGGAGCAAGAGGTATACCGATAACACAGAGAGATGGTCTAATGGGCGAACTGTGCGATCTGGAGTACGCGGACGACCTAGCGTTGTTCAGTACGACAGTGGAGGAATTACAGCGCAGTGTTTCAAGACTCTGCGACGAAACAGCACGCCTCGGCCTTCGAGTCAATGCCAGTAAGACGGAGCTCATGGCGAATAATGCCTGCCCCGATAAACAGCTACCGATAACCATCGATGGTCACCAGGTCTCCCGGGTGGATAAATTTAAGTACCTGGGAGCAACCATTACCACCTCTGGTGACCTCGGGGCTGAGCTCCCGATACGTATCGGTATGGCGAGTGGCGCCTTTAACAACATGACCAAGATTTGGAAAGCGTCGGCGTTTAGTGTCGAGACGAAATGTAAACTGTTTGATGCGTGTGTGTTGCCCATTCTCTTGTATGGGTGTGAGTCCTGGCACCTGACCAAGGCCCAGGCACAAAAAGTCTCAGCCTTTGAGATGAAGTGCCTAAGGAGAATTCTGGGCGTAAGATGGTACCACCGCATCACGAACGACGCTATACGCCGGCGCACCCAGCGTGAGCCCATCACCTCCACCATTGTGGGGAGGAGATGGACTTGGCTGGGACATGTGTTAAGGATGCCGAATGACAGTTGGCCGAGGAGAGCGCTGTTCTTCCTCCCATCAGGGTCCCGAAGACGAGGAAGACCCTCTCACACTGTGTTCCGAACCTTCGAAGCAGAGCTGAGGGACATGGACATGGTGTGGGAGGAGGTCATAAACATTGTGCAAGATCGAGCGCAATGGAGAGCTCTTGTTGCCTCCCTATGCCCCTAAGTGGGGTCTTAAGGGAGTTTGGATTGGATTGGATGTTTCCTGAACGAGAAATGCATACTTATGTATATGTAGTTACTGAATTTAAAACTATAATTTTATAAAAAAAAAATAGTAATATAAAAAGTGGGGGAGAGGCCCTAGGACCTCTAGAGAAATTGAAAAATGAGAGAAAAGAGAAATTGAAAATGGCGGTTGACTACAAACGAAGGTTTCGTGCGAAAAAAATGTACTGTCCACTGGAACATAATATAAACAATTATTCAAACCAAACAAAGACACTTATTTAAAAATATAAAAAGTGGCTACTTAATTTTCTTCCTACTGTCAAATTGTCAAATAATTCGTTTGTATTCGTTCGCCAATTTCAATTTGGCCTCTGGTCAGTATAATGGTCACCCCCACTGCATACATATATGCATTTCTCGCTCAGGAAACAAACAGACTATACCTATCAAGTAATTCTCTATGTCTCCCTGTCTTCAGTCAATTTTTCATAATATTCTCGCATCAAACACAGTCACTGTCGTCAATCACTTAGGTATTCTATATGCCTCTCTCATTTGTTTTTAGTTGCACAATCCACAGATCCTTTAGGAAGTTGACTTTTTGGATTATTTTAGCACCTTGCAGTCGTAATTTGGTATGCGTTGTTAAAATAGAATCAGTTGGTTACCTAAGTAAGAAAATATATTTAAAATTCCCTTTTAATTTAATAATAAATATATTTATTTTAGGTACATAAAAATCTTATAATATTTTCTTTTTATAAAATTACTAGCTTTCCCAACAGACGTTGTCCTGTGGTTTTATTTATTTATTTATTTTATTAAGTTACAATTAAACCTTAAAAGTTAACAAACAAGTTATAGTTGATCTCTCTAACACAAATAATAGTTTGTTATAGTTGATCTTTCTAATCTCTATCTCACACTCTTTGGTTCTAGCCTGAAGTGGCCCGTTAATCTGTACAATATGTGCACTGCGCCCCCGTTAAACAATACAAAATTAATTCGATTAGATAAGCTAATAAAATAATAACATTAAACTATTTCTGAAACATCCCTATTTCATTCGTATTCAAAGCTCTGGCTGGAACAACTTGAGAAAAATGCGCTCGCGCACACACCCTACCTCGCATATTATCAACACAAATATGCCCGATAATATTGTTGACCTTGTATGAAAATTTCTAAAACTATCGAAACGGTGCGGTGGAGTAAGTGCGATGGGCGTATGCGAGAATGAGAGGGAACTACCCGCGATGTCGTGGGCGCGTCCCAGGTAACCTTTCCATACGAACTTAAATAATGTATTTTACATCATTTCTTATCCATTTTTTTAACTTTTTATTAGTTATTCTGTTATCCGGAGCGGAGGAGAATCCAATAAATCAAACATCAGAAGAATCTGTTGAGCCAATCTCGAGTTATAAGTGTTCGCACTAACCCGACTTTAATGTATATAGTAGATATTTTTAAATTCAGTAAGTACGTAAATTCAACCTTTTTGACGAGTACCAGGCTGTTAAAATCCCAACAGGGTTCCCAGAAACGGTCCACATGAAAATATAATATGGCTTAACCCAACTTTAATCAGAGGATAGAAAAGTATGTACCTACCCTTCACTGAAAGATTAAATCGGTACTTTACCTACTTAAGTTATAATTGACTACGTATTTGATCTACCTAGGAGAAAATTTTGGTAATTTACAGTTGACCCATAATATGATACACGCATATATGAAACGTTATTACATTACTTTACTTCATACCTAATTGTACCTACGCACTCATATTACTAATAATTATGAAGGTTTATAGAACTTTCACCTTTCCGGATATCAAATTTTCAGAATGACCTTTTTTTAAGTTTGTGTCCGGGTCAAAAATTTCACAAAGGTTGCCACACTTTTTAAATAAGTAAAATGAACAAGAAAATAAAAAATTAAAACACCTAGAAGTAAGTATTAAAAATAGCAAAAGTAAAAATGTATTACACACACACTTACAATATTGCAAATGGAATGGTAGATTTCAAACGAAATACAAAACGAAATAATAAGAAGATGATTTCTAAATAATATATTGGACCAAAAAACTCATGAAGAATGTAGTCAAATTAGTGTAATTGAATGATTTTTTTTCCTGAATTTTTGGAATTATTAAATTTGTATTTCATCATTCCAGAAAGTTAGGTACCTACCCAAAACTTATGACGGAAATTTCAAAGACATCTTCTAGAGAGGATGTGTGGAGGAAACGTCCTGAACTTTCAAATAACGTGACTTTTTTGTTATCTCTACGTGGCCTTGCAAGTAGATAGTTACCCCTATTCCCTATCGATCCGCTAAAATTTAATATCAACTAAAATTTTATTTTTCGCGGGCAACCCCGTGTGATTTCAACCAATCCAAGCGATATTACTTAAGAAATCGATCGAAGTGAATATAGCTGCAAGTGATTTCAAGCGAATTATTGCCCCGTGTCAAAATTATCATCATGGCCGCCAAATTTCCTTTTTCTCAAACAAATTCATTTTGATAAAAAAAATAGGTATAACACTATTAACGTATTTTTTGTGATGAAAACAAGAGCCAAATGATATATTTACTGAAAATAATAACTTTTTTTTTATAGATTGCTGTTTTTAAGAGAGGTGACTGAAAATAAAAGACACTATTTTGACATAATATAAGCGGTTCCTCTATAATTTTGGCGGGTCTTTCTAAGGTGCCGCTTAAATTGATCGAATAGCGATAATAATTTAAGTGTTAAAATATACTTTTTTCGTACACTTTTTGGCGGGTTCTTAATGTTAGCGGATCTGATAGCGAATAGGGGTAAGTGTATGTTTATTTATGTAGTTGGCCTGTCAGGGATGGCTAGTCGTACGCCGCACTTTTTTCTTTTCGAGAAAAAAAATAAAAGGAATTCGTAGTGCGGAGGGTAAATAGCAAAATAACAGTATGTTTAAAAAGCTCCAGCTGAATAAATGATAAACAAATATTTAATATTCTTGATTTGTAATGAAATCAATTTAAATGAAACAAAAGTACGACCCTCTGTTGATTGGAATAAAAACCTCATCATTATTACAATAATTGTTTCTGCCGTACTTACATTTTTCAACAATTTAACTTACAATCAATTTTAACCTTGTTCGTTAGGATCTGAACCTAAAAACTATGGTTTTAATAAACACAATATAAAAAACTAAAGTAGAGCTTATAATAGTTATAATAGGTATGTTTATTGAGCCTATTCTTTTTCGTCCGAATCCTTCTAAGTAAAAAAATGACGAAAAATATAAATGATCTACATTGTATTAAAAAGCTGTCAGGTGTGTGTATAAACAGAACTATACTTATCAACTTTTTGATGCAACAATAACATAACATAGTCCGTTTTTAACCCTATTAGGGGCATAGACAGGCAACAATATCTCTCCGCTGCGCTCGATCTCGCTTTTTTAATGGTAGGTTTTGAGTTTGAACCACAACGGGACTCCGACTAACTAATGCTTGATAAGTTTTTCGGAGAAAAACATTAAAACCTATTATGTTATTTAAAAAATAAGCTTTATTTATAAACAGCTAATGTATTGTTCTTCTTTGGTGCCGTGTCAGGTAATCCCAACATGGGCGATTACTGCGACGAATCCTTCTTCTGAAACCCTTTGATTCTCCGTACATTACGCAGCCATAACATCTGCCTTCTTCATCAGGTGGATCAGCATATACTTCTCCCCACGCATGATGTACCCCATTCATGAAATTTTCCGAATTTTTTACCTGCGACAGGAGTTCGCTTACTGCCCGGCTTGAATATGGACTAAGGATTTCTGAAGTTGTAACGGTCGGTCCGAGGAATCTTGAGCATTCTGCAATGTAACCTCATCTCAAAAGCCTCGACCCTATTCATTGTGTTAACTTTCATAATCCAAACCTCACAGCCGTAGTACGGACCACAAGTAGCATTATTTTCTGTCGCAGTTTCATACTCAGATTGTCACTGCTGAAAAGAGTTCTCATCTTATGGGATATGTTTTCTGGGGAGCTTCCTACAAGACGAACTAGGTGGCAGCACTTCTAATCAGGTCTAAATATTATGACAGCTGTCACTCATACCATCTAGCATTGACTGGTGAATATTATGCTAATTTATCTCCTCTCTTTTTTGTTTTCTCAATTAAACAATTTAGCGAGGCGCCTCTGGTTAGCGAGGGCGCCTCTGGTGGCACAAAAAGGGAAAAAAAACATCCCATTAAATGCAGCTGTTGCTGCCTCCAACTATTATATTATCTATGGCTGCCTCTATTCTACATTTGACTTCCACATCTGGTTCGAGATTGATACGTTCTAAATTAATACCCTTAAAATACTTTAATGTACCTATTACCTACATGTTTAAATATACCTAACATTTATGTGACATGAAATCATTAATCCAACCGTTTTCAGATTTCTTTATGTTTTTTTTATATGATCGTACCTATACTTAATAAAAGCAAAAAAACAAAATTAATAATAATATTTAGTAATTATTGCTCGTTAATTACGTTCTGTTTTCATTGTTCACGTACAACAATAAAAAATGAACAAAAGTGTTATAATAATTAATATCTATATGCAGGGTTTTTGTTTTACTTTTCCTTATTATACGCGCACATACCTACTCCCACATTAAAATATGCTTGAACATTGTTCATTATGAAAGCATGATACCCGCACACACCATTATGGGGAAGTAGAATTTTAATTATGTACGTACACAAAATCGGTAGAATAAGCGACACATTATGAAAAATTATTCTGCTAAGTTATACCTATCTAGTGTAAGAACGATACAGCACCATTAAAATGTTTAACATACCTATGCATTAAACTGTTCTTTGTTAGTTAAAAAAAATTAAATAGGTTGTTACATTTTTTTATAAAAGCTACTGTATAGTAATCAAATAGCCTGGTTATAGGTAAGTTCGTCCGTACCTAACTCTGTATTTTCTTCGAATTTCAATCTAACCCCAAATTAAATACATTCTCCCTTTAGAACCCCATTTAGGGACATATTATAGGCAGTCAAAAACAGATCAGCGCTCGATCTTGCGCCATCACAGGTTAATGGGCTTTAAGCGACTTATTTTTTTTTTTAAATGAATCTGTGTTCACTCAAAGTGAACACAAATACACTCTTTGACTCTTTAACAGTAAGCTACTTGCAGCTTGTATCGTGAAAGAGGAAGATGGCCGGCACCTCGAATCGAACCCACGATCCCCGCACTAAACATTGCGAAAGCCGGCGTCGTAACCGCTAGTCTACCAACCATATCTTGCGCCTTTTCTGACCACCTCAAGTCCTTAAACTCTTAAACCCCAACCCCAAATTTAATTAGCCATATTTATTTATTTTTATTTTATTAAATCAATATAGACCCCATTTCTAAATATATTTATATATATATTTTTCATACAAAACAAATCCAACTACGGGAAACATTATTCATGATTATAATTTGCGTCGGTACGTCGTTAGTTGCTATGACAATAATTTAGTTTCAAAATAATATTATTAAATTACAACACTTTATAATTTATTTTTTTCATTCAAAACTGTCCATAATAAATGCTGCATTATTTTAATATTGCAAATGTTTCATGCGATTTGAATTTATTTCTTATATTTATTTTCATATTACTGTCAAAGTATTTTATTTCAAAACATTTTCTAAAAATATTGAACTTTTTTGTATTGCAGAAAGTTGTGAAGGAAATGAACCGTCTTGGAATGGTGATCGATCTGAGTCACGTGAGTCCCAACACCAGTAGAGCAGTTCTGAAGATATCGAAAGCTCCAGTAATCTTCAGTCATTCATCGGCCTACGCGTTGTGTCCTCATAACAGAAATGTTCCCGATGACATTATCAAAAGCATTGTAATTATTGTCACTTCAACAAAATTAGACTTTTTGCATTTAAATAATATATTTGTAATTCTGGAAGAATCTAATTATTTTACTTTGAGTTAATATGTTGTTTTATTACTTTTCAGAGAGACTCTGGAGGCATCATAATGGTAAATTTTTATCCAAACTTTGTCAAATGCAATGACAATGCTACGTTGGCGGATGTTGCAGGTACGATTTCATTAAAATATGTCTTAATTTTTAAATAAAACAAAAAAAAACAAAATATGCAATATATTTAATATGAGTTAGTAGTTAGTGGGTACCTAATAGTATATCTTTCACAAATCCATGGCTTTTTTCGTTTTACGTCTTTCATAGTGTTTAATAGGTAGGTACCTAATACAAGTATTACTGACGTTCTTTACTAATCAACGAAGCAAAGATGACTGTTACTGCCATCTATTGAGAAAATATTGAAGCGTTGTGTTAACTATACTGTTATGAATATAATAAAAGGCGCATCGAATGTTTCAAGCAAATCCGTGCCTCTATAGTCGACAACACCTTGTCTTTTTTCAAAATACTCTTACAATTTCAACATGTCAACACGCATTTTTTAGCTTACATCTACAACACATTCTTTTGTTGTACTCTGCCTCACAGTATTTCCACATTTTGTTTCGAATGGTTTCTACCAGTATTTTTTTTTGTTTATTGCTTTGAAACACCAGCATAAATATAAATAATTATTATTGTATCTGATTTCTTTTTATTAGGAAAATTTGGTTTCGGTTCCCGAGAACTTGTTTGAAAAATTATATAGAATCCTGCAGATTCTGATAATACTTTAGTGCAGTTATATAAAAAGCTACAGCTAGGAATAATCATTGAGCTATCCATGACTCTTAGTACAAAACTGTTCATATTCCATTTTAATATCTGACTTTTTGAGAGATTCTTTAATGTTTTTATGGGAGATGTTAATAAGAAAATAATATTTTTCTTACAGAGCATATTCATTACATCAAACGTTTGATTGGAGCAGATCATATAGGTCTGGGTGGAGATTACGATGGTGTTAACAGGTGAGAAAAATAAAATTATGTGTGTAAACACTTGTAAACAATCTACTTATCCTTTGATTTTTTTTATAATATGTAATGGTTTCAATTTTAGGGTTCCTCGTGGACTTGAAGATGTTTCAAAATATCCGGAGTTATTTGCGGAGCTCTTACGGAGTGGACAATGGAGTGTTCAAGAACTAAAAAATCTTGCAGGATTAAATTTGCTAAGAGTTATGCAAAAAGTTGAGAAGGTATATATAAATAAATCATATCATCTTAAATTTAATTATTTATATTTGTGGACTTCATTTCATAAAGAGTTTTTTAATTCTGTTGTGTCACGTTGGCTACCACTTTGGTGAGGCCTCTCACTCCTGGACCATCCGTGAGAGTTTTTTCACTCACTGGATTCTGATCCATTGCTTGATATTTTTAAGGCAGGACATCTGCCGTCTTTCTACACCTCGACCATTATCAATTTTATTTACATAACGAGATGAAGCAAACTGTAGGTAGGTACTCTAAGCAAACCTCCCTGCTTGTGATCGTATTAGTTTCTGGAATACACATCATTCTGTGATAGACGAATGATATTACCTACATATTATCATAAAGGAATTAAATTGTAAATTAAGTATATAATAACAGTTTATTTACATTTCTAGGTTCGGGATGAGCTACGAACTCAAGGTGTGGAACCAGAGGAACATCCAGATTCCCCAGAAGATAATGGTCCTTGCACAAGCAATGCATTCCACACGGATTTATTTTAATTACCTACTTACTATCTCAAAGAGCCAAAGTAAATAATACTTCTACTCTAAATAAAATTATAAAATTAACAATATGAATAACAATACTTGATATAATTATTACCAATAATATTTTAGAAATGTTTGTTTTTTTATTTGCCTTTGACAATACTTTAACCGTATATGTGAACATCACGCTCAAAATACAAATGCTAAGATAGATATTAATATGCCCAGAGCAGTATAAAATGCTGGAGAAGGTTCTTAAATACAATTTGCTGCATTAACTTTAATATATTTAGAGCTATTTAAAAAAACTGTATTTTTTAGGATCTTCATACAAATTTCTCAAAAAGACTTTTGGAAACAAAATTACTCATGTAAATGTTGAATGGGATCTTGGTATTACGGTATGAAAATGTAATAAAATAATTGTAGATTGATTTGTTATACATATAAATGTTATTAAAAGCTTATTATTCTCAATAAATAAAGATTTAATGAAAAAAATTGCAAAATGATTTTGAAGTTTGACAGATACAAATCACCCTCTATGGGTGGGTTGGCCAATTAATATCAAAGCAGGCAATGTATGTAGCTAAGATTCAAACCACAGAGCTCTCTCTATGAAAACTTGCAAAAAACTTGCAAATTATGTCGGTAGGTTCGTATAATATTTTTTTTATTATTATAATAGACCTCCAAAAAAAATAAAATATTATACGAACCTACCGACATAATCAGTATATTTATATTATCTGTGGACATAATTTGCAAGTTTTCATAGAGAGAGCTCTGTGGTTTGAATAGGTTCGTATAATATTATGAGGTCGGTAAAACAAAAATTGTAAAAGTGTCATTCTTCTTTTTCTGTGCTTATGCCAGTTAAAGTGGTATGTTAAGCAATGGGATGCTAGACTAGAATCTGTTTAATTACCTACCGATCAAGCCTGACAATCGGAATCAAAAACGTAAAGCAAGACGGGTATAAGCTAGTAAAATTATAAAATTAACAATATGAATAACAATACTTGATATAATTATTACCAAAATTTTGTAATATTTCATGTCTGACTAAATGTATAAAACTATTATGTACTAACGAAATAATTAACTACCTATCCATAATAAAATTAATGTATCTTTAAAATTCGTGTGATAAAAATATTTCTAAGAATGTTAAAGTGACATATTAATCTAAATGTATGTATTTTGTCTAAAGTAAAATACGATAACCATAAGATTCTTTGTAACTCTTAAATTTTATAATACCTACCTACTAATAATAATTATCCATAAAACCTTCACCTAAAAATTATTTTTGCAATGCCACTACCCATTAAGTTTTAAAGAAGAATCACTTTTATACCTATTTCTATCTCTAACTACTATGATTATATTGTCGATGTTTTGGCTATTAGAAATTTCTCTTATATTCATTAAAATCTACTTACCTAAGTTCACTCAATTATACAAGAACGAAACGAAGGTGTGTTTCGGATTTCTACCAGATCCTCACATAATGTGATTGGAGCATTAGACTTCTTGATGTTATCGTATGGATATCTTTTTTGTTTTGGCATTACTCTTTATATTTTGAATTCGGTTCTACCCTTTTACATTTATTTATTTATGAATACTTTACTGTACATTGGTGGTAGTATGAGTAACACACAAAATTTTACATAACAAAGACATCACAGAGGGGGAGCTTACCACAACGAAGTTGCGGTCTCTAACAACTAACCCATTGGCTTTTAATAGAAAAAAATATAAACAAAATCAGATCAAATGGTGTTATATAAAGAAATTCTCTTAAGTACCTCTCAATCATTTTCTTGGTAACAGTAATTTCTATAAACAGGATATTACCAATTAAAAAAAAAACATATCTTTACGTGTGAAAGGAATATATTTTAAATATACATTTATGTATGTATCTCCAGTAAGACATCTACAATATTATAAAATAAACTTAAATTAATAAAAAACTAATATGCATGAAATAAGAATACATCATCAATAGATGCATTTTTTCTATTGAGCTTATAAAATATAATATAATAAAGCTGTTTTGTGTACTTATTTAATAAAAAATGAATTTATTATCAATTTATTCACATAATACTACAATGGATGTTCAAAAGACAGAATGTTTTTTTTAATAGGTATTATTTAAAAAAAAAAAACGTAAATAACTGGTATTCTCAAATTCACGTTCCAACTCAACGCAAGAAGCTCTTGCTTATAACTTTAGGTTGCCAGTAGTTACGCCTCTAATGTATTGGATAAAACATTTTCAGAATAGAGAAATGTCAAAAGTCTCAATAAAAATTGGATACGACGCAACTCAATTGTCTGTTTTTCATTTCAGAATAACAGTCATTATTAAAGAATAGCTTTTATTGAATGATTACCTGCTTAAGAATTCAAAAGTATGCAGTTGTGTCAATATGTTGTCATTTCAGTTCACCCATAATTCACGCAAGACATAATTATGACATACATAATTACAAAATTCAAAATATTTTATCATTAGGTATGGGGTCAAAAATATTTTATTGTAAATAATGTTTATGTTGAAATTAAAACTTTGTTGAAAACATCAAAGTGTTGACAGAATGAAACTTATCTTTATCCTAAACGTAACATTCTTACATTTAAATAGCGTAAATTTTAATACAACATCCATTACGTATACTTAATACATAAAAAAAACTTTTTTCAGAAAATAAAATATTTTCATATAACTTTTCTCTATAAATGGTAAGGTTAAATAATAAAATATATTACACATACTTAACGTTTTAAGTAAACCATTTTTATAATAATGTTGTAAGATTATACTTAATAACATTTACATTTTCTTTACAACAATTGATAATATTTTTCATATTAGGTATACAGTAAAATTAATTAAATTATACCATTCATTCATTTTGTATGGTGTTGGATGGACATTATGTCTTTTCTCAAGTGGTCATGGATGGATATTATGTCTTTTCTTAAGAGGTCTTCTGCTTCCATACCCGTAATTATTGGATGCCATAAGTAAAATAATACAAAAACGTTTGACAGCTCTGCTAACCTTAGTTGAAATAAATATGAATTTTTTCAAATCACAAATCACACCAATGTAATATAATTTTTTTGTTTAAATAATTGTAGAGATTGATTCCGAATTGTAGTGAAAATTTAATGTGTTTTCAAAATTTAATAATATAATGTTACGATAACAATTGAAATATTTGCACAGAATACCATAATTGAATATAAGCACAGCAATATGTTTTGATGTTTTTAGCCTTAAATACCTATATTTAGCTAATTACACAGTTTTAATTTAAATAAGTTATATTTAAAGTAATGATGAAACGTCGAAGACAATCACATGTGTATAATATAAATTTCACAAAAAATAACAAAAAAATTTAAGTGTGTATTTAATATTCAAGTTAAAAAGAAACATTGATTCATTCATTATAACAATTGATTTTAAAAAAAATATTAACATTGTATTAAAGAAAATATTAAAAAAAAGTTTTTCTATTTTATTACAGCTATCATGAATAAATGAGAATAATAATTATTATTTACAGCTGTATATTCCCTACCTAAATAAACAAAGAAAGTTAAGGAGAAACAACATAACATATTACCATAATTTTTTTTTTGTAATATGAGGAAGAATGCAGGTCCTGTCGAAACTGCCGTCCAGAAGGTAATAGAAGATGAAATTGACCCCAAAAACAATAGACTAATATATGAGGTTTATCCCTGAGGTGCAGGTATTAGGCAATGAGGATTACAAAAGACAGGGCTACATGGTGAGGACTTGTTCCTCTAAATTTCTTAGGCCACAATAGCAGCACTAAGAAAAATTTAACAAATATAAAAGAAGAAAATTTATACAAAAGAGCACCAATTCAATAATACATTTTGGTTATAGAAATAATAATGATATTAGCTCTAACACAACCACTGATTAATAATTCTTTTCCATGCCAAAATATCTTATTATATAACTCGAATGAAAGAATCTTATTATTTTTATTACACATGCGCAATTGAATGAGCAAATAAAGGTGTTACATCCTATGAAAGCCTTACTTCTAGCTTCCAAATATCCTCTATAGTACACTTCAACATATTTTAGATATATTTGGCCACCAATGTCAATGATACATTAATAACCATTTACTACTTGTTCAATTCCGTAGTGCAAGCAATATTTTGAAAAAATTTACAATTTATACTTAAAAAACACTTAGGGTTTGAGCATCGTACTAATTAAATTTTACATCTTACAAAAAAGTCAGTATTTTTTGGAAAATGATTCAAATAAATCCTTTTCTCGGATTATAAGTTTACACCATCAAAGAATATATAAGATGACTGGTAATTCGATACATTCCTTGAAAGGGGTCAGACTAGAGCAAATTTGCAACAATTTTGTTTATTTATACGTTTTCGGAAAGCTTAATCATTGGGGAAGTTTTCCCTGTGGTTTGTACGCCAAGTGTATTATACTTTTTTGGAGTAATTCCCAAATAAAAATCGAAATGAAAAAAACTGACTTGTGATTTTAAAATGTTGTATTTCAAAGGTATTTAAAATTTTCTTCATGATTTTTTACTTCAACCATTCCTTTATTATTCAGCTATTAGAAAAATGTATTTTTATTCAAAAAAGTTAAATAATCGCCAACCACTGGCATTTGACCCCTGGTTAATGGGAAAAAAATTGTTGCAAATTTGCTGAAGTATAATCACTTTCAAGGAATGTATCGAATTACCAGTCACCCTGTATAAGTATATCGATGTGTAACAAAATGATTCTGATTAAAATTCTAGTAGGTAGAGCTGCAGGATTTTTTTATACAACAAAGATTGTAATCTCAAATGGTTTTCCACCTTTTAGATTGCATTATTAGACTAATTCTTATTTCTAAAGACATTTAATAAACACTTAGCAGAAACAATAGATAAAACAAAAATATGTAAACATAAATTTAAAAGAGAGATCTTAGTATGCCTGTCCTACTTTTTAGTTGTTTAACTTGGCACCAACATTATATGCTCAAAAGACATACACAGCATGATTCAAGGGCAATGGCCATCATGGAATTTATGTATATGAGAACCGTAAGTATGATTTCATGTCGAATTGAAGGTTTCGTTTCAAGCAGTTCATCACCGCTGTAAAATTCCAGCGACTTGCAGAACTTGTAAGGCAGTCAAAGACTCTTAAAAGATTTTAACAAGGCTTATTTGGACGAGGACTGCAAATGACGCTCTACGAAAGATCAGTACAAACATAGGGGAAAATTCTCGTTCCAAATAGATTCATAAATAAATGTGTATATTTTCTAATAGTTACTATTTTCCAAAATTGATGTAACTAAGTATAATAATGACTTAATTGGCACTAAAAATAAATATCTAATGAAGTCAAATCTTATCATCTAAATATAATTTATGAAATACCTACATAAATAATACACTACTTATCTACTATATAAATAATTATATTACATAAAATATCTTATTTCTAAAATTACCAACTATATATTTTTTTATATGAATATCTAATTACACTAATGGAATGTCATGTATGGATTTTTTTCATACAAACAAAGTATTCAAACACTTTTGATCTTACTTAATTTGAGCCTTATTTCTAATATTAAAATATTTTGAGTTGATTTTTAGAATATTTATATTTACGCCCTGATTAATTATTATCTACCCATTAGATGGCTGACAATACTTTTTTGTGTACAATGTACTGTATATCAAAACTTAGCCATAGAGTACAATAAATACTTAAACATAATACCTTGTTAGACTGTTGGAATGATTTTCTGATCATAATACTATTGACATAATCTAACAATTTCAAAAATGTACACATTGTGTATTCTATTATATTTCTAAAGAACAATATGAACACATTTTAAAACCATAAACCTAATCAGAATGAATAAAATCAAAATAATAATAACATCTTGAAGTTTTTAAATTTAAATTTTCAAAAGATTTTTAAGCAACGCAATGAATTGTTACAAAAATATTACGTAGGTACCTACTTGAAACTTTTGAAAAATAAAATTATTTGCATAAAAAATAATTAATTAAGTACAAGCACCTTTTTAATGTCTGATAATTTTGTTAAAAATTTAACAAAAAAAATTGTTAATGACGTTTGGAAAAAAAACATTTGTCATTAATGTTAAAATTATTAGTTAGTGTAGCGTTTGTTTTGTAAGTATATTTTATTGTTTTAAAAATGAAAATAATGTTGAAGTTCATTTGAATGTTAAAGAATGTACATTGTTCTATAGGTTTGTAAAAAATCTTCTTTCTTATAAAAATATTACAAAACTAGCTACTAAATAAATGGCAAACCTCTCAAGAGATTTTTCTACATAAACATTCAGTAAAATTTATAATATCAATGTCATTCTTACATAATAGGTTCTAATAAAAGAAAAAACACTGACAGTGAAAATTTTCATTGTAATACTTATAATTAATGACTGAAATTATAACTTATGTGCAATAAGTTGTGCTATTTATAACTAATGTGTACTACAGTAGATAATATAATTATTATATTTAAATCTGTAAACTATGTAACAAATCTCATAGGAATATCATATAGGTAAGTTGCTTTAATAAACTATCCCAAATAACTTAAGTAGGCTGACTAATAAACAATTCAAAAATACATAGGTACTTTTTTACACAATGACATATAGCTGTTTGACCATGCCAAAACCACCATGATGAATGCCAAGCATCCAGCCAATATAGTTACATAAAATATTCTTTGTTCATGATAATACCTAGGTAGGTAGGTACCTATAAACACTAATAAAAAATAATGGAATAAGGAATATCTTAAATGATTCCCAACTCTGACTCATCAGTCATTAAATGACAACTAAAAAATACAACTCAACTTAAATAAGAACTTTTTCAATCAGAAGAAGTCGGAATAGTGGTGTAAATAACTTGCCTTTGAGGTGAATTGTATTCTATGGGATTAACAACTGAGCAAGAAGGGCTGCTTAAAATTACTTCGTCATCTCTCATTTCAACTATACAATCTTCACTTGGTAGTCGAGAATTTTGCGGACCAAGATAAAAGTCATCCACTTTTGTTGACATAGTTTCCGGTGTATCGGGAACAGTAAAATGACTGCTTGTAAGCCTATTCAGATTCCTAACATTCAATGTCACCCCGTTTTGTGGCTGTGGAGAATTTCCTTGAGACTCATGTTGTGGTACATCATTTGAACTGTTATAATCTTGACAATTTTGTGCTAAATCTGGTTGAGATCGGTCAATGTCAAACTCGTGTCCATCAGCGATCATGCAAGGATTGGATAATGTAAAAGCCATCGAGTCAGATAATCTGGAGCTTTGTGTAATGTTATTTATACTGCTGGTTGTATCAGGAGACACCATGTTATCAGATATTGTCAACACTTGTGCTAAATTCAAACCTTGCTGAATTCCATGTCTATGTGGAGTTATGGGAGATTCCGTATGTGGATTTTCATGAGTGAAAGCAGCACAATGTACCTAAAATAATTTCAATAAAATTAACAAACGGTAAAAATACATTTGTCAATAGATCGCTATTGTTTTTCCCATTAAGGGTAACCCATCCAACATGGGTTATTCATTCTTTTTTGTTCATTACACGTAAGAGCATCAAAAGGCAACAGCAACATTAAAGCTGACTTTTAGTATTTTGATCAAATCACGTGAGGGAAAATATCTGTTTACTTTAAAGGAAGATCTAAGTCTGCAGATGAGTTGTTAGTTGGAGCCAGAGATCTTGTCACAGAGACATTTTTCGATAGATTGGCATGAGAAGTACTGCTGAATATATCTTGCGCTTGAAAGAGTTTCTCAAGTAATTGTCAATGTTGAAAGGGCTCAGCCAAAATATTAAAAAAATAAAGTGTAAAATAAATTTACAGATACTCACTTTCTTCTTTCGTTGAAATTTTTTCGACATCCAAGCCCAACCTCCTTTCGATCTTGGTATAATAACAGCAATACTAAGGGCTATTACAAAGCAAAAAAGAATGGCACATGTCAGAGTCCAATTATGCACTTGCTTTTCAAGAGTTTCCACTGTAGCTGTAATGAGAAAATACAGTTTATTAGGGTTAACTGTAGTTGCAATAAACTAGGGTTTTCACAAGGCATTTTTCCATACACAGTTATTTTCCGCCATAAATCAAAGCATTGAGTTTTGAAAATGCATAAATCCTTAATATACAATAACAGCGCGATTGTATTACATACATACTTGATGCGAATATTATAAAAAATATATATGAAAAATCTGACTTTGACTTTAGAAATAACAATATGCCCATACTCATAGATTATCTGATATTTTTGACATTGCCCTCTATTGACAATATTATTAAGCAAGGTATTATTGTCACAAAATTATACTAACTACACTTAACGATAGATGTCGCTGGAATGCATATTTTTTCTTCTTAATCATTCGCGCAAATCATTGGCTGCAAAAAATCTAACCTAAAATATTTCAATATTTTTCTTATATAAACATTTAATACCCACACATAGAATAATTATATTTTTATAGGTACAATTACATAAATATTGCAAATTACTTAAATGTATTTTAATTTAATTTTACTTTGTTGTAGGTGTCGTCGCTTGCTTTTGTAGTAAATGCTTGCCATTTTATGCTTCAGTATTACATTACAAAATTAACATGTTAATTCATTTATGAACTATTAAGTACCTAATTCTTGATAAAAATGTACCTACAAGGTAAACTGAAGTAATTGAGCCTGGTAGAGCAAATTCGTCAAGCAATAGGTATGTAAAATGTTCCTATAAATAAACAAGAGGTATCACTGCCATCTATTTAGAATTCTATTATGGTCATCAATATTTTCAATAGATGGCACTCTATATACTCATCAATCATCATTCACATAAACATTGCAGGGATTATAATATTATTTTGATGCATTTTCACCACAACCGCAATTGGCTCAGTTGACCATAATTCTTCGTAGTAGGTACCTAATAGGTATCAATCACTCTTATTTAGAAATGTTACATACCTAGCTACTTACAATACATACTCAAAACTTTAAATTAAAAAATAAATAGACAAATAAAAGGATATCAATATGTACAAATATGTAGGTAAGTAGGTATAGTAGGTGTTTTTCTTTTATTGTTGCATAATCCGATAGCTTCAAGGTTAATAATTACCTATGTAGAACAGAGTTTTATCTATGCCATGTTTTTTTTTTATAACCTTTTCGGCAATTCATCCATTAGGATGTTTTGTGCCAAAAACACTATTAATTTGAGCTCCTGCAATTCCATTGCAGAATATTTGTTGTATTAATATGGTTATTCATTTTCTTTGTTAGACTTAAGATCAGATATTAGTTTATTAATTTGAGGAAGTATTTTAGCAGCGTTGGACGGTTGACTATGCCATGTTTGATATATATAATTATTGCGTAAATTTATAGTAGGTAGGTAGGTACATATCGACAATGAGAATGAGATTTTACATGCATCTTTTATATTTTTATACGAATCCGTGCTCGCCCAAGGTCCCAAGGTGGAAACAAAATAATTCACATTCGACATCTTTCAAAGAAAGCATACGTCATAATAAAGTTTGTGTTGTGAAGAAAGAGGAAGATGAAGATGGTCGACAGTCGGCACCCATGATCCGCAGCCCGATTCACGGAAAAGTTTAAGTCTAAGTTTAGTTCGAAGTTCGAACGAAGTTCGATTCAAACTTTTCCGTGAATAGGGCTGCTGGTAATAATAATTGTAGGCGGCGACTATCTACAGTCTATGTACCTATTCACGGAGGGTTTGAATCGAACTTCGTTCGAACTTCGAACTAAATTTAGACTTAAACTTTTCCGTGAATCGGGCTGCCGATACGTAAGACGGTGAATGAACCCATAGACTACCATGCAACCACTTCCAAATTTTACCTAATATAGCCGTAGGTACCGATTTGCTGTAGGTAAGAGACGCACCTATTGGATAAGTCCGCCATTTGACTAAATCGAGACCCCCTAACTAAAGTCATGAAGGGAAAATTATTGTATGTATAGGTAGGTATCTACTAATTGATGAAACTCTAGGTATGTAAACCTATATATATTCGTCAAAATCTACAATGCTTATTCTAATGTTGTTATAATTCATACACTTGTTTTGATTCTAGACTTAGCTAATAACACAATAATAATAATTATTATTATTATTGTTCGATCACAATAACTTGACGCATACCAAAACAATAGATGTACATAGGTACCCAATTACAGATACTTACATAGTTCCTGCGACTGGTTGTCGAAGGTTTCTCGTGAGGATATCGGAATAGTATCTATTATTATGTATTAGGTTTGTGTCTGCTTAGGTACCAAACGCCACAAGAAACATACGAACAAAACCAGTTTATTGAGTTGAAATTGTTTAAGGATTGTGTAATGTTTGAAAAGGATGAAGCGCAGCATCTGCATGGAATGTTCAACACTGACAATATTACTACGAGCTATCGGTCAACCAGTCATAATGAATTATACTTAACTTTATCCAGAACATCAGAATAAAGGTTTTCCGTTTAATCAATTGCATGGAATCCCTATGATAATTTTCTTAGAAACACTGTGTCATTGAGAGAATATACCTAACTACCTAGATCGTTATTTTTTTCAATTTTTATATGAATTTATTAAATTTTTTATATAATCTACTAAAAATTATAGAATTCAAATTATAGCTAGGTAAGTAGGTATAGGTACTTAGTTTAGATTTAATAATAAATACATTTGTAAGCATATCAAATAAATTATAAACATTAAAACGCACAACAATAAAAAAATCGCTGCACTTAAAATAATATTGTAATGTATGATTTGGTTTGCATATTATGTAAAAAAAACTCCTCATTGTGCGATGTTGACAATAAATTTACCTACTTAGAACACATGATTTACCTGTTAGATTCTTGTTCTCCGAGATTAGATTGTCATACTTAGAACTGTGCAAGTAATCTGAAAGAAAAATAAAACAGCAGGTAAATAAAATTATCTTTATTTTTATTGTTTCAAAACATTTCAAATACAAAACTCAATGAATCCATAATTATTAAAATAAAAATAAATTAGGATCTTCCATGAAAACAGTAACAATAGTTTTAAAGGGATCCATTACTTATACAAAAGACGCTTTTTTCAAAGACATGTACCAATCTACCAAGCTAATGATTACCTATTAATATAATTAATGCGGGACAACAAATTACTTTAAAACCATATATTTTATTTGCAATCAATACCTACCTACCTAATATATTATGAAAAATTGCCAAATATCCTTGTAAATCTGCTTAAACCTACCTATTACTCTACGATGTTTAACGGGTGTTTAGAGGGAACTGATCACCCACTTGAGTGAATCCAAACACACTTCGGTCGCATCTTCCTTTTAAATGAACTTCTCCAGTTTATTTTACTTCTATAGCTTAGCCTTTCTTGAAGACGGAATCGATGTGATCGATCCACGTCATTCTTTATAAGTAGTATTATACCACACCTTCTCATACCTTTCCTTTCTACCATACACCTTCTCATACCTTTCCTTTCTACCATACACCTTCTTATAGCTTTCAATATTATTTTCATAATAATAAAAAAGTAAAAAACAACTCATTCTTTGCCCATGCCCAATTATTTCAAACATCCTTACTTTCTTTTTTGTTACAACACTAGTTCTACACAATTTTCTTTCCTAATATTCAAACTTTTCACCAAGAACCATGCACATGATTTAATAATCCCGTGGCAGGATACGGGACAAATTGTCACAAAGCGGGACGTCTCATGATGACCGCTGGTCTAAACCCAGTCAGCATCATCTAAGGAGAATGTGATCATCCAATCTTCATCGAATCAGCGGAACACATCGCATTGAATGAAGATGGCATTAGACCACCAAAGATATGTGCCAAAATAGTTGTAGGTAAATAATAATATGAAATTAACAAGAGATTCAAGCAATCTTTCGAAGCAAACTCCCCAAAGCCTAAGCTAAAAGCAAGAAAGTCGGCAAGATTTTAATAGGTAAGTACATGCCTAAAGTAAAGCGTCAATTATTGTTACTAAAAATTTGATTCCGATAAAAAGACAGGCCAATAATAAGTACCTACTAAGTACTCGATAAACAATTTAATATCCCGTGTAGTTATTATATTTCATCTAGGTAAGTAGGTATCTAAATATCCACGTTTTTCTTGAATGAGTCATTCCACCAAGTCAGTGACGTCACGTGAGGCATCGCGGCCAACGGCAGGTAACAGAAGCCTGACTACATTGATATAATGTAATATTATGTACCTACCTACGCCGTATAAAATTCAAACCAGTGCCAACTATACACGGACTGTATTGTAGGTGATAGTAAATTAATATTCCATACGATTACACTATGGCATTGATGTTGTGAACTCTTATAGTGGCGCTGCATTCGTCCCATCGACATCTAAGTTCTTACACCAAAAGTATCCCCAAAATGGCTATAAATATATATCTAAGACTTTTTTAACGATTTACAAAAGTTTTATTAAGTAGTGTAGGTATACTATGACATTGCTTTTATTAGTATTTTTAGTGTCACTGAATACTTTCTAAAAAATTTAGTGTCTAGAGTTAGAATATAAATCTTCTTGCACCTGAAAGTCTTCTGCGCCCAAAAAGAGGCGCTTTACATTTTAATTTTATCGAGTTTGCCATCTTTACAAATGGTCTATGGTAGGTACCTATATATTTTATTTTGCCGTTGTCATGTTACCAAAACGAAATTTACTAAAAACGAATTCAATTCAGCTTAAAAGCTTTCTAAAAGTTTCAAGTTCCTAGTTACTCGGGAAGTTGATGGTTAAAATCGATCGCATGATTCCTCCCGGACAAACAATCAAACAAGAATACGACCTAATTAAAACATGGTAAAATAGAAAAGAAAAAATATCGAATTCATTCTTAAAAGCAATATTATCATAGTCTCTGGTTTAATGACAAATCTTTAGATTTGGCGTGACTCAATCATAGTATTATACTTGTTTTTTGTAAATAATTATGTTCTATATTTATATCAATAAAAAAAAAAAAAAAAAAAAAATACATTTTTCTTCCTGTATGTACCGTTTTAAGTTTCCCTTAGATAAAGTAGGTACCCATACAGCCATTAGTAGCTGGCAACCACCCCGGCAACGAGAAAAAGTATTTTGTATAAAACTAAGGCCCCAATGGTAGAAAAGTGAACTAGGTATACCTATCCATTAATCTTAATTAATTTGAATTAAGAGTTCTTTACAAACAGTTTCTTACCGTATTATTTGCGTAGGCACCGACAGCCTACAACCATGATTTACGCGTCGAATCAAAAACAAACGAAAAAAACGGGCGATGAAATCCTTCACATGGTGACGGTTTACCCCTATATAGTTATACTAACACGCATGAAGTTCAATAGGTTTATATCCACGTTTTTTAGTTTTTTTAATTGTTTGACTCTTTCACAGGAACATTTTGTGTGCACAATATTTTACTTGTTTGAAGTGTTACTATGTGTGTCACCGCAAGCTATCAATACTCGTAATGTCACGTATGGTACACTACCATAAACTTGAATAATTAAATGGGTACCTACTGCATACCTGCTCATGAGTGGGTACCTACCTACCACTCACTTTACTCATTTTACAAACAATACAACTATATTTCGTATTCGTCACATGGACTGTATGGTGTAGTGTAGTTATGATAATTACCTACCTGTTAGTGTTGTGTCCACAATATGGGGACTAGATGTGTTAAGTAACAAAGTAATCATAAGCGCCTATTTATAGTTCTGGCACAATTTCGCATCTTTTCTTTCAACCAATAAGTAAGAAGACAATTCGTACCACTCACTGGCTGACAAAAACACCGCCATAGTTTAAAAGCCTGATAGGTAATACTGTGTCTTCCAAGTACCGACTTCAGTATCCGGAAATTCATTCCTCCCTATGATATTTGATTTGACACTCCTCCCCCCTATAAATCACGTGTATTTTTTTTAATATTATGCTATTCGTTTGTTTTGCATTAGCTCACAACAAATTAAATTCTTTCAGAGTAGCTGTAAGTGTTTTTACCTCCTGAAACAAAACACGGTTTTGTATGTCACGTAGGTATAGATTGAACCTTGGCAAGACAGTATATTTCCGAACTCATTCCATTTAAGAATACTCTTGATCAAGAGCAGTCCTATGTTTACTCTCTGGAGCATCTAGGTACCTACTTACTAACTCGTGTGCATGAAAGTAGATTTTATTCCGAAGACGGTAAGTACCTACTTATATTTAAAATGGGGTACTTCGCTAACCCGCAAACCCCTGGAAATAGGGATTGCAATCCGGTCTCATTTTGAATCCGACGGACCCAACCGGATTTTCGTCAATCCGACCGGTTTGATCTTACCTAGATTAGTTAACATTTTTAACTATAATGAAGGCTAACAATAAAACGGCACGTATACGGAATTAATTGAGTTAGGGTATGATTACTTTTAAATGGTAAAAACTTTGAAAATATTAGTTAGAAAAAAATGTTTTCAAGAGAGTAGGTATGTATTTGTGCTCACTTTGAGTGATTCTCTTTGACTCTTTCACAGTAATTAACTTAAAGCTTGTGTCATGAAAGAGGAAGATCGTCGGCACCTGGGATCGAACCACGAAACGGATCGCACGAAACAGTGTGAAAGCCGGCGTCGTAACCATCAGTCTACCAACCACTTCGATAAATAATTATAAATTAGATTACGCATTATAAAAGTCAAATAGAAATTTAACGAAAATAAACAACACATTTATATGACCAGCTTGATTGATCATGATTTACGATGTACAAACCAGAACCGACACCAAGAAAAAGAAAGATTCTCGAAAACTCACCAACCCTTTGTGGAATAAACCATTCGATGCAGAGTTAGAAACGCCGGATTCAGAGCTTCTGCGATATCGGAACGCCAGGCAATGGGGTACAAATAGAAGGCATTACTGTAGAGATCACTTCAACAGAATGGATCCGGTGATTCTGGTAAATATAATAGGACGAAATCAACCAGCAGACCCTTGGACGAGCACGAAAGAGATGGATGGGCAGTTGGACATCCGCGTCTCAACACCTATAACCGGGAATCATCAGAGACACTCCTATATCGGATTGTAAAATTGGCTGGCTTGGCCTACGCTTTCGGAGGACGTGCCCGAGCCAACTTGGTCTGCGATTAAGGATAACTGAAGTAACCAAGGGCTGTAAGCGCTCAGTGTAACGCATTTGCCTCCTCTCTTTTTTAAATCTTTTTGGGTACCCACAATTTTACCTACAATGACCCTGTAGAATTGCTAGGGTTACGGGTTCGAGTTCGGTCTATGTTGAGTATGACGAAAAATCCCTTGATATGATTAACCGGATCCGATCTCCGGATCCGTTGTTTTCTGCCGGATCCGATATGAGCATTTTGATACCGGATCCGGTTTTCCTTATTGTAATCCCTACCTGGAACCGCCCTGAAAGACTTATAACGCGTTCGAAACGGAAGAAGCGCAGAATTATCAAGAATGGTCCAGTAAAGCAATAGAACGAGCATGCTTCAGGTAAATCCTATATAGGGACACAATTACATATAATCACCACAATAATAAGACGTTCAACAGGAGTATTGGGCATTATCAAACAAGTGACAGGGTAAAATGTCAATGGACTGGTCATGTCGCTCGATTAGATGATAAATGGACAAAACGCATCATGTGCTGGCTCCCTAAACTATAAAGTGACTGATAGACACTAACGCAACAATTAAAAGTTTTATTAATAAAATTTTCTACACAGTCCCTAATAATTAATTATTAGAGAGAAAGAGAGATTATTACTAAACAATACTTGAAAATGGTATTACCTAGTAAGTGCCCTTAGGTAATTAAGTTCTGCGTTTCATTTTACCATTGCAGGACTTGCAGAATGCAGTTTTGTAATTATATAGATTAGAACATTACCAAAGTTCATACACAGAAGTGTTCATTGCAAGCAGACAGTCGAACTCAATGTTTATAATAATTATATTTAAAACTGAAGCTGTGTTTACATAATATTCATTATTCAACGTAGAACCATGTATCTGGAAGCCAAAGTGCACAATGGACTGTATCGCTCAGAACAAGCAAGCAGTCTGTGACGGACAGTGAAGGCTTACCTAAGTATATTGTATAGGGAGTTGACGAGATTATTGTGCCTGCTAGTAATTTTGCTGAATCAAGAAATATGGGCTTTTAAAACATCTTTTAATTTTATAACAAGATGGAAGGAAACAGGAAACCGTTTTTTTATTAAAGAAAATATCAGATAATATACAATTGCACTATTGTGTCATGCCAAGTCTCGACAGAAAAAATAATGGTTTTATAAACATAGGTCATAAACATTGCGCAAGATCGAGCGCAATGGAGAGCTCTTGTGGCCTCCCTATGCCCCTGAGTGGGGTGTAAAAGGGAGTGTTGTTGTTGTTGTTGTTATTATATTTGCTACAGTCACTTGCCACAGTTGCCACTAATCAAGGCATTACATGATTGTTTGACATAGTCACTAATTATATTCTCTTTTCCTTCGACTTCCGTATCTCATAAACAAAAAACGTGACATAAAATTTTGTAATTTTTGCGTGAAGGTACATTTTTTTAGCTCTGCACTCGTTTTCGAGTGATTTGGCATGCATGTACATATATTACGCTTATCTATCTAATGGTAAAAATATGTAATTCACTGAAATTGCGAGACCCAGTTTCGCCACCTGTCCGGGTTTCGCGATGTGTGTCCGGGTCATAAGTTTATTTAACGTCTATTTTTAGCGAATTTTCACCATTCCGGATACGAAATATTCGGAATGACCTTTTTTTAAGTTTGTGTCTGGGTCTAAAATTTTACAAAGGTGGCAGCACTGGCGCGGCCCGGTATGATCTCAAAATAAATATACGCCGAACTTAACACTTCAGTCTCTATTGTTAGTTAGGTGGCTCCGTTATTGTTAAATTCGATATGATAACACTGATGAATAAAACATAAACATATTCGGTACATCACTAGTATAACAGTAGGAGCAATAAAGTGATAATATAACACCATAAAAGGATGTGTAGAAAACATAATGTGTGCGCAATTGGATTGAATAAGAGCTGTTCAGATTTACCTGGTAATAGGCGCATATTTGTATATTTACAAGAAAAAGAGAGGCGCGATAAAGAGAAAATAAACCTATGAGCGCACCATGCATAGCATCTATAGTGCATGGGTGACATCTACAAGATTAATCTGATTTACTCAATCTTATGCTATAAATCCCAAATTTTGGTAAACATCTTTGTAATATCCAGTTTTCAATTAAAGAGGAGAAAACCGAAACCTAGTGACAAAATGTCACTGAGTTAAAAAATACCAAGTTCCTAGAAGAATGTAAAATGTTATACCAATCTTCAACATCAGATATAAGCGATTATAGAAGAATTTCTTAGCTAAGCACGTTCTTTAAATTCTTTAAAAGTATCCTCAGAATAGAGCTGAAAATACAAATGGATAACAGAGACGTACAAAATGGTTTTAGACGAAATAGAACTTTTGTAGTGTTTGCGTTGGTTGCTGGATTTGCGGTAAATTTTAATTGGAAAGGAAAAATAGGAAACCTACCTCGATGTTGATCTCCTGCTTTGACCTTCCCGCGTTGTTTTTAATCCTCGTCTATATCGACACTTGTGAATTCACAATATTTTATATGGTTTTGTATAAGGTTTATTTTGATTTGAGATAATTTGGTTATTTTTACAACGAATTTTGCGTAAGAGTACTTGTTGCGCGGGTAGCGATTCTATTTGAACTGTAGGTTGTAGGTAGGATAAATTTTGGATAAAAGTATTTTTGGGATTGTGTTGCCAGGACAAAAAATAATACAGGAATAGGGAAAAAGGGCGCAAACATGGCCCCCGCCTTGACAGACCACTGTCAACAAAAAAAAAAGAAAAGTTGAGTGCGTCACAGATGGAGTGACCCACAAGAAAACAAAAAAATAAAATAGAGTATGATCAATATAACTTAATACACATCGCCTGCGAAAGGCACATCAATTCTCTGCGATTCAACAAAAAAAAAAAAAAAAAATAATCGAAATCAAAAGGAGAAAGAGCTGTATGTCTTTCATTGCGAAAAATAACACAATGTTACAAAAATAAAAAAAAAAAATGAAAAACTAACAAAATTTAAACAAAAAAAAGGAATTAATAGTCCACAGGTAGTGGACATATCTTGACTACTGGACGGGAGAATTCATCCTCCAATTAATTCGGTGTTCCAGTAGTTCATGTCTTAATGAACCATTAAATTCATTTGAAGCTAGGCATTTATATAATGCATCAAGATGTGCCTTGTCTCCTAAAAAATTGGTTCCACAATCTGAATATAAATTCAGACATGGACCGCGGCGTGCTATAAATCGCTTAAATGCATTTAAGAATGATTGCGTAGAAAGATCCACAGCTAACTCAATGTGTACTGCTCGTGTTACCATACACACGAATAAGCAAAGATAGACTTTCATCTTTCTCGTACCACGATATCTGCTGGCAGTTATAAAAAAGTGTCCAGCATAATCGACACCAGTATGTACAAATGGTTTCGACTCGTTCACACGACATTTTGGCAAATCTGCCATTGATGGAAATGTTGGTTTGGGAGAAACTTTAAAACACGTGACACATTTGTGTATTCGTGATCTCACCACTCCTCTGGCTGACAAAATCCAAAATTTCTGTCGCAGTAGCGACATCAATAATTGTGGCCCAGTATGTAAGTACTTGTGATGATAATAATCGATAATAAGATTAGTGACATAATCTTTTCCAGGCAAAAGTATGGGGTGTTGACTGTCGTAATCTATGTTTGCGTTTGAAAGTCTGCCTCCAACACGAATCAATCCATCTTGAATAAATGGAGACAAATTGCGAAAGGCTGCTGAGGATGATTTTCCCTTGTGTAAAAATTCCTGGAAGTGAACATGTTGTAATGCTTTAATGATTTCACTTTCAGCGAATTCCATATCAGCCACCTCAATCTTGTGAGACCGAGGTAATTTGCGAATGAACTTCAATACATATATCACGATGCGCAAGAGTTTTGGCCACGAAGACACTCGCAATGCCAAATCATAAAGAAAAGGGAAGGGTTTTGATTGCGACACAAGAAAACAAACAGGTTTCTCCTCCGGTGGATTTTCTATTCCCTGCTTAAATTGTTGCATCGGCCAATCTTGTACCCTTTGCTTGAGCCACAGTGGACCCTCCATCCACAATGGATGGCTAAGAAATTGCGACGGTGTAAGTCCGCGAGACAAACAATCCGCTGGATTTTGCTTTCCGCTGATGTGAAAGAAATCCTCCGGATTCATATTTTCCTGGATTTTTGCTACCCTATTAGCCACAAATGTTTGCCATCGATGCGGGGAAGAATGTATCCACCCTAGAGTTACTGTTGAGTCTGAAAATGCAACAGTTTTATTAATTTCATGCCGTTTAGAATATAGTTCATACACTGCTCGAATGAGATTCGACAGTAGTAACGCAGCGCACAATTCCAGTCTTGCGAGGCTTACCGATTGCACCGGAGCCACCTTTGATTTTGCACATAACTTCACTGAAATTGAATTATTATCCTTGTTTTCAACATGTATATACACCACTCCTCCATAAGCAGCTTCACTTGCATCTGAAAAGCCCACAACTGTCAATATGCAATTGCTTTGAAAAACACCAACATGACGTGGAATCCTGATACGCTCCAACATGGGTAGCTCTGATATAAATTGTTCCCATGCTGATTGAATGTCTTGCGGAGGGGAATCATCCCAGTCTATTTTTAGCAGCCATAACTGTTTTACCAAAAGCTTAGCGTACAAAATTACCGGGGCTACAAATCCCATTATATCCCATAATCTTGCTATAGTAGATAGCATATTACGTTTTGTACATTTGTGTGACTCCACATTTACTTGGAATGTAAATATGTCTTCTATCGGATCCCAACATAAACCTAAAATCTTTAATAGATCACTCTCTCCAAACTGCACAGTATGCGACAATCTTGAAGATTCTGGTATTTCTTTGAGCACCTCTGATGAATTGCTGTTAAACTTCATCAAATCGAAACCACCTGCCTTGAACAAATCAATTAACTGTTTTGATAATGTTACTGCTTCGCTTACCGTAGACACACTTGTAGCAATATCGTCCATATAGATGTCTCGGTTGACAATTTCTGAAGCCTTTGGAAATTTGTGAAATTCATCAGATGCTAGTTGACGGATTGTACGTAGTGCCAAAAATGGGCTACATTTTAAACCAAAACATACGCGAGTAAATTCATAAGTTTTTAGTTCTTCGTGTGGTTTAAATCTATATAGAATACGTTGGTAACATCTATGTTCTTCTTTAACCATCACCTGAAGATACATCTGCTTGACGTCAGCTGATAGAATAATAGGATAAAATCGTAAATTTAGTAAAATATTTGACAATTCAAATTGTAAATTTTTCCCAGAAAATAAAATGTCATTAAGTGCGAATCCTGATTTAGATTTAGCACTTGCGTCTAATACAATGCGTACCTTAGTAGTGGATTTATCCTCTCGGACAACTGCGTGATGTGGAATATAATACCCAGAATGAGTACTTTCCGTAACCTGCGTTAAATAACCTTTATCAAGGTATTCAATAATAACATTATCGTACTCCTGCTTTATAAAAGGCGTGGATAGAATGCGTTTCTCCAATGCGTAAAATCTGCGTTCCGCAGATGAATATGAATCTCCTAATAACTTAGGGTCCTTATTAAAGGGTAATGATACTGTGTATCGACCACATGAGTCGCGCGTTGTTGAATCATTATAAATATTTTCACATTTTTGTTCATCGGGTGATAAAAATTGCTTATCTTGAATCTTTTCTAATTCCCAAAATTTAGCAATAAGCGTTTCAATACTAGGCTCATTAGTGATTGCACAAAATGTTCTCCCCAAATCACTAATTTCAGCTGCGGGGGCGGTTCCCATTACGATGAATCCCAATGAAGTTTCTAAAGCGTGTGGACATCCAGGCGGGCCGTCTACCCGTCCTTGTTTCAAAATCACAGGGAACCATTGAGCTCCCAATACCAAATCAATAGTCTTTGGTATTTGAAATTGACTATCAGCGAGTGGTACATGTTGTAAGTATGATAAGACATTTCTATCTACCTGTGTCGTTGGTAATTTATCAGTGATTTTATCAACCACAAGAGGCCGTACCTCTATAGAATAAGATGAATGTCTTGAATAGAGTCGCAGCTTAGACACCCCTAATACTGGGTGTGTAGCGTTGCCTATACCTCGTACAGAGGCTTGAGCTGTGTTTGAAAATATGTTGCAACCTAGACGTTCACTGCAAGCCTTAGATATAAAATCATTTTGCGAGCCACTATCAATTAATGCTCTTACAGCTACCCATCTACCTGAAGCATTGCGAACTTTAAGTACAGCTGTACTTAGTAAAATGGTGCGTTTATGACAGTACTGCGAAGGGTCATCAACACTGCATAATGATACATCTGCAATTTGTTCAACTGCAGAAGGCGTTCTATTCGATTGTATGTGTAATAAAGTGTGGTGGCTTAATTTGCAGATATGACAAGTAGAATTTGATCTACAATTTTGTTTCATGTGAAACGAACTTAGACAGTTTATACAAAGCTTTTTATTTCTTGCTAGATCTAATCGAGCTTTTGGTTGCAATTTCAAAAATTCTGGACATTTGTATATTAAGAAGTGATCATCATTATTGCAATTAACACATTTTGTGTGAAATTTGGGATTATTATTTAAATTTACAAATGCTTGCGTATAATTTTTGCTGCCTGTCCTACGTTGATTTGAAACATCTACCGATTGGGAAGTTCTACTTAATAACTTTACACGTTCGCTAATATAAGATGAAAAATCATCAAATGAAGGAATGCCTTTTTTTCCCATCATTGATGTCTCAAATCCATTAATGGTTTGCTTGTCCAGCTTACTTGTACCTAGTCTTATAAGGAAAAACTCTAACACATTTTCCAATTTAAGTTGCTTTAACGCAGATACTGAGGACAGAAATTTATCCATAAAAACTTCCAAATCACTTGGACCATTGACTTTGCTAAGAGTCAACAATTGATCAATGTAATATGTAGCCATAACTCTGTCATCTTGGTATTTATCCGTTAACATTTCCCAAATGACAGAATAATTGTCTGGGGTTGGGGGAACTCCTTCTATCGTTTTGAGAGCTTTACCTGAGAGTTGTCCTACCAGATATTGCACCTTTTCCGCGTCAGACAATTCATCATTTTTATCTATCACCCTAGAGAATGTCTCGTAGAATAAAATCCATTCTGATACTTTCCCACTAAACACAGGTAATTTAAGGGGTGGCAGTTTAGGAAGGCTAGTCTTAATTTGCGTTGTCTGCTCCACCTTGATTTCATTTGTAGTTTTACTTTTGAAATAAATATATTTGATCGATTGATAGGTTACGTCAAACTCATCCTGTGCAAAATTAGGAATATATGTCTCGTCCAACTCAAGTTTGGCTTCTTGATATTTATCCATAGTTGCATAGTACAAATTCTTTAAGCTTTCTGCTTCCTCCATAAACACAACACAACCTAATTTATCGGCCTGACTTACTTTATTAAGAATGCTTTTAATCTTATCCAAATAGCTCGTCAACTTACTTTCGAACAATTTAACGTTTCTTTCCTGGATTGAGAACGGCATTGTTATGGATAAATGTATCAATTAATAAATTAAACAATTTAATAATATCTGAAAAACATAAAATAATATACAAAGTTCTTTCTCGCAATGAAAAATGACTTTGTTTGCGACGCTTTGACAATGTCAATGTCAAACCGCAGAGAATGACAGATAGACCACAGACAAGAGCTGCAGATGCGATTATTGATCATAGACAAATTATTTCGGTGCGATTTTAATATTTAGAATCAATTGAAGAAAATTATTTTCGTATGGCAATGAAATAGAAATGTACAAGAATGTTGTAGTATTGTTGTAAAGGCGAAATAATTGCAGAGATATGTAGGTATATATATATAGAATATTATGAAATGCAAATATAGAAAGGATTTAAAGATTAAATACAATTGTTATATGAAAACAACTGTAAAAAACCCCTTGGAATAATTATCGGCGTTGAAGGACCATTATGTTTGCGTTGGTTGCTGGATTTGCGGTAAATTTTAATTGGAAAGGAAAAATAGGAAACCTACCTCGATGTTGATCTCCTGCTTTGACCTTCCCGCGTTGTTTTTAATCCTCGTCTATATCGACACTTGTGAATTCACAATATTTTATATGGTTTTGTATAAGGTTTATTTTGATTTGAGATAATTTGGTTATTTTTACAACGAATTTTGCGTAAGAGTACTTGTTGCGCGGGTAGCGATTCTATTTGAACTGTAGGTTGTAGGTAGGATAAATTTTGGATAAAAGTATTTTTGGGATTGTGTTGCCAGGACAAAAAATAATACAGGAATAGGGAAAAAGGGCGCAAACATGTAGTATGAAAATTCTGAATTGATCCAACTAAAGCATTCGATAGGATTGGATTAAAATTGCTTCAAACACATCTTATTCTCTATTATAATAAACAGATTATGAAAAATACGAAAAAAGATTTACTACAAACACAGGAGCTGAAAAGATTAGCAGAGACCTCACACAGATCTGCAAAAGGGAACCTGCCAGTTTGATTACTAGGAGAACACCATAGCAAGAGCGTACATACCAAAATTCAAATCAAAATTAAAGAAATTTAAAGATGATCAAAATATGTAAAGCGTCAACGTTTAATGTCGAGAAAATATAAACTGTTTTACGCGTGAGTGTTGCCCAGTGCCCGTGCTTCTATGTATATGTGTGTGAGTGGTCTTTTTAGACCCCCTGCTAGCAATTCAGGAAATGAATCGTCTGTAGATGAATTGCTCAATGTGATTTTTTTAGACCTACTGGCACCTGACCAAATCCCCGGCACAAAAAGTATCCGCATTCGAAACCATGTGCCATAGAAGAATATGGGTGTTAGATGGTATCATCGCATCACGAACGATGGAATACAGTTGGCCGCGAAGAGAGCCCTGTTCTTCATCCCATCAGAGTCTCGAGGACGAGAAAGTCGAAACAGGGCTGAGGGATTTGGACATGGCGTGTCAGGATGGCATTGAAGGAGCTCTTGTAGTCTCCTGTGCGCCTAAGTGGGGCCTTAAAGGGAATATAGATATATCTAACTATCAATCATTAATTATTATAATCTTGGATCTCATTCAGAGATTGATATCATCGGCCATTACGGAGATACAAAAGGGTTTAAGTTACAGTTGATTAAGACGGTGTTTTCTTTTCAAGAAACCAAGTTACCATTTAGTTGGGGAGATATCGGCGAACAATTAGGTATATTATCCAGTTACAGTAGCTGTACTCTTGTTATTTGATTTGCGATCCGTGTCCGAAATCGTTTGATGATTACCACACTTTGATCTGATTAAAGATAATACCTAAATTTCACATACAATGATCTTGAACTTGTGTTGTGTCCGTGTCATTTATGTATATAGTAGTAAATATCATCTTCATAATATATGAAAATAAATAAATAAAAACTAATTGATTAATTAAGTAGAAGGGTAATGGCAAGGCAGAATTAAAACAGCATATTTTTTCAACAATTATTTTCATTTTGTGCAGATACACATGCAGATACGAAGAAGAGAGAGAGAGAGAAGAGTTGCACAAGCTACGACAAACTTTAAGAGAGGGGAAATGTTGTATATTATTATTATTATTGATGTTTCATGTAAATATATAATATTGTTATAACTCTGTAAATATGATATCAAATAAAAAAAAAATGAAAAAAATATTTTTTTTTATTAAAATTGACAGTTGTACTGAATATCTCTAATATAAATTAAAGTCGGGTTAATGCGAACACTTATAACTCGAGATCGGCTCAACAGATTCTTCTGATGTTTAATTTATTGGATTCTCCTCCGCTCCGGATAACAGAATAACTAATAAAAAGTTGAAAAAATGGTTAAAAAATGATGTAAATTACAATATTTAAGTTAGTATGGAGCGGTAACCTGTGACGCGCCCAGGCCATCGCGGGTAGTTCCCTCTCATTCTCGCATACGTGATTGTAATACAGTAGTCCATCTCACTTACTCCACCGCAAAATTTTCATACAAAGTCAACAATATTATTGGGCACATTCGTATTAAAATTGAAATTGTGGCCGTTTTGCTAGTGAGTGCTCATAAGTAGGCCCCACTCCTGGACTGATTGAAAATAGTCAAATAATGTTACTTTTATTTCAAATCTCTTAATATTAGTAAAAAGGAAGTGTGAAAAAAGTGTCTAAAAACATTTTTTTTTATGGCAAACTTTGCATTCGTATGGCTTCCGTAAACCAGAACATATTTACATTAATAATTTGTCTTTGTACATAGTGTACTAGGTAAAAAATTAATAACTCTACTTCCGTTGTAAATAAGGTACCTATACCCAGATATAAATACGGACAGACTTGTCAACACAAGGACCTGTCAACGGTAGTCAAAGGAAACATATAAACACTATAAGATCTGGCATATTATTTGCGATATTTTGTACCATATTATTCGTATTTAATTGAGAAAACACAATTCACACACAGCATAACAAGATCTCCAGTAGACAACAACGCACCGCGGTGATAGCAGGCGGAGGTTACGTGGTCTATGAGTCTTCTCACTTATATCTAGGTTCCATAGTTGTTGTAAATATAATTGTATCTCTTTTAGACTTACGCATTATTTACTAGTGTTTGAGGCTTCAGTGAAAATTATTTTGCACTTACTATCACAGTGCTCGAGGCACATCCAATTGTTCTCGGAGTTGTTGTTCCGAGGGTCGCATATTTGGGTGCAATCTTCACATATTCCGTTAAAATCACAATACTGGCTGTGGGAGCAAACAACATCTCCACATTTTAAGCCATCCACAGCCCTACTGGCAGATCCAAGCGCCCGCGCTCCCATGGCAGCTGACAACACCCGCAAAGCGGATAGCTGGAAAAAAAACACAAATTATTAAAAGCAACAAGTTATACAAAACTTATTAATAGTTTGTTTAATCTATTGGTATATCAATACGTCACTTTGTGACAATTTTTACGAAAATTGCGCGGACGGAGGAGTATAAAATTTCGCACAAGTTTATATAAGAGAAGGAGTGGCGAATGCGATTTTTTTTATTATGCATAAAAAATATATTAAATCAATAAAAAAAACATTACGCACACTACTGTAATGTTATGTAGGTATTTGATACTCACACACACTTCGATATATTTGACATTGACACAGACGCATATATTATTTTGTTTATATGTGGTCAAATTGAGAAAAGATTAACATTGTTTCTCTAATATAATAATAGAAAAAACATTGTACACATCAACCATATTAACATATTTTCAAAGTTGACGTATTCATGTCATTGTTCACAAGTTATGGTCGAATTTTGAGCATTGGTCGACCACTAGTAGGTAGGTATACATAAATATGAATCTGCGATCACTCAATGTAAACACAAATACACTCTTTGACCCTTCAGGAAAATGGTCTAGTACTAGCAGTAGGAAAGTCGGCGTCGTAATCACTTTAGAGTTGTTAATCTGAAGACTCTTCGAAAAAGATTCGTGAGAGGACCACGCCTGTTGGGAATACTAGTACCTACCTATTTAAAAATTATTAGCTGCTCGTGCACATCGCTATAACTCAAAAATGGCTGGACTAATTTTGGATTCAAAATATTCGTGAAAGTTTAAGGTAGTTTCGAACGGTGAGAAAAAATTGAAAAAATATTGTCCATTTTAATACAGTTTTGAAAAATAAACCGGCAGAAGGCGCGGGATAAGTTCAACGTCGCCATACTAATCTTATCTTATATATAAAAATGGAGAGCTATTTCACGATGTCATCGCATCACGCCTAAACCGACCGATTTAGCTAATTCTTTTTTTGTCGTGTAAGATTTTATCAGGAGAATGTCCTTTTAGAAGAAAAAAAATTAAGAAAAATGCATGGAAAATTAGAAAATCAAAGAAAACTCAACGAAGACAACCTTATTAGTACCTACTTTTCACCTTATAAATTTTATTCCAATTTTGAAATTTTGACAAAAATTGTCAATTGGTGCGATAGACAGAATGCGGATGGAATATACATGGTTTAAAACAGACGCATCGTTCGGAATCACATTGGTCAAATAATAATTAATACATCACCATACAAATTCGATTTCAATATTCATAGATAGAAACACGGAACAACGTCTGGCGGGAAAGCTAGTATTAATAATAATATTACGAAGCGCCCATTTGAATTAAATTCTTGTAGAAGCAGAGTCGTCTGTTTGAAAACACTACAAGATTAGCAGCTGTTTGTAGTGTCTTGTGATCGTTTAATTAGGTTTATTTTCCAAACCTGCAGCCCGATTCACGGAAAAGTTTAAGTCTAAGTTTAGTTCGAAGTTCGAACGAAGTTCGATTCAAACTTTTCCGTGAATAGGGCTGCTGGTAATAATAATTGTAGGCGGCGACTATCTACAGTCTATGTACCTATTCACGGAGGGTTTGAATCGAACTTCGTTCGAACTTCGAACTAAACTTAGACTTAAACTTTTCCGTGAATCGGGCTGCTGTATTAAAATTGACAACATTTTTACCTTTTCGGAAAGCTTATTAATTGAGGAAGTTCAATCAAGTGTATAAAAATACTAATAATAATACTTTATACTGTTTTTGAGTACCTAGGTAATTATTTTCGAACAATCTAAAATGGAAATGAAAAAAACTGACTTTTGTTTTAAGAACGTTTTATTTCTGAGGTTTTCCAAATTTCCTTTACGATTTTTTATTTAAAACAATCCTTCATTCATAATCTATTAGAAAAATGTATTTTTAGTTCCCAAAGTGGAGTAGGTACTTTTATCACAATTTTCAGTTTTATGTATAGGTCAAAAGGTGGAAAACTGAAAAAAAAACTCTAAAACTTAAATAACTCGAAAACCACTGACATTTGACTCCTGGTTAATGCCTAATGGGAACAAAATTTTTGCAAATTTTCTCTAGTGTAACCCATTTCACGGAATGTATCAAATTACCAGTCACCCTGTATAATTGATATTGAAGACACCAAGTGCCCGCATTGCATACACACGGAGAAGAAGGATAATCCTTGAAGTTGCATCTTATGAAATAAAAACAATCATGTAAATGATTAAAATCAAATTCAAAATTTGATCCTTTAACAGTTTTAAGCTTATAATATTATTATAAATGTTATTGTGAACTTTATGAATCATAATTGTTTACATTATTTCTTTCATACCTTCACTAATTATGAGCGTGAATAGAATAACCCGAAATCGTTAACCTACATACAACATTATGTAAAAAATATACAAAGCAACAACCTGAAAGTATCTCATACTATCGTTGTCCCTTTATGAAATATTTACTTAAGAAAACAGTGTTTCATTGCACTATTTCACATTATTTCAACACTTGGTAAATGAGAACATCACTATACAGCATAATTTTTCGACTGCCATATCTCCTACGAAATGACAGAATAGTAAACAATTGAAAATATTAACGCGAATATTTTTTCAGGTGTTTATTTAAATAATTCATGATAAGGTTAAATTCCTTTATACGATTGAGCCAAACTACGTTCTTAGATGATTCCTGACTTTTTCACAATGTTGTTTAATTTTACTTAGTGTGAAATTCTTCAGTTTAGAAACGTATGTTTTGTTTACGTTCTGTTGCTTAGAAACCGAAAGGTAAGTACCCTAAATTCCTGGCAGGCTTTTGCCCTATTGACTAAGATCGCTACTTACCCTTATAATAATGTTTTTTTTTGCATTTTTAATTTTGTCGTCCTTTTTTTCTAATATAGATAAACATTCCTATCATACAATTATTTCAAAATAATCATCGAGAGTTTTTTTTTAATTATTTCACATTTGGAATAATGCATTTTCCCTGTTTGACCACAATCAGGGGCATAGGAAGTCAACGGAGCGCTCTGCGCTCGATCTTGCGCAGTTTCAATCACCTCCTCCCACAACACGTCCAAATCCCTCAGCTCTGTCTCGAAGGAACGTAATTTAAAATAAACAATAAAGCAAAATATACTACTGTATTTAAATTATTCACGACAATAATTTGTTACCAAGGTTTTTTTTTTTGTTTAATTTGTCGTGGGTACAATCCCCTGCACAGAACATTTTACTTTTCTTTATGAAAGATAGAAAAAATTTATTTGTGTTCTCTTTGGCGCCACGTTACGAACTCAATCCATTTATCATTGTTTTGTCAAGTTAACGCATCATATTTTTTTTTTAAATACACAATTACCCCAATTCTCTATCATATCCGCTAAAATTTAGCATTAACTAAAATTTTGAATTTCGCGGGCAATATCAAGTGATTTTAACCAATCCGAGCGATATTGCTTAAGAAATCGATCGAAGTGAAAATAGCTGCAAGTGATGATTCAAACGAATGATTTCCCCGTATCAAAATATCTTCGTGGCTGCAAAATTTCCTTTTTCTCAAACATTCAAACTCATCTTGAACTAGTAATATAACCACTTTTACCGTATATTTTATGATGAAAACAAGAGCATAATAATTTTTTATCTGAAAATAATAGATTCTTTTGTTTTGATTGTTGTTTTTATGAGAGGAAGGTATCTGAGATTGACACGAGTAGTTTTGACATAAAAACGGTTCCTCTAAAATTTTGGCGGGTCTTTCTAAGGTGCTGCTTAAAATTTATCGATTAGCGGGTCATTTTAAAGGAATTGTGATAATTTAAGTGGAAGTCACATAAATTTTCCTTTTTTTTTCACATATATTTTTGGCGGATTCTAAGCTTATATATAGCGAATCTGATAGGGAATCGAGGTGTACGTAGAGTTATTAAGAATTATCGGTAAAGCTTACATTTGAAAGCAGCTAATAATTAACGTTATACAAGACTTAATAAATTTCTACATCCTACTCTAAATTAGTTATTATGTCAATAGGTATTAAAGATATATTTAAATCAAGTTCAAAACAGCGAAGCTATAAATATATTCTTATTCTGAAAAATTCAACCAGCTTTATATAAAAACGAGACGTATTATTGAACAAGTATCTGTATGCAATTTGTTTGTAGAAAAAAATCCTAGAATATTAATGATAAGAGATTATTTTTTACATGCTTCAAGAGAGATTTTATTTCTTCAGACAGCTTCCCACACAGACTGTCGAAATAAGTGGATGGTTATTCAATCACACCGTCCTTATAATCTGTTTGAACACCATTTTAATGACAGTTTTATTTGTGAATAATATTAACATAATTGCTTATTAGATGGAAAATATGTCAAACTGAATCAGCAAATAGTCGAAATTTTATCACGCTTCACTAAACCACTCTTTATATTTATTTTAAAGAAACAAAATATTTAGTTATTTCCACAATTTTATTCAGCTAACCGGTTTTCGAAGACCGTACGTCTTCTTCGTCAGGCTAGTAGATGTTAACATCTACTAGCCTGACGAAGAAGACGTACGGTCTTCGAAAACCGGTTAGCTGAATAAAATTGTGGAAAAAACTAAATATTTTGTTTCTTTAAAATAAGTTCGAAGTATGTTCCACCAAGTAGCCACGGTCGAAAAGATAAATTATCACTCTTTATATATTATCTACATATTAATACGTAAAGGAAAAACTTTGTGACAATATTTACGAAAATCGCGCGGACGGAGGAGTATGAAATTACGTACACTTATAGTTTATATAGAGAAGGGGTGGCGAATACTAATATTTTTTTAAAAATATGCATAAAAATAGATGAAATCAATAAAAAAACACTACGCAGACTACTGTAATGTTATGTATTTTATACTCACACACACTTCGATGTATTTGATATTATTTGACACAGATCTTTTCTTTATCTGTGGTCAAATTGAGAAAAGATTAATATTTTTTGTATTAAATAAACATAGAAGATACTTTGAACATATCCACATTAGAAAATTTGATGTATCCATGTCATTATTTTTTAAAGAAAATTGTGGATCTGAATAATGTTCAAACTAATAATCTAAATTAGTTATGGTCGAATTTCGAGCACTGGCCTACCACTAGTTTTTTTTTTAAACCCTTCAATGATATAATTCAAAACAAAGTACAGTATAAATGTAAATCAATGTTAATAATATATTGTATTAAATGTTGTGTGCGATGTATCGATAGTAGATCGATGTAGTGAGATGTACATCACTAAACAATAATTTTTGGTACCTATAGATAGCGTCAACGTCGACTGTCGAATGACAGCTGATGAGGCACCATCGTTACGTGCTATTTCGAATGTCATTTTTTCGTATATTTGTTCATACTTCATTGAATGTTTGCGATGTTTATGTGAGACCTCGGGTAGTTCTTAAGTGAATTGTTTAATCATTATCTGATTGTGTTTTGTTTGCATATATGTTTTGTTGAAATCTGCCGGTGCATAGGTGAATACTGTAATGCCGGCTGATGAAAGAAAAACCGAAAATAAATAAATAAATAATAAATAAATACTAGCTTTCCCGGCAAACGTTGTCCTGTGGTCGTAACTATATATGAATATTGATATTTGTATTTAATGATAAGTAGATACATTTATATTTACAGACAAAGGCTGCGACTTGAGATCAAGAGGTCTCGAGCTCGATTCCCAGTCGGGTCAAAAAATTTCAATGTGTTTTTTCATCTGAAATTTCTACTCGAGGTTGGAATCCTGTCTCAGATTGGACGGGACCGGTTGACTGGTAGAGAATGCTTCAATCATTAAGTTCAGCCGGCTATACTGACACCTGTGTATAGAAGAGTGTAATAATTTTTTTATTACACTTTAACAAAAATGTAGTTCCAACCGATCTGTTTTAAGTCATATATTATCCACAAGTATTCTGTCTACTATTTAATCACACCAACTATTAAGCAACTGTTAGTTTCTGTCAAACGACACGACAATATAATTTCGAAAAAAGAATTAAATTATATTTTAAAAAGCACTATTATTGTGTGTATTTTTTATGGTTTATTCCGATGTCCGTATAACGGTTGGATGTAAGAGATTAGGGCAAAGCAGATGCAATGCAATGGAATCATACCCAGTGGCGTAACGTGGGTTTTCGCCGCCCGGGGCGGGATTAACATTTGGCGCCCCCCCCCCCCCCCTATCTAGTAAAGTTTGCCCCCCCCCCCCTAATCTAATAAAGTTTGGCGCCCCACCCCCGTATATAAATGGATAAAACTACTAGCTAGCTTACGCTGAGACAGGTTAAAAGGAAAAAAAACTTTATTTTGTCAATTTTAAGAATTTTTTTTCTCCTTTATTTTCCCTTCACAAACTCGGGGCCCCGATTTTTTTCTCAGTTATTTTCCCTTCACAAATTCGAGGACCCGATTTTTTTTCTCATTTACTTTCCCTTCACAAATTCTCGTACCTATTTAAGTTTTGTGTTTTTTACCGAGTTTTTTTTTATTTGTCGGCTCATTTTGCCGCCCCCTGAAAAGTGCCGCCCGGGGCGGACCGCAGTTAGTTAGTCCACATTGCGCTGCAGCACACGAAGTTCATTATCTTTTGGACAATCGCAATGGTCACCCTTTAAAGACCGGGCAAGCTTATACAAATTCATAGTAGAACCACGAAACTGGTCCTCAATACTCTTCTTCTCAGCCTATTCCCGTCCACTGCTGGACAAAGGCCTCCTCCATCACCTTCCACACCGTTCTGTTTGGGCTTTTTGGACCCAGTTGACCCCAGCGTGTTTGACGAGGTCGTCTCTCCACCGTAGTGGTGGTCTCCCGACGCTCCTGGCAGTCGTTCCGGGTCTCCAAGTTTCCACCCTCTTCGACCATTTCTCTGCCTGGTCTCTTGCCAAGTGACCTGCCCATCGCCATTTGAGGGTCCTCAATACTACATATTATAAAAATATGATTTAGCCGCTCTTGCCTTAACGCCTGGCACTCCCTTCTTACTGTACTGAACAATTCATAGTCGGATGAAGAATAAAATAACCTTCAATCTTTTTTTTTATTTTGATTTCTATGAGATAGCGTGTAAACCATTTTGGAAATCTTGAATCTAGCGGTTTTTAGATTGAGGAACAATAAACTTCTCAATCGAATTATACACTATACTATAAAAGTTTGACCTACTTAGCTGGGTTTCGCGATATTTTGCTACATCTGGTATTCTATAGGTCTGTTTTACCCTCCTGTCATGGCGTATCTTATATTTTATAATTTTCTGTAAACATCTTTATAAAATAAGAATTATAAGCTTATAATTATATTTTTTGTATTCAAATTTAAATCCTTTTTATACATTTCATTCCGTAATGCTATAGTTCTGCACAAAATTTATACGTATAATTTTACTTTTAAAACACGACTGTCCCATTAATAGAAATTTTTGTTTGAAGATTTAAAATTATTAGAAATTTGTAAATAACATTTAATATATTTGAGAAATTGGAAAAATTGTTATCTATGATTATCAAAAATATACCTGCAAGGATCCACGACGATTAAAATCAAACCTAGAGTGTGCGGTTTATGCGTGATGTGCCAACATACGAAAATAAATACACTCATAACTGAATTATTATGTAGATATCAATAGCGTCGTCAAGAAATGACCAATCAACACCGACTAGAAGTATCTTTTGACAGTAGCAGACTCAAGCACTCCCCCACTATCTAGAACAAAATCAATCTCCAGTAGTGGTTGGTGTGCATCAGCTGGAAGTATCGAGTCAGTTGCCCTGGATACATTAACATTTTCAACATCAGAAAGAACCAGATCAAACAGTCTATCAAGATTATTTCATACCATGTTATACTGCCCAAAACCAAGAAAGGGGATGTGTTTTTTATTTCGATTATTTCGTCGCTTTCACCGACTTCCATATCCGAATTCCACTCAGCATGTGGTAGATTGTAGTCCCCAATCAACAAGATATTAATATAAATAAATGTATAACTACGTTGTTTCTGTCACTAATATTTTTATTTGAGTAGACATGTTTCGGCTATTACCTAGCCATTATCAATACTAACTTAAATTCTACAGATCTACATATATTGTAAGCTTAACTAAGATGCCGTAAGGAGGGATGGGGAATACAGGGGTGTGTGGAGTGTGGGAAGTTATCTTTTAACAGGAATATTTAAAGTATCGGTGGTGCGTTTGGTATGGTTATTTTATTTACAAGATTGTTGTCGGAGTTAATGTTTTTATGAATTTCAAGAGTCTCTGTCAGGTGTAGTTTTTTATACGTCATGTGTTTGGAGCTGAGTATTTTAAGTACATGACGTATAAAAAACTACACCTGACAGAGACTCTTGAAATTCATAAAAACATTAACTCCGACAACAATCTGAGGATGTTGATGTTGGATGTTGTGTTGAGGATGCCGAATGACAGTTGGCCGAGGAGAGCGCTGTTTTTCCTCCCATGAGGGTCTCGAAGACGTGTAAGAGCCTCTCATATCGTGTTCCGTTCCTTCGAGGCAGAGCTGAGGGAGTTGGACATGGTGTGGGAGGAGGTCATAAGCATTGCGCAAGATAGAGCGCATTTGAGAGCTCTTGTTGCCTCCCTATGCTCCTGAGTGGAGTTCAAAGGGAGTTTTGATTTGATTTGATTGATTACAAACATACCTAAATTAAAGTAAGTTATACTGATAAGGTTACTGTATTGTTAAGGTAACTGAAGATAGACGATTGTCCGACAACGTTTTAACCAAATACACATACCTACTCAAAAGTATAACTGACAAAGTTTTTATTTATTAATTTCCACCGGCTATATACTGACATATTTGTATAGAACGATTGATATGCCTACCGAGAAAACATGGATATCGTCCTACACCCAGATCGTATACAATCTCTTCCCTGATTTGAAGAAACACTTCGGCGAAGCGCATTTTGCACGAAACGATGAGGTTCTGAGCTACTTTGACGCTTTGGCGGGATACTTCTATGACTAGGTATTCAAAAGATGGTGACCCGGATGAAAAAATCCATTAGAGTCAACGGGGACTGTGTAGAAAAAACAACTGAAAGTCTAAGCTAGTTTGTACCTATACATAAAAATGATTTTCATTGTGACAAAAAAAAATTACATAATAAACTTATTTTACGGACAACCCTCGTATATACTTATTTAGAATAACATACTAAAAATTAAAATTAATATCATTATATTAATTCAACTTACCAAACAAAAATGAGGTGGATATATCGACGTGGGTTTATTGGGTAGATGCCTCAGGTGAGACGCGTAAACAGATAACTTTCACAAAACTATAGGCACACCAGTTCGAAACTTATTGTTACATTTTTGCACACACACACACACTATACACGGTACTATTTGACCAAAAAGTAATAAAACAAATTTGTTACTCGATACAATGAGCAAAGTATTTCGTTAATAATAATTATTATTGGTGTTCGAGAACCTTGAATAAACCACTTTATAGCATGAGGCTTGCAACAGAATCGCGGTATTAAGTTGTGCGTAGTTCCCCGACAATACTTATCGTTCTCACTCCGGTGAATAAATGGTTTGTCGGCCCCGTAGTATTGCCGTATATAGACAGAGGTAAACCAGTCGGAATACTACCGTCCAAATCATCAACCCGTCGTTTTATCAGAAACTTGGCTGCTTCCCTCCACTAACAGGTGTTAACTCTGCGTTCATTCCTAGGACATGCAATGTAATTTGTTAGCATGTAAATTATTATAAAGTGGATAATAATGATAGAATCTTGTATGGTTCTCTCACAAATTATGTGATAGGTCTATACAAGACTCTATTTTTATTTTGAAATGAACTATCACCAAGCACTCTGCCCAAACCATCGAAGATTACAAAGTAAGTTTTTAAATACGCAAATAACTTGATCCAAAAGTGGGACATGAACCGGAAAAAAATAAAATTGCAGGAATTTTTCTGGATTGTCGGGCTATTCGCCAAACATTTACTTGCACTTTTATGCATGGCAACACCAATTTGTTTTTGTTTTAGCTGTGTTAAAATAATATTTGCAATTTCGTGTCAAATAAACTTTAAAATTTACATCTTTTCTGGCCACATACCTTATCACACACCTATCTTTGCAGGGAAAATATAAATTCACGCTATGACAGTTTTATCTTCAAACACTAATGGGTATAAGTGTAACGTACGCGGTTTAAATTCCTGCCGGCGCGGTGGAGGTAAGGAATTTTCCACACATTGAAATTCTCATGATTGGAAAATTCGGGAACTTGACTTTGAAGTGATCACACAAATTGAGTCTTCGGAAAAACGGTAGATGATGACGGCTGTAAGTCCGTATTGAATTCACGATTTGCGAATTAGTATGCGCAAATCGTAAATTGAACTTAATTAGTGAAGTCTTTGGCAGTTCATTCTGAGATGATCGGTGGAATCCTTCAATCCTCAACTAATCGGGTCTGTCCAAATTGTCCCATGGTTCTACAGATCTAACGAGATCTGCATGAGCCGTAATGATCTGTTAACCGAGTGATTCATTGAATCTGTTTAAGGAGATGATTCGAAAGATCTGTTTGAGCCGATTATATGTAATATGTAGGAAGAATGAATTGAATGGAATGACAGTTTGTACTCTAACATCAATATTACAATAATATAGTATGCATTATTGCTAGAAAGTCACAATACCGATACTATATTGTTATTCAGAAGTTTAAAAACTTGGCTGACTTTGAAACGCTTAAACTAACTACTCGTGATCACTGTATAGTCGGACAAATATTTTGCGGCTTCATAGAGATTCCCGTGAACACAATAATTTTGTAATTATTGTATAGGTACTTTTTTATAACCACTTCGAATATTTCGTCGAATCAACAAGAATGCCAAAATTTTTGCATTGATGGTACAATGCAATTATTAGAAATTTAGAAAACAAGGTAAGTAAGCATAAACCGTGATTGCCACATATTTTGCGCGTGATGATAGGTACCTACCGTGGTAAGGTTGTTAACTTATTATGCAACAATTATTATGAATCCAAAAATCCAAACTCCCTTTACAAACAACAAAAAAGCACTCCGTTTCGATCTTGCGCGGCGTTTATGTTTTACATTTTTAATAATACTGGATTATTCTATTCGATAAAAAACGGATCTATGCAGTATCATTTTTTTTTTCATGAATATTGGAATTTTTCTTGAATTAAGGATATTTAAAGTAGATTTAATATAGCACCTTTAAAACGCCCCCTTCTTGGAATAATACATATTATTATCTCTCTCTTGCCTATTGTGACTCAAAAAAGGTAGATAAATAAAAAATAAATAGAACTTTGGATTCTTAATACATTGTTCAAAGCGGAAACGAAAAAATAAGTTCAGTAGAACATAAATTATCTGCATTTCAATTTTTAATCATCTATGTATATAATACCTATATAAAAATGGAGACCTCTTTATCTTGTTCATCGTATCACGCAGGTCCATGTAGTTTTTAAAGCGGCGAGGAGCGCTAAGTATACCTAAATTTAAATTTTGGGAGTTTGACGATTAATGGGAATTATGGCAAAGTTTAAAGCAAAAATTTAAGTAATAAGTGGCAGGTTTAGGGCAAAGATCTGCACATATTTAATAATTCTTTAGGTCTTGTTTAACCAACAATATTCTTGAGCTATTGCCACAAATGAACGTTTCAAAAAATTCCAAAATCATCGAAAGATGGAACTGATATGAGTTTATAATTCTATCTAATGCAACGATACTAATAAACTCACAACTCATTTTTTTAGCCATCAACACAAACAGATTAATCAAAAAGGATTATCTTTAACGCAACGGTGTACTAGGTTGTTAAAATATCAATTTCACATTTTTTATACGGTGCCTTAATAAAAAATCGGTCAAAGTATCATATTTTTTATAGTGTGACACGAAGGTTTAGTCTAAAGTTACGCGATGTTTCCTGCTGGTGTGTATTGGATGTTTCATCTTGCCATGCTGATAGCGTCTATGTTACAAAAATTTTTTCAATCTTTTGTATGTAGGCTTTGAAGTCATGTTACATAATCAACCTGTTCTCTGTTTGTCGAGAGATTAACAAAAAAAATATCTACGAATTTGAAAGTTTTTTGCGCAATTAAGGCGGATCTTTATAATTTCATCCAATAAAAAAGTTTTTCAGCCAAATTTAAAAATATGGCGGACCGTGAGGCACAGACTAATAAATTAAATGGCCGCTATCGTAGACGTGCACTTGGCGTGTAACAACTGAATAATAGAAGTAAAATATGACTGATGTGCCACAAAACTCAATTAAAGGGCAAAATTGAGAAACGCCAAGGACCTGGCCGAAGACAATCTTCATGGCTTCATGGATGTAAGATATTACTGGCGTCCGAAGTGTAGAGTAGCTGAGCCTAGAGGCGCAGGATAGAGAAAGATTCTCCAAAGTGATCGCGACGTTCGACGACATCACCATGTCTGAGCTACATAATTAATCCAAATTCTCTTTACGCCCCAGGGGCATATGTAAGCAACAAGAGCCCTCCACTGCGCTCGATCCCGTGCAATATTTATAACATCCTCCTACACCCTACACCATATCCAAATCCCTCAGCTCTGATTTGAAGGAGCGCAACACGGTATAAGAGGGTCTTCCTCTTCTTCGGGACCCTGATGGGAGGAAGAACAACGCTCTACTCGGCCAACTGTCATTCGGCATCCTTAACACAATATGTCCCAGCCAAGTCCATCTCCTCTCCATAATGGTTGAAGTGATGAGCCTACGCTGGGTACGCTGGCATATAGCGCCGTTCGTGATGCGTTGGTACCATTTTATACTCAAAATTCTCCTGAGCCAATTCGTTTCGAAACGGAACTTTTTGTACTTGGACTGGTCAGGTGCCAGGACTCACACACACACATCAAACAAATACATTTCGTCTCAAAACCAAACGCCGACGCTTTCCATATTTTGGACATGTTAAAGGCGCCATTTGCCATACCGATACAAATCAGGAGCTCTGCCCCGAGTTCACCAGTAGTGGTAATGGTTGCTCCCAGCTTTTTAAATTTAATTTAATAGCATAATTAGTAAGAGTAAGTATGCCTCTAAATATTAGATAGGGATTTCAAAAATCAACCTCCAATCCTTCACGTCCAAATTTACTTCTATAACTTCAACCAGCATGATACTGCACCTACAGCTACTCCTGCTTCTTTTTCTTTATAACGTTTCTAAGCATTTAATTGCTTTAATTGTTCAACTTCATTTTGCCACATTTTCTTACACGTTTCCTTTCAGCCTGATACATTTTTTTTTGCAAATCAGCATTCACTACCACACAAATCATCGCAATTAATCTACTTCCAACGCTTATTTCCATTGTAAATTCATTTTTGAATAAATTATTGTGGTTTGGGAATGTAGAGAAATTCATTTTTAAATAAATTAAGGTGGTTTGGGCATGTAGAGAGAATGAACGAGGAAAGAATGACAAAAAGCATATATAAATCTGAGAGAATGGGTGCACGCAGACGAGGTTGACCTCGAATGACATGGTCCGATCATATCGGTTCGGTCTTAGAGGAGGGCCAAGTCAGGAGCAAAAGAAATAGGAAAGCATGTATGCGGAATGTTATGCGTTTGGAAGAAGCGAAAGAGGTTTGTTTGGATAGGAAAGAATTGAAATCCGTACTCTCTGCCTACCCCCTTCGGGAAACGGCGTGATGGGTAAAAAAAAAACATTTTTAATATTCTAACTTCTTTAATGTTGTGCCTACATACAATACAACAGCTGTTGATACGGGAAGAAATGTCAAATTGACCGCAGTTCTCAACGTGGTAAAGTAAAATTGAGATTAAGGGACGGTTATATAACTGATTATAGAATATCAAAAAACAACTTATGACCTATTTATATTATATGCTGATGCATATAACTGTATATTTACGCCTGCCTGTGATGTTCCTTCACTTTTTATTTAGTTTATATCCTGAACTTGTTGGAAACTAAGATGTGACTACATAGTTGTTCATTTCTCTTCTGCAAAATACCGCTTTCCATTGCTTATTTGTTACAGATATTATCATTTTTCTTTTGTTTATTTTGTGTGTGTGTTTTTTATTATTTTTTATTTGTGTTTGTTTTTGGATTATCATCCTTTTTGAAAATACTTGGGAGCATTATTACGGCTGCTGTATTTCTATAATTTATTATTATTATTCTTTTATTTAATTTAATGATTTAACGATTGCTTTTTCGTTACTACTTCTTTTTATTTTATTTGTTTTGACTTTAAATTATGTATCGTTATTTTTTATCCAATTTTCTTGGTATTTTTTATTGTTTCGAAATTACTTTGGATTGATTGACCTGAATGTATTTTAGATATTACTATAGGATTTCTATCCTGCATTAATTTTTTTATTTTATAATTATTATTAACAAATTTACTGTTACCTAGTTTAAGGTCTTCTTCTTCTTCTTCTTTTCAGCCTGTATTTATCCACTGCTGGACGTAGGCCTCTTCCATACTCTTCCATCTCTTCCTATTTGCTGCCATTTGCAGCCAGTTTTTCCCCCCCACAGCGGCTATATCATCGGACCATCTTTTTTGAGGTCTTCCGACGCCTCTCTTATTCTCCCAGGGTCTCCATCTCAAAATCTTTGGATGGTCTTTAAGGTCACTGAGCTTATATTATATTTGTGAATCTTATTATTTTGTTGTACTGTTGTCCATTATAATGTATTTAATGTTCAAAAGGCGTTTACGCCGTTTAAGTTTAAATAAACAAAGATTATACGGACTCTTTACTTATAAAACTTCCGACGACAACAAAATCGGTAACAAAGCCGTACACTTGGACGCATCCCACCTGTTGATACTAGCATTGTGACGCTCAGGCCACGCTTGGCTGAGTCACCACACACACACACACACACCCTGACAGGCTACCTGTACACCTGTATATACATAATAATAATCTACATAATAATTGAGAAATGTTTGTGTGCTTTCTATCGTATATGTGAACATCACGCTCAAAATACAAATGCTACGTCAGATATGAATCTGCGCAGAGCGGTGCAATTTGCTTGAGAAGGTTCTTAAATACAATTTGCTGCATTAACTTTAATATATTTAGAGCTTTTTAAAAAAATCTATTTTTTTAGGATCTTCATACAAATTTCTCAAAAAGACTTTTGGAAACAAAATTACTCATGTAAACGTTGAATGGAATCTTGGTATTACGGTATGAAAATGTAATAAAATAATTATAGATTGATTTGTTATACATATAAATGTTATTCAAATCTTATTGTTCTCAATAAATAAAGATTTAATGAAAAAATTTGCAAAATGATTCCTCCATTTTGAAGTTTGACAGATAACGCAAATCACCCTCTATGGGTGGAGAGCCTAATTAATTATCACACATTAGGGAATGTAGCTAAGATTAAAACCACAGAGCTATCTCTCTCTCTATGAAAACTTGCAAATTATGTCGGTAGGTTCGTATAATATTATTATTATTATTATTACATAAATATGGCATTCCGTCCCGATGAGGAATCGTATAATATTATGAGGTCGGTAAAACAAAAATTGTAAAAGTGTTCTTCTTTTTCTGTGCTTATGTCAGTTATAGAGGTCTGTTAAGCAGTGGGAAGCTAGACTAGAACCTGTTTAATTACCTACCGATCAAGCCTGACAATCGGAATCAAAAACGTAAAGCAAGACGGGTATAAGCTAGTCTTCTACATAATAATTCAGAAATGTTTGTCTGCTTTCTATCGTATATGTGAACATCACGCCTAAACGGCTGAACCGATTTCACTAATTCTTTTTTTGTCGTGTTGGCTTTTATCAGTAGAAGGTTCTTATGAAAGAAAAAATTGAGAAAGTTGCGTGGTAAATTGGGAAATTAAATAAAACTCGCATTAGCCCCTCCTTCTCTATCTACATAATAATTCATAAATGTTTTTTTTATTTTGCTTTTTACCGTATGTCATTGCATCACGCTCAAAATACAAATGCTACGTCAGATATGAATCTGCACAGAGCCGTGCAAAATGCCGGAGAAGGTTCTTTAATAAAATTTGCTGCATTAACTTTAATATATTTAGAGCTAATTAAAAAACCCTATTTTTAGGATCTTCATACAAAATTTTAATAAACATTAAAAGTGTCATTCTTTTTTTTTCTGTGCTTATGTCAGTTATAGAGGTCTACAAAGCAATGGGAAGCTAGACTAGAACCTGTTTAATTACCTACCGATCAAGCCTGACAATCGGAATCAAAAACGTAAAGCAAGACGGGTATAAGCTAGTATAATGAATAAACATCAAGTTTTGTAATGCAAGGCTCAAGAAATTTTATCGTCATTTTCAAAAACAATATACCTACTATCATTATTACGTTTACTACTATGCAATGAAACCAGCAAAAGATCTCTACGAAGAATATGTGGAATGACTCTGTGGGATATGGAAAGGAATGAGAATATTAGGAATGAATGTGACAAAGATGAAAGTCAATAAGTTGAGATGGTTTGGGCATGTATAAAAAATGGATGGAAACAGAATGACAAAGAAAATTTACAAGGCTGAAAGGAAAGGTGTAAGAAAGCGTGGCCGACCGAGAATGACGTGAATCGAACACATCGATTACGTCCTCAAGGAAGGCCAGGTAAGAATTACGAGGAATAGGAGAGATGATTATGAGAAATGGTATGTCGTTGGAAGAAGCGAAAGAAGTGAGTTTGGATAGAAAGAGTGGAGGTCCGTTCTCTCTTTTATAAGTTTCCTGTGTTAATTTCTAGTATGTACTGGTTCCAGTATTTCTAATAAAAGATATTATCTCGGCACAGGCATCTGCCTAGTGAGATAATAAATCCAAAAAAATGTATTTATCTAGTCTGTAGGTAGGTAGTATTAGTGCTTTATCGTTAAATATTTAATTTGGGTAATAATATAAATAAATAAAATATGCGTAGATATTTTTGGACCCAAAAATCAATTTTTATGAAAGGTATTAATTTGGTCCAAAAGCTCTAAATATATAAGGAATATATTGTTAATAGTTAACATCATCTTCTCAAAGCATACAAAGTTCAAACTGAACTGAAAAGCCAGCAAGACAACATAGGCATCTATACCGCAGTGTATTGCAATGAAAATTTTATCAATAAGTACATTATATTCTTTGATACTGTAAAGAGAGGTGTCTTCTTTGAATAAATTAAAATGCCGTCATTTGTAAAGAAATACATGGTTATTTTTTTTTAGTTTTGTTGGATAGGCACCTTTGCATCTGAGCCATTCATATCAAAGGCGATTAAAAAAAACGAAATCGAACATTATTTCATTGTAATTTGTGAATAGTTCAGAATACTGACTGACTGATCCTCGACTAACGCCGCCTACCCGAATGGTTCTCCGCAGGCCACATATACATACATCCATGTAGTGGTGCAGTGGTGCTGCATAATGCCGTTTGCAACGTATGGCCTAGAAACAGTGACGCTGACCAAGCTGAGTACAGAGAAGATAAGGGTTATCCAAAGATCTATGGAAAGAGCCATGCTGGGTATCACCCTGAGAGATAGAGTGAGAAACGAAGTGATACGACAAATAACCATAGTTGCAGATATTGCCCAACGTATCGCTTCCCTCAAATGGCGGTGGGCACTGGGCAGGTCACTTGGCAAGAGACCAGGCAGAGAAATTGTCGAAACTTGGAGACCCAGAAGGACTGCCAGGAGCATCGGGAGACCACCACTACGGTGGAGAGACAAACTCGTCAAATACGCTGGGGTCAACTGGGTCCAAAAATCCCAAAACAGAGCGGTGTGGAAGGAGATGGAGGAGGCTTTTGTCCAGCAGTGGACGGGAATAGGCTGAGAAGAAGTGTTGCTCGAGAAATTTTGTTTGAAACGTGGGGATACACACAAATACCCCATATAGGTACCGCGTTAGTAGTGTTGTCAATTTTGAAAAGATAAAAACTTCAGGTACCTACAGCAATCATTTCCGCGAATCGTTTTTATAATTGCGTCACACACTCACACCTAGTTATAATAATTAGGTATAATATTATACAATGCTATAAGCTATCAACAAATTATGTATGTATGTACCTACATGAATCTGTGCTCATTGTGATCACAAAATAGACTCTTTGATTCTTTCGTTTGTTGTGCCATAGGAACTAAATAAATAAAAAGAGAAAGATGGTTAACACCTGGGATTGAATCCATAAACTCCTGTACGAAAATGTTACACAGTCCGCGATCGAACCTACCACTAGTCTACTTACCACTTGGGTCTAATCTCTCATGATACATGACAGCGCAATAATGTCACGACTCACGAAAGACCTTCGAGCTGCAAAGAAAGGATCTTGCCCAAAATTCTACACGAGGATAATAAGACTGCCTGTTGAATGGCATGTTTGAAACCTCTTCAGATGCCCAGATTTCCAAAATTTCAAGAAACAAAGGAATTACACTATTCGTCGATAAAACGCACTGTGAAGATGGTAGGTGTTCACACGTCTTTTATTCGCCACACTTCTTTTATTCGCCACACTTCTTTTTATTCGCCACACTTCTCTTATTTCGTCAGCAAGATCATTATAGTTTATTATCTTGTCTTCCCTGTCTTTGTCATGTTTTCGTCATAGGGTACAGTGATATCCACGTATTAGGTCATTCTGTTCCTAGGATCTACCAACGCAATGTCCGGATGATTTGCATAATCGTTTGGACAGTCTGTATTTGAATACCTAAGATAACGTAAGACGCTAGCCCGCCGAGGACATTCAGCTTTTCAAAGTTATGAAGCTTTATCCTAGCTTTTTTTTTCTGGACAGTTGTATCCAAGCAATGAATGAATGCACCCTATGAGTGCGTTTATACCAAACGAAAATAGAGTCAGAGCTCCACAATAGAATATATTTTTTTTCCTTTTTTGGCATTTCATCCACAGGGGGGATGGTTTAGCCATATATAATATTTTCTTGATCGTTGAAATAACAGCGAGAAAGGGCTGAAATAAGGGCTTAGGGATCATATTTTAAGGGCTCTTAACTTTTATTTATTTTTTAATGCAACGACGAAAAACATAAAATTAGCAACCAAAAAAGCCCTATTTAAAAGAAAATTATTGTTGTCAATGTTTTCGTGGGCGGTTGTAAGTATACGGTTATTGTAAACAAATTATCCGCCGATGATACTTCTTTATTGGTAAAATATTCTAAAGATAAACTCACCACAAAGAACAAACTCTTAGAGTCACTGGTTGGGGTGAGTCAATGGTTTGACGACAATAATCTTTTATTAAATTTGACGAAAACCAGCGCGATGCACTTCTCTCTGAAACGATCGCGGGAATCAGATGTGATAGTCGATACCCTTGCCGACCGAGGCATCGACACAAATGCTACTTTTAAATTTTTAGGGATAACTATAGACAGAACCCTGCAGTGGAGTTCCCACATAGAAAGTATCTCGCCTAAGCTTTGTTCAGCGGTATACGCAATAAAAAAAATTAGAGATATATGTGGAACAAGTACAGCAAGATCTGTGTATTTTGCGTACTTTCAAAGTATTTTAGCATATGGCATACTATTCTGGGGCAGAAGCGCGGAGATAAATCGTGTATTTGTTATACAGAAACGAGCTATAAGAGCCTTAGACGGACTAAAGCCTCGTGACTCATGTAGGGACGCGTTTAGAAAGCACGGTATTCTCACGTTGAGCGGACTCTTTATATATGAGTGCCTTCTTTACGCTCACAAGAATATTCAAAACACTCCCTTGAACCAAGACTTCCACAACTATAACACCAGAAAGAAAAATGACATCAGACCAATCAATCATAGACTGGCTAAGGTGGACAAAAGTTTTGTCTGTCTCAGTGTCAGATTGTTTAATAAACTGAATGACAAATTAAAGTCTGATGACTTGGGGGTTTTTCGGAGAGGGGTGAAATCGTATCTGGTCGATAAATCCTACTACACGGTTGACGAGATGCTAAGCGAGAATGACTCCTCGATAGCATCGTAACAACATTGTAAACATGTATTTGACGTAATACCAGGGGAACCCTTTACATTCTCCTGGTATTGAAAAATATCTTTCATTGTGATTTTCTTGGATTCTTTGTAACTGTTGCCTGTTATTTTTTTTTGTTACCTGATTGCATGTTTATTGTAAAGAAATTAATGAACCCAAGTGTCTCGCAAGAGACCTAAGGGGGATGAGAAAAAATAAATAAATAAATAAATAAATTAGCAACGACTCGATGATCACAAATCTGTCAATTAGAAAAGTGTTAGGGCTAACACTTAATATTAAACCGAAATATGCAATAATTTTAAGAAGACATCAAGATAGAATCTGGATAACTGTTATTATTGGGGCTTGATTATTAAGGGTTCTAATATAATATGTAGAAACAGCCGACAAAAAGTGGTACCTTCGTAGCATAGTAACACTTTGAATAAGACCCTCCACCACCCGAGTATTAGAGAAATTTGGAAATTCATTTTTACTCGCACTATATAAATGCCAAGACAGGACTTTGACATCGCCGTAAAGGTCCCACATCGGAGTGGATTCCGTCGAAGGAGTAGAACATCTGTTTCTGATGGCACAAGACCAAGAAGCTTTCATCAGATAATCCCGATAAGATGAAGCAACATGGAATATGAACACAAAGTTCCAAGAACACGAATTTATTTCAAATGTTTTTCGGGCAATATTATTGTATATTATCAGAATCTATGATGAATGTCTGTTGGGTCTAGTTTCTGATACGATGAAATTTATGTTTGATACATTCGACGATTGGCCGATGCCAAAGAACTCATTTCATTTGCCACCTGTGACGATGCAGGACCTGTGCCTGCGAAAATAGTCAGGGTATTATATGATTTAACATCTTTTAAATACATGGGCAGCATGATATCACCTCAATACGAAGAAGGTGAAGATGTCACCCACCGCATAAACACAGGGTGGCTAAAATGAGAGTAAGTAAGTAAGGGTCAAGTAGATAAGATCGCAGTAAAACCCTCAATGCCATATGGCTCTGAATGTTGGGCATTAAAACAAAACACAAACAAAGAATGTATACTGCAGAGATGAAGATGCTCAGATGAGCTGAACTAGAGTCGAGAGAGTTAGAAATGTCCATGTCCGAGGAAGCTTCAAGGTCGCACCCATAACCGAAAAGATAACAGAAAACAGGCCAAAATGGATAGGGCATAATAATATTATGAGGCAACCACAAGACCACATGATACAGAGAGTTATGAACGTATAAACTCCAGAGAGGAGACCAGGCAGACCACCGGGCACATGTTTGTCGAGCATCAAGAGGGACTTCAAGGAAAGCCAAGCGGAACAAAAGCTGGCGCTTAATAGAGACTGTTGGCGAAGGACAAGGAAAGCAGACAAAAAACCCAAATAATGGGACAAAGGCGAGGGCGAATAGAAAAATATATAAAAATAAAGTAACAGAATACTTACACAATGGTCCAAATGGGTCCCACCGAACCAGCAAAGTAAAACAAATCCTTTTTTAATGCATATGGTAAAGACCTGGCTATTACAAATTTAATGGAAGGTCTCTAAGCCAATTGGCTGCGTTAGAAGTGACCCCTTGAATTTCAGTTAGACCGCGCTGGAATCCGAAAATTGGGCACTCAACTATGTGGCCCATAGTTTGGCGGCAAATCCTTTAGAAGATAAAACTTAATATTTTCAACAACACAGTAACCTTGAAACTATAAAGATGGTCTCGAAAGTGGTTAATATTATAAGTAGTATATTGCTATGTATAATTTTCAACAGTAAATAAACTTGCAAGTACCGTATAGTAAGAATAACACGTCAGATATAACGTATGTTAGGACTGTTAGGAGTATATTGACGAACAACGACCTGGCGTTAAACGCAGCCAAGTGCAGTGTTATTTCCTTCTCACGGCTAAGAAACTATATAACGCACACATATTCACTAAATGGGCATTTTCTTTGTAGAGTTGAAGAAATTGTTGACCTTGGTATAGCTTTCGACAGCGAATTGTCCTTTGTTCCACATATCTCCCACATAAGGGATAAGGCAATGAGGATGCTGGGCTTCGTTTTGTGAATTTCTAGAGACTTCTCTAGAGTATCCACTCTTAGGTCCCTTCATTTTTAACTTAATTCCTTGTCGTCTGAAAATTGTTAGTTTCACTTGACGGACATCCTGATGGATAAAGTTTAAGGATAAGGAATAAGGTTTGACTACCTGTACATAACGTAAAAGAACTGACATTTGCACTTAAATTTTCATGTCGATAGTTTTGTGAATACGACTGCTTGCGATCGTGTCTTATCTTATCGTTAAGTGATTTTTAAAAGCGATTGATTACGAGAATAGCCCTACAGGAAAGCTATATTTTAAACCTCCATCACATATCGCCTAACAAGATCACCCCTTTTAAGTTCACGTGATTAATGGACGGCCTGTTGATCGATTAACATCATTTTAGAGGAATTATGAAAATTTAAGTGCAAAAGTCAGTTCTTTTACATTATGTACAGGTAGTCAAACCTTATTCCTTATCCTTAAACTTTATCCATCAGGATGTCCGTCAAGTGAAACTAACAATTTTCAGACGACAAGGAATTAAGTTAAAAATGAAGATTTTCATAAGTTTTGCTAAAGATTCCATCAATTGGGCAAAAGACTTTCAAATTGGCATTTTTTGGCCAATCTCTAGATAAACAGGGTATAGATAAAATTGACCGACAGTCCCGGTTTCGTCAATCTGTCCCGCGTCCCGCGACGTTTTTAAAATGCGTCGCTTTTTGGGCAGAATGTAACGTTGCATACATTTATGCACCGGGTTCCTGCAGGAAGCTGTCCGTCGTCTGATAAGACGGTTGTCTTATGCATGCACTGGGTTTCTATGGAGCGTTCCGTCGTCTGACAATACGGCAGTCTTTCAAAATATATGACAATGTTTATGTTCGTACGGTAACAATATTGACAATTTACTGCCACACACTTCTAAACTGACATATGAAAACAGACCACTATCAATTTTTTTTATTACTACACAAAAAAAAAACACTTAGAGCCTGTCCAGGTGAAGAGTTTTAGACACTCGCGCGTTCCCGATATACTAGAGCTACATACATCCCGTCCAGATGCTGACGCGTGTTTCCTCACTCGCGCGTAAAACGCTTGCAATGAGCGTGACTCATTGGGCTCATCATATTCGGGCGCCATTGCTGGGTCCAGCGCTACGCGCGTATCCGTGGCGAGTGGACGTATTTGGTTTGAATTGGAATGTGACAATTTTAATATGGATTTTTTAAACGAAGTTGAAAAAAAGTAACCATATGGGATATGGAATCAAGAGACTATTCCAATAGACTAATAAAACGTAGGAACTGGGAAGAATAAGTCGAATTTTTTTGTGAAACTGGTGATTCCTATGACATTTTTGTTCCTCTCAAAACAAATAAAACTATTAATTAATCAATATAATGTTATTTCTCTGTTTTTCAGGAACCGTATGTGCCTGAAAACGGAAATACTGTTGTTGTTATTTATATTGTTATGTATGTCATGTCATCGTAGTGTATTGTTTTTGTTTCTGTTGCTCCTATTTTAGCTGCTGCTGTTGTCATGTTGTGAAATTTTTATACGTGTTTATTATTGTCACTATTATTATTGTTAATTTTTGTAAAAGGCATTATCGCCGTATATTGTGAAATAAATAAATAAATTCCGAAGAAAAGAAAAGCTCTAGTAAGTAAAGAATAGTTTATTTAGGTAATAATATTATTTATTAGACATCATACATATTGTAGATAATGTTATATTTCCAATTATTTTATGTTAGTCTTAAGTCTATTACAAGCCTGGGCAAACTACGGCCCGCCGCGCCGCCGGTGCCGGTCACTTATTACGTGGACCGCCATTTTTAAATCTACTAAGGGTATGCCCTTACTGAAAAGTATCGCGCGACCATGCGATGAGCGATCATACAATGTTCTCAATTTGAACGATCCGTCCGCGTTTGAGTATATGAAACTATAAAAAAATATTGAGTGACATTATTGAAATACCTAGTCCACAACTTTACAGCTTTAAATAAATCGTATCGTCATGAAAATATTTCCAAATTTCATAATGACATTTATTCAGAATAATAATTCCAATTAAGAAACATTTTTTATACATTGAAAATACTTATCATGTGTATTAATATATCTTGTTTATATCCTCGAAGACTGGATTTTTCCTAGTAACAAAGCCTTATAGAATCAGTCCAAGTATTGTATCAATCCACCGGTAGATGTCACACGCCTCGAAAATCGTTAAAATTTGAAATATTTCCCCACTCACTGTATAATATATACAAGTTTCAATGAAATGACAATTGGCAACAGAGCGCTTACGTGGTTGTAAGCCCACAGCTCTGTTGACCAAAATCTGATAGACTCATTGTCTGTTGAGATTGTATCCAAATACATTGGTGTGTATTAACATTTCTTTCTTGACCATCAATTTTAATTGTTTACCCTCAAATTATACCTCATCCCTCCCAGCGTAAAACGCAGTATCTGGCCGCAGTGTAAATTGAAACTTGGCGACCATATCAACGATCAAAAAAATATCTTTATATTTCAAATCTGGGTATGTTTGGTTTAAATTCACCCTAAGGTGCCGCTTAAATTGATCGAAGCGACTCATTTTAGAGGAATTGTGAAAATTATGTTGGGAAAAAAGTGAAAATATACCTTTATTATATATTTTTTAGGGGATTTTAGAGGCGGGAAGCGTTTGTCTATACCCCTTGCCAGCTCATGGTGCCTCCCAATTAGAGCTTCCCCACTAATCCCAGACGCTTCAGGAAGTCCAGCATTAGGAGGGGATTCAAGGCGACAAAGTCCTCCACTTTTATCCTGTGTTTACCAAAACTTCTTGCTCTCGCACAAACTCTACTACATCGCAGTCTATGAGTGGTGAGGCGTTTCTACTACTTCTTCACAGAATCAACAGGTTCCATTATTACAATAGCACTATTATAGTAGATATAATATTTTTTTCATAAGATTTTATTAATCTAGTTTAAACACATCCACTGTAAAAAAAGTAGTGTGGCCGTTGATTTTATATAGATTTTTTTTTTAATTCAATTTCTCCACACCCTAACGAAAGAAAATCACTGTCTCTTAAAATTAAATCCAACAAAACATAATCTTATCTGCCAGGCTAGCCATCATTAATGCGAAAATAACACCATCAAAAGAGCAAAAGCTTTTCTAGGCACTCAAATGTCGCTATTCACCGTATAATATACGGACTCCCGGAGAATTTTGGAAACGAAGTATCGCGTCTCTCTATATTAGAAAGAGATAAGAATATTATCATTCACCTAACATATTATTATGTTATATTAAGCCATTATGTTCAATTTATTCGTACGGGTAGTCGAAAATCGGGTTGGTCGTACATGTGAAAACTTATGAATTGAAACATAAAATAATACTATTAAGTACCTATATTTATTCACATATTAATACCGTGGTATTATTACTATCATAAGTTATGGCGTATTTTGAATGTTTGTATCCAAACCTTCGGCGGACCTTCTATATTTATTAGTAAGTACTAAATTAATTTATTTTTTATTCCTAATTTATAATTTATTAACAATTACTTGATCATTAAATTAGTTTGTTTCGGAAATGTCCGGTGATACATTTTAATTGTATTTTGTAATTAACAAAATATAAAATAAATTCAAATAACTTTTTTCAATGAAACAAAAAAAATCATTTTAAATATTCTTAACACGTTTCGTGGGTTTTCTATTTCAATTATTTTCCAGCGAGAAGAAAATGCATGTATGACAACTTATAAAAACATATTCTAGAGAATTTACTTTTTAATGCAAAAAAAATTAATGCGGTTACTTTTCCTAGGTATGTAAGTACATATTTATTAGGTTGGCAGTGTTGTTCTTTATTTAAGGTCACCGAAAACAGTTCATGAAAACTTAAAATTTTTATTATTTAATGTCATTATGGCAGGTGCAAATTTTTTATTGTAAAGAGTGATACTTTCCCTAAATACATAATACTGTACAGTCTACACAATAAAACAAGGTTTTAGCATTTTTTTCTTTTTGATGAAAATGAACTATGCTCACTCAAAGTTAACACAAGTATTTAATACACTCTTTGGTTCTTTCACAGTAAGGTACTTAGCCCATTAGTGCATAAAGTTGTGTGTCGCATTTATTGTCATTTTTTTATTAATTTGCTATAAATGCGGATTGAAATAAAAATCAAAAATATTTTTTATATATATTTTTGGACGCCATGCACACAGGACAATTTAATGGGTCATCATCATGCCTACTTTAGGTATCTACATAATATTGCATACATTTTCTATGTATTTATTTATTTTTAAATCGCAAACTTAACAGCTTTCGCCTTTGCGATGAGTGATGATGATGATTATTTCGATGATGAAAATGAAACCTTTTGGATTTCAATGTTAATTTCATAAGTCTGCTATACTTAATTAAAAAAAATATATTCATTCTCGTCCCTAGGTTACACAATAGCCCATTAACAGGCCTTCGTAATCATTGTCAGTATTATTACAAAATGTCAGATGACAATAATAATAATAATATTTTTTTAATTTCCTTATAAGAATACAAAAAACATAATAAAATTAATGTTGAACATGATAGGCATCTCTTTTTTTTAACCATCACCATCCCTCTAATAGAGCTGGGCTCGTGTATATACAGAAAACAGAAGGTTTACGTGTAGATAATATATAAATACATAACACTAATTATTACTTTATTTAAAAACTACGATCAGTGGAAAAAAATAGCTAAGCGATAGAAAATAATATTACGATCAAGCTGTCATCCAGATAGTTTAACGCATAGGTATCACTTGATCGTGATCAGATCTCTGTAGATTTTGACTCGTCATATTGGATTTAACGTCAACTGACAGTTGTTTCGAGTATACAAGAACGCTGCTTTTTGTAATAAATACGCTGTATTTAAGTTTTTTCCCCGTCCAAATATTATGTGCTCCCTTTATATTTTGGTCCATTGTATTATGGTATATCATTTCGATAATAGGAAATTTCAACAAATAAAGCAAATATTATGTATTCTCGTAATCATTCGAGAGCTCACAATCATGAAGCACCTACTTAATTTGTAAGAAATATAATGACGTTTTGAAGAAAATATTCAAAGAATACTTTTTAACTAGTTATTAAATTTGAAGTGATCAAACTTATTATGAATAAACATAAACAAGCAGAGTCATTCATATTTCATTGCATTATGCACTGTGATCAAGTAACAATAATAATTAATAGTGTTGTCACAATACCAATATTAACAAAAAGAAACAAGTACAGAAGGTGGACAATTAATGAGGACACTACAAAAATATATAATACATCTTTTATTTTATCATATGTTTGAAGTTACTGGGATAATTATGGTTTTAATTTTTTTCTTGAATTCATTATAGCTGTTAATGTATCTTATATTTGCACCCAGATAATTATAGTGATGTTGTGCTTAGTCACGTCTACACAAGGGAACTGGAACACAATTAATCGCTCTGAGAATCCTACTTGAATTATTTACGACCTCAGAGTTGTGTTTAGTTTTTCTCTAAAAGTCTGTAGATGTGTAACTATTCTATATAGGCCTTGGATATCTAGAACCTGAAATTCCGAGAACAGCAAAGAAGCAGAGTAGTCTCTAGGCCTTTTAAAATTATTTTTATGATAGCTCTCTGAGTTACCCCCAAAGGATACAATTATGTATTATACGCTGCTCCCCACGCTGTTATACTATAACATAGGAGTGACTGGGCCAGGGCATAGGTAGGTCAACTTTAACTGTATCACAGTTAGGAAGCTTCTTAACTCAATAAATATGTAAAAAAAAAAATCTCAACCTTTCCACTGCCTTCTCTATGTGCTGTTTCCATTTAACATGACAATCAACAAGTACACCAAGATATTTAGTACATGTTATTTTTTTCAACATCGTACAATTTGAGCTGCAGTTTCCATCTAGGCAACCGTGAATTATGCGGAGAACATTCGGAAATCCCCGACTGTTAATGGCAAAGGGCATACATGTCGTTTTATCTACATTTAGTGATTAGAAATTCAGGTTGAACCACTTTTGGAGTATCATTAGATCTCTATTGGCCAGATTCTTGACCTCTTGCCAAGTTGATCCCCTAGTCAGTAACACGGTATCATCCGCGTATGAGAGTATTGAACTACATAGTTCTAAGCTAAACATATCGTTCACATAAGCGATGAATAGGATCGGTCCTAACACAGTTCCCTGCGGAATACCGAAATCTGATGTGGCTGGCTCACTCAGTATAATATTAATTTAAGTGTGTTGTTTTCTATCTCTCAGATAGCTTTGAAAAAGCAAAAGGGCAGTAGTTACCTGATATTCCTATTTTTTTTTTTACTTATTGACTAACCTTTCATGTGAGATGCTGTCGAAAGCTTTCCTCAGGTCAATAAATGTTCCCAAGCATTTTTCACCACTACTAGGCTTCTATACACTTCTAGTGTCAAATTCGCAATCGCATCCTGGGTACCTATGTGAGGCATAAATCCAAATTGATTAGGTTTATGTTTTTATTTTCCAGAATAAAGGTCATCAATTGAGATTTGATAAGTTTTTCGAATATATAGGAGTGACAATGGAAGTTCCATAATTTTTTGGAAATATCCACTGTCGCACGCAAGTATTGAAGACGAACGCAAGAGGAGGGCTTATGTACCTTGCGAATCGCTTAAGCACTCCAGCATTGAATCTGTCAAAGCCTGGTGACGATTGGTATTACTTTTTCAATCTGGTTCGCTGTGACATTCTCAAAAACTAAAAACGTAGGACGTTGATGGATATCATCATCATCAGACATCGAGCGCATCAAAGTTCCACATGAGGCAATTTGGGATGCCCACCCCCTGCCAACACTTTAGAAATATTCATTTTGATATCTTATTTATTTATTTATTTACCAATATACGACTTACGCCAATAATTCTATAGGTATATACATACATTCCAAAAAGAATACACACACATAAGTATATTATGAAAATAAGTAAAAGTCATTAGAAAAAAGAATAAAATTAAACTTTTATTAAATAAATAAATATACACAAGCAAACAGAAAGATACAATAAGAAACTTATTTACACAATATTTTACACAGAACCAGTGCAACAAATGGGCGGAACCCGTTAAGTCATTTAAATGACTTGTCAACAGGTACTGCTCACTTCCACCCTCAGTTTACCGCAATAATAAAATAAAATGCACCATCCACATGTTGAGTGATAATTTATGAATAGTTTTTAGGTAATTGAAGAGGTCACTGTGGATTAGTATGGATGGCGTCCGATATATCTATCATAACTAATTTAAATTATAAGTTTGAACATTTTTGAGATTCGATTGCCAAAAACCGAGCCAGCGCTTTTTCACAAAAATAATGACATGGATAAGACAAATTTGAAATTTTGATATTATGTATAAAGTTTTTTCTATTATTAAGAAAACAATATTAGTCTATTCTCAATTTGACGCAATGAGTTTGAATATCCCACTATTTCCAACTCCACCTTCCATTTGAATATATTGCCTTCGAAAAGCTTTCTGTGCCCATTAAAATGAGGCGCTATTCATTTTACATTTTTTCAACGAAGTTGATGTGAAGTGTACGTTTTAAATTTGTAACAAAAATATAGCTAGTAATGTTGTCATCAAGTATATTATGTATTTGTTGGCCAAACTATCCCCCTTGTGGATGAAATGCCATAAAATGGGGAAAAGATATTCGAAAATGATAATATAGTCCGCGCGACTGCGAGTGTTGCCTGAAGGCAAAATTATTGTAAGAAATAAAAAAAACTGTTTCGGTTGTTTTATGTACCTACCTATTATATATTGTTATTTTATATTGTTTTATAGTGTTGTTAGTTGTATTATAATATATATGAATCATTTACTGTTCAAGGCATTCTGCCGTAAATAAAGAAATAAAAGAGGATAAAGAAGATGCTGATACCTCTTTAATACTATAAATATATATTAGGTATGTATGTAGTATGATAGATATCAAAATATGCGTACACTATACACATATCTATTAGCAGTACAGCTGGTACATATATATAGTAAACCGAATACATTATTCAAATAAAACAATACTTATAATTTCATACAAATGTTAACATTCAAAACTGTTGTGTTAACATAGAGATCTACAGTTGGTTGTAGGTTTAGCGGCTGTTGAAAGGGATGTTGACTCAATGCTCGCTTCCGTCATCACAGTTGCGGTAACAAACGGCAGTATAAACAATCATTACGGCGTTCGGAACAAAATTTCCAAAATAGCATTATGTCAGTTTTTTGTTTATGAAGTACAGATGTGAAGAGTCGTAGAGGGGAAGGAAAACTAGTTAATGTAGTCAAATAAAAGTAGTTAATGTAGTCAAATAAAAGTAGTTAATGTAGTCAAATAAAAGTAGTTCATGTAGTCAAATAAAAGTAGTTTATGTAGTCAAATAAAAGTAGTTAATGAAGTCAAATATAAGTAGTTAATGTAGTCAAATAAAAGTAGTTTATGTAGTCAAATAAAACCAGTTAATGTAGTCAAATAAAAGTAGTTTATGTAGTCAAATAAAACCAGTTAATGTAGTCAAATAAAAGTAGTTAATGTAGTCAAATAAAACCAGTTAATGTAGCCAAATAAAAGTAGTTAATGTAGTCAAATAAAAGTAATTCATGTAGTCAAATAAAAGTAGTTCATGTAGTCAAATAAAAGTAGTTTATGTAGTCAAATAAAAGTAGTTAATGTAGTCAAATAAACGTAGTTAATGAAGCCAAATAAAAGTAGTTAATGTAGTCAAATAAAAGTAGTTAATGTAGTCAAATAAAACCAGTAAATGTAGCCAAATAAAAGTAGTTAATGTAGTCAAATAAAAGTAGTTTATGTAGTCAAATAAAACCAGTTAATGAAGTCAAATAAAAGTAGTTAATGTAGTCAAATAAAAGTAATTCATGTAGTCAAATAAAAGTAGTTATTGGAGTCAAATAAAAGTAGTTAATGTAGTCAAATAAAAGTAGTTAATGTAGTCAAATAAAAGTAGTTAATGTAGTCAAATAAACGTAGTTAATGTCAAAAAATCATCGAAGATAGTCTTAGTTGGTAATATATTTACCTATAATTAGTGGTCGGCCAGTGACCGGAATTCGACCATAACAAATTTTTTTGAATAAGGAACGCTAACCGCGGTTTGCCTGGGAATTTTGTCAAATTCTTTCAATGCATATTTACTGGATTAGTAATTATTTTTTTTCAACGTGTAAGAGCTTAAACTTGGTTATTCGAAAAAAAAACGTTTTATTTTCAAAAGTAAAATGTTAAACTTCACGATTTTTCTCTTCGGAATAACGATTTATTCGAGTGATTAAAATGTCGAGTTAAAATTATTATTAGTAAATTAACAACCGTTTTAATTTAAATTAATTCAAGTGTGTTGAAATAAAACATACGATTTCCATTCAACAATGCTTACTATCATAATGTCGTGTTTACTTTTACGTCTTCAATTTTGCATTCGTTGTGTTTTATGTCACAAAATTTTAGTTTTTTAAGAAACACTATTTTAAATATGTTTTAGATTAAGTTATTATATAATTTTACTCGTTTTAACATCAACTGAAACGCAATCAAATCAGGTATGTGTAACTGTCACTAAAATTATGCTTTATAAATTGTTATGTGTTATGAAAAACGATTATGAAAATGATCTTATAACGGGAAACAATAAATAGTTACAAGAATTATTTTAAAAATATAATTGTGCCTACCTACTTAATTAAATAGCATGATAATTATTAATAATATTTCTATTTATAGTAGTGGATTAATTAACATTATAATCGTTTTAACTTCTTAACCTCTCGTGCTATACAACGAATTATAAAATCACGAATATCCAACCATGTGTTCAGGTACATAACCTAGTCAAAACAGTGGTTTCATCTATGTAGATAATATGAAAAATAACCCTTGAATTTCACACAGAAACTATATTTAAAAGTGGTGTTCTTAAGTAGAGATTGCAGTATATGTCAATTTGTATTTTAACAAAATTTATATATTAGACAAAAGAATATACCTTCATTCAATTAAACCTCTCTACATGCGTTTTTGCACTGAGAGATATGTAACTAAGGGGGAAAAGCTCGTATTTCTTGAGTTTTTTTCTCGTAAGAACAGGGTTTTTTTTTACTTTGATTATTATTATTGGGTACGCAGCTTTCGCTGGTTTGACTCAGTTTCCTGCTATGCTGTGTTTCTGTTACTATTTTGGCCATTCTTGAAAGAGTACGTGGTAGGAACAATTTCCACCGACTGATCACCGCCAAGAAGTTTTTCTGACAATCTTGTTGATGCCAATTTCAGCTGGTGTCCTCTTAGGTAATATTTGATTAAAAGCATAGCTGCTAGAATCTCATAAGATTAGTGGTCATGAAACACCTTGAATATTTTCAGGTTAAAGTCTCTTAAACAGTCCTCATATATCACAAGTCGAGGTATTTTCATGCCTTGTATTTGCACCTTCTCCAACAAATCAAAATCCTAGAGAACATACGGTATAAAAAATGGCAATCGTGTATATAAGTAGCTCCCAATTCGCAACACGAGCAATGGTTTTCAGCTTTTAGACGGCAGCTACTTATGAGTACGCATGTGGCTGAACATACCATGATCCTGCCACACACTGCGCAGTCGAGTGCGCACTCGGTCACTTCGTTATCCCTGTCGCACTGCACTCTGCGCGCCGGAACCTCGCGAATCCCAGCAATCAACTCCCTCCAAAATTTTCACAAATTTAGGCTTATGCGCAAAGCTTATCGAAATCAAATGCGATACCTAGTACTTTTATCCAATATTGTTCAGAACATCATTCTCCATCACCCACAATAAAAGCTTATAATACCGAACCTTACAAAAAAAAAACAAGCAACATTTTTGTTTAAGATTACCTATTCTGTAGTATCATTGAAAACCTTTTAGACAATGACAGGTGTCTTTAAAAAAAATAGCTATATTGAATTGAAAAGTGTTTAAATAAATTATATAAAAATTTATAAGTACCCACTTACGGTTAATAATAATAATAATAATAAGTTCTTTATTCATTGGAAAAAAATCACTTAAAATTCGTTTAGTTTTGATATAAAACACCAATACCCCAATTCCCTATCAGATCCGCTAAAATTTAGCATCAAATAAAAATTTTAATTTCGCGGGCAATTCCATGTGATTTCAACCAATCCAAGCGATATTCCTTAAGAAATCGATCAATGTGAACATAGCTGCAAGTGATTTCAAATGAACAATTTCACCATGTCAAAATTATCATCATGGCCGCCAAATTTCCTTTTTATCAAACAAATTCATCTTGATCAAAAAATATAACACTATTAAACGTATCTTTTGTGATGAAAAATAGAGCAAAATGATATATTTACTGAAAATTATAACTAATTTTGTTTTGATTGTTGTTTTTAACAGAGGTGACTGAAAAAAAGGCACGAATTTGACCTAATATAAGCGGTTCCTCTAAAATGTTGGCGGGGCTTTCTAAAGTGCCGCTTGAATTCATACACTTCTATAGCGAATAGGGGTGCAAGAATGTTATAAAATTACTTCGTCTCCTTGATGTTTGCCTGAATGGGCAATTTGGACATGTTCCAATTTCAATTGATAAACATGGCGTAAAAAATATAAGAAGGTTTAAAATACTTCATAGGTAGGTAAAATAATAAGTAGATAATTCCATGAATGCAATGGTTTTCTAGAAAAGGGGGACCCCAAAAGAAAGGCCGTTATACAAAGAAAAATCTAATTTTCAATATAAATAACTAACTTTGAAAAAAAAAGTTGAAATCAACATTTTAACTTAGTTCATACATTTTAATTCATTGAGGAACTGATATAAAATGTATGAACTTTATTGCGGTATCCAAGCTTCGCTAATTAACACTAAACGTCAAGATTGCACTGTATCTTTTCCTCATTTATTACAATTCCTACTACCGGCAATGAAAGGGTTATAATATAGAATGCTATGTACTGGTCTCAAAGGATACGGCGTTCGTAGAATTGTGGCCGCTTTTCTTTTCTAGGAAAACAAAGCATAATGTTTTGATTTATCAATTTAGTTTAAGGCCATAAATTAATTCTGTTTCTACTTTTAATGTATAGTTGTCCTCTGTAATGTGTTTTGTTAAAATAAATAACTGTTATAATATTACATATTCATAATTCAAGTTTGATGTCAAATTATTTGTTTTTTTTTTCAGTGTTTACAATACAAGAGGAAACTTTTTAAGAATGCGCTGTGATATAGACTTCCATTACAGAAATAACTGTAAGTTCTTTAAATTTTAGGTTAGGTACTTCATTAATATAAATTGTACTAGTCTATATACCAATAATATTAAGACGAAAGATTTTTCATTGTTTGTCTGGGTCTAGGAAAATTCATCGCGACAATTCATCAATCTATATATTGTAAACTGTCAAATACAAGACCTAAAAATAAGGTAAAGCTTCAGTTTAGTCACTCCTATAATGATTTCGAGGTTATTTTATATACGATTTGAATAGGTTAGGTTAAGGTTGGATTTGATGCATGATTGGAAAATTTATAAATACATTTTTAATTATTATTCAATGAGTTGTGCAATTATTATCTGAATTCAAATCAGCTATAGGAAGTTTATTTTTGCGATAATCGTGCTCGCTGTAATCGACACAAAAGTAAACCCTGTAACAACACAGTCAGATTCTGTAAACCAAACACGCAGGTACTTTGGATGAGTGATCTTTCTATCACAATTTCTGACAATTATAACACCTACTAACATGAGCAATACGAGATGGCAAAGTTCAGTGAATGAGCAAAAACCAGTGAATATATTTGGGAATTCGCTCCTAACTATAATAAGTTTACAGACATATTATAGAAATATTTATTAGGTCTATAGATATAAACAATTTTTATAAAAAGGTTCTTAAATTCATTATTTTTTACTACATGGGTTGACTCTTTATATTATACTAACGATATTGTCAATAAATTTAATCATCCCCACATTTTACAAATTTTACGTTAGGCACCTACCGATATTGCTTATAGGTACTTGTGACCTAGAACGAAATATTACTTGACTTTACGAATATTGTGTCCTTTTGCCTACAATTCTCAATTTTATATACATATGTATTATAAACAAAATGGCCGAAATTCTTCAATTTCCTTACCGGGCGTAATATACTTTTCGTTAGCACATACTCTTGGTTTCAGCGTCTTTAGAATCCAGTTTCGCTACGTGGATGTCCTGGAGGCTGATTTTAGCTCAACACATTAAACTTAAACCGTCTTATTTATAAAAAAAATCGTTAATCGTAAGATTATGTATAACTCACTGATCAGTTTTTACTTTTTATAAAAACAATATTTGACCCGAGTTTGTTATGTATGAAGATGACATTTCACATAAAATTTTGTAAACAAACAAAATAGTAGGCGGGCAACGCGAGTGTTTACAACCCAGATGCACTATGTCAGATTTGAAAGATTTCGAGTTATTGATGCAGAATAGGTATCTTATTTTTTTATTATTTATTTTATATATCAAAATATGTATGTCCTTATTACACCCTACGAAACCTTTATGTTTCAGCCAAAATGAACTAATTCATGTTTGTTCACTTCATTTTTAATAATTGAACCTACTTAAAAAGTATTCTTTGAACATTTTCTTCAAAACGTCATTTTATTTCTTATAAATTTAGTTGGTGCATCATGGTTGTAAGCCCTCGAATGATTACGAGAATGCATATTTGCTTTATTTACATATGTAAATTTCCCATTTTTAAAATGATAAAACAGAATGCTATAGACCCAAATATAAAAGGGGCACATATTTGGACGGGGAAAAAACCTAAATACAGTTTATTTATTACAGAAAACGTTCTTGTATAGATACTGGACTACTTTCAATTGATGTTAAATCCAATATAGGGCGGGTCAAAATCTATAGAGATCAGCTCACAATCGAGCGATATGCGTTAAACTATCTCGATGACAGCTTGATCGTAATATTATTTTCTATCGCTGAGCTATTTTTTCCACTGATCGTAGTTTATAAATACATAAAGTAGTTAGAATTAAGATTTCGTAATGTAAGCATAATAAGTTGATACGCATCATGATTTGTTTGAATATGATTCTAGTATGGTGTCTATTTCCCAAACACAGCTCTGGACATGGCTACAGGAAGCTATACGATCGTGCTCTGGAGTTGGATCAAGAACAAAACGTTAGTATACAGATTACATAGATAGATAGATCATTAGAAATTGCATAAGATATTTATCGACCTCGTTAGCCTTGTGGTATGGGCTTGGACTTTGATCGAGTCTTTTAGGATCACCACAAGAGTCCGACAGGGCTGCGTATTGGCTCCATTTATAATATTTATTTTCGTCATGGACTTCCTCTTGAGAAAGTCCATACATGGAGCAAAAGGTATACCGATAGCACAGAGGTCTAATGGACGAATTGTGCTATCTGAAGTATGCCGACGACCTAGCGTTGTTCAGTATGACAGTGGAGGAATTACAGCGCAGTGTTTCAAGACCATGGTCTTCGAGTCAATGCCAGTAAGACGGAGCTCATGACGAACAATGCCTGCCCCGATAAACAGCTACCGATAGCTATCGATGGTCACCAGCTCTCCCAGTGGATAAATTTAAATACCTGCATGGGAGCAACCATTACCACATCTGGTGACCTCGGGGCAGAGGTCCTATACGTGTTAAAGGCGCCACTTGCCATACCGATATGGCTTTAACAACATGAACATGATATGGAAAGCTTTGAGTGCCGATACGAAAATGTAAACTGTTTGATGCGTGTGTGTTGCCCATTCTCCTGATGTATGGGTAAGAGTCCTGGCACCTAACCAAAGCCCACACACAAAAAATCTCTGCATTTGAAATGAACTGCCTCAGGAGAATTTTTGGTACCTATAAGATGATACCACCCCATCACGAACGACGCTATACGCTGGTGACATCTAGCGTGGGCCCATCACCTCTACCATTGTGGTGAGGAGATGGACTTGGCTGGGACATGTGTTAAGGATGCGAAATGACAGTTGGTCGAGGAGAGCGCTGTTCTTCCTCCCATCTGGGTCCCGAAGACGAGGAAGACCCTCTCACACTGTGTTCCGCTCCTTCGAAGCAGCGCTGAGGGATTTCGACATTGTGTGGGAGGAGGTCATAAACATTGCGCAAGATTGAGCGCAATGGAGAGCTCTTGTTGCCACCCTATGGGGTGTAAAGGGGAGAGTTAGTTAGTTGGTATTTTAATTTTCTGTTTCGGAGCAAGTAGATAAGTCTTCTGTCCATGGCAATAATAAACAGAAAAGCACAAATTTACATATTTAAAAATGAAGCCCTATTTCCCTTGGTGATTGTATCACGCGTGAACGTCTGGACCGAATTTCGCTTATTCTTTCGTGTTTTCTTTTATCAAAAGAAGGTTCTAATGAAAGAAAAAATTAAAAAAATGCGCGGAAGAATAGAAAATTTAAGAAAACAAAATTGAGGTAACCTAATTAGTGATTTTATAATTAACTTTTCTATTTTTGAATTTTAATTGACGTCTTTGTTTGATAGTTGGTGCGATTACTAGCAGTTCGGCGGCTTTCGCACTGTTTCGTGCGGAGGTCGTGGGTCCGATCCCAGTTTCCGACCATCTTTCTCTTTCACGACACAAGCTATAAGTAGCTTAGTGTGAAAGAGTCAAAGAGTGTATTATTTGTGTTCTTTTTGAGTAAACACAGATTCATTTTAAAAAAAAAGAGCAAACAGAACATTAATTAATTTCTTTTCAGGTCAGAATTCCATTTTATTTCAAAGATTTTGAGTGGATCGTTCTGGATGTGGAGTATCAGATATCTTCGGCTACACTCTGTGAGATTCTCGCAAGGAAGAATAAAATACCCGACGACCCAAGATGGTGCATTGTGGAATACCACAAGGAAAGAAATCTACGTGAGTTGTTTTTATTAATCGATGACATTCGTGTTATATTTTTAGTATTTATTTTTAATTTATTTTTATTTAAAATTGGTTAATAAAATACTTCAAATGTAATCAAATCAATCCATAACATGCTTATTTACTAATCTGCATTCAAATTTGATAAGTGTTTCATATAAAAAAAAATCTTAAAAAATCGAATCAGCCCACGAACTTAAAAATTACCTAAAATGCTTTTAAAACATAATATATACTTACTTGCTTCATTTTTCGTCCGTAAGCATTATATATTAAATGATGAAGATGTCACCCACCGCATTAACACGGGATGGCTAAAACGGAGGTCCCTCTCTGGAGTACTATGTGATACAAAAATGCCAGTGAGAGTAAAGGGTCAAGTATACAAGACCGCAGTAAGACCGGTAATGACATATGGCTCTGAATGTTGGGCATTAAAACAGAAACACCAACAAAGCATGCACACTGCAGAGATGAAGATGCTCAGATGGGCTGGAGGAGTAACCAGACTCGATAGAGTTAGAAATGTCCATGTCCGAGGAAGTTTCAAGGTCGCACCCATAACCGAAAAGATAACGGAAAACAGCCTTAGATGGTATGGGCATGTTATGAGACGATCACAAGACAACATGATCCTGAGAGCCGTGTACATTGAAACTCCAGCCAGGAGACCAGGCAGACCACCCGCCACATGGTTGTCGAGCATCAATAGGGACCTAAAAGAATGCGTACCTACAATAGGGACCTAAAGGTGGAGCCAGAGATGGCGTTGGACAGAAAATCTTGGCGCAACAGGACACGGAGAACCGACCCCAAATAATGGGACAAAGGCGAGGGCGAAGAAGAAGAAGCATAATATAATAAATATGACACTTCGCCACTGTTTTTGATACGAGGGTTGGCTTTTATATTTCGGGATTTGCAAAAATTGCCCATTAATATGTAACCGTGTGTCCTAACTGGAAAACGTTCGTGCCCCCGCGCGACGAGTTTTATATTATCGCTGCTCCAGATGAATAGGTAGGTACTATAAGATCTCAAAATTTATATGGTTTTGAGATAATCGAGTTTGAAGATTTTGTTGAAATTGAAATTGACAGAATAACAGTATTGTTTTTGGATCATCTAGAATTTTTCGATAACTTTTTTGAAAAACTAATTTATTCCTTTAATGGATTTCATTTATTTTTTTCTAATTTACATAATTTTTTTATACTATTTTTACAGAAAACTGACGGTAGTTAGAGATCTTACAGTATTCATCTCAAAGTATATGAGTGCTTTGAAAGTAAAATTTAGATATATTTCTCTTTTTGAGATGTTACTGTATTCATCTCATAGATGCGTTGTCTTAATAATTAATGTGACAACACTGTATAGTGTTCTGGCTAAATTTGTAGAACGAAAACAATAAAAGTCCGCCATAAACAATGTTGTCCTTAGGAGAACACTGTAATATTTTGGAATGTTACAGTATTCTTCTGAGCGCCGTAAGAAAAGATATGTAACATTCCAAAATGTTATAGTGATTTACTTTAAAAAAATCACTCGGTTTGAGTAAGAAAAGTAAGATATTCAAATGTTACACTATTATCTTGATACATTTTTCAATTTTGAGATCTTATTTTTTGTTTTTTGGCTAATGCGGCGTCATTTTCTGTTGTATCTTAAGTCAGTAGTTCTTCAAACACATTATTTTCAATTTTGTAATACTTAGACATTATAAAATGTTTATAAATAAATCCGCTGACGATGGTCAGTAGTTCTCATTAGATGCTATGGAACTGTCTCGTTCCAACGATACCAATATCTCAAATTTCGTATATTTTGAGATCTTACAGTATTCATCTGGAGCAGCGATATGTACTCAAACGATTTGGGAATTGGTGGAAGTCACTTTATGGTGGATGACTCATCAAATCGGCGCGGCGGTCGGTTTCCCTGTTTTATTCGAAGTTTTTTGGTACACAAATTATTCAGAATTGAGTTTCTTGCGTTTATTTTTTTTTTAAGAAACTGTTGTGACATGTTCGTTTTTCCTATAAAAACAGGTGTCCATTTGCATCGAAGTGTTTCGTGCACTTGTAACTTTTGTCAGATTTGGTTTTTCCTGAAAGATCCACACAGGCTGTGGTTTTCTTTAAATTTCTCGATTCGTCATCAATCAAGGTATCATATACACGTTTTTTGAAGAACCAGGGTCGTATTTTTTTTGGATCATTTTTCAATTAACCAACATGATCTTTTTAAATCGTTGTCAATTTATGTGTCATCCATCGCAAATAAATTATTATGGCGGGTTAATGTTCAAGTAAAATTTAATATAATATGTTAGTTCCAAAAATACTCAATCTCGCAGTGCATCGCGTGGTGATCGTTTTAAATTAGGTCCAGCACAGCACCAATGATATTCCGCACGTCAACCGATTTGGAGGACCTTCACGAAATTCATTATTTACAATGCCACGTCCACGATTGACGCCTTTAATCTATTGATAAACAGTTGTCTTGGATAGATCTTCGTCATCAAACGTCAAACTAAGTTCAAAGATGTATTTTTGTTGGGTCAATCCACATCAAATAAAATGGTAAAAAATTGCACTAAAATGCTCCTGATTTTATTCTAAATTTTGACACTAATCGTTTTTTTATTTATCACGTTTAAACGTAAATATACCAATTTCGCTAAACCTTTCTAAGTAATCATAAAATTGATTTCATCTACTGCATTTATACTACATTCTTCTTTTTTCGTACCTGTCTTCGTTTCACAACCATACATAAGAACCATACGAAGAATATGTTGAAAAACTTTATGGGATATGGAAAGGAATGAAAATATTAGGAACGAATGTGTTATGGAACTCAGTGTTGTGACAAAGATGAAAGTTAGTAAGTTGAGATAGTTTGGGCATGTGGAAAGAATGGATGCAGACAGAATGACAAAGAGAATGCATAAAGCTGAGAGGAAAGGTGTAAGAACGCGTGGCCGACCGAGAATGGATGGAGAGTGGATCGAACACATCGATTCCTTCCTCAAGGAAGGCCAGGTGAGAATTAAGAGAAATAGCAGAGGGTGTATGAGAAATGTTATGTCGGTGGAAGAAGCGAAAGAAGTATGTATGTATGCTTGGATAGAAAAGAGTGGAGGTCCGTTCTCTCTGCCTACCCCTTATGGGACACGGTGTGGGTGTGATGGGTAAAAAAATTAATGTATATAAAAAGGAAACCTTCGTATAACATAGTTAGGTACCTACATACATAGTTTAGCATTCAATACAACAATATCTAGAATACGGTCGTAAGCCCGTAGCCGTCCAAGTTCATTTACAAGTAATGTCTACCTATGTAGGTACAGTAAAATCTCTATATAACGGGAGAATTGGTAAAGGGGGCGGGTTGGCGTAAACCGTTACATAAAAATAGGTTTAAAATAATTTATAAAATAAATAGTTAGCCTAATAATATATTACGTCCTTTCGCTCTGGTAGGCAGGCGGAGCAGCTGTGAGCAGTTTTCAATTAGAATTTTTTTGACTTTCGTATGAGTTCCTTAAGAAAACATACGAAAATCATAATATTTTATTAGAAAACCCATCGGCCGACATTAGAGACTGTTCTTCAATGTTTCGTGACATTTAATTTTTTTACGCTTTTACCGGAATTTTTGTCCAATTTCAGAATACATACATATATATGCATACTCCCTTTCAGGCCCCCCGCACACCGCAAGGCCGGAGGAAACCAATCCGCAGCATTAATTTCAGAATAATAGCAGCATTTTAATATTTACATTTTACCGGATTTTTTGTCCAGTTTCGGAATAATAGCACGATTTTTCTTTAGGTACAGTTTATCGGATTTTTGTGCATTGTATCCAAAGATAATCAAATAATATACGTCCGTTATATTTTAAGAATTTTTATGACGTGTGACTTACAGGTCGTGTTCTGGAAGACAATGACGACATTCTTCGCAACCACGAAGAGTTTACGGACTTCACGAATGGAAAAGGGAAGATGTTCTTCGAATATATTCATAACAAAGAAGTCTTGTATAAGCCTAGGGTAATTTTGTATACACATTTGTAACATTATGTTAATGATTGATGACATAATAAGTAAAAACTTATTTTTTTCCTATGTTTAAACAGAAGCTCCTGGATCGTCCCTACGCTTGGTTCATGGACCAGACGTACGATTGCGAGTATTTCTCAAGAGACAATAAGGTGTGTTAAAGAAGCTAGAATTTTAATTTTCTATTGAACCAATGCATGCAGTATTTTTGCTATAATAATTTTAAGCATGCGACTTTTTTTTTTAAATAAAACCACTACCTGCAAATAACTTGTACATAAACAATATATTATCTTAATTTTATGTTATCTAAATGTATTTTTGACCAGTGATAGGTAGCCTTGTGGAGATGTTTAAAAAATAATGCAGCATTTTATAATTTGCAATCACTTGTCTTGACTGTAAGACCATAGCTGCGTTTTGAACTAATATGTCTATTTCATTTTTTTTTTGTAACCATCATATTATGTTTTATACATTTCGCTGTATGCTGCAACACTTAAGCATGTTTGTATGATAGCTAAATTATTATGTGAACGACTTTGTTTTTAAAGAAGTATGTGTAGTAGGGATGAAGGTGTGAAAATGAACTAGAACGCATGAAAGTGGCGGTTGGCGGTGTACCTTTGAGAACCAGCAATCCTGAATGAGACATAGATTCAAAATGTAGACATGGACAAAAAAGGAATGTAGGTACTTAGTGCAGTAGTGCAGTCGACTGTAGATCTAAAAGCTCTATGAGAAGGAATGAGAAATTAGGAAGGAAAAGTGGTATGACAATTTGCGTTTGAACACTTGGAACATAATATATGAAAGCTTACAATTCGAGGTGGCTTGGACATGCTTTGCGAAAATATAGTACAAAAAAGATTTATACGAGTGGTATATTTTGTTTATATTCTTTCATGAATAGTATAAAAATTCACTCAACATAGAAAAACGTCATATTTTATTAATTTAAAAATATATGATAAAATTATCGTATTGTACCATTATCGACAACAATATTTTAAAATTTTCAGATATCTTTGTATCTTTTTATAGAAAAAAAAACCAAACAATACGAAACATTTACAACACGAAAAAGAGTATTTCAAACACGATCGGTCGACATAGAAATCGGAGTAGAATTTTAGGTCAAAAGTTAATGATTTATGACAGGGTGTTGAGAAAATAATACGATATGTCGAAAGGCTGTTGAGAAAATAATATGATATAAAAGTGCGAAGTTCTGTTGCATTGCTTACTTCTTTATGGATGCGGCGTGCTTTTTTATAATAATTCCTATATACATGTCGTTTTACTTATGTACATTGCAGTACTGCTTCGTCGCACATGAACAAGGACCTATAACCATGATCACCGACGTGTGGTACAGGTCGCCTATCAGAAATATATGGAACAAAGCTTATTTACTCTTGGAGGGTGGATTTGTTAAACTTATAAGCAGAGACACAGTGAGTTTATTTATTCATTAAATACTTTTTCCAAACCATCCTTGAATAACTCTTAACATATCCATTTTTTAATTAATAAGTAAAATATGTCCGTACGGAGTATCATCAGCTATTTTAAAATGATTTTAGTGTGAGTACCTATTGCTTAATAATTCTCTTCCTCTATATATGTATCTGTTTCTATAACCTATGTAGTTAACGAAACTCCCTTGGTACCACATTTATAGAAATGTTAATGAACTCCTCCCACACTATGTCCAAATCCCTCAGCTTTACTTTGAAGGAACCGAAGACAGAAAGTAGGCGAGCGTCCTCCTTGTCTTTGGGACTCTGGTAAGAAGAACAACAGCACTCTTCTCGGCATCCCCATCAGCTATTTCCTGCAGCGACCTCATGATGCGGTGGTACCACCTTATTCCTATGATTATTCTTCTGAAATTTTGTCGGATTATCCTACCTTACCTTCTTACCAGTCGTCATCTTCACTCTTGAGGGTCGTGGTCATCATGCTTGATGGACTCGAGGACCATTGTTCTCCAGGGTTAACTGATGTCTGCAGCCAGATGTACGGAGATGATGTGTTGGAACGATTTTCTGCTTTATTTGTTTGGATTTGCCTCTGGGTCTTATTCCCAGTGCTCTCCCGACCAATATCAGCTTTTCTATAATATTTCCTCTCCCCTAACCAAAGTATTTGGGTATGCGCTCGAGACAGACGGACGATAGTCTGACTGTGATGCTTGATTCTTGCAGTATTGAGATATTTGTTCTCCTTGCTGTCCAAGGTATTTCTAGCATTTGTCTCCAGCACCACATCTCGAAGGCGTCTATACTCTCCACGTCTCGCGCTCGGAGAGTCCAGGATACCTATCGCATACAGAAAAATGGTTGGATAAAACCTACATAGGCATAGTTTGTATTATACATACATTTCTCTAGGGATTTGTATAGAAAACAGGATCAGCTATTGATTGTTGAAATCTTTTTAAGCATTTCATTAGCTCTGTCGGATAAACTGACACTTTTTTTAGCCATCGCGTAATATCCCGGAGGATGTAATCAGATTATGAACTTCCATTTTTTCCTATAAGTACAGACAAACTTCTTTCGCTTCATTCAACAGTATAACGTCCGCATACATTGTTATTTTTTTTGTTTGTTTTATAGGCTCTAAAAATAATTAAGAAAATCAAACCTAATCGCGCTGAAGTCGAGAGACAAACGTATGATCTTCAAGCTGAAGAAATATATGGTAAAAGAAGAGTGTCGCCACACAAGCATCAATGCTTATTCAAACGTCAGACGATCAATCAATCACAGGTAAGAATTTCTATGATCATTAATGTATTTTTAATATAGGTATTATTAAACTTCTGGTGATAACACACAATTAGTACTAACAGCTTTGAAAGTATATTTGAGATGTGCAATACTATCATCAATAGTCAATACCGTTCAAATTTGCGCGAGTAATATATACAGGGTGACTGGTAATTCAATACATTCCTTGTAAGGGGTTATACTAGAGAAAATTTGCAACAATTTTGTTCCCATTAACCAGTGGTAAAATACCAGTGGTTTTCGAGTATTTAACTTTTTAGACTTTTTTTCAATTTTCACCTTTTGACATGAAAATCAAAATTGTGAACAAAGTACTTCATTTAGGAAAGTAAAAATAAATTTTTATAATAGTTAAAGAATAAAAGAATGGTTGAAGTAAAAAATCAAGAAGAAAATTCTAAAATACACATAAATATGACGTTTTTAAAACACAAGTCAGTTTTTTTCAGTTTTAATTTCGATTTTTCTAAGCTAGTTACTCCAAAAAAGTATAATATACTTGGCGTAAAAACCACAGGAAAAACATCCCCAATTAATAAGCTTTGCGAAAAGATAAAAATGTTTAGGGGGCGTTCAAGTATTACGTAACGCAATTTGGGGGAGGGGGGGGGTCTTGCAAAACGTTACTGTGCGTTACAAGGGCGGGAGGGGGGGGGTTCGAACAACGCATCACGTAACGTTTTTTTTTTTCTTAAATAAAAAAATTTGGGAAATAAATCTTCAAAGTTGGGCAACCCTTTTCGTTTATGTTTTACGGGGAATCCCTCGATTGTACTGTACGTCATTTTATGGGCATGCCGGAAAGCGGGTTCCTGCTTTTTCTGTGGGTACTGGGTATCCCCATTCAAATGCATAGTAACATTCTTTGAGCCGGTCGGCGCGGGTTGGAATCCGCTTTCTACGTGTTCTATCCTTAGGATCTTAGGAACCTTTTTCGTTTATGTCTTAACGGGGAGTTCCTCGACTGCATTGTATGTAATTTTTATTTCGCTCTCCCAAGTTAGCAAACCTTTTCTTTTATTTTTCACGGGGAATCCTTCGACTGTATTATACTAACGTCATTTTTATTTTATTTTCGTTGTCAGTATTCGTTAGTGTTTTAAACACGCAGTACGCATAAACAAAAATTGCTTGTAGTAAGTTTTGTTTAAGTGAGTTTGTAGATACTATAATGTCCTCAAAAGCGGGGGATTTACATCATCAACTGTTCTTCGCCTATAAAGGCTCTCATGCTGCCTTCCAACGCAGCTATGCCAAAAAATACCAACGAAATATGGAAAACCGCAAAATAAAAAGAAAAAATAAAGAAAAATGTATGGAACATATAAATAATATTATACGAGAGTTCAGTAAAAATTAGTCTCTTGGGTGTTACGTAACATTTAGGGGGGGAGGGGGCGGTACATAATAACGTTACGGCGCGTTACATGGGGGGAGGGAGGGTAAAAAATCTTCAAAAATTGCGTTACGTAATACTTGAACGCCCCCTTACCAATTTACTACAGTTTTGGAAAATAATCAATATTATACGATCAGATGGTGCTATAAAGCCGTAGGCGTTTTCATACAAACGACTTTACTTCAACATGAATAAAATTCAAAGCTGCGCTTCGTTATTATTATCTACACTAGGTAGTCCAGCATTAGTATGGCGAAGTTGAACTGAATCCGCGCCTTCTAATCTATATAATATTTTAGAAATGTTTTTTTATTTGCCTTTGACAATACTTTAACCGTATATGTGAACATCACGCTCAAAATACAAATGCTAAGATAGATATTAATATGCCCAGAGCAGTATAAAATGCTGGAGAAGGTTCTTAAATACAATTTGCTGCATTAACTTTAATATATTTAGAGCTATTTAAAAAAACTGTATTTTTAGGATCTTCATACAAATTTCTCAAAAAGACTTTTGGAAACAAAATTACTCATGTAAACGTTGAATGGGATCTTGGTATTACGGTATGAAAATGTAATAAAATAATTTTAGATTGATTTGTTATACATATACATGTTATTAAAAGCTTATTATTCTCAATAAATAAAGATTTAATGAAAAAATTTGCAGTTTGATTTTGAAGTTTGACAGATACAATCACCCTCTATGGGTGGGTTGCCCAATTAATATCAAAGCAGGCAATGTATGTAGCTAAGATTCAAACCACAGAGCTCTCTCTATGAAAACTTGCAAATTATGTCGGTAGGTTCGTATAATATTTTTTTTATTATTATAGACCTCCAAAAAAACTAAATATTATACGAACCTACCGACATAATCAGTATATTTATATTATCTGTGGACATAATTTGCAAGTTTTCATAGAGAGAGCTCTGTGGTTTGAATAGGTTCGTATAATATTATGAGGTCGGTAAAACAAAAATTTTAAAAGTGTCATTCTTCTTTTTCTGTGCTTATGTCAGTTAAAGTGGTATGTTAAGCAATGGGATGCTAGACTAGAATCTGTTTAATTACCTACCGATCAAGCCTGACAATCGGAATCAAAAACGTAAAGCAAGACGGGTATAAGCTAGTCGTTTAATAAGATTTATTTTCCGAAACTGTGGTAAAATAGAATACATTCATACGCTTTCTGAAAGCTTATTAATTGGGGAAGTTTTTCTTGTGTTTTGTACATTAAGTGTTTTATACTTTTTTGGAGTAAGTCCGTTAGACAAATCGAATTAAAAATAAAAAAAACTACGAATTGTGATTTTAAAACGTTGTATTCCCGAGGTTTTGAAGATTTTCTTCTTGATTTTTTACATCAGCTTTTCCTTTATTCTTCAGCTATTGGAAAAGCATATTTTCACTTTCCTAAATGGAGTATTTTGTTCACAATTTTAAATTTTAGGTCAAAAGGTGTAAAATTGTAAAAAAACTCTAAAAAGTTAAGTAACTCGAAAACCGCTGGTATTTTACCCCTGGTTAATAGGAACAAAATTTGTTTAGCTGAACAAAATTGTTGCATTTTTCTCTAGTATAACCCCTAGTATATATATATATATATATATATGAAGCGTACGCGAAACGTTTTGGGTACTCCGTGTACTCAGGTTGGCTCTGAAAAGAGCCGTTGGTCGCCCGACGTTTCGATTGGATTCCACCAATCATCATCTGGGGCAGATGGGAAGCCGCTGGGAAGCAGCTAACGCGCGGGGTGTGGAGAGAGGTAGTGCACTAAATGTTGACTACCGCGGCGTGTGTGTCACTGCATGGCGGGTGACGTCATTCGCGGTAGCTGAGAGCGGCGATCGCGGCGAGGCGCGCGCTGCGCCGAATCACGTGAGCGCCGCTTGGCGCGGGTGGGAAGGGATCGACGTTCGCGGCATCATCGGAGGTATTGGAAGATGAACGTGAGCTTGCGTTTCGCGTACGCTTCATATATTTCTCTCCGTGATCACATCTTCACAGAAATATATATATATATATACAGGGTGACAGGGTGACTTATATATATATATATATATATACTTAGAAGGTAACGTAACGTTAAATTGACATGGAGTGTTCCTAAATTCGAAAATATAAGATTTTCTCAAAATAATATGCTATTGAATTTCAGAATTTCGTTAAAAAACCTACGGGTTTTGATGTGAAAGAAATGAAAATTTATACTCATGTTCTTGAGCCTATAGATTCAAAGCCACCTACTAACCATATCATAATTCTAATCGAAAAAGTGGTCGATGAAATCAAAAATGTCTGTTCGGCAAGAGAAATAACCTGTATTGCTGAAGAAGACGAATCTACTAACGAAATGGATCAAAGAAATCCTGTTGAGACGAAGCGCAATAGATCAAGCTGGTCCTCGAATCTCAAAGCAAAGTAAGTAACGTGTTAATGTAATAAAATACTACTAAATTGAAATAAAGGTTTGTCAATTAATTTTTAATAATGTCCTACACTATAAGTTGTCAATAAGTTATATAGCCTTCTAAAATCTATTATAAAACCTTTCTAGAAACTTTTATGCTGTTTGGACGCTTGGTAGTAAAACATCCTACACTTACGTTCTTAAACTTATAAATATAATATACCTTATCTTTAATTTCGACGGGGTTGTTCAAAATTGATTCGTTGTATGGTCTATTTTCCTGGGAATACGGCACTGATACAAACAGCGGTATGACAGTGTAGCTGTAGAAAGTCTCTATGTGGTGTCCGTAGTAAAAAACATTGTCGCAATTTTTCAAAAATAATCCTTTTGTCAGACGATGCACCGCTCCCAAGGAACATATTGCATTACCGTTTTTTTTTTGTCAACTAATCAATGGCAATTTTACTAAGGTTTGTACACAAAAAAAAGTGGATCACGTGCTATGCTATTGACAATCGTGGTTTTTTTTCTGTCCGTCCGCTTTTATTCCGTTGAAATAAGTATAATATCTTTCAACTCACTGTATCAAATGCGTTGGCCAAATTCATAAAAATATCCCTATGGGCTTTTCTCCCCTATACAATAACTGTTGCACATATACTTCCTCCGTAAAGCCAAAATGGCTTCTTCTGCATTTCTTCTGTTACGAAAAACAATTACTTAAAGGTATAATTCAGTTTATGTATAAAAAATTACATACGCGTAGCACCCATATTATTAAACCACCCTCCAGTACCTACTCTCTAATCTCTATGACATAATTTTGATACTAGCTTGCTTGTTTTCTAGTGCGTATTGATAATACGGTACCAACCCCATATTTTCTGCGTATGAAGCCTATAATCATTTGCACTCGTTGGCTGTTCAGCTAAAACACTCTTAAAGAAGTTTTCATTTCAAACATACTTTAAATCAATCCACCCATATTCTGAATTAAGTATCTACTTGTCATTACAGATTTGTTGGGCGAAAAAAGGATAAGGATGACACGGAAGAATTCTTTCGCGAGAGTTCGTCGGGCGAAGAAGATTATACGGGATGTAATGGCGGGAAGGCGAAAAAGATATTTCAGAAACGGAAGAAAGAATTTCAAGAATATTACGGAATTGAAGAGTCGCTTGTTACACACGAATACTACGATTCCATGAGAAACAAATATAAAATTATTCATTTGGCCTTTGAAAATGCAGAGTTGATGAGAATTTGGATAGATTTATTGCGTTTTGAAAAGGTAAGAAATGTATTTAATTAGCTTTTAACACAATAATTGCTTTCTTGCCCTTAAGGCGTAAGCAGAAATGATGGATTTCCACTCCTCGAATATGATTATTCTCCAGCAGCTTGTAGGTAATGTTTTAATGGAAAAAATAACAACTAATGACTCTAACAATTCATTACTGATGTTCGATTATTAAATCAAATAAACTACTGCGGGCTTACGACCGTCTTCTACTCTGTTATTTCGAAGGCTGGCTTGGACATAATTAGAACGTTGTGCACCAACAAAGCCAATAGGTAATAAATATGAGACATTAACAAAAATGGATATAGTCATAATATCCTGGCGCCAATTACACGACAGCAGTCGCAGTCTTTAAATTTGGTTGCTCTCTTTTCTCAACAATTTCCAACTATTATCTCTATTTTTCATTTTATTATTAAATTTCTAATCAAATTTAAATAAAAAACTTTTTAACTATTCCACAATTTTATTACACCTGACATGTTTCGAAGGGGCACGCCCTTCATGGTCACAGGTTATTTGAAACTCACTGTTTCAAAAAAAAATTCTGTGACCATGAAGGGCGTGCCCCTTCGAAACATATCAGATGTAATAAAATTGTGGAATAGTTAAAAAGTTTTTTATTTAAATTTGATTATTTAAATTACTTCCACCAAGAAAAATGCATGTTCAACAACTTATAAATTTTATTAAATTTCTACTTGTTGCATACATGAGATTTTTCGACATGTTGAACATGTTGAGAAATCTCATGATTAGGAGTTTTATGGCGAACGTTGTTAACGTAAAGTGATCACACTAAGCCAGCCTTCGAAATAACAGTAGAAGACGGTCGTAAGCCCGTAGTGGTTTGTTCCATTTAAAAATCAAACATTACTAATGAATTGCTAGAGTCATTAGTTGTTATTTTTCCTTTAATGTTTTATTGAACCAAAGCCCACCCTTAATTGTCATTAAGACACATTATACAAAACTTTCTCTGAAGATCGCACCCACGACCTTTTGTATGAAATTCGCCGACTGAACCGCTAGGCTACCTACCTTTTTTCATGTAGCTTCTCCGATTTTCCATGACTTTCCTCTTAGAATTTCATTATGAAGAATCTACTTTTTTTAAATTTTTTTAACTTAACTTTGCGTGCACTTAAAAATTAACTTTTGACATATTCTAGGTATATTATGCTACGAGCTATGACGATATAAAAAATAAAATGTTTCCACTCGCTAGCACTCTGTTACAACAACTGCATAACTATGCTGACGTTTATAAAGTAACTTTTAAATACATACCCTTTTTTTTCTTCATGGGTTCCTTTCAACGTCGGCTATGTCCCTATCTTCTTCTTCAAGCAGCACACCGACCGTGCTTATACCTGTCTGATATCTTATATTACGGAGCTAGGAGATTTTTTTTTGCCCAAGCCTCTATTATTTTAAATCCAAAATCACGTGCGATAGCTCGTATTTCTCTACCTTGAAAGATGTCCTGGACACCTGTCGGACTTATCAGACAGCAGCTGTAACTTAGTTTTAACTCAATAATAATCTTTAACTTTATTAGGCATTTTCAAGTTTCTACAGCGGCTCAGACTTCTTCTCTTCAACTGCTAACTTAATACATTTACATACATACTCGTACATTATACATATACTCACTTTCTGACCCCACTTGGGGGCATAGAGGGGCAACAAAATCTCTCCACTGTGCACTATCTCGCGCAGTCGAAGATCTCCACCCACACCATATCTAGATCCCTCAGTTCTGCCTCGACGGGATGGAACACCGATATGAGAGGTTCTTCCTCGTCATCGGAACCCTGATGAGAGGAAGAACAGCGCTCTCCTCGGCTAACTGTCCTTCGGCATCCTTAACACATCCATCTCCTCTCCATGCATAATGGTAGAAGTGATGGGCCTGCGCTGGGTGCGCCATCGTGTAGCGTCGTTCGTGATGCGGTGGTACCATCTTAAACCCAAGATTCTCCTGAGGCACTTCGTTTCAAATGCAGATACCTACTTATTGTATCTGGGCTATAGTGAGCTGATGCCAGAACTCACACCCATACAAGAGAATGGGCAACACACACGTATCATCTTAGTCCCTATACTGGTTAAAAAAGTTGAACGTTAAAATTTTTAATAACCTATATATAGAGTGTACCTACCTATATATTGTGGTTGGATGTTTGAGATTGCTTCGACAATAATCCCGCCATTGCCACTATTTTTATACACTATTTTTTAATTTGTGCATAAAGAATTAAATAAATAAAACATAATTTCGTGTTAAAATTTTAGAATGGCTTCTTCATGCAGATAAATTGCAATGCTTTTCAACAAAAACAAAAGATTATGGAATTGGCGGAAATGCAGAAAGACTGCAAAGAGGTTGGTACCTATAGGCAATATTTCATTACGTTAATTATATATTTTATCGTTGAATATTAGATTTCTTTATTCAAGTTATAACGGTATATACTTACCTATAGATATGTAAATATGTTTTCTCAATAGAGTCACAACTATTTTGTTAATATGGACTTTACTGGACCTGAAGGGAAAATCATAGACGAAGATGAATCCGGGCCTACAACATCTGCATTGTAAGTATTTTCACACAACACCTATCTATTATGAATACAAATCTCCCTTTATGGGAATAAGTAACAATAATGGAAGCACAGTAGGTATATAATATGAGAAGGAATATTTCTTGGTGAAAAATAAAATCTCGCCCTATACACTTTTTTTTTAAAAAAAATACACTGTTTATATATATTATAAATTCATAAAAATGTGCTCCATACAAGATGGCCACCGGCTGATTGCCCTTCCCCACATCTTGGCTTCAATTGATATAGAGTGCTCCCTGATTTTTAGCAAATTTAAAAAAAAATATGAGAAATCCTAAAATTTTACCTTTTTTCTATTTAGCAAATATGTAGTACCTACCTATAAGTATAGTATTGTAAAACAATAATCACCACGGGAACACCGAAAACTACTCAATTAATCATACTTAAAATAAAATGTAGATACAATTTTTCACTGTAAATAATTATTTGTTTCCATGACACGTATTCTTCTTCTTCTTTGTCAGCCTGTCTCCGTCCATTGCTGAACATAGGCCTCCCCCCTCTCCTTCCAATCATTCCTGTCCTGAGCCTCTCTCATCCATGTGCAGCCTACAATCTTTGCGATGTCGTCCGCCCATCTGGCCCGGTGTCTGCCGACATTTCTTCTGCCTTTTCTAGGCTGCCACTCCACTACTCTTTTGGTCCATCTGTCATCCGGGCATCTGGCCACATGGCCCGTCCATCCCCACTTCAGGGTGGCAACTCTCCCCACCACATCACTTAGGTATATACGTAGATATATTATACACCTACCTACAAAAATAATTATGTATCAAAATGTGCGATACATGAACACAAAACTACACATATGTGTTGTGGATGTTCCAAGACAATGAGAGCAACTAATTTTTAATCATTTGTTAAATTATATTTAGTTTTCAGGATGACAGAGAAGTTAAATAAAAAGGAAATAGATGTACAAAAAACAATTGAACAACAAAAAGAAGCGTACGCCAACATATCCCACATCTATGGTGGAATTTTAAAGAAATCAACAGGCTGCAAAGGAAAACAGAAGAGAGTGGCCTTTCAGTCCTGAACATGATACATATTTTCAGAATAAAATTAAAAAGAATTAGATAGATACCTATATTTTAATACTACACTATTGCCTTGGGGTTGCCGGCTAAGAATAGCACCTCTGCTCTTTTTGCTGGTTTTTAGAGCATCCTGTAAGAGGCAGGGAATCGAAAAATCAGATCGGGATCGTCAGTTTGAGCACCTCACGTCCTTAAACCTCAACTGGTCAGAAAAGGCACCATAAGCCTCGGACGCTTCGAGCGCAATGGAGAGCTCTTGATGCCTCCCTATGCCCCTAAGTGGGGTTTAGGCCCCCCGCATCGCGGGTTGGTTTGATTGCTTCGATCAGACTAGGAGGTCGGTTTCGTGCGGGTCGGGTTTGCTTCGGATTTTTCTCCTCCTGGCTGGCTTGCGGTGTGCGGGGGTGGGGCTTTTAAAGGGAGAATGTGTGTATACAATATAAGTCAAAGTACAAAAGTAATGTTTTAATTTTCACAACCTACTTAGGAAAACCTTACCAACAAAATGTTTATATCACTGTAAATTATAATAATTTTAATAAAGGTAGGTACTTGCTTACTTGTATAAGGGGGCGTCCATTAATCAAGTGAGACCGAAAGGGGTCAGAGAAAAATCACAGGAGGGAGGGGGGGGGGGTCTAGTAAGAAAATCTAGAGCATTTATTTTAGCTGATGAATTATTTAAAGAAATGAAGTTGCACTTTCACATACTCGAAAATATATTTGTACTTAAAAAGTACACGTAATTCGGGGGAGGGGGTATTCTGAAAACTCACCAAATATCACCAGAGGGAGGGGAGTTCAAAAAAAAAACACATGATTAATGGACGACCCCAAATGCCGGAACATTTTTATTCGAACAGCTTACTGTATCTTATTATTGTTATTTTAATGGATTTTTGTAAGCCAGACACCAAACACAAAAATATTTCCAAAGTAGCAAGGACATTATCGAAAAAAATTACCCAAATGCCCCATTATAAAATTAGTAAAATATTTCATGTGTAATAATAGCGCATGTTAAGAGCCGGACACTCAAATCACCGAACTCAGTTTTGTCCCCGCTTCCCCGCGCATATCTCGTCATATTACTCATATTGTGCGTGAGACAGGTTGAACTTTCTTCTCGCTGTCTCTGTCACTTAACTACCCTGCTGACACAATGATATTTTGTTCATTTCTTTATCCTTAGTCAAAATGCAATGGGAGTCAGGGTTGGCAGCCAAACCGTAAATATCAGGTTTATTAATAAATTTAAAATTTGGTATCATGTCAAATAATGGATATTTTTCAAATTAAATATAATGAAGTTCTATAAGTACTATTTGAGTTCTTAGCGCGTATTTTGACGAAGTCGAGTGACATTAATAAAACCAACTTTTTAATAGCTTATTGAATAAACGCACACAAGTTTTGTTTTACTAAAGTACACTCTTCTCGGTAGGTATAGCCGGCGGAAGTTGATGCCTGAAGCGTTTTCTACGAATTAATCGGTCCCGTCCAATCTAAGACAAGATTCAAACCCCGAATAGAGGTTGGTTTGCGTGGTTGGCGTTTTAGTTAATTTTGTTTTTATTTTTTGTGTAACATAAAAATTTTTGTTCATATAATATTGTAGGTACGTAGGTTATGAACCAATAACTATATTATCAAATACTATTTTTGCTATTTTGTTGATGATAGGTTCTTTGACTTAGGTACCGATTAAAGTCAAGAATTTTTTTTTTTTTTTTTTTTTTTTTAAAATGAATCTGTGCTCACTCAAAGTGAACACAAATACACTCCTTGACTCTTTCACAGTAAGCTACTGAAAGCTTGTGTCGTGAAAGAGGAAGATGGTCGGCACCTGGGATCGAACCACGACGTCCGCAGTACGAAAGCCGGCGTTGTAACCGCTGGGCCACCAACCACTTCGAAATTATGTGAAAAAAAACCGATTATACCCAATTAAGATATTACGATAAAAAATAGAATAAAAAATAAAATAGAATTACGTCAAAACGTAATTCTATAAAATCATTTTATGAAAAAAAGGATTATGAATTTAAAAATATTTGTAAAGCAAAAAATATAAAAGGGAAAAAAACGTGTAAAAAAATAAAGTATGTAAAATTTTTGACAACCATGGATTCTCACAAATATTGCATTTAGCCCCAAATGACAAAGCTCTAACTTAAAGCACACTTCCTTTTTTGTTGTGCTACGATACCTATTAAGGGAACAACGTTTATATAAAAACAGCCATTTTCGAGTGTCCGGCTCTTAAATGTTCATATTATGTAAATATTATGTTAGTGTTAGTATATATATATATATATATATATATATATATATATATATATATATATATATATATATATATATATATATATATATATATATATATATATATATATATGTTTGTCAACTAGCACTTCGTGGCTCAAACCGTCTGTTAATTACCGGGGATGTTGGCTCATTTCTACTTGTTGGCTCTTTTGTCACATACTTGATCAGAGTCAAAATGAGATTTTTACATTTTCGGTATCACCACGTGATCCTGAGCCGATTCCTGCCTATAACTCATTTTGAGCCAATATTTGACATTTTGTGTGACCATATATACACTCCGATATACCTTTTTATCTGAAATATACATTCTCACTTAGGAAATCATTTTGACAATTTATTAAACAACAATAATCGATCAAAAATTGCAACGTTGCCAAATCATATTACTGTATCAATGCCATCCACGAAAGTAAATAAATTAATGTAGCAAGTCCCCACATTTGTAAAAATGTGATAACATTTGTATTAAGATCAGAAACAACGCCTATACGAACGCGCGAACCTTTTGTTGAATGCGCATATTTTGTTTGGCTCAGTTGCGTAACGAAGACATTACCAATACTATTACACTTAAACATCGCTAGGCTTGGGGGAATTTTATCAAAATGCGAATATAAACAATTAAAAACACGTATGAGAGTCGTACAAATGATTGAACATTTTAATAAATACGCATGATTTACATTCTTACAACTTATTTTTTCAATATTACGATTTTATGAATGAATCGTATTTACGCACTTGATTATAATTGTTTTGAATGGGATACGAGAAGGTTGATCAATATTATGTGATATCGTTTTGTGACCAATATTTGATTTCCTATCCACATACTTTTTTTCACTATCATACTATTCCGCATGCATGTATCCTATTTCTTTTATTCTAGACGTTGCATTTCTTTAAGATCACATATCGATATATTCTACCCATGTCGATCTTCCACCTATCCTTTCAGGCAGGTAAAAAGTCACTCTATTTTCATTCATCCTCTCTATATGTCCAAACTCTCCAAACACCACACTTTGTTTACATTCATTCTTGTTACTACACTATTTTTTTATCTCTCATTATTTCCTCATCTATCATTCCGTTTCCGATCTCATCTTCAGCATTAATAGCGCACATCCTACGCAACATTCTCATTTCTACCGCATTCATACTACTTTCTTCCTTCTTGGTCTACGTCCATGTCTCATTACCATACATTATACTAAGATGGTATAAAAATTGCGTTGAGCACAAGCTTCTTCACTTAAATCTACACATACGAGTAGGTACATCTCCCTTTAATTTATTTAATTCTTTATGCACAGATTACAGAAATCGATTTTTAAATCACTTTTTATCATCTTATTTTACTGACATTTTGTATACTTGCTTGCTTTGGATGACAGTTTGATATTTTAACATCTACAATACTCTTCTTCTCTTTCCAATGCGGCAATCCACTCTCGACCATAAAGAAGATTTTCAATTTTTTAGTCCAAATGAATAACGTGGTTTATTAAAAAAGATTTTTATACTTACGTATTATTTTATTCTTTTATTTTCAAAGGAATCGACATTGTTTAAATTGATTATATGAGTTTATTTTTAGACTAAATCATTTTTTATTGTAAACTAGCTGACCCGTCGAACTTCGTATCGAAATAAATAATATGGGTAGGTACTCTAGGTTTTATGCAACAGAGCTCAAATTCGTATTTTAGTTATTTAACATGAATGGCTAAGAACACGTAGAAAGCCGATTCCGACCCGCGCCGACCAGCGCAAAGAATGTTACTATGCATTTGAATGGGGATACCCACAGAAAAAGCAGGAACCCGCTTTCCGGCATGCTCATTTAAATGCATTGAAACCATAGACAACAATCTATGAGCCGGTCGGCGCGGGTCGGAATCCGCTTTCTACGTGTTCCTACCCAATGACTATATACTGGCATTAGCAAAACCTGGATAACACGCTGCATTCATCGGGTCTGAGTTTATTTTTACATCAAAAATATATAACCTATGTTAATATGATGTGGGAAGAGGTTATCATTGCGCAAGATCGAGTGCAATGGAGAACTCTTATTGCCTCACTTTGCTCCTGAGTGGAGTTCAAAGGGAGTTTTAATTTTGATTGATTTGATGTTAATATGTAAAAAAAATTAATTTAGGTAGGTATGTCATTATATTCGATATTTCAATAATTATTTTGCTCAGTTAAAATAATATTGATTGATTAATCAAAGTACCGATTCAAAATACGCATTGAGGTGTAAATACTTATTTTACCGATCATGCTGATTCCCGAAGAGGGTGGGCAGAGAGTATGGACTTCCATTCTCTTCAATCCAAACTCATTCGCTTCCTCCAAACGCATAACATTCCGCATACATGCTCTTCTATTCCTTTTGCTCCTGACTTAGCCCTCCTGTAAGACGGCACTGATATGGTCGGACGATGCATGTCATTCGAGGTCGGCCTCGTCTGCGTGCACCTATTCTTTCAGATTTATATATCCTTTTAGTCATTCTCTCTTCGTTTCTTTTCATAACATGCCTAAACCTTCTTTATTTATTCACTTTCATTCTAGTCACTACACTAACATTCACTCCACATTCCTTTCTAATATTATCATTCCTCACCTTATCAATAAGTCTCTTTCCGCATATCCTACGCAGTGATCTCATTTCCACAGCATTTATTCCAACTTCCAAATTGTTCGTCCATGTCCAAGTTTCACTCCCATTACTCCCATAAATCATGGATAGTATAAGGATTGCATTGTACATCAACTGTCGATTTCAGAGATATGTTCTTAGAGGTCTAAGTGCACCGCCAACCCTTCTCCCAGCCAATTTCCTTCTTTCAATCTCTTTTTCACACCTTGCATCTCTTCTAAATAAATTACCTAAATAGACATACTTCCAAGTTCTCGACATTCACTTTCACACAACATTGCGTTCTTAAATCTTCTCTTTCAAAACAATGGAAATAAATAAAAAGCACATTTAATGCAGTAGGTATCTGTGATTTTTTTCTATCTTCTATTACAACATGGTGGATGTGTAGCAATTTTTATTTTCAATAAAGAAACAAATGCTAGGTTATTAGCAAATAATATCCAGCTTTTTTTACATATTAACGATGCATATTATATTTACGTTATATGTAGGTCTCATCCTCTGTAAAAATCAGCCCATAAACGAAGAATTGATTTTCAAACAAACAAAAAAATATTCTACTTGTTCTTAAAATTCGCATTCTATCAATTGCAACAACAATCAATCCACTGACAGTTCTTTCAAATGTCAATTAATAAAAATTCAAAAGTAGAAGAAAATTATATTGTAAAAAGTAGGTACTAAAAAGATTACTTACTTTCTGTCTTTTCTTTAATTTTCTAATTTCGCGAGCATTTTTCTTATATTTTTCTTCTACATTGTCCTGATTGAAATCCTACACGACAAAATGAATTAGCGAAATCGGTCCAGCCGTTTAGGCGTGATGCGATGGCATCGGGAAATAGCTCAACATTGTTATAGTTTTCTTAAATTTCCTGATATTCCATGAATTTTTCTTAATTTTTTCTTCTAAATCAACCTTCTCCCGATAAGAGCCTACACGCCAAAAAAATAATTAGCGAAATCGGTCCAGCCGTTTAGGCGCGATGCGATAACATCGGGAAATAGCACCCCATTTTTATATTGTTCTTAAATTTTCTAATTTTCCATGCATTTTTCTTAATTTTCTTCTTCTAAATCAACCTTCTCCCGATAAAAGCCTACACGACAAAAAAAGAATTAGCGAAATCTGTCCAACCGTTTAGGCGTGATGCGATGATATCGGGAAATAAATCTCCATTTTTATAGTTTTCTTAAATTTTCTAATTTCCCATGCATTTTTTAAAAAATTTTTGTTCTAAAAGGACACTCTCCTGATAAAAGCCTACACGACAAAAAAAGAATTAGCGAAATCGGTCCAGCCGTTTAGGCGCCATCCGATGACAACGCGAAATAGCTCTCCATTTTTATATATAAGATTTAGGTATATCAAAATATTATCTACTCACATACCTATAGATCCCTATCTACTTAAAAAAAAAACAATTCAACGAGACTCTGCAATTAAACAGCACGCCTTGGCCTTCGAGTCAATGCCAGTAAGACGAAGCTCATGGCAAATAAAGCCTGCCCCGATAAACAGCTACCGATAACCATTTATGGTCGCCAGGTCTCCCGGGTGGATAAATTTAAATACCTGGGAGCAACCATTACCACCACTGGTGACCTCGGGGCTGAGCTCCCGATAAGTACCTATCGATATGGCAAGTGGTGCCTTCAACAACATGACCAAGATATGGAAGGCGTCGGCGTTTAGTGTTGAGACGAAATGTAAACTGTTTAATGCGTGTGTGTTGCCTATTCTTTTATATGGGTGTGTGTCATGGCACCTGACCAAAGCCCAGGCACAAAAGGTATCTGCCTTTGAGACAATGTGCCTCAGAAGAATCATGAATATTAGATGGTACCACCGCATCACGAACTTTCTTCCTCCCATCAGGGTCCCGAAGACGAGGAAGACCCTCCCACACCGTGTTTCGTTCCTTCGAAGCAGAGCTGAGGGATTTGGACATGACGTGGGAGGAGGTCATTGAAACTGCTAGAGATAGAGCGCAGTGGAGGGCACTTGTTGCCTCCCTATGCCCCCAAGTGGGGTCACAAAGGGAGTATTGATTGATTCATCAAGTGATTATCAGACACAAACCGCCAAGGTCCCGAATCAGCTCATCCTATTATCAATGAAACACAAATTAGCTGGTAGGTATATTTAATTCGCGTTTGTACCTATATTGCGGTTATTTACTATGAATTATAGTATTAAAGGCTTATCTCTTTGCTAAAAATAATAAAAAATACATTAGGGACGCCTAACAGCGTTGTTTTAAATGCAATATCAATTTAAAAAAATCTCAACTTTGGTGTTGGATGAACATCACGCAAAATTTAAAAAAATATATATATTTTATTCATGAATGAAATTGTAAATTGAAAAGTGTAACTTTTAGAGTATTATGTCCGATAAATAAGATTTAATAAGATACTAAGCAGCTTTGATAATTAAACCCATTATAGTACAGTACCTAACTTTATACATTACAGAATACGTCAAATAAGGTAGTTATGTTTTTTTGCAAACTTGTAATATCAAATTTCTAAATATCTCGACTCTGGTGTTGGATGAACTATAATCAATCAATCAATACTCCATTTGTGACCCCACTTGGGGGCATAGGGAGGCATTTGGACAAGACCTCCACCCACGTCATGTCCAAATCCCTCAGCTCTGCTTCGAAGGAAAGAAACAGAGGGTCTTAGTCGTCTTCGGGATGATGTTGGTCTGATGAATAATCCAAGTTTTTGACCTCGAGCGCCGAATGCACCTTTGTCAAAAATCGAAAAACCGCGAAAAAATCGCTATGTTTTTATTATTTGGCGAATAAAACCGTAAAGCACTATTTTTTGAAAAAAAAAAACATTTTAGCGCGTTTTTAAAGAAGAGTAAATTTGCTACAATATGATAACTAGATTTGTCTCTGTAGACCAAATAGATTCCAAGTTAAAGCCTTTATGATTTATTTCTTCTCATCAATTTATAATAAACGCTATTCTCATAAACTTCTCGTTAGAAAAAATCTAAATACCTACTCTAAAATACTTTAAAAAAATATTGTCATAAACGCTAGCCAAGTAAAAAAATATACGAGTCTAAATCACAACAAAAATAAAGTAGGTAGGTAGGTACATATAGGTCCTCAATAATACGGAAAATATGAAACCAACAGCGATGTGTGAATATTACGATCAGATATAGAAACCTACCTACCAATTCTACGTCTACAATAGGAGATGTATTATGCTATCGTGAGTGTTAGTGAGATCGATTTGGCAACGTTGTAAGAGCTAACAACTCTTGATCAACTAGTGTTCTTTAAAAATAGACAGTAAATAATTGAATATATAAGTGGAGAATAGAGTATATAGGAAGCTAAACATAATCGTAACGCGGGGGTGTAACTTTCAAATTTATATATCAACCAGGTAATTATATATTCCAGGTAAAAGGTTGATCAACTTTGGTGTGTTAAAATCAGATGAGCCAACATATGCCGTCTGACATAAATATATATATATATATATATATATATATATATATATAATTACCATATTGATTGATAGATATTATATAAATGATAAAAAAATAATGTAGCTTTTTATATTTTATTCTATTGAAAATTTATGCCTACATAGTTATTTTGGACTAGATAGCTAAAAAGTATCAAGATATTCTCATCTATAAGTATCCATAATTATTATTACTTACTACTTAAAATATCATATTATCTAATTTATAAGAATCAATTATGTATCTATTTTAATATATATCTTGTGTACCTGATATATTTTTCATTTAATTTGACCTCAAAGTTATGCGAGTATAATTTTGGAATGTTCGCTAGGTTCGAGTACCTAGGTACTCTATGAATTCTTTTTTAGAATCTCCTTGTTTGATAAAGTGGATGATTTGTTGACGAAGAAATAATCTGTGCTAAGTAGCGAATTAAGGTTTTTGTCCGAATGTGAGAGGACTCTAAGCAGTGGCATAGCTATATGGTGGCTTGGGTTAAAAATGACACTGGCCCCGACCCGAGGAGGCCCTGGACCAAGTGGTCTCTATCTACCAAAAAAATATAAAATATCCAAGTGCTCATTTTTTTAAAACAATCATAGTGAGACTGAGACACATCTAAATATCATAATATACAAATTCAAATTTATTAAAATATCAACACATTCAAAACAGGAAGATGTCGATTAATTTTTAATACGCGGCCAATATAGATGCAAATATTTTCAGTCAAGGAATTAGGTACCTTATTGTGTTAACCAAAAAAGTTCTTTTTACGTGAGGGGAATCCCATCGTGACGATTTTTTTGGGAGGAGGCCTACCAAAAAATTTGCCACGGGCCGTAGATGATATAGTTACTCCACTGACTCCAAGCTCTCCGAAATTTCCATGTTCTTCATGTGGTATTGAAATGAATGTCTAGAACTTTTATGTAATGAATCTGTGCTCACTCAAAGTGAACACAAATACACTCTGACTCTTTCACAATAAGCTACTTAAATATTGTGTCGTGAAAGAGGAAGATGGTCGGCGCCTGGGATAGAACCTACGGCCTCCGCACGAAACAGTGCAAAAGCCGGCGTCGTAACCGCTAATCTACCAACCACTTCTTTCAAATTTCTTCAATGTTTCCACAAAATTATGCCAACCTCGATAGCCTAGTAGTAGAGGCTCGAACTTCAGATCAAGAGGTCTCGGGTTCGATTCCCGGTCGGGTCATTCAGCGCGGGTCATAAGCGGCATTGTACGTGTTCTTACCCTATGCATTATCTTAATGTTCCATACCATCTTCATAAAGAGAAGAAAAATAAAAATGAGTCACTGCTAAATACGCGAAAAAAAGAAATCTGATGACGCTTTCAATATTTTTATTGAAAAAGAAGAAAATATAATATGCCAGTCACATTGCTACAAAATTTCTATCTCCGTAATATCATTCTGTTCCATGCCCAAATGCGATTTTTTTTCCTCGATTCATAAATATTGTATGTAGATATAGGTACCTACATACCTGCCTCCTGCCAGTCCTGTAGTTATGTAGTTTGACCTACTTAGCTGGAGTTCGGGTATTTTACAACATTCTCTCTGGTACTCCCATGGCCCAAGCGAGCCAGAGGGTAAGAACACGTAGAAAGCCGATTCCGATTTGCGCCGACAGGCTCATAGATCGTTGTCTATGGTTTCAATGTATTTAAATGGGCATGCGGGAAAGCGGGTTCCTGCTTTTTCTGTGGGTGTCCCCGTTCAAATGCATAGTAAAATTCTTTGCGCAGGTCGGCGCGGATCGGAATCGGCTTTCTACGTGTTCTTAGCCAGACATAAGATATCCCTGATTTTCCCTCCTGCCATGGCGTACCTTATATATTTTTCTGTGAAAATCTTTATAACATAAGAATTCTATGACTTCTACTTACATTATGTTTAGTATACCCACACACAGGCTTAGCCTGGTGGGATCTTTGGTTTAATCATAAAATATTATGTTGTTTATATTATGCTATTTATTGTACCAAAGTTTATTAAAAAAATAAAAAAATATATATATATTTTATATTGTATTTTTAATCAAACTTCAATTCTTTTTATATACTTTCATACCGTAATGCTACAGTTCTACACAAAATTTATTCTCATTAATTGAAATTATTGTATGAAGATTTTAAATTTTTAGAAATTTGTAAATAACATTAAATATATTTAAAAAATTGGAAAAAATGTACCTATCAATGATTACCATAAATATACCTGCAAGCTTCCACGATGATTAAAATCAAACCTAGAGTGTGCGGTTTAAGTGTGATGTGCCAACATACGAAAATATAAATACGTAACTGAATTTACCGAATTATTATGTAGATTTGGTTACTTACTTTTATAATTTTGTATTTCGTATTGTTATGTCAAATTGTGCAAATTTGGGATTTGTTCTGTAAATACCTATTTGCCAATTTCATTTAACTTTCGGCATATAGAGAAATTTATTTTCTTTCACACACTTCAAATTGGTTTTAACTTCATTCATTTATTTCCATTGGAATGAGCTTTAAATTAAAAACAACGATTCAGATTTTTTGACATTCAAATTTCTTACATGCAGCATTAAAAATGCTGCAAGGCGTACTTTGCCGCGTAGCGTACGTTACCCCGCCAACCCTGGACAGTCTGATTGTGCTTTTTATCATTGTACAGCTGCAAGCAATCGTACACCAACCGGCAAAATACGAGTAGGTGCATACGCGACGTCACCGGCGTGGACAATCACATTGATCCAGTGGTCACATCTTATTGATTTTATCATAGATTTACACAGTTGTCAACAGCGCTATCGTCTTTTCTCATACTAAAAGTAACCCAAATGCCTAAATATCAATTTGAACATTTAATATTAACCCGGACACAGACTTATAAAAAAGGTCATTACATAAATTTTGTATCCGGATAGACGAAAGTTCATTAAAAAAGTCATTCTGAAAATTTGGTATCCGGAATGATGAAAAATCGCTAAAAATAAAAGTAGCAGGTAGTCTTTCAGATTTTTTCGTCGCCGAGTAGCCTTAATAGCCACAAATCGCCTACGTTGGCAGCACTGTAGATTTATGATATAAAAATCTATGGATATCATACATTTTCTATGGTCCAACCAAATGTCAAATTGTGATTTCGCTCAATTTTAAAACTGTAATACCTATTATCTATGACTCTTACAACTGTCAAGTTTGCCTTTTTTCAAAAGTTAACAGGTTAGCTTATCCGTAAGGTATTATAATATTCTCTTTGCTTAGCAGTTTTTCAGTCATCAGAGGGTATAAGTAGGCAGAATTTTTCTCAAGCAAAACTCAATTCATTATAGACAGTAAAATGGAGAACTACTTCGGCTTTGATAAGTTATACATAAAATCACGAATTATTACAGAATTATTTTCCTTTAATATCTTAAATTACCCTGTTTTCTGAATAAAATGTAAGTACGCATACTCTGTCTAAAGTTTTACTTGCTTCGCTGATCGACTAGCTGTTCTTTGTATAACACGCTTTTGCTAAGATTAGTACTTATCCAATTTATTTCATTTTTCTTTAACTATAAGTAAATAAAAATTTTCCCCTAGGTCATAAATAAAAAAAATTGTCCAAATTACCAAAATAACTAATACCTTTGACAGAATAATCAGAAAGCCCTCTGAGATGAAATTGTCCAGCAGTACACTTCTGTAAGTAGAAAACGTAATACATTTTCAGAAAGCTGATTTCGAATTCTTTATATTACAATGAGAAATTACTTATATTGTAGATTCAGAAAGCGAGATTGCAAGAATTATGTATAGAAGGATGACTGTTTTCCGGTGTGACGTTTGGGTTTGAAGATGGTAAGCAAGCAGGCCACAAGGCTTTATTGACAGCTAGATGTCAACCCATGGGCGCTATGTTTAGGGACCATTTCAAGGAATCAACTGCTAGAGTTGTAAGTACAGTTATTTTGTATTTAATTTATATTTGTATTCATTGATAATGTAAATATACATTACTTAAAAAACAAACCTTGTATTGTTAAAGAGAAAATGATAGCTGCTGGGTGCTGTTCTAAGAGATTTATTATTATTAATGTTATCAGACAGGCAGCTATACTGATATGTCTGATCTCACAACAGTAGTTCAGTCTGTCAATTCCACACTTGAATACATTAACACTTAGTGTAACAACTAGTTCCGGCGGCAAACTGTTCCATGCATCCACAATTCTTTTGGACAGGAAATGCTTCCTAGGATTCTGCCTGATACTGTGTTTGTCTAGCTTCAAACTATTACCTCTCAAATTAGTGTTTTGGTTGGGGCAGAACATCAGCTTCAATTCAGGGCAGTCGTAGTATTAATTTAATATTTTGAAGATCCCCCCTCCTCCGTTCCTCAAGAGTTGTGAGGGCCCAAGACATTCAGACGTTCTTCGTATGTCAAGCATCTGAGGCCATTTCCCAGTTTGGTAAACCTTCTCTGCACCCTCTCTAGCATGCTTATATCTTTCTCAAAGTAAGGATTCCAGTATTTGTAGTCATTTTTTTATCTAACTTGGCTATAGAGGGTTTGATGTAATAATGATAAGTATAGCCGATATAGCGATATTGAGTTATATTTGTCGTTGGAATCGGCGAATTTTTCTGCGTCGATTGGTCTAGGTTTCGTGTTGATCAGAGCACTTTTATGGCGCTTGAACAATCTTATTTTACGGCTCGTTTCTAAAAAAGATATGTACGTTATTCAACCACGTTACTTGAACCATACATGAATTTATTATTAAGATACCCTATTGGAGCATAAGCTATTTTTTCTTTTCCCAAAATTTATGAGGAAAGGTAGTTAATGCATTTTGTTATGCATGCGAATTGTTTTGAAATGTACCTTAATTCATTTTGCCTTCCACTACTACTACATTGGAATGTCCCTTCATGCATTTAGTCGATATTTAAAAACAGTAATGTATGTGTTGCTGTAGTTTCAAAGTTTATCTTATAACCATTTAGGTAGTATTGAATGCTTGTTTGTACTACATCTGAAAAGGTGCATTTATACCAAACGAACAAAGACCCAGAGCTTGAAAATAAAGTATATTTTCCTAATCGTCGATACTGGACCAAGAGATTTGACCTGTATTAGAAAAACATAACATAAGGGTTAAACATGGGCATTCTATTGTTATAGGTCAATGGTATTCAACCTTTTTTTTTGTCAGGCCACATACATATATTTTAAGAGTTACGAAGGCCACACAACTTCCCCCCCAATAGTGTTTATATGTTAGTTTTATAAAAATATAAACTAGGCTAGGATGGATAAAATATTTTTTGGGCATAATGATGCAACATTCATAATCTAGTAAATCTGTCAACTTAAAAAAAATACCACTTAAGGTGGGTATTGTTAGCAGCAAATAGTTGATTTTTGTATTTGTTAAGCAAGTGAGGTATTCCCCCGAGAACGACTTTTTGCGTATCCACAAGGGTTTTCCAATAGGGACGTCTGTACTTTGATTATTAACAGTGGCCATTTTGTTGAAGGGAAATACATCAAATTAGCTGTCAAATTTTAAGAATGTAAAAAAATAGTAATATATGCAAATTATATCCATATAGGCGACCAACATTTGGTTATAAAGATCAAATAAAAAAATTGTTTAACTTTTCCACAAATTTTTATTTCCTGATTAGTTTTGTAGCCTCACATCCTACATGGTCTCAGGAGACTAAGAAACAGTTTCTTAGTCTCCTGAGACCATGTAGGATGTGAGGCTACAAAACTAGTCAGGAAATAAAAATTTGTGGAAAAGTTAAACAATTTTTTTATTTGATCTTTATTTTCAAATTAACTCCACCAAGAAATGCATATTCATCAGTTCCAATCCAATCCAAACTCCCTTTAGACCCCACTTAGGGGCATAGGGAGGCAACAAGAGCTCTCCATTGTGCTCGATCTTGCGCAACGTTAATGACCTCCTCTCACACCATGTCCAGATTCCTCAGCTCTGCCTCGAAGGAGCGGAACACAGTATGAGAGGGTCTTCCTCGTCTCCGGGACCCTGATGGGAGGAAGAACAGCGCTCTCCTCGGCCAACTGTCATTCGGCATCCTTAACACATGTCCCAGCCAAGTCCATCTCCTCCACATAATAGTAGAGGTGATGGGCTCACACTGGGTGCGCCGGCGTATAGCGTCGTTCGTGATGCGGTGGTACCATCTTATACCCAAAATTCTCCTGAGGCACTTCGTTTCGAATGCAGATACTTTTTGTGCCTGGGCCAGAGTCAGGTGCCAGGACTCACACCCATACAGGAGAATGGGCAACACACACGCATCAAACAGTTTACATTTCGTCTCGACACTAAACGCCGACGCCTTCCATATCTTGGTCATGTTGTTGAAGGCGCCACTTGCCATACCGATACGTATCGGGAGCTCAGCCCCGAGGTCACCAGTGGTGGTAATGGTTGCTCCCAGGTACTTAAATTTATCCACCCGGGAGACCTGGTGACCATCGATGGTTATCGGTAGCTGTTTATCGGGGCAGGCATTATTCGCCATGAGCTCCGTTTTACTGGCATTGACTCGAAGGCCGAGGCGTGCTGTTTCGTCGCAGAGTCTTGAAACACTGCGCTGTAATTCCTCCACTGTCGTACTGAACAACGCTAGGTCGTCCGCGTACTCCAGATCGCACAGTTCGCCCATTAGACCATCTCTCTGTGTTATCGGTATACCTCTTGCTCCTTGCATGGACTTTCTCAACAGGAAGTCCATGACAATTATGAATATAAAAGGAGCTAGTACGCAGCCCTGTCTGACTCCCGTGGTGATCCTAAAAGCTTCAGTAGGACCACCTGGCGTTTTCACGCTACACTCGGAGTCTTCATACAGGGACTGCACCATTTTAACCATCTTCGGAAGTATACCGTACAGAGCTAAAATTTTCCATATCGATGGTCTATGTGGGCTGTTGAAGGCCTTTTCAAAATCTATAAAGCAACAAGCGACTGGAGAGTTAAACTCCTTGCACTGCTGAAAGATGCACCTGGCACAGAAAATTGGGTCCGTGCAGGACCTTCCAGGTACAAAGCCGCATTGTTGCTCTCTCAGGACAGCCATGACAGGCCCCCGAATGCGGTGTAGTAATATCTGAGATAATACCTTACTGGGAACACTCAGCAGAGTAATTCCACGGTAGTTTCCGCATTCAAGGGGGTCCCCCTTTTTAAATATTGCTACGATGGATCCATTCCGCCAATCTTTTGGGCACCTCTCCTCTTCCCACGCCATTTTAAATATATCTAATAGTGGTTGGCCAAGGGTGTCTATGCCTTGTTTGAGGAGCTCTGCGTGAATTCCATCGTCTCCTGGCGCTTTGTTGTTCTTTTGTTGCTCCCTTTAATCAGTTCGGGGGCAGTGACAGTGGCTCCACGAGAGTCTCGTATTGCCGTCACGGGTCTTTTTTGACCCCTGCCCCCTACCTCCCGGGTGATTTCGAAAAGTGTCCTTGAGTCATTTCCTGCTGCGCTTCACCTTGCGGCTCAGCTCTCTGTACTCAGACACCAAAGCAGCCAGTTTTTGAGGGTCTTTTTCGCTGTCTCTTAGCCTTCTGGCGATCTTCGATGAGGCTCCAGGACCCATCGGACATCCATATTGGCCTCTTTTTGCTCTTATAGCCGACAGAAGAACGTGCGGATTCCATAACGGCGTCACGGAAGCTATTCCAAGCTGTCTCAATCGGAACAGCTCCGTGTGAATCCTGCAAGGGGGCAAACCGGGTGCGTAACTCAGCCTCGTACGTATGACGACACTGAGCACTCTCTAACCTGCGTATGTCCAGCGGGCGAGAGGCAGACGGCCCCTGCTGGAAATGGGTAAATCTGAATCTCAACGAACCCACAAGGAGTTCGTGATCAGTATCCATGTCTGCCCCTCGGTAGGTGCGGACATCACGCAGGTCAGTTCGGTTGCTGGCCCTTACCAGAAGATGGTCAATCTGGTTTTTTGTTCTCCTGTCAGACGAGGTCCAAGTATATTTATGGATATCCTTGTGGGGAACAAAGTTCCCCCTATTAAGAGTCCATGGAGTGTGGCGAAACCAATCAGACGGTTTCCATTATCATTTATCACTCCCATGCCATGCCTACCCATGACGCCTGGTCCATACTGGGGGTCACTGCCAACCTTGGCATTAAAATCCCCCAGTACTATTAAGCGGTGGCGCCTTGGGACATGGGACACAACTGCATCCAGACTGTCATAAAAACAGTCCTTGGCAGCCGCATCCCCATCCTCAGTGGGAGCATAGCATAGGAGGACCGTCAGTGTTTCGCCTGTCATCTTGAAGGACGCACTCATCAGGCGGTCAGAAACAGGTTCCCAACCATGAAGGCGAGAGAAGGCATATTTACTTAAAAGTAGAGCGACGCCACGCATCCGTTCAGTTCGGTGACCAGAGTGCAGCATGACATAGTTGCCAGCGTCACTCTGCCCCGTCCCTGGGATGCGTGCCTCGCTCAGCCCCAGGATATCCAGTCCATATTCTCCCGCCAACTTGGCAGCAACAAGCTCCCCGCCCGCCCTCAAAGTGCGGACATTCAGGGTCCCGATTTTCAAGCTCTTGTTAGAGCGAGCCGTGGTCAACACAGGGGGGACACCCCCCTGTGTTGACCCCCCTGGTGGGGCCCAGGCGTCCGAGGCTTAATTTTGTTGCCTTTTCTGACCGCTTGAATTTAAGGGTGTGAGGTGGTCAACCCCACGATCCCGATCTGATTTTTCGATTACCTGCCTCTTACAGGATGCTCGAAAAACCAGCAAAAAGAACAGAGGTGCTATTCTAAGCCGACAGCCCCACGGCACGTTCATCAGTTAGTGAATTTTATTAACATTTGCTTATTTTACGGTCACCGTTATTTCACTACTCGATGACTAGGTGCAATGGACCCTATATTTTAATAGGAACGGTGGTTGGAAATGACAATCTTCTTCAGGTTTCATGGAATGGAAATGCGATTTCGGATGTCGGGCCACAGGTTGAGTATCGGTGGTCTAGGTCAAGGACTATTCTTTTCTCCTCGGCGACTGAACCGCTAGACTACCAAGCACTTCCTTTTATTTACTAATTTGTCAGAGTCCCGTCTTAACTGTAAATAATGCGAGTAAACAAGAATCTCGGGTGTTGAAGGGTCTTATTCAATGTTATCCTCTCTTATGCACTTTAGTTGGGTAAGGCCTTTGCTTGAAGAAACCTTCTTCTAACCGATTTGCTGAACTATTTATCTGCAGAGGCTCTAGAAGACTCGACTATGTGGTTCTTTATCCGATGTGTGCTGATGTTTTGTTTCACTTCCCAGACGATGTCGGAGTCTCCACCCCCTAATTGTGTTAATTTTTCTTGTGAGACCTATCTTGTTAGTCCCGAGATAGTTAGTATCTTGCATACAGCTCCTACCATCCAGGAATGTATGGGTCACAGTGCCCTCTGGTAATATATTTTTGGCTTTAATTACAGCACCCAGGAAATGCACGTATTTATCTGCTGTTGGAGCGAACGATCAGAGAGTGACATTCGTAATTCTTGCTAAAATTCAATCTATTTTTCGGGATAAACATTATTATATGGATGTGAAGTCCAATGGTGTTGGCTGTGAGGAAAGTTCTCAAGTACCTTTCGGTTAGTTGATTTAAGTTTTCCCTCCCCATTCCTCATAATGAAGCCTAGATCGGGGCTGTGTTCTATATTCAACAGCACCGAGTGGAAAGGTCGTTTTGGTTTAGCATCATGATCCAGGTAAAGATCGTTTGCCCACGATGTAAGTTGCTCCCCATTCTTATCAGACACATGTATCCCCAGGTCATGTGATGGCTGTTAAAATCTTCTATTATGATGGTGGGATGGTGCTGGAAGAGGAGAGGTAGGCCACGCAGTGTTTGGGGATTTGTATATGTTAGATATTACTATACGAGTAGAAACCCAAGCAGCCAGCATCAGTTTTTTAACTGCTCTTCGTCCTTAACATGTGTTTCCTGGAGTAACAGTACATAAATATACTCGTCGTTCAGTATTCAAGAGAGTACCTAGGCTTTGGCTAAGTTGATTTCCTCTTTTTTAATCGTAAGAATCAGATATCTTTCCTCATCTGTGAGATCTTATAAGGACTAGCTTCTTCCCTTGTAGTTTGCATTTCTCTTATTTCTTTCTTGTTCTTCCGATAATCTTGATGTGTGATACATATTGAATAGTTCGCCTACCGAAAATGTGTGCACTTCAATCCTTTAGAAAGACGTTGCTTGTGATGCACTACTTGGAAGGTTACATAAATACATCCCCTTTTATCTTTTCTCAATAAGTAAAAAAAATTAAAGTTAATGTGAATGATTTTTCTGATAGTTCAATATTCATCAGGTGTTAGTGTGTGCTACTCTGCCAAATATTATTTAATTGCCAATTTGGAACATACTCTCTTTGTGACCCCATTTAGGGGCATATGGAGGCAACAAAAGCCTTCCACCTGTTCCCACACTGTCCAAACCCCTCAGCTTCAAAGGAACAAAATATGGTTTCAGAGGGTCTTCCTCGTCTTTGGTCTTCTTCTTTTTCTTCTAGATCTGCAATCTCTTCTGTTGAGGTAATCTCTACGTGGACTCTGACTGCCAGCTGTCTTTCATTGTGGTAAGATAGTTGTTCAATGCTTTGGGATCGGAATTTAAAATATTGTTTGGATATATAAGTTATGAACCCAGACCCCCTGCTAAAATTTTGGGAAAGCATCAAACATGTAGACCCCCTGCTAAAATTTTGGGAAAGCATCATCAACTGTCAAAATCTGGTTGCGACAATACGCGTTTTTTCTCGCTAGTGCATGAGTAATTAATTTTGACCAATTTTCACACGGAGTAGCTCAAATTTTTATTTAAAAATGAACGTAGATAGTTTAGAAGCAGTGAAAGATATGTTTCAAACAAGAATAACAGTTCTGGAGAGCCAAGTCAGTGATTGTAAGTGCGGAGCTACCCCCGCCCACATAGCAGATGACATTACGGCTCTCAAAGAGGAGTTCTATGGGAGAATCCGGGCTCTGGAGTCCAAGACATCGGGACTGGAGGAGAGGTTGGAGCAAATGGAGCGGTTTAAAAGGCGAAAAATGGTGTTACTACATGGCGCACCGGAGGACTTGTCTGTAGACGCAGCGATTCGGGAAACGCCACTAAAAATCGAAACCGCCGCTATCTCAGACAGTTACAGGATCGGAAGAAAGGGAGAAAGGCCACGGCCTATCGTAATCAAGTTTACCTCCTTTGGGGGGAAGAGGGATGTTTGGAAGGAGAAGTCGAAGCTGAAGAAAACAAAATGGCTGTTGACTGAGTCATTGACACCGCTAGCGCTGCAACTCTTGAGGGGGGCAAGGGAAAGGTTTGGAGAGCGTAATGCCTGGACCATGAATGGTAATGTCTTTTGCAAAAATAAGGATAGTGTCATAATTAAAATATCTAGACTGACTGACCTGGACTGTGTGCCAGAAGAGAAGAACCCTAAACCAATGAAGTTGCGACAGCGGTCTAAGAAACACTCGTAATACATCACTCACAGCTGCACTACACTAGTTTAAATATTAATATTAAGGTAATGATCTATATTTTTGTGTTCTCGTGGTCTTAATTTTTATATTTTCTCAATAATATTGTACTGTCATTTGGCCCGTTAACAAACAATAGTGAAGTTTGCTTCATGCCGTCGGTGTTCCGCGCATGCGTAGCAGAGACTGCCAAAACAATAATATTGCTGACGCGCTACACCGATTGAGAAGTGGAGTGAGACGCGTTGTGTATGTGTGTGTGCGGCCGAGTGGCGTGTTCGCTTGTACACCTGTATGTATATTGTGTTGTTATAACTTGCGGCTCTGAAACTTTACTGCCTGAACGTTTAAATGTTTTCCTCTTATGAATTTGATTTTTAATTGCATACAAAATCTGTCTATCTTTTTCTTCAATTGCACTATAATTTATTGCTTTATTTACGAGCTTGCTCTGTGTGAGTTTCTGCTCTTTTTCTCATATTTTTATTTTGTTTGTTTATTTTTATATATTTTTCTTTTATATAGGTACATATCTTGTATTTATTTTATTATATATAGGTATTTTATTATATTCAAAGCATGGCGAACATGTCTTCCTCTGACACAGAATCCTTCTACTCTTTTCCTTCCTCCCCCGACTGTCCTGACGTTTCTTTCAGTTTCTCTTCATCTTCGATAGAATCTGATGTTTCTTCTTTCAGAGATTGTCCAAGTCTTCAGGAAAACCTTATGTCAGTTTTTATAAACAAACCAAGCCAATCTTTTAACGTGTGTCATATAAACGCGCAGAGTATTCCTGCGCATTATGACGACCTATGTTTACACTTTATCGACACTAATCTACATGCACTCCTGATCAGTGAATCTTGGCTCAAACCCTCCTTACCGTCCTCACATTATTCTTTACCTGGTTTTCGGTTGATCAGAAATGACAGAACCGAAAGGAGGGGTGGTGGAGTTTGTATATACCTGCGTGATGACATTAAATTTCAACTTCTGGAAAAATCTTTATCCAATCACGCAGGTGACCCTGAGTACATTTTCTTAAAAATCCTGATAAATAATTCAATATATATAAGTAACGGTGAAGTGTGTAAGACGTGTTTAATCTACTCGTAGTAAAAAGTTTTGTAAATGATATAAAAAGTAATATGTTTGTTGTCAAATTGCGAAAAACTGTTCCTGAAGCAAGACTTTGTGCGTGAAGGTGAAATCAGTGACAGGGACATTTATTACGGTACTTTATTTCTGTTTTAATTTTTGCTCTGTTTTGTCAAGAAAACATTTTGCTACAACTGACAGCTCCGATCCACCAATTAGAAGCTGTCAACAGGCTGTACTTTGATGACATGCGCAGTGTATATGTTTAACTTGGAAAGTGATTTTACCGACTGCTAAACGGATTGCATAACTCCAGGAGTAATCTTATTTTGACTAATTCACTGTGTAAACTGCTAACCCTATTTGCTAGTATACAAACAATTTAACATTAATCATTATGAACTGCAGCCAGTGCAAAGGAGCACTTAGCCCATCCAAGGCAGCCAAATGCTCTCGCTGTCGCGGGAATTTTCATCATGCTTGTGTTGGAACTTCGATTGAAATGTTTAAAAGGATGACAGACATGAAACGAGCTAACTGGAAGTGCAACGTATGCGTGAAAGAGGACCCCAGATCTATGACGACGCGGTCAAAGACTTCAAGCGGTGAATCGGAGGAGGCTCTGGGAGACAATGGATCTTTTCAAGGTGGAAGCTGCCTCCAGGACAACGAGGATCTACAAGAAAGGATTGTGGAGGGTGTAACAAAGCGACTTAAGGCCTTCATGGCGAAGGAGCTGAGTGCTGTCAAACGAGAAATGAACGCAGCCTTAGAAGATATAAAGGCCACAATCAGCTTCCTTTCCGAAGAATATGACGATTTAAATAAGAACGTCTCGGCTTTGACAGCGGCTGTGAAGAACCAAAGCATACTTGAGGCAGAGATAACATCAATGAGCAGGAGGGTTGAGGAGCTCGAACGGAGGGAGGAAGTCAGCAAACAGGCAGCACTGAAGGCAGATATTGAGGTTTTTGGGCTGCCTAAACAAAAAGAAGAGGATCTGCGGCTTTTCGTAAAAAAGATGGCGGATGAGGTGCAATTTGATTTTAAGGAGGAGGACATTCTAGACGTCTACCGCCAGCAGCGTCGGGATGATAAACCTGGGAGCATTATTGTTGAAAAGGTTATTAAAAAAACAAGAAACTACGTTCTTCAGTAATTCAACTATTTATTAAGAACCTCCACCAGACTACACTTCACGATGTTGTATATAAAGGAAAGAGCAAAGATATTCTACCAACCAACACCGGACACACATCAGCATTTCCGGTAGTGGTAGTATTAGTGTTGACAGGTGCGAAAATACTTCAACAATTATTATTCGCATGATATCAGCATCTCAAAGGGAAAGGTTTTTGTCTTTGCTAAAAACAAGGAAGAATGTGGGAGAAAATGAAACAAAGATATTTTTAAACGAACATTTAACAAGGAAAAACAAATTCATATACCGAGAGGCGAGGACAAAGGCCAGAGAACTAAAATTTCGTTTTGTGTGGGTTAAAAATGGTAACATCTTTGCGAGGGAGGGTCCAGGTTCAAGAATCTATAAAATTCAGACTCTGCGGGACATCGAATTGCTGAAGAGTGAAGTCTCATTAAGAGAAAATGTTACCCTAGTTTAGATACATAGATATGTAGATTATTTTAAGCGATTTATAATAGGATATTTGACACTATGAAAAATAAGATACAGATTGTGGTCATCCTGTTTGAAAATGGCCCAAGAAAGCTTATTTCTTTTATTTTACAACTTAAATAGGCTTATTTTTTATAAAAACACGTAATAAAAATCCAAATATTTCTATGGAACTAGTCACCGATGAAAACGTCTTGTGATTAGTTGTGGTCCCCGTGACGTCAAGGTGACGTCACCCCATGGTAAATGATAGTCATCAATCTCATACCAATACAGAAGTGTGACGTAAAATGCACCACGTGACCAGCGCCATTATACAAGACAGCGTTTTACGCGCGTTTTTGAATATTTAAACTTTAAACATGATTTTCATATAAAATATGGCATATCTTCAGAAAATATAAAGAGAATGTGCTTATAATGTATCGTAGAATAATTTAAAACGGTTTCTGGAAATTAGTCAAATACCCTATTCCAAATGTTGGAAGATGATATAATTTTGCGAGAGATTGAAGAGCATAATAATATTACTGAAATAGCTTTTGAAACGATAGATGCATGCAAAGAAGAGCTCCGGAAATCTTGTGACAATCATTGTATGACTATATTGCAAATGAATATAAGAAGCATTCACAAAAATTATAATGAATTTCTAATTCATATCAATGCCCTCGACACGAGGCCCACTATTATTGTACTGACGGAGACACACTCCAACGACAACGACAATTTCAGCATACCATCTTACAGCTGCTTATCCAGCCGCTCATACATAAACAGGTGCTCGGGAGTACTTGTATTTGTAAATGATACTGTCAGGGTAGAGTCTACTGAGGAGTACTTAATTGATCAAACCAATTGTTTGAGAGTTGATCTGTCAAGCAATGATTGTCCTAAAAAGTTTTCGATTCTTGCGGTCTATCGAACGCATTCATCAAGGGCGGATGACTTCATAACCGCATTGCAGAGAATATTACAATTTTCAACCGGCATCATGACGTTTATCTTGGGAGACATAAATATAAACATTGCAAGTGATTCCCATTCTCAAGTAAAGGATGATTATATGAATATGTTGTTTGAGCTTAATTTTAAATCATGTATTAATAGTTTTACTCGAATTGTGGAAGGACAGCATCCAACATGTATAGACCATATATGGACCAATGTTAACGATGTGAACAATTTAAAGGCGATAAATTATTATAGTGGCATTACGGACCATAATATGTGTTTCTTAATTTATAATGTAGATAGTGATAAAAGTAAAACAATTTACAGTAGGCAGGGTCAATATGTTAGAACTGTGGTCAACAACAATTTATTAACCCGTTTTTTACCAAATTTTATTTTTCATTTTTTCTGCCATATTCTGTTAGGTTTTAGGACAAAAATAAAAAGGTAACCAGAAATTTTTCGAATCCAAAAAGAAAAACCAGCATTTTATTGAAAATTTTCATGATCCCCATTTGGGGCCGACGGCTAATGCCGTGTTATAATTTACTCCATACAATTATTATTGCAATATTTCTTGTGTTCATATTCAAACAAAATTTAACAATTTATTATTTGTTAAATAAATGCAATTTACATACTAGGTATGCCATCGTTTTACACATTCAACATGGAACCCTTCATCACATTTTATAAAAAAATATCTGATATTTTTTTAACGAATCACACATTTTCATTGCTTTTGTCCTTTCTAAATACCTACGTATTTCCCTGCTTGATATTTTCTCAGAGCATCGGAAACAATATGCTTTTCTGCACTGGTGCTATAAAGAAGACACCAAACTGCATAAAATCGGTATTTAGTGCATCTATTTTGCAAGCCGAACTTTGAAATGTTTATCTCTTTGATTTCTTATCTAATGGGTAGGTACCTATTCCATTTAGCATTATCTGGGAAATGTAATTTCCATTTTATTTCCATATATTTATCATCGGTATACAGTTCTTGACAATTCTACAGAGAGATCTTTATTTTCTGACAGGTAGGTACATTTGAAAGTGACATAGAATGTTACCTATCTGCAAAAAAATACCTACCTAAAATCTTTTTCAGGGCTTCTTGAAGATTATAAATAATTGATACTGTTTATTTTTTGTAACATCGTTCGATGGAGTGGCATGTACCTACACACGGCCGTAGCAAAAGCTATCGCATGGAGGGGGTCCGTCACCCCCCCCCCCTCTACATATCAATAATTGTTCCAAATGATTTTGCCATACTCACTTGAAAAATCATTTGCCCCAAATTATTTGCGAGTTTTGATTGCATCGGAGACTTAGGGGGGGGGGGGGGACCCCAGATCCCCCTCTCCTTATGTACGCTCATTTAGGTACCTATGTTTTTCAAAAGCCCTTGCACCATTGGGAAAATATTTTCCATTATTGTTTCGTCGAAACTTTTTCAATGGACAAACCATCCACATCACCAGGCGGCAACAAAAGCAAGTGCACACCTTCTCTTAACTCTTCAATATCATAAAAATAACTTTTATCCATATAATTCTCAAGATTTTTCAATAAAAAGTGCAATGGTGACCAAAATAGCAATAAAATCAAAACGAAAATTTTGTTACCAATACCCATACTGATTTAAGTACACGCTATTTACCGTGAGCCCCATTTGGGGATCGTTCTATTTTTTGTACATAAAAGTCTCACATATTATTTTAAATTAAAAATATGAATATTCTACTTAAAATACATGTTTCTATCACTTTTAAACGAAAAAAGTAAAAATATAATTTATTTAACCCTTCAAAATCAGATGTGAATTGGTTCAATGATATTTTGAAAAAAATATCGATAAAATTAAGCTTCGATGATTATTTTTTTACTAAAAATACTAACAAAAAGTTGTAAAATGTATTCCTTTGTAAAGAAGCACTCTTTCTCGATGATATCTAACTTTAAAATTTACTAAAAACTCCTAGATGGTGTTGCTGGCAGGATTTAAAGAAACGATCCCCAAATGGGGACCACGGTAAAAAACGGGTTAAGAACTAAACTAGAGAACGAAAAATGGGCTCCGGTTCTGTCCACGACTGACATTGATGTGAGCTCTGTTTGCTTTGCTGAGATTTTGAATTTACATATTTCGGAATGTACTGTACAAGAAATAGTAAAGGAAAAGTCAAACTGTCGAATTAAAAAACCGTGGATTACACCTGTTCTTTTAAGATCTATTAGAAAGAAACAGAAATTATTTCGTTTGCATAAAAAATATCCAAACGACTTTAAGTTGAAAACTGATTTTTCTATTCACAAAAACGCGCCACAAAGAGATATAAAACTAGCCAAAACAAACTATTATAAAGATAAACTTAAAGATTCTAGCACAAATAGAAAACGGTTATGGTCCGTGGTGTCAGAGATTGTTGAAAGGAGTCCGAAAAATTCATCTGTACAGTGTGTACGAGATGGAGGAGGCCGGATCAGCTCAGATATTGAACCAAAGCGTTGTGCAAATGTTTTTAATACTTTTTTTGCTTCTGTAGGAGAAAATCTAGCTAGGGACATAGTGGGGGAGAGTTCTCAATCTGAGGTAAATTATCACGATGCTTCTATCCCCGAAATATTTGTAGACTTTATCCTGCCCCTGGAACAAGATATCCGCGAAGTAGTGAAGAGTTTGAAAACTGGTACATCTCCTGGGCACGATGGTATTACTGCAGCATTTTTAAAAGAGCACATAAATTCTGTATTAGGGCCACTGTCTCATATAATAATGACGAGCCTTAAATCTGGGAAATTCCCCCATGTCCTTAAGAAAGCCTTAATTGTCCCAATACACAAGGGTAGTGATCCGGAGTTAGTCACCAACTATCGTCCAATATCCCTTATTTCAAATATTTCAAAGGTTATTGAAAAAATAGTTAAAAAGCAAGTGATGAATTACTTAGAAAATTACAAAAGGCTCGCGCCGAATCAATATGGATTCAGGAATGAAATGGGCACAGATGATGCTATAGCTAAAGTTTCGTCTCTTATTATGTCTAATCTGGACAGGGGAAGAAAATGTTTGGGAATTTTTATTGATTTGAAGAAAGCCTTTGACAGCATTTCACATTTGAGAATAATGAAGGAAATTCGTGCTATGGGTATCGGTGGAAGGGTATTCTCGTGGTTTGAGAGTTACCTCCGGAATAGAGAACAACGAGTAAAGCTTCGAGACGTGGAGAGTGAGCCACTGATGACCCAATACGGTGTGCCACAGGGTACAGTGATCGGCCCGCTAATGTTTATAATTTATGTCAACAACATGTTTAACTTGTCTCTTAATAGTGAGATAGTCGCTTATGCTGATGATACCGTGTTGGTGGCGGACGGGAAAACGTGGGAAGAGGTTGTTCTAAATGCTAACGCTGATATGTCTATGTTTAAGAAATATCTCGACTCGCAACTCTTGAGTTTGAATACCGAGAAAACCGTATTCATGAAGTTTAGTCTGACGAAAACTAATCCTATTTTGGGGAATATTGTTATCCATGAAAGAAATTGCTCTGGGGAAATTTGTCATTTGCTCCCTCTTTCTCACATCATGATCTCATTTACACCTCCTATAAAGTGAAGTGTCCCAAATTCAAAACTAAGCTTATTCCATTGCGAAGCTTCCGAGGCATTATCATGGATGACCTTCTCGCGGACGCTGGACGAATCAGGTGGGCGGATGTGCTCGAGGCGCCAAACATGGACAGCAAGGTGATATCCTTTAATTCATTTATTGAAAGTCTGTTTGACAAGCACGTGCCAGTCAAATTAACTAGAGTCAGACGGCCTCCGGCCGAATGGCTGTCTCGGGAGATCCGATCGCTGATGAAGAAACGCGACCGCGCTAGGGTTAAATTTATGAGACTTGCCACGGACTCCAATCGGGAGGCTTATCGGTCCCTCCGTAATAAGTGTAGCCGCTTGTGCAGGGATGCTAAACGTGCACATTTCAGAAGCATATTTACAAATCGTTCTTCAGCAGATATCTGGAAGAGCCTTAATGCAATGGATTTTCGATCACGCGATGACAGTCACGATGCACTCATGATGCCTGATCTTGATAAGTTGAATCAACATTTTTCTACGCCACCCTTTGAAATGAATGAGTCTGTGAGAAGCTCAGCCCTAAGTCATATTAACGATCAGCCGCCTAGTGGTTTGCCTGTTCTAAATTTTGTCCCTGTTACTGAGACCGCTGTGTTAAATCTATTAAAATCCATCAAATCAACTTCTGTCGGAGCAGACAATATCAATATATCTTTCATAAAACTAATTACAGAATACACAATTCCATCAATTACTCACCTAATCAATTATTCACTAACTTCAGGATCTTTTCCCTCCATCTGGAAGAATGCATATGTCATCCCTCTCCCAAAGAAACCGAACCCGACTGCTGAGAGCGACTACCGACCAATTTCTATTCTACCAGTACTTTCAAAAATAATTGAGAAGGTGGTACACTCTCAGCTTTCTAGTTTCTTGGAAAATCACAATATTCTCTCTCAATACCAATCTGGTTTTCGTTCAGGCCACAGCACAACAACAGCTTTGGTAAAAATCACTGAAGACATTCGAAATGTAATGGAGGACAGAAAAATCACTCTCCTCGTACTATTAGATTTCAGTAGCGCCTTCAATACAGTTGATTTTGATATATTGTTAGCAAAGCTCAAATATCTTAATCTGTCCAGTACTGCTATTGAATGGTTCGAATCATATCTCAGACATCGAACACAGTGTGTTAAGGTTAAATGCAGTGCTTCGGATTGGTTACCACTAAGAGCGGGAGTCCCTCAGGGTGGAATTCTTTCCCCACTTCTCTTTTCGGTATTCATCAACCCAGTGGTTCACTGCCTTAATGTCCCACATCACCTTTATGCTGATGATTTACAAATTTATTCTCATTTTAACTATCAACAGGCAGCGAGTGCTATTCTTCACATGAATTCTGAGCTGGATCGCATATCACAATGGGCTCGGCAAAATGGACTGATGCTTAATCCTAGCAAAACACAAGCAATTTTAATTGGCAGTTCACGTTTACTCTCCAAAATCAAGACATCCACTCTCCCTACTTTGCGTCTGAATGGATCTGAAGTCAAACTAAGCTCCCAAGTGAAAAATCTCGGCATCTTGTTGGATAAACACCTTGCTTGGTACCCACAGATCAGTGAAGTCAGCCGCAAACTATTCTATCAATTTCACGTTTTGAGGAAGCATCAAAACCTTTTACCTATTTCCACTAAAATTCTTTTATGTCAATCTCTCCTACATCCAATATTGGACTATGCCGACGTTGTTTACTTGGATATTACACAAGAGCAACTACTAAGGTTGGAACGTCTGCAAAATGTTTGTATTCGTTTCATCTTTGGCCTCAGAAAATTTGACAGAGTATCTCAGTTCAGAACGGAACTTAAATGGCTAACTATGTCACAACGACGAGACTTACACATTCTCACATTACTTTTCTCGGTACTCTCTAACTCCAACGCTCCTAACTATCTGGGGTCTCTATTCACTCCATTAGCATCTCATGGCCTTCCTCTGCGGTCTGCTGCACGTGGCATCCTGCAAATCCCATCACATCGTTCTTCATTTTTCACTACATCTTTCACTGCACAGGCGGCCAGGTTATGGAACCAACTACCTGATGACATCAGACTCGCTCCAACGTTATTTTCTTTCAAAAACAGATTGAAACGTCATTTCCTCTCTACTACTCCTGCTCCTGTCTCCTGATCCTTTCCTTCCTCGCTATGCTTGAGTGTGTAATGCATTATAATATGGTTTACTCTTCTTTTTCATATATGTATCTTTTTTTATTGTTTTATGTATGTATTTGTCTATGTATGTGTATGTATTTTATATATATATATATATATATATATATATATATATATATATATATAAAAAGCAACACTTGTTAAAATGTAATTTATAATAGGTTGGTTGGAAGAAATTGCCCCAGGCAATAAGCCTGCCAATTTTGGTTTATTATTTTACCAATAAAGTGTTTGTTATTATTATTATTTCAAATCATTTATTCATTAAATCACAATATATCATATGAAGTATACATCATTGTAAAAAAAAATTAATAAAAATAAATTAAAATTAAATACAATGCTATATACTAAATATAAAAATATCGGTATTATCTCTCATGATACATCACGATGTAATGTAATCATGAGAGATCTTCGAACTACAGAGAAAGGAACCTTCTTAACATCCTACATGAGGACAACAGAACTGCCTTTTGGATGGCATATCTGAGACCACAACAGATGCCAAGTTTCCCTAGATTGTCTTTAAGAGACTTAGGAATAACTCCATTCGTCGATATGACTATAGGTATTATGTGCGTGGTTGGTGTATGCCACATATCCTTGATTTCGTGAGCAAGATCAAGATATTTAATTATCTTATCTTGCTCGGCTTTTTTTCAAATTTTCGTCATATGGTATAGTGATATCCACGAGATACGTTATCCCGTTCCTACGATCAACCAATACAATGTCCGGACGATTTGCGTTAATCGTTCGGTCAGTTTGTATTGGTATATCCCAATACAACTTTGTATTACTGTTTTGCATTACCGAAATTGGGGTGTACCTATAATAAGGTACTTCAAGATCGAGCAAACCATATTTCAAGGCAAGTTTTTGATGAACTATTTTAGCCACATCGTTATGTCTGTGCAGATACTCAGAACCACACAGGAGAGAACACCCAGACAAAATATGTCTGAGTGTTTCTCCTGTTTGGCCACATGCACGACATTTATCAATTATATCAGGTGCTTTAATAATATATTTTTTATAATTATTAGTGACGATGACCTGGTCTTGTATTGCACAGACAAAACCTTCTGTTTCGCTAAATAGTTCACCAAACCTCAACCATCCAGTCGAATCTTCAAGACTTACATGTGATGAATTTAAAGTTTCGAAGAATCGACCGTGGAGAGACTTGCCTTTCCATATATCAACCCGATCTTGTACCCCAATTATCGGTGGTGAAACAGGATTTGATAAATTTAAGGGCGTGTACTTCAAATCACACGCAATGAGGTCTTCATAACCCAATTTATTCCTTGATGAGATAAAGTAAGATTGGAGGAGGTTTATCTCTTTGTTATTCATGTTTTTGATGTTTAACATGCCTCTACCACCAATCTTCCTTGGTAAATATAATCTCATCAAGGAACATCTTGGATGATGCATCCTATATTGTGTGAACAAACTACGTACCTTTAAATCCATCTTGTCTAGTTCCGTTTGGTTCCACTTAATGATTCCAAAAGAATACAAAATTTTCGGTACAACCCATGAATTAATGGCCATAATTTTATTTCTCCCGGAGAGAAAACTTTTCAAAACTTTTTTTAATCGTTTAATAAATTCATTTTTAATGTTATTTTTAATAATTTTGTGGTCAAAAACTAGATTTTGTTGAAAGCCAAGATATTTGTAATTTTGATTATCTAAAAGAGGAATGTTTGTAACAGATGAAGAACTATTTTGAAAATTGTTTCGGATTATTCCTTTTTGAACATTAATTTTTGCACATTTTTCTAAGCCAAATTCCATTTTTATATCATCACTAAATTTTTTTGTAATTTTGATTAATTTTTCTAATTCAACTAAATTTTTACCAAATAATTTTAAATCGTCCATATAAAGTAAATGACTAAATTTAATACCAGAACTTTTTAATTCATAGCCACAATTTGAGGATTCCAATAATTTACTCAGCGGATTTAGAGCTAAGCAGAACCAAATCTCCTTGAAAAATACCTCTTTTGATATGGATTGATTCAGTAATATATTTTCCAGATGGTTGAGAAACAGATATTTTTGTTCTCCATTTTAACATCAAAAATTTTAGAAATTCTATGAGTTCGTTATTAATTTTATATATTTCCAATACTTTTATTAGCCAAGAATGTGGGACTGAATCATATGCTTTTTTGTAATCAATCCATGCCATAGAGATATTTTTCTTTTTGTGTTTCACCTGCTCACAAATAATACTATCTATTAAGAGCAATTCTTTTGTGCCACGAGATCCCATTTTACATCCATTTTGTCTGACGGATAAAATATCATTTTCGATTAAGTAAGAATGTATTTTGTTTGAAATTATAGATGTCAAAAGTTTATAAATTGTTGGTAAGCATGTAATTGGTCTAAAATTATTTGGAGTTGAAGCATTATTGATTTTTGGGATAACATGGGTTATACCTTCTGTTAAAAATTCTGGAAGGTCCAAATTCTCAATTGCAGATTGAAACTGTCTGGCCAAAATTATATGTGAATTTGTAAATTTTTTAATCCAAAAGTTTTGTAGACCATCTTTTCCCGGAGATTTCCAATTTTGTATTTTTTTTAATGCAGTTTTAACGTCAATCAAATTTATATTAAAATTTTGCATTTCTGGATAATATTCAGAATTAATTTCTTCTAACCAATCACTATTAGTATTATGGGTTATAGAATTCGACCAAAGATTTTTCCAAAAAGTTTCCATATCATCTTTATTAGGTAAATTATCTGTTTTGAAATTAGAATCTTCCAGATTTGTAAAACATTTTTTTTTATTAAAGGAGAAGAGATGGTTCTGTTTTTTCCTTTGAACCCTTTCTTTAAATCTTCTAATCTGTTTAGCTAACGCCAAGACTCGTTGTTTAAAAAAGTCAATTTTTTCTATTATTTTTAAATTAAAGTTATCAATTGAATATATATTTTCGATATCAAAAATTTTCTCAACAAATAATTTTAATCTTGGTCTATGGTTTCCAGAATTAAATGATGTAAGTTTTCCAATTATTGAGCGAAATTTAGTAATTCTATTTTCTATTCTTTTTTGCCAACGGGGGGTACTTGAATGCTCAATGATGTTTTGATTTCGATTAAATTTAATTTTTGCCATAGTTGCGCAAGTAGCCACTGCACAATAAAGAATAGAATGAACATCTTGTAAATTTTGACAGGAGTTTAAATCATCTAAAATAATATTATTAACCCGACAAATAATTTTTTCAATAATTGGAAAACTTTTAAATTTTGGCAATAAAGGTCGAAGAAAGGGTTCTTGATTACGAAACAACAGAAGCATCTCTTCATATTTGCTCTTAATAGTGTCATAATCAGGGATATTAAAATATTCAAAGTTCTCGTTTGAAGCATCATTAGAATTATTTGTAACATTTGTATGGTTATCATCTGAACTTTCCAAAATTGTGTTATGATGATTCATCGGAGAACTTAAATATTCCGATCTAAGAACGTCTAGTTCAGATTCCGATAATAATTTGTTTCTAATTATTACCCGAACCTGATCGGACAATCTTTGGGTACTTACGTCTATCGTGGGCTCCAGAAGAAGCCATTCCTGGGACAGCCTTTGTCTGTAGCCAGTCAAGAAACTTCCCCCCTCTGTAGCTCGGAAGTACGCCCGCATGACATTTTGGTTGATTAGTGTCGTCCATCTCATCCTGCGGCGTACTTGACCACCTGCAGCGGGGCCTGTTGAACCACGAAGGTTCACTCGGCCCAAGCATGCAGGTGTCGATGGTGGTGGTGGGTTAGCTTCCATCATAAACAATTATTATTGCAACAGCTGATATATCTGAGATTTCTTCAAATACTGTAAACATTATGCACATGCCAAAATAATCTTGATTTATATTTCTTATTATTATTATTATTATGTAGGATTCCTGTTCCCTCCCAATATTCTCAAGAAGGAGAGTAGATTGTAGATTAAAATATTGTATTCTTGCTGTTGTACGATAAATTTCTACTTAGTCACGTATCATTGTGTTTAATAAATAGTGCTCAAATTACATTTTCTAAGAATGATTCATTCCTAAATACAGTGTTCATTTTAATGTTGGTACCTAAACACAATGTTCTTTTCAATGTTGGTACCCATGTTTAGTCTGAGAATTTTTCTGTTGCTTGTCGAGTTGCAAGTTCATTCGTCGGGTTCATTCGAGTCGATTGGAGGAATTTTCTTGTCGCTTTTTGAGTTGCACGTTCATTCTTTGCATTCGTCTACAGGAAAGAGGAAGTTTTCTACAGCTCAGGGTCAATTCATTTTCAACTAAAAGGCCTAGTAGTGATTAGAAATGAGTGATAATTGTAACGTGCCTGAGATTTTGAAGACACAGCTTGTCTCAAGTACAACGTCGGTGCGGCTACGTGGCAATAAGAATACTACGTATGTATTGTTTACATGTGACTCCTATAACATTAAAATATTATTATTTCACCATGTATTCATTACAGATCTTGCAATCGATTTTTAACCTACTTCTTGACTATATGGAACAGTGGCTCCCAAACCCTGTTAGCCTTTAATTAACCACATGGTGTGTTCAAAAGGAGGTTACACTAACCTTGTACGGACCTCATGTTGTTTAGGCACCCACTAACTAATTTTAAATTCCCACAGACCCCTGATGGTCTGTAGAAAACCATTGTGCTAGACAGACATATATATGCTCCAAATAACATCGGGAACAACTCACAACGCAACTGTATCCGAAATAACAATTCACATATTAAGCGTCATGAAAACCTTTATATTAACCTGGAACCTGGCCTCAAAGGCCCAAGAAAGACGAAGGATAGATCCATTTGAGATGTGGTGCTGGAGACGTCTGCTCCGTGTTCACTGGTCGGAACACAGCACTACTGATTCAACCGTTATATTGAACCGAAGTTAATATTGTATGCTTACTATTGTTTCAGGATTTGTCGGAATTATATTTTTAGGAAATGCACTAGAAAAGAATGTGCTTTCCGACACTGGTTATCTGAAGATGAGGTTGCTGCTTATTTGATTTGTCGCGACTTCCAGAATTTCCCCATTTTCGGGGATGCAGAAGGAAAACAAAGATTTTGCAAGAACAAGAGAAATATTATCAGAAAAAACTGCAAATTTCTACATAAAGGCTGGAGAGAAATGAACAATCTGGTGTCTCCGAGTGAAGTTGATGTAATCGGACGCATTGAAGACCACCGTTTTGCCCACATCCCGATTGTTTATAGTTTTTTGTTGCAGGGAGGCGTCGAACAACAAAACTCCGCATCTCCAATGTAAGTAAGCACATGTTAAAACTTTTCTATTACACAAATAATCCCTCTTGCAAAAATTTACTTGAAATCAAAAGAGATTCTGACAATAATTAAGATGAATTCTCTAATCTTCATCTTTTTAAATAATTTTTTTAGTAAAAGCTAAAATGCATATAATTGCAATATATATTTAGGGAGGTTTTTTTCTCTGGTGTAGCTATAATGTGTACACAGCTACAGTGGCACCAGGCGCTGAAGGACCATTATTTATTTATTTAGTAGGCCTGCCATCTCCAAGGAGGTCGCTGTCACTGCGTCCCAAATGGAATTATTGTGACTGGCCATCGCTCAGGCCAGCCTCCTGGAAGAATCATTACAAAAACAACATTCTCATGGTTGAATGTTGGTGAACGCTATTAACATAAATTGATCACACCAACCCAGCCTTCGAAATAACAGTAGAAGAGGGTTGTAGCGCACAGCTCTCGTGTACGGCACAAGGGACTGCAGGCGCAGGCTCAAAGGGTCAGTCAACTGCCGAGGGGTACGCGCACTATCGTCAATCGTCGTCTGCCCTCCTAGTAACGACGTAGACCGTACTAGCATCGGGTCTATGCGCTTTCGTGAGGCACCACAGTGAGGACACGCCCGGCCTCTTCCTTGGTCGGAGATCTCCTAATAACTACACAGGCCGTACTGAATGGGCCTACGTGCTTTTGAGAGATGAGCTTCTTCTGCGCCCTCGACGAGAAAATCCCCTAATAATAACGTCTCCGTGTCCAGCAAGCACCCGTCAATCAAGCCCTATATCAATTCCCCATGCATAGGCCGCTCTGCCAGACAGCTAGTCAGCATGCGGTCACTATGCTGGGTCCGCTAGATTCACCTAGCGAGACCCCAAGATTACATAGAACAGGCTGCGCACCCAGCGAGCCTGCCGTCATACAAGTAGGTATTGGCTGTACCAGTGTCTCATCACTGGTGTGCCTTCAAGCGGCGTGATCACACACCCTTTACTGCATGTGCCATGTTGCTCGGCCTCTCATAGCCGAGCCACCGACGCAGCATGCTGTGCCATGCCAGAGTAAGCATCTGGCATGCACTTATAGTGTCCCCAGGTATACAGGTTACACATAAACATTATACAAGGGATTCTATGTACAATATGTTGGCCCCCGCCTTGGCTCTTCAGGGACAAACCAGTCCTTTATTGGCTGTCTGAGACGGGATGCACCACAAAATCACAAAATATATACATTTAATTAAAGGTACTTATTCTATAGACGATAATCAATCATCAGGTTGGGGGCACGAAGTCGCATTTACGAGTAACCCAAAAACTCGGCGGCCGCGGTCGTGAAAATGTGTCAGTCTTGGCGGACCGACATACACATTCCGCGGCCGTCATAAGTTAGAAGACCCCGTGCACCCACCCTTAATAGGTATAAATCAATGTCGCAGGCAATGTTCATAGTTGGTCATATTTACAAAAATCCAACACAAATAACATTTCACAAGATTGTCTGTAGCCCTCCTGGCGTTCGGTACAGCGGTCGTAAGCCCGTAGTGGTTTGTTCCATTCAAAAATCGAACATCAGTAATGAATTGTTAGATACATTAGTTGTTCTATATTCAACAATTTGTGTTTCAAATTGAAAAATATCAAAAATAAGTTTAATCACACATGTAATTATTCATAGTTCCAAACATTTCATAATTTTTGATACCTATTTTTGTAGGCAACCTGCATCAGAGGCATTCTTCAGGATGCCTAATGATTGGTCTGTGCCACCCCCACCTCTGCCTCCGATGATGGCACCTATGATGGTGCCTCATATGATGGTGTCTCCGATGATGGCGCCTCTAATGATGGCGCCTCTGATGATGGCGCCTCCGACGATGGCACCTCCGACGATGGCCCCTCCGACGATGGCCCCTCCGACGATGGCCCCTCCGACGATGGCCCCTCCAATGATGGCTCATCCAAAAACCACAAGTGAACCATCTTCTTCAGATGAGATGGGTCCATCCCTTCCTAAGCGCAGGAAGATCTGCAATGATGAGGAATAAAGGAATGGACTCACCTTCGCTTCTGAAAAAGAGTCCACAAAGAATTTTTCTTTTGGTTTGTGGTTTACTTGTTTTTGTAATGGTAACTAAGTATTGATAATATAATTTTTGCCGTCTTTTTAGTTGATAATCTAATGTCTATCTTATTTCTCAAAAGTTAATCAAGTTATTAAAATATATTCAGATTTATAAACATAAAAAATGTTTTTACTATTTATGCCTTAATCGGGGGTATGAAAGTGCTGTTGTCTAATGCAAAATATTATTTGTTTTTAAAAAAAAAGTTGAATCATCAATGCTCGAACTTCTGCATAGTAGACATCTGCTGTTATATTATGTAATGATGACCACTTTACAGTTTACATACAAGTTTCTTTCTACAGACAAGTTTCGCTTTACAGCATTGTTTTGGCTTTTACCTGAATCATCTTACTTACTTTGCGAATCCGGGCTACTCTGCCATTCCAATATGTGGCGATGGAGATCGCCTTATCGTTTGCCAAAATCAGGTTATCAGGACCAAAGCTCTCCCCCATTTGATAGCTCTGCATTCACATCGAATGTCATCCAATGCAGAGGGTTTCCCCATTTTTGGATGTTTTTTTCTGCATCTTGTGACACCCACTCTCAGTCTTCTAAGGGTCCTCCACAATTGGTATTTTTATTTTTGGTATGGCAAATGTTCACCAACTTTGATTCCCTCATACGGCCGTCCATAGATCTGTACCTGACTCCGACTTCCATAGCTCCTCTATCTGTTGCTGTGAATACTCAACAGGAGATGTAACTTTGTTTTTATAAAAATGAATCTGTGCTCACTCAAAGTGCACACAAATACACTCTTTGACTCTTTCACAGTAAGCTACTTAAAGCTTGTGTCGTGATGATGGTCCATGGATGGATGAACCCATGACCAGTGGAAAAGCCAGCATTGTAACTCTAGTCTTCTTCTTCTTATGGTCGCTCACAATCTGACCTCTAGAGACTGAAGCCATTGGATCGGGTCATCCATTAGTGCGTGCAAGTCCTGTAGTCCTTTTTTAAATGCGTACATGGGGCACTTGTTTATCAGATGATCGATTGTTTGTGTCATCCCACATGCGCATGCTGGTGAGTCCATCCATCCACATTTATGTAAGTTTAAAGCAGTGCAGCCTACATCACATCTTATTCAGTTAACTACACCAGCGGTTGCCAAAGTTGTGGTCCGAAGAGAAAATTTCAGAAAAATGTGGAATATACTTAATCATCATGTTAATAATAATATAAGATGATTTATATAGCGCCGTTTTTCGGTGTAACACCACCTTAAGTATTTTATTCCAATCCAATCCAAACTCCCTTTAGACCCCACTTAGGGGCATAGGGAGGCAACAAGAGCTCTCCATTGCGCTCGATCTTGCGCAACGTTAATGACCTCCTCCCACACCATGTCCAGATTCCTCAGCTCTGCCTCGAAGGAGCGGAACACAGTATGAGAGGGTCTTCCTCGTCTCCGGGACCCTGATGGGAGGAAGAACAGTGCTCTCCTCGGCCAACTGTCATTCGGCATCCTTAACACATGTCCCAGCCAAGTCCATCTCCTCCACATAATAGTAGAGGTGATGGGCTCACGCTGGGTGCGCCGGCGTATAGCGTCGTTCGTGATGCGGTGGTACCATCTTATACCCAAAATTCTCCTGAGGCACTTCGTTTCGAATGCAGATACTTTTTGTGCCTGGGCCAGAGTCAGGTGCCAGGACTCACACCCATACAGGAGAATGGGCAACACACATGCATCAAACAGTTTACATTTCGTCTCGACACTAAACGCCGACGCCTTCCATATCTTGGTCATGTTGTTGAAGGCGCCACTTGCCATACCGATACGTATCGGGAGCTCAGCCCCGAGGTCACCAGTGGTGGTAATGGTTGCTCCCAGGTACTTAAATTTATCCACCTGGGAGACCTGGTGACCATCGATGGTTATCGGTAGCTGTTTATCGGGGCAGGCATTATTAAGTATTTTATTATGGTTTATTAATAAAGCTTTCATAACTTGGTTACTATTAATAGTTTCATTTTATTAACTAGGTACATTTTATGTGTTCTGTGATCACAATGTTTTTTTATAAATGTATTTAAGTGGTCCGCGGGATGAATTAACTGGTCCGTGAGGTCAAAAAGTTTGGCGACTGCTGCTCTACACCATATATTTCTGGGTTGCGTTGAGCCAGGCAGTTCTTTTGTCGGGTCAGCTACGAGGTTCTGGTTCCTTACTGACGATGCGGTCCATGCTTGTCTTCAATCGAGTAATCCTTAGTTGTACCAACAGCTAGCCAGTACAGGTTTCGGAATTTCAGACGACTTGGAGGTGAGTTATCTACAGTCTACCAACACTTTTATCAAGCTATTTCTGGATTTCAGTCGTAGCATATGCTGAAGTGAGGTCTACAAAAGCCACTCCGGTCACTTTTCCCCTCTCAAATCCATCCTCTGTGAATTGGACCAGGTTCAGTACTTGTCCCACACATGATTTACCAGGTCTGAAGGCAGCTTGTTCAATGTTCATCTATCATTTTTTGGTCAATATACATAACTCAATATTCTATTTACTATGAGACATTCAAACATCTTAGTCAGTTAGCATGTAAGATAAACTGATCGGAATTCTCAGATTTTGTTGAGTTTTTGCTCTCTGGTGTTTATCATTTTTAGTAGTCACGCGATAGTGTCATCCCCAAAATTCCAAATCTGTTCCAATCCGATGTCATCCAAGCCCGCCGCCTTATTATTTTTAAATGTTGAAAGGACTGCTTTCATCTCAATCATAGTGAACTCCCTCACCAAGAACTTATTATTATTATTAAATGCCATCAAGCAGGCAGCTTGGAGCTGATGTGCTTGATATCCCACACTTTTGTCGCACTACAAACTGTCAAGTTCATTCTTAAATACATTGGTGTTCTTCACAACAACTATCTCGGCAGGCCACCTGTTCCACTCATCCACCACTTTATTTCCAAGGAAATGTCTAAAGAAATGTCTTCGACAGTTCTGAGTAAATCTGTCCTTTACCAATTTCAGACTATGTCCCCTCAAATGTTGATTATGGCTTCTGTGGTGTTCCACAGTTTGTGATTCTCATTCGCTTCATCTCTGGTTATCCATTCCTTTGACATTTATTATCCGATTTTCTATTCAGCAGCAACTGATGGGCTACCCTGGTTGGCTGTGACAGAACCCGTGTCCGGGGCTCCATGAATGTAGGGTCATTGCTTAGGTTTTTAATGGTCTTTCAAGCTTTTCGGCTGTTCTGTTTCATGAGTGTCAAGATTCTCTATCATCTTACACCACCTCTCAGGATAGCTTTTGATTTATATGTCAAGCCGGAAATATATTCCATCCTGCATTCGCGAGGTATATACTTTCATGATACTTTGTACACCATCTTAACAAAGGTATTCCCCTGATGCTGTTGGGATTGATTCCATAGCTTCATCTATTTCCCTCGTAAAAGATTCCATTTTGCCTTTTTGAAGTAAAACTGTATTTTAAAGGACACCTCATTTAGGTGGATCATTGGCGTAATATGGCATGTGATAGGTCTGTGTTGCCTTCGTGGTATGGACTCTTCAACTGTTTTCTTGCTTTGGGTAAAGAGTTATTCGTTCACTCTTAGAGACTCGCCCCATCCTTTTATTTAATTTTTTTTTTATTTATATTAAATATAATATTCCCCCTTTCAAAAATGCATAGGCATTTGTGTGTAGTTGAGGAGATACATAATTCTAAGTAATACATAGCATTTTCAAACATTACCCTATACATATAACATAACACAATATTCTTATCAACTTTTCAGTAACCAAAATAGAAATACAATAATTTTTTTTAGAAAACATTTTAGTAGAAAACATTTTCTTAGGTATATCATAAACAGTGCATCATAATAATATTACAATTTTTTTATACTATTACGTTCTCCATGTGTCCCCAAGCAGTTCTGTGGCTGTGAATGTTTCCCACAATTATTTTATTTTTGCTGTTTTTGAAATTATCTGGAACATCGACATCGAACCCAACATTTGGTAGTTTTTAGATGGATGTCACCACACAGTTACTAAGTTCATCTAACAGGATTTCGATGTTGATTGTCTGTGTCATTGCTATCTATTTTTTAGGCTTGGTAGTACTTCCATATTTGTTATGTAGTTGTTTGATCGCCAGTTTCATACGTTGTATTCTGGGTCTTGGTGCGCTTTGTCCTCTATGTGTTTCTTGGACCATTAAAATGTCACAGTTAATTAATTTTATCAGATTTGATCAAATAATTTCCTTATCCTCACTTAATCCCTAGATATTTGCAGGGGCCGTTCTAAATGGTCCTGATATGGACCTGCATCATCCATTTTGTTGTACCCTTGCGATAATAATTCATAATCCACGTTTCAAAGACACTGTTGTCTTCTTTTGGAGATACCTAAGTAAGCTCACTTAATCTTGATCAGTTCTTCTCCCAGTTTCACTATTATCTATTACAGTTTAGTTTTGAGTTTCATACATAATTGTTTACATACATTCAGATTAAAGACTGGAATATTTCCTGATAATATATCTGTCTCTGTGATGCAAAAGTCATTAATAATTTATTGGAAATTTCTAAAACTTTTAAAAGTTGACACTGCATTATGGGAATTTTGTAAGTATATATGGTTGGATTTCACTCTCAAATTTTAAAGATATATTTTTAATCAATGTAATAAAAGCAGCTTGAAGATCAAAAATGAAAATAAATTAAGTAATTGAATAGTGTTCAAATAAAACAATGTTTAACTTATCCACAAATTTTTATTTTCCCGACTAGTTTCGTAGGTACACGTCCTACATGGTCACGGGAGATGTTTCTTAGTCTCCCGTGACCATGTAGGACGTGTACCTACGAAACTAGTCGGGAAAATAAAAATTTGTGGATAAGTTAAACATTGTTTTATTTGAACATTATTTTCAAATATATCCATCAAGAAATGCATGTTCACGAGTTGGTTAATTTTATTAATTGAATAGTTTTTAATTTATAAAATACTTATTTTAATTTGATTCTATATGAAACACTAAATAACCATCCAAAATACTTATAGAAAAAACGTAGTATAACTACTAATGACTGTCAATATCTGAAGAAAGATACTGTAAAAAAATGAATCAGTTACTGCCTGACCGCCTAGTCGTTACATTTCTGACTTTCTTAACTCATACAAAAGTTCATGGGATTACACATGAACTCTATCAGTATCACATGTATCTACTCTACAAAAAAAATTTAGTGCATGAGTACAACACCATTATGCCCTCTTGGCAGTTTTTTGAGAATTTCAGTGGGCTGGTAAAAGACCCAAAGAAAATAAGGTGACAATGAGATCGTTCAGCGAGTCTGTAAATTGAAAAATTCATTCTCAATATAAGTAAGTATGCGCATTGATTGAAATAAGTATTATTCTTTAAACTCAGAAATAATATTTAAGTTAAGTGTGTCTACCTACTACACTACGTGCCCCTTAATAGCGAGTGATAACAAAGAAAACCTCAACACTTTTCTATACTCAGTTGTGTCAGTACAGCCATCGAAAATGGGATAGTGTTTTACAGTCAACCGGTTCTGTCCAATCTGAGAGATGTCAACGGTCAGTAGAAATTTAAAGTCTATAGTTCTGACCCGACCGGGAATTGAACCCAGGACCTCATAATTAGAAGCAGTGGCATACCGAGGGTGGGGGGAGGAGGGGCGGAGCGCCCCGGGCGCCACTATTAAGAGGGCGGCAAAATCTAGGGATGGGCAAATGAAAAAAATATATCGATATATATCATTTCGATAGTTTTAAAAAGTATCGATGTATGAAGAGAACAAAATATCGATATTTCGATATTTTTTAGCCCAAAGCAAAAAAAGGTCATTTCCCAAATTTGGTATCCGGAAACTGAACTTTTCCTAAAAAAAAGAAAGGTCATTTCCATTAAAAAATTTTGCCCATCCCTAGCAAAATCTGCTTGTCCCATATTATACACGACCAGATTGATAAAATCAGAATTTTTATTTTTACCAAAAATAACATTTAATATCGGGTAAAGGTCTTAAAAAAAGCGGTGAATCCTTTGTGTCCTTAAATAGAATTTTTGTACTTACTATATTGTTGTGTTGTAATTATGTAAATTAAAATAAATATGCAAACTTTTTTATTTTGAAATATTTTTATTCATTGTCGTGTTTTTTTGCAATTTATATGGGGGGGGGGGGTTGTTCCAAATTATATAAGGGGGGATTAGGAGTTGGTACCACTACAGTACAGAAAAGATGTAGAATGAGTATGAAAAGCTGACTGCTCCATAATATAAGTGAGGAACTGTATGGCACCAAAAAATCTATTTGTCTTTTCAGGGAAAGAATACCTAGTTGAAGAAGAATACAAAGAAACATATACCAATGACCTACCCTTTTGGCTAATAACACAGAAGGTGACTCTTCTGATAATATTAAGAGAAAAATCTAGGGCTTAAAATAAGAATAATAGAAAATGAACACCATCTCATAATGAAATGCATTATTTTGAAGATATTTGGGCATGGTGTTGTAGAAGGACATTTGCATTGTGCTAGATTGAGGGCTCTACTAAATGCGGTCACACAAGGAGGGTAAATTATTGTCAAGATAAAGAGACATTGTTCCCACATACAATACCTAGCAATTTAGTTGCATGATAATTAATAATTCACTACACCTGTTGAATTATTACAGACAGTGGCTTAACTTTACTATAGGTACCATCTGGGGCCCTTGACAATTTTTTTTTGGATGGGACCCCCTCAAAAAAAAGAACACTTGATTTCCCTACCCCGTAATTCCCCGTCTATCGTGTCCTGCAATAAAATATTTGCATCTATTGGTAAGAACACGTAGAAAGCCGATTCCGACCGGCGTAAAGAATGTTACTATCATAGATTTACATATATACATAACTGGATATACATACTACTCTCGTTGTATTGAGAATTTTTACCCAGTCCGCGTCCGCCATTTGTTAAAGTGGAAGAAAGACGATTGTGCAGTTCTAGCGGCATGTTGTTGTCTTTTATTGTTGTTGTACATACGAGTAATGTACTTTTACCACTTTCAAAGATGGCGGCGGAAGACCGGCTTATTAACTCGAGTAGTTCATATCCAGTTATGTAAATCTATGGTTACTATGCACAAGCGCGGATCATTTATTTAAGATTTGTCAATGAATGCGACTGTCTGTTCTTTGCAGTGGTGATCCTCCAGAGTGTGATCAGCGTCCTCAGCTTCATGTTGGCCAAGCGACAGTTCTCTCCGTTGCACACCATTTCCGTGGTCTTCTGCTCCACGCACAAAGCCTTGACTTTGGGAATTCCCATTCTCCGCATCATGTACCACGGCTTGTCTCACGCCTCAGTGACCACACTACCTCTGCTGGTTTACCATCCTTATCAGCTGCTCCTGGGAGCTTTAATACCGCACCCTCTGGCCAAGTGGGCTTGGACCAATAAGAGGCTACCTCTGTGAGAGTAGGCACCTCCAAGTTCTGCACAGTTTTCAATAAACCCTATTTAGTCTCTCCATTACCGTGGTGTTCACCAATACGAGAGAGGAATTGGGGTCATGACCCCCACCCCCTGGGCTGGGTCCAGGCCTTGAAGTACAGTACTTTCATTTATTAAAAAAAATACCTACTTTTCTATTATAATTACAAGTTATTGTGGTTCATGACCCCCCTGGATCATGGAAATTACCTTTTTTTTTAGGAAAAGTTCAGTTTCTAGATACCAAATTTTGGAAATGACCTTTTTTACAATGTCGTGACCCCCCCCTGGCGCCAATGCTGGGTCCGCCCTTGACTATGCGTTCGAATTGAACATCCTAGATTTCACAACATTATTAGCCATGCAACATGGCGTATACGACGAGCTCCTATTTGCACCAAGGAACATGGTCCCGAAGTGTAACGGAGAACGACTGTAAATGTATTAGTGTTAAATTTTTTGGTTAGTGTTAGCAAGCGTTCTACTATTTATATGATCGAGTTAGGTTAGGTTATAATTATAAGGGGGGTTTGGGGGACGTAGCCCTCCATACCTCTTCAAATTTCCCCCGAATTTATTTAAAGGAATAAAATTAAATATCATCAAATTATCATTGTCACTAAACCAACCATACAGTCGTCTCCATAGATTTACATATATACATAACTGGATGGACTACTCGAGCTAATATGCCGGTCTTCCGGTTTGTAACGCCGCCATCTTGGGAAGTGGTAAAAAGTACATACAAAAGTACCACTCGTATGTTCTCATATGGGGTTTATCATAGAATAAGTACTATAATGAATATAATGGGGTTTATTATGAACATGAACATATTAAAAAAAAATCTTTTGACTTATGAAATGGAATTGGCAATATGTTATACTTTAATTATAGAGTGAATAAATAGCAAATTACCAATATATTGTGCAAACCACCACATCGAAGGAAAGAGAACCTTGAAGATTTTACTATTAAAATTTCTTAAAAACTTAGCACTTCAATTTTGTCATGAAGGGGACACTCCAACTAAAGAAAATGCATTGATAAAACCTTAAGTTTAATATAACAACTTTTATACAGCACACAAGTGAAAAATTACAAGACACAGAGAATCCTTTGCCCTAAATTCCCAACAGGCTGAGACCTTCGTTCACTGTACAACATTCCTATGACATCAATGCATTCAGAATGTTCTGATTTCATGGTCACACTCACACATTTAATCCAAAATCACCCCAAATGGAGAAGATCGGTTTCCTCCACAACTTCTCCATGGAACATTGGGCAAAATGAGAATATTATGTATGCTATGGAGAAATGTTTTAGGGAATAAAAAAAGAATAGACATTTAATAGAAAAAGATATGTTTATTTGGTATGAAATTTAAAACATAAATAATATACATCTTTATTCAATAATAATGACAATAAATTGTTTTATTAATCTTTTTTTCATACAATAAGATCAATTGACACAAGAGTTTTAAAAAAAGTTGGAAATTATGAGAAATTAATAATGACACAATAAAAACAACTTTCAAGAAAACAATATATTTAACATTACATATAATACTTAAAAACTTATTAATGTATCTAATAATCAAAAACTAAAATTGAGAGTATGTTAACTAGTATAGGTATACGATATCCCGTTTCCTTTGGTATACTAAACTTATTTGTATATACAACCATATGCTGAACACGAACGAACCAATTTTTCAATAATTAATACGAATTATATGATGAAATTTTAAAAAGAAATAGAGCACCGCTAAACAACAACACACCAACGATCGTCTTTCTACCACCTCTACAAATGGCGGACGCTCGTTTCCGGTGGACCGGGTAAAAATTCTCAATACAAAGAGAGTAGTTCATCCAGTTATGTATATATGTAAATCTATGGTCGTCTCGTTACACTTCGGGTTGGTTCGGCAGTTTCCGCTTCCGGCGACCATGTTCCTTGGTGAAAATATGGTATCCGCCATGTTGCATGGCCAATAATGTTGTGAAATCTAGGTTGTCCATTTGAATTGGGATACCCACAGAAAAAGCAGGAACCCACTTTCCGGCATGCCCATTTAAATGCATTGAATATACCTACAACAATCTTATTTGAGCCGGTCGGCGCGGGTCGGAATCGGCTTTCTACGTGTTCTTACCCTGCATGGTTTCGTTCTAAAATTTAACGACATCTTTTGTTTTGAATGTATTAAAATCTCAATCATTAATTAATTTAAAATTGTTTATGGTATTTGGATGTAAAAACAATCACTTGCTATCGCGATTTTGTTTAAAATGATTATTTCTGGCCAGCGACCTTTAGGTCCGAGGCCCTCTCGGGTCGGAGGCCCGTGGCATTTTGACACCCTTGCCACCTTAAAGTTACGCCACTGAGTTCACATCAAGGGCGGATCTAGCCTTGGCACCAGGGGGGGTCACAAAGTAAAAAAAAAGGTCATCTTAAAAATTTGGTATCTGGAAATTACACTTTTCCTAAAAAAAAAGGTCATTTCCTAAATTTGTTATATGGTACTTTTGCTCCAGGGGGGGGGGGTCATGGCCCACTTGAAATTATAATTATGCTAGCAAAATAAAGATTTTATTAATAAATATCACTGCCCTACTTGAGATTACATAGCCTAGGGGGGGGGGGGGGTTATGACCCCTGGATCCGCCCTTGGTTCACATTACATTCTTTAAAACAGCAGGATGCATTGTAATTATTATTGGTTTATATTATTATGGTCACATTTTAATACTATGATTTATTTTATAGGTATTTAAAAAATAGGCATTAAGACATAATAAGGTAAATAGATGTTAGATTATATTGTTATATATTAGGAAGTGCCTCTAGAGCCGTAGCCGGATCCCGTACCCGCGTCCGTAGATTTGTGTGTTGCCATATTATTACAGTTCATACTATGGTAACACTCAAATGACAGTTAATGTCAAAGCGTGAATTGGCGCGAATTTCGTATTAGTACCAAAGGACAGTTTGAATTTTCGTGCAAATCTCATTGGGGATACATGGGATACTATTAGTATCCGGAAATAATAATTAAACATCTATATTATTCAAAATTTGAATTTTCATTTGCATGTCTACATAAAGCTTAGTCTTTTTTATTAATTTTTAATTTTATTTCTTTGTGACTTTTTTTAATAATTTTTTTTAGTGAAATTTTTTTGAATGCGTGAAATGAATTTGTGTTTAAAGCCGAAAGCCGTTTATATTATGTAAAATAAAAAAAATATCAAAAATATGGCTGATTACCTAATTCTAGGAATCCCAATTTTATGTCTCAATTCTTGGCAATTTTGCATGGTTGATAGTGAAGTGTTAATAATAATCAATTATTCAAAAATGAAAGTTGGTGATACAAAGATTTCCCAAATGTTTTGGCTGATAAATATAATAGACGCAAGGAGTATTGAAAATCAAATAAAGTGGCATCATACAGAAAAAGATGCTAAGGAGTCTTTAAAATACTATTATCCAACATTAAGTTGTACAAGAGGTGGCAAGAAATACCACTCAAAAAGTGAAAACTCCACAAGAAATATTCTGTCACAGATTGTCCCGCTTCCATCCACCTTCATGGTAAAAATGTGGACAATTCTTTACTGTGACAACTGTAATAACCATGCATCCTTGCAAGCTTATTGTAATGCATTGTGGCAGCAGCTACCGTATTGAATAAGAAGCTCAAGAGCAATTGAGATTCATCCTTATCTTCATCGGTCCCTCAATTCTGAGGATCATGACCATCATCATCGTATCAGCCCGTGAACTCAATAATTACCAAATATTTTTTTACGTTTTAACTTCTAAAATGTTATATTGTGGCAACCATACTTCTAAAAAATAAAAACATCTACATTAATAAGTATTCTATTGTTACTATTGCTGATAGTTGTAATTTTCTTATACAATTACATTATTGTTCAACAATATTAATAATCAAATCCGTGCTCAGCGACAATTTAATATCATCTGTCAATGTCAATCGTCGGCTAAACAAGTGTCAATTTTTAGTTGTCTATGATAAAATATTGTCTATGGAGATCTACGGACGCCGTACCAAATTTTTGATGTTTCCGTCTACGGCTCTAGAGGCACTTCCTATATATTATAATATAATATTCACTATGGAAGACGGAATACAAAAAAAACCTGTCCATTCAATTCATCTTATTTTAATTTTTTTTTTAATTTGGAAAATCTTGATTTTAAACACGACCATTGTTTACGGGCTCCCATACAAGGAATTCCCTCTTTCCCCTAATCACGTGACCTCCTATACAAACAGTGTTGACACGGATGAAACTGTTGGTCCAAGCCCAAGTTGGACTGGCAACACTGCTACAAATTTACATTACATCATAGATAAAAATAATAATATACTTCTATAAAGATTCATCCAAGTACTTGCAAAGTACTCTATGGCTCAGACCAGTAGCCTAAGTATGTACGAGAGTATAAATCGCCCAGGAAATATTCAATCTATCTCGCTCTAATATATTGCCATCTCTGTTTCGGTGTAGGTATGTATTGTTGCAAGCCGTGGTGAGGGTTGGAGAGTTAACTTTATAACTTTTGTTATAACTTATCCCTATAATAGATAATAATAAATAATATAATGTACTGTAATAATGAACCTATCTTCCATTGAAACGTAATGTTTTCGAAATCAGATAGAAATATTGTGTGTATAGTGTTAGGAAAATGCATGCAATAATTAGATTTAAAAGAAATCTAATAAACTGCTAGTCAGACATTTATCGGAAGAATACGGAATGAAATTAGAAACTTTCTTTTGAAAATATTAATGGTTATATTAAGCAATAATTACGTAATATTCTAATATGTATATCGTTGATATAACAGCGAATTTATTAATGACATAAGGTAAATATAGGCAAGTAATGGATATTTCAAGCTCCAATCGTGTATTTATTTAGAGTGAAATATAAGTCAATCGACAAAATGTCATATTTACAAAGTAGCGTGTACTATCATACCAAACACAAAATATAAATATTTGCACGGCATCCAACCTCCATCTCTAATATATGTCGTATTGTAGAATAATATTTTTTAGTTCTTGTGTATGATGACGGACAGAGCATTAGAAGTATTTAGCCGCGCTTCTCAGTTTTTGACAGATGCATTCGCATGATAATTGTTGAGCGAGATAGCTAATATATTAGAGCGAGATAGATTGAATATTTCCTGGGCGATTTAGACTCTCGTAAGTATGTAACTCGCATAGATAACTTGACATTGCGTCATGTTAAGGTAAACGTTACGTTACGTTTCAAGTAGACGCGAGATCACAGCGCGTAATCAAAAACGCATAGGTTTTCACTAAATTACGGTGACGTAGGCTTACATACTACCGATGTAATTAAAAACTGACAGTTGGCTCCGTTTTGGTACAAAACGAAGACTATAAGTACGTTTTGTGTCTTACATACTTAGGCTACAGACCTTGGAGGAATTATTATATATGGAGAGATTGACAGCTGAGTTTTGTACGAGAGCAAGTGATGCCACTAGAGGGGGTGTGAGGAAATACCGGCGGCCATCTTGGTTGCACCATATTTCAACAATTCGTATGGAATAATTGAAAATATATATCAGAACTTCGAGTAGTTTGAAATATCTTGTGTATTTGACTTAAATTAATCATCTCTTCAGTTTAAGCAAAGATTTGAAATAAAGTTCACCAAATAAAACCAACATAACATTAAATCATCACAATTTAATATGAAAAAAAAACTGTAATTAAACTTTAAAAGAGTAATAATATGTCTACTCGTAAACGTAGTTATTAACAACAAAACACCAAAAAAGAGATCCAGCAACATATTCGTTAAAACAGAGAATATGTTCCCGTAAGTTCCATTAAGATGGCGTCGTAATTCATTTTCCCCCCGACCCCGCGGCTTCAAAAGTTTTATCAATGAATCCATCCATAACCATAGATTCATCCAAGGACCAGGGTAGTGACTTGGATGAATCTATGGTTATGGATGGATTCATTGATAAAACTTTTGAAGCCGCGGGGTCGGGGGGAAAAATGAATTACGACGCCATCTTAATGGAACTTACGGGAACATATTCTCTGTTTTAACGAATATGTTGCTGGATCTCTTTTTTAGTGTTTTGTTGTTAATAACTACGTTTACGAGTAGACATATTATTACTCTTTTGAAGTTTAATTACAATTTTTTTTCATAATAAATTGATGATTTAATTGTTATGTTGGTTTTATTTGGTGAACTTTATTTCAAATCCTTCCTTAAACTGAAGAGATGATTAATTTAAGTCAAATACACAAGATATTTCAAACTACTCGAAGTTCTGATATATATTTTCAATTATTCCATACGAATTGTTGAAATATGGTGCAACCAAGATGGCCGCCAGTATTTCCTCACACCCCCTCTAGTGGCATCACTTGCTCTCGTACAAAATTCAGCTGTCAATCTCTCCATATATAATAATTCCTCCAAGGGTAGTGAGTACGTAAGGGCTATAGCACGACTAACTACTTCCTAGTGTAGTTAGCGCGAGTACGTAACGTCCGACTTAACTACGAATGTAGTTAGATGTGTGTTTCAGCGTGGTTATTATAACAGCATCTGTCGGGTCGCGTTCCAGTGTAGTTAGGCAGTTTATATGTGGTTTAGAGCTGTCAAAGTTGCGCGCTTTGTTATTATTTTTGCATCGTTTGTTTTAAATAATTAATTTATTGGAAATAAGAATGCATTACTACTTTTATTAATTTTATTTTTTATTTTATTTCCCAAATTAAATATTTTATAATAAAATAGTAATACCGTAATACATATAAAACTAGGTTAATATTTTTTTTTATTTGGGATTTGTTATCGACAAGATATATTTTTTATGTCAGCCGATTGGAACAACTCAAGTTTGTAGAAAAATTAGCAGACGAAAGGGAAAACAATACATGATTTTGAACATTTGTATGGAAATTATTAAAAAATAAATAAATAAAAATAAAATCTTTCTTTTTTTCTCGCAAGCAAATATTTTAGAAACAATTAAGACATACAAATAATAATTATGATAAAAAATCTATAGGGAAAATAAGAGTATTCAAAGAGTATCAGAAAACATCAAGTGTATTTACTTCTTAAAATTATTAAAATTCCACAAATCATAACTGTTTTTATATATTTGATGAAAAATGTCAAATAATGATGGCCGCCACAAGTTTCTTCATTGAAAAATACAATGAAAAAACATTTTTTTGTGTTAGATGTTGGCAAACCTTACTATTTCCGGCTTAAAACTTAACTACATTGCGTTATCGCGTTACGTACTCGCGCTAACTACTAACGTAGTTAAGTCGTGGTTATGAGTAGTTAGATTGATGTGTGGTTAGTCGTGCTATAGCAAAAGTTACGTACTCACTACCCAGAAGGATTTCGAGGAACGGATCGCGACAGTAATGCACACGGCTGCCAATGTTGCCACATTCATAAAATGCATACGTATAAACGAATATATTTCTCAGCAAGACTCTATACTGGCAACACTGTTAAATCTGTCACATAAATTTTTGATGTTTCTAAAAGTTGCAAATATATAGATATAGATAATTTAAAAATAACTTCACATAATAATTCATTGTGCGTATAAATGCATCTTTGTTTGCAAAATATAATAAACAAATGATAAACAAGCCTGGAATTAGAAAGTTTGGCGACAGTGTCCGGAATCTGGATGTGATTTCTGTCATGCAAGAAAGGACTTTGTTTTTAGTTGTTTTGTATGGTCGGCAATGTTATAACTCTTTTCTGTTTGAAAGTGCTGTTTTAAACGTAATTTAATGTTTCTAAGCTATAGAAAGTATGTATTCAGGTGTTCGATATAATATATCATCAACACTTTGTGTTTTCAGTGTAAAACATGGTTTAAAAATCATATTATAGGTAAGCATCATCTGCAACTTTTTTACTTCCTAAACTGTTTTCATGATTTTTTACATGTATATTGACATTATTAGTGTGCATATCTAAACTGCATCTACCTATATATAAATTTTCATTATTTATTTTGAATATATATTGTTTACGTTTTTATTGTTAACTTTAGTTATTGACTATTTTGTGTTTCTTTTTGTATGTTTTTTTTATTCTTTTATGTAAAGTGTTTGACAATTTATTATATACTTATGATTATTTTGTTCTCCTTATACCAGCCTAGACTGACAGCTGACTGGAGAATATTTTGTTTGAATAAATAAGAATAATATTGTATATTGTGTTTTGTCTATCTTTAAGAAACTTAAGCAGTCTGCAGTTACATCATACAATTGTATTGAGTTTTTTATTAAACAAATACCTTCCAGTTTGTAGGTTATGATTCATAACTTTTGAGTACAGTTCTGCCGTGCTAAGCCAAAAGGCGTTATCTCAACAAAACCTACTTTCGAGATAATTGATATTTTGTAAAAATCATTTTCGCACTAACTTTTAATAAAAAAATTGTATATATTTTTATTGCTTTTAACACTATTTCATGTCTATTTATTAAAAGTGTAAACAAAATATCACTTCATTATGTATTTCAGTGTTTTTTATGAGATACGGCCATTTTACTTAAAATATTTTGATTTAAAAAGTGAGTTACCGCTTTCGATCGTAGGCTTAGTATGCAATTTTCTATACAAAAATGGAAATATTCAGTTTGGTGAAAAATTGATAGTTCTATTTTGAAAATAAGGCCGATTTATTTTTTTTAAATAATTTTAATATATTAAAAATAAATTACGATGAATTAAAAAATGATAGGATGTTTTATTCGAACAAAAAAAAATCCTCAAAAGTTGCGGTTTCTCTACAAAAACTCAATCTGTTTTCAGGTCTTATAGGGTTTGGAGTGATTTCAGAATACCATATTTTTGCCTTTGAAATTTCGATCAAGTAAATTTCTTTTTTGGGGGTGGCGACGATACTCATTTGGCTTCCTGAAATATCGCTTTATAATGAAATCATGGAGCGACACGTACCTGGTTACACTGGATCAGGAGATACTGCGTAGTTTATTTTTTTCATCATTAACATGTAATTATATTTTATTAGGTTGTCTATTGTTTCTGTATGTTTAAAAATTACCTATCCAATGTAAAAGGCTCTTAAGCCGTTGAAATCTTGAATAAATAAATAAGTTTTACCTAAGCATTAAAATTTAATTATCTCATAGTTTTAATTTATCGACAATTATTGTTTTTTCTCTCGACAGTTTATCAGTTTATCTTTATATTCCGCAAATATAACAATTTATTTTGATTACCGGAGATATATCCACAGTTCTACAGGAAAGTGGACGTTAATTGTTTACAAGTAGGTAAGGGTTTAATTAGTCTAAAAATATATTTGGTACTTGGGTATTTTTTGTCTATTAACTACTACGATTAACCTGCTCGCTGTGATGTTTTTTAAAGATTTTTTCTAGCTGTAGGTGTGTTCTACCGGAAAAAAATGTCAAGATTAAGAAAATGACTCTAGATGACCTTTATGAAAGGCATGACTACACGACACAATACAAGCTTTCTCGATTTTCACCGCGCCCCTATATCAATGACATTGTGCAGGTCGAAGTAAACAGATGCAGCTACGATTTGATCTATAAAACTAGGTTCGAAAATGATTTTATAACAGCCAGTATCGTCGCCACCCCCAAAAACGAAAACTAACTTGATCGAAATTTCAAAGGCAAAAATATGGTATTCTGAAATCACTCCAAACCCTGTAAGACCTGAAAACAGATTGAGTTTTTGTAGAGAAACCGCAACTTTTGAGGATTTTTTTTTTGTTCGAATAAAACATCCTATCATTTTTTAATTCATCGTAATTTATTTTTAATATATTAAAATTATTTAAAAAAAATAAATCGGCCTTATTTTCAAAATAGAACTATCAATTTTTCACCAAACTGAATATTTCCATTTTTGTATAGAAAATTGCATACTAAGCCGATCGAAAGCGGTAACTCACTTTTTAAATCAAAATATTTTAAGTAAAATGGCCGTATCTCATAAAAAACACTGAAATACATAATGAAGTGATATTTTGTTTACACTTTTAATAAATAGACATGAAATAGTGTTAAAAGCAATAAAAATATATACAATTTTTTTATTAAAAGTTAGTGCGAAAATGATTTTTACAAAATATCAATTATCTCGAAAGTAGGTTTTGTTGAGATAACGCCTTTTGGCTTAGCACGGCAGAACAGACAATGACACGAAAACACAGCGAGTAGGTTAATCGTAATAGTTAATAGACAAAAAAATACCCAAGTACCAAATATATTTTTAGACTAATTTAACCCTTACATATAAATGACTAACGTCCACTTTCCAGTACAACAGTTGTAATCTCAGGAAGCCAAATACATTTTAAAATCGTATTTTGTTAAAAAAATACTAAGCATCGAGGCGGCAACTTTAAAATCCTTCGGAACAGAAACTTACTGCCTTTTGCCTTAGTAATTATGTTTGAGTTAAGATCGCTATTTCCTTAGCCCTTTTCATGTATCTTTAACATACGGCTCTTTAGCTTAACAAAAATAACATACGGCTAAGTTTCTTCATAATTTAGGGTAAACTTGAGATACGAAATATATTCTTAGGTGTTTTTTTCTATGTTATATGAGAGATATGAATTTTTGGCTTAGTGGAACAGATACAGACTGGGTTTAGCTATCAGAAGCGATAAAAAACAAAAAAAAAAATTTTTTTGAGATACGGCTTTTTCGCTTAGCACGGCAGAGTTAATAGGTTTTGTACATGTACGCAGATCTAGGTTATGTATAGTTTTTGGACAAGGAATTGTATGATTTATCAATTTAATGTGTAGTGTTTCTCAAGAAATTATCCTATTGGATATTAATGTAATAATGTTTTTTCAGATGCCCCAAAGGTGTTGATGCCTTAATGCAAGACAAGCTATGACAGCACTATTACAAAGAAGGGAACTGCTCCAGTTTTCAATAACCCCAAAGATAAAGGGATGTATGAGGCCTGGCTGTTATTGCATGATAATATTGGAAAACATCCACAGGAACTCAGATCTGAAGATGTGATAATCAACATCACAAACCGGTAAACTTGAGTTTTAGCGTCGCGAACATTTCTATTCGAATTATCCACAACTGTCATTTCCATGGTCATTTCATATGACGTTTCCATAGATTTCCTCATACTACTGCTTATCTGAAGAAGAAGGCACTTATAAAGGGGATCACAGAGAGGTGCATATGGAAAGACATGAAGAATCCGTGAATTTGTTTTTGAAATGTGACGTAATTGAAGATTAAGGTGTATTTGTTAGTGGTTTGCTTGTGTAGTTTACAAACGTTTGTGAGAGCATCATTAACACAATTGAAGTGAAATTGTCCAAATCCGCTTTAAAGAGCTCCTTGTGAAAGTGTATGTTGAAGGGAATGAAATATGTCCAAATGATTTAAAGTCGGTGATATCTAAAAGTGTGAAACAACTTATTGGTCTTTATTTAATTTGAAGACATGTTATGAAGATAGAGACAAGTATTCATCAGTTTTACAAATCACACAGAATATTTTAAGTTAATGAAGAATGCTACCAAATAAGACTCCATTTAGTTGTATTCTGGTGAATAATAGAACAGAAAACAGTATATTATTTGTTTTAGATCCAATAAAACTTATGTAATAAGAATCAATATGATATTACTATTGTTATTATTATTTACTAGGCCTGCTGCCTCCAAGGAGGTCGCCGTCACTGCGTCCCAAAATGGAACTATTGTGACTGGCCCTGTATCTAGAGTTCGTCGCTTAGTTCAGCCTCCTGGAAGAATCGGAGGACTTTGTTGGCGTTGAACTCCTCAATTTTATCTGGGAACATCAAGAAAGTGCCCAGATTTATGTGTCTATTACGCATCATTGGTAGGCACTCGCACAGGAGGTGCATTGGGGTCCCCACACGCCCTGCACATGCCACAGTCCAATATCCCTATGGTGCACATGTGCATGCTTGTTCAGCCTGCAGTGCCCCGTTAGGGACCCGTGATGGTGCATAGATTATTCCTGCTAAGGAACACTAGGTTCCTTACGGATTTTTTGATGTCCATGTTACCCACACTAGTGGATAGTGTTACTCCCGATGGAGTCAGTTCCTCAGTGGCCGGGTGACCATCCAGTGAGGAAGGGTTCACTTTATTAGTGATTGTATTGACGTTCACGACCGTCCCAAGGTTTAGCAAGGGAAAAGAAGTCACAGCCGACAGAGCCCCGCATGTCGGCTGAAGGGCTGAGGTTAATCTCCGAGGCGCCCAGGTATCGGAGATGCACCGTTTAGACTGGGTAAACCCCCAGCCATTCATCCATCGGCACGGTACGCTTAACACCTTAGATTGGTGTTGTCCTCTTAGCCAGTCCCGGCATAGCGCGATCCCTCCTGTAGAAGTAACCACCCCCACATGAGCGACCCAGCACCAGACACTGCCCAGGATGCACCGCGAGGAGGTGGGACAACATTTGCATTACTATGCAAATTTTTGCATTCAATATATATTTTTATTCTTCGTTAGCATTCATTTAACAACAGATTTTTTTCTGTTACCATCCAAAGATGACCTAACATATATTTTTCAATTTCTCATTAAACTTTATATCTTTTTTCTTTCTGAATACTTACTTGAAGGATCTAGCTACATATTCCACGTTACTTAAAATCGGTACTATGTTATGTACGTTCTGCCCATATTTGTTTATGAATCCTATTACAATTTCAATTTTTTTAATGAACTTCATATTATATTCCATTTAAGATGATCCATCCAATGGAAGTAGTCACATTATTTGAAATGAACATAGTTTATGTTCAGTACATTTTGTCTATATTGGTTTGTGATTACATTTATTGTTTCTTATATCTTTCTTCCAAATTGAAATCTTGTAGACCTACATTGCTGAAATATTTATAGGTACTCGTGTTGAGTACATTCTACGTCTACCTTTTTAAATTGCCTACCTATACTATTTGAGTGTTTTATTTGATTATTGTTTGTTTTTTTTTAATAAATTAACATATTTTGAAAAGGAATGTTATATTACTTAACCCTCATTGTCAAACAATATCTTTTAACTGTTGAAAGCACTGATACTTAAAAGAATAATACTTATAATAAAAGAAATTGTTCAACATATTTAACAAGGAGAGACTCTAGCAGATGGTAGCATCTCTCTCTGGGAGACCTTATTGAAATATGTTTCCTTGAATGCAACTATTTCTGATAGATGCTACCAGCTATGTTTACGATGAACACTAATGTGCATCTAAGAGGACACCAGCAGAAACTGTCAACAAGATACTACTCAAATCCCCTGAAACACTTCTCGGCCAATGACTTTCAAGAATATACTCTCCTTCTTCTTCAGTCGGTCCCTCCATGCCAAGGATCGTAACAGCCATGCATCCCCACCAACTCTCTCCCGGTCTTCAGCCATTCTTATGGACACATGCAGTGTGGTCCCCGTTGCCTGCCTAACAAGATCGGACCATTTCGTGGGCAATCGTCCTCTTTCCCTCCTGCCCCCGACCATAATCCTCCTCTCCAGGGAGTCCTCCAAGAATATACTAGATTACTACAAATTAGCTGAGACTTGGGGGTCAAAACAGTGAAAGCTGCCTACCCATTAAGAATTGTAGTATTTATTATTGAATTTTCATAATATTGTGTAAGTTTCATGTTCCTATATAGATTCACATATTTAGTGAGAAATGTCCTTTTCAAAATAGAACTCCCATAAAGAGCTATTTGGAATAAAAAATATTATGTTAATTTACAAACCCCTATTTTCTTTTAACTCGTAAATGTATGATACTTAAATAATATTTATCGCATTAATTGAATTATTATAGGTAATAATGTAAGAATCATTATAAAAAGTTCCACATAATATTGATAATTATTATTTGTCGTAATATGCCAGTGACCATAAGTATGACAAATGTCATGCCACAGCTTGGCAAACCACCATAAATACTGTAACAGGGTGTTTGCCTTGGCTTGTGTGAGCTTGCCAACGCTTGCAACAAGTGTCGGTTTTTGACACAGATCAAAGGAATTGCGGCAAATCTATTAAAATACAGTGCGCACGACAACATGTAATTGGCGTCCAAGGGTTTGTAAAGGCATGGAGCTTGCCAAGCCACGGCAAGCGTGTAATTATAGCATTACATTCAAAATAGGACTCCCAATGCTAGCAATTACAACGTTGCCATTTTTAGCTTCCAGGTTTGTAATATAGAAGGCAGTGGATGCACCTAGGGCACTAGATTATATTAAGAATATTGACGCGGAGCTATAGCTCCAACAAAGGTCGCGCGCATACGAAAGAAGAAAAAGTGGATAAACTCAATGAGCAGACCACTGTTGAATCTCATTTAGTAAAATTTGGGATGTTCAAGGTGCTTCTTTGAGTGGAAGGGAGTGCACCGATCAGATCTTTTCCCTGCGAATGGTCGCTAAGAAGCTGCTGGGTAAACAACAGAGGCATTTTTGCGCATTCGTAGACCTGGAGAAGGCTTATGATCGTGTGGACTGTGAAAGATTGTGTCGCATGCTCTCAGATTATGGGGTGAGCAATCGGTTGATTAAACCGCTACACACAAATGCTGCAGGAATAAGGTCTCTGAGAAAAATCTGACAGTGTTATTTAGGGGCTATTGTAATGCAAAATCATTACTTGTGCGCAACAGTTTGGGGTGGGATATAAGGTTGCGAAGTAATGTTCTATCGATGTATTCCGACCAGCCGTCTCCCTTGTAACGGTAGGTAGAGAGAACAGACACCAAACTATCCTGTCACACACTGCTTGCTTCTGTCACACTTATACAATTCACAAAGAAAGAGGGGGCCTTGATTGTACATTTCAAAATAATTCATTTTCATAGTATGTTTGTAGGTTACTAAAATTCCTGTAATACAGTTTAATGCTGCAAGACTGAATCAATTTACTGAAAATTAGTGAGCACCTGTTTAAAACTGAATAAAAATATGGAAATTATTTTATTAAAACCAATAAATCATTTTCAGGTTTATTAAACAGCATAACAAATATACAAATTTATATTATACCTAATTAATATACCTTTGTCACTGACACTGATCGGCATTACAGCAGCAAGCCTTTGCGTCGATCAATGTAAGATAAAAGTGGGTAAACTATACCACAAAATGAAAATAAAAGGGTTCATACCCAAATACATGAAGAATCCAAACTACAAAAAAATATGAAACATCACAACAATATTATACCAAGTACATCTATCACATAGCAGGTATCATCACAATAGCAAAAAACACTATTAATCCATGTATGTATGTAAGCACACAACTATTCGGACACTAGGTAAGTAGTTTTAATTTTGGCGACAGCTATTTTATCCCCATGAGATACTGAAAGGTTGTAATAAGTGTGTGAGATAAAATACGACACACATTGGTCTCTCCCATCCTGGCTTGGACATTTATTGTTTTTTTTTTTCATTGTGGTGATTTTTATATTAATATTTACTCAGAACTATCATCGTTTTCAACCAATCTGTAACACACATTGAACATATAGATATTTGGCTACCACATTGCATGTTTAACTAAAAAAAAAAGTGACTATAAAATATAATATTCTTAATTGTACATAATAAAATATGTCAAAGGGTAGGCTTATTGCCTAGCGGTAAATTCTACCAGCCAACCAATCAGACTATCATTGTTTTCTCCCAATATCCGTCATATTATGTAATCATTTATTTATATTGTATTTTTCAATCATGGAAAACAGACTATGAATCTAAAATCTTGTGTGTCATGTATTGAATACTTCACCAAAAAAACAATTTTACAATCATCAGTACATTAATACAGGTGCATCTGTTGGGTACTCAATAAACTGAATACAATTCAGCTAGTAAATAATCATGGATTCAGAAATTTTTTATATGAAACACATATCAAATGTATATGCAGATTGGTAAATAAGCATGTTATGGATTGATTTGATAACATTTTAAGTATTTTATCAACCAATTTTAAGTAAAAATCAATTTTAAAAGATGCCTATTTTCTCATACAAACTTTTTCTTCATGGAGTGACATTTTATTTTTTGTTTCTAAAATTGGTGTTTTTGTCTAAAAAATGAAGACATTGTTGGTCATTGTCGTTTAGTTAGTCAATTTGATAATATCCTCGGATGATAACACTACGATTTGAATAGGTTAGGTTAAGGTTGGAACGTAGAAGCCCGCAAAGTAAATAATTACCAATATAAAAATGTTATTATTCACCCGTGAAATTTGAAAACCTTGCTCACCATTCAAAAATAGGAAATCGGTACTTATATTTAATTTATTAATGGACAGTTCACCCGAAATGAAAAAATAAATAATATTAGTAAATAACGAGATCACGTCAGTTATCAACAAATGACAGCCATTTGACAGTGACAGTACAATGCCTTCTACGTGTTCTTACACTATGGCAGCCGTGTGCATTACTGTCGCGATCCGTTCCTGGATTTCGAACCAAAGATAATATCTGTACCTTAGAGCATAAAGTGTGGGAGTCACATTTTAGTAATTTTGCAGGAGAGAGGATTTAGTGAAACTTGAAATTACAAAACGCGAACTTTTTTTCTATATGAAAAATATTAAATCTGAAAATATTTTTTTTTCACCAATTAGACCATGTTTTATGTTTAATTAATACAATTTTCAATATTCTTTATAATAAGAAATATAATGGATTATGCTCTAACAAAAATTGGACTTAAACATATTTTTAATTTCAAAAGTCACCTTTTTTAACAAGTGGTGAGTTCAATATTTTGACCACTTATAGAACCTTCAATTGCGAATAAAACTGTATCATTAAGTCAAAATCGCAAAAAAGTGGACTCCCACACTTTATGCTCTAAGGTACAGATATAAATATACAATATTATAATAGTACTGTTTCGAACAAGAGAGTGTGTTCTGTGGTTTCGAACGAAGCGTCAGTTTCAAGTGGTTTCAACCATAGATAATATAATATATACTGTAAAGTTTCAACCAACCTCTCGTTAGAGAGTATATTATGCATAGAGTATAATAATACTACTTAAAATAGAGTGGCAACTCGAGCGTTTTTTTGTAGACTGGGTATACAACGCCATATTTTGTTCATCGTACTAAAATTACGCGCATGCGCGCTTTCAAATCTTATACCCCTCAATATATTCAATTTTATCCTTAACTTATGAATATAAATAGTTTCAAAAATGACCTACTCTATTTCATCAGCAAATATATTTTTTATTTTAACGTAACATTTTAAACTTTTTTACACATTCAAGATTAAAATATTAAATTAAAACAAAAATATATCCATTTTAGAAATAGGATAAGTCACTTTAAGAAACTATAAATAATATTCATAAGTTATGGACAAAATTGAATATTATGTCAGTGTGTTGATGAATATTTTACACTATATATTTTATGAAAAGGAATTAAAATTTGAGATGTTATAATCCATTAATAAAACAATCCAATAAAATAAATTACATTTATTTGTTTTTTATACTTAGTGCTTTTACATAATATTTTTTTTAAATAAAATTTATATCACGAGTGAAGACTTAAAGAAAATTATCACAAAACCTCCTATTTCTTGAGATTTGTTCATCACTCAGACCTTCCAATATTTAACCACAGATTTTGCATTAAATTACGAGACAGATCGTTCAAACCAAGTTCAAACATCGCTGCACTGATGAAAACAAAACACAGCGACCTATATCGCAACACATGAATGAAAACAGGGAATAAAGCGTCCAAATATCATACAACGACACAAAATAATATATTTACGAAAAATGAAATCACAAAACTTATCATATATCAAGCTTCAAAATATAAAGAAACTGACACATGGTGAAAAAAATATAAACTCGCGGAACTAAATCAACAACTTCTTAACAACTCAACCAACAACTTCTTAGTAACCCAATCAACAGTTTCTTAGCAACAATCAACAACTTCTTAGCAACTCAATAACAGCTGTCATGCGGCTGCGCGGCTGTAGTTCCAATAATTTCCGAAAAAAAAGTTCTGGCTCAAGGACCATGAGGTGTCAAACTTATCTGTCAAATATATTGTCTATGGTTTCTATGGAAGTTTCACTACCGTGATATTATGTGTTCTGTGGTTTCAACGCAGTTGAGGGAAGGAGTGTCCTTGTGTCATTAATGTTTTTCGTATAGAAAAAGTGTGTAGTTTTGAGTATAAACGATAGTTTTTATTTTACATTATCGAAAAGGCTAACCTATAAATCATTTCATCTCCCTGAATTGTGAAAAATTGTCGTCGAAACAGTATTTTTCATTAATGAGTGTATTAATGGGATGCAATCAAAAGTATGTATTTGATCTTGTAATCTTTGTTTTATTATTTTCTTAATGTTTATTATAGTGTATAGTTTCCATGTCTTTCGAATTACTTATTGCATCGAACAGCAGTAAAACAATAATTGCCCTTGTTTAATCGTGACTTATCTCTATCTGAAGAACTATGTGTAAGCAACTATAGCAATTGCATACAATAATCGATATTTGTATTGATATACCTACCTTGGGCATGATTTTCTTCATCTGCCCTATGTCATTCAGCAAAAAAAAACCTACATTTCAGTAGAGTGTCTCATGTAGAAGTTCTTGCCTATGGTTGCAGGGAACATATTAATATCTTTCCTGTCTTTGATAAATAAATCGTCTTATAATTGGATTAAAACCGACCCAAATAATTAATAAAAGAGAAGAAAGGGTGTTACTCCAAGTACACAAATGACGGTTTTCTTCAAATGAAATAAATCATAAAAATCTTATTTATTTATTTATTTTATACTTTATGCATATTAAAAATAGTGTACAAAAAATAGTGTATAGACAAGTGGCAATGGCGGGATTATAGCAGTAGCAATCTCTAACATCCAACCACAAATCTTCCAATATTAACCCATAAAAAGTCAGAGTACTTTAGAGATCTACTCAAGCCAAAAATTCAAATATGTTCGGTTTGCAGAGGGTAAGAGGGAGGTAAACTTGAGTTTTAGCGTCGTGAACATTTCTATTCGAATTATCCACAACTGTCATTTCTTATGACGTTTGTTGTTTCCATAGATTTTTTATTGTATTAGTGTTCAATTTTATGTTAGCGTTAGCAAGCTTTGTATTATTTTATATAATTGGGTTGGGTTGGGTTAGGTTAGGTTATAATTATAAGGGGGGTTTGGGGGGGCGGAGCCCACCATACCTCATCACGTTTTCCCCCGAATTTATTCAAAGTAATACAATATTATATTAAAAATGCCTTTATATAAAAATCCATAGAAACGCCAAACGTCATAAGAAATGACAGTTGTGGATAATTCGAATAGAAATGTTCACGACGCTAAAACTCATTTTTACCAAGAGGGATTCGGGGGTACATGTGAAGAGGTAAGAGGTATGACTGTTAGTCATGAAAATAGGTTAGATAACAGGTGCTAACGAACCTAATTTTTTTAATGAATTGGTAGTAATGTCAAAGTACGAGTAGATCTCTAAAGTGCATTTCAATCTGAATTCCTTATTTTTTTCGGTCATTTTGAATATTTTTGTATAGTTTCTCTAAAACAAAATCAAAGCCACCTGTACACCAAGAGTTTGTAACTTCTGAGCTGATTTTATCAAAATTAACTGTACCTATACAATTTCCAATTATCATCTTTTCGAAATTGATTTAAAACGTTAACCAGTCATTCATCATATTTGACTATAGCAATGAAAATCAACTTAATGATCCATTGTCTTGATATTTCTTATAAAATCATTTTTAAATTTAAATACCTATGACAATTTTTTTTATAAAATGTGTGTTAATACCAATATATTATGTTTGATTTTTTTTTTTTGACCTTCGCCTTATTGGCGTTCCTGGTTATGTTTGATTTTAGTGATTTGGCTGAAGATTCCGTTCAAGCGGAAAATAATACAGTTATCAATGAAGGGGATGTTTATGTAACAGAGTATGTGCCAAAACGTAAGTTATAGTTATTTTATTCATTTTTTAATAAAGTTATACTCCATTCAGAATCCCTATTTCCCTTGGCACAGCATCACGCATGAACGCTTGGACCGATTTCCCGTATTCTTTTTTGTTGTGTTGGTTATTGTCAAAAGAAGGATCTTATGAAAGATAAAATTAAGAGAGTTATGCGGAACATTAGAAAACTGCCTTCTTTGTTGCCTTATTCTTAGTACTTTTGAAAATATAAACTTTACTAATGTTACGCTACAGAACTTAAAATTACTTTCAGTTATTAGAGGTTTGGCGTGACTTACAAGATATGTGCTGCAAATACCGTTTAAAACAGATGCACAACATTCTAAGTTTGTCTAGATTCTTGTGTCCATTTTTTAGGACTAGAACTTAACGTAGGTATATATATATATATTTATGTCAGACGGCATATGTTGGCTCATCTGATTTTAACACACCAAAGTTGATCAACCTTTTACCTGGAATATATAATTACCTGGTTGATACATAAATTTGAAAGTTACACCCCCGCGTTACGATTATGTTTAGCTTCCTATATACTCTATTCTCCACTTATATATTCAATTATTTACTGTCTATTTTTAAAGAACACTAGTTGATCAAGAGTTGTTAGCTCTTACAACGTTGCCAAATCGATCTCACTAACACACTCACGATAGCATAATACATCTCCTATTGTAGACGTAGAATTGGTAGGTAGGTTTCTATATCTGATCGTAATATTCACACATCGCTGTTGGTTTCATATTTTCCGTATTATTGGGGACCTATATGTACCTACCTACCTACTTTATTTTTGTTGTGAATTAGACTCGTATATTATTTTACTTGGCTAGCGTTTATGACAATATTTTTTTAAAGTATTTTAGAGTAGGTATTTAGATTTTTTCTAACGAGAAGTTTATGAGAATAGCGTTTATTATAAATTGATGAGAAGAAATAAATCATAAAGGCTTTAACTTGGAATCTATTTGGTCTACAGAGACAAATCTAGTTATCATATTGTAGCAAATTTACTCTTCTTTAAAAACGCGCTAAAATGTTTTTTTCAAAAAATAGTGCTTTACGGTTATATTCGCCAAATAATAAAAACATAGCGATTTTTTCGCGGTTTTTCGATTTTTGACAAAGGTGCATTCGGCGCTCGAGGTCAAAAACTTGGATTATTCATCAGACCAACATCATCCCGAAGACGACTAAGACCCTCCTACACCGTGTTTCTTTCCTTCGAAGCAGAGCTGAGGGATTTGGACATAACGTGGGTGGAGGTCTTGTCCAAATGCCTCCCTATGCCCCCAAGTGGGGTCACAAATGGAGTATTGATTGATTGATTATAGTTCATCCAACACCAGAGTCGAGATATTTAGAAATTTGATATTACAAGTTTGCAAAAAAACATAACTACCTTATTTGACGCATTCTGTAATGTATAAAGTTACTGTACTATAATGGGTTTAATTATCAAAGCTGCTTAGTATCTTTTTGGTTGGTTTCGTGCAGGTTGGGTTTGCTGCGGATTTGTCTCCTCCGGGCTGGCCTCAGGTGTGTGGGGGGCCTCAAAGGGAGAACGTGTGTGTGTGTGTGTGCTTAGTATCTTATTAAATCTTATTTATCGGACATAATACTCTAAAAGTTACACTTTTCAATTTACAATTTCATTCATGAATAAAATATATATTTTTTTTTAAATTTTGCGTGATGTTCATCCAACACCAAAGTTGAGATTTTTTTAAATTGATATTGCATTTAAAACAACGCTGTTAGGCGTCCCTAATGTATTTTTTATTATTTTTAGCAAAGAGATAAGCCTTTAATACTATAATTCATAGTAAATAACCGCATTATAGGTACAAACGCGAATTAAATATACCTACCAGCTAATTTGTGTTTCATTGATAATAGGATGAGCTGATTCGGGACCTTGGCGGTTTGTGTCTGATGATCACTTGATCAATCAATCAATACTCCCTTTGTGACCCCACTCGGGGGCATAGGGAGGCAACAAGTGCCCTCCACTGCGCTCTATCTCTAGCAGTTTCAATGATCTCCTCCCACGTCATGTCCAAATCCCTCAGCTCTGCTTCGAAGGAACGAAACATGGTGTGGGAGGGTCTTCCTCGTCTTCGGGACCCTGATGGGAGGAAGAAAGTTCGTGATGCGGTGGTACCATCTAATATTCATGATTCTTCTGAGGCACATTGTCTCAAAGGCAGATACCTTTTGTGCCTGGGCTTTGGTCAGGTGCCATGACACACACCCATATAAAAGAATAGGCAACACACACGCATTAAACAGTTTACATTTCGTCTCAACACTAAACGCCGACGCCTTCCATATCTTGGTCATGTTGTTGAAGGCACCACTTGCCATATCGATAGGTACTTATCGGGAGCTCAGCCCCGAGGTCACCAGTGGTGGTAATGGTTGCTCCCAGGTATTTAAATTTATCCACCCGGGAGACCATAAATGGTTATCGGTAGCTGTTTATCGGGGCAGGCTTTATTTGCCATGAGCTTCGTCTTACTGGCATTGACTCGAAGGCCAAGGCGTGCTGTTTAATTGCAGAGTCTCGAAACACTGCGCTGTAGTTCCTCCACTGTCGTATTGAACAACGCTAGGTCGGCTGCATACTCCAGATCGCACATTTCGCCCACGGGACCATCTGTAGGATTCCTCTGTGTTATTGGTATACCTCTTGCTCCTCGCATGGACTTTCTCAAGAGGAAGTTAAGCTATCAAGCGGTGGCGCCTTGAGACATGAGACACAACTGCATCCAGACTGTCGTAAAAACAGTCCTTAGCTGCAGCATCCGTATCCTCAGTGGGGGCATAATCACTTGATAGTCAATGTTATATCTATATTTGGAAGAATTTCGCGTGTAACAATAATTATTCAGAACCCCGTATCGTAACCATTCAATGGTTAAAAGGGAGTGCGACAGGCATTATATTATATTCTCACCCGACCTCTTCAACCTCTACATACATACACTTCACGAGAAGAGCCCAGGATGGCTGGCATAGATGGGCCACAATAGAAAATAAAATACCTACAATCTACGATTTGCTGATGACACCTCCTTGGTCGCGTCAAGTGTACGAATGCTGGCAGGGCTGTTCCACCAAGAAAAGATGGAATGTTGAGATTGCTCAGAGAAGGACCGAGCAAAGGACTTAGTCAATCCTCATATAGTTAAACATCTCCATGCGGCTCTCAGAATTGTGCTGGCGGCGGGTTTTCGATATTTCGGTCACATCGAAAAAAAAAGGAGTCTGTGAACTTGAAAAAATTGATATTCACCGGGTCAATGGAGAAGAAATGCGGAAGGGATTAGCGCCTTTAAGATGGAGCGATCTGATCAAGAGTACCATGGGGATTTCGCTGCATGGGGCTATGCACATGGCGGAGGACCACACAGAGCGTAGGTAGACGGATGGTCAATGGAATGAGGCATAGCAGTCACGATCCTTAAAACTGAAGGGTTAAGATAAGAGACAAACTTAAATATGTTATATTATAAATTCACAATATAGCTTATAATTAATTGTTTTTTTTTTAAGTAGATAGGGATCTACTTAGAGGTATGTGAGTAGATAATATTTTGATATACCTAAATTTACAATAAAAAATTATTTAGTCTAAAAATAAACTCATATAATCAATTTAAACAATGTCGATTCCTTTGAAAATAAAAGAATAAAATAATACGTAAGTATAAAAATCTTTTTTAATAAACCACGTTATTCATTTGGACTAAAAAATTGAAAATCTTCTTTATGGTCGAGAGTGGATTGCCGCATTGGAAAGAGAAGAAGAGTATTGTAGATGTTAAAATATCAAACTGTCATCCAAAGCAAGCAAGTATACAAAATGTCAGTAAAATAAGATGATAAAAAGTGATTTAAAAATCGATTTCTGTAATATGTGCATAAAGAATTAAATAAATTAAAGGGAGATGTACCTACTCGTATGTGTAGATTTTCTCGCTTTAAGTGAAGAAGCTTGTGCTCAACGCAATTTTTATACCATCTAAGTATAATGTATGGTAATGAGACATGGACGTAGACCAAGAAGGAAGAAAGTAGTATGAATGCGGTAGAAATGAGAATGTTGCGTAGGATGTGCGCTATTAATGCTGAAGATGAGATCAGAAACGGAATGATAGATGAGGAAATAATGAGAGATAAAAAAATAGTGTAGTAACAAGAATGAATGTAAACACAGTGTGGTGTTTGGAGAGTTTGGACATAGAGAGGATGAATGAAAATAGAGTGACTTTGGAGAGTTTGGACATAGAGAGGATGAATGAAAATAGAGTGACTTTTTACCTGCCTGAAAGGATAGGTGGAAGATCGACATGGGTAGAATATATCGATATGTGATCTTAAAGAAATGCAACATCTAGAATAAAAGAAATAGGATACATGCATGCGGAATAGTATGATAGTGAAAAAAAGTATGTGGATAGGAAATCAAATATTGGTCACAAAACGATATCACATAATATTGATCAACCTTCTCGTATCCCATTCAAAACAATAATAATCAAGTGCGTAAATACGATTCATTCATAAAATCGTAATATTGAAAAAATAAGTTGTAAGAATGTAAATCATGCGTATTTATTAAAATGTTCAATCATTTGTACGACTCTCATACGTGTTTTTAATTGTTTATATTTGCATTTTGATAAAATTCCCCCAAGCCTAGCGATGTTTAAGTGTAATAGTATTGGTAATGTCTTCGTTACGCAACTGAGCCAAACAAAATATGCGCATTCAACAAAAGGTTCGCGCGTTCGTATAGGCGTTGTTTCTGATCTTAATACAAATGTTATCACATTTTTACAAATGTGGGGACTTGCTACATTAATTTATTTACTTTCGTGGATGGCATTGATACAGTAATATGATTTGGCAACGTTGCAATTTTTGATCGATTATTGTTGTTTAATAAATTGTCAAAATGATTTCCTAAGTGAGAATGTATATTTCAGATAAAAAGGTATATCGGAGTGTATATATGGTCACACAAAATGTCAAATATTGGCTCAAAATGAGTTATAGGCAGGAATCGGCTCAGGATCACGTGGTGATACCGAAAATGTAAAAATCTCATTTTGACTCTGATCAAGTATGTGACAAAAGAGCCAACAAGTAGAAATGAGCCAACATCCCCGGTAATTAACAGACGGTTTGAGCCACGAAGTGCTAGTTGATAAACATATATATATATATATATATCAACAACTGATGACTGACTAATACTGTTCAATTTTTAAATGGCACGAACAGGCCACTAAGGGCTTACGAACGTCTTCTACTGTTATTTCGAAGGCTGGCTTAGTGTGATCACTTTACGTTAACAACGTTCGCCATTAGGTGGTAATGTTCGAATTCCCGAACATTATGAGAAATTCATGTGGAAAAATCCCATGCCCCGGGCAGGATTAGAACCTGCATTCCTTGTCGTACCGTGCAGAGACGGTAACAACGAGGCCAACTTCCCGACGCTAATTCCTTCATAATACGTGTATATAACAAGTATGTAGCTGATGTTGATGCGATATAGAGCCATCCGTTGCAATTTTTTAGAACAACTAGAGCAACCAACTTTTTATAGATAGCTACTGCTGTCATATAGTTGGCGCCAGCATATTATTCCTATATCCATTTTTTTATGTCTGATGTTTATTGCCTATTGGCTTGCTGGTACACAACGTTCTAAGTTTGTCTAGATTCTTGTGTCCTTCCTATAGTCATATCCTAATAAGGCATAATAAATATTTTATTATATGGAAGTCTATCACAGTATTCTGATGTATTTTGACACAATTTTGAATCGACATCAGTTCATTTTGCACATGATACACATCATCCGAAAAAATAATTTACCACTTAATATTTTTTATTTATTGTTTGGATTTTGAGTATGAATACAACAATAGCATCTTAGAGTCAATTTTCTGTGTCTTTATTTTAAGATTTATACGAATGCCCTCTAAAAATTCTATCAAAAATGTACATACCAATGTTTTGAAACTCAATGGTTGTCAAGTAAATAAAAATTGTGTTTTTATGAAATTTTTCACAGATGGCGTTGTTGTCAGTAAATCCGTTCCATACTAACTTTAATATTATATTTTATATTATTTTCTATCCACTTTTCTAATTTTTAATAATTATTATGTTATCCGTAGCGGAGAAGAATCCAACAAACCAAGCATCATAAAAATCTGTTCAGCCTATCTCGAGTTTTAAGTATTCGCACTAACCCGACATTCCTTTATATTATAGATGTGAAGAATTTTACATGGTGGAATTAGACCATAGATAATACCTTTATGTACATAAATATTTTCTACAGCTTTGTTTATAAATGTGTCTTCACTATGAACATAATACATTTGGTTATGTTTGATTTGGATATCAATAGAATCACTACATACACCTTTGAAACGTGAACAATCCATTAAAATAAAAACAGTTTATTAATATTTTTATTAAATAAAATGAACTTAGGAATTGTTCAAGTATTACAAATAGGGGGGGTCTTGTAAAATGTTATTGTGTACCTAGGTGAAGGGAGGTTGGAACAAAGGTATTTAAGTGACTTTTCCAGAACCTTCCTAGCGCAAATTTCATAATAATTGTGTTTTTAGATTATATACATAATAGACCATTAAAGGATGACATCATCTGACATTAGGCTGGATGCAAAATGGCGGCCATGGCGACACACACGCACCACACATACACAAACCATAGTGATGGGTTTATGTATAAACACACTCATACCAACTCTTAAACTTTTTGTTTATGTTTATGCCCCCCGGCTAATGTCAAAATCCACGTGGCCATTAATGGTCTATAATCACATGGGTGTTTATTTATTACATCACTCTAATTCAAAAATTTATTTAGATAATTACATTTAAATTTAACCTGTTGCAACATTTAGGGAAAGGGAAGAGGGGGTACCAAAAAATGTTATGGCTCGTTTCGTGGGGGGTGGGGTGGGGAATAACCTCAACAAATTGCGTTGCGTAATACTTGAACGGACCATTATTACATTATATTATTATCAATATCAAAATAAATATATATTTCACAAATTGCTCTTATTTTTTTTACATTATTTGTTGTGGTTATTATTGTGGTTAAATTTTACGTTCATTTGGTTGATACTAAGTTTTTTATTATTTAAAAATTCTGTAACCTCAGCTGCCAATAAATTATGCAACGGGGCTAGAAATAAAATATATTATGGTCACATCGAACCCTGCATCATATACAATGAAAAACAGAATTTGAAGCCGATGTATATATTTAAGGGTTTGTCAATAATTTGAATGATTTTTACTTCTTTCCAACTAAATGGCTTCTTTTTATTTACAAACTAGCTTTCCCGACAGACGCTGTCTTGTAGTCCTTAGGTATCTACTATGAATATTGATTTCAAATTTGTAATTTATACAAAAAAAATACGTTTAAAATAGGTATGTTTGAATTCTAAAAAATTATTTCTGATAGCTTTAAAGAAATTCTATCAAAAATCTGCGAACCGTTTTGAAACTCAAGGTTGTCAAATAAAAAATGTGTTGTTATGGAATTTTTCACAAATGGCGTTGTTATCAGTAAATCCGTTCCATACTTACTTTAATATTATATTTGATATTATTTGCTATCCATTTTTCAATTTTTTCATCCAATAAATTATACTTCGGAAGAATCTGTTGAGCCGATCTCAAGTTATAAGTGTTCGTTCTAACTCGACTTTCTTTTATATTGTAGATAAGTATTATAAATTATGGTATTTTCATTTATGTTGCAGCATACATTTCACCTAAGAAGAGACGCTTAGTAACGAGAATAGCGTACATCATTTTTACGTCGTCATTCGTCTATTTAATTGTTGGCCCATGGGTTGGGTGGAATTGTGTGGCAGTTAGGCGAACACTCTTTACTGTTTGGAGTACAGTGGCGTTTGTGCAACTACCATTGGGAAAAACTATTTTGAAGTTTGCCCCATCTCGCAAAGTTGGAAAATGGCAGGTATGAACTATCAGTCACTCACTTAATATACAAATGTGTAATGATTTTTTAATTAAAATTTCAAGATAATGGTTATTTTATTTTGTAGATGATGATGTATTCTATGGTTCCATGGAGATCACTAAGTAGATCATGGGGAAGGATCGCAGGTGGTTATCATACAATATTAATCCATTTACTTCAATGATAAATGGAGCAAGCGTCTTTTTTATCCTGAACCTTAAATCCATTACTACCCCAAGCCTTTTTCTATAACCTACTCAAAGAAACCTTATTTGACCATCCTCTACTTTTTAGAACAAAAAATTTTTGTTCTCTGAAATTTCGCTGCCATGCGAGTAATAATGGGTGATTTTCAAATTTACAACATGCTTTTTATAGGCTGTTATAAAAATGTATTAAAACGCTTCAAGATTATAGCAAATCAGTATTTAAACTTTTAACTATGATTTCTATCCAAACTTTTGTAATATAATAAATAGCTTAAATTAAAAGGATTTTAAGATTAAAGACATTAAATTTTAAATAATTTTGTGGAATTTAGTACATTTGTTATTAATAATATTGATATGTAGCAAGAAGCCTATATACAGCAGTTTAAAATCACCCGCTACATTATAACAATAATATAGACATGCGACTGAGACCTTTCATTTGACCCTTATTATTTGATTAATATACAGATCCTTGTTTTACAATAATTAATTACTTTTGATAACATCTCAAGCGTGTGGCGTGATCATTTTATTTCTTAAATGTTTTCCATATTGGTAATAATTCATGTAGGTAATTTAGATAATATTATCATTTGGAAAGTGACATGACAATTTGTAAACAGTTTTTAACTTCTTGCAATTATCGCAAACTAATAATTTATTAAAAAGTAAATAATTATTTCGCAAAAACAAGTGATTGGGTATAGGTTAAAAGGATCCAATGAACTGCTTTGTATTTGTTGTAAAACATTATTAATCTATATATTTTGAATTTGTCGTATCAATTATTTTAGCTATTCCTATCCCAGAATTAGCCCGTCCATATGTTTACGGTGCTTATTCAAAATTGTTTGGAGTTGATACCGAAGAAATGGAAAAGCCATTGAGGCATTATACAAACATGACTGATTTTTTTACTAGGTAGGTTTGGCTTATATTTTTGCTTCAGTTTGTAAAATATTGTGTACAGGAAATTACAATTGTTGGTTTTTTTTTTTTCAGAAAATTGAAAGTAAACGCCAGGGTAATTGATACATGTGGACTTTTAGTTTCTCCTTGTGACGGAGTAGTCGTTCAATGCGGTCCTATATATGATAAATATATAAAAAAGGTACTTATTCTTTTTTTAAATTTATTTACTTTACAACGAACATAAAAAGTGTTAAATTTTACAGAAGAGATATTGTTTTTCAGGTGAAAGGACTTGACTACTGTATCAAATCATTTCTAGGATTTGAGCCAAATAAATCTTCTTCCAGAACTGTCAAATGTCTATATCAATGTGTTTTATACTTAGCACCTGGGGACTATCACAGGTAAATATGGAAATGCTATAAATCTGCTTTAAAAAAGCACTAGTAATTAGCTTTTTTTTTATCTAAAGAATAATAATAGTACAATTTTTATATAGATATATTACCATACAATAATTACTTAATGCTATTTGTATAATATTTATTTACTGCTCCATTGTAAGCATATAACTTGTGTATGGAGCAGAGGTACATTTTTTTGTTATAATATATTACCAGTTTTTATTTATTTATTTTTTTTTTTTTACTAGACCTTTATACTTAATATATTTGTTTATACTTAATAGCTTTATATTTAATATATTTGTTTATGTACAGCCATTAAAGTAAAGATTTACAAACAGTTCAGGAAATTCAATCATCTAGTATTGTTTTTACCAAATCTTCAAGTCTTATTTTCAAGTAGTTTGTTAGAAAGCCCTCTATTAGCAATTAAAAAAAAATACAGATTTCAATATTTATATACAACAGAAAAACAACATTCAGAATTTTCCGGTTTTCCGACAAAAGCTTTTCACCATTTTCGTGTTAAGTTATGTCAAGTAGAACCTAATAATATGTAGAAAAAGTATCTAGATAGGAAGTCATTTAAAACATTTTAAATAATAATTAACACTATCTAAATAGCCACTAGTAGTGCACTCGAGTAGGAAGGTAAAACAAGTTCCAGCTGGTAGGGAATAGTTTTAATACCATTGATGTAGTGCATAATATTTTCAGTCTGGTACGTAATATGTTTGTCGTTGACATTGCACAAAATTGAGTTCACGTTAGTTATATCTCTTAGTATGGTAATATGGTATTAGATAATTTTTTACTCATTTTGGTGAAGAATAATATATTAAAACTCGATCATGCTCATGGTGGTGAAACTCTGCCTGAGATACATTTTTTAATATATGAGATATTATCTTCTATGCCTTTCATGATATATATTTTTATGATTCAATCCCAAGATACAAGAAAATATTTACGCTTTAGGTTTAAACATTTTCTATTTATTGTTTCAGGTTTCATTCCCCCTGTGATTGGGTTGCATTGCAACGTCGCCATTTCAAAGGAAAGCTTCTGTCTGTTGCGCCTAAATTAGCCAGGTGGATGCCAAATCTGTTAGCCATAAACGAGAGAGTTGCCTATGTGGGAAAATGGGAATATGGATTTTTCAGTTATACTGCTGTTGGTAAGAAATATTCATTGTTTGACCATTAATAAAATATATGTTTAACTTTGGATTTACAAAACAATATACAGGGTGACTGGTAATTCAATACATTCCTTGTAAGGGGTTTTACTAGAGAAAATTTGCAACAATTTTGTTCCCATTAACCAGGGGTAAAAAAATACCAGTGGTTTTCGAGTTATTTAACTTTTTAGAGTTTTTTTTCAATTTTCCACCTTTTGACCTAAAATTTAAAATTGTGAACAAAGTACTGCATTTAGGAAAGTAAAAATATGCTTTTCCAATAGCTGAAGAATAAAGGAATGGCTGATGTAAAAAATCAAGCAGAAAATCTAAAAAACCTCAGAAATACAACGTTTTAAAATCACAATTCGGTGTTTTTTATTTTTTATTTCGATTTGTCTAACGGACTTACTCCAAAAAAGTATAATACACTTGGCGTACAAAACACAAGAAAAACTTCCCCAATTAATAAGCTTTCAGAAAGCGTATGAATGTTTTCTATTTTACCACAGTTTCGGAAAATAAATCTTATTAAACGATTAGAAGGCGCAGAATCAGTTCAACTTCGCCATACTAATGCTGGACTACCTAGTCTAGATAATCATAACGAAGCGCAGCTTTGAATTTTATTCATGTTGAAGTAAAGTCGTTTGTATAAAAAAGCCTACGGCTTCATAGCACCATCTATTTTTATTTATTTAATCATTGTCACATCAAATTCATACATATAATATCTGATCGTATAATATTGATTATTTTCCAAAACTGTAGTAAATTGGTAAACATTTTTACCTTTTCGCAAAGCTTATTAATTGGGGAAGTTTTTCCTGTGGTTTTTACGCCAAGTATATTATACTTTTTTGGAGTAACTAGCTTAGAAAAATCGAAATTAAAACTGAAAAAACTGACTTGTGATTTAAAAACGTCATATTTATGAGGATTTTGAAATTTTCTTCTTGATTTTTTACTTCGACCATTCTTTTATTCTTTCACTATTAGAAAAATTTATTTTTACTTTCCTAAATAAAGTACTTTGTTCACAATTTTGATTTTTATGTCAAAAGGTGAAAATTGAAAAAAACTTTAAAAAGTTAAATAACTCGAAAACCACTGGTATTTTACCCCTAGTTAATGGGAGCAAAATTGTTGCAAATTTTCTCTAGTATAACCCCTTACTAGGAATGTATTGAATTACCAGTCACCCTGTATACAGTAGGCGCCGGATATTGTGATCACGTTTGTCCCAGTGGTTTTGTTTCTATTAACCGGCGATTCTAATAAGCGGCGGCTATATAGAATATACGTACTTAGTTCACACCTACATATATTTCACACAAACACAGGTACCTACGTAATATATACCTAAGAAAGGTTTTTTTATGTCAAAAAAATCGTAAAGAAATCGAGACAAAAGATAGTCTGTCCATATGTTTCTGATAGTTTTCGGAAATCTGTGACTTCATTCAAGCATTTGTGTAAAAAATATACCTACCCACATCACTAGCAAGTGTTTCACGCATTTAAAACATCTGGGAGATTTGCTCTTTCCAAAACTAAAATCTCATCAGTTATTCATAGCGCACGTTAAAAGTGCTCACCGTTATTCGGTCTTTTATCTTTTTGCCTGTTCCAGGGTTCGTATTTTTTATCACCATACAATAAACAAACACCCGCACAGCTGGAAACAGTTCAAAACTGACCTCGACTGAGCTAAATGTTTTCTAATGCGCAATTTGTCTATTGAGTCGAAATTGAAAAAAAAAATACAAAAAACGTGCATGCCAGCGGCTAAAATATAAGAAAGTGTTCTAAATTTTTGGAAGAATTGATTCTATTAACCGAAAATGTGATTCTATTATCCTATAGAAATAGTATGAAATTCTTCATTTCGAATCGGGACATGGACTTTTGATTCTATAAAGCGGCTGATTCTATTAACCAGTGATCACAATAACCGGCGCCTACTGTATATATATATATATATATGAGTGATGACCTAGGATTTGTCACGAACTGCATGTGTAAAACATACACCTCGATAGACAAAAAAGGTCATCAGCTTTTCACAGGAAGAAATATTAAGATGTAAGTTTTACTCCATTTCACTGTGATCAGTTAGGCAGAGACTATGCTACTGCACTTGCATATGGGACGAGACTGTGCTCATCACCAGAATATGTGTATATATATATATATATCTTAGTAGGTATTAGAGTTAACTGCCGTACTATGTAACTCTGTTCTATCATCAGAAAATGATCTACAACCGAAGTAATCTCAGAAAAATAATTGGACAATGATAGAAATTACTACAAATTTTGCTAACATCTATAAATTTTCAAATATTATTTTTTCTTTTAAGGTGCTACTAATGTTGGATCTATTAGGGTTCATAATGATCCTACATTAGCTACAAATAAATTCCGATCTAACTCAGATGTCAATTATAAAAGATTTGATGAAAAATATAAATTATCGAGAGGTGAAGAAGTGGGATTGTTTTCCATGGGCTCGACCATAGTTCTGATATTTGAAGCACCGCAGAACTTCCACTTCACCTGTCACGAAAACGATCGCATCAAAGTTGGCAACTGTATAGGTGGATTAGACTGCCTTTATTCATCTCCACCTTCACCAGATTCTCTCAGTTCTGATGAAGGAAATGAGTTGAGTGATATTTATTAAGTTTTTGGCTCTGAAACAGTATATATTTTTCAAACTATTATTGTTTGGCTTTTATTTCTCATTTATTTTTCGAATATTTTTCTTATAAATATATTGAGTCTAAGTATATAAACTCATTTTAATCAGATGTTAGACATCAATTTTTTTTTATTGTTTTTGCATAATTTCATGGCTTTACTTTAAGAGTGTTTTAGCCAATACTAGTAATTTAAAAACCTGTGCAAGAATGCACTCTACATTAGTTTTGTAACCTATATGAGTAGATACTATGTAAAAACTTTGGTAATACTTACTTAAAGTTACTTGAAATTTTTTAACCAAATATTATGTTATTCTTGTAGAAATGAGTGATCTGATAATTTTTATATGAGTAATTTTAAGAAAAAAATATTAATAAGTTAAGTAATTTTTTGCTAAATATGATTTTCTCATAAAATAATATACGACACATGTCTAATTTGACATGGGTACGTAATGGAATGGAATGTTATTTTACCTGTTTTTATCAAAATGTTACAATTTCTTTGTACACTTTAGTGCCCTGTACTGCAATATGATCAATGTTTTTGCACTTGTTTTAAATAAATTACACAAATTTCACTTTGATATTAATTTAAATTAGTGGATTTAAACAGGTAAAAAGCATCCTTATAATTAGCAAGATGCAGTAATGATTATTATTCACAACTTTCTTAGCTTTGTTGCTTCAGGAATAATTTAGCAGAAAGTCCAAATGTGAATATTTGAAAGAGAAAAAATAAAAAATGTCAGTTTTCAATATATCTCCCGATTTAACTATGAAAATAATTTTTCTTCCAAAGCTTTCTGTAAAATTTTAATACAATAAGATGGAATCTGCAAAAAGTACTCAATTAATAAAATCGAAAGTGGTGGATGGGATAAAACGATTTTATATGATAACGATGTAAACTATCAAACTGGTAAATAACATTACTTCAAATTTATTAAACACAAAAATCACAATACATAGTATATCATAATATAATATATAACTTCACATAAATTATCTTGATGTTAACAGCTATGCAATAAGTATTTTCTAGAACAGTGTTCCCCAAACTTTTGGTGTTCATGAAATTTCCGAGGTATACCTATGAAAAATAGGGGCCGTTCAAGTATCACTTAACTCGATCTTTCGTAACTCGCTGTAACGATTTTGGTCCCCCCCGTCCTCTCCCTAAAAACCCATTTGACTATTGTGTATACCTGAAAATCACAATTATTATATAATTTGCACTAGATACGGGAAACTCAAGCTTATGGCTAGCTGTACTACGGATTTTTTTATATTATTTTAATGTCTGATCAGAATTTTTATTTAAATGTCTAAAATAATAGTTAATTTTTTCTGCTAATAGCTCCTAGTGTTTCATTATCAATGCCTGCACTTTTTTCTGAATCGGAAGGCATGATTTTTGGGAACATTTAATAAGGTACCTATTATCTACCACTGTCAGTGAGCTTGAGCTACACCAACTTAGCGTGAGAGCTTTCAATTTTGTCCAGAGACTTTAAAATATTAGAATTCCTGCCTTGCATTTATCTGTTGAACCCATTAAAATGATCAAATATGTCCAGCAGATAAATAAGTTTTACTACCCATTCCTTTCTTTTGAACACACATGTCAAATCTGAACCATGTGCTTCTCAAAACACTAAGGTCTGTTTATTTCACGGTACACCAGCTGAGGACTACGGTACACCAGTGTACCGAGGCACACGCTTTACTCTACACACGAAAACTGAGGGAAATGGAATTATTAATTTTTGCACAGTACAACCATTAATAAACTGAACATCGGAATTATAATCCAGAATTCTATCTCATTTAATGGTAAATAAAGTAAAATGCAGATTTGATTTTATACACAAGGGCCGTGGACATATTTCTTGTTAATTTAGTTCTGTTTGTAACACTGCGGCTGTGATGTTAATGAAAGATTTGTGAATAAGCATCAATGATTGGAGTGATTTTCAAATATCCGACTGAAGCAATTCTGACTATTTATTTTTATGTGGTTATTTTAAGCATACATTTTTCAATCCACATTTGAACAACAATCATATTGAAATAAGTGATATATCTAATAATTTGGTCTGAATGTTTCTCTCTTTTGTGTGAAATAATGTCATGTGATAGTTTTGTCAACCATTATTAAAAGTGTATTATTGGTAGCTTACCTTTTGTTGGCTACCCCATGACATGGGAAATGTCCAATGGATAGTGCGGGTATGGTTAATTGTTCATCAAAATATGTCAAACAGAATCAGTCTCATAGAGTTTGTGTTATAAATAATAATAACAAACACTTTATTGGTAAAATAATAAACCAAAATTGGCGGGCTTATTGCCTGGGGCAATTTCTTCCAACCAACCTATATAAATAACAGCTTCTTGAATATAAGTAATGTTAATAATTTAATCACAGTGATGTAAATAATTTAATCTGTTAGTAATTGAAATATTTTATTTTATAAATTTGATCACTCCATTTTTTAACACATTTCATATATTGATAGAAATGTTACAATATATAATCATTTTAGAAGCCTTACAAATCTGGTATTTAATTAAAGAAAATAATATAACAATATTAAACTTAAGTGTTATACTGTAATAAAATACTTATTGTAATGACTAGTAGAAATAAAATATAGAACACCCTTGAAAAAAGTAAGTCTGGTGTTACTAATTAATGAAAAAAAAGAATTTGATATTTGTTGTGAATCCTATAAATGATATTTCTGACAATATTGTATTTTTCAACATTAGGAATACTAATTGTTGGCAAAGTATTATTTTATTCTTCTTGATATAGCTTTTTTCAAATGTTATTAAAGTCTCAAATACATACACATAACCAACATAGATTAATTTTTATGATGAGATAACACTTTTTAATATTTAATGATATGTTTCTTACAAATTTGACCGTATTCCTTCAATATTTAATGGATTTTAATTAAATAAAAGGGTTTTAAATTGTAATATTTTAATTTATCTTCATTGAATAAACTAAATTATTACCTAAAAATACACTGCCTGAAAATACCTGAAGTCATCTTAAAAAAGCTACTTCAATTTCACTTATTCCACTACATACTCCAAATATTCACTATTAAATACATTTGTAATGTTGTTTAAAATTTTGATTTATGGTCAATTTTATTTATTAAGTATATTAATTTTAACAAGTTATAAAAAAATTATATAAAATTATAAAAAAAAGTACTATTTACTTACATACATGCAGATTGTCTTTACAAAAAAATATAGCCTACTGTTTCATCAATATAGACGAGCTTTGTTGATGTAATTTTGAAAATTGGTGTATAGTTATTTTGGCCATTTACACTAAAGACTTCTTTTTTGATAAATGGTTTTGATACTTTTATAATGTTTCATTAAAACCTGTATATTTGTATAAATGAAAATGTAACTAATAATTAGATTAATTGCAGTTTGTCTTAAGATTATCCCTAAGTAATATTGTATGTGGTAAAATGTATTTGCTAAATATAATGTACCTTCATGTAGTGCCATTTTAAGCCTTTGTTGTTTTTCAGTCATTTTTACACAAACTTAAACTATCAAACAAATTACTGAGTATTATAGATAAGTATATTAAAGGCACTCATGCTTAAAATAAGTAAGAAAACATATTCCAGCCACCCTTTATAACACTGGATTATTCATATTTAACCCTTATAGTTCGTAAATGTCTGAAATACTTAATTGTTGAAACTGCATTAAGAAAGTACCCTTTTAAAATAGTAACATTGCCTCGCTATTTACGTGTGTTAATAAACATAGACCTACTATATCTATGGACTGCTAATGTGAACTGTCAAAGGAACAACGCGAGCTTATCAACATGCAACAAGGATTTTTCCTCTCTGACGAAGAGGTAAAAAGGCATTGGAGAACTGTAAAATGTACTAACTGGTACTCGTTTGAAGCCTTTCAACCTAAATTTCTGCTGTATTTTTTGTAGGGAAAAAAGTATTAATGTTACATAAATGATGTACCTATCATTAATTTGTCGTAATTGTTGTTAGCAATCCATAGAATATAAATCATTGACATAAAAGTATACCATCGATAGTTTTTTTAAATAAATAAATAAATATACCTTTAATGATTCAAAGTACAGTGTGGCGACAATTTAGTTATCAAAGTCAAAAAGTTGAATAAATGTGCCTACTTTTGAACATCTTAAAAACCAATGCTTTTTTCCAGTAGCTGAAGTTTTTTTAATAATTAATTGTGTATACCTAAAAGGAATTCTTACATTTTTTTTTAATTTATCAATAATAATATAAAGGGTGCTCTTGAAATATTTATGAAAAAGGCTTCTCTGAGTATTGTGAAATATATGATGTTACTCAAAGTTCTGAAGAAATAATTCTTCTCAATTGGTTGTTTATGGGCTTCCCTCCAAAATGAATATTTGATTTTATTGATTAAATATAATTTTTATTTAATGTTAGTACCTACTTGGGTTGGAAGAATTTAATGATTCTTTTTCTGTATGTTGCGCATAATTAGCCCATTTATTCTAGCATATTATATAATATATTTATGTTCGCATACTTACATATTATGAAACAAACTTGTGTAACTTCCGGTATTAATTTATTTTATGAATATTTAAAACCACATTCCTATGTGCTCGTCCATTTATCATGTGCTCGTCCATTTATCATGTGATCTGTGTTTGCAGTTTTCAAGACCCTTGTCACCCTGATGATGTCTAGCAGGGTTTCAGAACAATCCCCCTCCATCCCGTAGGGAAAACATTGTAGGCAAATTTCAATTGTCATTTTCCACAAGTCCAGGTGCCTGTTTTTGGTTAAGAAATCAAGCATTTAATTACTGTTGGTTGGTTTTTGCACTGTACCCCCCTGTGTCAATTTGAGACTTTCCTGACTTTTTCTCACCCCTTTTTCGATCTCATGTGTATGGATGAGGCCTATATTTATTCCAGTATTTTTTTTCTATAGGTATCTTAAATAGATGGTTCATTCCTTTACAAAACATACCCTTTTTTATTAGTGTTTTGTTATATTTTAAACTAAAGAAAGTGATGTTTAAAAATACCTCAAATATATTAATTTATAATTTAATACATATATTTATATACACCCACCACGGATAATGAGAATATAATGCAAAGTAAATCTAGTCACATATTGTTTTAGTGTTGTACACATTGCTTATAATATAATATTATCTATCTCAATATAGTGCTGTCTGTATGATTTTGTACCCTTGCTATTTTGCAGTTTTTTTTTTCTCAATGTTTTTAATTTTAAATCTCAAATTTTACTTATATTAAAAAAAAATTTATTTCATATATTTTGTATGATGATAAGTACACTATAGTAACACTCAATGTAACATTGTCAGTGTATCTAAGAACTATTGTAATCACATGTTACTAATCCTTTAGGTATTTGTATTTGAGCTAACAAAATATTGTATGAACATCAAGTACAAAATAAAAACAATTTTTTTATAAATTTATTTCATGAATTTTTCACTAATAATTATTCACCAACATCAATTCCTTGAAATTTATTTTTCATTTAAAATTTCTACGATAGTTGACCTGTCCAAGGGTGCATTTGAACCAAACTAACATAGAGCCAGAGCTGGAAGTAGACCATATCTGTAGTGGCATGGTAAAAGGCATTAAGTCAGTGGGATGACATTTCTCAGTATGGCGGATTTACTTGTCAGTATTTTAAGAGGTTTCATTTTTCTCAAATATTATTTAATACAAATAAAATAGTTGGCCTGTCCAAGGGTGCATTTGAACCAAACTAACATAGAGCCAGAGCTGGAAGTAGACCATATTATAATGTTGACATCACTATGTCTCTCCGAAAGAAGAATGAAGGAGATAAAAATGATTTATGGCTGCAGTGGACAGTTTGTATCAATAACTACTTTACCAAAAAAATATACCTACTTGCCTATGTATGACGTGAAGAACATTTTTTTTTTCTGCAAGATAAATGAAATCATTCATAATCATGTTGGTCCATAGTTCATTGTTAAAAGCTGGATACACGTCATGTAACGATTCATCTTTACGATTTGACCGATAATCTCTCATTTGCCAAATCTTAGCGATAAATCTGCACATTAGTGGTGTCTGAAAGATCAACAATAAATTGGTCGAATCGTTCACTGATAAATTGGTCCAATTTATCTTTGGTGCAACAGACATGAGAAGATTGATCGGTGGTGACGATGAAAGATAAATTATTGTACCACAATTGTAGTTCAGTAGTTCTTTAAATCATCTTATTTATTTATTTAATTCTTTATGCACATATTATAAAATAGTGTATAAAAATAACAGTGTATGAAAATAGTGGGCAATGGAGGGATTATATCCGAAGCAATCTCTAACATCTAATCACATAATATGATAAAATACAAATATAGATACATACAAATAACTTAATATTCTTGTAACTCAAAAGCTGCATGTGATGCAGATTTTTTCTGAATTACCACATTTTAATCAACTTTGTTCGTCTTACTTCTTCTGAGCCGTTTTATGATGGCTCAGGATTTATGACCCATTATTCCGAACTGGCAAAAATCAAAAAAGCACCGTGACGATCAAACGAGATTCTCGTGGAGCTTCTGTCACTGCCCCAAACTGATAAAAGGGAGATGATGGGAGTACTTTGAGTCAATATTGGACCATCCTAAGGCCTTCTCATCTTACAACTAGAGGAGGAGTTGGCGGGTCTCGGGCAATTGGGATGTGTCAAGACCCGCCTGTTCTTTCTCCCACCAGGGTCCCGAAGATGACGAGGACCCTCACATACCGTGTACCACTCCTTCGAAGCAGAGCTAAGGGATTTTTGGATGGTGTGGGAGGAGATCATAAACATTGCGCAAGATCGAGCACAATGAGGAGCTCTTGTTGCCTTCAGTGCCTAAGTGGGGTCAAAAAGATAGTATTGATTGATTGAATCCATCATTCCAAAGGAAAACAGGATACCAAGGTTCTTCTTCTTCAGTCGGTCCCTCGAGGAGGGGATCCATGGCGGTCATGATCCATGCCGAGGATCGTGACCGCCATGCATCCCCACCAACTCCCTCCATCTCTCCCGGTCTTCAGCCATTCTTATGAACCCATGCAGTGTGGTCCCTGGTTTCCCGCCTAATAAGATTGGTCCATTTTGTGGGCAATCGTCCATCCCCACCATAATCCTCCTCTCCAGGGAATCCGGCCAAGTTTACTGTAACGTAAAAAGTTCAGGAGTAAAACAATGAGAACTATGATGATGTTTATATCATATGTGATAAATATACGTCATCATTATTGTTCAAATTTTATGGAATTCCGAAAGATCAGCGATCATTCTCTTTCCTAGAATCCTTGGAATTGCTCTCAAAACACAGTTATTATGAAAAAAATTATATATTGGTTACGTAGATGTTTCAGATTTCACTTGATTTTGGGATAAAAGGAGTTTTCATGCTATTTTGGATTTTTTTTAATGTTAACACTAGCCAATATTCTCATGTAATTTACAGTAATATTTAGAACTTACAAGTGTTAGTCGTAAGTCAAGTGCTACATTTTAGTATTATTCAGTAAATTTGTCAAAATAGTATTTCTATCTTCTAGAGCTCACTTGGGGCCCACGAAGATAATATGAGCCCTCCACTGAGTGAGATCTTGTTCAGTCTCAATGACCTCCGCGCATTAATAAAATTAAAATATAAGAGAAACTTTCTAGTCTTCAGACACTGATGCGAAGAAGAACAGGGCTTTTGCCAGCCAACTGTCATTGAGCATGCTTAACACATATCCCAGCCATGTACAGCTCACCTTCATTATTTTGTTTAACCCAATTCTCCTTCATTATGTATCCTTTGTAGCTTTTTAAATTATTGTTACCAGTTGCCAACCCGCATTAAAAGGAGTATAACGGTTAATTCAATTAATAATCAAAGGGAAAGGTATGGCAATTTGCACCTCTGAAGATGTGACTAAATAATGGAAAATATTGGCTTCTTCTTCTGTATGGGTGTGAGTTGTGGCACCTGTCAAAAAAAATATGTATCATAATAATATGTATAGTGGAAATAAAATACGCACTAAACGCCAAAAACTTCATTTTGAGATAATCTAATAAAAATGATTTTTCCCCCATACAGACATAGTACTATGATGATTTTTGGATCAGTTTTTTTACGCCTTTAGATCATCGATATGGACTTAGTGCAATATTTAGACTATTGACAATGATTTATAGAACATTTCCTCATACTCAACTCATTTTTTTCATTTTTGGCGTTTAGTGCGTATTTTATTTCCACTATACATATGATGTTGTCATGAGTCATGTACTTATAATCTTCCTAATTTTTGTAGATTAAATTCCTTTCTGGAGGAGAAGGAAATTGTAAAGCAGCTCCTGAACACTTGAATGCCCTAGGGGGTCTGCATGGAGGATATATTGCCACTCTAGTTGGTTCCATTTCAACATTCTCTTTGAAGACACAACCTGGTAGGGAACTCAAAGGAGGAGTGTCGTTGATATTCATGTCACGTAAGTATCATCCCTCTAGTCTATATACCACTCTATCCCATTTTATGAGGTACACCCTGTACACCCTTATTTTATTTATATTTGCATCAATTACAGGAACCTTTACTTTCAACATATCTATTCTCTTACTATAAATAGTTCAATCATTAATAATTATTGTACTGTTTCAATGGGTTTTTAGTTGGAAACCATTGGGGCTTACGATCCTACACCAAAGATGGCTCGTTTAGAATGATCATTTTGTGCTTTCAGAAACATTCACCTTAAAATTTCTTTTTCCATATTTTTACCTCTCCAGCGTTGTCGAAGGCAAGCATTGAACCAGGTTCCCCACAAAGAATAAGAAGAGACACACTGCCAGCGCCTAACTCATAGGCAATGGGATGGTGTGAGGTAACTATGAATTTTTACCTTAACTACTATCACAGTATACGATCAATAATCTTGAGCGAACAGTATTACGTAATAAAATGGTTAACAATTAGTATCAGGTACAAATTATAAACATTAACATTCATCCTCCAAATAATAGCAATAAACAAATGGATTTAAAAACAGTTACATAACAGTTGGGAAATCTTAATATATATAAATCTCGTGTCACGATGTTTGTCCTCAATGGACTCCTAAACCACTTAACCGATTATAGTAAAATTCGCACACCATGTGCAGTTCGATCCAACTTGAGAGATAGGATAGTTTAAATCTAAAAAAAACCTTGGGTAACCTACGAAAACTTCAATAATGTAACCCAAGGTGTAAAAAATTTACCTAAAATATTCTTTTTATCGCAAACGCTGTGAAAACTAATGATGATAGAATAAAACAATGTACCACAATTTTGTAGAAGACATCATTATTTACAAAAAGTATCGCGACAGCATATGTCTAACTATTATAGTTAGGGGGCGTCCATTAATCACGTGAGCCCAAAAAGGGGAGGGAGGGGTCTGGAAAAAATCACGAAAGATCACGTAGGGGGAGGGGGGGTCTAGTGAGAAAATCACGTGCATTTATTTTTCTGATGAATTTGAAGAGAAACGGTTGTATTTTCAGAAATTTTAGAAATTGATGAAAATTAAAATCATAAGTTTCGTAATTATTTGTACTAAAAAAGTACACGTGATATTCGAGGGGGAGGGGGGGGGTATCCTGAAACATCACCAAATATCACCAGGGGGGAGGGGGGGTCTAAAAAGTTGCGAAAAAACATCACGTGATTAATGGACGCCCCCTTATGCAACAATAAGTGTTTTTTTATTTAAAAAAAATCAATAAAATGTCACCTCTAGAAAAGGCTCTTTATTGGTATCTTGGTATTACTCCTTATTAAAATAAATTAGTTCATATTCAAGTCTGCTTCAATATGTTTGTATAACTTTTTGAATTATTCAATTCGGACATTCCATTCGAAAGTTATCACGAGTTTAAAAATGTGAGTATTGGAAAAAAAAGCATAGTCTCTTATCATCTCAACTTATCCGATGCAGAGTGCGTACGGGAGAGGGGAGGGGAGTCATGTCAAGTTTAGTAGAAATACCGCGCAAAGTAGTCACGGTGGTAAACTGACGTGACACGATACATTGCAATGCAATTATTCCAGATTAACATATGCTATAAAATATTTTGAAAAAGTTAGGGATCTGTATGAAAACTAAATTATTTTTAAGTATCTATCTACCCGTGCGAAGCTGGGGCGGACCTCTAGTAACATTATAAAAAGTAATTAGTACAATAGGTATCACAATAAAAGTCAGTTATAAAATGGATTACTTCTGGGTTCATCCAAAGTGAACTCATATACACTTCCAATACCTATCTTTCACGCTATAAAAAGTTAGTGTCATGTCATGGAAGACACTGAGATAGAATTTGCAGGTAAGAATAGTTGATTGCATATTGCATCTCTAGACCACCAACCTACACAATCTCAGTAGGTATACAAGACAAAAAACACATTCACATACACTTCACTCCTAGACATAAGCTCCCTTGTAGGTGAATAGTTCTTATGACATCATCCTTAGGTACATAGCAACTGAAAAAGAGATCTTAAATACTTTTAGTAAATATCATTCAGATAATTTGTAACTACCAGTAGGTAATTTATTGGAAAGTTGTTTTTTTTTCCATTGTAGAGTATATATTTCCATTATCTCCTATCCAGCCAGACACCTCTTTTGTTTCTTTCAAGAACATAATCTTCTGCATGGATTTTCTCCCATTCCTTATTTACTCCATATCAACCCCTCCATTAAGATGGCTTCAATATGGTTGGTCCACATCATTTTAGGTAGGCTATGTCTACATTCACTCATTCTTTCAGATTTATAGATCTTTTTTGTCATTCTCTCTACATGCCCAAACCAATTCAATTTATTCATTTTCATTCTAGTCACTACTGGGTGTTGTGCTAATTTTAAAGGTCTACAATACATATGTAATACATGGCACTCCATTTTATTAAAATGTGCTCTTCCATAAAATTTTACGTGCACTAAAATTTTATGTCCAACACATATGTCTTCCATTGTTAAAATATGCAATTAATTTTAACTTGTTTTTTTTTTCAGTAGTTTGAAAGGTGCCAAAGAAGGGGATATTACAGTTATTGCTCCAACAATCAATCAAAAGGCCTTTTTAGAATTTGAACTCATGAAGAAAGATACCAACGACATCATTGCAAGAGGTTCACATACTAAGTTTTTTGTTAAATGAAAAGTTTTATTTGATAGCTTTATGCCTTGTACTATGATAAGTATTGGCAAAGTAAAGACATGGAGTTTTTTCGTTTTAATATTTGTTTATTTTTAAACACAACAGATAGTTACATAATAATGAGAGTGAAATACTTTTTTACAGTTATTGAATTCATGCGATATTCATCATTATTCTCCCACTTATATTGTTAAAACAATCTGCAAGTAACTGTATGATATGGTGTTTATTTACCACATGTTTTATATTGAACTTTGCTCAAAAAATATCCATATAATATTGTATTTACCTATCAATGTGAACTAACAGTCATTTGCAATAGGTACAAGTGTAAATTTATTTTTTCATCCCCTTTGTTAAAAACCAGGCATTGTTTTCATTTAACATTTCTCTTGAAACAACAGTATACCTATGTCGACTAAAAGAGTCGCATCTTATTGGGTTGTATCCCAAGTATTTAACGTCACCATCTTTTATTTCTTCCATGATACAGGTTTCACACATCAAAGTATTATGTGGTTTCAGAGCATATATTCTCCTTACAATTTCTTCATGGTGGGACGATAAGCTAGAGACATTCATATCTCCCTTTCTTGTTCCAAAAAAAAAATAGATTTTTCTTTTCATTGCATTCTTTCTTCTTTGATACACAGTACATGTACAGTCAAAGACAGACTTATCCATCTCCAACCCATGAAAAAGCTTTTCATGTATTTTGCAGACTTACGTTCTCAATTTGTTGATCAACGTTCTGTTTGAACAGAAGGGAAGCTGGGCTGGCTTCCTTTAGTTGGGGGCATGTTAATATGTGTAGGAGGAATTATATTTAGAATAATCATGGCATGATCCTCGAAAATGTATTTAAATTAATGATAAAACTAGAATCATTATTTATGTGCAAATAATTTAGAAACCATTTCGATGTTAAAATGTAAATATTCCACACATACCTACTTTTACTTGTACTTTTTTGTTGGGGGCATGTTAATACATTGTTTAGGAGGGATCCCTAAAGGTGGAATTATACTTTGTGGAATCATAGCATGATCCATGACAATGTATTTTAATTAACTCTTCTTCTTCTTATCGACTCATACTGTGTGGTTCTGAGCAATACACTATTATTACTACTATGGGGGCGTCCATTAATCACGTGAGCCCAAAGGGGGGAGGGGGGTCTGGAGAAAAATCAAGAAAGATCACGCAGGGGGAGGGGGTGTCTAGTGAGAAATCACGTGCATTTTTTATTTGACGAATTTGAAGAAAAACAGTTAAAATTTAAAAATTTGACGAAAATTAAAAACGTTTTGTAATTTTTTGTACTAAATAAGTACACGTGATTTTCGGGGGGGAGGGGGGGGGGGATATCTTGAAACATCACCAGGGGGGAGGGGGGTCTAAAAAGTTGCAAAAAAACATCACGTGATTAATGGACGCCCCCTATCACATCTTTCCTACTATCTTTACTACTATCACATCTTTCCATCATAAATTTATCAAACAAAACAAAGAAATTAAGTCAAATTATAAAATGGTAAAAGAATAAAAACAAATGGCCAAAACAAACGGCAAGTGTATTTTTTAGTTGGAAGGAGCATACTTGAGTTATAGCCGGGTTCACTTGCAGCAGATTTTTTATATACTTAATACAGTGATAAAACTTGCAACATATTCTCCAAAGCAGTCTTGGAATGTATCAGCTTGATGAGTCAAAGCGAGATCGTCAGCATTGATGATAAATAATAGGCACTTCATTTACATTTGCCGGAAGACAGCTAAAGATTGCCTGGAATGGAGTGACTCTGGAACACATAGAATGCCTAAAATATTTAGGGCTTACACTGGACAGGTCGCTCACATATGCTTAGCACTGCCAAGACACAGGAAAGAAGGTGAGTGCCAGAAATGGGATTGTTCGACAACTTTTTACGTCAAAATGGGAAGCCACAACCAAACGTACTCACTCACGTAGGGCTATATAGCTATAGAACTCAAACGTAGTTCAGCTGTATAGCCCTATGCATACTCAAAGCGAAATACTACTGCCCTGTTTGGGCGGATTCCGCCCCTTGCCAAAAGGGTGACATGTCTCTGAGGCTATGAGGATTATCACTGGGTGCCTGAAACCAACCAAAACTGAATACCTATACCAACTTGCTGGTTTGCATCACCCGAAGTGAGAATGTCTGCGACCTCAGGCAGGGAGAAACAGACGGTAGGTGCAATATGACTCCCGTCACCCAATGCATATGCACAGCCCTGCTCCAGCACGCCTTTAATCCAGAAACTTATTCGCTAAAAGAACAGTGGCTCTGCCTGTGAGTGTGAAGAGTGTTCGACATCATAAGATAGAGGGAAACATGGGAGGACCTGCTGGTACCGCCTAGTAAACATCTGGCGCCCATAGCTTGCCATGGATGGCTTGTAGGGCAAACCATAAATGATGCTTGATCCAGATGCACACAAACTTTGGCAAACCGATGGTAGGGCTACGAGGATGATTCGAGATATGCATGCAGAGAGACACAGGATTTGGAATATTGTTTTTCATCCCCACGTCTGAGGCATCAGGTGACACAAAAAGACCTGGTCAATGTAAATAACCAGGCCATCCCTTGAGCCAAAGAAAATTCGCATCTGTAGGCTTGCCTAGGTGTTTTTATTATTTTAACATTTTATAATTTGACTTTATTTATTTGTTATGTTTGATAAATATATGATGGAAATATGTGATAGTAGTGATAATAGTGTATTGTTCAGAAGCACACAGTATGAGTCTACAAGAAGAAGAAAAGTTAACTAAAATACATTGTCATGGATCATGCCATGATTCTTCATAGTATAATTCCCCCTTAGGGATTCATCTTAAACAAATTAACATGCCCCTAATAAAAATAGTAAAAGTAGGTATGTTTGGAATATTTACATTTTAACTTTTAAATTATTTCTAATTAATTATTTGCGCATTGATAAGCATGCTTGAGGCCTATGAGAGGAATTAGCCATTGAAAGAGGGCCTCCCATGTCAAACGAACCTTCTTGCAAAAATTCAGGCAGAAATAAAAACCTGAGGATCCGACACTGGCCCCGATTCGATGTGACCTCCACGCCTCGAGCAGGTAGTAAAAAAGGGGCCGAAATTCGGCTACCTAAAAAGGTTCCTGATGGTGTGTACAGACTATAGGGACTGGATGTTATCTTTAAACTATCTAACTCTTGACTCTAAAAAAATCTAGCAGAGACTCAAAATAGAACAGGATATTGATCAACAATTATTATCGATCTCACTATCAAAATAAACATTCGATTACTTTAAGCCAGCCCAGCTTCCCTTCCGTTCAACCAGCTTCTGTGAAGAAAATCTAGCACAAAAAAAAACTATGTATACAACAACAGAGTATGAAGATGTATTTGGTCTTCTAAGAAAACAAACGAAATGATCCTTTATGATAACAGTGAAAATCAAAAGACAATTTAGAGTTGCGTACTGGAGTTATAGCCGGGTTCTCTCGAAAATTAGTCCAAATTGTGTCGTCTATACATGACGGTGATTGACACGTACATTCCAGTGAATATTGGTTGATACAAGATTTAAAATTTAATTCAGTTATGGAGTTGATATAATGTGCTTTTAGTCGATCAGCCAGTTGTTTATTCATTTGCATATGAAAATCTCCAAGGACAACACTGAGCTCACCCCTACTTCTCCCCAACAACTGAGTCAGCCATTAAACGTTTTCAAATCAGAGCTGTGTCATTATGTCTAACACAAATCTTTATATACCTAGTTAGTATTGGACAATGGGTGCTCTATGACATCTGCCATTTCGATTTTATTATTGACGTATATTACCAAACCACTGTTTCTATTTATGTGGGCTAAGTCGGAGCATTGAAAAAGAGAAGGACGAGTTTCTTTTCTACATATAACCAAAGGCTATAAAGATCAGAAATAAGCTTTTATTTACTAATCACCAGTTAACAAGAAAAAAATACCTTTTATTATTCTTAATGCTGTGCGATTTGGGAGAAAGAATCAATAAATTTAAAGGATTACACATACATACTGACACATATACACATACATTCTGACAGTACATGCACTTCTCGACACCAGACCTGTCAAAACCTACAGAAGTACATGCCGGGCCGTAATGTCAACAAAACAGGATTATTATAATTTTATTGTTATATGCATCCAAAAGCATTCCCCTTTTTTGCTATAAATAAAGAACTCTAAAGACATATACTTTGTCACTCTGAAATTAATATTGAAATCACAATTTACACAATAAGCTACATATAGGATTATTAATGATACGTGACGAGAAAGAATAACCGATTCTAAAGTAAATCAGTTGTATAACACTTTCTGAAAGAGGAAAACATTCACTAACAGCCTCAGAGCCAATCTTACGACATAATATATAGTTATTTTGATTGTCGCACGGCTCAAATCACCTAAATAAAGAGTGCAGTACAAAACGACGCGACGGCTGATGATAGGGATGGGCAAAAAATATCGATATATAAAAATATCGATTTTTTTTTTAAAATAATCGATATTTTTCGTCGATTTTTTTAATCTGGAAATATCGATATTCGATTTTTATTTCTGAATATCGAAGTCGATATTTTTTTAAGCGCTTTAATAAATTTTATATAAAAATTCAAATTTTTATATAAATTATGAACGCATCCAAAAACTTTTTTTCTACGGCCCTGTCTGGCATTTACAAAACATATGAAAATACGACAATAAAATAGGTATACATTCAGCTAACAAAATATTTTGTAACGATTTAGAAATTATTCGTAGCGATATATTCAAAATTTCTGCAATTTTTCACTATTTCAGCACGATCTTCCAATAGTGGAAATAAAGCCAAAAAATAATAATCATTTCAACTTGAAATACACGTGTTCCACACAGATTTTTTTTCAATTAAGTAATCTTATTAGGTCATTATCACACGTTTGACAGAACAAATTTATGTATTTTTAGTTGTAATGAGTCTTTCCGCTTTTAAATATCACTTTTTAGCAATAAAGGTAGATGGAGCTGAAATTTGTAAAAAACTGCACAAAATTTGAATATCGCCGACCTGTGGGTGCGTTTTTCTTTATTCTTTATTCTTAAAATATTTCCATAGGCCCTTACGGGCACTCGGAATAGTCAAAAACATAAAATACAGCAAAATGCAAACAATACTAACAATAATGAAATGTAACAAAGCAAAACAAGCATGTACATAGGGTCTTAGAACATAATCCATAGAAGTTAAATAAAAGTGTAAAAGAGAGAGATCAGATCATGCATGGTGTAAAGGGCCATATAGCATTCGTCAGGTAAAGATTTTATAAGGGATCCTGCGTGGTGTAAATTGCCACATTGCGTTCATCTGATGAGAGCAAAAGACAAAAACAATAGGGAGGAGAGAATACATAAACAAAAATCATCCCGTTGGACCACTCTACTGAGGAGCGTTTGCCGTAGATTAAATCAATGCGGATTCAAGTCAAGAAGAGGAACATCACAATTACGAACAACAACCAACCAACAGTACGGAATGTCTACTCATACACACATATATACATACACTCACACATACACAGATACGGTAAGTGAATACGTGTAATCAATCTAACATCTCGTCAATAGAGTAAAAACATTTATCAACAAGGAACGATTTTATCTCTCTCTGAAAGGCTACGTCATCTGTTGATTTGATATTTTGAGGTAGCTTGTTATAAAAACGAACACCTCTACACACAAAACTTCGTGAAAACTTTGCTAGCCGGTGCTGGATGGGTCTGATTTCATCCTTTCGTCTAGTATCGTAACCGTGGTGGTCAGAGTTAAGAGGTGTGCTACTCAAACCTCTTCGTGCAAACAGAATGCATTCTTGTATGTATGCACCAGCCAGTGTGAGTATCCCGAGATCTTTAAAGGCATCTCGGCAGGAATCTCTAGGCTGCAAGCCCAGTATTGCCCTTACTGCTCTTTTCTGCAGAATAAATACTCTGCCAAAGTCAGCACCGCCACCCCAGACCACCACACCATAGACCATCACTGAGTGGAAGTATGAGAAGTAGACCATCTTTGCAGTATTCATCCCACATATATCTTTTATCTTTTTTATCGCAAAAACTGCGGAGCTCAGCCTGTTACAGAGTTGCTCGATGTGAGCTGACCATTGCAGCTTTCTGTCTACTGTTATACCTAGGAATTTACAATCATTTACGATAGTTATGGATTTGTCAGTGAATACTTTCTCAGTTATGTCGTCATTTTTCAGCCTCAAAGAGAAACACATCGCATTTGTTTTGTTCATATTAATAATTAAATTGTTACTATTAAACCACTGGGCCACGTCATCTAGTATTTTAGCTACATTCCCAGCAACATGTTCATCGCAATTTTCGCGTTTGATAAGAAGGGATGTGTCATCCGCGTACATCACAATTTCGCCCCTATCTTTAATTATTTCAGGGAGGTCATTGACATAGATGATAAACAGCAATGGTCCGAGAATTGAACCTTGTGGAACCCCGTACCTAATTTCGCTCTTCCTAGATCTTACATTATTTATTTCGGTAATTTGACTTCTGTTACTTAAATAAGATTCAAAAAATCTTTTTTCGTAGCCACAAATACCGTAGTGCATGAGTTTGGTGCACAGAATATTGTGATCAACGCAATCAAATGCCTTGGATAAGTCACAGAAAATGCCGTAAGTGTCACACCCTTCATCGAGGGCTTTCAACACTTTCTCTGTAAGCGATATCATTGCATCCCTAGTAGACTTATTTTGTTGAAAACCATATTGCTGAGAATGCAGCACGTCGTTTATTTTTAGGAAATGAATCAGTTGCCCAGCAACAGCTTTTTCTAAGATTTTACTCAGAACCGGTAGTATAGAGATCGGTCTGTAATTATTTGGATCACCTTTTTCCCCTTTTTTATGTATTGGAATGACTCTAGCAAATTTCAGTAGGTTTGGAAAGACTCCTTTTTTTAGACAGTGGTTGAATATGTCACATAAAACAGGCGCTATGTCAGTAATAATGCTTTTTAAAAACTTTGTGGAAATATGCCATAAATCATTTGATGTTGTCAATTTCAATTCCTTCGTAATCTTCAAGATATCATTCTCAGTTATTGGACGGAATTTAAAGTGTTCTTTGGGAGAGGGAATGTTCTGAAAATATGCCAAAGCATTGTTCGTATAGTTAGAATTACCATTTTTTTTAATTAATTCTGCTGCTATGTTAGTAAAGAACTTATTAAAAGAATCGACCCTGCTCTCACCAGACTCCTCAGTAATTGTTATACTCTCAGGCTGACTTTTGCCGGTTTCCTCCCTTATGACATTCCAAACTGCTTTAATTGGGTTTTTTGATTTATTAATTTTCTTATGAATGAAGTTACTCTTTGCAACCTGACAAACTTGCTTAAAGATCTTGCTATATTTACTAATATAGGATTTTAAATTTACATCATGTGTAGGCTTATGACTATAAAGTTTGAAAAGTTTTTCCCTGGATATTTTAATACCTGTTGTGGCCCAATCTTCAAATTGTTTTTTAGTCTTCGGCCTTGATGACTTAACAGGGATGTGAGTATTCAAATTTAAGATAAAGCATTCAAAGAAATTGTCAAAGAGTATGTTAGGATCCTTATCACTACACATTGTCAGATTTTGTTTTAGGGATATTAGGAATTTATTAGTATTTTCAGAGTTGGGATATCTTTTTTTGGTATAGATTTGTGATGAGGATTTCTTAATGTCTAGTGGTGTGAACATTTCAATAAGTTGACCATCATGATCTGACTTTACAAGATTCACCAGCCCGGAATGACACACAAGGAGGTCGGTGAAAACATTGTCGATACATGTCGATGATGTGTTAGTAGTTCGTGTTGGCATATAAATGCAACGTGTCAAGGAATAGCTATTGAGTAGGTCCAATAATATGTCTCTATTGCTACTACAGGAATTCAAATCCACATTGAAATCTCCACAGACAACCACATGTTTATTATTGCCCCCGGTGATCTTACCTAGGATGCCTTCAAGAATATCTAGGAAATATCTGAAATTACCCGATGGCGGTCTATAAATACAAATTACTATAACAAACTTTAACTCTGCACAAGACACTTCACAAATTTTTTCTTTTGACATATTTTTAATGTCCAGTCTATTTTTAAATGAGTACTTGGTATTTATTGCAATAAGGCAACCTCCCCTAATAGAATGGTCCCTGCAAAACTCACTTGCTACTACATAATTTTTTAATACAAAATTGTCCAATTCTGATTTAGTGAACCAGGTCTCTGTCAAACAAAGTACATCCAATGCTTCTGCTGTCACCGAAAGATAAAGTTCATGTTCTTTTCCATTGAGGCCCCGTACATTTTGATGAACCAAATTAAATTTCTTGAGAGTGTTCGGCTTTGGTGAGGGCTTGTCTGTTACAGTACTCTTATTACAAGCTAGTAATGAGAGTAACAGTTCATTTTCTTTCCCACGTAGTCCCTGAGCGCTCTGATGAGCCACTGTGATGTCAATCCTGCTTCCTATTTCCCTCTCATCGGCGATCGCTGTTTTCTCCATAAAAAAGGCATTGATATTGCCTTATCTACATTACGTTTCGCCTTATAAGACAAACTTCTTGGCACAATAATTATTAAGCGAGACAAAAAATCGATTTTTAAGATAAATGTGTAGGTACCTACATGCTTAATTTAATTTCTTGCTTTAGTCATATTTTAAATATTTATTTTTTTTCTAAATTAACAGTTTGATTAGAGTTTTTTTGCAATTTACGTTTGTCCCAAGAAGTTTGCCAGCATCTGTATTTATTTTATTTTTTTTATATACGAATAATAAATCCAATAAAACTATGTATCTACCAAATATGTGTTGATTTCTTTTAATTTTTAAATGTTTTGATGATATAGGTACGATGGATAGAGGTAGTTACAATTTGGGCTAAAAATATCGATATATCGAAATATCGATATTTTTTCCTCTTCATACATCGATACTTTTTAAAACTATCGAAACGATATATATCGATATATTTTTTTGATTTGCCCATCCCTAGCTGATGACACTAACAATTTCATAGAGAATAGAATTGCAATTATATAGAAAGTTATCTACCATAGATATTTTAAATTTAACTTGGTCTGTTATACTGTATATTTTTTCTTTTATTGAACTTTTCCAACTATTAAAAAAAAATGTCAAATATTATGACAAGAAGTCAGAAGGACAAAAAAAATATTTACATCACTATGGTAGACACTTCCATTGAGGAGAGCATAAGCTATGAACCGAGTCCAACCGATGTTTTAAAAAATAAAGCTGAAAAAGTGGAAAAGGAAAGGGACGAAGTAAGACAGAAATTGCAAAAGTGCCAATCTGAGCTTAAGATAAAGAGTAAAGAGATGGCTGTCTTAAAAAGAAAAATTAAGAACTTACAGAAGTATGAAATTAATCTAAATAAACTTTAAAATAGTAATAAGGATATGAGGCGCATCATTTCGGGAAAAAATAAAATAATTGAGAATTTAAAACTCGAAATGGAGCAGAACACAGAAAAATGGGAGACACAGCTAAGAGAATACCAGGAAAACAGCAAAACTATCACGTGTAAATTGGCCAATGCGAAAAACTGTAATAATGCTTTGCGAGCAAGTTATGATGATGTATATGAGAAACTTCAGGTTTATAAAAACTATCTAGATAAACACTTGGATCAGTCAATAGAACGTCCAGTTGATGAAGGAAGAACAAAATGTCACCGTACTGAGCATCATGGCAAAAATCTAAGTAAAAGATCCCAGGAGCCTACACTATACATTGTAGGTGATGAACACGCGAGGGGACTTGGGATCAAAATGTTCAACAAAAATAAAGTATATAAAATATGTAGTGAGTGTAGGCCTGATGACAGATTAATTAATTACAGAGATATCGTGACAAGTACGATGCAAAGATGCAACAAAAATGATGCTCTGGCTATAGTAGCCGCCAGCAATCAAAACATAAGGGACAAGCAGGTACTGAAGGAAGTGGATTCATCAAAATGTCCCTCGAAAAAAATGACAAACTTTATATTGCGTCTTTAAAGTATGGTAAGAATGTAGATAGAAACCAACAGATTTACAAGTTCAATTTGGAGCTCTACAATATGACAAACAAGTTTCAAACGATAAATATTATAGAAACTAACGAAGATATTCCTATATCGGAGCAGTTACTTTTCCGTCTAAAGTTTGGACAAAACGTAAAGCCAAATAACCAAGATAGAAACGAACCAGAGGAAAGTGAACGATCGGAGAATATATATTCGAATATTCCAGTTATAACAACAGCCCCAAATGTACTCAGAAGTAGCGCACCTTTTTTATGGAGAGGAAGAGAAAGGAGGAGCAGATTCTTAGTGCAGTTGGCTTCAAAATAGTACACCAAAATGTTCAAGGCTTAAAGGGAAAACTTCACGAGCTGTGTTCTTCAAATGAGTTAAGAAATATTGACATAATCTGTTTAAGTGAAACTTGGCTAAAAGAATGTGAAATTTTACAATATAGTGTTCCAAACTTTAGTTTGATGAGTTATTTTAATAGAGTCAATACAATCAGGGGCGGAACACTAATTATGGTGAAAAATGGCACTAAGGTGAAAAATAGACAAGATGTAGTGGACGCTTCTGTGGAGGGTATTTGTGAACTAAGTTGTGTAGAACTGAAAAACATTATAATAGTTTGCGTCTACAGACCTCCAAATGGAAATTTTAGATCATTTTTAATTATTTTAAATGAAATTCTGACAAAGATATGCGACAAGAACAATAAATATGTAGCTTTGTGTGGAGACTTCAATGTTAATTTTGACAGTACATCAAATGAGAGTTGCCTACTAGTAGATTTATTAAATAGTTTTCTACTAACCAGAAGTATTTTTAATGCCACTAGAGTTACAATTAACACATCAACGTGTATAGATAATATTTTCACAGATTTAAAAGTGTATGACACTAAATTAATAAATCTAGTAAAATCTGACCATTATGGTCAATCTGTTGGTGTGGAAATTGTACCTCAAAAAAATATTATTAGCGAAAAAGCAATATATAAGAGAATTTACAATAAAAATGATTTGGACAACTTTAAATTATCACTATCTGAAATACAACCAGACAATTTTTCCAATTGCAATGATGTTAATGACTCAATTGAAAATACACTTAGATTGTTTCAAACCGAGTTAGAACACCATCTTCCACTAAAAAAGATAAAACCAAAACAAAAACATCAGTTTCAATCATGGGCCACACACGGCATAAAAATCTCACGTGAAAAACTCTTCCAACTCTATAATAGAAGAACCTATGATAATTCCGAAACATTTCATACCTATGTAAGGAATTTTAGCGTTGTCTTTAAAAGAGTTTGTAGAGAGGCGAAACAAAGATATTTAAGTGAACAAATATTAAATTCCAATAACCCAGTCAAAACAACTTGGGATATTATAAAAATGGAAACTGGGAGATCTGTAAGCGACAATTGTTTTTATAACAAGAAAATTAGCCTTAAGGAAACTAACCACTTGACCCCCTTAGATACAGCTAACTTTTTTAACAATTTCTTTGTAAATATATCTAACACACTAACAAATGACCTAGTACCTTCTATTGACAATGCCTTAAACCACGTTATTAAAACTTGCCCAAATTTGACCACAAACTTCAAATTTAAAAAAATCACAGACAAAGATGTTATAACAGCATGCAAACAGCTGAAATCAAAAAATACCGGTGACCTTTGGCACATTTCAACACGACTGCTAAAAGAAATAATAGATTATTTAGCTCCGCTATTAACATACATTATTAATATTTGTTTTGAAAACGGGATATTTCCTGATAGTCAGAAGTTTGCCAAGGTGTTGCCAATTTTTAAAAAAGGAGATAGACTTGAGGCAAATAATTATAGGCCAATATCTATTTTACCAACTTTAAGCAAAATTATTGAAAAAATTGTGTTCGACCAGCTAAAAGTACATCTAGACAATAACAAATTGATAAACGTGGCTCAATCCGGTTTCCAAAAAGGAAAAAGCACTGCAGACAGCATTGGGTCCTTACTCCATACTATTCTAAAAATGTTGGATGATAAACACAATGCTTATGGCATTTTCTGTGATTTGTCGAAGGCGTTTGATTGTGTAAACCATGATATATTGATTAAAAAACTGGAATATTATGGCGTAAAAAATGAAGAAAACAAATTTTTTCAGTCCTATTTGAAAAATCGTCAACAGTTTGTTGAAATTGATGGGGTTAGATCAGAATCAGCAATGATTCAAAGTGGAGTTCCTCAAGGATCCATTCTGGGTCCGCTATTATTTATTGTATATATAAATGACTTGCCTAGCATTACTAACACAGACTTTGAGATTGTTATGTTTGCCGACGACACCTCTTTAATTTTGAAGGGTGGAAATGACTTTGATGTATCTTTAAGAAATACTTTAGAAACCCTATCCAATTTGGAAAACTGGTTTAGTGATAACTCTTTAGTCCTCAACATGACGAAAACAAATGCCATTAACTTCTCTCTTGGAAGATCGGATGGAACTGATCCAGTTCGGTTTGCACTAATGAAAAAGGGAATAGAATTAACTGATAGCTGTAAATTCTTGGGTGTTACTGTGGACAAAGGCCTACAGTGGAACCCCCATATAGATCAGCTGTGCTCGAGATTGAACTCAGCAATTTACGCTATCAAAAAAATCAAAGATATATGTGGAATAACCACAGCTAAATCAGTATATTACGCGTATTTTCATTCTATAATGTCTTATGGAGTGATGTTCTGGGGCATGGGATCTAGTGTAAAAAGAGTTTTTATTCTACAAAAGCGAGCTGTCAGAACCCTATTAGGTATGAGTCCTAGAGACTCGTGTAGAGAGGTATTTAAAGAACAACGGATTTTAACTCTTCCTAGTCTATTTATTTATGAATATCTCAAGTACGCTCACAAAAATCTGGAAAATACTCCCCAAAACTTAAAATTTCATCACCACGATACACGCAATAAAACTCGACTAAGGCCTGTTGAACATAGACTGACGAAGCTGTCCAAGAGTTTTATTTGCATGAGTGTGAGGCTTTATAACCATCTCCCCTCTGATCTTAAATTGTCTAACTTTATACGTTTCCAGAGAGAGGTTAAAAGGTATCTTGTCGAAAATGCATTTTACTCCATTGATGACATGTTAGCAACCTAATTTCTTACATATGTGGTGTTGTATCATTTTATTGACATATTAACATTATTAATACTCTTCTCGACTTTGTTCTTGTCGCTACTGCAACTATAATATTGTTGTCATATTGTAGCTCTGTACATTGACGAGATGCCAAAGGGACCCTTTACACCCCTTTGGCATTGAATAACATTCATATTATTTATATTTTGTCAAATATTTGCATATACTGTACTATTTTGTATAATGATGTTCTCCTGTTTTATGTATTGTGATTTGTGAACTGAATATTTTTAATGAACCCGAGTGCCCCGCAGAGGGCCTATGGGGGATGAATAAAGATTAGAAGAATAGAATAGAATATATATTCGATGTATCCCGTAATGATTTGTATCCAGTAATGGGGTATCTGGCAAACGGTCCCTAATGAAGGCTTTACTTATTACTTTAAAATCTGGACTAAGTTGGCTTATTTGCACGGAATTCATCGAAATTCGTATTTATGCTTCTAATATTAAGGTGTAATACAAAAAGACTGCTTCGTTAACAGATTGCAACAGTGTACAGTGTCTTCGCAGACATACTCTTTCATTGCTATTTGTTCCTCTAATTGGTTGAGAATATAGTCCAAGTTATACGGTTATATATCGTGCTATTCTCATTAAGTTACATAATATTAGGTGTATATTAAAGTTACCTATGTAGATGCCCATACCACCCCGTACCCCCCTCTCCCGCAACCAAACTCCCTTTCAGGACCTGCACAGCGCTAAATTAGTGCTCCCAGTGGGCTACGGTCTGCATCCAACTAGTGTTGCTCAATATGTATCGATATTTTTTTTAATGCTCTTGATATATCGAATTAATACGATATAATCGAATCGTTTGATATCAATTAAAATATCGATATATAAAATATCGTGTTAGTAAAGCAATGATTACTATTTGACCGAAATGTGTCAGTAAATATGGAATTAATAATGTTTGAAACTTGGATGGAAGCTGTGAGTGTAGGTCACGTTAACATTCTGCCTTTTAAGCCAAACTCAGGCCTGAGGAGACCAATCCGTATAGTAAACACGATCCGCACAAAGCTGACCCCTAGCCCAATTGCCAAAAAGCAAGCCACACACAAATCAAGCCCACCGCGGATCCCTCCCCCCCACCCCAAACCAAACCACAATGCGGGAGGCCTAGGCCCCACTCAGGAGCATAGGGAAGCATCAAGAGCTCTCTATTGCGCTCGAAGGCACCCGAGGCCCCTTGTGCCTTTTCTGACCGGTTGAGGTTTAAGGACGTGAGATAGTCAACCTCACGATCCCGATCTGATTTTTCGATTTCCTGCCTCTTACAGAATGCTCGAAAAATCAGTAAAAAAGAGCAGAGGTGCTATTCTTAACCAGCAACCCCATGGCATTGAAAATAATATTCCTTGGTTTAGCAGAGCATGAAAAAGCGATATGTCCGACCGCAAAGCTCTGCACTTGTACCTGGTAGTTTTTTATTGTATTTATATCAAAAATTGTATAAAACGGGACATTGTATAAGTAAATAAATGTGAACTTCATTTTATCATTTAGGGTCGAGTAATTAAATACAAATTTAATACGATATATCGATATTTTTATACGATATATCGCAAACTATCGATATATTATATCGGAAAAAATATTGATATATTTATCACTACATCCAACCACCCTTAATTCGATGCAACCTTGACTCACTGCGCTGAATCCTGAAAGGCGTCAAGCCTGGCGAGTTCGTCGACAGATGGCACTGTATGTATGGTTTACCCAGTATGTACTTACCAATTCATGTCCCGCAAATACAATATCAATGTCCTCGTTACACGCCACATACAGTTATATTCTAAATATGCTTCGCTTCCCGTCATGCAAATCACAAAGGAAATACAGTACACAAAACAAAAAGAATACTTCTTTAATTTTCATCATCTCTAGGACACAATAATATGGTACTCCTTTCTTCTTCACACATATACCTTGTGTAAACATACTACACAATCTCTACGTCGATAGGTATAGAAATGATAGTCATTCCGCAGTGAAAAGACTTCTCGACACATGATTTTAATTTTAATATTGATGATTTATCTAGGACATTAAGTCATGTTCAACAATATACCTAGTACATTTTAGGATATATTTTATTCCTTTGATACAAATACAAATAATCCAATCAATGCATTCTATACGAGTAAAACTGTTTAATTCCCGCGTTCTCCTTTTTATATCCATTATGTTAAATGAAGCGGTTATAATTAAAACACAGTCTGTTTAGTTAAGATTTCTATTTAGCGCGTCGCGTTATCTGTATTCAGCTCTAATACAAAGATTACAAGATGGCTGCAAGGACGCCACAATCACAGACAACAACGACTCAAGTCATAGACAATCATTAGATGAGTGTTATCAACATTGCCACTCTTAACACCCCCTTTCAATGTGATAACACTTACAATTAATTTATGCTCCTTACACTATACCTACATATCTATACAAAATTAACCTATTACAAATGTGATACAACAGGATCAGCATCAATTTATATACATTTTACACTTAGTATATCTATACAAAATGAACTTTCTTAAACTTGTGATAACATAACAATATCAGAATCAAATTTATACTTCTTACGCTAAGTGTATCCATACATAATGAACTTACTCAAACTTGTGATAACATAACAATATCAGAATCAAATTTATACTTCTTACGCTAAGTGTATCCATACATAATGAACTTACTCAAACTTGTGATAACATAACAATATCAGAATCAAATTTATATTTCTTACGCTAAGTGTATCCATACATAATGAACTTACTCAAAATTGAGCATATTCCTAAACTTAATAAAGTATTCCTTACCTAATGGTTTAGTTAGAATGTCTGCAATTTGATCCTCTGTTCTAACATAACTTAATGTAATAACATTATCTTGAATGCAGTTTTTAATAAAGTGATATTTTATGTCCACATGTTTTAGTCTTTTAATATTGTCAGTCATGGCAATTTTCATTGCGGACTGATTGTCTTCAAAGACTTGTACTGGGCATACATCGGTAATACCAAAGTCTTTTAACAAATTTACAAGCCAACATATTTCAGTAGCTGCTACTGATAGGGCTACATACTCGGCCTCTGTAGAGGACAATGCAATACAACTTTGTTTTCTGGAAGTCCAGTTGACTAAACAACCAAAGAGTCTAAAGCATAGGCCGCTAGTAGATTTTCTATCAGTGCTGTCTCGTCCCCAATTTGCATCAACATAGCATAGCAAAGAATCATCTTTAATTTTATAAATCAATTTAAAATGAAGAGTACCCTTAATGTACCTCAAGATTCTTTTTAGGGCTTTAAAGACACCTTCGTTACCACAGCTTTGGTATCTACTTAGGAGGTTAACTGAAATGCAAATATCTGGTCTTGAACCGGATACTGCATACAATAAGCAGCCTATCAGTTCTCGACAGAGTTTCTCAAATTTGTCATTTGGACTTTGTTCATTAAAGTCTTCTATTTTAAAGTTGGCATCCATGGGTGTATCAGCAACTTTACACTCTGACATCCCAAACCTCTCCAAAACACTTTCTAGATAATCACTTTGATCAATGGTAATTGTACCCTCTTCTATATTTTGTTTAATGTTTATACCTAAGAAGGTTGACACAAGACCCAAATCTTTCATTTCAAAATTGTCACTTAACATTGATTTTAGCTTTGTTACTTCAGTCTCATTATTGCCAAAAATCAACAAATCATCTACGTAAACCAGCAGATACAATTTAACACTATTATCGCATTTCACATATAAACAAAAATCACTCTTGCTTCTTTCGAAACCTTCGTTCAGCATCACTGAATTAAATTTATGGTTCCAATTTTTAGGCGAGCCTTTCAAACCATATAAGGCCTTATTCAGCTTTACAGTATCTTTGGTGGTGCCTTCAGGGAGTTGTATGTAAGTCTCCTCTTCGATATCGGTATTTAAGAATGCCCCCTTTACATCCAGTTGATATATCGGCAGACGCAATTTACAAGCTACTGCTAGAAAAACTCTGAAGGTGGGTAATCTGGCTACTGGTGCATAAAGGTCTTCATGAATGTTTTTCTGTTCAAATCCTCTGGCCACCAGCCTGGCTTTGTACTCTTTAATACCATTATTGTATTTGGATTTAAACACCCATTTGGTACTTATGACTTGCTTGTTTATGGGCAAGTCACACTCGGACCAGGTTTTATTTTCTTCAAGGGTTTTTAGTTCCCTTTCGATTGCTCTTGACCAGTTTTGAGAATCAATGCTGTTCATGGCTTCTACATAAGTCAAAGGAGACTCTAATGGATTTTCCATTTCAGCAGACATTACATAGCCCTTAAATTTCTCTGGTTTATTTAGTGTATCTCTTCCTCTAAGCGTCATATTCTTAAGTTGAGGTTCTACACCTGATTCTGAATTACTGCTTGATTCTGGTGTCAAAACTGAGTTTTCTTGCACTACATTGGAAATGTTCTCCTCTACAAAGTTTTCAAAGTCATTGTTATCGAAAACCTGAGGAATGTTATCTTGTTCCTTGTCTTCACAGTTAAGGAATTCAATAAGTTGGTAATTGGGGTGATTTTCTCCATTTTCTTCTATAGTCATTTCTTCGTCAGTGAATATCACATCTCTTGATATTGTCACTCGTCTTGTTGCAATGCTATATAGCCTGTAATTGCTTGAGTTGGAATCATATCCTACAAACACCAATTTCTCACTTTTGCTATCGAATTTCTTTCTCTTTTCTTTTGGAATGTGCATGTAGCAGATAGTACCAAATATCTTGAGATGCGACAGGTCAGGTTTGATCGTGGTCCATTTCTCATACGGTGTTGGCTCTTGCTTAGAGGATGTTCTATTCAAAACATAGACTGCAGTATTTACTGCTTCGGCCTATAAGTGCTTTGGCAAGTTTTTACCGTGGAGCATTGATCGGGCACTCTCTACAATGGTCCGATTGGAGCGCTCACTCACACCATTTTGTTGCGGAGTGTAAGGAGCTGTAGTTTGCAATTGTATTCCACGCTGGCCTGCAAATTCTCTGAAGAGTCCATTACAATATTCAGTTCCATTATCAGTATGAAGTGTTTTTACTTTAATATTATACTTGTTTTCAATTAAGTTAACGTAATTCTTGAATGCTTCAAGTGCCTCAGATTTTTGCTTTAAAAATGATACTACTCTAATATTAGAGTAAACATCAGTGAATGTAATGAAATACCTACTTCCACTGATTGATGGAGTCTCCATAGGGCCACACAAATCACTATGTACGACATCTCCATTTTCACGACCCACTGGTAATGTGCCTTTCAAAGGTAGGCGATGTACAAATGTTTTGATATGAACGGTTCCAATTCCCTTCACTGCAAGTTCGGCGTTGTTTCCTAGGGTGACAGAAAATGGTGGACATTCTTTGAGTTCTTTAAAGAAATCCCTCCTATATGTCATATGAGCTGACGCTCCGCTATCCAGGATCCATGTATCAGAAGGGTCTGTTGGCAATTTCATTTCTTCAACATTAAATGCTGACCCATTATTGACAAAACAGTCTTTTTTCTTTTGTATGTTACAATTTCTAGCCATGTGGCCGATTCTATTGCAATTATAGCACCTCATTTTCTTGTTCTTCATGGTCGATAGAGCTGTGGCATTCGGTTGGAAATCTCTATCTATATTGGTTTCTTCATCTAGTAACCTAGCAGTTAGGTTAGCTATGGTCTGTCTCTTTTCATCCAGTGACAGCCATGCTTGTCTCAAGGATTTGTATTTTTCTGGCAGGCAGTTTAAAATTTTTGTGATAACAGCGATATCACTAATGGACTCACCTGCTTCCCGCAGTTGACGGGCTATGTTTTCTATCTTAGACAGATGCGTGGACATTGATGCATCGGGTGTAATGACATATTTTGAGAATTGTTCATACAATAGCATTTTGTTTAATTCTCCTTTCCTGTCAAATATGGTATCCAGCTTTTCGACGATCGCCTTTGCCGAAGTGCAGCTTTCAATGAGCGATATCGTTTCCAAATCCAATGCGGATGATATCAAAAACATTGCCTTGGCATCCGTTACTGCCTTCTCTGCGAGTTCCGCAGCTGTCAACTCCGTTGTATAGTATACAATGTCGAACAAGCCATTCGCTTTTAAAGCACAGTTGAGCTGGAACCTCCATTGCCTGTAGTTATTGCCGGCAAACTTTGGCAATATGCTGAAGTTGATGCTCATGTCGGAGTTCAATTTGCGCGCAAATTATTTACAAAAAAACACGCGTTATATCGGTGAACTAAGAACACAACTCAAATACAATCACACGCGACTTCCTGGGCCCATAACCTGTTAAATGAAGCGGTTATAATTAAAACACAGTCTGTTTAGTTAAGATTTCTATTTAGCGCGTCGCGTTATCTGTATTCAGCTCTAATACAAAGATTACAAGATGGCTGCAAGGACGCCACAATCACAGACAACAACGACTCAAGTCATAGACAATCATTAGATGAGTGTTATCAACATTGCCACTCTTAACACCCCCTTTCAATGTGATAACACTTACAATTAATTTATGCTCCTTACACTATACCTACATATCTATACAAAATTAACCTATTACAAATGTGATACAACAGGATCAGCATCAATTTATATACATTTTACACTTAGTATATCTATACAAAATGAACTTTCTTAAACTTGTGATAACATAACAATATCAGAATCAAATTTATACTTCTTACGCTAAGTGTATCCATACATAATGAACTTACTCAAACTTGTGATAACATAACAATATCAGAATCAAATTTATACTTCTTACGCTAAGTGTATCCATACATAATGAACTTACTCAAACTTGTGATAACATAACAATATCAGAATCAAATTTATATTTCTTACGCTAAGTGTATCCATACATAATGAACTTACTCAAAATTGAGCATATTCCTAAACTTAATAAAGTATTCCTTACCTAATGGTTTAGTTAGAATGTCTGCAATTTGATCCTCTGTTCTAACATAACTTAATGTAATAACATTATCTTGAATGCAGTTTTTAATAAAGTGATATTTTATGTCCACATGTTTTAGTCTTTTAATATTGTCAGTCATGGCAATTTTCATTGCGGACTGATTGTCTTCAAAGACTTGTACTGGGCATACATCGGTAATACCAAAGTCTTTTAACAAATTTACAAGCCAACATATTTCAGTAGCTGCTACTGATAGGGCTACATACTCGGCCTCTGTAGAGGACAATGCAATACAACTTTGTTTTCTGGAAGTCCAGTTGACTAAACAACCAAAGAGTCTAAAGCATAGGCCGCTAGTAGATTTTCTATCAGTGCTGTCTCCTCCCCAATTTGCGTTAGAGAGTATATGTGTTCTGTGATTTAGCGCGTCGCGTTATCTGTATTCAGCTCTAATACAAAGATTACAAGATGGCTGCAAGGACGCCACAATCACAGACAACAACGACTCAAGTCATAGACAATCATTAGATGAGTGTTATCAACATTGCCACTCTTAACACATTAAGATTAAAAATGTTTTATCAAATTAACATGTCACTGTGTAGTTACCTTACCTTTAACAGTTGTGGAACTTAGTATTATCATAGAATTAGGAGCATTAATTTAACACTGTTGAAATCATCTTTATAATATTTTGACACTGTATTACTATTTATTGTTAAAGCATCCTAATGGATGAATTGCCAAGGGCAAAAAAAAACCATTTATTGAATAAATTTGTTTTGTGTTGTTAATAAATTGTGTTTCATTTTATATTTTCACACTAAGGATGAAAGAAAGCGGCTGGTAATAACATTAGTTATCCCTTGATAAATGCTCATGGGTTCATGTGACCCCGCAATCTTTGGAAACTAATTTTTCACACAATTACATTTAGAAACTTGTGTATTGTTAATATTGGACATACTGTGGTGGTTGTGTCCAGTCGTCTGATGCATATTTTGTGTCAGAATAATAGGAACAGGTTCACATTAACCCTTGAGTGAAAATTACAAAGGTTTTATTCAAATTAATTTTTATAAACTAATCTGGACTCATCAAAAATGAACACAAATACACTTTCAACATCTTTCGCATTATGAAAAGCGTGTGTTGTGAAAGTGGAAATGGTCAGCCCCGCTAATCGAACCCAGGAACTTCAGTACGCTGTACATATGAAAGCTATCTACTGATACCACTGGGCTACCAATTATTTTAAGATAATATTCTCCATCAAAACATAGATTGGTGTGGTGTTGTTTGGGTAAATCTTTGGCACAGGTGTGGTTTATAGAAATCTGCTTACAGGTGAAGACATTGTGAGTGCTTCGCTTGATAATTTTAAGGAGGAGGATGTATCTGTGAATTTGGTTGCTTCTACCTCTGCTTGTTCATCCTTTCCTATTACAGCGGATAACAGAGAAAACACTTCATCTCATAGAGATTCTAAAGGATGTTTCTGTAGTGATAAAGATTCAACTAGTGAAAAAATATTTAGTAAGATGAACTGATATTGAAGAACAGATAGAGACAAAAAGATTTTCATCCTCCCAGATCCATCTGACTCCAAAAGTTTTAATACTTTCACACTATAATGATATAATATGTCAAACAGAATAACATTTATTTCATTGTTATTGTATTATATCGATGTAATTATGTATGGAAATGATTTAGTAGATGTTTATGGCTGAGTGTGAAAATGATTTGCAAGAACTTGTGTCATGTGTCTTTGAAAAATGTACAAGAATGTCTTTAAGTGAATGCCAACAAAACGAAAGTTTTTGGGGACAAAAGCTTTGAAAGCCATGAAACATGAATGAATTATTCTAAAATAACTAGAAAACTACTGTCATGAGTAGGTATTCCTAGTAGGTTGGAAAGTGTGAAAAATAAATGGAGCTTAGGAAAATGGCTCGTAGGAATGTGCACTAAGACTTGTTATGAAAAACAATGTCTCACTACAAGCTAAAATCATCAATGATGCATGGCTGTGAAATGTGGACATGTACAAAAAAGAAAAATGCTGTAGTGATGAAAGTTCTACGAAGAAAAAGTAGAATCAATGTGGCTAGTAGACTGGCGGTTACAGTGCCGGCTTTCATACTGTTTCGTGCGGAGGTCGTGGGTTCGATCCCAGGTGCCTACCATCTTCCTCTTTCACGACACGAGCTTTAAGTAGCTTACTGTGAATGAGTCAAAGAGTGTATTTGTGTTCACTTTGAGTGAGCACAGATTCATTTAAAAAAAAAGACTAGTACAAGTTAAGGAATGAGAATGTTACGTAGGAGTATGGTATGAATTTAAATGTTATATTATAAATATGAAAGTATAAATAAGTTGAGATAGTTTAGGCATGTTGAAAGAATGGATGCAATTGTAAGGCTGAAAGGAAAGATGTAAGATGGCATAGTCGACCGAAAATGACGTGGATCGAACACCTACTGTAAAAAGGATAACAATTTAGGGTGACATAAAAATTGTTCGAAAAAGGAGTTGTGCAACGAAACATTTTTCAGAAAATAAAATATTATAAAATTGTTGGAATTTTTACATAATGCTCCCGTCGTTTCCACACCACATACCTATTAGTTTTTTATACTTAGGTACTTCTTTTACTTTTTTGAAATCAATAAAACTAAATATTATTCAGGAAAATTATTGTGTTTTATTTAAAGAAGTGTATAATTATTATTTTTAAGTAAAAAATACATTCAAAACTCGACAGAAATTACAATTTTTCGAATTTTCACGTCATATCCCTTCTCAATTGAATGGATACAATTTTTCAACTGAAAATCCAATTTTTTATTTCTTTTCTTATTTTATAGATGATGTTGAAAGTACTTTGATATTTCATTATCTGACGCTGTCTCTGCCTGCCTCCTCCGGGAATCGAGATGGATAAAAAAGCATATACATACTTAGTTCTTTAGTGGAAGAAAAAGAGATCATATTGGTTAATCGTATGATACATACATACCTATAGCCTAGGCTGAAAACACGTATGTAGACCACCGATTCCGACCCGCGCCGACCGGCGCAAAAATGTTGTCTATGGTTTCAATGCATTTAAATGGGCATGCCGGAAAGCGGGTTCCTGCTTTGCTGTGCGTATCCCCATTCAAATGCACAGTGTAACATTCTTTGCGCCGGTCGGCGCGGGTCGGAATCGGCGTTCTACGTGTTTTCACCCTATGAAAGTTTGGGAGGTTAGGGGGCGTCTATTAATCACATGATACCAAAAGGGGGATCTAGTGAGAAAATCACGTGCATTTATTTTTTTTGATGAATTTATGATACACAGTTAAACTTTCAGAAATTTAAAAAATTGACGTAAATTAAAATCATAAGTTTCGTAATTCTTTGTACCTACTAAGAAAGTACACGTGAATTTCGGGGTGAGGGGGGGGGTATTCTAAAACATCACCAGGGGGAAGGGGGGGGGTCTAAAAAGTTACAAGAAAACATCGCGTGATTAATGGACGGCCCCTTAATGGCCTAAATTAAATCTCCAGTACCTCCTTGATATTGGTATCCTCCGTCCTCCATAACCTCAGCAGACATTAAGATTGATCCAACGACAACTTAGAAGGGTTTTGTTGTCATGTGTTGACAATGTATCAAGATCCATAAGATGTTCTAATCTATGTAAGTATGCATTTTATTATATAAAGTGGGCAAACAGCTGTCTGATGTCATGGTTGTGCCCCGAAGCATTTGTGAGTGGACCAGGACCAAAGATACCTTTTCAAGGAACTGCACCTAGAACAACCAAACAATTTTGATTATAAAGAATATGTAACAACTAATTTTGATTATTTTCTCTATAGATCTCTTCACTAAAAAAATATAAACGTCATCAGATATACCTATCTTATTTCCTTCTGCAAACCACAATATTTGGATAATATTATTGCGCATGTTTATGTACTGAGTAGTACTCGCATCCTGTGAATATCCTTTATTCATATGAAAAATGCACATGGAATTATTTTCAGATAAAATATCGTAGTTGTGGTTAAAATTTTGGAAGTTTTCTTTAAGAATGACAATATAGTGTATTATCCTGCTTAATGTTGATGTATTCTTTATATACCTACCCATCACGCTATATTGATTTTAATAAAAAAAATACCTAAATAAAAATAATAAGCGCATCTAAATGCAGTGGCAGCAAGATTAGAACAAAATTATTTTGAGCGTTTTGAGTAGGTATGGGAATTTTGGTGTCGAAGATGCATCTCGCATTGTTACCCTGTTCCGTATAAAATGGATGCCTTTTTGGAAGATCGGAGCAATATCGGCAAGAGCTGAAGATTGACCACAAAACTCGTTTAGAAATAGGTAGGTAGGTACTGAAACTAAAAAATTATGGCGATGCAAAGTGGATCACTTTCGACAAGAAGGTGCATAAATAGTCCTGTGGGGCTAGCACGAGTTTTATCGAAAGCTAATTGCACGCAAATAAGCGCTTATTAGCGTGCAATTAGTGTTCTAAAATCAAACGACCAAATCATTCGATCATTTTACTATGAAAATTTTTCGAAACTCTTTCGATGATCGTTTCGATATTCGATCATCGAAAACTTATACTAGGGCTACTGATCGTATCAAAGTCTGGGTTAGCTCTTTAGAAGAAAATGCCGTGTGTGTGTGATGGAGTTCAAAGGGCATTATTGAAATTGAATTTTTACCATCGATTCGGAATCCGTTTTTTAGTAGGTAATATTATATTCTGCTTTATTATGTCTTAGCCCATGTTTACACGGAAAGATTAATGCTTTATCAATATTATTGTAAACATACACTTTTATGTATATAGGCTTGGACTTCAGCCTCCGTAGACAAATTCAAATTGGTGTTCGACTACAAACGAAGATTTCGCCAATGTATAGTGCGAAAAAATTAACAGTCCACTGGAACATATAAACAATAATTATTATTAAAACCAAACAATGCCACTTGTATAAAAATATAAAAAATGGACGGTTAATTTTCTTCCTACTCTACTCTACATTGTCGAAGAATTCGTTTGTAGTCGATCGCCAACTTGAATTGTCTAGGCCTATACAGATCAAGAGAATGTAAATAAACAAATAAATAAATAAAGAGATCCGCGGGTTCGATTTCCGGTTGGGTCAGGTGGGAGCTGAAGTTGCAAGTCCTGCTTCAATCAAATTGTTATGGTATATTCATAATGAGTCACCAGATTTGATCCTTGAATATAATACATGTAAACAAATATGTATAAGTAAGTTCATTTGATTTGTTTCGTACCTAGATGAATGATAACACGTCGCACAATATATAATATATCACTGAGCACTTCTCTCATCACTTGGTATTTATATTTCGTAGCGAAGCGGTGGTGCAGTGGTCTTGACGGCTGGTCTCTTATTCATTTTTGTATTTGTGCAAGTTAATCTTAAAAATATAACTATACTAAAATAAATAAATTAAATCACGATGAAGAAGATCGATGGACTTAATTTTGCATTAAGCATATTTTTTTTCGTGTTGTGCATAGCTGCTTCTAAAGGGTATGTATATTTATATATAACATATAATATTATGTATTTTATTTAATTATTGCAAAAATACGAGCGAATGTTTTTAACTTATTAGTTTTAAAAAATTTAATTTGTGGTTTGATTTTGTTGTAGTATTTATTTTAATTATGTACTGAAATATTTATATAATTATACAATTAATTATTTATGATCGGCGTTATACGTATAAATTAATAGGTAGGTACCTATCTACAATAAAAGCAAGACTGAAGATTATTTATATAATTAAATTACCATTTTTTATAAATGAATTAGTATTAAAATAGTTTATTTATAAATAATAAAGGACCCGATTTAGTTCATTAAAAATAATTAAATCTAATTCCTTAATAATGTCAATTTTATAATTAATTTAATTTTTTAAATCACTTTGTGTAATTTTATATGGGGATGTATCGTAGAATATTATGTTTGAATTTCTACTCAAATTAATTAGTTTCTCTGAGTTTTATGTAGGTATATTCCCGTATTAGTTACTATGATAGAAGCGATATTCGAAAGAATAGTGTGTGAAATCAGATGTTTTGTTTTTAGTGACTGTGAGTGTATTAGATAGTAATTTAAATATGACTATGACTGAAAGATGTTTAAAGCGAATGTGTATGTGTCTTATATGCAGACAAGATACCTACACTAGAAAATATAATACAAAAAAAAACTGTAATTTAGTTCGAAGAGTGTAATGGTGACTTTCATCAAAGGTTCCCAACTTTAAGGTAGCTCTTAAGCGTAGCGTTTTATATGGTGTGGAGAAAGCTAAGAGCTACGTAAAAATTTGGAACCGTTGCTGAAAGTGACTATTAGTCTGTTAATTTCAGTTAAATATATATTTATACAGTAAAACCTCGATGTAACGAATCAATCGGGGGAAGAGGGAATCCGTTAAGGCCGAAAGTTCGTTATACACTTATGTAAAAAATCCGTATAAAATAAATAAAAAAAAGAAGTCTAAAACAATCAATAGGAGAGATGCATTTTACGGGAAACTGCATTTTGTCTCAAATTCTAAAAAGATTCATAAAGCGGCGCTAATATATTTTTTACCTGCGGCGACACTGAATTTAAGCATATTGTATAATATTTATTTAGCGTATGGCCATTTCATCACAATTTATATATAATTTAATACAATTAATAAGTACATTATTGTATAATAATATTATTTTTATTTTTATCAGTTAATTATATTCGAATTATGTTTCTTAGAGGTGGTACTGTACACTGTACTTATTTATTTATTAACGCATAAATGCAGGCAATCAATCATAGCAACAAGAAAAATATAACTCATCCAAACAAAATAAAACATATCAAAGGTTAGAAAAATCACCCTTGGCATACAAGGTCCCCTTTTTCAATCAAAATGAATAAATACGTATAATTTTCATTGATGAACCAACAATAGAAATCAAAATGATACTTAGAGTCTCAGACCCGAAAGAGGCTTTCAAAAGGCGTTCGATAAAATTTTACTCTATTTTTGTCAAAATAATCACCATCTATAGTAAAAATATTACACAAAGGTATTTTATTTCTTAAATTAGCGTATGAGTGCAAAGGAGGGTTCTTATTGCCTCTTTATGTTTTTAGTTGGAGCGCTAAAAAGAGTTGGTTAAATTTTTTTTTCTCATTCGATCCCCCTTTTTTTCAAGCTAGGCTTTAGGCAAAACATTCTAATAAAAATGTTTGATTATGAACATATTATATTGACTTATGATTTGAAATAAGCCGATTGTAATAGTATATCCAAATAAACTAATAATATCATATGACAAATAAGTATATTAATGAACTCGATGCTATATCTTAAATATTATAGTTGTTATATTTTTGATGTCGGGTAAAAAAAATAACAGAAATAAATTGCATGTCCCCATTGACATTGTACAGACTGACTTAGATTTTTGATACAAATATTTTAACAATGATATTATAATGACAATAGAAGATGCAGCGATTAATATGTGTATTATGTAGTTGTATATCGTCCCTACCTGCCAAATATTAAAGAAAAAAAACAATGATTTTTTTACTACAAGATTGTATGGAAATATATTTTGTATTCTATGAGCCCGAAGAAATCTGGTTCATATGATAAATCATTATATACATACACACGAGATGATAATATTATAATACAATATGTTAATACAATATGACAATCTCAAAGGTTATTTTTTTCTATTTTTTAACGAATGATTTATTTATTTATAAGAACAATACTCAAATACCTGCCTCAAGCGACCGTATAAAATATATTTTCGTTTATAAAACAACCGAGACTCATAATTTTATTAAAAGTTATAACTGTAGGTATAATGATAGGTGTAGGTATTGTATGGGGTGTCCCCAAAATTTAATTTGCCACTTTTCATTCAGTAACTTGTTTGCAGCTTCGTTTAATATTTCATTTGATAGCTGATAGCTTAGAGTTTAAAAAATGGCCAAAGTTCGAATTTTTTGTACAAAATATGGTCGGAATAATGATCTTAGTTTATTGACCTTACAACATCTTAAGATGCACTTAAACCAAACGAACAAAGATCCAAAATAGAGTATATTTTCCTAACAGTTGATACTGGACACCATGGAAACAACAACTTATTAGTAGGCGATGACCAACACCACTTATATAAGAAGGCCTAAGCGCTGCTGGCGGCCATTTTGACTGTAACGTCACACCCGAAGGCCCAGGCAGTCGGCGCTGTATGACATAATAATACATGTCGTATATTGTAGAGTACAGGTAAGTACATACATATATAGGCAAGTACATACTGGGCCTCACAATGTGACATCACAGTCCCAGCGCTAAGGCCTTCTTATATAGGTGGTGTTGGCGATGACAGTTCGTTCTGGTTATTATTTCCTTGGTGGCCATATCAACGATTAGGACAATATACTATATTTTCAAGCTCTGGGTGTTTGTTTGTTTGGTATAAATGAATCTTCAGGATAATGCACTTTGTGAAACGAATAAGTGTCCTAGATTATGTGCTTTAAAAATAGATTTCTTTTTTTATGGGGTTATTCAGTTAATTTTTAAGTATTTCTCAAGAAGGGAAGTCTTTTTCAACAAGCCCGCAAATACGTGTGGACTGATGAGACTGAAATTCAACTCTCAATCAACGTAATTCGCCAACATTTTGTTTTTTCAAAAATTTTGCATCGCCCTATCTTTAGGAACAAAAATTATATTTTTTTATAAAATTTTGATGTTTCGTTAATTTTGGGAATTCCTATACAAAGAATCACCAACATCAAAAATATAAAGATAATATAAGTAGGTTAATGTAATCGATATCATAAATACAAATAGGATGAATGTGAAGTATAATGAGTTGGAACAGGGAAGAGTGTGATTAGAGTTGTGGGTTTCATAATAAAATGGTGATAAATGTATAAGAAGTAAGCAAAGAACTGGATTTTCGGTTCATTCTTTTAGGACATGATTGACTTGAATGCATGCATTCCTTTTTTTTATTCATGAAATTCCTTCGTCGTTTATAAATCACACCATAATGGTCGAGAGATTACCTATTGGTTCCATAATAACACGGTTTTCCCTGATTGGCTTAGAGATCTTGAGGTTATCTCAAAAAATCGAAATGATCTGTCACCGCACTCACTGTAAAATTCTAACATTAAAGACAAGAATAAATTAAATAGAATATTATATAAGCAATAAATGTGGTATTTACTGTTTTAGAAATGATTTAAATGGGAAATTGTCAGCTAAATAAGTGTGTGTGTATAATGTATATTACAATGATTCACAGGGAGATCCACCATTGTATAGCGTGTAATTTTATTAACCTTTGTTTTCCTTAGGCAGCTTCAAGAAAACCCGAATGGACAATACATAGAGTACCAAGTGCCGCAGGAATATGCGTATCAAGTTCCGCAATCGTTTGTTTACGAGAACACCTTACCACAACCTTACTGGCCTTTCCCAAACAATGTCCCGTTTGGAAGTAATATTCCTGTTTACAGCAACGTACCGTATTATCCCAATGTCCCTACACTTGCTATTCCTCCTCAATACCCATTCCCTAACGTGTACGGTAATATTCCGGTTGGGAATGTTCCGAGTACCGGTAATGTACCCAATGTGTACGGTAATACCCCGGTTGGGAATGTCCCGACTGTTGGTGAATTTCCTCAAAGACGGCCTATGTTACCACCCGTAGGAGGATCAAAGCCCAAATCGTAAGTTGGGCTTTTCAAAGCTTTTGCTGAGTCTATCTAACTGCTTACTATTGCTTTATTAACAAAAAAAAAATTGCTATTATTTTGACCTTCCACTTCTTTTCGAGTGATAAAGGTGCTAGCATTACCAATGTTTTAACTTTAACATCACAATACATACCTCAACACATTGTATTACGTACATGTATTTCATACTACAGTCGCTAAAAAATGAAATTGCTTTTTGGTTTACAATTATTATAGTAAACCAAGGGCGGATCCAGCTTTGGCGCCAGGGGGGGTCACAAAGTAAAAAAAGGTCATCTCCTAAATTTGTTTTATGGAACTTTTGCTCCAGGGGGGGAATCATGGCCCCCTGACCCCCCCCCCCCCTGGATCCGCGCTTGTAGTAAACGCTATAGATGTTATCGGAAGGAAATCTAAAACTACTATCAAATTACATAATATTGCGCATTAAATATGAAATAATTTCTATCCATAATTAGAATGAAGAAGGCATGCTTCGTGCATGTTGAATTTATTTACTCTTCAATGGAATAGCAGATTTGAAACTGGCGACTCTTCTGAAGCTTGAGTTCAATAATTACCGGACAATTTAGATCTTATTTCACTCCGATTTCCTACAGAGAGAAAGAAAGTGAGAATTGCATGGAAGACTCTGTACAAATATCAACTACCATCGTCTATAACATCTACTGAAATGGTGGTGTTCAGGTTCAGAGCTAACAAAAATAGCCGGAAATGACTTATTGTTCGAAATAATGCCAAGTTTGCTCGTTATATCTTTACGGTGGGTTCTTATTTTTAAACGATCCCTTAAAATACGAGAGACCATGACCTCTGACATATTGTATTCGTACACAATCAAAGCAATTCCTAAGGTCAATCGGATGGGTGGCGTTTAGAAATCCTATCTATCATTAGATTGGCTGTCTTTGTTTTATGAAACGGTTATGCATACATGCATGGTTAATTTACTTACAGATAGTTTTTAACAGATTACTTTACTACGGATATACTATTTAAACCGACCGTTAGAGAGGAATGTACTAAAACACATATCATCGTGTTAATAAAAGTTGTTTTTAACATCCTACATTGTTCATCTTGATCACATCAAACTGCATTAAAGTTAATAACTCAAACATATTATTATAATATTATGTGGGCTTGGTGAATTGATTTTAATATCCTTTGTACAATAATATTAAGTGTTATATCGTGGACGATGGCATCTCTGTATTGTAAAAAAGAATAACTTAAATTTGTATGTGACATTTTGTTTGAAAAATTCCAGAGCAGGATATGAACAAAATATTATATCAGTTTATATCATTTTAGACATTTATAAAACTCGTATACTGAAAATAAATGAATCGTTATTAAAGAAGCTAATATTTTTTTTTCACCCTCAAATAAGATTCTCGTCACATCCTTTAAAGTTTTTTTTACAATTTGATTACAATTTTTATAAAACCTTAAACTAATAACTCTTTGTCAATATTAGCTGCTTGTCTAAATACCTTACACGATAATAATAGATGTGAATTTAAAAAAAAATCTGTACTTAATCCGTTTAACAAAATGTAACATACTTGCTTATAATTTCATCAGTTTGTTTATTAAATAAGATATAATTTCTAAAGAATGCTTATTTTTGTTTACAACATTTTATATTTTATGTAACAAAAAAATATTTATTGTAACAAAAAAATATTTATTGTAACAAAAAAATATTTATTGTAACAAAAAATTATTTATTGTACCTACTTAACAAAAAATTATTTTTTCGGTAAAAAAAACTTTTAATAACGGAATAAATAATACAAAAATTAAAAGAGAAAATATTAAATATGAAGGAATAAATAAGTAGATAAACGTGTTAAGTATATAGATTTAAACTGTTACGTTGATTAAAAATGGTAGATCTTCTGGAAATAAGTTAAACATTTTAGATTATTTTAACAAATAATATATTTTTCAATATGCTTTTGAACGCTTAGAAATCGTGTTTCTTTGCTTCTCGGGTATAATATATTGGTAGTGAAATAAAAAGTATAATAATATGTACCTATCTATCAAAACTTTGTATATAACATACTTTTGGTGCTTACTCCGCGTTAGTCAACCAAGTTGTACCTTAATTCTTGGCTATATTAAATTTATTCTAAGTTAAAAAAAAAACTATTCCGCGAACGAAAGTAAATGAAAATACATAAGTACTTCTGTGTAAAAATTTAACATTATGGTTCTTTTTCAGAGACGATGATTCTGAGCGGCGAGAACCCCTTCAACCTAATTCTGATGGTGTTTTCGATCCGGAAGTCGGCCTAAGAGAAATGCTCAGAATGGAACCATCTTCCAGTTTTCTCTTTGCCCGCCCAGTACTATTCAACAACACTGACGCTCCCTGGAGATGGTGGCAAGGGTAAGCAATAGTGATCAAAGAGAATGCGATTTCCTTCTGAGGCTCGTGATTTGTGTATTATATTATGTATGGGCATGAACAAGTATTATTATAGCATGATAATATGAAGTAACATATATCTTTATCAGACAATTAAGCTAAAATGCAATTATGTTAAATTATAATAAAACATAAAACTAAAATAGAGTTTATAAGTTGAATTTTTTTTGATATACTGTATACATGCCTAAATGTATAAAACTATACCCAACAATAAGTTGTAAAAGTTTTAAATAAAAACCACTTAATGATATTTTTATTAGTCTAGCTGTTTTTATACTTATTTATATTTTTTTATATCGACCTTTTGGAGTGTGTACCTACGAATTATGCCAGGAAAATAAACAAATGATAAAGCAGCCTTTAACATAACAAAAAAAAAACAACTATTAAAAGGTTAACGCACGCAATTTCAAATTATAATTTAAAGTCTATCAAGTCTATCATATAGTTGTAATGAATAAATACCAATAATCACAAAAAAGTAAACAATAAATAGTAGGTAGCTAAAGAAAATAAATGAATAAGATCATTTTTCTCCTGAATTATGTATTAATTTTAAGGGTTTTCTCGTTAATAATTACATACATACATGAACATGAACAAAGATTATTGTACTTAAAACCTAAGAATTAATATAAACAAATATTTTTGTAGAAAAAAGTTACACTTAGAATTTTATTCAGATAGTGCGGAATTTCTATTCATTGTAAAAATAGTGAAGACGTTATTCGAAGTCGGTATCTCATAAATGATCAATCTCGACATCGAACATAACAAAGCGTCTATTTAACACTGATTGTATTATTAAAAGTAATAATTTATAACAATGTATGTGAGTACCTTTAACAAGAGCTTCCGATGTTTCACGAGGCGGGACGAAACGTTTTACAATGTGTAGTATGTTGTCTTAGAATAAACTTGGCGTCGATTAGTTACAAATTGAAAAGCCTGCCATTCACGATCACTCCAATCGTCGAAATGGAGCGATGTCACTCAAAAATATTACTGACCCCCCTAGACCCCCCTGACCCCCCTAGATCCGCGCTTGTGTTCAATCAGTCAAGCCATTCGTTCATCACTCTAACGGCTCGTCAAAGGGAAACTCGAGTGGACGTGCTCCTATAGTTGTCGCCTCACCTGATCGTTTGGATTAAAAACTTGGTCCAAATTTGTCTCATTTAGTCATCATCCTTACACGAGGTTGCACGTGTTGCTGTTTCTTCTTGTTTAAGTGGCCTGTTGGGTTAACGATCACTCTGGCGAATTTCTCTCTATCCTGCGCCACTTTAGAACCGGCCCGGTCTCTAATGTTGCGCAGCCGTGATGTCTGTCTCCGGCCAGGTCCTCGGCGTCCCTCAATCCTGCCCTTCAATATCAGATGCAATATGTGATATTTTCCCCATCACAGTAAGTATACGGACTAAGTATGAGATCTTGCGAACTTTGATAGTTGACAGTAACTCTCTGTCTACTCCAGCTCGCCTTAGAACATCGACATTCTGTTATCATGTCTGTCTATATGTATAGCAAATAAAATGCGTATTTCAACATATTGAAATTTTATTCTAACGATTGAAGAAAAAAAATCAAGTTTCAAATCACAATGGATGAAATCCATTCGGATTGTTCGTGAATGTCGGGCTTTAGCTTAATAACAACGCAAGTAGAAGCAGTGCTTTAATAGACAAGTCCCCCTGTTAACGGATATTATAATATACCATCGGCTTAACTATCTATTTCCTACTCCAATCAATAGTGATTACCTTCACCGCTGTATAAACAATCAAATCAATTATAATATAAACACATTTTATCAATGAATTGTTGTGTGTGACGATATCAACTGCATAACACGACGATTATAGCCCAAATTTTATATTACTGGATCGAATCAACGAGAATATTTTGGAACAAGCTATCGATGGTATGCAGCAGCGGTAGGCAACCAAAAGCAAAGAAATTTTGAAATGTCTTTAAAACATGAGTATATTTTTAACCATATTTCTTATTATACTGTAATTAAATACGGTTGTAAGCCTATAGCATTCGAATTAAAAAAAACAGTGACACAATGCTGCATTTAATATCGTGTTCTAGAAATTCAAAGTTCGAATGCCGGTTCCGACCATCTTACGCGTTATGTGCAAGAGGTAGAATAGTACATTCCGAATGATTTTTTTACACAACCGTTACTGATCCACAACCGGGGGTTTCAGATCCCTATTAAGATTACTATATTTTATGACCTCAGAAAACTGAGTGTGACATTTCCAACACATTGTCGTAAACTATATACTTTAGTATTTCATCATTTAAACCACCAAATCATTCATATGTTATTGAATTGTTCTTATAAACTTGAATCTAATGAGATAATCTATTCATTTTTTTCGGCACAGCGATGTGGGACTGGGAGCAGATATTTTCCGCGTACACCTTTTTTCACTATTATCAAAGTCGTTCCAAGCAACGAATATTATCCAGTTACAGAATTAATAAACGAATTACGTTTGTGTCTGACGGCAGACATAGCAGGCAGGCAGTAATTTTATGAATGTCCTTAGTAGTTATGTGGTTCCTTAAAGTTCCCCAATTTTAACTAATTTGTTTGTGACAGAAATCATAGAATCATGAAATTTCCGACAAAAATCCTATCCCGTAGTTGGATTGGTTTTGTCAAACGAAAATATATATTGCTAGCTGATACCCGTCCTGCTTTACGTTGTTGATTTGGCTTGTCAGACTTGAGCAGTAGGTTATTGAACTTATTATTCTGTGAAAATGTTTATAAAATAACAATAATAAGACATCTACTTATATTTTTTTTTTGTATTTCAAATGAAACTTCAATCGTTTTTATACATTTTCATACTGTGATACTACAGTTCGACACAAAATTTACATGTAAGTATAATTTTACTTTTAAAACATGACTATTTCATTAATTGTATTTTTACATATTGTAAATAACATTAAATATATTTGAGAAATTGTAAAAATTTGTATGTATGTTTACCATAAATATACCTGCAAGGATCCACGACGATTAAAATCAAACCTAGAGTCTCCGGTTTATGTTGATGTGCCAATATACAAAAATATAAATAAATAAAATACATACATAACTGAAATATTATGTAGATGATATTTTGAAAGGGATTAGTGTTTTATCGAAAATATCGAGTTACTGAAGAACACAGACAAAACAAATCATGAAACAAAAACATAGAAACTCCGGTGTCTAATAAGAGGTGTCTCCCGCATATCTATTTTGCATAGTTTATTTATTTATTTATTATAACACATACGGCCTCTAGGCCAATTACAGTCAATCGACAATATTACAAAATGTAAGTACCTATCCACATTACAAAAATCTCAGATAGACAAAATATATAATAATTTATAAAAAATGGATAAAAGCTCGCAATAAGCATGCGTAACGAGCAAACATGAAAAAAAGCAAATGAATATAAAATATTCTAATAAGCAATAACAATAATAATACAAACATAAATAAATTATGGCTAGAAGCTCGCAATAAACATGCGTAGCGAGAAGACATGAAAAATAAAAGAAAATGGATATAATACATTCTAATAAGTAAAAACTATAATAAAATTAATAATAATAATGAAAAATAAAAGCAAACGAATGTAATATATTCTAATAAATAATAATAATAAAAATATATAAAATTTGGATAGAAGTTCGCAATAAACATGCATAGCGAGTAGGCATGAAAAATAAAAGAATATGAGTATAATACATTCTAATAAGTAATAATAATAATAAATTAACAATAATCTGTAATAATAAAAATTTATAAAATATGGATAAAAGTTCCAAGAAGCATGCGCAGTGAGCAGACATGAAAAATGAAAGCAAATGAATATATATTCTAATAAGTACCCAATAATAATACTAAAAATTTACAAAATATGGATAAAAGTTCGCAAGAAGCATACGCATCGAGCAGGCATGAAAAATAAAAGCAAGCGAATATATACCCATTCCCACAGTTAATAATAATAATAATAAAAAAAAATTGTGATGATATAAAAATGGAATTTGGCTTAGAAAAATGTGCAAAAATTAATGTTCAAAAAGGAATAATCCGAAACAATCATCAAAATAGTTCTTCATCTGTTACAGACATTCCTCTTTTAGATAATCAAAATTACAAATATCTTGGCTTTCAACAAAATCTAGTTTTTGACCACAAAATTATTAAAAATAACATTAAAAATGAATTTATTAAACGATTAAAAAAAGTTTTGAAAAGTTTTCTCTCCGGGAGAAATAAAATTATGGCCATAAATAAATTCATGGGTTGTACCGAAAATTTTGTATTCTTTTGGAATCATTAAGTGGAACCAAACGGAACTAGACAAGATGGATTTAAAGGTACGTAGTTTGCTCACACAATATAGGATGCATCATCCAAGATGTTCCTTGATGAGATTATATTTACCAAGGAAGATTGGTGGTAGAGGCATGTTAAACATCAAAAACATGAATAACAAAGAGATAAACCTCCTCCAATCTTACTTTATCTCATCAAGGAATAAATTGGGTTATGAAGACCTCATTGCGTGTGATTTGAAGTACACGCCCTTAAATTTATCAAATCCTGTTTCACCACCGATAATTGGGGTACAAGATCGGGTTGATATATGGAAAGGCAAGTCTCTCCACGGTCGATTCTTCGAAACTTTAAATTCATCACATGTAAGTCTTGAAGATTCGACTGGATGGTTGAGGTTTGGTGAACTATTTAGCGAAACAGAAGGTTTTGTCTGTGCAATACAAGACCAGGTCATCGTCACTAATAATTATAAAAAATATATTATTAAAGCACCTGATATAATTGATAAATGTCGTGCATGTGGCCAAACAGGAGAAACACTCAGACATATTTTGTCTGGGTGTTCTCTCCTGTTAAATAGTTCATCAAAAACTTGCCTTGAAATATGGTTTGCTCGATCTTGAAGTACCTTATTATAGGTACACCCCAATTTCGGTAATGCAAAACAGTAATACAAAGTTGTATTGGGATATACCAATACAAACTGACCGAACGATTAACGCAAATCGTCCGGACATTGTATTGGTTGATCGTAGGAACGGGATAACGTATCTCGTGGATATCACTATACCGTATGACGAAAATTTGAAAAAAGCCGAGCAGGATAAGATAATTAAATATCTTGATCTTGCTCACGAAATCAAGGATATGTGGCATACACCAACCACCCACATAATACCTATAGTGATATCGACGAATGGAGTTATTCCTAAGTCTCTTAAAGACAATCTAGGGAAACTTGGCATCTGTTGTGGTCTCAGATATGCCATCCAAAAGGCAGTTCTGTTGTCCTCATGTAGGATGTTAAGAAGGTTCCTTTCTCTATAGTTCGAAGATCTCTCATGATTACATTACATCGTGATGTATCATGAGAGATAATACCGATATTTTTATATTTAGTATATAGCATTGTATTTAATTTTAATTTATTTTTATAAATTTTTTTTTACAATGATGTATACTTCATATGATATATTGTGATTTAATGAATAAATGGTTTGAAATAATAATAATAAATGCCAGCGAATATATAATCTTACAAGCAATAATAATATAAATTATACAATATGGATGAAACTCGTAAGAAACATGCAGCAAGCAGATATGAAAATTAAACACGAGTGATACATCAATTACAAGCAAGAAACAAACTAAACAACCAAAAAAGAAAAATATTTTATTTCCCCCCTTCTTCCCTAAACTTGTCCAAAAACAAAATAAAAAATAAAATTTACCACACATGATATGCCAACTCAGCAGAACTGAAGTCCAACCGCAGATGACATCCTGACAATCCAAAAAAAAAAAAGAAAGAAAACAATCCAGACAAAAAGCAAGGTTAATACGAATTAGTCCCACCCGCCATACTCGCTCACTCATACTTCTGCCTTCTTGGCTCATGAAGGAATGCCGAGAGTGCACTCCTGTAGGTAGGCAGCGAACTGTGAAAAACATCCACCACCCCTGCAAACTCATTTCCAAGCCTCTGGATTCTATTTATGGGTGAAAAGTAAAAATGCGATGTACTTGAGCTCGATGGGTAAAACGGCAAAGCTTGACGCGTCACCCTACCAGGAACAAAAAAATTAATGCTTTGGAGAATATCCGGGGCGTCCACTTCACTATGAATCAGCTTATATAAGAAATTTAGATCAGCAAGACTTCTCCTCTCCTGCAAGCTATGAATGTTCAATATATATAGCAAGTAGTCATATCTAGCTCCTGCAGTGTAAATCCCATTCTATAATTTATATAACGGAGAAACTTATGCCGAGTTCTCTCAAGCATCTTAATATGGACATTATAAAAAGGACACCACACCACCGAATTATACTCCAGTATACTTCTCACAAGAGATAGATACAGAAGGCGCATAGTACTAATATTAAGAAAATCCCCAGCAACCCTGATAACGAAACCCAGCATTCTCATACTTCTGTTTGATACTGAATCGATGTGGCCAACGAATGTTAACTTCTGATCGAACAAGACTCCCAAGTCCCATATCTCACTTACCGATTCCAAATTCCCGTCCAAAAATGAGTAATCAAAAATGATCGGGTTCTTCTTCCTATGAAATCTAATGACTGAGCACTTTTTTGCGTTCACAGATAAACCATTCCTCGCACACCAGATCCCAAAAGCATCTAGGTTACGCTGCAATTTTTGGCAGTCATCCAAGGATGTTACAGTGTTATATATTTTAACATCATCGGCAAACACAAGAAAATTCACATCCTCAAACACTTGAGCCACATCATTGATAAATAATAAAAACAAAACTGGACCCATGTGTGACCCTTGAGGAACTCCATAGTTATACAATAGGTATTAACAAATTTGCATGTGTAGGTATTGAGATTTTAAATTTATAAATAATCGATAGATTTTTTGTAAATGCGCGCAGTCAACTAATGGACGATCAAGATCACGTCAATCTTTAAAAATAAACCATCAAACGTATAAATGACAAATAAGGATTTATTGGATCAATATCAGACAGTATGATCTAGCCGCCAGCGATTTAATGGATCAGACCTGTTATTTTATAAAATATTGCGTTGCACTTTAAATACAAAAGAACACGCTTATACAAAACACACGTAAATCTTACGTATTATTATGTTCCGTGTTGTTTTCAATTGCACGTGCATAGGATAAGATAACAATCTCTATACATATACAGGGTGACTAGTAATTCGATACATTCCTTGAAAGCGGTTATACTAGAGCAAATTTGCAACAATTTTGTTCCAATTAACCAGGGGTCAAATGCCAGTGGTTTTCGAGTTATTAAATTTTTTCGTCTTTCCACCTTTTGATGACCTAAAATTGAAAATTGTGAACAATGTAGGTACTAACTCCATTTTGGAAAATAAAAATACATTTTTCTAATAGCTGAAGAATAAAGGAATGGTTGAAGTAAAAAATCGACAAATATATTTCTAAAACCTCTAAAACACGGCGTTTTAAAACCACAAGTCAGGCTTTTTCGTTTTTAATTTCGATTTTTCTAAGGGAGTTACTCCATAAAAGTATAATACACTTGGCGTACAAACCACAGAAAAAAAAACTTCCCCAATTAATAAGCTTTCCGAAAACGTATGAATGTTTTCCATTTTGCTTCAGTACCCCTTTCTAAGTTTTATTGGAAGGTCGTCACGGAAGTAAAGTAAAGGAAGTAAAGAGAGTATTACACGATACATTTTGTATGAAAAACGTGTATAGCACCGCCACAAGAATATTTTTTTTAATGAATCTGTGCTGTCAATCCGTCAAAAGTGATTCTCGCATTCGATACCTATAGAAGTTTTCTATACAAAATGTATCGTGTTACCTACTCACTTTACTTCCGTATATTTTTGGGTATCCGCCCGTTACAAAAAAAACTCCTTCACCACTACAAAGATGTGTGTATGTGTGCCTGTGGGGAACGTTTCGGGTAGGCGGCATTAGTCGACGATCATCAGTCATTGTTCTACGCTATTCTAAAATAGAGTATAATAACTAATCAATAATACAAAAAAACAATATTATTTTATTTATAGTGATAACATCGTAGATTTATTTTTCTCATCGTAGGTACTCGTCTTTTCTTATGTCGACAATTCTGTAGTTAGTAGAATTTTAATTCTGTTCCAAGACTACTGAATAAAATTTTCATGTTTATGTTAAAAAATACATTGTGTGCAGTGGCGTCCGGGCATTTTTTTTTACCAAACATCAAATTTATTACTAGAACAAATTATTAGCTGGTCTCCCGGGTGAATAAATTTAAGAATCTGGACCCCTATTCTGTAGCAAGTGTATAGGGTCTTCTTCTGCAGTTTCAATCCTGGGATTGGTTTGCAGCAATAGCATTGGATCTCATTCTCCATTCCTCTCTGTCCATTGCAGTCCTCTTGAGCTCCTCATATGAGGAGCAGCAGACGTCGGAGTACACGTCTTGCAGGAACTCCCGTCGCGGTCGTCCTCGAGCGTTTGACCCCTCGGTCATCCCCTCCATGATGGTGTGTGGGAGACCTTCTTGGCGGATTACGTGTCCGATCCATCTGGCACGTCTTTCGGACAAGGTCTTGAGCAGGTGCCTTCCTCCTTCGATTCTTGTGAGAACAACGTCATTCGTGACGTGGTCTCTCCAGGAGATACCCAGCATTCTTCTATAGGACCACATCTCGAAGGCTTCAAGTCTCCTTTTGTCTCTTTCGGATAGGTACCATGTCTCGCAGCCGTACATCAAGAAACTCCACACATAGGTCTTGGTGAGGAGCATTCTAGTTCTGAAGTCAATATTGTTGGACTCGAGTATTTTTGATTTTTTATTAAATGCGAGCCTCGCTTGATGTATACGGCTGTCGACCTCGCTCTTAGACCTCCTGTCCCATGTGATCTTACTACCGAGGTAGACAAACTCTCTGGTGTTCCCCAGTGGGACTCCCGACATTGCCACTTGCATCTGGTGCTCACTTCGGCCCACCGTTAGTAGTTTTGTTTTTTCTTTGTTAATCCTCATATTGTAGTCGCTTTGGAGAATGTCTTGTATTGTGGTTAGAGCCTCTTCGAGTTCTTCCTCGCTCTCAGCAATCATAGCAATGTCGTCCGCAAATCTTATCATGTCCACCTTTATTCCATGGACTCTTACACCCCCCACATGAATCATTCTCTCCCTAAGGTCGTCAATCGCACTCTGTATGTATGCATTAAATAGGACTGGTGACAGTGAACATCCTTGTCTAACTCCCTGTCTTACATTGGCTTCTTTTGACTCGTCACCGCATCTTATAATGGCAGCCTCATTTTTGTACAGTGCATGAATTACTCGCCTGTCTCTATATTTAATGTCAATCTTCTTCATAATTTCGAAGAGTTTTCTCCATTCTACTTTGTCAAAAGCCTTTTCTAGCCTTGTATAGGGTAGTCACTTGAAAAAAAGTGACTATTAGGTGATACATTTTGTATGAAAAACGTCTATATGCGATTCTTGCATTCGATACCAGCTATAGACGTTTTTCATACAAAATGTATCGCCTAATAATAGTCACTTTTTTCAAGTGACTACCCTACATTTGCTACAGAACAGGGGTCCTGGGAGCAACTATTACCACCATTGATGACATCGGGGCTGAGCTTCCGATACGTATCGGTATGGCAAGTGGTGCCTATAACAACATGACCAAAATATGGAAAGCGTCGGCGGTTAGTGTCTAGACGAAATGTGAACTGTTTGATGCGTGTGTGTTGCCCATTCTCCTGTATAAGTGTGAGTCCGGGAACCTGGCAAAAGCTCAGGCACAATAAGTCTCAGCTTTCGAAATAAAGTGCCTCAGGAGAATTTTGGGTGTAAGATATACCACCGCATCACGAACGACGCTATGCCGGCGCACTCAGCGTGAGCCCATCACTTCTAACATTAAGCGTCCCTCACATTATTATTTTTTTCATTACCATATCTAGGTAAAGGGTGAACTCACGATAAAATATCATTATTCAATTTAAAAATAATTCTTCCCAAAGTTGCATTGTCTCCGGCCCATCGAACAAAAATTTTCAATCTCGGGACCCACTTTATAGTTGCTTTTAAGAGGGCATAACTATTTTCTAGTGGCGATACGTGGATAAATTCAGCGTCTTATTTTATTCTAATTGAAATAAATAAATTAGGGCCCATTTGAAATTCGCTGGCGACTCACTGGTGGGTCGCGACCCATAGTTTGGGAAATACTGGTGTAAAGAATTTGAGATCTTAACAACAAGTATCTTTAGATTAGGTAATGACATTTACTCCTGAATTAGTAGCAACCACTATAGCACAGAGAGTTCAACGGCCAGTTGACTGAATTGAAACCCCGAAACTGAAAAAATCCAGAGGTATTATATGAGGGTTTTTTAGACCTTCTCTTTTTAAACGGTGTTTTTTGTGATTTTATTGATTCACAAAACATTAAAGTTAAAGGTAGGTATATCAAAATAAAAAAGGAGATACAAAAACAACAATAGCGTATAGCTTGCTAAATTGCCTTGTTTTTTTTTTATCTGAAAGGCGCGCACGCCTCTGTGATCTTTTATGAAGGAGATTCTACTTGATTTACTATTTGCACAATATTGTTGCCGTGAATACAAATACTATAAGTAACAATAATAATTTACTATTAATTGTATTTATTTTGAATGTTAATCGTATGTATGCTCGTCGCCCAATAGGGAATTACAGTCCTTGTATATCGGACTGCGATGACACGCCGCGCCGTACATTTCTTTATCTAGAGACGGTTTCTTATGGCAATAATGTTCTACACGCAGCGATATAATCTACACAATAAATTAGTCATTTTAGATTTTATTATGCGTAGAGTCGCGCAAAACATATGGAAACGTAGTTAAAAAAGTTGACTGCATTTAATCAAACTGATTGAAAACTAATATTTTTGGTGTTTCATACTAACATTAATGTTGAAAAGATAGCCATCTTTTGAAAACAGAAGAATGCATGAAATCGTAGTACTGTATACGGTACGATAGATTTAAAAAAATAGAATGACGTTTGATTTGCATATACAAATAACTATAATTAATAAACATTTTCATTTTTTTTTTATAATAATGAATCTGTGCTCATCCAAAGTGAACACAAATATATTCTTTCGACATCTTTCACATAAAGCAAAGCTTGTGCTGTGAAAGTGGAAATGGTCGGCACCGGGATTCGCATCCGTCGAGTGATACCACTGGTCTACCAATCACTTCATAAAATGAAAAATGAAATTATTAATCCATATACGAAGTTTGACATAATACGTAACGAAATACAAAATCGGTCGGTAAAACAGTGACCGTTGGATATATATAATCTAGCTAGGAAAGCATGTGAGAGAAATTATTAACAATGATAGTACATACATACATATGTAGATACCTACTTTTCATCTTGGATGGAAGCTAGGCTAGAATTCAATAGTAATCCAGCTTCGCTATTTTTGAATAAACAACGTAAAGAACCCGTATGGGTTTCAGCTAGTTTTCAATAACAGACATCTTCATATCGGAATAATGTAGTATTCATTAGCAATCTACAAAGACATCTGCTGCACACTGCGACTTACAATATTTATAGATACCTACTGATTATTTATTATAATTTACTATAAATTAATTCCAATACATTTATATTTACTGAAAATATGGGTACGAATATTTTTGTTTGTAAGCCGATAATTTTAAATTCAATCATCAGATATAATTATTGGTTACGTTCGTTTGTAACAATCTCACCCCACGCAAAATATTATTCATGCAATATGCATGACAAATAATATTATTCGTCGTTGTTAAAAGAATGACAGGTGCCCGCAGAAAATATTATATCGACGAAAGATATGATATTTGATCATATGTAATGTATCATGGTAGGAAATATTTTTTAGCAACATAGGTACTCCTTTATGCTAATTTATAATATAACTTATGTAAAAGGCATAATGGCGTAAATTGTTAGAATAAATAAATAGAGTCAAAGGGTGGACGTATCCCGAAATATCTCTTCCAGCCAACCAAAATAAATATAAATAAGTATAAATATGTAATTAATCAAAATTAGTATTAAACAAATGAATAAAATAACACTAAATTGGGAATTAGAGTCAAACCTGAAGAGATTTTCTCGACAATTTTTGTGTTTGATCCCCGGAATTGACCATTATTGTCTCTTACATGCCACACGCATTGCTTATTGTGCGAGATGCATAAGATATTGTGTAGATACACTTTATGTGAGTCCAGAAAGGAAAAATTAAAAATACTACCATTGGGCAGGTTTATTGCCTAAGACAACTGAGAACAAAAAGGAATTTTAGAACAATAATAATTATAATGTTCTAGAATAATTATAGATTAGTACTCCCTTCCTTTACACAAGCATTATGCTTTTTAAGGAGGGCAAACAAAGTATTTTGTTTTGATGATTATTAGAAAACAATTAATGTATAAACTTGTAATAAAAAAAAAAAAATTAAAAAAAAAAAATCTTTGAAGCAGGAAAGGTCTGTAAAATGTACGCGCGTGTTTAAATAACACGCGCGGTAACGTAACCATTAACCAATGTAACGTTGCATGTAACGTATCAAACTTCCATAGTATGTACGTTGTGGTGCGCGTACTATGGAAGTTTGATACGTTGGATTTAAAGTGACTGGTTACGTTACTGCGCGTGTTCAGATGTGTACACGCCATAATAAAGCGCTTGATTTAGAGGTAGTTTTTTATTCAAAAGGTTGAAGACGAAACGCAGACAAATTTAGAATTTTCAATCATGCCTCAGAAACATTATTCAGATAAAAAAAATTTGCATGACAAAATAAAATAATGAAAAAAAAATAACAATATTGTTAGTAAGAAATATGAATGACAAAAAAAAATGCAGAGTTGCAGTTATTGTTATTCACAAAACATGTTTTTTTTTATTTTGCATTTTTAAGTGTCAATAACCGTCATTAGGTTGTCTTGTATGCTAATTTTACTTTATGCATGTAGGTACTTTTATACTTATTTTAATTGTATTTTATAAAAATGTGATTATGATAATATTATACCTATATTTAATTTTACAATATTCAAATGAGTTTTTTTATCCATCCTTCTTCACTATCATGGACATATCTATAATTATTAATGTATCTGAGTTTCTTATTTCCACTGTGAAGTTATCAGCAAGACAGACCGCATTAAGTATACCATTCTTTACGAAAGGGACACTATATTAATTATAATATGCATGTGGATGATTTCCCATATTCCTTTTTTTACCTTCCTCACTATAGGCATAATAATGCATGAAAGTTCTTCACTTGAGATGAAATGAAATGAAATAGACTTTTATTTCCATAGGCCCAGTTGGGCACTTAGACATGTCAAGTTGCAATAATATATTATCTACATAATAATTCAGAAATGTTTGTCTGCTTTCTATCGTATATGTGAACATCACGCTCAAAATACAAATGCTACGTCAGATATGAATCTGCGCAGAGCGGTGCAATTTGCTTGAGAAGGTTCTTAAATACAATTTGCTGCATTAACTTTAATATATTTAGAGCTATTTAAAAAACTCTATTTTTTTAGGATCTTCATACAAATTTCTCAAAAAGACAGAAAGCCATCTTTTGGAAACAAAATTACTCATGTAAACGTTGAATGGAATCTTGGTATTACGGTATGAAAATGTAATAAAATAATTGTAGATTGATTTGTTATACATATATAAATGTTATTCAAATCTTATTATTCTCAATAAATAAAGATTTAATGAAAAAATTTGCAGAATGATTCCTCCATTTTGAAGTTTGACAGATAGCACAAATCACCCTCTATGGGTGGAATGCCTAATTAATTATCACACATTAGGGAATGTAGCTAAGATTCAAACCAAGCGCTCTCTCTATCTCTCTCTCTCTCTCTCGGTAGGTTCGTATAATATTATTATTATTACATAAATATGGCATTCCGTCCCGATGAGGAATCGTTATTATAATATTATGAGGTCGGTAAAACAAAAATTGTAAAAGTGTTCTTCTTTTTCTGTGCTTATGTCAGTTATAGAGGTCTGCTAAGCAATGGGAAGCTAGACTAGAACCTGTTTAATTACCTACCGATCAAGCCTGACAATCGGAATCAAAAACGTAAAGCAAGACGGGTATAAGCTAGTCTATATAATAATTGAGAAATGTTTGTGTGCTTTCTATCGTATATGTGAACATCACGCCTAAACGGCTGAACCGATTTCACTAATTCTTTTTTTGTCGTGTTGGCTTTTATCAGTAGAAGGTTCTTATGAAAGAAAAAATTAAGAAAGTTGCGTGGTAAATCTACATAATAATTCAGAAATGTTTTTTTATTAGCTTTTTACCTAATGTCATCGCATCACGCCTAAACGGCTGAACCGATTTCACTAATTCTTTTTTTGTCGTGTTGGCTTTTATCAGTAGAAGGTCTTATGAAAGAAAAAATTAAGAAAGTTGCGTGGTAAATTGGGAAATTAAATAAATCTCGCATTAGCCCCTCCTTCTCTATCTAAATAATAATTCAGATATGTTTTTTTATTTTGCTTTTTACCGTATGTCATAGCATCACGCTCAAAATACAAATGCTACGTCAGATATGAATCTGCACAGAGCCGTGCAAAATGCCGGAGAAGGTTCTTTAATACAATTTGCTGCATTAACTTTAATATATTTAGAGCTATTTTTTAGGATCTTCATACAAAATTTTAATAAACATTAAAAGTGTCATTCTTCTTTTTCTGTGCTTATGTCAGTTATAGAGGTCTACAAAGCAATGGGAAGCTAGACTAGAACCTGTTTAATTACCTACCGATCAAGCCTGACAATCGGAATCAAAAACGTAAAGCAAGACGGGTATAAGCTAGTTGTTAATATTTTTGTGCGCAATAAAGGATATTTTATTTTATTTTATAAAAGCGCATAAAAATACACAAGAAATTGCAAAAAGAAAAGCACTGAAACTCAACAAAAAAACATCAATCATCACTATTATTAATATCAATATCATTATTATTATCCATTCCGGCAAGTGTAAAGGGCCCACCAAGAAATTAGTCATTTACATGTACAATTCAGATGTACACATAAAGATTAGAACGATCAATAGTACAGACAGTACAGACAGAGATATCTACAGTCAATTATTTCCATTCTATTTATACATCTATTTATCTATATCTATGAAACATTTTAAGTGAGGAAATTCCAATAACTGATGCAAACCTAAATACTACTTCAGATTTATGGGTTCGCCATCTCTTGGAGGCTATAAAAGCATCTATCTAATAGATAAGCCTTCACCTCCCTTCGAAAAGAGTCATCGAGATAGCAACTATCGTTGTTTTTTGTATGTAAATTACTTATAGCGTATACCATTATTTGAGAGAGGATATTTTATAGAAGTTTTTACAAGATTTGAAGAACCCTGGTACATCTTTTTGTGAATATTTTTAAAACAGCTTTAAAATGAACTTTTTTTTTCATTAACTGAACGTTTGATGTGTCATATTTTTATCGCGTCTCTTTCTGAAAGCGTTTATTATAAAAATGCATTTATGTTTGAGATAAAATCAATATAGAGTTGGATCTGATTGATTGCTAAATAAAAAAAAAGTTATAGAGGCAAATAGGTAAAACGTTGAGATTACTAGGGAGAACTTTAATAACGGATTTCGGTAAAAATGGTCTGAGGTGGGTTTTTACAATCATTCATTCTAATATACGCTATAAGGTAGGTGCATGGTTTTATTTCCTTAAAAGATTAAAATGCTGATGATGAGTACACAATGCACTTTGTTACAATTCTTGTATTGTTTTTCCTTGTAATGAATCAGATTTGAATAATAATACAAATAAAAGTAATGAACTTTCTGAACAAAAGAAATATACAGTTCGCCATGTTGGTACAATTGTATAATATAATATTATCGAAGACGGACTTTGAGAGTTTACATATTTTCTTACCTAATTTTTTTTTGAAATATATTCATTCCTCTATATAATAATAATATAGAACATTAAATAGGCACATGTCGCTTGATGAGGATCAAATACTGCTAAACGCTTTAATGAATCCATCCTCAGATAGCTCAATATACAGGGTGTCCCAGAAAGCAAGACTAAGCGAAAGTCGCTATCTTTACAGGGTAGGTAGGTACATAGATTTATTTATAGGAAATTTACAGGGTAGGTACATAGATTTATAAATTGGCAAGTTTCTAAAAATAGTTGGAAGAGTAAAAACTATGTGATTTTTTTTTTAAATCGTCCTAAAATTTTTTGTAAAATTTTAAATGGTCTCTATTTTGAGATTCAACATTTTTTGTTGGCACAATGGTATCATATAGACCCATAATTGTTTTTTGTATCTACTGGGTATACTAATCGGCTATTCTAGAAAATCAAAATATGCATGTACCTTAAAAATTAGTGTCTATAACTCGAAAACTATAAAAAATCGCCTGACATATATTGACTTATTTGGATAGCCTTTAAGATATTCTATTTCTGGACTTTCGCTTAGTCGTACTTTCTGGGACACCCTGTATAACTGAAAGATTGCCTATTGATTGCTGCCGACAAGTTTTGAGAGAACCAAACTGGTTTGCCAAAAGTACATACATTGGGAAAAGTCTCAGGATAGGACACAAAGTAGAGAAAGATGACTGGGTAAAGGAAATAACCGCTAGACTTGAGATGAGAGGTAGGATCGGAGGCGTTTCATTCAAGAAACGGTATTACAGAAGATGACACTAAGCAGAGAGGAAACGATTGAAGAAGAAAGTTGTAGGAGTAAAATGGTTAGTAAAAGTATGCTGCCGCCTCACATAAGGTTTCCTATCATAGAACAACTCGTACAGTATAACGTAACTACATTCTCCCTATGCATATAAATGAAAACATCGCCGTCAACTCTATGAAGCACGCTTTTTTCTACAAACTGGGGATTTATCAATTTATTTCGCTGCAACATAATGGGTAGGGTGCTGGAAGTCAGCTTCTCCAGAGGACAACGCTGATGATTATACTCCTGAAATTATACCTACTCCATTACAAAGGGTCCATAATATTCGAAAGCGAAGAAAGAGAGCTATTGGTAAGCCGCGTTATTGGCCTAAAGACTTTGAACCTAGAAAGACAGCCACGACGAATTGATAAAACCATCCCCTGGGTTCCAACTCCAAGGAACTACGGGTCTGGCTAACCCGGGTTGCCCTATGCTGTTCGCTGTTTTATTTCCAATCCCCTTCCCGAGCGGCGATCTCCACTACCCCTTTATATTCCTTCCTAATTTCAAACATATAATCCTTCCTGATCGTATTGCCCGGCAGTCGGCCCTGTCGTCTCAGACCTTCTGTGCCACAGGATTACCCCTGCTGGGTAGCGGTCATAGCTGGGCGGTTTGCGTACCCGTTCAGCTACTTTTCCTCCTCACGCAGCTTTCAGCTTAAAGATGGAGCTTACGAATAGAGTACCGAGTGCGCAGTGTGTGGTCCAGAATTGCTATGTTCAGCCAACTGCGTACTCATATGTAAGTAGCTGCCGTCTAAAAGCTGAAAACCATTGCTCGTGTTGCGAGTTGGGAGCTACACATCTACATAAATAATACGTCAACGAGTATTCTGATAAAGCAATTTAAATTTACAGAGGTTTTAAAATTACTGTTTATAAGTAAAAGTAGAGTTCAGACAGCTTTGTTAGAGAAAAAAGGATAGTAGGTAAGTTGAACTAAAATACTGTCAAAAAATTGCAATTTATAAAAAATATACGAACTACAGATTACCTACTTTCGAGCTTAGATACATACATACCACCAGTTTTTTTGTTGGAGATTAGTATAAAAAAAAGTTTTCATCGACTTATAGAAATCATTTGATAGAAAATTTTACTTCCGAACATTTGATATTATGTACTTACTTCGATTCTTGGAGTCCAATAATTTTTATGGCTTATTGTGTAATGTAAATTTGATATGTACATTTGATATGTAAATCAATGAATCTCGATGTTTGTCGCGAAAAGTTTACGGATACTTTTAGTCTATTATTACCTATGTTTTATTATTCGTTCTTGCATGGACATACATTACTTCTTCCTCCTAAGCACTCCTTGGTACGCTACTGGACTCTTCAAACTCTCTTCATTTCTTTATGTTCCTTGCCAGTTGTAGCCACGACTTTCACGCCACAAATAAACAGACACAGTGAGTATAATTAAGAACTAAATTAAATATAAACTGTTTTTACTTTCAGACCAAACGTCTGTGTGGAGAAAGAAGAAAAAGTAACTGAAAATGACCCTCCTAACTCAAGAGGCGTTTTACTAATGCTATTTTTGGCCAACTACGAGTCCTGCATTGAAGATAAGGGGAAATATGAGTGTATACGCAAGTATGTATCATAGAAATATTTAACTATCTCAAATTTTATAACTACTGCATATTTTATGTCATGTAAGAATTTCAAATGAGTTTTTCTAATTTTTATTTTTTATTTTTGGGTATGGTTCATTATGAGTTTCAATAAAACACTTTATACTAATACAATAACTAAACTTAATCATGGACGCTTTTGTTTAATGGACGTAAACATTGTCAAGTGTCAATTGAATTTTGTAAAATTGTACATGTTTTCCATTTAAATTTATATATTTTTGAAGTGGTAGCCTAGCGGTCACTTCAATCCGAAAGTCGTGGGTTCGATCCTCGGTGCCGACCATCTTCGTCTTTCACAACACAAGCCTTTGCTTTGTGTGAATGATGTCAAAAGTGTATTTGTGTTAACTTTGGTGTGCCCAGATTCATTTTTAACAATAATAATTATTACATTTAAATGTGTTGCGAATTTCGTTAAAATTAACGTAGGACAAACGTGGATTTGAGGAGGCCTCTGTATTGTATGTCCAGATGTTATGATTCTCTGCAGTGTTCTCTTGACAAATTTGGCATTCTCATCATGCCTTCAACATACAGATTTCCAGAGGTCTTTTAAATAGTTAAACTAATCCGCGATACCTTGTTGATTGTTTTCTTCCCACACCCCTTCTTCCCTTCCCTTCTTCTCCTTTCGTGTTTATTAATAACTAGATATTTATTCAAAAGCGATATTTTTTTTCCTTTACTGGTACATCGTTTATGTACACTCACATCAACTTAACAAATTTTTAAAGGAATAATGTTACCAATGAGACTGTTTATGTTTTCTACTGCTCCATCTTAACTTTCTTCATCATTACTCTAAAAAATAATTTCTTTTTAGTTACTTATGTATGTGGTATAAAATACCTACTGCATAAAATACGAGTAGGTATATTAAGGTGTACGTAAACTGTATATTATTATGTATGTATTATTTTGTTACAAGCGATGTTCCCAACTACTTTCTGTATTTAAACTAAAGTTGCGAGTTGTTTAATCTGTGATTTTTTTTTAGTAAAAAGTTGCAAATAACATTTGTAAGGGTGGAAGTAGAGTATATTTTCTTGATCGTTGATATATGGACACTAATCTCTCATCGCCCATTAATAAGTTCGTGCTTGGTATTGTTTTTATGGTGTCCAATATCAACCATAAAAGAAAGTATGCTCTGTTTCATGAATATTTTTACGAATGAAAGGTTGTCTCAACTCAATTTTGGTTTCCAAGTTGCTCCTTGGTAACAAACAAACTTTATTTGTTCTAATCTATTTTTGTTATCACTCAAAGTGAACACAAATATGCACCTTGACTTTTTTCACAGTAAGCTACTTAGAGCTTGTGTCGCGATAGAGGAAGATTTTCAGCCCGTGGGACCGAGCCCACGTTCTCAGTACCTACGGAACAGTACGAAAGTCGACGTCGTATAACCGTCAGGCTACCTGTTCAGGGTGATGTATACAATATACAAACTCACGCCTAGCTACCTACCTAGTTTTGTTATTATACACAGGCACTACGTGTGCCTAGCAACCCCTGTGATGACGAGTGTACAGCGTTTCAGAAATTTGTGAAATATTTGCGATATGTGATGTAATGCAGGCCCGCATAGTTACTGTATTATTTTGGAGCCTATAAATACGGCTGCTTGTAGGTATTGATCTCTTCTTTTACATTAAACTCTGGTAGAGGACACAGCTCCTTACCAAGCCACCAGCAGAAGTGTTTCAGTGCTCAACCTCAGTCTACATACCTATCTACATACAGTCCACTTCAAGGGGTTCTTCTAAGAGGGACATCACACCCTATCATCATAACCAGCAAGCCATTGCAACACACTACATTTTTTGGTCACTTCGCCCGGATTGGAGTCACATCACGATACTTCAACCTGGATCAAAGCATCGAAGACCAACTGAGGGCAGACAGAGCGCAGATACTTCTCGGTGAGTTTCCTTTATCATTCCTTAATTCTTTCCCCATCTTTTGTTCATTATCATTCCAACATGGCTCAATCTGAAGCGTCCAAGTTAAGCTTGACGAGCTTAACAAAGAAGAGGAGCATAATCAAACGTAAAATTACAAATTTCATGAAATTCGTGCAAGCAGCCAACCAAGAAAATTATACACAGCTATCCTACAGAAAGGAGGCAGCTAAACAAGTGTACGATGATTATTGCAAAATCCAAGATGAGATTGAGGAGATCGAGGACTCAGAGAAGCAACAAGAGGACCGTGAACAAGTGGAAAACCTTTTCTTCAAGTCGGTGGCGATGGTGGAAAAAATTAAAATCAAATTTTCAAGCCATCAATCTGAAGTCAGGCTTCCAACAATCGATCTTCCAACATTTGACGGCAATGTGAGATGTTGGAGTGAATTTAAAGAAAATTTCAATTCTTTGATTGACGCCAACGGGGGATTGAACACGATCCAAAAGTTTCAATACCTAAAGTCTTCATTAAAAAACGAAGCTTCAAAAACTATAGATGCACTTACTATAACGACATCAAATTATGAGGTTGCGTGGAACTTATTAAGTGACAGGTACGAAAATAAACGAATTATAATAAATACATTATTAGATGATATTTTTAACGTTAAATTTATATCCGATGACACAAACATGCTCAGAAAATTCATTGATACTTTAAATAAAAATTTAATGGTTTTAAAAAATATGGAACTCCCCGTTGAGCAGTGGGATATGCTTATCGCTTATTTTATAACTGCAAAGTTTGTAAATAAGCTGAGGTACCAATATGAATCGTCTCTATCAAAAACGGAACAGCCTTCAATCAAAAATATCACACATTTCCTACAACATAAATGTAACGTACAAGAAACACTTCATATCGCGAAAAAACAAAACTACAACATAAATACTGCTATTGCGCAACACAACGCAACGAAGTGCGTCGTCTGCGCAGGAACTCATAACATCGCGAGTTGTGATAAATTCAAATCACTCGACAATAAAGGGAAATGGGAAATTATTAAAAAATTCAAATTTTGTTCGAATTGCTTACATCAGGGTCATTTCTACAAAAATTGTAAAAGTGGGACGTGTAAAAAATGTCATAAAAAACATAACACCCTTTTGCATATCGAAAATAATGCCACATCTTTATCAATTTTGAAAAACGAACAAAATATCGCTGTGTTATCCACCGCTACAGTATATCTGCAAAACAAACACGGACATCAAATTGAGGTGCGCGCGCTACTAGACAGCGGATCACAGTTAAATATAATTTCTAAAAAATTATGTGATGAATTGAATCTTGAATTATTTTCTCATAAAACATCGATTAGCGTTGCAGGAGCTTCTACATTTAATTCATTTAGCGCTACAAAGGCATTAATACAATCGAGATACACTTCATATAAGAAAAATATAGACTTTATTGTGCTTGATAAAGTTACAAAATAGTTTACAAAGTACTTCGCGGCTACCGGCGTTGCATAATTTCAGTCAAAATTATCAATTAGCTGACAGTAGCATATATAGAGGCGGAGATATCGACATTATTCTCGGTGTTGGTACATTTTGGGATATTTTGCTTGCAAAAAAAGTACAGATTGATAAACGTTTTTCTTTACGAGAAACTGAATTTGGATGGATTATTTGTGATTCATTCAGCTGTAATTTAAATAAATATTCAAATAGTATGAATGTCAATGTAGATGAATTGAATGATATCAATCTGCAGTTACAAAAGTTTTGGTCATTGGATAATATGCCGATCAAACGTGCCTACACAAAAGAAGAACGTCAATGTGAAAATCACTTTCTCAAAAATTACACAAGGAATGCAGACGGACGATTTGTCGTGAGGCTACCTTTTAAGGAAGATCCTAGCAAATTAGGGGACTCCCAAGGTACTGCAAAAATTAGATATAATGTTTTAAACACCAAATTTAAAAATAATCCAATTTTATACAACGAATACTCGAAATTTATGCAAGAATACGAGGATCTTGGTCATATGTCAGTACAAGAGCATAAAAATGGATATTTCATTCCTCATTTAGCTGTTTTTAAGGATAGCCCTACGACAAAAATAAGGGTTGTTTTCGACGCGTCAAGCCAAACCTCCTCAGGGGTGTCCTTGAACGACCTACTGATGGTCGGACCTGTCATACAACAGGATATTCTTTCCATAGTCTTGAGATTTAGAACATACGCATTTGCATTTTCGGCAGATATAACTAAAATGTATCGCCAGGTATTTGTCCACCCCGATGATTGGAAATATCAACAAATTCTGTGGAATAAAAATATTGACTCTGACGCTATGATATACGCCTTGAAAACTGTAACTTATGGCACATCCCCAGCTTCTTTCTTAGCCATAAGATCTTTACAGCAACTGGCAAAGGACGAATGCAAAGAATACCCTCAGGCTTCCAGGAGTATTTTGGAAGATTTTTATGTCGATGACCTTTTAACGGGGTCAAATACATTATACGATGCTGTGAAATTGCGCAATGATATTGAAATTGTATTAAATAAGGGAGGATTTTCATTGTCAAAATGGGCAGCAAACTCAAACGCATTATTGCCTTCAACAGCTGAATCACCTGAAGTATTAAAAACGCTTGGTATTCACTGGGATCCTAACAAGGACATGTTTCACTTCAATTTCAAAAATCGTTCATGTGAAATTGAAAATACATCGAAAAGACAAATATTATCTAAAATTGCAACACTGTATGATCCTTTGGGTCTCATCGGACCAGTCATTATGAAATGTAAAATTATCATGCAGAAGTTGTGGAAAAGTGGATGTAACTGGGACGAAGCTATTCCTTTAGATATAAAAAACGAATGGAATCAATTAAAAACAACATTGCATCATATTAATGAAATGAACATTCCCAGATACGTTTTGGATACAGATACTACATTCTATCAGCTTCATATTTTTTGTGACGCATCTGAGCTTGGATATGGGAGCTGCGCATACATAAAAAGTTACACAAATTCAAAATCAAGAGTTGAACTGATATGCTCAAAGTCTAGAGTGGCACCATTAAAAACAATTTCGCTACCACGTTTGGAATTATGCGGAGCTTTGATGGCAGCCAAGCTGTATCAAAAAATTATAGAATCTTTAAACGTAACTTTCAAGGATGTGTATTGTTGGACAGACTCAACTATTGTGTTGGCGTGGATAGCTTCTCCACCTTCCCAATGGACCACATTTGTGGCGAACAGAGTCACCGAAATACAAGAAAAAACAGAAAATGTTATTTGGGGTCATATAACTTCTGAACACAATCCCGCTGACTTGCTGTCCAGGGGATTGGAACCCAGGGATATTATTCGGAACGAATTATGGCTACATGCCTCACCATGGTTAACTAGAGAACCGCACATGTGGCCTAGCACAACAATTAAAAAGCCTTCAGAAATACCTGAACGCAAAAAGCAAAAGATCATTTCCCTACATGTGAGTGAAGTAATTTCAATAATAGACAGGTATTCAAGTCTCACAAAGTTACTTAGAATTGTCGCCTATTGTAACAGGTTTATTAATAATTGCAAGATGAAATGTAAACATACAAAATCTCTAACACCAAAAGAAATAGATTCAGCTTTGTTAATGCTTATAAAAATAACACAAATGCAAGTTTTTACCAATGAATATAATGATTTAATGAACAAGAAACATGTACACCGCAAAAGTTCAATTTTATCTTTGAGTCCATTTATGGATAACAATGGAATTATACGTGTGGGTGGTAGACTCGAAGCCTCATGCTTGAATTATGAGCAACGTCATCCAATACTACTCCCCAAAAATCATACGCTTACAAGACTTGTCATTACTTATACTCACCAGCAACAATTGCATGCTGGTCCACTTCTGACATTGGCAGTTCTCAGAAAGAGATATTGGATAATCTCAGCGAAAAGTGAAATAAGGCAGATTATCAGAAAATGCATACCTTGTTTCAAGAACAGACCTTCAGATATTCAACCCTTCATGGGTAACTTACCAGCTCCTCGCGCAACACCTTCTAAACCATTTACGTATACGGCAGTAGACTACGCAGGGCCCGTACTAGTACGGGAACGAAAAGGCAGAGGAAAAACGCCGATAAAAACGTATGTTGCAGTGTTCGTATGCCTAGCTACAAAAGCTGTTCACATAGAGGTAGCGAACGACTTAACAGCCGAAGCGTTTATTGGATGTCTCAGAAGATTCATTGCAAGAAGAGGAAAATGTTTGCATATTTATTCGGATAATGCAACATGTTTTGTAGCAGCAGACAAAGAGTTGAAGCAACTTCATAAATTATTTCATGCTCAAGTTCGTGAAAAACAAGTTGAAAATCTCGTCGCTTCACAGAGCATAACATGGCATTATGCTCCCCCAAGATCACCACATTTTAATGGATTAGCTGAAGCTGGGATAAAGTCATTCAAGCATCACTTCAGAAGAATGGTTGGAAATTCATCATTGACCCTGGAAGAATTATACACACTCTGCGCTCAGATTGAGTCATGTTTAAATTCCAGGCCCTTAATTCCCTTATCTTCAAATCCCGATGAATATTCCTACCTTTCTCCTTCTCATTTTCTCATCGGAGAAGTATCTACAGGTTTATGTGAACCAAATCTTGATGAGATAAAACTATCACATTTATCTCGTTGGCAATATATACAAAAAATAAGCCAACAATTTTGGAAGCAATGGTCGAGAGAATACTTGCAGCAGCTACACCAGCGTACCAAATGGCAGTTCAATTGTACCGAAAACATTCAACCTGGTACAGTGGTCATCATCAGAGACGAGAACCTACCCATGTTGCAGTGGAAGCTAGGACGTGTCGCAGAGGTCCATCCTGGAGAAGATGGCATCGTTCGTGTGGTCACACTCAAGACTCAGAACGGCATCATCAAACGTGGTGTAGTGAAGCTAAGTGTCTTACCAAATCAGTGAAATTCTCATTTAAAAATTAACTAAATAAAAAAATATGTGATTTAATGTACATTTTGTACATAACAAAATATTGTGAAATTTCATAAACTTGAAAATTAATGCTTAATATTCATAAAAAAAAAAAAACAATATTATATATAAGTTTTGTACTGTATTTTTCAAATTTTACAAAAAGATAAGCTAAATACTAATTTGAATGAATATTATTTTGATGATAAACGGTCATAATATTGTATTGATATGTGATATTATAGTTCATAATATTTTCTTGTTAAATATTCAAATAGTTACATTCATATTTTTTTTAATATTACAGTATTTTCAATACATATTATTTCATGTTAAATGTTCAAATGTTATATTGATATTGTATAGTTGAACAGATATTAATTTTTACTGAATCCTTGTACACTCCGTCTAATTTTTACTAATTGTGTTTAGTACAGCTACCTGTTACTCATCAACATTTTTTGTTACGATATTGAAGGAAGTTTGGTTCCTTCAAAGGGGGCGGTATGTTCAGGGTGATGTATACAATATACAAACTCACGCCTAGCTACCTACCTAGTTTTGTTATTATACACAGGCACTACGTGTGCCTAGCAACCCCTGTGATGACGAGTGTACAGCGTTTCAGAAATTTGTGAAATATTTGCGATATGTGATGTAATGCAGGCCCGCATAGTTACTGTATTATTTTGGAGCCTATAAATACGGCTGCTTGTAGGTATTGATCTCTTCTTTTACATTAAACTCTGGTAGAGGACACAGCTCCTTACCAAGCCACCAGCAGAAGTGTTTCAGTGCTCAACCTCAGTCTACATACCTATCTACATACAGTCCACTTCAAGGGGTTCTTCTAAGAGGGACATCACACCCTATCATCATAACCAGCAAGCCATTGCAACACACTACACCATTGCAAACCACTATATTATTAAGCTATGACTAAACACTTAGGTATAAAATTTATCCAATTCATTCCCAACAATTTGTGTTCACGACCCTAGCAATATTTCCACTTAGACTCAATATTGGCGATTATTCAATAAGGTTTGTATAAAATAATATAGGTACGAAAGGTCAATTTAGTTGAAACATCAAAGCAACTATGTAGGTATAATATGATAATGATTCAATCATCACATTCACGTGTTACTTATTCCATTCTCAAAGAAAGAAAATGTGTATGATCATTATTATAATATTCTGCAACAAATTGGCTCTTAGGTATGCTGAACAGAGTCGAGTCACAATTTTAGCATAAATGAACTTAAGGTTCGTCTATATTTTAAAACTAGCTGACCTGCCCGTCAAACTTCGACCTAATTCAGAATAAAAAAATAATTTGACTTATTACACGAATTAAATACATAAAAACTGAATTAAATTTAATAATTATTTATTTCATTATGAATGTAATAATTATTGTTGATTCGGATGCGGGATGAAGTTCAACGGGTCGTAAGTTTGTGTTAAAAAGAATATAATATTCCTCTATAGATGCGTAACTTTTAAAAAACATCTAATAGATGGCGGTGTAGTAGGAAGTAAATCACATGTGATACACGTTACGATATTCTATATATTGTTGAAAGAATAGAAGTCCATCAAAACCAAATTTTACCTAATTATTATTTAGGTAGGATTATAGTTGTAAAGAAAACTATAGCAATGATTTTTTTTTTCAATAAATAAAAAGTATCTGATAAAAGCAAACATTGTTATAACTCATCAATTATTAGGTAAATCAAACAATAGTATCAGACACAGACTGTTGTAAGCCCGAAATAGTTCAGTCAACCATTGAAAATAATTTGAACTAAGTGTGCACTTGTTATTTTACGCATGTTTAATATTATTTATTAATTACCTACTAGCTTTCCTGAAAGACACTCCCCTCTCTTTACAATGAATGTTGAATTCGAACATCTTTGATAATAAATTGATTACCAATATAACAATGGACCTGATGGGAGGAAGAACATATGATGAGTATTTCATTCGTCATCTTTAACACATATTCCAGCCATGTTCATCTCCTACATTGGGTGCGCCTAGTGTATTAAGTACCTAGTATTGAATTTTTAATTATTTTTGGACTTCAATTGTTTTTTTTATTTTTAAGGGAAAGAAAGCCAACAGTGACGAAGGAAATAAAAGTCACTTATCAATGCTGCCACGGTTCACAACTAATGGTTGTCGATGGTGTCTCTGTATGCATTGAGGTAAAGCAATAATTGTCAATTATTTGAAAATGATTACAAAACTGTAGGGTATTCCACGAAAAAAGCTTAGTACAAGACAAATATTTAAAACTTAAGGGGACTTTGCACAAAAACATTCGTATTTGGTATTTTTACGAATTTGATGTGTTGGTATGTCCCCAGTCTGAAGGATACTGTAGATGAGAAAATAGATACCTAGGGACTGTTCAAGTATTACGTAACGCATTTTTTTTACATTATTGACCCCCCTCCCCCCCCCCCCTCGAGATGCATCGTAACGCTTTTTGTTACCCCTCTTCCCATTCTCTAAACGTTGCCTAACGCACATATTACAACTATGTATGGCTCAAATCACAATTATTACTGAAAAGCCACTAAATACCTTTGTTGCGGCGCTGGTAATACAATAGTAACGCTTTACAAGAATAACCCCCCCCTCCTCCCATATTGCGTTACGTAATACTTGAACGCTCCCCTACTACAATGGAATGAGCATGAATTTTGATCTCGTCGGAGAAATAAATATGTTAATTGAATACCTTTTTATAATAATATATATAAATTATTAGATGTGCGTGTGTCTAGCAAAAATTCTAGAACGACTGAACCGATTTTGCTAAATATTGTTTCGAAATATTGTCATAAGCTCAGGGTATTTTAAAATGGTGAAATATGGAAAAATTGCGAGAACAATAAAAAAATAGCAAAGTTGTTTTTCCCATATAAAGTCTTCCCGCCTGGCAGATGTGGCATTAAGAAGGCTCATTATTTTTTTGCTTGTGGGTGATTGGAATGACGTATGCTTAGGATGTGTCATCTAGTTATGTACAATAAATCATGTATTATTTCATTGTAGATGGACCTCCTTAATCTCAAGGAAACCATGGAGTCTTTGGAAGGTGGTTCAGAGTTTTTCAGACTTTTACACCACAACTTGGAAATACTCAAAGACAAGGAAAATAACTATACAGTATTTCTACCCACAGCTGAAGCTTTTGACAGATTTTTAGACATTATGCTTTTAACGGTTAGCGAACTTCTTTTTTTTTTAAATAGGTATTTCATTACTTTACTAAATTGACTTTTCAAATAACTTTCCTCAAAAAAAAAAAAATATTTGTAGAATCAAGTTGACTCATTCTCATCTGGATCTCGCAGTCGTAGAGATGCTGGAAAATACACCACATATGATCTAGCTTTGAGTCATATGGTGGCTGATTTTCAAGATATAAATCCTGGAGATACATTTCACAGGTATTTTGAGTGATTCATATACCTACTTTTTAATAATTTCAATATAATATGGATTTCATTTTCTTTGTGGAATAAATCTTAGCATCTTCAAATATTTACACATTTATATGATAACATAATTCAACTCAATGGCTCAATAAGATTTGTCATGCTATCTCTTTCAACATATAATACTTGCCCTTTCTACGGGAAGAAATGCTTATGTAATTTTCAAAATCAAATCAGAACTCAAAGTGAGCACAAATATATACTCTTTGACTGTTTTACAGTAAGCTACTAAAAGCTTGTGTCGTGAAAGAAGAAGATGGTCGGCACCTGGGATCGAACCCACGACCTCCGAACGTCACAGTACGAAAGCCGGCGTCGTAACCGCCAGGCTACCAATCACTTCAATAATTTATACCTAGTACGTTGTTTATTTTGTTAATGGGCATTATATTAACAAATTATGTCAAAATTGTAAAGTATTAAGAATAATATTATGCATGCACATTAAAGCATGTTGTCAATCATAGCCAACTTACTACTTACGTAAGTAGTAGTCGGCTATGATGTTGTCTATAACGACATCTATCGATAATCATTCTAAGCAAAATTTTGTTTGGTTAGGAAATTTAATGGTCATTGTGTCCTAGTACAGTTACAAACCACAAGCGTTATATAGATAGAGCGTATTAAGCCGAGCCATTTAACATTTAATGTCTTTAATTCCCATATTGCAAGGTACAAGAAGACTAGATTTCCGCTGGCTATCCATACATCTTGCATAATTAATTTATTAATCGAAGTAAACATCTTATTATGCTTTCAGCATATTTCGCAATTCAACACTTCTAATCAAACGCCCATATTTTGGACAAAATATGATGGTAAATTGTGCAACAATAAAAGCTAAAATCCCTGCCACAAATGGATTAATTTACGCCATTGACGGAGTGATGGTAAGAAAAATAATAAATAAGAGAAAAAAACTTCAACGTACATTTTTTGACAACATACCTATATACTTAAATTAATTAAAATTTAATTTTATAGCCACCAGCTGTAAAAACCATAGAAGAAATTTTAAAGGAAAATGCAGATTTTTCAATTCTATATAAATGTAAGTTGACCAATAATTTCAACATTATAAATGTTTAAAGATTTTTGTGCTGTTTTATGGCCTATATCTTTGATCTGATTCTAAGACTGGCTCACTTTTAGGTTAATTATTGTTTTATCGATTCACAATAAATACTTTAATGGCTCACTGTTTACCATAATGTCCTCAAATTTAAAAACCTCATACTAACACAAGCATCCAACACCACCTTATAAGAAGGCCTTAGCGCTGGCGGCCATTTTTCCTCTAATGTCACACCCAACTACCCAGGCCGCCAGCGCTATATGATAGATATCAGAGTACAGGTAAGTACATACAGATATAAGGCATTGCATACTGGGCCTTACAATGTGACGTCACAGTCTCAGTGCTAAGGCTTTCTTATATAGGTGGTGTTGCAAGCATCATCAAATTGTTGTAAAAAGAATCACTATGCAGGAAAAAAAATTGTTTGAAATATAATATTCAAGTGAGCTCAGAATTCAGTGCTGCCACCTTTGAAAATTTTTTGACCCGGACACAAACTTTTTTTTTTTTGTGAAGGTGAAAGTTAAGATAATTTTGTATCAGGAAAAGTATATTAATTTCTCTAAGAAAATGTTCATTGAGTAAAGGTATAACTCAGACATTTTAAGATTTGGAACACCCGGATGCACAAAAACTGGACAAGTGGCAACATTGCCAAAATTATTTAAATTTGAAAATACTACGATACAGCATTAAAAAATCTACATATTATTTGCTTTTCTTTTACATGCAAATTTTTTTTATCGATCCTTCTCGGATTTTAATTGTTTTTCTTTAGCAAGTCTTCTTTTTATAATTTAAGCCAGCGTTCCATAGTTTTTTAGAAGATTTTCTTAGTTGATAATTTACTCACTAAGAATGTCTGTCTGAATGTCTCTTTAATTCTTAGGATTTTCATAAGATCAAAGTGTAGTATCTGTTCTTATCAGCTTAATATCTGATAGTTCCCGCATTGCGGGACTTAAAAAAAAAATATTATTGCTTCAATGACACAGTGTTTTTTTTTAGTGTTACGTGAAACTGGACTGCTAGCTGAAATAAGTTCAAACACGAATGTTTCATGGACTTTATTTGCTGCAACAAATGCCGCATTTGATAAAACTAATGCAAAAACAAGAAAAATAATAACTGATGCACAAGGCTGTTCTAGAAGTAATTAATATTTAATTATTTGTCTGAATTACAATTCTACATAGGTATTAAACTAAAAATGATTAATTTCATTTTGATATCGTCTATTTCAGGTGTGCTCATGAACTCTATAGTTCAACTCCACTTGTGTTCATCAGAAATAACTGATGTAAAGAGAGTGAAGAATTATTTCGGAAATCCTTTGGTATTAACTCCTGTGATTGAGGTTAATGCCTTCAATGACAGTAATGAAGAAATAACTGATTATGTAAGTTTTAATGATTTTTTGAGGAAAAAGTATCCCTAATTCATTAACTCAAAAGAATATTCCAGAGAGCGAAATGAACAAATGAAAGTTTAGTTGGTATTCAATCTAGTACTTCCCACAAATACACTGTTTGACTCTTTCACAGTAAGCTACTTAAATCTCGTGAAAGAGGAAGATGGTGGGTTCCTGGGATCGAACCTACAAACCCTGCACAAAATAGTACGAAAGCCGGCGTAGTACCGCCACGCTGTAAAAGCACTTCGATTTGTCAGAAGATTTTTATGAAATAAAATAAATAAGTTGTTTTTAATTTAACAAAATTTAAGGAAAACTTAACACAGCTACCTTACATAAATAACACTCTTCTATACATAGGTGTCAGTATAGCCGACGGAACTTAATGCTGGAAGCATTCTCAACCGGTCCCGTCCAATCTGAGACAAGATTCTAACCCCGAGTAGAAATTTCAAAAAAATACATTGAAAATTTCGGTACCCGACCGGGTCCGGGACCCGATCAACCCTGGGACCTCTTGATCTGAAATCAGAGCCATTGCCACTAGGTTACCTTCTTATTGTTTAATAAGTAATTAATCATTATACAAATTGTAATTCAATATCCATAGTAAAGAAATGGAAAACGTCTGTTGGGAAAGCTAGTTATAAACAAAAATTTCTAAGCACTTACATATTAATATATTCTTATTTACAGGTGATTGATACTCCTCCAGTCTTCCTGATGCAGAGCATTAAGGTGATGAGAGCAGATATTTTAGCCACCAATGGAGTCATTCATGTCATTGACGAAGTTTATGTTCCCGATACAGGTGAATTTATTATTTAATAACCCAAAATCATTAAATATAGTAAACACTGCTTCTTCTATTCATTATAGTCTGCATCGTTTGAGGTGTGGTTATACCTTTTAATGTGCACTATAATATTTTCTATATTTTGTCCCCTTGATTTTGGTTTATAAAGTAGGTACCAAAAATAATTCAACAGGGGCATTTCGTCTCTAATGTTGAAATAAGTTTTTGCTGGATGCCAAAATTTTTCTTTTTATCATCATCCTCACATCCCGTGTCCCTTAAGGGGCAAGCAGATAGAACAGCCTACACTCTTTTCCTTCCAAAAATACTGCTCTCCTATTCCATTTGCTTCTGACCTGTGATCCTATTCTCGAATATCGATCGATGGGTTTTGAGGATAGAATTGATATGTTTGATGCACATTATTCTCGGTCGACCATGCCTTCTTACACATTTCCTTTCAGCTGTATAACTTTAACCTTAAAATAGTTATCACGAAACAACAATTTATATTGTTAAACAAAAGATTTCAATATAATGTTTAACATTTTAGCCACAACTGTTGAAACTGTGTTGGAAAAGAAAAATTTGACAATATTCCATGCTCTCATTGAAAAATCAGGATTAGACACAGATGAGCTGAAACTAGCAAATACCACACTCTTTGTTCCTACTGATGATGCTTTTGCAACATTCTTTCAAAAAAGAAGTGACAGTCTCCCACTAAAAGAGTTTTTGGAATATGACGGTAATGTTTATTAAATAAATATTATAACATTCACATGTTTTGGTAAGATGGCGCTATTTTATACAACTTTCACGTTTAGATGGTGCTATATTTTTATGACGGTGCGCACAAATACTTAAAGCATGATAATTTTTGATTATTGATATACGTGGGGTTGATGGTTAAAAATAGCAACTCTGCTCTTTTTGCTGGAGTTTTCGAGCATCTTGTAAAAGGCAGGAAATCGAAAAATCAGACCAGGACAATGAGGCGACCACCTCACATCCTTAAAACCCAACCCACTTCCCCAACGGGGGGGGGGGGGGTTCCAGACAGCTGGTGCCCCTCCTGTGATGGCGTAATGAAAAATTGAATTATATTGAGATCAGACCACTCACAGCCAGGAGGATCACAGACATAATACAATTTTGCAAGGATGGTCGCTGATCACGTGTTCTGTATGTCAATTTTTTTATTGAAAAGAATCACCCAACATTGCATCCAGATGAAAAATCAGCATTGGAAGAAACGTTTCTGATGATATCCTAGAAGCTACTGAGGTGCAGACAAGGAGACCTAGAGCCATCAATACATAAAAGTTGGACGATGACTATGGGAGGCTAGATAACGAGGCTGCCCAGAAAAGGATAATATCACGCTTAACAGTTATTTATAAAGTCTAATTTTGCATAAGTTCTATTTGGTGTGCAAAACTGTATACTTTTCAATTACATGAGGCATTCCCACTGATATCTGGAAGGGTGAACCAGTTGTTGAGAACTTGTACCGTTGTAAGAAAATACATCTCAGTAAGAAATAGGGAAACTTAAAAGAGTAGGGTGTCCCTTATATGGTCAAAATTTTTTTTTTGATAATTGAAACAGATACATATTCCCAATATTTTTTCATACCAAGAAACTATACCTGAATACCAAATTTCATGAACCCATGACATTGATAACCCGTGCTGACCAGGTCGCAAAGTTTTTACAAAGAATGTTCTATAGTTGTAATAAGCAATCTTACAAACTATTGCAAATATAAATAAATAAAAATCAAGTTGGTACTGAGAAATTTATAAATATATTATATTGAAAAAAAAAAATAATAGGTTATGAATGAAAATTATTACAATAATTAATAAGTATTTCAATGTGGAAAGGTTTTCTTTAATGTCTCTTTTGCAGTATTCAAGCCATGAAACTCTTGCATGAGCTTTATAGCTCGTTCGGCAGTGTCATTTACCATTTTCAGAGAACAAACCTTATTCTTAGCTCCCAGAAAAGAAATATTGCTTCTCCACGTCGAAACATTTTCGTTTAAAAAACTGTCATCAATTTTCAATCTCTTTAATAAATTCTTGTTTTTTTTTGGAGACAAAGTTACCCAAAGTTTTATCTGAAAGAACAATCTAAAGTTACTTAAGCAATACAAGGTAATATGCAAGACATTTAACATTCTTTCTGATTTCACTTACAATATAAAAAGGTAGATATCTCATCTTCTTCAAAATCAGCTACACTCTGCCTTTGTAAATTTTCAGTCATTTTAATTTTAACTTTTTCTTCGTCAACTTCATCAAACAAAGAGAGGCCGACTGTTTCTTCGGTCATGTACCACAAATATTTACAAAATTTGATTAAAGCAGCTTTAGAAATTGGTTTGTCTACTGGCTCATAGTTTTTTTAGCGATTTTAGAAAACATAAATCTTGATTTGGTGCTTTTACGGCATTGTTACATTCAAGCCAAGGTTTAATATAAGAGTTTACAATAAATTAGCAAAGACTTGCACTGCTTGTTTTTCTTTAACTTATTTTAAATTGAGATTGTAGCAAACAAATCTTAAGAGTGTAAATAGTGCTTGATGATTAATTTGAAGTTTTTTGTCTTCATTTCTTCCCACAAAGATTATAGATAATTCAATTCATAAGTGGTAATCATCTCATCTACAGACTTCTGCAACTAATTTAGGTACATAAAAACCCAACAATTCCTTGATTTCTGTGTCGTAAAAGAATTTTTTTGTTATATCGCTATTTGATTTGATATTGTTAGAGTTAATATTTTTCCAGTTCTCTCGAGTCCAGTTCTTTTTTAAATATTGGTATTTCTGGACTGCTGGTAACTTGTTGTATCTTTGTCTAAAATACACTTTTCAGAACTAGTTCATAAATATGGTGGCGGCATACAAATTTTTTTTGATCTAAAAACACACAAGCTCTGTTTAAATGAGCTGTATTGGAAGCCATTGTATCACAGCACATAATTTGTACCCTGTCATCAAGGTTCCAATCATAAAGTGCATTGAAAACAGCTGTAGATTGATCTTTAACAGTAGAGCTCTCCAGTTTTCGTACTGCTAGAAGCGGTTCTCTATCTCCAAATGAAATGAGAATTGGCCAGGTAACAATTTCCCATCACAATGAACAGTGTAATCACTTCAGGTACGTTATTTTGAAAGTCGGATTTTATTTTTTCTGTTTGTTCTTTACGCATTTGGGTTCTAATGCGTTGAATTATTAATAGGGAAATCGGCACAACTTGCATTCATTTCTTCTACAACTGTCTGAATAATATATATCTACTGAATTTCTAATATCCAACTGGCATTGGTCTAAAGCTGCAACTAACTTTGCTGAGATGAAATTCTTTCTCCCTCTTTAGTGGTAGAAATGGGCTGAGATGATTCGTATAAAACCTTGTATATGTTTTTTGTCAGAGCTGGTAGATGAATCACTTAATTCTTTCGAATAGAGTATGTCCTGTGATGTTCCAAATGTTGATGTAGTATTTATATGATAGGTCACAAGAACCTAAAATCTTTATATCTATAATATTAATACGTGAAGCGACAACTTTGTTACCATTTTTACGAAAATTGCGCAGGCGGAGTAGTATGAAATTAGGCACACTTTTAGTTTATACAGAGGAGTGGCAAATGCTAATATTTTTTTTAAATTATGCATAATAAACACATTCAATCGATAAAAAAACCATTACCAACACTACTGTAATATAATGTATTTGATACTCACACAGACTTCGATGTATTTGATATTGACACAGACGCACATATTATTTTGTTTATCTGTGGTCAAATTCAGAATAGATTAATGTTGTTTGTGTTTAATAATACATACCTATATACTCCCTTTAAGACTCCCCGCACACTGTAAGCCAGCCCAGAGGAGACAAATCCGCAACAAACCCGACCCGCACGAAACCAACCCCCCAGCTCGATCGAAGCAATCAAACCAGAAAGCCGGCCACACAAATCAAGCCCGCCGCAGATCCCCCCAAACCAATTCGCAATGCGAGGGGCCTAAACCCCACTTAGGGGCATAGGGGGGCATCAGGAGCTCTTCATTGCGCTCGAAGGCGTCCAAGACTCATTGTGCCTTTTCTGACCGATTGAGATTTAAGGACGTGAGATGGTCAACCTCACTTATAATTTAAATCAGCTATGGTCGAATTTCGAGCACGGTTGACCACTAGTAAAAATAATTTGCTGTCCCTGTGTCTGGACTGATTTGGCTAACTTTTTTTCGAAATATTGGAATAAGCTCAGAGTATTTTTAAATGGTGAGAAAGTATGAAAAATTGCAAAGAAATAGAAAGATAACAACTTTGTTTTCTTATACAAAATGTTCATCCCTGTTAGATGTGTCCCAATAAAGGAAGTATGCTACAGGTGATACGACGTTTACCAGATCATCTGTTATATATATCTAAAAACATTAAATATAATGTTTTGTAGTGTTATATTATATATAGGTAGGTACATATTTGGAATTTATCACCTCACTAAACGACAGCCTGTGTTGAGGTGATACTAATTTTTAATTATTGCGGCACTGTACTATGGAAGACATAAAGACACAAAAAGAGAAAAAAAAATACAAACAAAAACAATCAGAACATAGAAGAAACAAAATAGTAGAAAATGAAAAAAGGAAAACGATCAGGACATACCCATGTACACAAACACTATCCTATACACGCCATCACATACATACACACATCCATTCCAGATCAAAAACAACGAATTTCACAACAATTGACCACTCCTACCTGTCTCCCCCTGCCCTCATCTCTCAATGAATGTAAGTTCTCTCTCTGACGCAACCCTGCCCCTCTCCAGTAGCCATTACAAATTGATCTATTGGTCATTGTTGGAAAGTAATAACATTATTTTCCATTTACAGAAGATAAACATGGTGAGATGGATCCTAAAGTTAAGGAAGAAGTGAAAGATTTGATTCGACATCATGTTGTCAGAGGAGTCTTGCCAAGTTGCAATTTTGAAGATAATCAATTTTTGGATACTCTCTATGGTCCAAATTTAAGAACCAATTTATACGCAATTGTAAGTACCTAGTCAATAACCTATTAAAAATATTTATAGTAGCAAAGGTAATTAATACAAATAAAAATTTAAATCTCAAGTTAAGGCAAAGAACGGTGATATGCTAAGAATCATAGAAAAATCTGAATGTCAATTTGTCCAAGAAAGATGAATATCAAGATCCATTAATGGTCCGTTACATAAGTTAAATTAATTATTTTGTTGTTGGTTGCTATGGTTCCAAATGTTAACTATGGATTTGAAGAACACGTTGCACTATATGGCATTAAAGCTCCAAATCATCGGTCAAAGTTTTTTCAACTTTTCACTGTTTTATTTGGGTCCAAAAAATATCAATAATGCGATAGTTTGTCAATAACTTGCCTAGAATTGTTATTTTATTGCTGCATTTGTCGAGTCTAGTCTTGATCAATGGACGAAAAATAAAATAAATAATAGGTAGGTACACCATTGTGAAAGAATGAACGGATAACAGATTTTTATAAAACCAGGTCTAAGTCGCTATATCAAAAATATTCATGCAATACATTGCAACAGTACATGCTGCTTGGGACAGAGAGGTCATTGCCCAAGTGGTAGCTAATGTTAAGGGAACTGAGTGGGCAATTTAAGAAGAAGCAAGAAAAATTTACTTATAATGGTTACGTTTAATTTCAATGAGATCTGAAGATCAGAGATCTCGAGACAATATTTTAACTTGAGAGTTGATATCCTTTCTCACACTCTACAGGCACATTTTTATTAATAAGCACTGTTGACCACGGTAAAAACATGCATCTTTAAAAGTTATTTTATTTCCAGATCCCAATGTTAAATGTGTTCAACAAGGCAACTGTAGACTGTGCAAGAATAGTGAACTTTGACTACAAGCAATGTGGCAACGTAATTCATGAAATTGATGCACCGCTATTATTCTATACAGGAAGCATTTTGGATCAAATACGAAAGAAAGAGAACTTTTCACTACTTCTTCTCCGTAGGGTATGTGTCAAATTCTTTAATCTACCTTATTCATTGCTCGCTGGATTTCGTCATCGGGTAAATGATGATGAGATACGGAACATCCTTCGGTACAACCAGAGTTCAAACGCTTCAATTGTGAAGACAGTTGAAATTTTTGAGGGTCTATACAGGGCCACTGGCAGAACATAAGCTTTTACGGTTCTCCAAATTGTGTACAAGCTCAGGTCACAATTGCACAAGAGTTTCTTGCATTTTGTAGAAGATTGAATTGCCAGATTGATTACCACCTCAATTCGTTTTTGATCTTCAAATATGGATCCCATTCACTGTAAAGCCAGTATCCTAGGTATTTAAAATGAGCCCCTTGCCCTATTTTACACCGGTCTATGTTGAGATGAATGCTTTTTTTTATCCCTCAGTTTACTATCTAACACTGGCCATGGAAATTCTCTTTCATATTTACTGTCCTAAATTCGAGTGGATGAAAAATTTATCATAAGCTATATTAAGGATCAATTTATTTAAATTTTGGTTTTTTAACATTTTTTTTCTCATATTTTTATAATTTAGATTTTGATTGGAACTGAAACCGAAAAGATTTTAAGTGAAGAGAAGGATATAACATTTTTGGCACCAACAAACGAAGCCTTTGAAGCGCTTCCGACATCTGATTACGACGAGTTGCTAACTGACAAAGAAATGGTTGACACTATTTTCAAACAGCATATTATCAAAGGTGATAAAAATATACCTACATACAATAATTTAAATCTGATTTCAAAATGGCAAAAATAATCTGAAATAAATTTCTTACAGGAGTGATATGCTGTACTGCTCTAAACTATCAAGTACCCAGGCCTTTTGCAACATATGTTAGAGCTTTCAATGATGTGCAACTAGAGCTGCGTAAAGACAAAGTTGGAGATATTGATATAAAAATGTGTGATTATATTGCTACAAATGGTGTTATGCATTTAACTAATCAAGTGAGTATTTGAGCATAATCACTAGAAAATTAAATCATTACCAATTCTTGTTTAGCCTGCTTTGGTGGTACAAAAAATGAAAATGAAGTGGTTGGTAGCCCAGCGAGTACGACACCGGCTTTCGTACGGTTCAATTCGGAGGTTGTGGGTTCGATCTCAGGTGCCGACCATCTTCCTCTTTCATGACACAAGCTTTATGTAGCTTACTGTGAAAGAGTCAAGGTGTGTATTTGTGTTCACTTTGAGTGAGAGCACAGATTCATTTTTATAAAAAAAAACAAAAATCTTCCAACAATATTGATCTAAAATTTGTTCATTATATCCGATAAAAAAAATTATATAATTTAACTGATTTTTAACTTTCAGATTATGCTGCCTAGAAATTTCAAACAAAAAAACGGAAAATCCAAGTCTAATTTCGATATTGTTTTGTATGATGTTCCAACATAAATATTTCTACCAAAAATGAGATTACATTTTACTAACTTTCTACAAAAATATTTAGATTGAGTGGATTAAATACGATGTTGTGCCGTTTTGGATTGCTGTGATAAGAATTCCACAAAGAGTTATAATAAATATGGAGATTTAATGAAATAAAATGATTAATTTCATGGGTATTTTCTTAAAATTATTATATAATTTACATGGATATTATTGGAAATATAAACTCTTTTTTTGTAAAAGATAAGCTCTTTTTCATTATCTTCTTGAAGTGCCCCCCCTCCCCCCCCCCTATATTGACTATTAATTGGAGAAAAGGTCCTCCTGACCTTAGTGACAAGATTAAGTTCACCGATGGTCTAAATTTTAGTTAACTACCTCATATTGAGAAGCTATAATATATGACATAATATTATCTTTAACCCATACATTGATTTTATTATTCTATTGTCATTGTTTCATGTCTTATGATATTTTTACTTTTTTAATTTAAATACTTATAAGTGTTTTAACTTCTCGTTTTTCTAATTCTTTTAATTATTTTATACTTTTGCTTAATTCTTTTATGGTTTGCTGATTTCAACTGTGATGTTTTCTGTTGCTTGTGCTGTTTTTATTTTTGTATTCGACATTCAATCGATATTGTATATTCATATATTATTATCTTAGTATTTTTTGTTAAATTCTGTTAAAGGCAAAGTGTTGCCGTGTACTTACTAATAAATAAATACCATGACTTCCATCGATCTTACATTCTCAGATAAGTTGCAAAAGACATAATTTATTTCCGTGGCAGTTTCAAAAAACCTCTCATTGGAGAAAGTGACCAAAATAGATTTAGATGGTACAGACATGTAATGAGAATGCCACAGGAAAACAATTGACATAGAAGTAGGACCCACAAGACCAGGTAGACCCCTAACTATGTGAATGTCCACAATAACAAGGGACTAGAGAGAGGCAAGGCTTCGTGAGGAGAATGAGGGGGACAGAAGGACTTGGAGGATGAGGACTAGGAGATCTGACCCCACGTAAATGGGATAAAGGCTAGGGCAAAGAAGAAAAATTTATAGAGAAACAAGTAAAATAATTTCAAGTGTTTTTAAGTAGGTAAATAAATCAACACTTCTCTATGCAAAAGTGTCAATATGACCGATGGAACTTATAACATGAGGATATGTTTTCTAGCCAACCTGCCCCGTTCCATCTGAGACAGCTCAACTCCAAGTAGAAATTACAAATGGAGGATCGCCTTCAAGGAGATATTCGACAGTAGAAGAATGGGGAACATTATCAAAATGGAAAAGGACTTTAACCAGAGCCATATTAAGTTGTAAGCCCTTAGCCTTACTGTCTGTGATCTGACAGATTCCGTGACTCTTGAGGTAACAAGAACTTTTTTTTATCAAAGGCTAATTGTATAGACTTACTTAGAAGAGTTACTTACTATTTATAATAGTCTTCTTAAAATACTATACCTATTATCTTGCTAGATATGGGCTTCTTCCACGGGTTTTCATTGGGATTTTCATCATGATAGTCTATAATAGTCTAACCGGTTGGATATCAATAATCCTTTACCAATCTAGATATGAGATATTAACAAGGACAAGAGAATGAGAGTACACTGTACACTACACGCCAGCATGGATGGCCCTTGCTCAGCAATTAACCACTAGGTACGCGAACGTCACAAACAAAATAATATTTTTTAAAATAACATATTATGTTAACTACATAAATAAAAGTTTACCGTATGTACTTGCACTCAACTGCATTTTATTCACACTTCTATCATGATTCCAACTAATTCTTACAGCCACTTTCTTCAAATTTGAAAATCAAACTGTCATAATAATATATGACCGATGTCATAGACATTCATGCAGATTTCATAGAACACAATGGGTCATTCACATATTGTTAAGTAGCAAGTGTATGTGCGAATGCGAGTTAAAAATCGCAGGTCAAAGTTAGTGTCCACTTCTGTCAAGTGCGAGTTGGTGCGAGTCCTAAGTTGCTTCGCTCATTTCAATGTTTTGTTTATATTGTGGTACTTGTAACTACTTATTATTTATTGTCTATTTTGATATTATGTCTTCTAGAAAATATGTGAATTTTTTGTTTATTAAAGAGGTACATACCTATATTCTTATTGTTATGAAGTGTCAAATTCTATTATAGTTTATTTTCTTTTTTCGCTTCTGGGGGACAACGCTGTCAAACAGGGTGCGCGCAGTTTCACTCGCGGTATGCTGCGCATGTGAAGGAGGGCAGGGAGAGGCTACTCGCAAAAAATAGAACCCCCTCCTATGACTGTTAAGTTCACTCGCAACTCGCAGTTATGTCCATATGTGCTTAACACTGTTACTTCGCATATATACACTTTCAATTTATAACAATGTGTAAGCCATCCTTAACTAGTCTGTGAAGTTTTTGACATATAAATATAATATAATAAATAAATATTTATTTAATATACGGCAAGGCCATTTACAATATTTGCATGTTTATTAGTTTTTACAGGACAGGCATATAAAATAAAATATTACAGACACAATCAAAATACATAAAACGAACTTTAAATTCTCTTCTAAAAAATATTTCTATATTTCCATAGATCAAGAGAAGCAATAATTAATTAATGATGTTAAAAATAGAAAAAAATAAACCCGGCAAAAGATGACATAAGCTCAATCTGTCATTTCAGCGAGAAACGTCAAAATATTTTAACAATAATAATAATCGTCTTCTTATTGATAATGATAAAGTTGAGTTGTGGATACAAAGTTCATTTAGCAATTTAGTCCATAAATAGTCGCGATATCTGTGATACCCAGCACTTTTAGAGTTGCAGAAGATCGAAATTACTAGACTTGCACAATGTTTAAGGTAATTTGGTATCAACTTTTTTCTATAATTTTCATAACGTGTTGAAATAGTTTTTACTTCCAAATTCAAATATTTTTAATCGTTACTGCTGACATATCAATTTAACCATACTACGGGCCAGACGTGTTTAAACTTTTTACTTTGGAAGAAACAAATCTTTTTACTTTGTAAACTTTTTAACCAAATGAAATATTTTTTATAGGGATTGGTTGGTCTCGTTACCGGAGGAGCATCGGGTCTTGGCAAAGCAACTGTAGAAAAATTGATTAAAGAAGGAGGAAAAGTAGTAATATGCGATTTGCCTAGCTCTAAAGGCTTGGAACTCAGTAAAGAAATTGGACCCGATTGTGCATTTGCCCCAGTTGATGTAAGAACCGTTTTATGTAATATTATTTCAATAATTCCTACTGTAGTGGATATCACTTGAAAAAACATCACATTCTCTTATTATGTCTGAGATTTCATCAATTTAATGGCAACCGACAGTTCTTACAAGTAATAGTAGGCATAGCAGGTACTAATACCAAATTATTTTGCAGTTGAACCTTTTATAATGAACATAATTCATTTCAGAGTGTTCGTTATGGGAAATAAATTTTTCCCATACTACTCAATATACAATATAATAATAAATTAACACTTTTCCATACAAAGATGTCAGTATAGCAGGTGGAACTTATTGCCTGAGGCAATTTTTTCTAGTCAATCGGTCCCGTCCTATCTGAGACAGGCCAACCCCGGGTAGAAATTTCAAGTGAAAAAATACTTAGGAAAACTGATCCAACCGGGAATCGAACCCGAGACCTCATGATCTGAAGTCCACGCCTATACATCTAGGCTACTGAGGTCTGTTAATAATAATGCGTTCCATATGGAAAAACACCGTTTTCTATAGTATATTCTATATTACCTGTTATTGGAGCATTGAGGATTTTATGTGCTTATATTGTTCTCAGTGTTCTGTTGGTGTATTTTTGAAATAAATAACTAACTTATATATTTTTTAAGAGTGTAACGGGTAACAACTTTTAATACAATAAATTTAATTATAATAAAAAGGCAATAAAATATGAATTTATCTATACTAATATATAAAGAGGAAAGATTTGATTTTTTGTTTGTTTGTTTGTTTGTTTGTTTGTTTGTTTGCTTCGAATAGGCTCCAAAACTACTGAACCGATTTGAAAAATTCTTTCACTTTTGGGAAGCTACAATATCGGCGGTGAACATAGGCTATATTTAATTTCCAAAAAAAAGTGGGTAACCTACGAAAACTTCAATAATGTAACCCAAGGTGTAAAAAATTTACCTAAAATATTCTTTTTATCGCGAACGCTGTGAAAACTAATGATGATAGAATAAAACAAGGTTCTACAATTTTGTAGAAGACATCATTATTTACAAAAAGTATCGCGACAGCATATGTCTAACTATTATAGTTATGCCACAATAAGTGTTTTTTTATTTAAAAAAACCCAATAAAATGTCACCTTTAGAAAAAGCTCTTTATTGGTATCTTGGTATTACTCCTTATTAAAATAAATTAGTTCATATTCAAGTCTGCTTCAATATGTTTGTATAACTTTTTGAATTATTCAATTCGGACATTCCATTCGAAAGTTATCACGAGTTTAAAAATGTGAGTATTGGAAAAAAAAGCATAGTCTCTTATCATCTCAACTTATCCGATGCAGAGTGCGTACGGGAGCCGGGGAGGTCTGAGGGGAGTCGTGTCAAGTTTAGTAGAAATACCGCGCAAAGTAGTCACGGTGGTAAAGTGACGTGACACGATACATTGCAATGCAATTATTCCAGATTAACATATTTATGCTATAAAATATTTTGAAAAAGTTAGGGATCTGTCTGAAAACTAAATTATTTTTAAGTATCTATCTACCCGTGCGAAGCTGGGGAGGACCTCTAGTGAAAAATAATTTTAAAGTGTGAAGTGGTTGGCAGCACACACTGTTTTCTTTAAAGGATGGCTAGCCCAGATTCTTAAAATTTGGCACACGTGTCACAGCATATAATATCATTTAATAAATTTCCCACCTCATTATTATGCTGAAGCTATTCAATGGTTTTACATTAAATATGGCTTTCTCCCTGTGGTTTTTTTCTTTGAGGACTTATTTCAAGAGTAATTAAGTAAAATTGGCTCATAAATTAATTCGAGTAACTAATGTTTGTATACAAATATGGAAAACTGAGTGAGTGGAGCGAGCACTAAACATAATCTAATGCACTGGCGTGGAAGTCTTGGTTCACAAGTAAATGTGAAAACAGGACTTCTCTTTTTGTGAAACTTTGAGTGTTAAGATAGGCTCTGTGCTCGATATAAGAGGTGCCACTGTATTTACAATTGATAGGCGCAAAAAAATAGTTTGATGTAAATCAAATTGGGAAATTACTTATTTATAAGAAAAATAATAATGCTTGCGAATTTTTTGGTTAATATTTTTATCACGAGTATGATTTTTATTTGTAGCCATACAATGATGGGTAATTGTTAGTATTCAGAATCAGATTTGGAATAAAAAAACATAGGTGAGATGATTAATTTAGATTTTTTTTTAATAACAATTGTGCTTTTTTTGTTGTTGTATGAACACAATATTACCCTTATTGAAATAAAAATAAGTACATTTAATGTCTTCAATCTTACATCACAATACATTCATTTAATTTTTTTTGTTTCATGGATTTTTCTCTTATCTATTTTCAAAACGATATCTTTACTCATCCTGGTCATATCAAATTGACAATATACCTACTTCCATAAAATTAACGAACTGAACGTGCATTCTTGGTGGATATATTTAAGTAACTATTTAAATGAAACAAATAAATTGTTTCATTTAAATAATTATACCTACTTCCTTTTATCATTTTACTTGCCTCTTTTCTACTGAAAATGTTCATTATAAGAAAAAAATTATTGAATATGTGTTAAATGTTTGGTTGGGTAGTGCAGGACTCCTTATTGACTAAAATACCTCTGTGCTCATTGGTCTGCGTTGTTGTTGAACCTTGTTTATTAGTCTCCTTCTATTGGCATCTCTTCTACAGTTTTCCAGGAAACCTGCTTGTCTCGACTCATTATTTCGGCACCCACAAGAGTTCCTGAAGCAATGTTTATTATCTCTTTCTGTCTTTCATTTTTTGCATGGGATTAAAATTTTCTCTGTCTCATCATCTTCTTCACTGTACTATAAACATTTGGAGTTTTTTCTTTTGAGGATTATATCGATAGGAATACAAATTTAGGCTGAATCACAAAGACCTTTTATGAGAAATTAAAAATCTTAATAGAAACTGAATGCTTTGATTCTGTCGTTATCAATTATTTGTATTTGTACCTAAACTCGGTCACATAAAAAAAAATGCGTAACATACTTTATTAACCTAAATACAATGATCATTGTAGTTTCCTTTAAAAAATTTACTGGCATTAAATTGGGAGGTTGGCTCCATTCAACACTGTGGTATAACTAGGTATCTATTAGCTATTTTTATTTCAATTTCTTTTGTTTCATTGTGCAAGACTTTTATATTGAAATGAATGTAACCTATGTTTTTACTTATAATAACATTATGAAAGGCTTATCTGATTGAATTTTACATTTTTTTAAATATTTTAAGAATTATTTTAAGGCTTATTATTTACAGTAGGCGTCGGATATTGTAATAACGTTTGTTCCGGTGTGTTTTGATTCTATTAACCGGGGATTCTAATAAGGGGCCGCAATATATAATATAAGTACTTAATAGTGCCTACATATATTTCACACAAATATAGGTAAGTACCTACGCATTATATTAGAAAGGTTTTTATGACAAAAAAATCTACAAGGATTCGAGAAAAAAAAATGAGTCTGTCCCATTGTCTCAGATGGTTTTTGAAAATCTGTGACTTCATTCTTCAAGCTTCTTGTGTAAGAAATGTACCTACATCACTAGCAAGTGTTTCACGCCTTTAAAACATCTAGGAGATTTGCTCTTTACAAAAACTAAAATGTGATCAGGCAGTCATAGCGCCATTTAAAAGTGCCCACCGTTATGTTATTCGGTCTTTTATATTTATGCCTATTCCAGGGTTCGAATTTTTATCACTGTATAATAAACAAACGCATGCACAGATGGGGCCTTAATGCCATAAATACTTAAACTGAGGATGGTTGTAGGACTGAAAGGCCTTTGCCAATTGAAATAATTTGTGAAATTAACAGAGTTTTATTTAAAAAATAAATAATGAACCAACTTAAATATGGGATTTCACAAACTAACCACTGAAAACATGAGTAAATTGTCTGTTAAAAATATTTATTTTAAAATTTTTATTGAAATTTTGAAGACGCGTAATATTCAGGCTAGCAATATTATCTTGTATATATCTAGTGTGACTATGATAAGATAATCAAACAATCGAATTATTTTTGAATTTTGTAATAATTATGTAAAGAACCTGTTGTATTGTTTTTATTATTTTAATGAATAAAGAGTATATATAAAAAAAGGTAGTATCAACGATAATGAATGGAAAGTACTTGAAAAGGTATGCATATTTTAAACGAACGAAAATAAGAAATGAAGATTGATAGGAATAAAGAAAGTATGTCAGTGAAGAAAAGAATTAAGTACTTTTCCTGCTTTCTGCTTACTTTGTAACTAGAGCATTGGAGAAATAATAAATTTTGTTTATTTAAAACAATAGTATTATTCTGTATGATTTTCCTATTCAGTTTTCGTGTAGTTCACTACCTATTCTCGTAAAACGATAGATAATGAGAATCAACATTTTCACGGTCATAACTATGCTAATTTGTTGTAATGTGGTGATTTAGGTCGGGTTATAAGATTAAACACACAATGTTTTTAGTATAATGTGTAACATGAAATATATGATAAGGTGTTTATAAAAGTTGTGTGTATGATCACAGATAAGATATACAGTATGGTATAATATTACTGTGTAGGTATATTAGGCGTATATATCTCATTTATTTTAATATGTAGTGTGAAAAACAAAATTGAAACAAGTTAAATCTAGTTTCATTATGAAATAATAATTACAATAAATTTAGGTAAATTGAAATGGTCTGTTACTAATATCTATGGATCCCTACTTCCCTTGGTCATAGCATCACGAAACCTTCGAGAACAAAACCTTAAGAACAAAAAAAATAAATTGCGAAATTCGTCCTGCCCTAAGCAGAATAAGGCTCATTTTTATGCACAGATTTTTATATATAGAGATTAGGTAGTTTTAGTAATATTGTGTAGATGTTAGTTGTTGACAACATTAATGACAAAAGTTCAAGTAGTACTCATATTATTACAAACTTTTTTATACTTATTAGTAACAATTAAGTAGGTATATATCAGTAGCAACAAATTTTAAACATGAGGCTCCTGATTGAAAAAAGCCGTGTGTTCTGAATTCCCATGATTTTCTGCTTCATCGATTACACAGAAGCCTTCGACTGTGTGAAGTGGGACCATATGTGAAGAGTCTTGATTGAAATGGGCGTTCCGAAGCATTTGGTTAATCTGATTCGACAGTTATACAGGGGTAACACTGCTGCAGTAAGGGTAAACGGGCTGCTAACTTCAGAACTTCACACCAAAAAGGGAGTGCGTCAGGGGTGCATCCTATCTCCTATTCTATTTAACATTTATGGCGAGTACATTATGAGACTAGCACTCGACGGATGGGACGATGAAGTGAAGGTTGAGGGTAGAAGCATAATCTAATCTCAGATACGCAGACGACACCACAATCATCGCAAAATCTGAACAAGATATGGTTCTTATTCTGCAATGTATTGAAGATGAGAGCAGACAATTAGGGCTCGAGATAAATAAATCTAAGACAAAAATTATGATAGTTGATCGCCACAACCAATTGGAAACATCAAATACCTTAAATGGTATGGAGGTTGTATAGAAGTTTGTTTATATGAACTCATTACTCTTGGACAACGGTGATTGTGTAGAAGAGATAAAACGTCCCATTGCTATGGCAAAAATGCTATGACGAGATTAGACAAGATATGGAAGCACCTGGGGCATCTCCAGAGCCACAAAAGTTCATTTGGTAAGGGAACTAGTCTTTCCAATATTTCCTTACGGGGGCGAGACATGGACAATAAAAGCCCGAGAAAGACAGAGAATCGATGCCTTTGAGATGTGGTGCTGGAGACGTTTACTTCGTATCACCTGGACGACCAGAAGAAACAATACCTCGATTTTAAGAGAATTGAGTATAACAGACAGACTTTCCTCCTTGTGCTTGAAGCAGATTCTCCGTTTCTTCGGGCACATTGCTAGAAGAGGTGAAGAGAGTCTGGCAAAATTGGTGGTCCTTGGTGGTGTGGAAGGATCGAGAGGCAGAGGAAGAGCACCCACGAGATGGACAGATCAAATTAGGGCAGCTACAGTTGTTGGAGCAGTGCAGACGGCGATGTGTCGGGAGATATGGAGGACAGTTATACACGATGTTGTTGTTGTGTGCTTACATAATATATTAAAAAAAGTTCAATAAAATCTCCCTGCAAACATGATTTATAGGTATCGCCAAAAAGTACTATATACATATTTTAGAACTTTTATCTTTGCAAGATTTTATTATTCTTTATAGCAGTGTTCCGTAAAGCGTGTGCTGCGGCACACTGGTGTACCATGCTCATCAGCTGGTGTGCTGCGAAAAAATGAGACCCAAGTGTTTTTAGAAGCGCATGGTTCAGATTTGGCTTGTGTGTTCAAATGAAAAGAATAGGTAGTAAAACTTGTATATCTGCCGGACATATTAGATCATCTAAAGGAGCTCAACAGAAAACGCAAGGAAGGAATTCTAACTGGACCCTGGACAAAATTGAAAACTCTTGCGCTATGTTGGTGTAGATCAAGCAAAGAAAAATTAAAAAAAATAAACCGAGTATCCCTGTATTTAAAGTGTGTTGTTTAAGCAAGTTTTCCATATCTATTTATATTCTGGTGCCAAATACATGAAAGCAGTCGCAGTCTTTAAATTTGGTTGCTCTCTTGTTCTCAATAATTTACAACTTTTATCTCTGTATCTAATTCATTATTGAATATCTACTTGTTGTATACATGAGATTTTTTGACATTTATTTATTTATTTATTTACAATCATACACGGCCATAGGCCATTAAAATATAATAACAATATTAAATTTACATCTATTAATGTCGTGAAACACAACGAGGCACGCCGAATGGTATCGCACCACTCACACATACCACTGTATGGTAAGAAGGCTGGGACACCACAGACAATATTATAAAAATACTCAAAACATTACATGAAAGCGTTGCCAGGTTGGTTTCGTCCGCCTGAGATAAAATAATTAGCAATTTCAATTTATATGTTAAAAACAACAATATTAAGTTGATACTTCAATTTACAAACATCATTGGTAATACATAATGTAAAAAAGTCATTTCTATAAAAACATTCAATCCATTAAAAATAAAATAAAAAAAAAAAAAAACAACAAATTTAAAATTACCTTTTCCCTACATTTAAAAAGGCAGAATTCAGTAAATCTAGCAATCTGATCCTGTAATATGTTGGTAATTATTAAGATAAAACAAAAAAACCTGTTTAATAACAGAGTTTCACATTTCAAGACAGACAAACCAGCAACAGATAAAAAGAGATATCAGGAATTAAGACAGAACTAAAAACAATTTAAGGTGAAAATCACACTTAAAGCCACGTCCATATAATTCTTGCATAAAAAAACAAACAAAATCAATATTACATAAAAATAAAAGCAAACAAAAGGTAAATTTCCAGTCATATCAAATAATCCTATCATATACACCTATAATAATTAAGAAACTAAAACAAATTTAAAAACCAAAATCAATAAAAGAAAGAGAAATTCACCTTTCAAGTCATATAAGAAAATTGTATATGAGAATTCAGAAAATAAAATACCAATAATAAATTTAAAAAAAAAACAAAACAATAACAATAATAAAATAAAATCCATAGAGGAACTTCAGTGCATGATATTTTGATTTTGCAGATAAAAAATGTTAGAAACAGAACGCTTGAATATCAAAAGCGAATCGGCAAAAATGTCGGCGCAAAAGGCATACTCGTTGCCCAACATATGGAGTGAATATGTTGAGAATTCTCATGATTAGGAATTTTTGAGACTTCAACATTACCACCTAATGGTGATCATTGTAACGTAAAGTGATTACACTAAGCCACCCTTTAAAATAACAGTAGACGAAGCTTGTTAGTCCATATTAGTTTGTTCCATTTCAAAATCGAACATCAGTAGTAATAAATTGTTGAGTTATTAGTTGTTACATATTCTTTGAAATTGTTTCCATTATTTTATTTATATGAATATATGGGGTTAGCCTATTAAATGTTTAGCCTTTTGTTTCTTTAGTAGTTTGCCTAGGTGTTGTCTTCTATGGGGCCATACAAACAAGTCTGCATATACATATAAGTAATAATAATATAACACTTTATTGGCTAAAAATATACATAATTAACCAAAATTGGCAGGCTTATTGCCTAGGGCAATTCCTTCCAACCAACCTATAAGTATAACCTGTGGTAATATTTTATTTTAGGTTACGTCGGAAGTGGATGTTCAAAATGCATTACAGTTGGTCAAAGATAAGTTTGGAAGATTGGATGTGGCTGTAAATTGTGCTGGTGTTGGAACAGCAGCTAAAATTTATAATTTCAAACGAAAAGAACCACATCCATATGAAATGTTTGAAAAAGTTATAAAGGTAAGTACATAATGATTTGATGTAGTACAGAAATTTTCAGGGAACGAACCTGCAATTTATCACTTTTTAATTATCTGCAAATTGTTACTTACCCAAAAGCGATTCTTTAAAAGCTTTGAAATGAAAATATAGATGCAAATAATTTGTGGCTTTCTAATTGGTACCTGTGTACTAAAGGTTCTCTCCAAAAGAGGATACAGCCAGATTCAATAATTCTAAAAGAATTTCCAGGAGTTTCTATTGAACATATCCTGCATGCGTTTTGGACATGTTAGATTAGATAGTCACTCTTTTAGATTTGGCTTTGTTCAATCCCCATTATGCTAATGCGAATGGGGTGAAAAAACACTGATCACATGTTTTTTGGATGTCCACTGAGGGACCCTTCAAATATAATTCTTTTAGTTACAAATATTATTACGGCGCCAAATACATGACAGCAGTCGCAGTCTTTAAATTTGGTTGCTCTCTTGTTCTCAATCATTTCCAACTTTTATCTCTATATTTCATTAATTATAAATACCTATCTACTTGTTGTATACATGTGATTTTTTGACATGTTGAATATGTTGAGAATTCTCATGATTAGGAGTTTTGGAGACTTAAACATTACCACCTAATGGTGATCATTGTTAACGTAAAGTGATCACACTAAGCCAGCCTTCGAAATAACAGTTGAAGACGGTCGTAAACCCGTAGTGGTTTGTTCCATTTAAAAATTGAACATCAGTAATGAATTGTTAGAGTCATTAGTTGTTATGTACATATTTGACAAATATTATTCTTTTTGATAACGTCAGTTTTCACTAATTGCTTTCTCTAAATTCTCCAGGTGTTCATAAAATCTCGTTTTGATTTCATAAATAAATAAATACATGCGTATATTACAATATTATCTTGCATTAATTCTTTCATGGAGCGCTGCCTCTTGTTGCACCTCGTCTCCAGAGGCCTCCTGCAGAGTGACAGTGCCACCTGCCCTCCGCAAGAAGTCTCCTTAATCGTCTTTTTGATGACCCTGAAAAATTGGTCTTAAAAGGATTGCCATCTCCTGTTCACAACAATTGTTTTTGGTCATGTATTGGCTAGTCACTCCTAGTACCCACAGTAGGTGAGGTTAGAGGTAAAAGGCAGTGACTTTAGTTTAGTGCTCTTATACTGCGTGTAACATTTGCTTAGACCCCATAGCTGAACCTTACAATTAAAATTGTACTTATGTTAGATGCAAATTATTCCTTTTTCTTGAATATCTTCTTATTTAAAAGTTTATAAAGTTTTTAAAATAATAGAATCTTCATTGTAAAAGAGATCAGATTCAGTAAAAGCCATCTTTTGAAGATGTATACATACATATTATTATATAAATTCACACCACAAGCCAGCCCGGAGGAGACCGATCTGCAGCAAACCCAACCCGCATGAAACCAACCCCCTAGCTTGATTGAAGCAACCAAACCCGGCTCCACACAAATCAAGTCTGCTGTGGACATCCCCTCCAAATCAACCCACAATGCGGGGGGCCTAAATCCTATTGGAAGATATATAGCAATTAGTAAAAGTATTATAATTAATACTCCAAAAAGAGCAACATCCAAAACAGAACTAATGACCTGGACTATAACGTATAACATAATTAATTTCTATGTTGTATTGTTTCTAGGTAAATCTTGTTGGTACCTTTAACGTTACTCGTCTTTCTGCTGGTTTGATTGGAGACAATGCTCCTAACACGGATGGGGCAAGAGGAGTAATAATCAACACAGCCAGTGTGGCAGCTTTTGATGGGCAAATTGGACAGGCTGCTTATTCTGCATCCAAAGCTGGGGTTGCTGGAATGACTTTGCCTCTTGCTAGAGATTTAGCTACACAAGGAATACGTGTAGTGACTATTGCTCCAGGTAAAATTTATTTACTTACTTACTTATTTCAGCCTCCTTCTTGTATCCAGTATTGGACAAAAACCTTTCTCTTGGACTTCCGTAACTTCCATGACTTTATATACAAAAAATTGAGTACTAATGGTTTTTCTGTGGTCACTCAAAGTGAACACAAATACACTCTTTGACTCTTTCACAGTAAGCTACGGAAAGCTTGTGTCATGACAGAGGAAGATAGTCTGCACCTGGAATCAAACCCACAACCTCCACACGAAACATTACAAAAGCCGGCATCGTAACCGTGAGACTACCAACCACTTCAAAAGCTATTTTCACAAATTTTTTTAGATAAGACTATTGTTGTTGTTGAGCTATTTGAAATGGTTTCCCTGCTATAATCAAATTAACCTGTCACTTAAAGGGTAGTCGTTAAAAGTAATTATTTGATAGTACCTACCCATTTCCATTATCAATTGTGTGAATTTTAGTGTGTGTTGTAAAAAAGTAGTTTTGATGAGTATTTTCCACTTGACCATTACTTATTTGCTAATTGTTCATTTGTAATAATTAGTTCTAGAGTGGAGGTCCATTCTCTCTGCCTAACCCTTACGGGGACACGGCGTGATAGGTAAAAAAAAAATATTTGATGATAAAATGGTCACAATTTATATTATTAACATACTATTTAAGTTCTTTTTATCAAAATAATTTGCTACTTCTATTTTTTTCATTGTACATATATAGTCAAAAAATGAATAACGAATAGCGAATTAAGCAAACAAAAAATAAGTATAAAATCATTTATTCACAGAGTTGGATCTATTACATAAAAATCTAACAGTACATTACATAAAAAGGGTAGGGTAAGCTGGCAGTAACTGGCCACTTAAGGACTCAAACATTTTTATCTCACTCATTTTTCAAGATATTTTACATGCCAGTTACTGTAACGAATGCTCCTATTGAAATGGGGGTTTTAAATAACGAAAATAAATATTATGAATACTTCAAATAAGGATTAAAATTGCATAATTTTGAACGTGATTAAAAAACATAGTATCTGGCCCCCTTAACCAGCTACTGTCTAATCATCAAATTCTTGATTATAAAACCATGCGCAAAAGAACTTTATTTGTTTCTTTATGTTTCTCTGTGTTTGTTATTTAGTTTGATAAAAATAAAACTTTTCTCTTTTGTTTTAGGGTTATTTGATACTCCTATGCTAAAATCTCTACCACCAAAAGTAAGGGAAGCATTAGCCAAAACTGTCCCATTTCCACAAAGGCTTGGAGATCCTTCTGAGTATGCAATGTTGGTCGCAACTATAATTCAAAATCCACTGCTTAATGGTGAAACAATCAGGTTGGATGGGGCACTTCGAATGCAACCTTGATTGCATTTGCTTTTAAAATAGTAACAAATATACATGTTTGATAAAATACATTTTATAACAACCAAAAAATATTATTGTTAAATTTTTCTTGTACATTACAAACTATTGTTTTAGAATTTTCTTACATAGCGCAATATATTATTTTTTTAATAATAAATTCCAATTTTATAGATATTCTTCTTCTTTGTCAGCCTGTCTCCATCCATTGCTGAACATAGGCCTCCCCCCTCTCCTTCCAATCATTCCTGTCCTGAGCCTCTCTCATCCATATTTTATTTTTATTCATCTATTGTGGAAAGAACCATTAGTTATATAAAAAATGCACCTTTGAAAATATGCTTTTCAGTAAATTTCCTCGTATAGGTATGTAGGTATTTTGTTTACAAAAGATTTAAAAATTTAAGTTCCAATAAACATTATTACTACACATGTAGACATAATATAGTGCCAGAGCTCGAGTTAAACTTTCTTTTATGTTTGATATTGGACACCATGAAAATAATAACAAGCAAGAACTAATTATTATTGGGCAATGACTGATTAGGGTTCATATCAACGATCAAGAAAATATACTCTGTTTTCATGCTCTGGCTCTTTGTTCATTTAGTATAAATGCACCTGTAGCGGATTGCAATTATACAATTAATTCTTATGTGAGATATTGTGTTACCTACATTTCTTATGATGTATGCATAATAGAAAGAGATCAAGTAGTACAGAAACTAATATCACCCATGGATGATACATCACATAAAGACTAAAGTCATCTTCAGTTTTCCGTTTCAGTTTGGTTTATTGTGGATAAAATACTGAAGTAGATTTAATGGATATTTGCTTCAAATATGAATAATTACATTATTATATCATTCAGAAATTTATGCAATGGCTATGAAAAGAAAAACTATGAGGGTCATAATGATATTCAATGACAATTATTGTGTTATTTTCGTGACAACGTGAAAGCCTTGTGCTGTATTAAACAGCACGTTTTAATGTTGCTTGTCACCGTGAATAACATCAAAATATCAATTCTCTATAAACAAGACCCAATTTATATTTCAAAGACTACATACATTTATTAATTTGTTTACCACAAAGTAGGTACATTAATTCGTACTGATGCAAAACACCATCAAAAGTTTTTGGATTTTCGGAAGTTAAAAAGTCACATGAGGCTAGAATTAGTTAATTTTCTAAAGAGGATAGAATAAAATTTTCCATTTCACTTTAAATTAATAAATTTCCAATTTCTTTTTCTTCTGATGTGAGATTCTGTGCCTTATTCTACAAAATAACGCAAATAATATACTTATACCAGTGCCCGTATTCTAAGTTTTATCGGAAGGTAGAGTAGAGGTTGATAAAACTTAGAATGCGGACATCTACTGTACCCGGTCTAAAGTGATTATAAAGAAAAAATAACAACTAATGACTCTTATTAATTCATTACTAATGTTCGATTTTTAAATGGAACAAACCACTACGGGCTTACGACCGTCTTCTACTGTTATTTCGAAGGCTGGCTTAGTGTGATCACTTTACTTAACAACGTTCACCGTTAGGTGGTAATGTTTTTCTCCGAAACTCTTAATCATGAGAATTCTCAACGTGTTCAACATGTCGAAAAATCCCATGTATGAAACAAGTAGAAATTTTAAAATTAATGAAACATAGAGAAAAAAGTTGGAAATTATTGAGAACAAGAGAGCAACCAAATTTAAAGACTGCGACTGCTGTCATATATTTGGCGCCAGGATATGACTATATCCATTTTTGTTACTGTCCCATATTTATTGCCTATTGGCTTTGTTGGTGCACAACGGTCTAATTATGTCTAGATTCTTGTGATCTTTTCAGGACTAGATCTTAAAGAAAAAATAACAACTAATGACTCTTATTAATTCATTACTAATGTTCGATTTTTAAATGGAACAAATCACTACGGGCTTACGACCGTCTTCTCTAAAGTGATTATGAGTAAACGGATTGAAAATAATAGTAGAGAATTCTGGAGGAAGCCGAGGCTCACGATGGGCTGTAGTGCCAATCATGATGTTACCGTATAGAGCTTAAATTTTACATATCGATGGTCTGTGTGGGCTGTCGATGCCCTTTTCAAAAAAAAATATCTTTCTTACTTTCAATTTCATTGTTGAATATCTACATAGGTAATAATTCAATAAATACGCATTTAAAAAGGGACTGCAGGACTTGCACGCACTGACGGATGATTCTATCTAACGTGGAATCATAATCGACTCAAATTGTGGCTTATTTTTTTGTACGGTGGACTTGTCTATATATGGAAACCACTTTGTAGTGGACTTATCTAAATTTGGAAGTAATTTTTATTTTAAAAGTGATTTTTCTATGGGATTTACTGTGATTTGGTATTCGTTATTAATACGTATTCGTAGCACTTTATGTGAATTTTTTTCTGTATACCTACTTTGTTCAAAATCTCATAAAATGTGACTTACCTAGTTTTGGAATTAGGCGACTGATTTACTGATTATCGATCTCTCTATCAAAACAACCGTTCAATTATTTTACCGGCGAACTAATTAACCTTCTAGTCGAGTTACGTACTATCCGCAAGTTTTCCCCAGTAGAATTCCGAGTGGCTCACCATCTTGGGCTTGTGCACTGTTTTTTCGAAGGGAACTTCCTGAGCTGTGCTGAAGAGCGTCCAATTCAGTCAACCCATTCTCCCGGAGAGTCATGTGAGGTATATCTTCAGTCCATAGCCCTCCTAACATACCATATTATATTATTATACGACTCCGTAAATTTACATTTACTTACTTACGGCGTTTACAACGTGCGGCGGAAACGAAATACAAACTCTATGTGTGCACGGGCAGACGCGAAATTTTAACAATCTCATTTATAGCTCGACTGAATAAAATTACTCCCTCGGGGAACAGACCGATGTACCTTTATAAATGAAAATTCTATACTAAGTTTACTAGAAGGTTCTAAATATGAAATTCCTAACCAGGTTCAAAAATAAACATTAAAGATAGGTCACACCACTGGTATCGGAAAATGGGGTAACCAGCGAATGACAGATAACGCTGCGCGACGTGTGCTTGACATGTGACGTGTGAAAACAATACAGGTAGGTACATGCTGCAATACAATAAATCCATTGGCACACAGAGATCACAAATATTCATAACTATGCCGTAACGCACCGGCCATATATCTCTCAGCTAAAACTACATCGAGCAACTTGCTCATAAGCATGCTTGGCGGGTCAACCAAGCAACAAACAAAAAACAACATAAAAATATATCTCTGTGACCAATCATCGTCCTGGGTAGTTGCCAGCGACGGAACAAATTACAACATATGGTCACTCACCAAACTTCAGCATACCTTCAAAATACAAGCACAAAAGAAACTATAAAGCACGTCACATTGATAGTTGGAAGTTTAATTATCACGGTGGCTGTACAATCTAACGTTCCTCCACGCGTCCTCCCCTTTATGGCCAGCCCAATCAAACAATCAATATAATATTATTATGACTGTTTAAAATATGGATGACACAGAGATGATAATAAATAAATAAATATAACTTTATTGTGAAATAAAAAACAATAATTATTCATAGGAACATTGATTGAGTCAAAGGGCGGACTTATCCCGAAGGATCTCTTCCAGCCAACCCAGGTGATCTGATTTTTTATATATAAATCAAGTTAGTCAAACTTTATAGTTAGTCAAACTCTCTCAGAACAAGCACTATGCTTTATGAGAGAGAATTATTATTGTTAAGACTATTTATATTAGGTATGTTTTTATATTTGTATAGTATTTTGTAATAAAAAAATATAATAATTAAATACAAAGCTTAATCCAAAACCGAAGACTAAGTTTTATCAAACGCGAATTTATCAAAATGTGATATTTTAACTTCCATACTCACCATTCTTGTCGCACGCAAATCCCGTATTAATAACAAAACACTTGGACGCAGCAATCAAATCGTAATCAAACACTTCAACACAAAATTTAAGAACGTCTTTCCTCAGAACCCGGATGAAAACTAAAATCGAGGGCCAAACACACTACATATCTCAGAATAGGGAATTTTGTCTTCTCTACTAATCGCTTCAAACAATGAAAACTTTAATGGTTTCCTAAACATCCATGCACCGTGTCGAAATACCAAACTCTCTAAGAATCCGGCATGAACAATCAAGCAACAGTTTTTCAAACTCTTCCCCACCATCGCATTCCCAAACTTTCAAATATCAAATGACTTAACAATATTTTGAATAATTTACATTTGAATAAATCACCTCACATCAAAAGTTCATGTAAAAAACTTAAAAAAAAATGTTTTTTTTTCATCGATCTATATGAGATTTAAATTTTGAAAAATTCCTCAATGACGCACTTAGGAGTTTGAAAATATTATTTCTAAACAAAAGCTATCGGGTGTTATATATTACGACGATATTGAGCTATTTATAGGAAAAAAAATCATGATCTGCAACTTTATAGTTTGGCCACAGTTGTCTTGAAATTCGGAATTTATTCAAAATTCACAATAATCTTTTGAACTACCCAATGGGGGTTAAATTGATAGGTATTGAGGCTTGAGGCCCTCTACCCAGTGGCTTACCATGGGGTTATGCTGCCCGGGGCGGGAACTAAATTTGCCCCCCCCCCCTACTTAAATTTAAAAAAATAGACCGAAAACAAAAGCAAATATATATTTCAAAATAAAATGGTAAAAATTACATAATCATAAATTATTTCATCTTTCATTCTTACAGCACAATATACTGTACTAAAAGTATCAACTTAGACATTCAATTTTCGGGCCGAGTAGGACAGAGCTAACTTCTGCTGACCCACGGATTTCTCTACCCCGAGATGAAATGTAATTTTTGAGAAAAATATAAATTGTGATTGCATCAATCTGGTCTAGCCCATCACTTCTAGTATTATGTGGAGGAGATGGACATGGCTGGGACATGTGTTAAGGATGCCGAATGACAGTTGGCCGAGGAGAGCGCTGTTCTTCCTCCCACCAGGGTCCCGAGGACGAGGAAAACCCTCTCATACTGTGTTCCGCTCCTTCGAAGCAGAGCTGAGGAATCTGGACATGGTGTAGGAGGAGGTCATAAACGTTGCGTAAGATCGAGTGCAATGGAGAGCTCTTGTTGCCTCCCTATGCCCCTAAGTGGGGTCTTAAGGGGGTTTAGATTAGGATTTGGATCAATCTGGTCTTAAATAGTACATACCTACCTATAGCGCAAGCAAATTTTGCCGCCCTCCAAATAGAGGCGCCCGGGGCGGTCCGCCCCTCGGCCCACCCCCTCGGTACGTCACTGCCTGTACCTCCCCGCTTCGGGTTATCCACTATCCATTACCGTGTATAGAAAAAAATACCAATTTTATTATTTAGGTGAGATATGACAAAACTTAGGTAGGTATGTACTTACTTATATTTTTCATAAAATTATTCCGGGTTCAAAGCAATGTATGTTTGTACTGTCTTGCAATTATTTTAAAATTTGTGCACTATTTGCGCCACTGATTACGATGCCTAATTATTGTGCTGTCCATAGGGAGTAGGTATATATTGTGTTCTGTGGTGTTGTCTTTATTTAGACGACCCAACATCCATAATTTATGTTATGTTATTAATATAAACAATTAAAATGTATGTATAACCCGTAAGTATATAAGTGTGTACAAACAATAACAATATTAATCTACTTAAAATTACAGTCGCAAGTACGAAATATATAACACACCACTTGTAGCTCGTTTGTTCATTATAGTTTACAGCCTTGTACTAAATAGTCGCGTCTAGTTGTTCACTTACATTGTTAACAAAAATATATATAAATAAATAAAACAAAAACAAAATGTTTGCTATTAAATTTGTTTTTGTTTTCGTGATTATACTGTTCGTCCAACAGGCATATTCCAATAATTATGATAAGCATTGTAAGTAAAAATACTTTTATTATTGATGTTTTGTATTTTATTTTTGGAATAAAATTTTTGTATGTAATGTTTTTGTTAAAATATATTATTAAAAAATGAACAATAAAATAGAAAGTTTTGTAAAAGGACCTAGATATAATTTTGCAATAAATTGATAAACAACCAGCTTTCCCGACAGAATAATATTGAATTCGAAAGTGTATACCTAATCATAAACGAATAATAAACCACAATATAATTCTGACAGATGCATCTGTTTTAAACGATATTTACAGAGCACATTCTGATAATCGCACCAACCATCAAACAACTGACAGTTTGACAAATTGAAATTCAAAAATATGTATGCGGTAAGACAGAAGGTTATCTACTTACCTTAAGCTTTTTTTTACTTATGTTCGGTACAACTTTCTTATTTTTTTTATTTATTCAATGGATGTTTAAACCATAGTAAAGTCAAAATGTTTTGAAACCACTATCCATTTATAAAACACAAAAAAAATCTACCTATGACCAACTATGACACTATCACAAGGGCGGATCCAGGGTGGTCAGGGTTTCCAGATACCAAATTTTGGAAATATCCTCTTTTTACTATGTCGTGACCCCCCCCCCCTCCTGGCGCCAATGCTGGATCCGCCCTTGCACTATCAAACCTGTCTTATTTGAAATATAACTATGCGAACATGGTTTTAAACCACTAATACTTATTTTAAAACACTTACACAAAAACAATCATGTATCGATTTGTAGTTATTGCGTCGATCATGTCAAACGATCCTAGTAGCACAGCCGGATTTCCGGTTGTATTGTATAAAAATGAACAACTAATAAATTGCCATAAATTGTATTTTAAATAAATAGGTAGTCCACTATATGACTTTACTTTGACTTCAACCTTATACTCGCTGATAATGAAATGTAACATGAACTTGATCTTGTATTTAACCATTTTACCATCGTCAAAAGAACGCAATATATTATTTCCCACAACCAGTCACAACATAATGTAAGTAAACTGTTATTACCGTTATAAGTAGAATAATTAATCAAGTCTAAAGTTGTCAGTTTTAATAGCGAATTGTAACGAAAGCACGCAATTAATAATTTGAATTTGTTTGTCTGTGTATATTTGAGTTAAAGATATTACAGTACAGGCGACCCTTGATTTTTGGATATATTTGCACATTTTTTTCTCTTTTGGAATACCTATATAGGTACAATCTCTCTTTATTTTGTAAGTGCTTGTAAACTGTGAAAAAGTTCAATTTTGAATTACCCATTCATACATTCTCCATTTAAACCCCACTTAGGACATTGGGAGGCAAAATGATCTCTCCACTGCGCTCGATCTTGCGCAATGTTTATGACCTACCTATATTAAATTTTCCCGGCATTTCTATATTAATTTAAATACAAATAAATAATTTTTAAATACAAGCACAACACGCCAAGGCCGTTGTAACCATCAGAGGGGTAAATTAGGAGGGGTTTAGTTTAATTGCATTTAAATACAATATAAAAAGTAATCTTTTTTCGGGGGGCTGACACTGCCTCCCGGCTTTGAAACAAAAATAATTGATTAAATGTCTATTCATATATCGAAGTAGGTATACTGTCCACTGAAGTGGATGGTAGCCTGGCGGCTACAACGCCGGCTTTCGTACTGTTTCGTGCGGAGGTCGTGGGTTCGACCCCAGGTGCATGAATATCTTTCTCTTTCACGACACATTACCAGCTTTAATTGGCTTACTGTGAAAGAGTCAAGAAAGTGTATATTTATGTTCATTTGAGTATATACCCAATGGGTATTACCCATGTTGACCAATAGGTAATACAATAATTATCATTGTTATCTACATATGTCGCATCCATATAAAGGAGTTGGAGTCAATTTTTCACCAGTTGAGATTATTATTTAGCAATAGGGTTCTTTTTCATTTTCAACAGCAAGGTACAAGAAAAGGCACAAGTTACAATGCAACATGTCGAATTGATATTCTTGGATTTCACTGCCTCTTTCATGTTATTATTGCGTTACTTTTATAAGAGTATAGTATTTTAGTATTTTTTATAGGTATAGGTTTTATAATTTTAATCCATATTGATAGTGGCGAGGTATAGTGCGATAGCATAATATGTAGGCACATTACTCTCATCACGTAGGTATAAATAGTGATACATAGTAGGTATCTGTATACCTACACTTATTTAAGAACTATTATGTCATGTAGATAAGTGGGTCAAGATTAATTAAAAATATAAAAAATAATATGTTATTTCATCTTCATCCAACTATCTCTTTTCCACAATACATAAAAACAGGTTTCTCATCTCATTAGTGCACTTATAACTATTCTTTCAAAGAAAATAACCTTGAAATATTTTCAAAACATCTAAAATAAGTGTTCACGGAAACCGCGGGATCCTCATCTTGTTTAGTATGTAATTATTAGATACTAGCTTATACCCGTCTTGCTTTACGTTTTTGATTCCGATTGTCAGGCTTGATCGGTAGGTAATTAAACAGGTTCTAGTCTAGCTTCCCATTGCTTTGTAGACCTCTATAACTGACATAAGCACAGGAAAAGAAGAATGACACTTTTAAAATTTTTGTTTCACCGACCTCATAATATTATAGGAACCTATACCGACATAATTTGCAAGTTTTCATAGAGAGAGAGAGATAGCTCTGTGGTTTGAATCTTAGCTACATTCCCTAATGTGTGATAATTAATTAGGCTCTCCACCCATAGAGGGTGATTTGCGCTATCTGTCAAACTTCAAAATGGAGGAATCATTTTGCAATTTTTTTCATTAAATCTTTATTTATTGAGAATAATAAGATTTGAATAACATTTATATGTATAACAAATCAATCTACGATTATTTTATTACAATTTCATACCGTAATACCAAGATTCCATTCAACGTTTACATGAGTAATTTTGTTTCCAAAAGATGGCTTACTGTCTTTTTGAGAAATTTGTATGAAGATCCTAAAAAAATAGAGTTTTTTAAATAGCTCTAAATATATTAAAGTTAATTCAGCAAATTGTATTTAAGAACCTTCTCAAGCAAATTGCACCACTCTGCGCAGTTTCATATCTGACGTAGCATTTGTATTTTGAGCGTGATGTTCACATATACGATAGAAAGCACACAAACATTTCTGAATTATTATGTAGATTATTCTTTCACGGGGTCACATAGAATTGCTGTTAAATTTACTGTACCTATTAGTTAAATAATAGTATTCAGAAAAGGTTGTTTACCTAAATCTAGACCATACGTGTTGACTTATATTATAAAGGTCAACATAATATGTATGTTTATTTTTTTATTTTAATCTGACACAAACTATGAAATGATGATTCAATTTCCATTGTCACTATTTAAACCTCTCACTAACGTTGTTGCTTGTTAGTGTTACGAAAAACTATAAGCCTAGGTCACACTGCTCGAGTATTTTAGTCGATTGACTAAACACCTACGAACGAACATCTAACATTTTGTCGAGTAGATTAGTCGGCAGTTTAGTCGAATCGATTCATTTTCTTAAAATTTTGAGCATGTAGCCCCCCCTCACCATGCGAAAATGGCTATTTCCATAATTGCTAAATCTGCTTGTGTGAACCTATTATTAGCGTTTCTCAAAACAAAAATAATCTATGTAATACAATGTACCTAGGTAGAGCGAGTTTTTCTATTGATTACGATGTCTTCTAACTTATCTCTGCGGCCTACACATTTGTTGCGAGCTATGCGCTCCTCAATAATAAATGTGGTATTGTATTAGAAAGGAATGTGGTACGAAGGCGAGTATTGTTATGATGAAAGTTGATAAGAAGATGGTTTGGGATGTTGAATAAATAGGTAGATACAATAATTGCAAATAAAATTACATGAAGAATTTATAAGGCTGAATGGAAAGATGTAAGAAGGCGTGTGGCCGACCAAGAATGACATTCAGTGATCGAACACATAGATTCCGTCTTCAAGAAAGCAGAAGAAATAGGAGAGGTTTTATGAGAAATAATGGCAAGTCGGTGGAAAAGCGAAAGAAGTTGGCCTGTCTCAAAGTGAGAGAACCGGTTGCCCATACGGACTCCTGTGGAGATCTATTACGTTCAATTTGTTATACTACTATACCTACCTTCGTATATAATACCATACAAAGGATGTTTCCATATCGAAGGCTTTGTTGATATCTATGAAACATTCTGTGGTAGGGCATTGTTGCAGGTCCTCGAATGCACTGAATAAAATACATAATCCATATAATTTATTACGTAATTACACGCGTAACTGCTTGTATCAAAATATTATCAAAACGTACATAATAGGTACATGAAAGGTGCAATTTGTGTCTGACCACCATATTAACACTCTAGTATGAACTCGTTTAGTATTCTCGTCGTATGCAATTTTACTACTTTCACTCCTCATGGAACCACAGCATTCAACTCATTACAATGACTCATTCATTATAATATTATAATCCGTTACGTCGATTACTGAGATATAATTTTTTCTTGATCTCTTAGAAAATTTTTTTGATCTTTTCTTTTCTTTTTTAGCCAGGAACATATTTGGGACTTGCGCCTTTATGGCATATGACATTACAACATAGGTCTTCTTCGATTATTTTCTTTGGACCCTTGTATGCATATAGGTACAGCAGTTATATGTAGGTATATACCTTTCCAGACACACATTTGTATGATGATAAATTAAGTAAGACAAATGATAAAAAAGAAACCTGGACTGTAAATGTCAGAGAACTATATACAGAGCTTCCCACGGCATGTGCGCGACGTGTCCCCCCCCCCCCCCCCCCCCCCGAACCATCAAGATGTCAAACGCCAATTAAAATTATAAAAGTTTATACTGTCAAAAGGACTAAGAAGGTTTCCTACAGTTGGCAATTACCTAGCGCAATCTTTTAAAGTTTTCTTGCATAAAAACCATCTCCTGAAAATAGCAAAATACAACACCAAAAATAATTAGCGAAATCGGTCCATTCGTTCGATGCGATGACTAAGGAACATTGGGCTCCATTTTTATGTACAGTGAAAATATTCAAACCTATTTGTTCAAATATTTTCCTTTTTAGAGCTCTCTATACAAAACAATTTTCACTTGCACTGTTGTTCCCCTCGATAGCTCTCCATTTATCCTCCAAAATTAAGTGCAGGAGTAGATATTCCTCATGGATTAGAAAATAAAAGCTACATTTTATTATATTGTATTAAATTTTTACCAATCGCACATTGCGTGGTACTAAATACGGGGCCTTGTAAATGTTTCATGCACATGCAGGTTATTCGTATCCATGAAAACCCCGACATGAAAATCAGTAGCAAAGTGAAAATCTATAATATAAAAGAAAGTCGAGTTAGTGAGAACACTTATAACTCGAGATTGGCTGAACAGATTCTTCCGATGCTTGATTTATTGGATTCTTCTCCGCCCCGGATAACGGAATAACCATTAAAAACTTGAAAAAGCATAAAAAATAATATAAAACACAATGGAACGGATTTCCTGCGACGCCAACGCCATCTATGAAAAATTATATAGCAACAAAATTATTGTTTACCTGACATCCATTGACGTTAAAAATATTGGTACCTACGCAGGTTTATTTATGAATTTTTTAATTAAAACATATTTTCAACGCATTTTTGTATAAATTACAAATTTGAAATCAATATTCATAGTAAGGACTACAGGACAACGTCTGTCGGAAAAGCTAGGTAGTATTTTATAAAACTTGTCTCCGACCTATTATGACGTATGGCATAGATAGAGTCTACAGCGGATACCACCACAACAAAAACGCATGTTGAATCTCCGAAATGAAGACTCTAAGAGTCGAAGAAAAAATAAGAAATAAGGGGGTGCTGGAAATATGCGAGATTGAAGATATAGTAAGATGGGGGAGGCGAAGGTGATTCGGATATGCACATGGTGGAGAATGGACGCATCCAGACTCCCCACATTGCATTGCATTGCACGACCAACCCCAAGGAACATGGACCCTTTTCTCGGATACCGATCGATGGGTTAATATAATTTTTATTACTTGCTCACATGTTTTCTTAAAGAACTCATACGAAAATCAAAAAAACTATATTAGAAAACCCATCGATCGACATTCGAGAATAGGGTCCCAGATCACCAAAGAGATGGATATACAACCGGGAGTCGACCTCACCTTTTAAATAACAACAATAATAAAAAGTTTAATATCATCACTCAATAATTAGACAATTAGTACACTACTATTAGTAAATTTTGACCTATTTTAAATAATTAAGAGCGCCATGTAAACGCTGGACACTTCAATGAATAGTTTTGACCCAAATAGGCAGACGCATTTCTATTGTCTGATGTATCTCGTATAGGTCTAATTACAACACGACTTCATCATTCGTTAGACAATATGTTATTTTGTTCCTATGAAGTCACTCCTCAGTAAATAGATAGTAATGTTATTACGCCCTTTTGCCCCCCTTTCTAATTCTAATCATGAACATTTATTATTTTGTTTACAATCAAGACAGCTTTGTTTAATTTTCCAGTGAATTTGATCGACTCTATAAAATTGGAGCCCACGTGTGCTATGCAAGGTGGAATGTGCGTGGTTGCAGAGGATTGCCAACAGCCGACTGCTATCAAAGGGCTGTGTCCAGAACAACGACACCTGGGAGTGGAATGCTGCTACGGAAGTAAGAAAATGATTGAAACATTATTGCTTTTTGATTGTCTGCCGATTTATTGTCATTAACACTTTTTGTTATAACCTACACTGCCATCTGTTCTAATAAATTGAAAACTTTATGTATAATTATAGCCATATATAATTACTAATCGATTTTACAATATTTTGTGGAAAAAAATAAAGAATTGCAATATAATTTTAAAATGCAATATCGTAGTTCTCAGCCCAGTTTTTTTGGAATTTACAAAAGTTTTACTATTAGGAATGTTGAAAATATGTATAAACAAAAAGTGGTTGGTAGCCCAGTGATTCAGTCGTTGGCTTTCGTTTCAAATTTCGATGGTGTTCACGACTACTTTCACGACACATCTGCGTTTGCTTAGTGTGAAATTCAAATATTTTTATTGTGAAAATAAAAAAAACATTAAAAATACATATACCTACACAATAATAAATTTATATATATTTTTTAAAAATATATATTTTACCCCTAAAATTGAGCAGAGCTCGTGCTTTGGGGGATGTCAAAGTGTATTTTAAGTTCACATTCAGTGAGCCCATATTTATTTTTGTGAAAAAAAAAAAGAAATACTGGCTATAAACGTCGCCACTTTACGTTAAAAAAAAGGTTCTAACCAACATCTTCAGAAAAGCTGTGCGAAATGGTTCTAAAGCCACTTAGAACCATATCAAATCGAACACTCGTTTTTTTCTAGAGATGTTAGAACCTTTTCAAACATAACAATGTGGTTAAATGAATGATATTATTTTAATATGTATGTACTGTATTGCGATTTGTCATTGTTTTATGTTATTTTCTCATTATGTTTTTGCAACCCATTCAGCGAATGATTTGTTAATAATAATATGATTGTTTTAAAACATTTTTAAACATTGTTGCACTTTCATGACTATCTTGATCAATGGCGGATCCAGGGGGGAGGGAGGAGGGACTGGGTCCAGAGGTCTAAGTGAATCACTAATTGAAATTGTTAAACATAATGTTTTTTTAACAAAATTTTATAAAAGTGTGGCCTCGTTTGAAAATGCTTACGGTTTACTTAATTTAGCGATGACAATAATTGTTAGCGAATAGTAACAGTTAGTGAATCAAAAGTCTGATCCAAAATCCTAAATATATTTTTATGTAACTTTGAACGAATTAAATATCTAATTTCAAGGCCCTAGCCAGTAAATAATTTCGCGGAGGGTAGTTAGTCGCGTATAGAAATAGTAGAAAAATATAAACGGGTGCACCGAATGTAACTGCAGTCTCATTCATTCTTACTGAAAAATTGATAAAAAGGGTTAGAATATATCGAAAATTTTCTTAATACTTACTACACGTCATTATATTTTTTCAAGTAATCTGAAACGAGCTATTTCGTGAAAGGTTAATTAAATTTCATTTTTTTAAATTATATCTACCTATTATATCAATATCCATGACGTATTAAGAACGATATTAACACGTGTTGAGATCGTTTAGAACATTCGACATTCACTGTCAATAACAATAATACGATCACATGTCTTCATCAACAATAATATCAATGGTATGACGAATATAATTAAACTCATCATTCCTTGGTAGGAACAAAACAACGGTGGTGGACCGTCCTTGTACGGTAGCCGTACGTCTCGCAGCTCATAATACTTATAGCTCGGTGGAGTAGGGTTTTTTGGGCATAATAATAACTTTGAGAAAGGTACACTATATTATCAACCATGTCACCTATTTTGTTTGTAGTGCCACACAAAATCCACATAGTCCCTTGAGCCCAATCACGGCTAAGAGCCACTTAAATGGCCACTGTATGAGACGTGCTGTACGGGCTAAGAGCCACTTAAATGGTTCCTTACTTGATATTCTTTAAAGAAGAAATCTTTTTTTGAAGAAAAATTTATATGTTTTAAGTTCCCTATTTTCTTTGGGCAGTTCTTAGTATTCAGTTTAGCTTCTTCCTAAGCCATTATCCGTCATACCAGTGAACATGATCAGCTCATCTCTTCTAGCCTCACTAAAAATACTATATAGTAATAATAATAAACACTTTATTGGTAAAAAAGGTTGGTTTGAAGAAATTGCCCCAGGAAATAAGCCCGCCAATTTTCGTTTATTATTATTATATATTTTATTATTATTATATCTGTGGTGGCATGGTAAAGAGACATAACTCTCATTTTTCAGCATTTTGAGTTATATGCGCTACATCATACTTCATCACAAGCAGAACAAAGTTCAAAAACACAAATAAAAAAAAAACTGTTTATAAAAGATTTAAAAGCAATTTTTCATTCCGACATAACTCAATATCAATTTTATTTTGGCAAGGTAAAACGACACGCGACGAGTTTTCTCTACCACGAGGTAAAACGGTGTTGTCTATGATAGAGCTATCGTGAGAAGCCGTTCTTTTAAAAGTGAACCTTTTTAAAATGTATTCAAATAATGTGTTTGGTGAATGTGTTTAACTCTATCTCTGATAAGAGCAGGTATTGAGTTAGTACCTTTCTGCCGACTAATCTGTTTACAGCTTTTGTTGCTTTTATTGTTAAGCTCTAGACAATAGGTCGGTAACTTTTTTTTAATATTTTTTGATTGGTTCAATATTCTAAAGATTTAATTTTATTGTAATTTTTTTATTGTTTGCCGAAATCTGGTGAACTAGCCAATAGCCATTAATATTCAAAAGAATAGACAATAGTGGGAAGGGCTACATTGTCTTACAATGACAAGTGTTAACCAATCACGTTCTGGGTAACCATCAAGCGAATTTACACAGGTAGTATCCCTTCCATCTAAATCAAAGGATTATCGACAAACAATAAATCACTTCTTTTAAGTTATTTTATTGTTAAAGTCTTTAATAATATGACTACATATTTCCGAAAAAATATGAGTAGAATGCACATAATATGTATTTTTTAATAAAATCTTATTCTCTACCAGTCAACCGATTTCGCATGGTTGACTGGTAGAGAAGAAGAAGAAGGAAGATTATTAGTTGTAGCAGAAAGACGTAGGTAGATAGATACTGTTTGATTAAGAAGACTTTCAGTTTTGTTTCAATTATTTTTTACACAAAACAACAAAAAATTCAAATGTTTAATATAAAATTACTTAAATTAATTAATTAGGTACCTTGATTGTTTTAATTTTGGGAAGTATTTATTTTGAAGAAATTCTTCCAAAGAAAAAAACTAAACGTGAGTTAAAATCACGAAATGTTGCAACATTTGTATGGGAATTTTGACCGAACTACAGAATCGTTCATAGAATGAGTAAAAAATTGTCAAGGTAGAAAGACACATGCATTAAAAAAACAATAACTAAAAGATTTTTTTCAAATATTATACATGCGAAATGCAATAGAGTCCTAAATATTATGATATAATGGTAATATGAAGGACCTATTAAAGATAATTAAGCTTTTATTTTAAAATCCAAAACAGCTAAAATTTATAACTAAGGAAACCCGCCGTATTGAAAAATCTTGTCACACTGACTTAGGTCGTTTTACCATGCCACCACAGATATATTATATATATAAATAGGGATAAAATTCCCGCGCATCATTGATATTTGTGTATATTTTGAGCGTTACATATTCCGAAGTGGAATCTTTTTTATCTAGAGTTCATCGCATTATGTCTTGTAGGCCCACGGTTCATAATTTCTCAATGAAAAGATGTGCAAATTTGTAAAAATGAAATATCTGTGTTTGTTATTGTATGATTATTATTGAAGAGTGTTTGCCTTGAACTGCGCTTCTCGTTCTAAATGTCTATCCAGTGTTACATTATTTATCGAATCATCATTATTTTGATTCGTGTATTATCACACTCCGCTGAGAGCACCACGTCACTACGTAATAATTATATTTGCATCAATTGAAAGATGTTGTTAGGTCAAGGATGAATCAATTATTAATTCACAATATTTTTATGTAACAGTTTTTTCTTTCGTGGACGAGTCTTTATAATTAGGGATGTGCGGAGTTAAAGCTTTCGAACTGTTTGGATTCAATAGTTAGATTATTGTGTCCTCCGCTGCAAATGGGTTTGGTTTTTAGGTCGGCTTCTTTTCTTTCTTTCTTCAGCCCTCTCGCGTCTATTGTTGGACATAGGCATCCCCCTGTGACTTCCACCGCCCTCTGTCTTGTGTCAGCCGCATCCACCCATTCCCGGCAATCTGTCTAATGTCGTCAGACCACCTCGCCTGAGGCCTGCCAACACTTCTCCTCCCGGTTCTCGGACGCCACTCAAGAACCTTCTTGGTCCATTTGGTGTCGGTTACTCTGGCCACATGACCAGCCCAACTCCACTTTTGTTTAGCGACCTTCTGAACCACATCGGTGACTCCCGTTTTCTGTCTTATCCATGTGTTGGTCTTCCTATCGCTCAATGAGATACCTAGCATTCTTCTATCCATTGCTCGTTGTGTTACAGCTAGTTTATTTAATATTCTTTGAGTGAACACAGACGTTTTACAGCCATAAGTGAGCACAGGGAGAATACATGCATCAAAGAGTTTTCTCTTCAAGTAATTAGAATAATTTGAAGACTTCAGGATATAGGACAGTTTACCAAATGCTGCCCATGTCAGTCCTCGCCTTCTATCTGTTTCTGCTTCTTGATTCTCTCTTCCTAGTTTTATTGTATGGCCAAGGTATACATAGCTCGGCTTGTTTTGCTAAAATCTTTTAACTGTCTAATTCAAATTATTCACTGGTCACAAACTTGGATTTGGTTTCAAGCAATCTTCATTACTCTACCTCTCCCCTACGCCGTATTAATAACAGCTCCAAAGCTTATTCAGGAATTAATCTGCTCCGCGAATTTTCATGTAGGGTCGTATGCTATTGGAGCACTAAAGATTTTATGTCGTGTTTGTATCCAGATTTGCATTGATTTTTATTGTCGTATGCTAGGAGTAATGGCCGGTGGTTACTTACGAGATATTACGTGTATTAGAGATCTTTGATTGGTCAAAAAATGTCGCCAAATCATATCCGCTCCGTCTAAAGTGAACAGGAGACAAACCAAATATCAGCAATAAATGATGCTGATATTCGAAACAACCCTGCATTGAACTCCACATTAGAACTAAACTTATGCTTTAAGTGCTTAAAAATTTCTTAGATGTTTAGTTTTTTTTTTATATACTTTTTAGTTGAATCCCGTCTTGCTCTAACATCTCCCTGATGGGTATCTCTTTTACTAACATTTTAATATGAAGATCCTGTTATGTAGACATTTATCAAATTTTATATATAAATATCAGTATTTTCTAAAAAAAAACAAAAGTATTATATTAGATAATAAATCCCAAAATAAAAAAATGTGTAATACGTGTATGCCAATTTAAATGTGTGTATAAATATTTGTATATCTACCTAGATTGTAAGTATTATAGTACCTACTTATTGTAAAAATATTTGGTTTGGGAAATAACATCAATCAAATCAAATCTACCTTTGAACTCCACTTAGGAGCATAGGGAGGCAACAAGAGCTCTCCATTGCGCTCGATCTTGCGCAATGCTTATGACCTCCTCTCCTCCCACACCAAGTCCATTTCTCTCAGCTCTGCCTCGAAGGAACGGAACACGGTATGAGAGGGTCTTCCACGTCTTCGAGACCCTGATGGGAGGAAAAACAGCGCTCTCCTCGGCCAACTGTCATTCGGCATCCTCAACACATGTCCCAGCCATGCCCATCTCCTCTCCGTAATGGTGGAAGTGATGGGTCTTCGCCGGGTGCGCCGACGTATAGCGTCGTTCGTGATGCGGTGGTACCATCTCATACCCAAAATTCTCCTGAGGCACTTCGTTTCGAATGCAGATACTTTTTATGCCTGGGCTTTAGTCAGGTGCCAGGACTCACACCCATACTGTATTGTTCTTGTAATTTTAGTAAAAACTGCTTTATTCTTAATATGATTATTTATTAATAATTGAGTTACATCTCATTACATACACTGTTTATCTTATATTACTGATCTGGTAACGTGCCGTCATGGCGTACCAGGTACTTCCTGCCTGGGCGGCCCTCTGTGTTGCCACCCTATGATCGTCCATTAAGGATACCATATATTACATCCCCACTCTTAAGATTACATTAATATTAACATTATTATTTCATTTTGTCTTGTTCACAATTATCTACATAGAGTCATAACCTAACCTATTTGGTTTATTTATCACACGACCATATCTAGTTACAATTTTATTTTCATTTGATTGAGGTGTTGCACTATCAACCGAGTTCTCATCAAATGAGCTTTGAAAGTTAGAACCGTTCGGAACGACCCACCCATCAAACCTCCTTTTTAAATGAACTATATTTCTTCTGAAATGTTTATTATTTTTATCTTTAATTATGTATGATCGAGGTGATGGGTGTTTCCTTACTACGGTTCCCTCCTCCCAACTATTATTATTAAAATTTTTTAACCATATTTTTTCGTTGTCGTTGAATAATGTTTCTTTGCTATGTTTTGTGTTATAATAACTCTCTCTATTACTCATCTGTTTGTTATGATATTTTCTTAACACATTAAAAGGTATCGTTTTTGGTAAAAGAAACTTGTGTCCGGCCGGCAAATGTCCTCTCAAATTTCTCCCCATTAATAATTGACTTGGTGAGAACGGTATATGTGCTAACTGACTTGTTCTATATTCTAACAAGGCCTTGTACAAACATTTGTTTTCTTCATGCACTTTTTTTAAAATTTGTTTTGCAATGCCTACACCTTTCTCAGCGAGCCCATTAGCTTTGGGATATCGGGGGCTCGATGTTTCAATTGAAAAACCCCATGATGAGGCAAACTGTTTGAATTCCTCACTATTGAATGGACTATTATCACATCTTATTCTTAGGGGAATCCCGTGTGTTGCAAAAATAACTTTTAATTTTGATGATATTAAACTTATTGACTTATTAGCTATGGGTATTACATCCAAGTATCTAGAATAATAGTCTTCACATATCAGATAGCTTTTACCATCCCACTCACATATATCTAGAGCAATTTGTTGGAATGGTAAAGCAGGTAATTGACTTGGTATTAAATCATTTCTTACATTATTACATGAGAATTTTTTACATGTTTTACAATTGTTTACAAATATTTCAATATCACTAGACATCTTAGGCCAATACAATATTTCTCTAGCTCTGTTTTTGCTTTTCACAATTCCAAAATGAGCCTCCCCATGAATAATCTCTAACATTAAACTTCTTAATTGCAAAGGAACAATTAATTTATCATTAACAAATAATAAACCTTCTTTATAATTTAAATTATTTCTAAACTTAAAATAATATTTTTTTATTTCAGTATTCAACAAATTTTTATTATCAGGCCATCCTGAGTTTACAAATTGTATTACTGATGCTAATATATTATCATCAGTCATATGTTTTTTTAATAACTCTAATTTACTTTTACTTATTGGTAAGTAATCACTTAGTTCTAAACTATGTACTACGTCTGTCATATCAGTTTCATTATAATTTTCATCACACAAATAATCTCTAGACAACATGTCAGCAACTAACATTTCTTTTCCAGGTAAATATTTAATATTCAAACTATATTTTAATAATTTTAATTGCATTCTTTGTAACCTATTGGTATTTTTAAAAATTTCCTTTTTTACTATAGTTACTAATGGTTTATGATCTGTATATATAACAACATTCTGGTGACCATAAATATACTGGTGAAATTTTTTAACAGCAAATACTATTCCTAACATTTCTTTCTCAATCATTGAATAATTATACTCAGTTTTTGTTAAGCTACGTGATGCAAATGCGATTACACAATTATCTTGTAAAAGACAACAACCCAAACCATCTTTGCTAGCATCGCTTTGTATTATTATCTCCTTGTTGAAATCAAAATAACTCAATGTTCCCGCTTCACATATAACCTGTTTAATTTCATCGAAAGCAACTTGCTGTTCTTTACCCCATAACCAATCTCTATCTTTCCTCAATAATATGTTTAGATTATTTAGTTTACTAGCTAGATTAGGTATGAATCTATTCAAAAAATTAACCATGCCCAAAAATCTTTGAAGTTCTTTAATATTTTTTGGTATTTTTAATTCTGAGATTGCTCTTATTTTAGATGGATCCGGATTTAGTCCATTTTTAGAAAATAATAATCCCAAAAACTTTACCTGACTTTGTTTATATTGTAATTTTTCCTTATTAAATTTAATACCATGTTTTCTTGCTTTTTCTATGACATTTTGCATTATATGATCATGTTCTTCTGAATTACTTGCAGCAATGATAATATCATCAAAGTACACACTAACTCCTCGTATATCACCAAATATCTTAAGAGTCTCTCTCTGGAAAACTTCTGGACTGCTGGAAAGACCAAAAGGAAGTCTGTTATATTTATACCTACCAAAAGGTGTATTAAAAGTACATAAATAAGAAGATTTTTCAGACAGTTCAATCTGGTGAAAACCATCTGACATGTCAATGACAGTGAAAAAATTTTTTCCAGATAAATTGTTAACTATATCATCATATGTAGGTATACTGTAATGTTCCCTCTTCACATACTTATTTAAATGTATCGGATTAATACAAACTCTAAGGCTTTTGTTTGGTTTCTCCACAACTACAATATTATTGACCCAATCTGTTGGTACATCTACTTTCGATATAAAACCTTTCTTTTCTAGTTCATCTAAGGTATTTTTTAATCTAGGATGTAGACTGAAGGGTATTTTTTGAGCTCTTTTAACTACAGGCATAGAGTCATCCGTTAGTTTTAAGTCATACTTAAAGGGCATCTTACCCACACCACTAAATATATCTATATTTTTATTAATAAAAATGTGTTTTTCATTGTCTACAGATGTGATATCATGTAACCTTTTTATTAGTCCTAGATCCAGGCAAGTTTTCAACCCTAAGATAGGACTGGAGAGAACATCCGCTACTACAAACTCAATAATGAACAACTTGTTATTACTTAAGCACTCAACATTAATAATTCCCTTGGAATATAACTCAAAACCTCCATATGTTATAAATTTTATTTTTGTATGAACCAAGTGTTGCACTCCAATATCTAATTTTTTAAAGAAACGCCATGGCAAGACATTAATGTCTGCCCCTGAATCTATTTTAAAAGTTAAGATTTTACTTTTAATAACTAGAGTGTGTTCCCAATCTGACTTAATTGACTGTACATAATTATTTGAATGACATTTATTTACATATATGGATTCAATACTAGCATTATCATTAATTAATAAATCAAGTTTTTTGACCTTGTTTTTGTAGAGACATCCAATTGAAAAATGATTTTTTCCTCCACACACATGGCATGATTTCCCAAATGCTGGACACTCTCCTCTCACATGCTTGTATCCACACTTTTTACAATTATATTTAATGTTTTCCTTTGAGCCTTCATGTTTAGATTTATCTACTGCATACACTTCCTCTTGCGTCTTCTCTGATTTTATAAACGTACTGTGTTGCATCGCCACTTCCATGGCGAGTGCTTCTTCTTTCAGTTGTTTCATCGATCTTTTATTGCCAATTTTTAACAATCGTTGTTGTATTTCACTGTTATATACTCCCAGTATGAATGTATTTTTTATCATCATGTCATCCAATCTTTCACTGCATTTTGTACACACAAAGTTACATTTTCCTGCCTGTTTTGTTAACTCCTGTATGAAATCAGCTATACTTTGATTTGGACTTTGTTTTAAATTATTGTATTTAAATATCTCCACTGTGTTGTTTTTTACCGGCTGACAGTATTCTTCATAGACGTGTATAACCTCTTCATATGTCACCAAACACGCGCCACTTCTAGTTAAGTTGTTATAAATTTCAATCCCCTTGTCATCCACAAACGATAATAAAACTGACAATTTATATTTATCGACTTGAAGGGCTTTTGGTTTTTCATTTAATTTTATGTATAGGTCTAACCTTGTCTTGAAAATCTCCCATCTTCGTGATAGTTCGCCGTCATTTGTAAAACTAAATTTCGTTATATTGCAATAATTAGTATTCATCGTAGTTAAATGTTTCGTTCAATCCGGGGCACCATGTATTGTTCTTGTAATTTTAGTAAAAACTGCTTTATTCTTAATATGATTATTTATTAATAATTGAGTTACATCTCATTACATACACTGTTTATCTTATATTACTGATCTGGTAACGTGCCGTCATGGCGTACCAGGTACTTCCTGCCTGGGCGGCCCTCTGTGTTGCCACCCTATGATCGTCCATTAAGGATACCATATATTACACATACAGAAGAATGGGAAACACACACGCATCAAACAGTTTACATTTCGTCTCGACACTAAACGCCGACGCCTTCCATATCTTGGTCATGTTGTTGAAGGCGCCACTTGCCATACCGATACGTATCGGGAGCTCAGCCCCGAGGTCACCAGTGGTGGTAATGTTTGCTCCCAGGTACTTAAATTTATCCACCCGGGAGACCTGGTGACCATCGATGGTTATCGATAGCTGTTTATCGGGGCAGGCAAGAAAAATAAATAAAAATAACATAAATAAATAAAAATAGATAGAAAAATAAATAGAAATAACATAAATAAATAAAAATAAAAAAATACTAGTGGTCGACCAGTGCTCGAAAATCGACCATAACTAATTTAGATTATAAGTTTGAACATCGGCAACCAACTACCGACCTCCTAGTGCCCTAGTGATATAGGCGAAGTATAGGGGTCCAGGGTTCGATTCCCGGTCGGGTCAAAGTTTTTCTAAGTGTTTTTTCACTTGAAATTTCTATCCGGGGTTGGCCTGTCTCTCAGATTGAACCGGACCAGTTGACTAGAAAAAAATTGTGTAGAAAAGTATTAGTTTATAAATATAGAGGTTCCATTGTCAAAGTCTGAGCGTGAGCTATTTCAAAATTTTCTTTTCAAAACATGGATTCGTCAAATTTGAAATGTAGATGTGCACAAAGTTTTATCTATTATTATTAAAGACAAACAATATTTATATATTCTCAATTTGACCACAGATAAACAAAATAATATATGCGTCTGTGTCAATGTCAAATACATTTGTTTGTGTTTTGCCACTAGAAATTTTCACTCTGGTGTAGAGTCGGGTCTCGGATAGGAAACTGAGACAACCCGTTCCGTGGTCTTTTTTCCAATCTATATACCCAAAATATTTTAGTTGCATTGAACTTAGAAATTTGCTTGTATTCTTATTAAAGACGCATAGTTTTGCATGTAAATGCGAATGATATTGTCCGACAACGTTGCAGCAGGCAGCGCGAATAAAGCTGTTAAAATATGTGTAAATTATTGTGATCTGAACTTTTTAAAGAATGCTTTGCGTCTTTATGACACTTATTATTATAGTATTATGATTTACCTAATTAATTGACCCCTGCGCAGTTAAAACAAGAAAAGAAATGAATTCCAGCCCGTATCCATTCAAATCTGCGGAATAAAGGTCTATAATGTATTATCTTACCATAATAATTCAGTAAAATTTGGTATATGTAAGGTCTATTCTTTCAACAATGTTTACAATAAGTAAACAGACATCACATATTGTGATGTATTTCCTACTACACCGCCATTTTTTGGATTTTTTTTAAAGTGAAGCAACTATAGAGGAATTGTTTTGATTTCAAACATATGACCTATCGATCTTAAAATCCCGCATCCGAATCAACGATAACTATTACATAATCTAATAAATGATTACCTACCTAAATTTAATTAAGTTTTAATGTCGTAAATCATATTTTATTCATGTAATTTGTCAAAATTATTTTTTTATTCTGGGTTCAGTCGAAAGTCGACGGGCGGGTCAGCTAGTTATTAATATGCCTTTTTTTCTCTTATTGCAGTTTCCAGTAAAGAGACAAGATGCAGTCGAAGAGGAGGCCAGTGTACGACTCAAGAATGTAACCCAATGCTGAAAGACAAATATGCAACGGATTGCAATGAAAATGAGTCTTGTTGTATATATGTGTGATACGTTTTATATTATTTTGTTTATAAATAACTATTATATTAAAATAACCGTCGGCTTTTAATGAAAATCTTCTAACTACAATAAAATCTCTTTAGATATGATTACAAAAAAAGCTGCTAACCTAGGGTAGCCCAGAACTCATAGTATATTATAACAGCCTTTTCGTGTAAATCATATCTTTGCATAAAAATTCATAATTTTACGATTAAAATGAATTTATCCTTGGAATTATTATAGAAACTTTAAAATGATATCGACTATTGGAGCTTTTTATTATCTGCTTTAGAACTACAAACATATTCAATATTAATCGGTACTTTAAGGGGGACCCACTGAAGTTACGGACCTCGTTTACGTGTTTATGTAGGAGCATAAGACCAACCCGTATACCAAATTTTATGAAAATCGAAGAATTTTTTTTTAGTCCTTTTTCTAGAACAAGTGAAATTTTCTTTGGATACTTTAGGAGGGTTCCCCTGAAGGTACAGATCTCAACATTTTACTGACTCATCTACATCGAGGGGCTAACCGTTCTACCAAATTTCAATCAAATCGGATAAGAATTACTATGAGTAATGGGTGCGCACACATTTTTGACGTATACGCGTACGGGTACGCCGAAATTACAAATTTTTTTTTGAATTTTTGGAATCTATATCCTCGAAAACGCCGAGATAATTAATTTCAGCGAAATCTATTTTTTTTTTGAAATCCGATCACAAGACTCATGTATATTTATTTATTTACATACGGCAAAGCCATTTACATGTTTATTAATAATACAGTTATATAAGATAAAATATGACAGAACACAATAAAAGTACATAAAACAAACTTTAAATTCACATCCAAAGAATCACAGATAAATATAATAATATCAAATCAAGACAATATTCCATATACTATGAGTAAAATTCAACTCTACCTCTATATACAGGTAAAAACTATTATTTTTTATAATTGGAATTGCATCCTAAAAGGAAGATGCTGACAGATTCAAATCATATTTAGTCAAAAATTATAGCGTATGACAAAGCAAGAAAACTATATATGGATGAAAACTGACATTATCGAAAAGAAAATAAACATCCAATAAGCCCTCAGTGGACATCCAAAAAACACGTGATGTAGCATTTCTTCATCTTCATTCTAGAAGTTTGAAAACTTGAAACCCATGAAAATTTATAATTACACCATAAAGGAGTACCTACACACAATTTGCTATAGATATGGCAGTTTTTTTTTCATAGACTGGGCGGCTTAAAGATGAATTAATATCATACACATTGGAAAAAAGATTTTTATCAGACGCGGTAACTGAAAAAAAAAACATACAGCTGTTTTAGAAATATCAACTATAGAGCGTGCAAAATTACACTTTACAAAAAGCAAAGTTTGTGGCTTTAACCCACGACCTTGATTAAAAAAGTTGACTATCATGTTTTTACTTTTTATATTGATGGGTTGATTATAATAATAATTAGCTCAGTTTCATTCAAATTTGGAGGTAGGGTATTATCATTTTAAGCCGAAGTTATAAACGTTGTACGTTGGAATAAATGTTAAGATTTACCTTAAGTAGTATTACGATACAAAAATAATAATGTAAGGGAAACTTAGCCAGAAATATAATACTGTAAAAAGATATATTTCTTTACTATGATTTTGAATTAATAAAGGTACCAGCTAACTCTTATGTGTAAAACACTATCAGTTATTTTCCATAAAAAAAGTATGTACTTAGATAGGTATGTGTATGTTTATTGTTATCACTGTAAATTAAGAAATATTAGTGTAATATTATTGGAGCGTATTAAAATCCATCATATTATACTTTCTTCAAAAGAAGTCTTAAAAGTTGAAATATTTGTGTATTATCGAATGTGTATTATGATTTATAGAAAATAAATTATTGATTTTGATTGTGTTTTTTTTTTAATTAATTGATATTTATGAACTAAATCCCTATCCAGATTCATATTATATCAAAACTATAAGAGCTAACAGTGCTCTGCAACCTTCACTCACCTAGGGCACAATGACTAACATATAAATTATTTAGGTAATAATAGGTATATTATCGCTGAGGGATGTCTCTCCTTTATATCACGTTTTAGATGTTTGCTATCCGGTTAATATTCTACATTTATGTAAGTCTTGAAATAAATAAACAATTATTATCTTTTGTTGAAAATAATTCGATCCTTATTTGACTTCATTCTTTCATTATTAATAAGTATTTGATCAGTACTGTTTTTTATGATTTTATCTGGATCTTAAACTCAGGCACAAATCATTCCTTGTGGGATGCGATTGCCGGTAAATTCGAAAAAAGGGTAGCCAAACTTACGTTTTTCAAGCACTCCTTCTCACTGGTATTATATTTTATAGCATTTTTAAGTATTGCAAACAGTATAAAAGGTTTTCCGACAGAAACTCCCAATCTTTGACAGTTGGTAGCGGGCATATTGTTAAAATAACAAATACACTTACTTTCATTCAATTTATTTTGCCAAATAACAATAAATTCATATTCGACGGTCAAAAGGTAATAGGGGATAAGCGACGAAAACCTAATTGTTCAGGAGAGCAGTTTAAAGTTTGAAATTTCATAAAAATGCACATAACTTTTTTATTTATTGACATATTTTGAAAATTGAAACAGTTATCGAATGAAAAAAAATAAATGTAATTATTTTTAATTTCATTATTTTGATTCGAAGTTGCTTTTTGTGGTTTTATGTCGCTTAGATCAATTGATCTTATTTTTCTTTAGAGGTAATTCGGCATAAGTTACCTCTTCACAGAAAATAACTAAGGGTAAAGAAGACTTAGCTACATTCGACATCCTCATACCAAAAGGTAATAGGTCATAAGCGACATGACTGTAGAATAGCTTAAACGGGTAAAGAAGGATAAGTGACGATTAACATCATTGTGCCAATTGGTAATGGAGCATAAGAAACAGTGCTTATAAAAAACATCGAGAGGTAGTTAGAGATTAGCGACACTGTAAGTGGATTGACCAAAGGGTAAAGAGGTACATCCGCACATCAAGATTTTTATACCAAATGGAAAATGGGAACATCCAACGCACTGCATTATCTGGACAAATTGGTAATGTGGATTGAACGCCACATCTTTAAAATTATAAAATCACAACCACCATGTTTTTTCTTTAAAATAAGACTTACCGCCTGCCTGAATTTAAAGAGTCATACAAAATCGTAAACGGATTATTTTATAAGAAGGTAATCTGATTTTTTTTAGTTTCATTTTAATTTTCAAATCTTTGCAAACACACAGTTTTTTTAATACATAATAACCAATAGCCATAAAACCAGCAAATTATGCCAACATTATTTTTTTTACTTGAAATACACTACCTACACAAAGAAAAAGAAAAACACTTAAAAGCTAGACGGGCATGTCGCCGAAAACCCACCAGCGCATACATCGACTCTTGCCATGACGGGTTCCAGACACCCGGCATCAGTATCCTCATCATAATGTATACAACATGGACACTAGTATGGGGATTGGGGAAGATAAGGAAAGAGGAAAAGGGAAGATGAAAATAGATCGGAGGGCCCCCGCCTATGCCCGATGAGACCCAGAACCTTTCAGGGATCCAATTATGGACCTCTTAAACATAGAAAGGGATACATGAAAGATGTCTAAACAAAAAATGCGTTAGAATTATCCGATGAAAGAGTAATGAAAAAAATTTGCAGGTAATAAGTGCTGCACCTCGATTGTTTAAAAGTGTCGTCCTGGTCAATCTGATTGGGAAGTTGAAAAAAAAAACTTGTTAGATGTTACTGTCGATTATATTATGGGTTATTTCATATAAGAAAGAAGGCAATGTGCGCCTGTTCTCTAAGGTCATTATTTTATGGTGACGTGCAGAGAAACGAGAGCTCTTGAATGATAAGAAGCATCTAAAATCTTAAACATAATAAATATTTATTCTGTACTTTCTCCAACCTGTCAATATACGTGATGTATTGGGGACTCCAGACCACAGTAGCAAAGTCGAGATAACTAACATACGTAAAGTATTTTTAGTCTTTCTATTGCCCTAATGGCTTAGATACTCTCATAACAAATCCCAGTTGTTAAAATGCCTTGTTCGTGGTCATATCAATGTGAATTCTTAGTGTCATTTTGCTGTCCATCAGTGCCCCGAGATCCCTGATAACGAGAAATCTCCTCAAGGAAATTTCATTAATTTTGTAGTCCTATGGAGGGGCTCCTTTCGTCTTGTGAAGGATATCGCGTTGCGTTCATTAACTTTGTGGAACAGTTGGTTTTCTAGCACAGTTTTGAAAGAGATCGACCTGAAAAGATTTCGCGTCCTTAAAATTACTTGTACTTTGGTAGACCTTTGTGTTAAGAAAATCAGAAGACCTCTAGCACTGCTGGATAATAATTATCATTATTGCATGTACAAGATGAAGAGAATTGGGCCCAGGTGAGAACCCTGCGGTACACCGGACACGTAACGTCTAAGCGTCTGAATAATCTAATCCAATCTATTACAAACTCCTTTTACGCCCCACTTAAAGGCACATGGAGGCAATAAGAGCTCTCCAATGCGCTCGATCTTGCGCAATGATTATGACCTCAGCTATATCCATAGACCTATATCCAAATCCCTCAGCTGTGCTTCAAAGTAGCGGATCACGATATGAATAGCTCTTTCTCATCTCATTGGCTTACTGTTATTCGGCATCCTAAACACATGTCCCAGCCAAGTCCATCTCCCCTTCATAATGGTAGTAGTGATGAGCTCACGCTGGGTTCGCCGGCTGCTGATGCGGTGGTACCATCTTACACCCACAGTTCTTCTGATAATTTAATCAAATAATTATTTGTATAATTAAATAAAACTTTTATCTCTATATTTCATTAAATATCTACTTGTTGTATACATGGGATTTTTCGACATTCTCATGATTAGGAGTTTCGGAGACTTAATCATTACCACCTAATGGTGAACGTTGTTAACGTCAAGTGATCACATTAAGTCAGCCTTCAAAATAACAGTAGAACACGGTCGTAAGTCCGTAATGTTTTGTTCCATATAAAAATCTAAAATCAGTAACGAATTGTTATTTATTAGTTGTAACTTGTAACATATTCATATATTATTATAATTATTTGTATAGCTCTGATAAGTCCATACATAATAATATGTACATAGATACGTAAATAAAGGTTTTTTCACACTTTTCTTTGTTAGGTAGGTATGCGGTATCTTTATTATCTACGTTAGCTAGACTCCAGTGTAAAAAAATGTACTTTTCAGACAAAAACTAAATATTTAGAGTAGGATGTAGGCAGTAGGTAATGGAGGTTACATGACCTGCCCTTGTGGTTTAGTCGGTAGGTACCATAGGCCTATTATGTCTAAATTGATAATGATATGAGTTCGGAAATTGGGAGAATAATTTTTTCACCTAACCGTAGCTGTTTCGGTCTCACTGGACAGTCACGCCTTATATCCAGGAAGACTAAAGCCACTCTAAATACGACACTAATTAGACCAGTCCTTACATATGGCTCAGAGATCTGGACATTGTCTAAGCATGACAAAAACAGGCTGAACGCGTTTGAAAAGAAATTCCTACGCAGCATACACTGCCCTATAAATTATGGTCAAACTTGGTGCAAAGGTACAACACGAAGCTCTACAAGGATATCTGCGTAGTCAGGTTCATTAAGATTAACAAACTGCGCTGGCTGGGTCATTTGCACCGTATGGAGGATCTGGAGCTCCCAAAAGGGTATTTTTAAATAATCCAATCGGTAGAAGAAGCGTCGGAAGACTAAAAGTAAGATGGCTGGATGACGTTGTCGCGGACTGTCGGGTTCTGGGGCAGCAAAACTAGAGGGTGGCAGCCAGTGACAGATCGGGATGGAGAAGCTTTTTGGATGCAGCTTAGACCCACCACGGATTGTAACGCTGAAGATGATGATGATTATGTCTTAATTACTGGATTACCTACTAACCTACATAAGAGTTTTTATGCTCTGTCAAGGTTAGTTGTTGATGTAATTTATTGGATACAAAAATACGTTTTATCACTTTATATTAGAAAAAAATATATATGAAGTTATTAAAAAAACTAAAGCAGGAACTTATTGAAATAACACAATGCACCTTTGTATAAAGCAGGTTTTATTATTTTAAATATTGTAAATGATAGGTACCTTCTTACAAAAATAGAGATTTTTTCAAATTTAGTAAAATATGCGCTATGTGGTACTAAAGTAACTAAGCAATTAGAATCTTTGGATAAAAAAACAACAGTCTTCAAGGCAACTACTCCTGTAATTAAAGACTTTCAAAATATTTTTACTCGCACCTAAGCACTATGCTGTTTCATGCGCGGTGACCATTCATTCATTCACCATGTACTTATTTAGCTTATATGGCGATTTTTTTTAAGTAAGTAAATAAAAAAATTATAATCAGTCACAAAGTGTGGTAGGAAGGTTATTAGAACTTTTACTTCGGGGTAAAGGAACTAGGTCTTATATTATTACTAAGCAGTCTTTAAAACGATTTAACTTATCATAGAAGCTAAGCAATTGAAACATATCGAAGATATAATGGCCTGTACAAGTGTACACATCTGAATACGCGCTGTAACGTAAGCAATGCAAAGTTGCATGCAACGCATCAAAATTCCATAGTACGCGGTGAGTAGTGTGGTTCTATGAAATAAGCGCCTCGATAAATATCTAATTGAGTACAAAAATGTGATAAAAATTGCTGTAAGCACCAATTAATAAATTATCAATATAGAGTAATACGGCGTAAGCGACAGGTTTGTATTAAAATTGTAAATGGTAGTACGATTTAAGTGACATATCAATATCAATTTTGATTTTAGTAATTGGGTATAAGCGACAGCTCTATTGTAAACTTGTAAACGAAAGTAAGATATAACCGACAGTTGTACATCAAATAAGAATAAGTAATTGGGTATAAGGGACAACTATAGAGTAAATTTGTTGGTGGTAGTAAGGTATAACCGACGCATCATGTTTTTGCCGACAAAGGTAAAGACGCATAAGTTCCAGCTTTCAAAACAGGTGGAAATGGTAAAGAGTCATAAGTGCCCGGAGTATCTATGCCAAGGAGAAGTAAACAGACATTACCGACTATAAACCAAAAATAATGCCATTTTTACACAGGTACAAGCGCCCTAAGGGTAAAAAAGACCTAAAAATCGGTCGGTTACACCAAAATGACACTACGAAAATGCCTTTTTTTCCCGGGGCATAAGTGACAAAAAATTCATCGTAGAGCCGTGGGAGTGAGCGCATTCGAAAGAGCGGAAAATTTTAAGTAAGATGGCATTCATAACTCATTTTTGACCAAAGTGTCGCTTATCCCCTATTACCTTTTAACCGTCGATATAATTCAACGAGGTGGTTGATAGACCAGCGGTTACGACGCCGCCGGCTATCGCACTGTTTCGTGTGGAGGTCGTGGGTTCGAATCCCGGCCGTGTCGACCATTTTCCGCTTTCACGACACAAGCATTTGCTTACTGTGAAAGAGGTCAAAAGTGTATTTGTGTTCACTTCGAGTGAGCACAGATTGATTTTATAAAAAAAAAACTGCAGTTTAACAACAGCAGGGTGATTCCCGAAAAAAGTTCATGTTTAGAATAAGTCAAAAAATATTTGAGGAAACAAGAAAACAATTTTGAACTACTTTGATTGTGTTTTAAATAGGTTCAATAGTTATACATTTAGGTTGTCCTTTATTTGAGCGAAAAATTTGGAAATCTTTCTCCTGGCGTTTGTAATTTCCCGTGTGTTGCTTGCAACTCTCTCCTGACTTGATAAAGATCTATAAGGTTTTTTAACACATACCTATACGGAAAAGACTGAGAATTCTAGCCTTTTTCCAAAATATATACCTAGCATACTTTCGAATGACAACATTTTGAATTGCAAATTTACCTGTTGACAAGTCATTAAAATGACTTAACGGGTTCCACTCATTTATTTTGTTGCGCTGTTTCTGTGTATAATATATTCTGTGTAAACAATTCTTAGCAAAAGAAAAAATGATAATGAACATAAATTTGTGATTAACTTGTTGAAAAATCGAACGATTTACCACATTTACTAAATGGGCGCCTTAATACGATGCAGAAAGCCCCTTGACAAGTTTTTCTTTTCTACGTATGGCAACCCTACTACAAGGATAAATTTTTATAGATGTTATCAATACCAATATACCTACAATGTTACCACCATTGGAAAATTGATTTGTAAATGAAAATTGGTGAATTGGACCACATTGTGAAGTAATAAGTGAAAATATTTTTCGACAGCATTTGCCCATGCCAGTGGAGTGGTCGTGGAGGTCTGAAAGCTAGCCCCTAAGGTCCCCATCTTAAACCCGATGTACTTTCGCTTTTGGAAGTTTTTATTAAGATCTGTTTTATAAAAATAAATACTTACCTGCTATTATTGAACAATAAAGGGAAATATTTGTTTCATGCTAAATAAAGTACCATCTTTTTATTCTAAAGTACAATAATTTTAATTCTTTATTTCATTACCTATGCACAAATAAAAAAAGAGTGTACCAAAAATAGTGGCAATGGCGGGATTATAGCCGAAGCAATCTCTAATATTCAACCATATTTATTTATTTAGACACAAGCTTTAAGTAGCTTACTGTGAAAGAGTCAAGGAGTGTATTTGTGTTCACTTTGAGTGAGCACAGATTCATTTAAAAAAAAAAAAAAAAAATATATATAGTTTTAAGAATGTATAACAATATTTTTTTTACCTTTATTTCAATAAAAAAAATCATTTTATCAAATAACACATTAAATCATGCAGTTAGGTACCACAAATAATTTAAAACTGGCATTTACCACCCATATAACACGGCTGTGTCTTAATTCAAAATGTTGAATATTGATACTTACACAAGTTATGAGAGCGTTTTAGCATAATCCCACTAAACCAGCCGAATGAAATTTTCAGGAGACTACGAATAATAGCAGTTTTTAAGATAAGTCGTAGAAAAAAAATATGTATGTGAAAATGTGCTCTTAGATCCCTCGAAAGTTTGTGGAAAAATTTAGCTTGAAAGAAAAGTTTAAGAAAAGATTTTTTATAACAAAAGCTATCGGGTGCTGATTTACAAAGATATTACATAACATTAGTGCCACTATCGGACCATTCTCAGAAAATAAATCAAAGTCGTATAATCAATGGTTTGGCCACAGATGTGTATTTTAGTGTGAAATCCGGAATTCGTTCAAAATACACAAAAACGTTTATAACTTTTGAACCACCCAATATCGCTGGACATATGTACATGGGGATGAAATCGATAGGAATTAAGGTCCTCTACCTCCCTGCTTCGGGTTATCCACTATCTCTGTTACACCGTGTATAATTTACACTTCGGGAATACATAAAAATAGGTACCTACATTAAATCATTGATATAGCAGAACAACGTTTACCGGATCAGCTATAAAAGAAATACATAGGTAGGTACCTATATGCTATTATTGTTATTAGGTATATTGAAAAATATTTCCATTATAGGTACAATTCTCCATCTATGTATATTTGGTGAAGATATTTTTCACAGCAACCTAGTCAACTCCACTGCTATATATTTGTGTTACGTATATCTTCCAATTATTCCAACAGAGGGCAGTTCGAAATATAAACACATAAGAGAGAAACATGGGTAGGTGTATTATTATTTTTTTGGAGTTGTTATTTCTACCCCTATTTATTCCTCGAAAAAGTGGTAATTCCTACACAATTTCTGCGACTTCTATGGTTTACAAAAAAATAAGCTAGTACGTACACTGTACTTGTTATAATAATTATACTGTCATTTGATTTGTGTGACGTTTTGTTAGCAATTTTTAACTAAATTTGTTTATATTAATTAATATTTTTATTGAATTTAATTTTCTCTTAAATATTTTAATGATATATTCTACAAATTAAGTGTTATTAAGTTTAGTGTTTCTACAAATTAAGTCGTTTCTAGGTTAAATTTCAAAATATCTTGCATTTATCATTCTGTGTAGGTACTAATATATCATAACAATTATAATCCTTTTTATAATTTCATTTTTTTTAATAATATTTAAAAGTTGTTGAACTTGCATTTTTCTTGGTGGAAGTAATTTAAATAATCAAATTAAATTAAAAAAACTTTTTAACTATTCCACAATTTTAAAACAACAATCAGTTTCAAATAACCTGTGTAAGGTACACTACTGTATTGTGTTTTTCTGAGAGAATATCAAGGTAAGTAACAAATTTTCAACCTGTGTGCACGCATATGGGCGCCCGCAGGTAGGGGCAAGGGGGGGGGGCTGTTGACTTGGATAAAATAGACAATTAATGTTACTTTTTTACTTTAAATCACTTCGTATTAGCGTAAAGAGACGTGTATTTATTTTCGGCGAAATTTGTTTTTATTTAACTGCTTTCATGTATAGAATAAACATTTATATATTTTGTAGGTATAGAATGTTATTCCGTTCTCTACTTTTTTATTATTTATTTTGAGAGTTATTATTTTTTTTCTTTTTTGTACGGTGTATTTTATTGTATGTGTTATCATCACTGATCGCAAAGGAGTAATATGTTCTGGTGAGTGATGACTTTTACTTGAAATAAATAAATAACCAAGGAAAACATGGTTCAGTTTCTCTAGGGGTGTTACTCTTGAAATTCAATTGTCACATTAATTATTAAAACGACCAAAGCGGATTAATGGGAGGTTTTCTAGGGAGCTTACGACAATACACACTAGGTGGCAGCGCTTCTAATCCGGTCTATTGTCAAATTATGACAGCTGTCAAACATAGCATCAGATGGATATTAGCAGCATTGACTGATGAATATTATGCTAATACATCCCCTCTCTTTTTTTCTCAATTAAACAATTTAACGTTTTAATTATTGATGATTGCAAAAGTGACTTTTTCTAGGAGGTAAACCATAGTGTGTCCTTTTACACTACACACAAACAAAATAATACAGTTAACATTAATTAACAAGGTATGTATTTGTCTTCAAGGGTGGATTTGCAGTGCTGTTCTGTATCTTCATGTTTTATTGTTTTCTGTTACGGGATTTTTTCATTTGTATTTAGGTAGGTATATAAAAAATAAAATAACATAACCAATTATTTTATTTGTAATAGTATGTAAAAAGAAATATTCTAAACATATGGTTGAGGTTATAAACGTTAATTTGACCAGTGTTGCCAACGCCGTTTTTCAAACGCAAAGTAGTCAAACTGAATATTTGATATGCGGTCATTCCGAAAATTTTAGTATCCGAAGAGAGGTGGGAGTTCACTAAAAAAAGGTCATTTAGTATCCGAAAGGTGAAAATTCGCTAAAAGGGAAGTAACCCAAGTGGCTACCTGTCGCCTTTTAGATTTTATCGTTGCATATTTTCGTTCCAAATAGCCCAAATAGAAATATATCGCCCCCTTTGGCAACACTGAATTTGACAATAGACCGGATTAGCTAGGGCGCCTCTAGTGGCACAAAATGGAAAAAAACATCCCATTAAAAATGTTATATAAATCATCGTACTCACTTGCGCCGCGAACGTGTGACAGTGTATACGTAATTCGAAAAAGCGAACGAGAGCGGAACACATGCATCCTTTTGATAAAATTGATATAACGATACACGTTCGCGGCGCAAGTGAGTACTGAGCTTAATAATTATTTATTTGTCTTACGAAAACTATCCGACTACTAAAAGGAAATTATTTTTTGATATGAAAGTAAAAACAGAACCCAAAATACACAAATTGCTATTGAATAGGTACTGATAACTGATAGTGTGAAATTTTCAAGGAAAAGCTTATTAAAGAATCTATCTGCATTTCCCCAATAATTCATTATGTATATAGTGCTCGCATCTATGAGATGAATACATTAACATCTCAAAAAACAGTAATATATCTAATATTAATGAATATATTTTAAACTAGCTGTCCCGCCCGTGGACCTTCGACCTAACCCAATCCATAAAAATATTTTGACTTATTACATGAATAAAATGCAATTTACAACAAAAAACTTTATTAAATTCATGTAATAATTTATTGCATTATGTAACAGTTATCGTTGATTCCTCTATAATTGCTTTACTTTAAAAAAAAAATCCAAGAGATGGCGGTGTAGTAGGAAATACATAACATGTGATGTATTTTCACTTATTGTATACATTGCTGAAAGAATAGACCCCATTTAAACCAATTTTGATCGAATTGTTATGGTAAGATGTGGTAGAATTGTCCTAACGTTTGGAATTTTATGGCATCTAGTAGGTAAAGGACACGATTTCGCGGTAGGTAAGTATAGGTACGGATTTTGTGATACCAACGTGCATACATCATAATATTGTATTTTATACTTGTGTAGGTAAGTAGGTAGGTATATTATGTAGCTGGAGGCGCAAGGAGATGTGATGGCTGAGAATGGGGACGGGATGAAAGACGGGCGGGATGGGGGTTTGAGAAGGCCTCGGGGCGTCCACATACCGCTCGTTAGTCCCGAGGGCCGAGGCATCATCAACAAAGGGATCGCGTCACATTTATAATGACAAAAAATCAATATACCTACATATTTTACAACCTCTTAATAGATGATATAGGCAGTATTGTTGTAGATACATATAGACAACAAAGGCAAACAAAAAATGTAAAAATAATTACTTCGCCTTATGTTATAGTAGTCCAGAACACTGACCGACTAACGCTATACGGCACCTGCGAACTACAAATAAACACATCCGTATAGTGGTGCATAATTTATATTGTTTGCAATCCCAGCCAATCAGGACCTCGACTACCTCCTGTCGACCAGCAGACTAAAATCAAGAAAACCTCCACTTGTAACAGGAAAAAGCCTCTACGATAATAATTTTAATAGCGTGGAGAGCTGGAGGGTCAGATGGGAGGAGGCCTCGAGCCGGCAGACTAGTGGTTTGCCGTGCATAACTGAAACACCACCCGGCTTCAACCTGCCTATAAGAGACTGGACAGCACTGAACAGAATCCGCACTGATCACGGCAGATGTGCCGACTTTTTCTTCAAATGCGGATGGATAGATTCCGCTGAGTGCGACTGTGGAGCAGAAAGGCAGACGGTGCGACACATAGTTTCCGAATGCAGGGACAGAGCCTAGGATGGCGACTTTCTTGACTTCATTCATCTTAACGAAAGGGCGATTGATTACTACACCACAGCAATTTTAGCTTTTGACAAGGAGACACAATTCCAATATACCATTGTACTCACTTATTTGAGAAAAAAATATATATGAAATGTGACATACATTATAAGACCATACAATAAATAAAATAAATATATTGTTTGAACCGGGTGGATACAGACCCACACAATATAAGCAGTACTGTTTGAATCGGGAGGATGCATGCACAATAGGTACCCCAGTGGCAGGATAGTGTACCAATCCAGGCTATATGAGATATAATTTCTATACGAATTCCGGGTACCGCGCACTATGCTAGGAAATCAATGATAATTTGTGACATTTGTGGTTACTATTTTTTCAATTGTTTTGGTATCCATAAAATTAGATGGTTTATGTACTTACTTGTATCGTGACAAAAAAAAACTGTAGATATAATTTTAAAATGTCTTTGTCAAGAGACGAGAGCGATTAAGAATATTGTTTGAGGCTGGAGTATAGCGACAATAAAAGCTTTTTTCTATTAATTTATCCTTTTTCATACAAAACACACTGGCTTGGAGGCCTATCGGATAGAATTCCTATCATTTAGAACGGTTTTTACCGTTTTTTTGTTTTGTTTCATTAAAACAGGTAACCAAATAAATGGTTATTATGTGTATTTTTTTGCTTGTCCATTTTAATAAGTCTTTTACATGTGTGTTTACGTATAGGTATTATACATTAGTAGTATGTAGTTCATACTGTCCCAGAACAGAATTTGTCTATAGTGGGACAGTAAATTCCAACATATTATTAACAATCTGTTAAGTAATAATTTCGTAGTAGTATTGTAGAAGTGGTTGGTAGCCTAGAGATTACGACGCCGCCTTTCGCACTGTTTCGTGCGAAAGTCTTTGGTTTGATCCCAGGTACCGACCATCTTCCTCTTTCACGACACAAACTTAACGTAGCTTACTGTGAAAGAGTCAAAGAGTGAATTTGTGTTCACTTTGAGTGAGCACCGATTCATTTTACAAAAAAAAAGATTATTAACATTACTTTGTTATTATTAAGAATCAATGAATCTATTTTGGTAATCTTTGATGCATCGACAATATTGTTGGCAAAGTTTTATCTATGTATAGTTTGGTATTACAATGATTTTTAATTTATTGTTTTTCATCAGGTCAAGAAAAAAATCATTATGAAGATAAATACAAAAAAAAATCCAAGTGGTCAATGGTAACTTTTGAATATAATATGTAGCCGCGGGTTGGAAGCACCTGGATTCAGCTTTCGCGTATTCATTGATAGCGGAAAGACACCATTCTATCGTGGAATGGCCCCAGGCCTTTAGCTGGAAGGTCTCCCAACAAACCCGACCGAACTTAAATATTCAGCGAGCAAAGTTGTGCGTTCTATAATATTATAGTAGTTGTAGAATTATGAACATTTATAATATTTATAGGGGATATCTCGAGCAGGTTCTCAACACTACAAATTGTTACAAAATTACGAAGGTACCTACCCTCCTAACACGAACGTCACTCACTTATTGCTCAGCATTAAAAATAATTATTATCTAAATAATACAAAATAATATTTTTTTAGTATTACGACATTCGGCCTATACTACTAGGTGACCATTCTTCTTCTTGAAATACCCATTGGTCAGGTACCCCGACTACGGCAAAAGCATTCCTGTCTCTAGCTGAATGGGTCAGTTCCCAGACGCCCCACGCTCTTATTGAGGAGTTATGAAACCATTATTCTAACCACACTACATCTACCCTCTATGATATGCTGCAGAAGCTAGTACATATTATCGTCTCTGAGAACGTGGCTAAGTTAAGGATCTTAATGTTTGTCAACAATTCTCTATCAATATTTGCTCTATTCAGTCCATCTAGGCATAATAAGGGATGCGCAACGTTCTTCGGTGAATCCACACTCAAAAGTTTATATTTTTTACTAGGTAGTTGATTTTGAAGAATAATTATATAATTGTCTCTTGACAATCATTAATCTGTTAGTTTTAAAGTAGGTAGGTACCTAATTAATCTCAAATATAATTTAAAAGTTCAATAATTGTTAGTTGACAAAAATTCTTCGCTGAAAATGGTTGCCTACTCGCTCGAAAATAATCCTGCACTTATTTATTTTATATTTGAACCTCTCACGAAGGTTCAAAATAATACATACGTTCGAAAAACAAAGAGTTCTATATATAGAGTGGCTTACTTGCCTTGCATTTTATCAGTTCTCAAGATGACACGATTAACCGCTATTTATTTTTTATGAATTCAGTCTGTCACAAACGTTGCTAGGTGTCGCATCGTGTTGACTGCATAATAATTGCTTGAAATGCCCTAATGTTTGATAAGAAGCTGCACCAATAGTTGTAGAATAAAAATTTACAAAGTGACAATATTGTATCTTTTAATCTATAAAAACCATTCATTATATGTTTTTTTCATTAATAATATTTTCGACATATTTCAATATTATGACACATTGATACCTCAATATGCAAATTTGATAACTCCAAAAAAGTAACTTTCCAGGATGCAATAAAACAACATAATTTTGATACACATATTATTATTAAATTAAAATATCATTTACTGAAAGGTTTGAATATTACTTTTTGAGTTTTTGTTAATTTGTGTAAGAAAAACGCAGATTCCTTTAACAGTCAACGTAAATGAGTGACACTTTTACTATAAGAGGCTCAGGCAATAGAAAGTTATTTACATAAGTTCATAGCTCATTAGAAGGCGCTATAGTAGTACCATGTATAGTAATCGATATTTTGATATTTACAACGATTTGAATATAGGTTATTTTTATAGTAGATACCTATCAAACATGAATCTGTGCAGTAATTTAACAGTAAGCTACTATAAAAGCCTGTGTCGTGAAAGAGGAGGTTAGTTGGCATCTGGGATCAATCCCACGATCTCTATAGTATGAAGCAGTAAGAAAGCTGGCCTCGTAGCCCTTAGGTTACCAATCACTAGTGAAAGTAACAGGAAAATTTTCAACATAGTCGTAAGAAAAAACTCAACTTTCCTTAACTCATCTTCATATTTATACACCTTCCATCAAACTTATCAGATATAGAACAACTCTTTAAGTCATAATTTGCTGAAATCGTCGCCCTTTTGTTTTTTTATCATTTTAATACTTCGCGATCCAAGGTTTGCTTTTTCTGTCTTATAATTTTCTGTCCAAGTATTTATATTTCTCTTTTTTCTGGTTTAATTTTGAGGGCCCATGAAAATTTAACTGCTACATATTTTCCTTCTTTTAATTTTTCAAGTTTGATCTCAGTTTTCACCAGAATCTGAGTGTTCATGCAATATCTTACAACATTACAATAAAAAAAACTTCATTATTCTGTGCTTGTAATGATATTTAATGAAACAATTGGTCTGGAGTATACAGAGAGTCTACCGAATTCACCAAGAATGTGTATATTAGAATACAGCATTTTTATACCATCATCAGGTAAATCTACCCATGTTGCATATCAATGTATCGACACTACACTGAGAAAAATTCTAGTAAAAAATTGGCCATTTTTTACTAGAACGGAGTTAGTTGATGAGTTCTAGTAAAAGTGGTTATTAGCGGGTACTAGCTCGAAATTAGTAAAATCAGAGTTAGTTAACTTGTTAGTTGAGGGTACTTAAAAAAAAACCTGTTAGTAACATTTACTAAAGAATTTTAACTAACTTCGTTAGTTGAAATGTTGAAATAGTAGATTGTACTAACTTGTGTTTGTAGACATCAACTAACATAAGTTAGTTAAAATTCACGTTACTAGAAATCACTAACTTGGTTGACTAACACGATTTGTGAATTACTGGCATCTCGATAGTTAATCTTACTAATTAGATCTAGTATTTATTTTAGTAATATTTACTAGTCTCCTTGCTGTTGCGCGGCAAATTGGGTATGTGTACGCGCGTAAATTCTAACCTCAAAATCATGATGTCTGTCAGTTTACTTGTAAGTGCGCAGTATACCCGCTCTGTTTTATTGAAATTTAATGTTTTAAATGCATTTAAATGAAAAAAAATCAGTGCTTTGGAGTACCCTAAAGACATGAGTTATTATGTTGCAGTTAGCAGTTCAAGAAAGTGTTATTTATTTACATAAATGTAAGTATTAATATTCTTGTACAATTTGACATTTCGTAGGTAGTTCATTATGATTAGCTGATTATTTTCTATAAAACTACATTCAAATGACAATTTGATCACGCTCTATGACTTAAAGAATACTTTAATTTATTTTAGCAATGTGATGAGCCCAGCAGATCGTGTAAAGATGTAAGGGCAAACATTTAAGAACATAAACATAGTTGTAAGTCCTGAACTTGAGACTGCATGACCAAGAACACCATGAACAGGATGAAGGTCAATAAAAGGAAAAAAAGTTGTAAGTAAGTATACCAATACCTTAATTCATTTAACCACGTCTTATGCATTCACTTGTGGTTTGTTTTAATAACAATTTATTACTCAAGTATTTTATATTACTCAAGCTTTTCAAAGATAAGGGCTTCGTGAACAATATTTATCAGTAAAAGTGGTTACAAAGAATTCAAGTAAAAATTCTTGATGAGCACTCTTTTGAGCTTGTATAATATAGATAATAATTTTAGTTTGTAGAGTAGAGACTTATCTATATTCGGCAATAGAGTTATATCATCTTTGAGATAGAAGAAACGTTATACATATTAAATTCATATTTTATTAATGTTTCTGTTCATATTTGCAGATATCAGATAGAGAAAAAACTATTTCATCTGCTGGAAGTGGGAGTATGGCTGAACAGTTAAATTACAACAAAAC